>OZ004725.1:56924218-58189128 GCA_963924685.1 Dexiosoma caninum
GTTCGAAGGAATCGTTTCAAATATACTGGTTCCTGCAAGTGTATGAATCGTCGTTTAATTGTTTGGACAACATCTGCATATGCCACTGCTTCCTTGCGTTTTTTTAATTATTATTTAGTAAAATCGTAAAAGATTTCGTTGCATTCGTATAACCGGCAGGTGCAACTCATAAAATATGAGTTAAAAATAATTTCCATGTTCTTTTGCTTCTTCTGCTGCAGTAAGAAATAATATTTCATTTTTCAAACAGAATTTGAAGAGCTTTTAATGCTGCATTTCTTCGCAAAGCGATCACAATGTTATTGATGATCTTTGTTTAAGTATCGGTTAAAGCAGGGGTCGCCAAAGTAATCTATGGTGACCCCTTAATGTTAATGAGGTCTTTAAAATTTCTTTTTAAACGGCCTTCAATTACGGCTACAGTATAAAATCTTTTGTAATAATCGAGCTCATTATCTGACTGTAGATTATTACATAATGCATTAATTATATTCAGTTAATATTTCCTTCGTTAAAGATGATAGTTTAATAGTTTAGATCAAGGATCGGCATTCATACCCACCAGGGGTATGTAATGATTATCAGTTGGCGCTGATTATACTGCAATTACAACATTACAACAACATCTGATGTATTTTCCTCTATATAAATATGCACCAATTTTGACATCTCTCCTTCTCTCTCCCGGCCTTCGGAAGGCCTCACGAATGATCTCCTCTATGTTATAATGAACGCCGGCTTCGTTATAAAAGCTTCTGGCACCCTATCTAATTTTCTTCCCATTTAGTGAAGCGCCCATAAACTAGATTTAATAAAGAATTTTAAGAAATTCCAAATAATTAAAAATGAAATAACTGCCAAAGCAAATGAAATAAGACCTAAAAACAAAATAAAATAAATAACTCCCATATGAAATTCTTTTGGAACTTATTTCATTTGAGAGTAATTTCATTACGAAATATATCCCATTCAAAAAAATTAAATAATTCCCAAAAAAAAAAGTAACCCCAAAGATTTCTTAATGAAATAACTCCCATATTTGTATGAAAATGTTTATGGTGTTGTTTAATTTTGTCCTTTGGACTTATATCACAGAGCCGTAGTAGGCGGCGGGCAATAACTCCCAGGTTAAGTATATGAATTAAATCCCTAAGAAAATTAAATAGTACCCAAAGCGAAAATGAAGTAAATCCCAGTTTTTTGGAGATTATTTCATTA
Organism: Dexiosoma caninum; assembly: GCA_963924685.1. Classification (NCBI taxonomy): domain Eukaryota; kingdom Metazoa; phylum Arthropoda; class Insecta; order Diptera; family Tachinidae; genus Dexiosoma; species Dexiosoma caninum. The sequence goes on from OZ004725.1 coordinate 56,925,437, forward strand.
TGAAAAAACTTTCAAAGAAATTAATGAAATAATTTCTAAAATCGGAGGATTGAACAGAAATGAAATAAGGCCTATAAAGAAAGAAAGACCGCCCAATAAGAAATTAAATCAAAATGTTTACCAAAGTGCAGTAGGTAAATATGAAGCTGTTCTGTATAGTTAGTCTTCGGCCAGCTTCGGGAATTTTCTATGGCAAAAAGAACACCGGCTTTTATTGGCACTAAACAAAATAAATTTAAAAAAGTGGACACAGCTAATAAAAAGTAGTTTTTAATTCTATAGGTACATACTATTATGTTATAAATTACACTATGCAACAAAGGGAAAAAACTTTTCTTTCTTTGATAACCACTATTTGTTTAAACTGCTGTGATCACCTGACTACAAAAATCATCAATATTTTCGAATTCTATGGTAAGGTTTTTGTAAAAAAAATTTTTTTCTAAAATATGCGTTTTTTGAGGAGGCTGCTCCCTACTTCTGGTCGTAACTTTGGAAAGACTTATTCAATAGTGTTTTGCAATACATCAAAAAATTTTAAATTATGCCAGCTATAATGGAGTTATACGAGTAGATAAAAAAATTGTTTTTTGGAAATATTACCAAATTTTTGAATTCAAAAAATTCATAAAAACTAGAAGCCAACAAATAGTTACCAGTTTTCCTACTTAATCTTAAAGCTGAATACAATAGAAATAAAATAAACGTTATATTATTAAAATCCATGGATAAATGTGGTTTTTATTGTCGATTTGATATTTTTTATCCCAAATTTGTGTAGAGCCAAAAACGGCGTTATTGTTTGTTGTGTCTACCTGCGTGCAAGAATATTTTATTTTCTTTTTAATTGGAAAAATGAAATGAACGAAATAGGGCATATAAAAGATGTACATATATACTTTCCACAATCAGCATTAGTCAACAAGTGAATTCCGAGGAGACAAGTGTTGATTTGAGATACAAAAATAAAAAAGTTAGCGAAACACTTACAAATGTTGTGTAAAAGTAAAATAAATATATTTTGCTATGTGTGTTGCAAATTTGTGAGCGAAAGCAAACGGCAGACAATATAGACCAATACTAAACCCCTAGTTCAATATGTGGGAATTGCCGAGTTTTTTTAATGAAGTCTCAGTAATTACTTTTAAATAAAGTTCTATATATATGTACGTATACATTCTCTCACATCAACTTTTTCTCTACTTACAGAGCTCTCAAGAAAATGGTACAACTTATGCCGTGGAGAGAAACATCAAGTCAAGAATCTGATTGTTATTTTTGTTTAAAGTCCTAAAAGAGGTTTTACAATTCCCGTTTTACATCACGATATGGTCATATCTTGAAAATCCGTGTGATAGACCTTATGGCAACACCATAGACCATAACCCACATCTTCGAGCATGAGTAGTACATCAAATGATCTAAGACCGTAACTTTATAATCAACTTCAGCTCAATGATCTTATAAGAGACCTCGAGCTAGCAAAAGAGAAGTCGGAGCTTTTAGCATCTCGCTTAAGAGAGCAAAACTTCTTAGAAAACGACATCAAGTCATCTACGTACCGGAACCGATATAAGATTTATGCTAATTTTTATAAAACAAAAGGTAATATGTGTTTCTGTTACGATATAAATGGTGTTTTTGTGAAGCTCGGCCAAAAATATGTTGCACGTGAGTGGCGGTTGTTTGTTTATAGTAGCGGAGAAAGCTTTAAAACCGTTTTACTACATATTGGCAACAATAAGCCTTCTATATCCATTGCCCTTGCCGTGCATATGAAAGAAACATATGATACTATGGCCACTTTATTAAAAAATTTTAACTATCAAAAGCTCAACTGGAAAGTGTGTTGCGACTTAAAAATTGTTGCTAATTTAACAGGCCTCCAAGGCGGCTATACAAAATATTGCTGTGCCTCTGTAACAGTTAAGATCGGAAAAATAACTACATCACAAGAAAACAAGACCCGAAAGCACGTTAGGCTTACATAATGGAAAGTATTCTGCATTGATTAAAAAGGACAATGTAATTTTACCATCACTACATATACAGCTGGGATTAGTTAAAAATTTTGTTAAAGCACTAGAGTAGAACCTTTGCTTATTTAAAAACAATATTTACAAATCTTTCATTTGCAAAAATTTGTGAACGCGTTTTGGACAGTCCTCAAATTTGAAAACTGCTTCTAAACCTTGCCTTTGAAGTATTATTATCACCAGATTAGAAAGCTGCCTGGAATTCATTTTGACAAATTGTTTCTAACTTTTTAAGAATATCTGAAGCCGAAATTACAAAGAAATCGTACGTGATTTGATTGAAAACTATTGAGAAATTGGTAAATATTAATTAAATGAATTTTTTATTCATGTTTGCTTATTTTTTAAAATTTTTATTTTTAGGTGTAAAAATGTTACTAAAAATACATTTCTTGCATTCGCATTTGGACTTTTTTCCGGAAAATCAAGGTTCCGTAAGCGACAACCATTGTGAACGATTTCATCAGTTTCAGACTAAAATTTTAAAATAAAAATAAACATCTCGCATTTTTCTGATGTGCATTAGTGTGTCTTTGTGTGTCAGTTGTTGTCGGAAGGTTTCAGTGGCGAAGGCATAGTCGCTGGTCACTGAACAATACCGGGTTCAGCTGATAGCAATCCACAATCACATCAGAACGATCTCCTTCGTCGGTATTGTGTAGCACCGGCGAAGTAAAATAATAATAAAAATGGCTACTAAACCGAAGCTTCAGCACTGCTACGAGTATAAACAAACAAAGAACGTGCGAAAGTAGAGCTGTAAAATAATTAATTAAGCTTCGGCTCATGTCGTTTCTCCTACTATCCCTTTCCTATAGTTCCAGCACAATGCTTCGCATGTGTAGGAGTCATCTCCTGAGTGCTGGTCCCAGATAAAAAATAAAAAAAATTATGTAATTATGTAACCATTATAAATATCTTAAAAGTTGTAATAATTTGTTCAGACAATTTTGGATACCCTGGTTGAAGGATTATCTAAACTGTATTTATATTTATGTAACTGAAGACTGTGTTATAATCTCCACAATAAGGCGCTCAAATTCCTATAAGAATCTTTGTTATATCCCAAAAAAACGTGATATACGTTTGCTACATATTCTGACATAGCCAACATTCTCAATTTACATGAATACTTATGCAAAAAAAGGAGATCAATTTACGCAAGTCACGATTATCGAACAATTAAATTGGTTAAACGACAATTTACAACAAATATTCGCATAATCAGCAACAAAAATGATGGTAATCTTGAAGTTCGCCTAAGGATTTTATTACGTAAATAGTATTTTACTTTTCAAGTATTTGCATAACACTCGCATATATTACCTTATTAAAATTGAAATTATATTAATAGCACTCAGGCACATCGCCTTTACCCAAAAAATCTGTAATTATAAACTTAAATAAAAAAAAAATATTTTATAAAATACAAACAATGTCTTCTCAGCAGAGAAGTACAAAAAACATTTTTTTCTTAATTTCAGCATACATTGAATCAGTCAACAAAAATTAACGTTGAATAAAATCAGCGTCATAGTCGTAAATCCTTCATTTATGAAAATGTTTGTTGAGTGTTCGAAGATGTTTTATTGATACCATACCATGCAACAAAACTCCATGTTGCATAAAATCACAATCATATGCTGAGAACACAGTTGGGACGAACGACGAATTTTTCGTTACGAAATTTTATCATCAGAAATACAACACAGCATTAGGAATTTGCAAAAAAAGTGCTAAGTGCTAGTTTAGTACAATATGCGTCCTTTAAGTTTATTTTAGAAATGATATCAGCCTTGAGTAACGTAGAAAATATGCCTTCTATACTTACTCCTTACGAGTAAGTGCATTAATTCTTCTTGTATGTAAGTTCCGTCTTAATCTCATCTGTAACCCTAGTTCCGTACTGTTTAAAGTATTGACTCACGCATAAAATCTTCTTCATCATTGCTAAAAATTGTAAAAACACACAGTCGATTTGCTCTCATTATTTTTCTTTAGTGATTACGCATCCGTATCGTAGATCGTCGATATTTCTGTACCATCTTCTCACTTAGTCTAGAATAGTTAAATAATTTCCCGCGAAGCTTAATATAATTCCTCAATCCTTCTTGATATGGCCTATCACGTTCCAACTTCTTTGTTCTGTTACTCCCCGGTTGTATAGTCTGTTTAAATATAAACGATCGCTCTTCATTCCTGTATCTCTCGATATTCAAATTTTTTTCGCCAATGTTACGCTCCAAGAAAGAACTCACATTCCTGCTGTGGGCATTATTTCAAAAATAACTCTGAGGGGTAGTATTAATTTATAATTCTCTATTAAAAGGCAATACTTCGGAGGCATTCTGGCGTTTCTGAATGCACCCGTCCCACTATGGTCTCAATGAAAAATTTACCGCGGAAAAAGTAGTTTCTTCGAATGGCACAAAAATAAATAATTTGTTTGGTATTTTATACCGTGCATAACGGTATATTTTTTTCTTGTATACTTGCAATATTTTCGCTGCAGCATTGGTTTGAACACAAATAATTTTTGCATTTTGTTTTTTATTAAGGAATCAGTCTATATTTTTTTTGTGATTTGGAGAGCTTATAAAATAAAATTAAAACATTTTCGTTAATATTTCTTGCTTTTATTTATAAATTAGAGGTATGTACTTTTTTAATTCTTGATTTGTCTTCCAATAAGAATTCCGTTTAGAAAAAAGATTATAATAAGCAAAACGTATTCGTTAACTGTGCATTTTTATCGGTTATATAAATTGTGTTAGAGTTTTAAATATGCATTTACCTCGCTTTAACCCCAATTTTTATTTCTTGTGATCTGTAGCATGTGAATTATTAAATATTTAATGTATTAGCTGCCAGTTTTTGCCATTAAATTAAATATTGAAATTTTAGACTACAATGTCTATCACCAAAAGAGATTTGTTTAATATTTGGTTCGCTGCAAAGAATCAAAAAATCTAATGCTGTTATATCTTACATTTTCATAAAAATTTATATCCAGAATGACGAAAATAGTGAATATCAAAATAAATTAAAACAAGCAGCTCGGAATTTCGTTACCATACTATCGCAAAAGAGGGCAATGGCAAATCGAACAAAAAGTTTTTTCGAGTCTAGATATAATTCTTGGTTGGATGAGTTCTTTCCGTGAGCATGCATTAGAAACAGATCAGCATTTATTTTTGTTTTTTTCTATCTTGGACCAGCACCCAGGGGATGACCCCTACACATGCGATGCATTTTGCTGGAACTAGGAAATCAGGTTATGGGAAGGAGGATAGAGGGAGTAGTGTGAATGGACATTTGACTTGAATTTTCCCACGTCATAAGTGACAGGAAAAACCTCGGCAGGGAGTTTGTTCCACATACGCGATGTTCGCCCGAAAAATGAGTTCTCCCTGTAATGCGTAGTGCGGTTCGCTGCCAAGTTGACCACAAATGGATGTGCTCTTAATAATGAACGCGTCGTGCGTGTGACGATGCTCAAGAGAGTTAATAGAGTTGGCTACCCTACTGTCTCCTATGAGTTTCTTCGCTCTCTCCTGGACCCGGTCGAGTAACTTCAAAATAGTCTTTGAAGCACCGGCCCAAACATGAGAGTTGTATTCCATTTTCGGTCGGATGTAGGCGGTATAAATAGTGAGGAGATCAGATGGGGTGAAGTATGTCTTGCACCGTCTTAAAAAACCGAGGCACTTGAATGCTTCTTTTGAGACCTGAAAAATGTGCTCAGTCCATCGAACATCGCACTGAATTTTCATGCCAAGAACATCAAGAGCTTCTGATTCCTCGATGTTTATACCGCCCATAATTACAGATGACGCAGCGTCATCGGGCATGCGTCGATGTGTAAGCATGCTGCATTGGGTCTTTTGAGCATTGAAATCGACCCTGTTTGCCTGACCCCATTGCGATATTTTCATGAGGTCACAATTCAATGAGTCGCTCATATTCTGCCTCATCGAAGTGATCATAGTCGATGTTGGTCTACGACTAAATGAATATGAGTGAGAAAGGCTGATGTCATCTGCGAAAGAGTGGATAGGGTTGGAAGTTTGACATAGGAGGTCATTTAGAAAGACTATAAATAGGGTAGGAGAAAGAGTGGAGCCTTGCGGTACCCCTGAATTTATCTTATACTCATTAGATGAGATCCCGTCTATAACAACTCTTATAGCGCGATCCCTGAGAAAATTCGATATAAATCGAGAGAAGATATCACCGACACCAAAAGCAATAAGTTTGGACAGAAGTGCCCCATGCCACACTCTATCAAATGCTTTAGAAATATCCAGAGCCACGACTTTACTTTCGCCGAACTGGTGAATATTTGTAGTATGTTTGAAATTTGTAGTATGTTTGGTTTCTTTGGAGTTGAAAAATAGAGACAAAGTTATATGGCAAAACCAACGGCCTTCTACGCGCTTTTGCAGACCGATTAAGCTTACATTTGAACGAGAAAATAAGACATTAATTACCCAAGAAATTGAACTAATACAAACTCAAATAGTAAAAATTTTTACTACTCAAATACAATTTAATGATGATATTATACATGAAGGTGGAGCTCCACCTTCCGTAATAAATGACATAAAAAAATAAAAGAGTTGAAAGTAAATGCGTCTCTTTACGAGGATTGACTCTCGACTTTTCATGCTTGGCGAAGAACTTTAGAGTGCATTTTGCACATTGCGTATAAATTTGAGTTGATAAAATGGCAAGCTAGGGAGATTTGGAAAAAGCTGTGATTGAGTCAAGGAAAAAGATGATAATTGATAGTCTGAAAATAGAAATGAACTTGCTGATCGATATACCGAAGCCAGGTCATGGGACTACAAATGATGACAATTCCGCCAGAAAATTCTTCCAGCAACCACGTTTAGCTTCACAAATAACTGGCGCAAACGGAAACCTAATTAGAAGATTAGGGGTCATTTTACGAACAAAGGCATCCGGCTATGAAATTAATGTCGAATTATTTCGATCCTATGCCCTCGAAACAGCGGAACTATACGTGGAACTATATTCATGGTATTGCATGCCATCTAGTATCCACAAGATATTGTTCCGCGGTTTAGATATTATTCAAAATGCTGCCCTGCCTATAGGAGTGTTATCCGAGGAAGCGCTCGAATCTCGGAACAAAGACATTAGATATGTTAGAGAACATCATGCTCGAAAAATGTCCCGGGAAAGTAACATACAAGATCTTTTTAAGCACTTTCATCACGGCCTTATATTTCCTCTCTTTCAACAAAACCATCGAATCGAAATTCAGCACCCTTCTGTCAAGAATGCATGGCTTTGATTTCTGATAATTGTACCACAGACTCGCAAAATGATTCAGAAGACGAAACGGATGCAGAAACAATCCAAGATGAATAAATATTTATCAATAAAATATCACAGTATGTGTGTACGAATATATATGTAGAATTTTGAATGAATATGTAAATAAAAATAAGAATCCTCACCTATAAAATAACAATGAAATCAATCATTATAAATATTATCTTCCATAGAAATTGACACACCCATTCGTTTGAATCCGCCCATTTTTGGTGCAAGATCGTGTCCTGTCATGTAGTTAATTGTAAAAATTTTTATACTTTTAGCTTCTTTTAAAAAAAAGTTACGACTTTTTCGCGCTAAATTTAACTTTGAGACCACTGTGCGTCCCTAAGTTTCCCTGACATCACATCTGACGTACACGTCTTTCGTACCACATCCATAACAAAATATTTTGCGTTTTTGGACACACATGACATAACAGTGACCTAGGTTTTCGCAATTCAAAATTTTTTCTAGTTTTGATTTAATGTTAATTGAAAATGATTTTTGTTTCTCCCGTTCAAAATCCGATTGACCTACGTCTTCCACATCGTCCTTATAGTATATTGTTGCAATTCGCTTATGGTGATTATTTAAATATTCGATTTCAGACCATGATACCTTGTAAAAGATTCATCTTGCGCCAAGTTTTCTCGCATCTGGCAACATTTACGTAAATAAGCCATGGAGCGAATAGGTACATATTGTTTTTTTTAATCATGTACCAGCACTCAGGAGATGACTCCAACCCTTGCGATGCATTCTGCTGGAACTAGAGTAATGGGATAGTTATAGAATGAGTTGGTTCTACTTTTATTCCGTTCTCTGGTTCTCTAATATTATAATACTGTTCACCCAGAAAACAGACTGGCAACACTGCTCAATAATGCCCACGAACGTCAACAAAAAGAAGAAAGAAAAAACTTGCAAGAAGTGTGGTATTGGTAAAAAAGGCAGTTCTGTAAAAATTCTGTAAGAAAAAACACCTTGCGTTTTTTAAATAGAATAATTTAGAATAATCCAATGCGAAGGGTATACTAAAAAAAAAGTGTATATAGAATTTATAAATATTTACCATTCTTGAAATCAACAAATACTTACCTTAAAATAAATATAAATCTCAAAACAAAGTGTACATAGAATTTATAAATATTTACCTTTATGAAAAAATTAAATTTGGGAAAATAAAACCCGAAAGAACAAGGTCCTATCGAACCGTTAGAAAAGACCAAAAAATACAGTTTTTTCAGAAACTACAGCTTTTTGAAAAATACAGTTTTTATAAAATCGAAAGTGAAATACAGTCCACTAACTAAAAAAAAAACAGAGAACTTACAAAAAACTAAAACATATTTAAAGACAACAGAGAATACATAAACTGTTTAAAAATCACATTTAAATACATATACAAAATATAAAAACAAAGTTACAACAACTACACAATCTACCCAGAGGAGGAGGAGGGAATTTTTTAGTGGCAACACCACTCGACGCAGATGACGACGGTCTCTGTAAGTGCGAAGGCATTTTCAACAACTCTGCTTTACAACTCTGCTTTTGCACGTTGTTTGCTTTTTATAGATTTTGAAATTTCGTTTCAGTAACCATTTTTAGTAATTATTTTACGTCGCCGGTGCTACACAATACCGACGAAGGAGGGCAATACATTCAAATTTTGACATACAAAATCAAAATTTCTGTTAAAAGTTTCATCAGTTAAACATCGAATTCTGTATACGGTGAAGGATGACTACAATTCGATCCATTTGGTTGGACACAGTTCATATGCGATGTTTGTTGCTGACTTTGAATGAGACATATATTCAAATTTTCCATTGTACTCGCAATTGCCGACTCGACGATTTCCGATATTTGGTTTCTATCTATCTATCATGACCTGTATATTGTCTACGGGGTCTACATACTTCGCTTCTATTACAATTTGTAGAGGAATTCATAGCACTAAAGGTGTTTGAAAACCGTATCTGGTCCAAATGCAAAGGTGTTATTTGGTTGTCAGCAGAAGTGTTATTAATTTCCGTTTTAAAGTCATAATTATAATCACTATTAACATTATTATTATTAGTCCCCACCTTCTTATTTTCTGATGTATCTACCACGTTTATCTTTAATTGTTTTGACTGCGAGTATTTGGAGGACGAACATATCCGAAACCCCTACTCGATGAATATTTTTGTTCTTCTCTAGGTACTGGAGATTCTGGTGGACCAAGATCTTTTCTATGGCATAATTTTTTGCAATTTGTGCATTCGTGGGACGATTCCATCCAATCCAGAATTCACTTTTTGTGAAAAATGTGCTTACACACGGTTTGTAATAATTCAGCTTCGTTACGCAAACTGTGTTAACAGACGGAACAAGTAAAACCAATAGCTCCTTCAATAGACGATGGGATATTCTCATTACTATTCGTTACAGCCCTTTTGTCTTATATAATCAGTTGCAAATTTAAATCTAAATTATATTTTCTCGAAGTAACTTCTTCCCTTTTTGATTCATTTGATATTTGTTTTTGGTTATACACACTTCGTAACATACTTGGCGGAAGTATAACGGTATTAAATGATACGCAATTGGGAATTATTTTAGGAGGAATTTCAAGTGCCTGTAATTTAAAACCTGTAGCATTACTTCTAGAAGATAAGAATAAAAAGAAAAGCAGCTCTTGTTGGGTCAAGCCATTAGTTTTTAGTTTTTTTAAACTAAATACTAAATACACTGTGTAAAAAACAGAAACACAGTACCTGTGTTTTCGTATGTGTATATGGATTAGTTTTGTGCTGCTAATGCAGGGTTGTAACTGGATGAAAAATTATACCAACCAAAATCCATTCTCTTGATCCGAATTTGCCAACAAAGTGCCACGTTATGCGAAGAATGATAGTATAAGAGATTACGCCAACCCGAACAAAAAAACTGAATTTTCTGCGAATGCTGGGCAAATAGAACATTTAAAAGTTGTGTAAACATAACAGTTGGGCAATTTTTTATCTTTTTCCTTAAATAATTTCACGAGAAAATTTTTTTTATTTTAAATTTTTTAGCTTCTTTTGATTCATTTTAAATAAAAATTCACATTTAAATTTTTATTCCATCTACATATTTCATCATCCGAGAAGGTTATAGGGTATTATTTTTTTTAAACTAGGAGCACGAGGGAAGAAAAGGGCAATTTGCACGCCAGCGAGACCATCTAACCGATTTTAATGAAATTTAAATGTATTTATGTTTCTACGTCTAGAAGGACATATATGCTACATATATATTTTTTAAATATATCCAGGAGGCGACGTAGGGGTAAGATATGCCTTCCGAAACTGCATAACCGATGGAGATAATATCGGGAGAGAAGCCGCGGGTAAAAGCTAGTTATATATGTAAAAAAGACCTGCAGCTTAAACAATTAGTATAATTAATTAATTAAAAACATTAATAAGGTGGAAAGCCAGTCGTCGGGAATTTGTGGGATAAACTTTTGAATTTTGTTTTATTAATAATTTTGATGTTATACCAGAAAATTCTATTTACGTCACATTTCGATATCAAACTGATTTTAATTTCTTCATTTAATGAATTAAAAACATTTTAAACCATATAATACTAATGTCAGTTTCTTTTCTGTATGTGAACAGCAACAGAAAACTTAATTTCGTTTTTATTTTTAATAGAAGCAATTAAAACATTCCGGTATAGTAATCTGCACGTTGACTACAAAACCAAAAAAATTTTCTGGTTTCGACCTCAGTTTCAGATTAAAATCATAGAAACATCCCGCATTTTTTCTGATGAGCATTAGAGTGTCTTTGTGTCAGTTGTTGTCGGAAGGTTTCAGTGGCGGTGGCATAGTCACTGGTCACTGAACAGTACCGCCTTCAGCTGATAGCAATCCACCGGCAAATCAAAACGCCCTCCTCCGTCGGAATTGTGTAGCACCGGCGAAGTAAAAGAACTATTAAAAGTGGCTAGTAAAAACAAAGCTTCAAAATTTAATACGTCTCCTTGTTATTAGAGGCGCTGCAACACTGCTATAAAACAAAGAACGTGCAAATGCAGAGTTGAAAAATACTGAAGTTTCACCTCCAGTCATTTCTATAACTATTCCTTTCCTTTAGTTTCACCACAATGCATCGCATCTGTAGGGGTCATCTTCTGAGTGTTGCCCTAAGATAAAAAGACATGTCTGGGAATTGTTGCCAAGTGGACGGTTGGTGGGGAGTGTTTTAACGCGAAGGCACCTTCATGATAAATCGTGCATAGTATCTCTTGAAGAACTAGTAGCACCTATCATGAACAAAGTTTTCCCTATAGTAGCTTCTACTGTCGTTATCACCTAAGTGAAACCGTTGGTGACTCAACATCCTATTGACTTAATTGGCTTTAGGTAATAGTCAATTTGCATTTGAAAATATGCATTTTCTTTTTCACGTTTTTAGGGTTTTATTTTCAAAGGTAGGTATACACATTTTTTTAAAGTTATATGAAGTTATTGAGACTTAACTTGAAGCAACAGGTATACAATTTTTTTTACTGCGATTAATAATGCTTATGAAACAAGTTCTGGTAAATTTGTTTTAGCAACACGTTTAAAGATACATGCCATAAAATGTGTATGCTTTTCAGCTTGACTGGCGTGTGGTTTTTTAGAATACTTACATTTATTGTATGTAACTATATTGTTGGGAACGTTAAATCGATTACACTTAATATCAATATCTTAGTAAAATTTCTTAAAGAAGAGCTATTATGGAAATGTTATCATAAATTACAATTACAGAAAAAATATAAAGATATTTTTATAACTAGAATAAAAAATAAGTGATGTAAAATAGTATGACGTGAAACTTCGGCATGTTGTTTTTTAGTTGCAATTGTTTCTCACTTTCTCTGTAAGTCTTACACTACCGCAACTATCATGATTTTATTTGGACCGCATAACTTACATATTTAATAACGCTCTTCTTTTAGTCATGTGTCTGTTTGGTATCATTTTCCTAATCCATTCTTTCATGGCAGATTTACTGTTGTATACTATTTACGATTCTGCTAAGAGCCCCTTAATTTAACAAGATCTTAAGGCATTGGAAAAAAACTAAATATTATGTGATTAACACGGATGTAATCCTCTTACAATCAGAGATTTTTATGAGATTATGTAAAGGAAATACACACACAATAAATAAGTTTATAAGGATTTAAGCTATTCAATTTCAAAAATTATCGATGCAAAAAATATCATAGAAATTAACTGTACAATGCGGACAAACTCCTACTGTTGCAGCCGTTATATAAAACCCAAAGCCACCAGTATGTGGGGTAAAGTAGCCGGGTGCATGTCTGTCAAGTACTTAATTTATTTACAACTTTTTTTCTATATACTGCCTTAAGCGAAGAGCCTCACGTGATGCAGGAAGTTACATGCATTAATGATCAAATTAATGACATAGAGTAAATTAGATTGAATTTTGAAGTCCTAGTTAAATTTTTTTTATATTAAAGAATTTATTTAAGAGCATTTGAAGTCGAATGTATTTACTTTATCGGCATTCAAAGCATTGATTGGCTTTAATTTCTTTTAAAATTTTAATGAATTTCGAAAACTTTCAGTTTAAAATGAAAATCCGTGTTGACGAATTGATTTGTGATTTGACTAACGTATGATCATTGAGTGAAAATAAATGTTTGTAGAAGAGTTGCTTTGATTGCATTAGCTCATATGTTACAATCGAGTTAATCTGTGTGATTGATTGAAAAACTTAATTAAGAAATTTGAAAGAATTAAATACTTAAATGAAAGACTTAAATGTTTCTTTATTCCTTAAGTAAATGAAATTTATTATTTATTGTAAAAAAACATAAAGATTCTATAAAATCTGACTTATATATATATACATATAAAAGATAAAATATCAAGTTTCCATTGCAGAATAAAACTAAGATAAGTTTGAAAAATATTTAATGCTCAATGTTCTGTAACGAAAATATTTATTATTTTCTTGTTGCTAGGTAGCTATTCATTATATTGTCCGTAAGAGTAACAAAAAATATGTTCCATTACATTGATTAAAAAAAGCTTTAAAAAAATAAGATTTACCTAGGTTCAGGAGCATGGCTTCGGGTTTAATTAATCGTCATCAAAAAAAGAAAACCTTGGGCATAAAATAAAACGTATGTAAAAAGAAGAAGAACTGATTCGATTTTTCACTACTTCCGGATTATAAATATTGGATCTTATTGATTCCTTGGAAGCACTTTTTTCACTGGGTAATAATTAAAATGTTTTCTTTTTTAAATGTTCTCTATATCTTTGTCATATGCAGTCGGATCTTAAAGAATGATATATCAATGTTTTTGCCTCGAGAAGACTAACGATTTCCACCATAGAGTATCCTGTTCCATTATTTATCCACCGCATATCTGTTTGGACCAGCACAAACTACCACCCCAATGTCAACAGAGTAAAGCTCGCAGAAAATTAATACAATTTTGCTAAGCAAGTAATTCGATAATCTATGATTGAAATGTCTAAAATAACTAATAAAAACCAATAAATTGGCGAATTTCAAGTACGTTAAAACTCTTTAACCGCATTCGTTTTTCATTGACAGGCAGTAATAGCACCGTCACTAATCTCGTATATTAATTCTGATCATTAAAAATTTAAAGCTTCTTCAACTTTTTGTAATTTATTGATGCAATCGTCAATATTTGTATATCTTATCAAATTTTCCCATGACAAACTTAAAACGTAAAGAACCTAGTGTTCAGGTAATGAGCTTCTAAAATATGGCTGGAACATTGGCAACATCAAATGGCATACTTATGAATACATAGTGCCCATCAGTAGTATCAAAAGCTGTCATACGATAAGAGTTTTCCGCCACTTTGAGTTCTCATTTCTTCTTACCTGTTAATCTATCCGGCAATAACTGGTTGTGAATATTTGAAGTTCTATAGCCTATATCACCAGTCTTTTAGCGAACTATTAAAAGAGGGTTGGTGTAATCTGACTTCGAATCAACGATAATATCAACATTATTTTATTGATTAATTTCTTCTCGAACAAATGCTCTCTCAGATTCGCATAATCTATACGCCTTGTATACACTATAGTGAAATCAAAACTATTAAATTTTTTACTCTCTCTGAAATTATATAGTATGTATGTATGGTAAAGACTAATTGATTATATGTTCAATATTATTACCCATAATATTTCTATTTATCCTTTCGCACTGTCCTAATAAGTCATTCCAACAGGAAACCCATTAATAATAATCTCCTTGTTCTTGTTATGAAATCTTATACCACTAATATTCAATATTCTATGCATTAAATTCTTTGTGTATACAGCGTTCTAATAGCTGTTTGCAAGAGAGAGAAACCACAAAAAATAAGTGTTGACTGAGCTGTCAAACAGCAATTTTTCAACAAAAGAGCTGTGTCTGCTGCTGTATAAATTACATAGCCGTAGCTCAGCTTCAATATATTTATTTAATTTTTTATTGAAATTTATTTTATTAAGACTTTTATAAATCTAAAATTTTTTATAAATATGGCAGTAAATCTATATTGTAAATTTCGGTACTAAACCGGTTTTTTTCGGTGCAAAGTTTTTTCTGGGTAGCATTTCCATATGTTTCTACAAGAACTCGCAAAAATTTTTTTTTTGCGTTGTTTGCAGGTATTTTTTGGGAGTTCTTGTATAGTGGAATTTCATAGGTTTTTTCAAGAATTTGGTTAAAGGTCTACCGACGATTTTGATGTTAACACCAAATGTACTTACACACAAATTAAGCCATATAACTTATATAGATAAATAATCGTAATTAATTTTGACTCCACGGTGAATAAATGAAAAAATAGTTACATAATAATACCTTGCGCGGTGTCCAAGCATGGATGGAATCTAACTCTCTTAGAATTAATCTTTCTAAAACTAGTGCTATGAGGTTCGGGACATTGTCGGTACCGGATTTGTCAGTTCATATTCAAGGGGTACCCATTGGTTGGGTTGACAGATTGAAAGTGTTGGGTGTGATGCTTGATTGTAAGCTGAACTTATCATATTAATAGGTTATGTTCGAATATCAACTTCACGTTTCGTCGTTTATACTCCCTGAATGTTTATTTACCCTTTCGAGTAAGGTTTAAGTTAGCTCATGCCTTGCTATTTTCTCAGATATCTTATTGTATGGAGGTGTATTTATGCACAACGAATGGAAACATTAATACAGTTAAGCTATTGGTCAATAAGATAACGCGATTCGTATTTCGGCTAACATACAGGGATCATGTTTCGGAGTATGTTGCACAAATGTTAAAGTGTAGTTTCTCTAATTTCTTAACAATTAAGCTGCTTATGAGCCTTTATAAACTTGTTAGAAATTCTACACCCGCGTTTTTAGTTCAATGCGTTCGATTTTGTCATTCATCTAGAAATACACAAATTTTCATTCCCAGAATACACACTTCCCTCCTGGATAAGTCTTTCGTCGTAAGTACAGCTCGTGTATGGAATCGCTTGCCAGCTGTTTTAAGATCTTTTCAGTTCCCCCCCAAGACCTACCGAAGATTGCTCATTGCTCATTTTAATTTTGTTGGCAATATGACATAGTTTGTTTATATGCGACTTTCAGGAAGTTGGTGTGATATCGCAGCCATCGGGCTTACAATTTTTTTCGCTTACTTTTTTTTTTGATAAATTATTATACTTGTAACAAATTGATGCCGTATTATGATCTTTACATTTTAAATTCTATGCTGATATTAAAACGATTGTTATCTAGTTATAAATTTAGGGTTACTTTTAATGTTTTAAGAATCTATGTTTTAAATCTATTGTAATATTCTTTTGGCCAGATGAGGGCTTTTATTATTACAAAATTCTGAAATAAATAAATAATAAAAATAAAATAATAATTTTATTAAAAAAAATGTAATTTTTCATTTTGCCTTTTAAATACAATAATTGCCAACCAAAGGTTGACTAATTGTAAAAAGGTTTAGAAAAATTAAATAGATTTAAATCGAATAATAAAATGTTGGTTGTATAAAGATTTTGATATTAGCACCAAATGAAATGTACACATATATCAGCTAAAACATATTCAATTTATAATTTTTTTTCTTGTTTAAGGAACAAAAAAAAACTGAAATGAAAGTTCGTTCCGGTTAAAGTTACGTTTTTTAGTATTTAAAATATTTGGGTTCGGTTTAGTTATAAATTCCGGTTTTCGATTCGGTTCTGGTTCGAAGCTCTGAATGTAATATAACAGTCTCTCTGAAAACTTAGTGTTATGCAATTTATTTTCCAATTCTGAAATAAATGTTGGCTCAACATTATTAGTGCTATGCCATATTGATTTTTAATTCCGCATATGTGGATGAACTAAATTAAAATTAGTTAGAATAGTTGGAGCAGACCCCCAATTCTTTAGAAGAATCTATAAAAGGCTTTAAAATTGATATTAAATGGTCTAAATATCTCAGTTAGATTAGTTTTGTGTTAGTATATTTTGAATGTCAGCGAAGTTCGATTTTATCGATCATAACCGTATTCGGTTTCGTTGATGAGTAGTTTTTTAAAGATGTACTTCAGTCGCAGTTCAATCCAGATTTTTTCATGAATTCGATCAGTTTTGTTTTGGATTATTGTTGGATGTGGTATTAAAGGTTCTGCATTAAGCTTGGCACTAAAATGAATTAAAATTAACAACGCCTTAAATTAACTTGTATATTCTTTAATTTTATCTTATCTTTTACAATAGAATATGGACGAATATCCCCAAGCACCCAATTGGTTAATATATCGGTGTATTTACATATATGTATGTATGTATGTACACATTATTACAGATTTTGCTTCATCTTTTATAACGCCAAAGCACTTCCATAGGTTGCTTCGTCCTCTCTTTTCTCTTTATTTGTTAGATAAAAGTGTAGTGTCGTGTCGTCCGTCCGGTATACACGCGTCTTCTGTGAGACGGATAAATTACCACAGAATTGACTAAAAACTAAAATAGCGGAGTGGAAAATAAAAGAAAAAATAAAAAATAAAAAAACAGGAAAATAGTGACAATAATAGTGAAACAAAACAAACTAAATAAACCTACAAACTTTAAATGCTTTAAATAAAATAAAATAAACGGTACTTTGGATTAAATGCAAACGGGGAATAAATTAATCATAAATTTAACAAACAACAACAAAGATAAAATTCCAACCAAAACAACAGAACAGAAAATAAAATCCGCTATACCAGTGACGGGCGAACAAAAATATTTACCAGTGCTGGCACCACCAACCAGTGGTGGCACTTCGGGTGAAAGTGACCGGAACAGGGCTTTTATGGCCCTTTTTCGCGTCATTGTGCTAAACACTCCTACCGACAGAAAAATATAAATTTTTTATATTGTGGATACCAGTGGGATAGTTGCTGTTGGACTGTTTGGTGATGATGGCGTAGCACTGATCACCGAGCAATCTCTCAGGCGGCAACTAGTTCATTGGTGTCGACAATTAAAAAATAGACAATTGATTTGATTTTTTTTGGGTAAACTATGACAGGCCGTTTCAGAATTGACTTCTGCAACATACGTGGTTTAAGGGCAAATTTTTTCTCTGTATATGCCCACGTTTGTATCCATCGGCCGGATGTTTTCGCCTTAAGTGAAACCCAGGTGTCTGAGGATGCTGATCCACAGGATTTTCACATACCTGGGTATCACCTCCTATCCCTCTTTATTCTTCATAGGGGCCTTGCAATATATATACGCAATGAAGTTGTGTACCAGTGCCAGCAATCCTTAGGCACGAATGATCCTGAATTTAGCTGTCTATGGGTTAAATTTAAAATCAGGGCACATTTTTTGCACTTCGGGTTTCTTTACAGAAGCCCAAATATGGAAAGGAATAAAACTATATACAACTTTGATGCCCTTTCCGACTCTATATCGGAGATCCTCGAAAATTACCCGAACAGTGAAATCGTTATTGCTGGTGATTTCAATGTCCATACGACTCCAGAAGGCCAATATGTTGAGCTATTCGCAGCGCACAACCACCTTGCGCAATTAGTGAATGAACCAACACATATTCCGTGTGTTGACGGGCACCAACACAACACCCTCGACCTTTTTCTCACTTCACACCCTGACAAGTATGAAATGAACACTAGCGCCCCTCTCGGAAATTCGGATCATTGCACCATTTCTGCCTCCTTTTCGTTTGCGGAACTTCTTAACGTTTCACGGCCAGCTACGAAACGTTTAAAATATATTTTTGAAAAGGCACGTTGGGCTGAGCTCAACGATTTGTTTCGGCATTTCAACTGGAAGCTCTGCTTCCTTGACAATGACGTCAATGCCATGGCAGAAATGGTTGAAAATATAATATTGCTCGGTATGAAAATTTTCATACCATCGAAGCAAATTTCGATTAAACCCAGACCGAAGTCATGGTTTAATCAGACGTGCAGACTTGCAGTCAGATCCAGAGAGGAAGCATTTAGTATCTGGCGGAATGACAAAAACGCGGATACTGATGCGATGCGCAAAAGGGCGAGATCTTCGTGTGCCAAAGTGCTAAGACGTGAAAAAGCTTTGTACGAGCAGCGTTTTGCCACCAAAGTTCTTACTGCCCAACGGGGCAGTAAAAGCTTTTGGTCTTTCGTAAAAAGAGTGAAGGAAAATGCTAGTTCTTCAATTCCGGCTCTTTTGAAGGATGATCAAATATTCACAGACCCGGTTGTATAAGCTAACCTCCTAGCTGAAATGTTTGCAGGTAATTCTCACCTGCCGGAGAGCAACCAACCACTGCCCGCACCCGAACGTGTATCCGTAACTATGCCAAAGATATACTTTCGAGCTCGTGCAGTTAAAAGGGTTCTAACGAACCTCAACATAAACAAGTCTCCTGGGCCGGATGGAATTCCTGCACTGGTCCTGAAGCAGTGTTCTTCGACGTTATCACGTCCTTTGGCAATCCTTTTCAGCACTCTGTACTATACAGGTCAATTCCCATCGTGCTGGAAGGTTGCAAATGTAACGCCGATCCCAAAAAAGGGTGAGGCAAGCAAACCTGAAAATTACCGCCCAATCGCAATCTGTTCCGCGATTTCCAAAGTGATGGAAAGTATGGTGAACTTTCACCTAATGAAATATTTAGAGTCCAACAATTTACTGAACGACCGTCAATACGGCTTCCGTCGAGGGCGCTCTACGGGCGACTTACTAGCCTTCCTCTCGGAAAAATGGTGTAATTCTATTCACCAGTTCGGCGAAAGTAAAGTCGTGGCTCTGGATATTTCTAAAGCATTTGATAGAGTGTGGCATGGGGCACTTCTGTCCAAACTTATTGCTTTTGGTGTCGGTGATATCTTCTCTCGATTTATATCGAGTTTTCTCAGGGATCGCGCTATAAGAGTTGTTATAGACGGGATCTCATCTAACGAGTATAAGATAAATTCAGGGGTACCGCAAGGCTCCACTCTTTCTCCTACCCTATTTCTAGTCTTTCTTAATGACCTCCTATGTCAAACTTCCAACCCTATCCACTCTTTCGCAGATGACAGCAGCCTTTCTCACTCATATTCATTTAGTCGTAGGCCAACATCGACTATGATCACTTCGCTGAGGCAGAATATGAATGACTCATTGAATTGTGACCTCATGAAAATATCGCAATGGGGTCAGGCAAACAGGGTCGATTTTAATGCTCAAAAGACCCAATGCAGCATGCTTACACATCTACGCATGCCCTATGACGCTGCGTCATCTGTAATTATGGGCAGTATAGACATCGAAGAATCAGAAGCTCTTGATGTTCTTGGCATGAAAATTCAGTGCGATGTTCGATGGACTGAGCACATTTTTCAGGTATCAAAAGAAGCATTCAAGTGCCTCTGTTTTTTAAGACGGTGCAAGACATACTTCACCCCATCTGTCTCCTCGCTATTTATACCGCCTACATCCGACCGAAAATGGAATACAACTCTCATGTTTGGGCCGGTGATTCAAAGACTATTTTGAAGTTACTCGACCGGGTCCAAGAGAGAGCGAAGAAACTCATAGGAGACAGTAGGGTAGCCAACTCTATTATCGCTCTTGAGCATCGTCGCAACGTGGGGTGCGTTTCGTTGTTCTATCGTTACTATAATGGGATGTGCTCTGATGAAATCAGGGAACTTTTTCCCGAAACCCGATCATTCACGCGCACGACGCGTTCATCATTAAGAGCACATCCATTTGTAGTCAACTTGGCAGCGAACCGCACTACGCATTATAGGGAGAACTAATTTTTCGGCCGAACATCGCGTATGTGGAACAAACT
Source organism: Dexiosoma caninum (assembly GCA_963924685.1). Classification (NCBI taxonomy): domain Eukaryota; kingdom Metazoa; phylum Arthropoda; class Insecta; order Diptera; family Tachinidae; genus Dexiosoma; species Dexiosoma caninum. The sequence continues at coordinate 56,946,166 of OZ004725.1, forward strand.
CCCTGCCGAGGTCTTTCCTGTCACTTATGACGTGGGAAAATTCAAATCAAATGTCCATTCACACTACTCCCTCTATCCTCCTTCCCATAACCTGATTTCCTAGTTCCAGCACAATGCATCGCATGCGTAGGGGTCATCCCCTGGGTGCTGGTCCAAGATAAAAAAAAAAAAAAAAAAAATGTTTTCTTTTATATTAACATTATCCATTTTTTAATCTGCACAGAATTTGCAACGAGTTTAATTTTTATTCTTTCAACAATCCTAGATGGTGCATTTCTTTTTGTAAAAAGAAATTTATATTGCGCATTAAGCTCAATAAAGAATGGTGTTGCCAATGAAAAATTTAAAATTTATATATGTACAGTGGTAGCTTAATTAAGCGAATGCTACACGATTACAGCTCTATTAATAAAAATTTTAACACGCATTTTAAAGCTTTTTTAAGCAAAATTCATTAAAATGGTATTATTAAACGAATTTTAGCTTAAAATGCACATTTTAAACCTTGTGTAAATATGGAAATTTTAAAATTGGTTCGACCCTGTTTTAAAGCTATTTAAGATGTCATATTGTGCAGTGTTTGTTTTCATTGTGATTGCTATTTGTGAAAAAAAAATCGACCCAATTTTCGGAAGGTTTCTGTTTGCAGTGCTCCTTTTTCCATTTCTATTGCTTTTTTAATTTATTATTATTAATACATGATTCTAATTGTGCTTTTTCCCTTATAAACTATATGTGAAATTTATTATTACATACCCTATGATATTATCATACAGTATGAAAAATATCATAAAGCATTTTATTACAAAAGTAACTGAAAATTGAGGAGGAAAGCATATCCATATAGTACTATTTCGCTAACGCTTACTTAGCTCGTCAGTGGATTTTTCCCAACGTCTGAATATAAACCCAAGATCTATATGTTTAAAATTCAATCAATCAAACGAGAATTATTTGAATATCAAACATACAAACCAAAAAATCTATAAACAAAAACATAGCAATCCATGAGTTTACTTTTATAACATACTCACATTTCTATTTTTAGCTTTTTTATTCTCATCTACACCAGGCTTGCCATCGGCCAGCATAACTAATGTACTTTGAATCAAATGAAAAAATTAAAAAATGAAACAAAACAAAAGAATATCAAAATTCAATACCGTGCACATGTAGTATTTTATATTAACTGAATTTATTTTGGGAATATTTATTTATACATATGATTCTAATTGTGCTTTTTCCCTTATAAACTATATGTGAAATTTATTATTACATACCCTATGATATTCTCATACAGTATGAAAAATATCGTAAAGCATTTTATTACAAAAGTAACTCAAAAATTGAGGAGGAAAGCATATCCATATAGTACTATTTCGCTAACGCTTACTTAGCTCGTCAGTGGATTTTTCCCAACGTCTGAATATAAACCCAAGATCTATATGTTTAAAATTCAATCCATCAAACGAGAATTGTTTGAATATCAAACATACAAACCAAAAAATCTATAAACAAAAACATAGCAATCCATGAGTTTACTTTTATAACATACTCACATTTCTATTTTTAGCTTTTTTATTCTCATCTACACCAGGCTTGCCATCGGCCAGCATAACTAATGTACTTTGAATCAAATGAAAAAATTAAAAAATTAAACAAAACATTTTTCATACTGTATGAGAATATCATAGGGTATGTAATAATAAATTTCACATATAGTTTATAAGGAAAAAAGCACAATTAGAATCATATGTATAAATAAATATTCCCAAAATAAATTCAGTTAATATAAAATACTACATGTGCACGGTATTGAATTTTGATATTCTTTTGTTTTGTTTAATTTTTTAATTTTTTCATTTGATTCAAAGTACATTAGTTATGCTGGCCGATGGCAAGCCTGGTGTAGATGAGAATAAAAAAGCTAAAAATAGAAATGTGAGTATGTTATAAAAGTAAACTCATGGATTGCTATGTTTTTGTTTATAGATTTTTTGGTTTGTATGTTTGATATTCAAACAATTCTCGTTTGATTGATTGAATTTTAAACATATAGATCTTGGGTTTATATTCAGACGTTGGGAAAAATCCACTGACGAGCTAAGTAAGCGTTAGCGAAATAGTACTATATGGATATGCTTTCCTCCTCAATTTTTGAGTTACTTTTGTAATAAAATGCTTTATGATATTTTTCATACTGTATGAGAATGTCATAGGGTATGTAATAATAAATTTCACATATAGTTTATAAGGGAAAAAGCACAATTAGAATCATATGTATAAATAAATATTCCCAAAATAAATTCAGTTAATATAAAATACTACATGTGCACGGTATTGAATTTTGATATTCTTTTGTTTTGTTTCATTTTTTAATTTTTTCATTTGATTCAAAGTACATTAGTTATGCTGGCCGATGGCAAGCCTGGTGTAGATGAGAATAAAAAAGCTAAAAATAGAAATGTGAGTATGTTATAAAAGTAAACTCATGGATTGCTATGTTTTTGTTTATAGATTTTTTGGTTTGTATGTTTGATATTCAAACAATTCTCGTTTGATTGATTGAATTTTAAACATATAGAACTTGGGTTTATATTCAGACGTTGGGAAAAATCCACTGACGAGCTAAGTAAGCGTTAGCGAAATAGTACTATATGGATATGCTTTCCTCCTCAATTTTTGAGTTACTTTTGTAATAAAATGCTTTATGATATTTTTCATACTGTATGAGAATATCATAGGGTATGTAATAATAAATTTCACATATAGTTTATAAGGGAAAAAGCACAATTAGAATCATATGTATAAATAAATATTCCCAAAATAAATTCAGTTAATATTATTATTAATGTTACACAAAGTTCAAATAAAACTAATGTTGACTAAGTAGTGATGTGTAAACAATCAAAACAAATAATATTAAACTCGTTATTCAAATACTCTTTTAACTGCAATTAAATAAGTCACTAAAATTGCAATCTTACCAAGCAATATTTTTACTGTTATTAGTTTTTTGATTAATATACAACTTATCATACATTTTTTATTCTATAAACAACAATATTCTTATTAAACACGACAATAAAACTATTTAGATACGATTACTGCGAGAATTAATAATCACGGTTTTGCATCATTAGGAGTCCAGTGGTAAATAAAAAATTTAGGGCTGCCATCCTCATTTTTGAAAAACCTTAAACCGTATGTTATTTAAAATACTGATTATTAATATGAATTTTTTAAAAACGTGTTTTAGGATTAAAAAGCGTTTTAACTAATATGTATTTTAAAGCTTATTTAAGACTTTTTTATTAATACGGCTGTTAATGTTCAGCTTCAATATTTGTCATTGTGTGCGTTACTTTATAAAAAATAGTCTCACTTATACGTATATGTGTACAAATATTGAATCTGAAGATTTGGTGAGCTCTCCCTCCATATTAAAAACATATTGCTGCTAACGAGTAAACTTTGCTTTATTTAATTTATAAAAAACATGGATGTTTGTAATTGTGTAGTTTTTGTAATCGTAAAAAAAATGTATGGCAATTATTCAATATATGTAATGCACAACCTACACATTAGTTTATTTCAAAGGTTTGCAATTACAAAATATTTATGGATAAAGAAAATTTTTTATTGTACTTCCTTAATTACAATTTTTAACATACATATATTATATATGGTGTAGACTGTATCAATAAGATTACAAAATAAAGCAAGAGGCCACTCTGGCACGTGTATTGAAATAGCATCTTCTCCATGGTATCTACGCCGCACTTAGTCTTATTATAATACATAACTAGTTCGGGTTTTTCTTTTGGTCCGATTATGTTTTTATTTTTTTATCTTGGACCAGCACTCACGAGAACACTCCTACACATTTTTATTTATTTATTTAAATTTAGTCAATGGATATAATCCTTACAGACTAATAACAATGTACTTATGACTATATTGAATTTATGAATTCAGAAAAACAATGATTTTATGCTTTATAATATTATTATTTAGAGAAAAATCAACAAATTCAGACAAATTATTAAATTGTCGGCATAACCTCGTAAAAGGATCAGCCATAGCTACATAGATCTACAAAAGTTAATAACAAGAGGATTGTAATGACGAATACTACGACAAGGTACACTAAATTTAACAGAATTTAACAGAAATTCGGAGCAAATATTACCATTGATAAGGTTTACCATAAAAGACACATTTAACATTGTACGACGACTTTTGAGAGTAGGTAGTTTTATTAATGCTAATCTACTCGTATAGGAAGGCAAATTTGTTGAGGAGGTCCATCGAAGGCCACGTAAACAGAATAACAAGAATTCTTTTTGCACAGATTCAATACGAATATTATGAAAGTTGTAGTGAGGATCCCATATGATTGATCCGTATTCTAAAATAGGTCTAACTAGCGACACATACAGCTGTTTCGTAATGTAAGGGTCAGAAAACTCTTTAGCCCAGCGCTTTATATACGAAACTAGAGGAAAAGGACAGTAGCAGCAATAATAGGAGGTGAAGCTTCACTATCTTACAACTCTGGTTTTGCACGTTATTTGTTTTTTATAGCAGTGTTGTAGCGTCTCTGATGTCAAGGAGACATTAAATTTTGAAACTTCGTTTTTAGTTGCAAATTTTTTGTCATTATTTTACTTCGCCGGTGATACATAATACCGACGAAGGAGGGCGCGTTCTAATGCGCCTGTAGATTGATGCATTGTTGATAAAAGTGCTACAGAGTTATATTTAGTAGGAACTAAAGGGATGCACAATATGTTCTAAAATACACACTACACTACTATGCAGTAGTGTCAAGCAATGTATTTTAGTTCAGTGTTTACAAAAAAATCAAGTACTTCACTTCAACATTTTCAATCAAAACAAATTCTACATTACTTGAAAAGCTTTTGCTACAGTTCTTGACAGTATTTGAGTTCTATTTTATAGTAAAAATCAAAACAAAACATCAGAATGAAGCAAATAAACCGTTAACCATACTAAGCATAGCGAGGGCAGTAGAACATTGACAAAAAAAATTAGAATTCAGGAACAGTGTTGTTAACGTAGTATCAATATCATATCATATCAAAATTTTTAATGCTTTCTAAACACGAGGTTTGTAGCGTTTTTACACTACTCACAAGTAACATATTGAAATGCTAAACTAGAGCGCGCACAAATCATGAGAAATTGGGATTGTACTCAAACACTTCACAATTTTTATATTTGAGTTTGAGTGTATGTATTGTGGAGATAAATAAGAAGCAAATATTTTTTTTCTTTTTAATTTTTTTGTTTTTGTGCGAAACGAAGGTGGGTGTAAGTAATTTTTAATTGAAAAAGGATGGGAAAAACTTTTATCAAAATTTCAAAAATTTTATAAAAATGCTATAATTGAAAACGCGTTCATGAGAAAAAAATATTTAGTGTTTTGGAGTTGTAATATTCATATTTATCAATAGTATTACATGTAGACGTCTATTTCTTCTTAAAAGTCAATCGTCCATTTGCTTTTTTCTTAATTTTCTTTTTTGTTGTGTAGAAATAAATAATCTGAAGAACTATTGTATCATCCGTTTCTCAATTAATGTTTTCTCACATTATGCTGAGAACACAATTGGGACAAACGACGAATTACGTCTTGCGCAAAGAGTTCGTCGCTAACAGTTCGTTGCGTAAATTCTCCGTGGGTCGCACAATTATGCCAAAAAAATTATTGCGAAGCTTTCAATATTTTTGTAATCTTTCGATGCCTGATTGTATAGGCATCCAAATTTTTACTTCTTAAATTATTAATTCACTTGTATCCATATTATATAATTTCCTATTAAAAACTAGTTTTCATATGGCATGTGAGCATTAAACATTAAAATAAAAATTAAGGTCTCTTGTGGAAGTAAAATCGTACGTAAATATCCATACAATATTTCACATTTATTACATTTGAATATTAAGTGCCGGTTTTTAGAAAACCAAGGAAAAAATTCGTGCGTGTATTTATATTGATAACAGCAATAAAATTAAAAACAATTGTTTCCGTTTTCAATGTAAATACACGCACGTTTTCTAAAAACAAACAGCAAATTTTGATGTTCTACTTCAATTTCATTCTATTTTAGTTGGTTCTATTTTTATTTCGTTCTCTGGTAATCTAATATTATAATACAGTATTTATTTATTTTCTTTTTATTTTGACCCTTATTAAATTTTTTAATTTAATTCAAATTATTATTTCCTGACGATGCTTTTTTGCTTTTTTTGTAGCGAAATATTGAAAATAAATAATTGTTAAAAACTTTTCATAAAAAAGACCATCGCTCAAAAGTATTTATTTATATGTTTAAAACAGTTCGGCATTGAAGTGTTTGTTTTGAAATGTGAAAGAAGGAGATAGATAGTGCTTGAAATTATTACGATATTTTGTAAGACATTTTTATTGTGCTTGCGCAGACTTCTAGTAGGAACGTAAGATACTATTGCTATATTTGGGAAAATCCAAAGAGGTTCGAATTTATATTTCGGTTTTTCAAAGGCTTTAATTCATCTGGCAAATATGTTTAATTTTATTTTAAAGTACCTACTAAAGTTAACTTCCAAGAGAGTAGCTCTTTTGCCAGTGAAAGAGATGTAAAAAAATTTTCCATAGTCACGTTTCTACCCGTTCTCTTGTACGGAGCAACCAACTTCTTGACCACACGTTCGCCTTGGTTCACATCTCTCTGAGGGTCTCTTTCACCAAACATATTTAAACACAATTTAATTTAATTAATGATCTTTATTTAAAGTATGTTTAAAAAAATTTCATTTTCACCAACTGAAATAATGAAACACAAGAAAGTATGGTAACGCTCTGATATTTAATATGATAGCGTCAACTTACAGCTTTTTAAAAAGCTGTTTAAAAGCTATTTTAAAGCTGTTTCATGCTGTTTCATTCTGTTGCAAAATCAATATTTAAATGCAGAGTGCTGGCTACTTAAACAGTATTTAAATGTTCTAGATGAAAATGAAAATCGACATTTAAATATGAATTGATATTTAAATAGAATTGGTGAAATAGGCTCTGAGTTTCAACCTTACCGGTAAATATTTGGCCATTCAACGGATAAAGTCACATGCTCATCATATTTTAATATAGTGGTTTTATTGGCATGTATTGTGTGAACTTTGTTTGACCTCTGAATGCTAGCAACTGTTCCTCAACAGTAATACCCTCATGCGGTCGGTAATACAAATACAATTCAAGAGGCAAGAAAAGCGTTAATTCGTCAGTGGTTATTGGGGTCCAATTAAGTTTTTTTTGTGATTATTTTGATTCCATTGAGCATACACCGCTTCTGCTCTCTTCTTGGAATATTTACATATAATAATCGCGGAACTTATTATACATTTAAACGTATCGGCTATATTCAAATTATTTTATTTAGTGTTGGACTTATCAAGCGATGCAAAGAAGGGGGACTTTTGTACCATCTGGTGCCATCTTTACATTCAAAAAAATCCATATTTGTGGCACCAACTTGCTCATTATTTTTCCCATTATCAGTATAATCATCATCATTAGATTCAATAGCAATACTCAGCTCTGCATTCTATCACCTCCAATATATTCCAGCTCAGAATCTATATTTTTACTTGGAAAAACTTCGTTATCAGAATCAATTTGAACTTCATCCATTGACTATTCAAAGTCAGAAGTATCTAACATGTTTCTAAACTAGCCTTGTCTTTCTTCATGCGATAATCTGCTTTCAAAATTAATCGGATATCAGTGTTATTGGCATTTTCATGACAAAGACACTATAGGTTGTATTACAAATTATTAAATTCTAACTCACTTTGAAACGGCTGCAGCCGAGAGATAAAAACAACTCTTTTTGACCATTCATTGCTAATTCTTTATTTTAAATTATGTTTGTGACAAACTTAGCAAGACGGTTGAACAAAAACTAATTAATTGTTATAATTAATATAATTATCGACACTTTTGATTTTTCTCTTATTACGGTACTTCCTGAAGCTGTTTTGTATTTAACTTTTACTCTTACTTGCATGATACAACAATATCCCTACAAGCAATTTAGTTAACTTTTATCTAACTTTAAATATATTTTTTCTCAACTAATTGTGGCTGATGCCTAGATTATTTTTAATGGAGCCAACTGACTATTTTAACATTGCGATGGCCTATGCGAGTAGTCAATTATCCGACTCTGCATGACTTTTCAACTAACTTAAAATTCGTTTTTTATTAGTCAACTAAAAGCTGGTTAATTTGTAGTTAGCTAAAAGTTATCTAAATTATAATTAGCTTTTAACTAATTATGTATATGCCAATCCGCAATAGGTCAACATAAATAAAAAGCTCTATTATTTTTTTATTTAATATTTTAAGAAATTCTTTTATTTTTCGTTAAATTTTTGTTCGCATTATTATAAAATATTGAGTAACTTTTATAAATTATTAACCTTTTTTTTATTGCGAATACATTCTGCATGGATTTCTCTTTTTTTACAACTTTTAAGGCATTTCTTATGTCTCTCTCCACATCACCTGAGCCAAAGTGATCGGCAAGCATATGTTGAAAAAATATTTTTAATTATATATTATGGAAATGTTTATACTATGTATGTATGTATATATATGTTAAATATATACCTGATAAAGCATGGAAGAAAGCTTGGAAGAAAGCTTGGAAATCTTTCAATCTTTTCTTTCCGTGTATGCCATCTAGATTAATATCCATGCAGGCGTTCGTTGACAATATATTTGTTAAGGTTTTTGGCAACCGTCCTTTTAGCCGCCCTAATATTGACTGTGATTCTACAGAGCCAAATCCAGTTATTTGTATAGGCAGGCAGAAAGGGTTTAACTGAACATAAATTATTAGGACAATCAGCAGAAAAGAAATACTCTGGGGTTGTAATACTAATTACGGATCCATTTTTTCCTTTAAATTGTAATTCTCGCTTTTCAGTTGTCATTTGTTTATGTTGTACGCGAATATGTATTTGTTGAAAAATTTGGGTTGGTTTTTTTACGTATTTTTTTAATTTCTGTAGGTAATCTTCAAATGGGTATGAAAAAAAATTTGTAAGTGGTCCAAAATTTTTTACACAGTTACTTATGTGAAGAAGGCCATGAACGTTGTGAGATTTTGCATTTTCACCAAAAATCACTGGAAAATTTTCTACAAATAATTCCAACATGAATTGTGCATTTTCAACATTTCTTTCGTATGTTAATGGACTGGACAACAAACGACAAGCGCAGTGGAGCAAGAGAAATTCATAATAAACGTCTGGATGAACTCTATCTTTTAATACCATCATGCCCGTATATAAAAGAAATTGTCAAAATTCTGTAGCTTTCCAGTTACATATTTCACTCAACTCCCTCGGATAGCGAGAGAATTCCCGAGGGATAAATTTTTTTAATGATTTAAAGTGATTTGATATCTCCAATTTATTTTCTTTATTTATTTTGAAATTTGTTTTGTCTTCCTTCAATCGAATCAGAATTGTTTTCATGACTCCCAGATCAATGAGATGCATTGGGTCGAGGGGCACTTGAGAAATCATATTCAGAGCAAGCTCTTCCATGGGGATTGCTTGAAATGAAAATCTTTTTGATGATGATGCAAGTACTTTCTTTTTGTAAAATTTAAGTCAGAAATTAGCTCTCCCGAATCTTTTGAATATGTTAGGACATTAGATATCTTTTTGCCAATTTGATTACATTTTGAACAACCATGAGAAGAGGTATGTCCAGCAATACCACAAGTAAATCCTTTTGCTGGGGCATCACATATATTTGCTCTAATTTCGAATACATACACCACACTTTTAATGCATATTTCGTTTTTTGTTAAATCTTTTAATTCATTTACAAAATCATATAAGTATTCAACGATGTTGTCAGGTTTTTCTTCCCAACGTAAACACCGATAGGGAAAACAGAAATGTAAGGAACGTTAACAATTTTGACTAAAATAGGCCACAATTGAATTCTGGAGCTATTAAATAACGGAAGACCATCTACATTAATATCAACCACTATTTTCTGTTCGAAATTCTAGAAATTTTATTTGTTACTCAAAAATGACAATATAAGCCCGGTGAAATTTTTTTTAAGCATAAGGTGTTCCGTTCACCAATAAAGGAGTTGGCACTCAGAGGTACATCTAAATTTTCTTCAAATAAAATTTTTAATAATTCTTCGAAACATACGCGAGAAGGCCTATTTCTGAAATACCAGTTCCCTGAGTTTTTCCATTAAGGTCTTATTTCACTTTCATTTTTTTTTTGATGTGGTCAACATCTGAGCATCGAATGAGACCGGTCCCATGCCCCAAAAGTGTTCCCTCCCAGAGATATGCGCGTTTTATGAAAGTGATGGTACACCAAAGATACACGTATTTAAATCTTTAAAATGGCTCTCCTGAACAAAACCAGTTTTTACCCTTAGGTCCCTTTCTATTTTGCGCGTCACATATATTTCTTTTTCTTTTTTAATAAGTCTTCTTAAATTTCTTTTGCTAATTAATTGTCGTTGTCCGATTCCTAAAAGGAAACTTCTCACCGTCGACTTTTTTGCGGGAGTTGAGGGAAGAGTGTGCATCAAGGGCCTGAGTAACCCGTTCGAGGGACAAAAAGGAACAACCAGAGTCACCGTAATGTTATTGCTACTGTAAGTTATTCTTAAGAAACATATATTTTTTTTAGCTAATAAGTGAAAATTGTGGAAAAATTAAAAATGAATAAAGAATTATATTAACAAAGGAAGTAATACTATTTTTTTTAAAGATATACCTAAAGGAAAAAATTATATCAAGAATTTTAATAAGGAAATAAATAAAAAAAGGAGATTAAAAGACTTTTTATATGAATTCGTTTTAAAATAAAAAAAAAAATTATATTAAAAAAGGAAAAAGAATTAAAAGAATTTTAAAATTTTATGATTTTTTTTTCTTTATTCAATTTTCTTTATTAAATTTTTAGCCTATGAACTAATTTCTTACAGACTTAAGCATAAATTAAATTCCAAAATATTAATAATAAATATAACAATAGTAATAATATTAAATTATAAATATAAATAAAAAAATATAACATTAAAATAAAAGATACATATGCAATTATTAATAAAATGCATTTAAGTGCCTTAAAATATTGTTTTTTAGGGTATTAGAATCAATCGAAAAATCAATGGAAGAATATAGATCATTAAATTCAGCGCACATTCTACGGAATGCATCAAAATTGGCATAGTTGGAGTGGAAATATTGAAGTTTTATAGGAACATAATATCTTGTTGGACGATTTGTTATTGTAAATTCAATGTGACTGAGTAAGAACGCTGAGTCAATAACGCCATTTATTAGATTCATTACAAATGATACATTCATGCATATTTTCCTACTTTTCAAAGTAGGAAGCTTAATATGTGCTAGGCGACTTTCATATGATGGGAGATTAAGATCACGATTCCAAAGAAGTCCACGCAGACAAAATAAAAGAAATTGTTTTTGAACTGATTCAATTTTCTTTATGTGGATAACATACTGCTGATCCCAAATAATACAGGCGTATTCAAGAATGGGTCTTACCAGCGACGTAATTAAAAGCTTTATAACGTAGGCATCATTAAATTCCTTACCCCAACGTTTTATGAATCCCAAAACTCCTTTGGCTTTATTCACTGATTGGGAAATGTGTAAATTAAAACTTAATTTTCTGTCGAGTAGGAGACCAAGATCAAGGAATGTTTCGACTTCTTCAAGAGTATAATTATAAATATAATAATTATAAGATAGATGGCTTCCTCTATAGAACAGCATAAATTTGCATTTTTTTAAGTTGAGGTCCATTAATTTGATATCACACCATTGACTGAAATTATTTAGGCCAGATTGCAGTAATGAACACAGTTGAGGATTATTCGAGCTTAGAAAAAGTTTTACATCGTCGGCGTACATTAATAATTTAGAATATTTGAATAAAATCATGATTTTCATCTGAAATAAAGTACAACGATTTTGGCACATTGTTCAATTGTGTACTGATCCTTTTTAAATTCCCCAAGTCTTCCTTATAAATTACTGAAAATAAAAAAAAATCTATAATAACGAAGTTATAAGGAATTCAATCACCTTCGCTTCTTTGGGGCCAACCTCTAGTTTATGCTTTGCGTTTTTTAAGCATCTAATCAGGCATCGAAAAAATAAACAACATAGCCGCTATGTTTTTTCTAATTTCCCTCATAAACACAGAATGGGCTACAAAATACCTACCTCTTTTTATCGTATTTTCATATATATAAATTTTTCTTTGTTTAATTAATTTAAAAAATAAAACGTTTTAAATTGTATAAACATTGTAAACTCAACATAAATTTGCCGCTTTTTTAAAAGTTGTTCGCCACAAATCAATTAAAATATGATTGCTTTATGAGTGTGTGAGTTCACACTTACAGAAATTTCAGATGAAGTGACTTTATTTCTTTAATGTAATATAAAGGTAATATAAAGATAACTTTTTTTTTCTTTGTATAAATAAATGTAAAAAATGTAAAACTGCTGCATAGAAATGACCGGTCCCTTGCGATTACGAATTATTGGGAGTCCGCTGTATACAAACTCCCACGTTTAATATATGTATTAGTATATTTTTGTGTTATTTGATAAAAAAAAAATTTTACTTTTATATACGTAAAATATAATATAAATGGATAATGTATGTCATAATGCAATAATAATTACTTTCAAAAGAAATTAATGTAGTGCAAAACATAATGCAATAAAAGTAGTGGTAATTATATAATTTTGCACTGAAATACTTTTGGTCTTTAACTTAATGGTAATGTAAAATTAGTTCAAATCGGCCAGATCAGATACATACACATACATACACATCGAGTGAATAAAAAGGTAGCTACAAAAATTTCGAATAAAGGTACATATGCATGTACTCACGATTGCCATTTAGTACAATACTGACATGAAAATTGTAATAAAATGTTCAACAACCATGTGAACTCACAATTTTTGTGTGGCAACATTGTCACAAAATGTATTGTCCGTGCATTGTATGACAATTCTGACAATCGTGAGAACACCCTTCATTTCCATTTACACGTAATTTCCACAAATTTTACAGTCGGTTGTTATTATCACATGTGCTTAATTTAGTGCACTGTGGACTAATTTCCAAAATGACTTTTGCATGTAGAAAAGGTTTACCAATTTTTTTTTGGATTAATTGATTATCAAATAATTTCGCCATTTGTGGAGTAATTTTCAAAATTATTTATGCATATAGAAAAGGTCCACAAAAATTGTTGGCATATTAATCGCCAGATCCCCTTAATGTCGAAATTTGGGAGGGATTGGGGCTAGATAGATAACTTCGTCATTTTTGAACCAATTTCCAAATCCTTTTTTCAAATGGAAAAATTCCAAAAATTCCACTTCCAAAAAGAAATTGGTGGATAATCAATTTTTGGGGCGGCCAATTGGGAGGGACAACGCTCACTTGTCCAATTCCGCCCAATTAAATAATAATAATTTGTACTGACAATTAAGTTACTCAGACCAAATACAGAAACTTTAACTTTAACCGTTCTCAAGATATAACGAAATCAATATATAGTTTTTGTAGGAGGTACCACGCCCACTTATCCACTTATCATGGAACATTTAAGGGGGATTTAGTGCAATTTGAATTAATTCTCTTTGTGTCGTTAACACATTGTACTCGTAAATGGAAAAAAAAACTTAGAACGAACTTATGTACATATGTATGTATACATACAGTGTATTTTACATACAAGTTGACAACTAAATAGAAAAATAATCAGCCGTACTGTAAATGACTTTCAGTAAAAGTCTCAAAATTAATGTCGGAATTTTACCAATAGTTGGCAAAAGCATTTATCACTTTATAACTGATGATTTTGTACTGACCATTAAATTACTCAGACCAAATACAGAAACCTTACCTTAACCCGTTCTCAAGATATAATGAAATCAATATTTAGTTTGTATGGGAGGAACCACACCCATTTATCCAATCCCTCCCAGTTTTTGAATAATGGTTTCTTTTAACTACAGGGTGGCACAAAAGGAGCTATATGCTTTAAATGGTTTATAACTCTTTTTAGCAATTTTCCATAACTTTTCGCAAAATTTTCGGTGTAATGGCCTTGATTTCATTTCGAATGTTTCATAATTAATTTTCCAAGTCTTTTTCACAAAATGCTGAAAAAAACATAGAACAAATAATAATTAAATTAGTTATAAAGAATTCAATCCATATAGCTCATTCTACGCCACCCTGTATATACAAGCTCTTTTTAGCATATTTTCCATAACTTTTCGCAAAATTTAGGGTGTAATGGCCATGATTTCATTTCGAATGCTTCATAATTAATTCCCCAAGTCTTGTAAACAAAATGCTGAAAAAAACTAAGAAAAAATAATAATTTAAAAACTTATAAAGAATTCAAATCATATAGGTCCTTTTGTGGCGCCCTGTTCAAAGTCATTTGAACCATATTCAGAAACTTTCACTTCAACCATTCTCAAGATATACAAAAATAATGATTTATTTTGTATGTGCGTGGTAACGCCCATTTTTTAAATTTATATAGTTGGGTCAGAAAATTTTGGTTTGAAAAATATGTACTATGAAGAATGAAAGAAAGAATTAAAAAAATGACCGGTTTTTTTTACCAAAGCTAATTGAAGATATAATTTTTAAACCTAAAATATTTAAATTGAATTTTTTTTCTCTAATTAAAAGTACTTATATATTTGTATTTGAAAGTGGATATTAATTAGAAACGAAATGATATTGCTCCAGATACATCAGATTTTTGTAAATGTAAAATGGTTAAAAAAGTATAAGAGTTTTAAATGGAATAAAAAAAGCTTCTTGTGTATAAAATTTTGCAAAGGCTACTTGGTTTTTCTGTTTGCATATACATATTTAATTCTCAAACATTTTTAAGGAGTCCTTTTTTTTTTTTCTGGGCTACTGATGAATTATTTAGAGTAGCTTAACCAATTAAAAAATTATTAATTTCTTTCTAACTTTAAAAATTATTTACCACAAAGAAAAAAATATGTACATATGTATACCAATTTTCTAAATTAACTACAATTTATTTGTAAAACTTTTTTTTACTGATTTTTGTGATTTTTATACGTTATGTACATTAGTTAATGTTGGCTTGCTCTGTGTTGGTAGTTTTGTTAATAAAACAAGTTTTATTGTATTTAAAAATTTTAATTTGCCGATTTTTTAGATTGATGTGCTGTTTCAGTTTTATTTTCAAAATATGCTGAAAATCAGCTGGAGCCCTTATCTGTTTACAACATCAAATTTATTACTTATTTTCGAAAATAGAAATCTCTTTAATATATGTATTTTTATTTGATCTGATTTTTTTCGTATTTAGATTTTATTTTAGGTTTATGTGGATTTTGCACAGTTTTTAGCCAAATTATGCTGACTATATAGCAAAAATATCTGGCAACAGTAATTTAAGACTATGGCAATACAATCGCTCTCATTTGTTTTTAGTACTAAAGAAAAATTGACATCCTGAAAGTATGCTAATAATTTAAAAGTAGATAATGAAAGAAGTAAAAAATGAAGCCGTTAGTCTTATGCGTACGAGATTTTTTTTTTTTTTAATGAAAACATTTAATTAAATCATTTTAAACTGTAGGATGTTAACCACCGTGATGAAATTTAAATTGTGTTTCGTACCTTAAGGCGAACACTGTCCATAATAACTTACATAAGTATATATTCTTAGAGCAATTAATACATAGGTTCTTAGTTACTAGTATTTTTCCAAAGAGTTAATCTTTGAAATGTTTTTAAATAAAATGTATTTCAATACGGCATTTAAGGACCAGTTTTTTAAATACAAAAAAACTTCAGCTTCAACTTTTGCGTGAGAAATAAAAAATATAATTTTTGTTCAAAAAATATTTTATAAAAAAATATTTTACAAAAATAAGGTACAAGATATATACATCACGGGTTGGATATTGTTATATGGAAACCCTTAAGGTACGAAGTATGTTCAATAGAAAAGGAAAATTTTTAATTTTTTAAAAAGTATTTATTTATTCTTCAATATCCATTTTGTCCCCTTCAAAGTAATCCCCTCAGATATAATGCACTTATGCCAGCGCTTCTTACAACCCTCGAAGCACTTCTGAAATGTGCTCTTTGGTATGGCCATCAGATCGTTCTTCGGTTTTGACTTTATCTTATCAGTTGTAGCAAAACGCTTTCCTTTTATTACTTTCTTCAGTTTTGGGAATAAGAAAAATCACAGCCAGCTAAATCTGGTGAATAAGGTGGTTGAGGCATGATTAATGTGTTGTTTTTGGCCAAAAAATCACGAACAAGCATTGATGTGTGAGCTGCTGGATTATCTTAATGCAGAATCCATGATTTTTTTCATAATTCCGATCGTTTGAGCCGTATTGCTTCACGCAAACTTTCTTGTAGTATTGCTTACTAACCCTACGACCTGTTGGCAAGAACTCATGATACAAAACGCCATTGTAATCGAAGAAAATAAAATTCACCTATTCTTTTGAACAAACCTCGTATGTACACACGATTGTCATATAGTACAATATTAACAGAAAATTTGCAACAACCGTGTGAACTCACAATTTTTCTGTGGCAACATTGACACAAAATGCATTGTCTGTGCATTGTACGACAATAATATTTCCATATTCTTACAATCGCGAGAAAACCTTAATTTTCATTGACACGTAAGTGGCACACATTTTACAGTCATTAGTTATTGTCACATGTGCTTAATTTAGTGCACCGTACAATAACACCATTGGTCGATAAATATTTATATTGGCAGCGGTGCTCTTAAATATTTAGATACAATGTTAAACATCGGATCTGGCAAGTTTTGCCATACAATCTGACAACCGTGTGAACAATTTTTGTATACAGATAAATTTATTGTGTGACAATGAAATTGTACAGTTTTCCTACACTTCGGTGACAATTTTTCATTGTGAATGCATTTGTAGTGGATGTAATAAAAGAACATATTTGTTTTAGGTTTTTGGTGAGCTCCGTAAAAGAAGCTCACTTAAATATTTACTATATTTGACTCAGAGCTCCTATTGAAGCTCGCTAAGTCTTGTTAATGATTAATCTTGACAATTTAAAATTAACTCTACTTATATACTAAGTTATGAGTAGATTCTAGATTTATAATTTGAGTGACATTTCATAATGCACTCAAATTCTTATGCTTAAGTTTTCTTATAGCTATACATATAAAATAAATTAATTGTAATTATGAAGCCTGGGAATTATCAGTGTAACGTGATTAGGGTAAAGTTATTTTACCTGCTTGCCGCTAACAACAACAACATAAACAAATGTGAATTCATATGCATTGCATATTCATAGCATATGCAATGCAGACATTACGAAATATTGCACTTGAGGAATTTGGGTTATTTGACACCCCTTTGTTTAATGTAAATGTGTCGGCATTTATAACTGTTTGTTGCGTTACTTGTGTGTCGGCTGTATTGACAATCTGTGCATGCTACACATTCTCACCATTTGCCATATCCTAAATTAATAATAAAAATGGCTACTAAACAGAAGCTTCAACACTGCTATAAACAAAGAACGTGCAAAGGCAGAGCTGTAAAATAATTAATAAAGCTTCACCTCCTGTCGTTTCTCTAACTATTCCTTTCGTATAGTTCCAGCACAATGCATAGCATGTGTAGGGGCCATCTCCTGAATGCTGGTTCCAGATAAAAAAAAAATCGTGTGTACATTGCTTTAGTAACGAGATTTGGATACGTACGAACCTCTAATTTTGTGCATTTTGGCACAAAAAACACTTAAAATTTCTTAAAGGCGAAGTTAAGAATTTAATTTTGAGTTTATTTAGCCAATTTCATGTTGGGATTTTTTGCATTTTTTTAGATATCCCATTTTTTCTAAGCAACCTCTACTGCGGAAGTTTGGTTCAAAGAAGAAAACAAAGGAGAAAAACGGAACGCTCTTTTGAATTTTA
This sequence comes from Dexiosoma caninum, assembly GCA_963924685.1. NCBI lineage: Eukaryota > Metazoa > Arthropoda > Insecta > Diptera > Tachinidae > Dexiosoma > Dexiosoma caninum. Next base: position 56,964,278 of record OZ004725.1, read on the forward strand.
TGCTTAGAAAAATTAAAGATGACGATACATTACAGGAACAAGCGTTTGTTCTAAAACTAAAGAGTAAAAATTGTTAACTTTATTTGTCTCAGAAAAGGCAAAATTGGCATAGAAAACGTTTAGTATTTGAGACGAAAAAGTCACAATTGTTAAGTGTTGGTTAAAAATTTAACTTTTCGTTATGTCAAGTACATCTGTTATACAACCAAAAAAATAAACGAAATGACATTTAAATTTAAGAATAAATCAGAGATCGCATCCAAGAAGCCAATTATATTTACCACAAAAAGTCACTATCGTTTATATTAGAAAACAACTTCACAAAGGAGCAATATTTCTAAAGCATTTGATATAGTGTGGCATTGGGCACTTCTGTCCAAACTTATTGCTTTTTGTGTCGGTGATATCTTCTATCGATTTATATCGAGTTTTGTCAGGGATCGCGCTATAAGAGTTGTTATAGACGGGATCTCATCTAACGAGTACAAGATAAACTCAGGGGTACCGCAAGGCTCCACTCTTTCTCCTACCTTGTTTCTAGTCTTTCTTAATGACCTCCTATGTCAAATTTCCAACCCTATTCACTCTTTCGCAGATGACAGCAGCATTTGTCACTCATATTCATTTAGTCGTAGGCCAACATCGACTATGATCACTTCGCTGAGGCAGAATATGGGTGATTCATTGAATTGTGAGTTCACGAGAATATCGCAATGGGGTCAAGCGAACAGGGTCGATTTTAACGCTCAAAAGACCCAATGCAGCATGCTTACACATCTACGCATGTCCTATGACGCTGCGTCATCTGTAATTATGGGCAGTATAGACATCGAAGAATCAGAAGCTCTTGATGTTCTTGGCATGAAAATTCATTGCGATGTTCGATTACTGTGCACATTTTGTCAGGTCTCAAAAGAAGCATTCAAGTGCCTCGGTTTTTTAAGACGGTGCAAGACATACTTCACCCCATCTGATCTCCTCACTATTTATACCGCCGACATCCGACCGAAAATGGAATACAACTCTCATGTAAGGGCCGGTGCTATTTTGAAGTTACTCGACCGTGTACAGGAGAGAGCGAAGGAACTCATTGGGGACAGTGGGGTAGCCAACTCAATTGACTACCTGTAATGTAGACCTGTATCAGGGCGAAGATTGTTTTTTTGTAAGCGGTTGTAGTAATTATTTTATAAAAATTTTTATCTTTAATAATACGCTATTCGGCTGATACGTTTTCGTTTTGTTCGGCAATAAATATATTTTTCTTCATTTTTGTCTTTTATCAATAAAAGACAAGGAAGAGAAATTTAAAAGGTTTTTTTTTAAATATTTTAAAAGTTTTGCTATCAAGTTGCCAAATCAGTATCTTCACTGTCAGGTTTTCACAACTAGGTGTTCTTTTGTCTGTCATATGGGTATTTTAACGATGCTACTTGAAGTTTCAGCAAAAATGTTAACATTTAATCATTTTTGGCAGATGTCGTGAAGTTTGGTAAAATATAAACTTCCGTTTATCGTTCGCTTTGCCAAAAAACGTGGACCTGTTAAGAAGGAAAACTTATCATACAAGATAGCTTAGCATACACATTGTATTAGATACTGGTCACGTGGATAGATGTTTAGTCAGTAAATCTTATTCTTTGGGAAAATGTTTACTCAAATTAATAATTGTAAAGTTTGAGAGAACATCCCGAGATTCGAAGTATTTGCTCTGTCGGCCTTCACATCTTTACTATTTATCTTGTTCTGAGGTAGAGATTTCAACTGGCCAGGCCTACGACATCTACTATCCTAGTTAACTTGGTGTCCATATCGGTAAGCATATAACAGATTACAATTATCAGTGTTGAATATGTTTTTTTTTTGTCTCTGAACTGCAGTTAATCAAAATAGAAGAAAACCCAGAGGCACGAACTTTCCATATCGATAGAGAACAAGAGTGATAGTTACCATAAGAACCTTATGCTCATTGTGCCAGTTGGGACATTACTGACCATACGAGAGAAGGTTGAAACTATAACACCAACTGTTGCACATCGTGGTTCGAGCGACTGGTTGGGGAGTGATCTCCAGGCCTGAAACAACCTGCAGTCCAACATATAGCATCTTGACTCTTACCGAATATGTCAGCGATATAAAATTCTTTTTTTTTGATCATCAACTTGCCGGGGAAGTATTAACAAAATTGCCAGTAATTATATTTTCGTAAAATGTGTACTATACAACTTTTTTTCTTTTCTTATTAAAGTGGATTTCATTAAACTAAATTTAATTAAAGTAAATTGGGCTCAAAGATAAAAATGATAATAAGTATTCATAGTCTCTAAATTTCTCAGCATCAGCAACAAATTATCGATCTCTTGGAGGCCTTCACATCATCGAACTGTTAACTGCATTAAATCATACATAACAATTAAATATTTCTAGGGTCATACATGTTTGAAGAGAACAAAAACCAAAATCTCTTAAGAATAGAATAAAGCAACAATGAATTGCTTGGTATATAAAAAGATATATATATAACTATATATAAAGAACCTGTTTTTTTTATATATTTAAAATTTGCAAGCATTGTTTTTTTTTCATTATTTTTATTAGTACATACGAACAAACAAGCATTATGATGACTGTCATAATGGATAAATCTCCACATATATAAATATATATGTATGTATATCTATCTATATAGAAGTCAAGTAAATGTGTTTTTTGTTCTTTCGCTTTTGCGTAAATTTCAGTCTTATTAATTTCATTCTGTAAAATTTCTTTCTCTCTCTTTGAATGCCGATATTAGTAAATAAAATATCATATAAAAACAAATACAATAAAATATGAATATATGTAATTCGGGGTGTAATTTAAAATTGATACTGAATTAGAATATAAGTAATAAAATCACGATTTAAGTAGAATAATTATCTATGTACATCTATAAAATTTAGTATTAGAAAAGAGTAAGACTAAGTAACTTATCAGTGGAAATTGAATCTCTTTATTGTCGTACAATTTCTACGCAAGTTAATTTAAGTTTTTAGTAATTAAAACCCCCACTATTTGAGCCGAAAATGAATTGTGATTAAATAGAATATAATAATGTCTGAGTAAAAGAGTTTTTGATGTGTTTTCGTTGATGATGTGAAATAGGGTGATGAAGAACTTTTGGGGCTCAAAAAGAATTAGAGCATAGCAATAGGGAGGGTAATGAAGGTTCGTATTAACATCTTAAAAAAGTTATAGTCGGGTAATACTAACAATATGCTGTTTGATCTTGTTTTTTGATGTGTAAACATCTATACGCTAGGGGGTAAAAATCTTTTTCGCAATCCAATCACAAATTTGGGTAAGATTGTAATAACGATAACGCGGTGTGAGCTGTATATGAGTGTTTAGTGTAATCATACGGACAACAAGAAATACAGAGAAACTTTCAGCTGCATACAAATACACTAACACCATCTAGTGCGCAATAGTAGTAGTAGTAGCTACTAATTTTCAGTAATTGTCGTACATTATGTTATCGTAGGCAAAGAAAAACAAATAAATAAAATGAATACAAAAACATTTAATTTTAATAACTTTTAAAAAGATTTTTTGCACTTTTAATAAGAAATTTACTAAAACAAAGCAAAATAAGGAAAACAAAAAAAAATATTTCATTACAAGATGTTTACACATCTCCCCTGTGATCGGACTCACATTATTTTTTTTTCAAAAAAGACCATACACGGCCATATATTTTAATTGTATGGTTTTGCGGTCCGTTAGACTAACAATAGAATAACCAAATATTCAACTTTCAGAATAATTAAATAAAAAGGGAGTCTGTAATAAAGAGATTCTGTAAAAATATGACATATGTCCAAAGAGGACAAAACCCCCTTTTTCCCGACTCTTGCTAGTCTATCGATGGCTCCCACAGTCCTCTTCTTGCTAGAAGTTGTAAATTAAAATCTGCAACGTATACATTACATAACTTGAGTATCGTCGCAATCTAGGGTGTGTTTCGTTGTTCTATCGGTACTACAATGTAATGTGCTCTAGTGAAATCAGGGAACTAGTTCCCGAAACCCGTTCATTCCAGCGTACAATGAGTTCATCATTAAGGGCGCATCCATTTATGGTCGATTTGGTGGCAAATCGCACCGCACATTACAGGGACAACTCATTTTTCGGCCGAACATCGCATATGTGGAACAAACTCCCTGCCGACGTCTTTCCTGTCACTTCTGACGTGGGAAAATTCAAATCAAATATCCATAAACACTACTCCCTCTATTTTCCTTCACATAACCTAATTTTCTAGTTCCAGCACAATGCATCGCATTTGTAGTGGTCATCCTCTGAGTGCTGGTCCAAGATAAAAAAAAAAATATATATATAATATAATAATATTAGACGTGAAAATAAATTGTGAAATTACCCGTTTTAAAATGCAGACCATTTGGTGGAGAAAGTTATATTTCGTTTAAAAGACACTGAGGATCTTAGCGCCAGTGAAGGCATTGAGTGCGCATATGACGGCAGTACTTTAACAGACACCTTGCACAGAAATATTTTGAATAATATTAATTTAGAAAATAAATTCCATTATGCAATTGAGTAAAAAGAATATGAAAATTTTGTTCCAACGCGCATTTATACATAATAATGCTATACTTTATTTTAAGACAATAAAAGCTGAATTAAAATTATTTTGAAAAATCTTTTATTATACAGGGTGTCTGGTAGCAGATTAATATTTTCAAACTTAAATAAAAAACGTAATAATTGACACAAAGTTTTATTAAGAGCATTGAACGATAGAATGGAAATGCGGATTTTATTTTTTAAAGTGTATGTCATCCAGATCCTTCAGAATCTTTTTTAAAATTTAATGAAAATACTCGCTCTTCGGAGTTGCAGTGCGGCTGCTCTTTTCCGTATTGAAAGTCGCAGATTTTCACATAAACTGCTTTAAACCAGTTCAATGATTGCGGATCGGCTGGGCCCCGGCTGTGGGGCATTCATAGCCGAAGTAATTGCGCAGAATATATGTACCCACGAACGAATTATATTTACAGTCGGTCCATTACTTATTCGCCGAATACCGAACTTTGAACAAAATTGTCGACGAGCAATTACGTAAGAACCATCACTCTTAAAAAATGTCTCCACAGCGAACGCGCGATGCTCACTCGACCACTGCGACATCGTGACTGACAAATCCGCACAATCGATAATTCCAACGGCGCCACCCTCCCTCCGCACCGTTTATTACTTTTTGAAATAATCGTATTTAAAAATATAAATTTGCCACCAGACACCCTGTACGTATAAAACTGCTGTTTCAAGTTTAAAAGTTCTCAAATCCAATGTTTATTAAACCTGAAACACTAGGAGAAGCAGGATAAATATTTTTTTTAGATCCACCCAAACCTTTTGCTGTGGGCCTTCTTTCTTTGCTCAAAATCGTGTTTTGCAATTCGAAAAACTTTCCAGTCTAGCTGTAATAAATTTTGACCAAAAAAGTTTAATAAATTACCCTTGGTGCAATGGAACTAATTTTTTATTACTTCTATATATAATTTTCACAATATTTCTGTCGCTTGCTAGTACTCTTTGCATTCAGCCCAGTTTTCTGGGTCGTTAACTATAAAGGGGAATGACAATACAAAGCGGACGAAAAGTTTTGCAGTTTCAGGTGTTACGTATTGGTTTAAATTATTAAATCATACGTTATTTATTTAGTTATATTGACCCCACCCTAATTCTTTTCACATATTTGGAACCAAAAATATGTGCTGAACGATCTTGAATGAGATACAAAAGATGTTCAGAGAATCTTTTCTACAACCTTTGTGGCACAACCTCATCAATCAAAGCATAATCAGCAATCGCTTTCAAAAAACTAAAGTCATTATTTGCAGCTTGTGGCGTTAAACCAAGGTTTCACGTATAGTGTAACAATGAAAATGGTAACAATGCGAAGTCCCTTTACACTTATTTCCTTACTCTATTCGATATATTTTCGGAATAAAAACATTTTTCAGCAGTATATGCCTTTCGCCATCCATCGAGAATGGAATATGGCTCCTGGTGGTCTAAAACGATAATTTGTAATATTTGCACCAAGAAACAATAAAATGATTTTGAAAAACTCTTTATAGTCGGCACTGGTTTGCTTTTCCTTAATTTCGTGGTAAACCAAATGACTTGATCTCTAATTGAACTTCTATTGGTACTTTTTCTGCAATCTTACTATGTTCTATGCCAGAACTATAAGGTTAATTTTTAATTTTTTGCCATTGCCCTTTGAAACGAGAAAAAATTGGCACTTCTGGCCTAGTAATTTTTTCGAATTTAGCTTCAAAAACTTCTTTTAATTGCAGGTCATAAGTGTGATGTTTACATGGCAGATAGTTGCTCCAGCAAGAGTGACGAACCTTGAAATTGGCCAGTATTTGTTGACGTTCTACCGAATGAAATAGTTTAAAAACTATCAGGGATTTTCCACTCAAGAAAAATCGCAATATGTTTAAGTAAGTATCTCTAAACCAAGCCATATTATCATAATGCAATAACTAATACTTTTTTGATATATGACGTTAATGACACTAAAAAAAAATTATTAAAATTAAGTATCATAATAATTAATCAATAACAAAGCATAATTCATAAGGATTATTCAATAACAAAATATGTTTCATAATCTAAATAAATTTTGTTTTTAATAATAATTTTTGTATTGGGTCACCCTAATGACTGAAGATGGACACTAGGCATGTTCTAAAAGAATATCGAGATAACCAAAATATAAGGGGTCGGTCATATATTTTGGCATTTTTTTCAAAATGCAAAAAATTAGGAGTTATAGTTTGCAGCTTACCCTGCAAATAATATTGGATTACATGGTCCATTTTAGTTGAAAAGGAAAAATGAATTGTAGTTCGCGTCACAAAAGACGACTTGTAAAAGCCGAAAATTTTTTTTAAAAAATTAGGAGAAGAAAGTGACATGTGTACACAAATTAAAAATGCAAAAGATTCTGCAAATATAGAACAAGCGGAAATTTCTAAACATCACGAAATAGAAGAGCCATTCCCTAACAGAAATAATGTTTTAAGTGATTTAAGGCAGTGGCAATTGAATAGCGGAATATCGCACAAGAACATGAGAGAATTGTTGTGAATTTTGCGTAACTATGGTATTACTGTAGCTTTCTCTAATGACGGTGGTCAAAACAATTAGTTCAAGAGCAATTTGATGCACATTTCGCACATTTCGGCATCGAGCAAAGTTTAATGAAGGAAGGACATGTTATACAAAAATTTTATGAAATACTTTGCTATATAAATAATGACGGTTTACCCATTATTATATATTACTGAAGGTTGTAAATAATAAAAATATAAAGGTATTTATGTGGGCAAGCGGAAGCCTCAATATATATGTATTTAGGATTTAGAAAAATTCATTAAAGAAGTTTCCGTTTTACAGCATAACCATCTTTTTATTGGTGGTAAAAAAAAATATTGTTTAAAATACGAGCGGTAATTTCTGATGCACCCGCAAAATCATTCGTTTGTTGCATTACTCACCACTCATCAGCGAATGGGTGTTCAAAGTGTACACAAAAGGCCAAAGAAAAATACACAATGTTTAAACCTATAGCACAGAAGTAGGTGAAATTATAAACGGTTGTAAAGAGCTCTCAAAAAACTCATAGCAATGCTACCCAAAAGACCATTAACTGATGTCGATTTGAGAAAATTTTCAGCAAAAATTCCACACTTTAGAGGAGTTTTCATGTTGAATACTCTACCAAAACCTGTAAGGAGAAGAGAATGTGGAATAATCAATTTAGATGTATCAACAGGACCGGGAACACATTGGGTAGCATATTATAAAGACAACAATCAAAATGAATATTTCGATAGTTTTGGAAATTTACAACCACCTACAGAAGTAGTCAAATATCTGGGCAAAAATATAAAATACAACTATAATCAGCATCAAAATTTTAATACATTTATCTGCGGACATTTATGTCTTAAATTTCTTTATGAATTAAATAAAAAATATTAAATAAAAACACTCACAAATATGTACATTTTAACAAATTATTTATTACTTTTTATTAATATTTTATTATACAATACAGTATAAATTAATTTTGTTACTTGTTACAAACTGGATATTGAGAATTTTGACAGAAAAATTCATCCATCTCATAAGTCAGCACCAAATTCCGTTCTCCTTCTCTTTGAGTGCAAAATTTTCCACTCGAAAGATTATTTACTTCATCGTCTGTAACGGTGCTGTACCGATTGGGTAGAAACAATATATTATTTTGCAGTTCGACTTGAACTGTTTCCCCATATTTCGTTGTGACCCTTTTTGCACTATCAACAGGATATTTTTTTCCTATATCCATGTCCTTAATATGGATTATATTTTTAACTTTGCACGCATTAAATTTTTTTACCAAGTTTGTTGAGGACTCCATTTCTTTTTCTGTTCTTATCACTTTCGATCTTGGTTTCAGACTGATTTTAAATATATCATTGATAATTGCAATAAGTCTGACCGAAGTGTAGGAAAACAAAAAAGAATTACTACAGCTATTCTAAGATATCTTTGAACAAAATCAGTAAAAATAACAGAATGAATTTTTTTGAAAAATATTGATGAGCAAACAAAACATTAAGAGCATGCACAATCATGTTATAAAAGCATAATTGCAGAAAATCAATAAAAATAACAGAATGAATTTTTTGAAAAATATTGTTGAGCAAGCTAAAGCTGAAAAGCATGCACAATCATGTTTTAAAAGTTTTTGAATAGGCATAACTGAATAAAAAAAAAAAAAAAAAAAACAAGAGATTGTGGGAAATTAAAGGGTGTGAAATTGTATATTTAACAAGCAGATCAACATTTAAAATCAGCACATCAAAACGAACGTAATATTAAGAGTTTTTTCTTCAGAAAAAAAATATAAACTGACCTTCCTTAATATTTTATAGAAAAAAAGAACAGACTTAAACTTAGAGCAAGTATATGTTTGTATTTATACACAAGTATGTGAGTATGTAAACATCCAAAATAAAGATTATTATTATCGAACCACATAAAGTAGAAAAACCAAACATAACATACACTCATATACGCAACACACCAAAGAAACATATTATGCATGGAAACAACCAAAAATTAATCAATTGAAGCAGCAAAACAAAATCAGTAAGATCGAATATTACATACGCATATACAAACAAAAAACGAATTTAAACATAAATACGGTCAGCAGCTTTTAATAATTCTATCTGCGCGTATCTCCACTGCCAGATATAGCGGCAGAGCAAATCGATAAGATACCAACAGTTAATGGGAGCAGCAAACCAAAGCATCATAAAACTACATACGGTAAGCTGCAGTTAATATTTCTCTCTGTCCATATCTTCACTGCCAGATATAGCGGCAGAGCAAATCGATATGATAAGAACAGGGAGTTCAAGCAGCATACCAAAACCAACAAATCGAATACAATACAATTTAAGACGAAAAATTAAACATGCGCGCACACACACACACACAAACCATAACAGCATTTATTCCTCAAAAACAAAATTTGTGTACAAATTAACAAAATCGAATATATAACCCTTGCATCCCAAGCCATCTAAATAAACTGTAACCATCAAGAAACTATTTAAAGAAAGAAAAAAACTTGTCACAAAAAAAAAATATCCAACAATACAAAAAATATGCCAACCACAGCATTTATGAATCGAAAAAATTTGTGTACAATATAAAAAAAAAAAATTAAATCCAATATAACCACGCAACAAAACAATAAGACGAAAAATTACACACAAACCATAACAAATTATGTGCTTTCACATGTGTGTATGAGTGTTTGTACGATGGAGGGGACTGTCTCTGTCAATAATTCGATCAATTCCTCTGCCCGTAACTCTGCCTGGCCTCTGCCGGCCCGCAGTCGCAGATGTCGTGCTTTCCCATTCCCTATCTACTTTGTGGGTATTGTGGGTATTAGTGTTGTGGGTATTGGGTGTATGAGTGTTGTGTGTATGAGTGTTTGTACGATGGAGGGGACTGTCTCTGCCAATAATTCGACCAATTCCTCGGCCCGTAATTCTGCCAGACCTCTGCCCAGCATCTGCCGGCCCGCAGTCGCAGATGTTGTTCTTTCCCATTCCCTATCTACTAATAATAATTATAATTTGCATTTACAATTATTTGAGTGAATAAAGTATAAAAATATTAATATTTAATATAATTTTATGTTAGTTTTTATCTTGTTTTTATAATGATGATTTAATTTTCATTATTTTTTAATTTTTTTTCCAACAACAAAAAAGCGCGAATTTCTATAGTAATTCTAAAAAAAAGGGTTCAACTTTAACTTTAAATTGCTCATCAACCACTGTACCGATTTTGCAATAAAAATAAAACTCGATAAAAGCTTAGGTGTTATTTATCAAATAAGAGAAGAATTACTAAGAAAAACTTCATTAGTTCAAAAGTTTTTGCCGAACAAAAACGATTCTGAACCACTGTGCGCCGGTCCCCAAATTTTTCTGATGTGTCTAGGGGTAGGAAGCACCGCGACCTAAGGCTTCTAAGGAATCCAAGCACTTTTTGGGGTCTGGTGTTCCACAGGTTGTGTGGAAGCACCACAGTTCCACCCACGTAGGATATGTGTCACTTTCAGAAATCGACAGACCTTTGTCTCGGAGATAGTTCTGATTCGGAGTTGTGCTCTTAGAGTGTGTTCGCTTCATAGCAGGAGACTGTGGAGCAAACTTCCTTCTTTTCTCAATCTCATATCCCTTAGCCAGGAAGTATTTTAGCCGCTACTGAGTCCAACTTTCTCGTCATCAGTTCCTCAGCCCTGAACAAGAGAGGTGAGGAGTTTATCTTCCTCTTCTGCGGCGATGTTGGATGCTTCATCGGGGCCTATGTCCACTCCTATCTCCATTCCAGCTGTTTCGCAGGCCACTTGCGAGAATGTTGCCTTTTTAATACATGCCATCTGGTTAGGGACCTGTTCTTTGTGAGGCACTGCTGCCTCTTTTATTCTTTTTACTTCGTTTTCCTTTTTATAATGGGACGGCGTTGGTCGAGCCACGACAGTGTCCCGGTGTCACGGTAACGCCGATTACATCCAGCGGACGCCCAATATTTGCAGTTCACCGTTAGAAGACAAACTAATGTAGTGTCATTCATCTCATAGCCACGGTACGAATAACATGGAATTACGGGTTTTATCTAGTTTCCGGTTAACATAACAATTTAAATATAATTAAGTCAATCCTGGATTATATAATTCGAAAGTATGCCTTATTGGGAACAATTTAATAGACATTTTTTTTTTTTTTTTTTAAGACAATACAAACTCTACGAAGCTCTTAAGCTTGTCTGTAGAAACACCCAGGGTCTAAGCGGGAATCGAACCCGCACCTCCATATTGACAAGACTAATAATGCTCATGCACTAGACTACGGAGGCACCCGATGTATCGAAGGCATCGGATGTATTAGGATATTCCGAATTTTCAAAGTGGGAACTCTGCAAGAATAAGTCTTAAAGAGCATACTCAGAAATTTTTGCTTTAGGAAAATGTTATTTTTTAGGTGGTAAAGGAATAAAAAGTAGAAGAGTCTTTGTATTTTTCGGTTTCCTAGTATTCTAAATTTTATTGCATTCGGAGGTAGACCAGAAAATTCATGATTGCTTTGGCTCGAAATTTCTCATATATTAATGATGATGTCTCCCGGCGGGAGCTAGGTTTTGATTTTAGGCCGTTAGGCTATAAGGGAAATTTTCTTAGAATTGTTTTTAGATTAGTTTACTGTCGTACCCCACGTAAAGCATTACCAGTTGTAGGAACAATTTAAATTTAGCAACACAAAACAATATCTAATCATCTGTTTGCCGCAAAATAAAAAATACACTTTTATCTGTCACTATACAAACTACAAATTATAATATTTGTTTTCCTTTTTAGTTCAATACGAAAATTTGTAAAAAAGAAAAAAAAATATTAAAGGAAATCTAATAAAAATAAAGAAGAAGAGCCAAGGGTCAATGCTGCTTTAAACTTGGTTGGTGGTTCTTTATTGATTTGACCGCAGCCACTCCATACAATTGCATGACCACGACCATCAGGTGATAAAATCATTGTATGATTTCAGGCAAAAGAAAATTAAAAAGGTCTTACGAAAGAGAGAATTAATTTTTTTTTTCTATTTTCTTTATTTCATATTTACTTCCACTTCTATTTTTTTCATCTGTGTAATAATTGTAGTGGCTGCCAAGACTTTTGCTTTCTTATTATTATTGTTGCAGTTGTTGCTGCACACCCTAATGTTGGCACGTTTGTAAACATTGGTTTATGAATATCTTCCTACTCCAACTATTGTTTGTGATCACTGCTTAAGCCTGGGACTTAATAAGAATCAGAATTTTAAGGGGTTCGCCTTCATGTCTAAAGCAGATTTTCTTTTGCTTAGCAATATAAGTTAATGCGTGTGCTTAATTCATTGTATTTGTCCTGTGATGCAATATTTACAAGAAGTCTAGTCTATCTCCGCTCTTATTTTCATTCGAATTTGAAGTCAATACCTTGAAATCATTAAATGGCTCACTGTTTAAACAATGAACGGGTAACTTTGAACCATGTTTCCATTTATTTTCAATTTAGAATTTGCAAGAAAAGGGCGTGCGTGAAAATTATACACGGCATATATTTAAGAGAAACTAAATAAAATCGACACGTAAACTTCTATCCGCGTCACCTAACAATGAACAAAACGATTATAAGCAAAGAACCACCAAAATTAAGTACCCCATTGCATCACCGTTCGTTCTAGCACTGTTTACAACATAAAAGACGCACGACATGACCATCGCAACAGTTTCTTTGCAAGATTACGTAACTTCAAAAGAAGCATGTTTCTTGATTGGTGCCCAATTCCTTTCGCTTTCGTGTCTTGAAGATTTTTCGTTTGAATTTTCTGTTTTTCCTTTTTTTTTTTTTATTATTATGTATTATTTTTTTGGAAACAATCCAAGTATGTATATATTAGTGTTACGAATACCAATCTGTAGCACCCGTGTATGTGAATACGAATATTCAATGTGAAATTTAGTTTCAGTCGATATTTAAAATGTAATTGCAAAAAATTTCCCATTTGCGCCAATAACAATGACATACCGATGGCTGAATTTGCGATTATAATGCCACTGTTTAAAATTTCAATTTTTCTTTCCAAGCTCCTACTCATCCTTTAATTCGGAAAACTATCGAGTAATATTTAGCCGAAAAACGGGAGGCAGATGGTGGATAGTAAATACGAACTTATTTTGCCTATAGAAATGTAATATTTAGTAACACAACCAACGAGTGTTCCAAGCGAGCGAATGGTTACTGGTGCGGCATTATTTAGTCCTTTAACCACTGAAAACCTAATATGGATTATTTTGTTTTAATACGAGTATCTTTGGTTTTAGAATGTATTTAGATTGCAAAATACGAATTGGAAGTCCATTAGGTGACAAGAATGCTTTTTGGAAGCACAGGGAGAGGAAAACGTGAGACGGCCTATAGACAGTCTTAGTGGATAAGGATTCGGCTGTGCCGAATCTTAGATACCCTTCACTGGCTCACTTTATATCCCTTATTCGTCAGAATTGTTCGGTCTGACCAGTTCTTTACGATCACTATGTAACTTCACATAGCCAACTCATTGTGCAAGCGAAATTTTACCGTAAAGCTACCAAAAGCTAAAAAAAAAATTTAGGCTTAAAAGTAGTGAACGATACCACTGAGAGGGGAGTCAAATTAATACAGGATTATAATAATATTTTATCAAGAAGCGAAGAACAAAAACAATATATCTTACAAATTGTGAAGGATTACCGTTTACGTTTTCCTAATTGCAAGAAAGAAACTCTTTTTTAACTATAACAAGTAAGAGTGCTATATTCGGCTGTGCCGAATCTTAGATACCCTTCACTATCTCAGTTTATTTCTGATATTCGCCTGAAGTGCCGGATATTCGTTTGTAGTGCCGAATTTTTACATAATTGTTGGATTTGGTCCTTCGGATCAGATCTTTTCGATCAATATATAACTTCAATCAGCCACGTCATCAAGCAAACCAAATTTCACCGTAAGGCTATCAAAAACGAATTTTGTGATGCATTTATGGCTTACGCCATTCTTGCGTGATCAGATCTTACAAACAAAGGTTTACACCATGTTTTGCAGTAAGTATTTCATATATTTAAATGAAGGACTGAAATATTATTTAGATTTTATGGAAGTAGAAGATTCAGCAAATAGTTTATTTTTACTAATTAAAGCAAATCCGTCTGAAAAATAAAACAAACATTTATTTGCCATTGAAAATTTCTTATTGTGAAGCATGGGCCACTATAGACTTAGGATATATTTATTTATTCATTATTTATAGGTAATATACATATAACGCGAGAAAACATAAAATATGATTTTAAAAACATATTCCTACGATATATAGGTTTTACCTTTTTAGCATTTACTTTTTCCTACATCGAGATATGTATGTACAATGTACATTGTACATATACACATGTATTATACTTAATTATAAATTTGAATTTTTTGTTTCATATAACCCTTACTACATATTTGCCTATGTATAAAAGCAAATTATTTCAGAAAAATTATATGGAAGTATTTACATATTATCACATGAAATATAAGATTGTCACTAGCAAAAATTTCAAAATTATTGTTTTATTGTCAACTAGAAAACGACGTTGCAACTATCACTACTGTTTTGTAAATTTTTTCCTCCTGTAAAATTTAAAAATTTGTGGCTACATGTTTCTACGCGTTATATGATTATAGACTCACATACACAGTCACATACATACAGTAGGGTGCGCATTATTTTTAAGAGTGAAAAAGTTTACCGTAACTCCCCCTAGCAATGTTCACTGTAGGCAAAAAATACGTTGTCGAAAATTTCAGCCAGATTGGAATAGGAGAAAGCGTGCCGCATCCGCCCACAAAATGGTAATAATATCAAAATAAATTTCAAAATACGAAATTACCACAAATGTTGTTTAAATATATGTAAGTTCGTGTTGAAATCTTAAATATTTTTGGAAAGATTATAATGAATATATTCCTTCGGAATCTGAGTTCCATAACGAATAGTGTTGAAACACTGTTATTTTAAGTTATACCATTTTATCTCCAAACAGTACGATTTTGATAGTTTGTATGAAATTAATTCTTTTTTTTTAAAAATATAACTTAAATAAGCCTCTGTTGTGATTAATTTATTGTCGTTTTTTAATAATATTAATATATACAATTTGCATTATAAATTTTTTTTCTTCTTCATCATGTGATAAAACTTGATTAAATTCTTCCATAAGCTTTATAGCCCTTTCTGTAGTCTCGTTTACAACCCCTCAATTTACTTACAAAAGCCGAGCCTATTTGCCATTCTCCGGGATTTTTCTGTAAAAAATTCGTTAAAATTGAATACCTTTTGAAAAATTTAAGATCTTTTGCGAAATAAAATTCACGATATTTTTGTTCATATACTCATCTGTTTGATAAGGAAGAATTGTAATTTTCTTGTTGTCATCTTCATCAGGCTGATTTAAAGCTGCTACCATAAGTCGTTTTGAGTCGTTTGAAATTTGTTTATCAAAAAAAGAAAGCGCTACTAATTCTGGCGAAATGTACCACAAATGGCTGTAGAACTTCCTAGTTAGCTCTCGACTTAAATTTTCATCAACATTATTGTAAACGTATAAACTTTTTAATGTCAAATCTTGGTTTGGGCTTTAATCCAAACTTTTAAATATATTTTTATAATGAAAATACATACATCTCGAATGGCATTAATCTCATAGTCAGACGAAAAAAGCTACTCCCAAAATAAATACCGTCCTCATGTTACAAAATAATACACGAAAAACTTGAGCATTAGAAGGCAGCTTGGCACCTATTATTTGGCTGGCATCATAAACGAGAAGATACACTTTTTCTTTTGTGTTCATTTAATTATTTTTTCTTTAATTTCACAAACTTATTTGTTTTAATTCTTTTATTTGTTTATTTAACAATTTTACTTTTTAACTTTCTAACACCAGTACTATTTTTCAAAGAATGATTTAATTGGGGGACTCACCGTTTTGATTAAACATTGTAGCGAGATTACACAACTAGCCATTATTAAAGTTCTAGAGCTGCCAGATTTTATGTAATATGCATTTTTTATCCGTTGTCTTACCTTACAAATGATAAACTTTACTCATTTTGATAAAACTCTTAAAATCAATATATGGCTGAGCATGTGTATGAAAAAATGTCATAACTTTAAAAACCGCAGTCTTATTATAATTTTAAGTGCGTTTTTACACTCAGAACCAATAAATTTACTATAATCCACCTAAAAATTGTCAGAATATTTCGTAAGCCAACCCTCAACTCAGCATTTGTAGTTCTTCTATATGAATTTAAAAAATTTTGCAAACTTGTGTGCGGTTGCGGCACGCCTTCTCCTGTTGCAATGTGCCTATAACTTTTCACAAAGTATCACCTTAATGTACATAGATAATTTAAATTTCTAATGTACGAAAAGCAACTGAAAAAAACTACCTTAATATTATAATAATAAAAGTGAAATAATTAAATAAATATTATACATATACAGTAGTGGACTACGGTGGATACATTAAATTAAAATTTTTTTTAATTTGTTACATCTTTTTTATTATAGAAACTGCAAAGATTTGTTTAAAGCATGAAACCGATTAATTTTTGTTTCATCTAACCATATCACTCGCTTTTAGTCATCAGTTGTCCAGTTTTTATGTGTTTTGCAAAAAAATTATCCGACCCTTCACATTCTTGTCCGACAGGTTTTTTTTTCTCAGCAGACACAAATCCAATTCTACGCAAGCCCTTCTTATTGTACGGTCACTAACCAACTTGCCGAGAGCTTCGGCAGCCATTTTTGGTGTTCTGAGATTTCTAGTTATCATATTTCGTTCAACCAAACGATCATCTCCGTCAGAGAGCAATCTGGGTCTACCTCCTTTGTTAGCAGTCACAACCACATATCACCAGGCTGACGTTCGATGGAACTCATTCTGCTATTTTTGTTTTTTTCTCATTTCTTTGCCGTTCTAGTAAATATTGTCCAAATATATGTTTGCTTTTCGATTTGTTACACTTTAGTAAACCAAAATGCAGTTCTTCCTACATAATTTCTATTACACACTCACTTCCAATTCCAATCCAATCTAATGGGACTAGGAATATATAAACAAACAAAAAAGAGTGGACAAAACTTGATATATGCGGTTATGAAACATATACATACATATGTATATATTATTTTTTGTTTCTTGAGCGAAATCCTTTATTTTTTTACTTATACATATAAGTATGTAAAGTAAAGAAAGTACATGATATACAGTTGAAAAATGTCACTTCGATATCACAAATAGAACAAAAGTTATTAATATAGTTTTTAAAATATTGAAGTATGTATCCACTTTAGTCAATTACTGTATATTTACATTGTATAAATCCTTAGCACATAATTACTACATTTTTTACATACAGTCCGTATTTACTCCTAGCAATAAACGCCGCGTTTTTTCACTATTTTCTTTTAAAGTTGCTTTCAAACTTGGATTTTTTCAAAGCATTTATTTATGTCCAACTTTTAAACGTGTTAGAAGAAAAATATAATAATAAAATGAAATACAAACAATAAGGCTCTGTTGCCTACTAAGCGTGTTCTACCGTATTAAGCGATGAAAAGTTCTTTTAAATACTAATTGTAAAAAAAAAAATGTCCTTTTACACAATTAACTTTTTGAAAAAGATACCTTTGAGGAGCACTACAACGATTAGAAGAAGCTTAAGATTTTATTTATTATAAAAAGTACCAAAGGTGGCGATGGCACGATGGATGGTAGTCTGCACGTTGACTACAAAACTAAAAACAGACCTGGGTTCAACTCCAGTTTCAGACTAAAATTATAAAAATAAAAACATCTCGAATTTTTCTGATGTGCATTAGTGTGTCTTTGTGTGTGAGTTGTTGTCGGAAGGTTTCAGTGGCGAAGGCATAGTCAGTGGTCACTGAACAATACTGGCTTCAGCTGATAGCAATCCACAATCATATCAGAACGCCCTCCTTCGTCGGTATTGTGTAGCAGAAGAATAGTGTAAGCCTCAAATGCATTAAAATATTCGTTTTTGGTAGCTGTACAGCAAAGAAAATTATAGGAAAGGGATAGTAGGAGAAACGACAGAAGGTGTAGCTTAATTAATTATTTTTGCAGCTCTGCTTTCGTACGTTCTTTATTTATACTCGTAGCAGTGCTGAAGCTTCGGTTTAGTAGCCATTTTTATTATTATTTTACTTCGCCGGTGCTACACAATACCGACGAAGAAGGGCGTTCTGATGTGATTGTGGATTGCTATCAGCTGAAGCCGGTATTGTTCAGTGACCAGTAACTATGCCTTTTTTTTTTTTTGACTTGGACCGGCACTCAGGGGATGACCCCTACACATGCGATGCATTGTGCTGGAACTAGGAAATTAGGTTATGGGAAGGAGGATAAAGGGAATAGAGTTTATTGACATTTGATTTAAATCTTCCCAAGCTGAAAGTGACAGAAAAGACCTCTGCGGGTAGTCTATTCCACATACGTGCCGTTCGGCCAAAAAACGAATTTTCCCTGTAATGCGTAGTGCGAGTCGCCGTCAAATCGACCACAAATGGATGCGCTCTTAATGATGATCGCGTCGTGCGTGCGAATGACCGGGTTTCGGGAACAAGTTCCCTGATTTCATTAGAACACCTCCCATTATAGTATCGATAGAACAACGAAACGTACCCCACGTTGCGACGATGCTCAAGAGAGTCAATAGAGTTGGCTAACCTACGGTCTCCTATGAGTTTCTTCGCCCTTTCTTGTACACGGTCAAGTAACTTCCAAATAGTCTTTGAAGCACCGGCCCATACATGAGAGTTGTATTCCATTTTCGGTCGGATGTAGGCGGTATAAATAGTAAGGAGATCAGATGGGGTGAAGTATGTCTTACACCGCCTTAAAAAGCCTCGGCACTTGAATGCTTCCTTTGAGACCTGAAAAATATGCTCAGTCCATCGGACATCACACTGGATTTTCATGCCAAGAACATCAAGAGCTTCTGATTCCTCAATGTTTATGCCACCCATTTTTACAGATGAGGCAGCGTGATCGTACATACGGCGATGGGTTAGCATGCAGCATTGGGTCTTTTGGGAATTGAAATCGACCCTGTTCGCGTGACCGCATTCCAATATTCTCGTGAGGTCACCTGTTAGCGAATCATTCATATTCTGCCGCGTCGCCGCGATCATAGTTGATGTCGGCCTACGATCAAATGAATATGAATGGCAGATACTGCTGTCATCTGCGAAAGAGTGGATAGGGTTGGAAGTATGACATAGGAGGTCATTAGGAAAAATAAGAAATAGGGTAGCAGAAAGAATGGAGCCTTGTGGTACCCCTGAATTGATCATGAACTCGTTTGATGAGATCCCGTCTATAACAACTCTTATCCCTGAGAAAGCTCGATATAAATCGAGAGAAGATATCGCCGACACCAAAAGCAATAAGTTTGGACAAGAGTGCTCCATGCCACACTCTGTCAAATGCTTTTGAAATATCTAGAGCCACTACCTTACTTTCGCCAAATTGGTGGATGGATCGACACCATTTTTCCGAGGAAAGGCTAATAAATATCCCGTAGAACGTCCTCCACGGAAGCCATATTGCCGGTCGTTAAGTAAGTTATTGGACTCCAGATATTTCATAAGATGGAAATTCAGCATACTCTCCATTACTTTAGAAATGGTAGAGCATATTGACTTTCGCCACTGAAACCTTCCGACAACAACTGACACACAAAGACACACTAATGCACATCAGAAAAATGCGAGATATTTATTTTTATTTTAAAATTTTTAGTCTGAAACTGGGGTTGAACCCAGGTCTTTTTTTGGATTCGTAGTGAACGTGCAGACTACCATCCATCGTGCCATCGCCACGTGCAAAAAATGTATTTTCGATTTGTTGAGGCTTTCTTCTTTAATGTTATAAAGTCTTACCGAATTCATCAAAATTTATTTATATTTTTATTCATTTCATTTATTAAAGGATTAATAAATAAATTTCCAAGAAAAATCAGTTATTATACATTTTTTACATAAAAAAAAAGTTTATTAATTTAAATTTAATAATATGGATTTAAGCAACCAAAAGCTGTTTCTAAGGTTATTTGGGGCGCTGAATCCGAATTTGCAGTCCGTTTTTGTTATTGGTTCCAGTTTTCGAGATATTAAATAAACACATTTTTAAAAATTTTTGACAATTAATCTCCATTTTATTCATTAAAAAGCGTTAAATTAGAAAAGAAGAGCAGTCGAACTGAGTCGTTTGTATTGTTTGGGATTTCTTTCACGCATTAAAGTCCAACAGTAGTCGCTCATCATGCCCTCGTCCAAAAACCTTGGTATCTTTTTTCGATTTTCGCCAAATTTTGGTGTAGTCGCTCTCCTTCCTCGTCGCTAGTATCACCCAAGTTTTGAGGAAAAAATTTGAGATGGGTATACAGAAAATGAATTTTGAGAGACATTTGAGATCCAATCTTGCAATAGTTTTGCATAAAGCTGTAAATTATCTGCTTGAAATCCGGGGATTTGCGGTTACTGAGCAAGTTGTGAACAACATCTTCAAATGATACCCATGCTGCCGCTTCATTGGGCGTTAAACATTTTGTAAAGTTTCTGTTGGCCATTAATTTTGAATATCAGGTCCGACAAACATTCCCTCTTATATTTTGGCGTACGACAATTTGGGAAATAACGTAATTAAGTACTCAAAAGCCGGTCCTTCACGGTCGAGCGCTTTGACAAAGTTTTTGATAAGGCCAAGCTTTATGTGGCAAGACAATGTTTTGTGGGTTTACAAGTGGTATAGAAAAAACGTTTTGTTTTCCTGGTTCATAATTAATACGGCTTGTCCAATCTTTTTTCACATTGTTGATCAGTTGCACTGCTAGCCCACAGACACAAAAAACAGCAAAATTTGGTAAAACCAGATTGCATCCCCATCAAGAGACCAATAACCTGTTAAAATAGTATATAAATCATTTATTCTTTAAAATTTAATTGAAATTTATTTTCAAACCTTCAAATACCCACAAATTTTCCATTGGTGCTCTTTATATTTTACCTAGGTCAAAATTTTACATATTGTATCGTAGCATTCCTTCGTTTGTACTGCATGAGCTATCGGAATTGATGGTTTTATATTTCCATTGTGTATCAGAACAGCGTCAGGCTGTATTTTTAACCATCTATGAACAAACGCCATTCATTTACATCGTATGGTATATTCATCGCATCAAACAAACCGTTGATGTCGTAGCAGAAGCATATATATTCTCATCTTTTTTGAAAAACGGTAAAAGCGCCTCATTTCTGGTTTTATATACAGTGACTTTTGTTTGAGTGTCAAGAAATTTCCACTGCTGCATCCGTGATGCAAGCAATTCTGATTTTTGTTTCGATAAATTCAAATCACGAACCAAATCATTGAGTTCACTTTGCGAAACTAAATGTTTTTCCTCCATGTTAAAATCGCTTCCACTGTTCGTCGGTGATGAACTACAAGTTTCCATGGAGTTTGCAGTCGTACCTGGACAAATTGGCAAAATATCATTACTCGCACGGGCTTAGACACTGATGATACTTTAGAATATTTATAATTTGCTATTTTTTTATTGCATTTAGATCGACAACATTCATCAAGCAAAAGTAACAATCATCTACATGATTTTTCGGCTCTCTCCATAACATTGGCAATGAAAATGAAAAACATACTTTTTTAACGCGTAACCACTTGTATAATATTGTGCTACACTCGTTACAAAACAATTTCGGTACCTACGGCTAGTGAGTGTTTGATACAGAGAAACCAAAATAATAAAAATATGCATTTCTGATCACATTAGTAATAACTTTGGCACTATTTCTGATCATATAACATCCGCAAACATAACAAAAACACTTTGCACTTTCACACGTTTTGGATTAAAAAAAAATTTTAAAAATACAAATTAAATAATGTTTCTCGCGACGCCAACAGCTGACTGTCATTATGAGAGCACAGTGCTGTCAACATGCGTGAACTCACAAACTACAACCAATTTTAAAAACAGAAGCCCGGATTTGAATTCAGTATCTCAAATAATATCAAGATTTGTTCTCATCTGCTCTGATCCAAAAGTTGACCAGAATTTGGAAACTTGTGTAATTCATAAAGCAACAGAAAATTCTGTAATTTTAAAGTTTAGCACTTTCTAGATATTTTAGATTGCTCAGTTGGTGAATTTTTATTTTGAATATCTGACAGCATATACTATTTATTTGAACATATTTTTTAAATAAAAACTCACATTCAAGCTCATTGACTCGCATACATAACACGTCATTGTTTCATTTTCACTGTTAGATTAAATATTTTCTTTCGTTAAGCGGATGGTACATGCATCAATATTTGTGTTTGTGTGCGTTACTTTACAAAAAATAATCAGATATGGACGTATAAGTTAGAAAACATTCTACTTTTTTTGAAATTTTGTAAAATGTTTTTTTTAACAGAAATTGTAAAAAAAAATTATTTGTTTTAACCCTAATCAAGTCAGATAAACTTTGTAACGAATCCAACCAAAATGTGCTGCAGAGGCACATATAAACCCATTGCATATTATATTTGAGAATTAAATCTCTTATTTGAATTTCTTTCAAAGCAGTACTTGTTTCATATTGTAGAATAAAATCGGCATCCTCAGAAAATTTACTGTCGTAATCTTCATCTTGGTTTATAGTTTCTTCAAAATCAATCTCTTCAATAATTGTCTCGATTTCTACATATAATTACATTTTAGACATTGAAGGAAAAAGTTTCGTCTTTCTCTTTGAAAATTAGCCAACAATTTAATAAACTGTGTAAGTTTACATTGAATGATAAAAATTGAATGGGAATTCCCCGTAATTTAATTTGTTGGTTCATAATGCCTGATAGGCACATTATGACAGGATTAAGTATATTTGTGGTTTTACATAAATAAATAAATAATTATAAACTAAAGAAGAGCTAATTTTTTTTTTTATGAAATAAAATAAGTACGAATTCAAGAAGCACCAAGAACCATGACTATAATTTAAAGAAGTTAAAACACTTCAAAGTGAAAGATGTGTCTGAAAGGCACATGTTAACTGGATTAGGGTTAAATTTTTTTTTGTGTAGCGAATGATTTTTTTTATAAGAACAATTAAATCGTTCCTACTATATATTTTAACAATCAATTCAATTAAACTTGTCTCAGTTCTTTGTTTTCTCTTTAAATATAAAATTTTAAATACATATAAATAAATATCGGATAATCTATATGTCGACTCTATCCCAACATTATTTCGTGGCAACACTGTTCGTCAAAATAAGATTTTTTTTGCCATATAGAAATGCTCAAAAAGGAATGTTACTCTTGCGCATGAATGTACATATTTATAAAAACAGCAAAAAAGAATGAGGAGATTTGGCTTCTAGAAAATTGTTTGTAAAAACTGGCACCATGCTTTATATTTATGAGTGCTAAGAATGTATTTGTTGCATCAGACCGTATATAAATTTTTTTTTTAGATGTATTGCTAAAAAGAGTCGTTACGCGACTAGCGTTAGTGTATTTATTAGTATTAGTAGGAAAATTGTGGTAAGATTTAGGTTTGATAAATTATAACTAACTAAGCGATGTCGATGGATATTATCTGGATGGCGTTTTGATGGAGTTTTGATGGTGGTTCGATCATGTTATGTATGTAAGTAAAAAGTATGTCTTAATTTAAATGTTGCTCTATTCATAATACATATATAATGCATATTTCATAAGAAAATCATGTGTTTTTTGAGTTTTTTTTGTTGTATATTTTAAACATATCTCGAGCTACCTAGCGGGTCCAAATGGTATTTGAAGTAAGCAGTCCACCTAGTTACATACACGAACTAATTTTCATTAAAATCGTTCCAACCGTTTCGAAGTTATGAAAATTTTTGTACTAAAATTTCAAGTAAAAAAACGAGGTGGTCGTGGTTATTCGGCTGTAGCTCGGAAACTATTCAACCGATTTGCCTGAATTTAAATACCCAGAGATTAGACCTGAATCGATTGCGCCAAAACGAATTTAATGTGCTGATTAATTTGGCAAAAAACGGCATTTCAACGGACACACAGACATACGGACATGGCTCTATAAAATTCTCTGTTCATAACATTTCTAAAAATATATCAATTTTTCTTCAGAGTAGAATATTAAAGAAATTTCATACGGAATGACAAACTTATATATACCATACCATAGTGGCAGCCATCGAAAGTAGTGTGTTAGAACAGGTTAGTGACATTTTTGTCAAGCCAGCGGCGGGGAATATGTACGACATACTAAAAACAAGGTTAATGGAGCAATATGCAGATTCAGAATAGAAACATATTAAAAAACTTTTGGAAGAGTACAAGTTAATGGAGACCATGCGGAGATTTTAACACCTAAATAGCATTCCCGAACATGACCGCTACCGCATTCCCCATATTCATGATTTTACGCACCTTTTAACCAATTGCAGACTATACCACCAACTACCCGTGGAACAAGCCGACATACCAAAAATGGCTATTACGACCCCTTTTGGAAGTTTTTAATTTAAACACATGTGTTTTGGTTTGCGAAACGCGGGTCAGACGTTCCATCGTTTAATGGATCTTATATTACGCGATTTTCATTTTGCTTGACCATATCTGAATGATATTTTGGTAGCTTCAACGATTTGAAGAACACAAGAATTATATTCCATTTGTTTTTAAACTAAAGGAATGCAATATTATAATTAAATCGGCTAAATGTGTTATTGGTAAAAAGGAAGTCACATTTTTGGGATTTTAAGTTAACAAAGAAAAGTCAAAAGCGCACTTGGCAATCCTTTGTGACATTTCCACTGGACGGGCCCGGCTATTTTTGGCACTACCATTTCTTAAAACAGCATTCAACCTTATATCCAATATATCCTATACCGGCGCTGCAAGGACGAGGAAATTAGTGTGTGAGCATTATATAATTGCCAAAAATTAAAAAAGACTGCAGAAAATGGACTAGGCAATGCGATCCCTGTCAGCGCGGAAAATATTTCGACATAACAAAACAGCCATCGCCAACACTACAATATCGCAGACGCGATTGGAACATGTAAACCTTGATATTGTTGGAGCGTTACCTCCATCGAAAAGCTACCGTTAATGTTTAACTCGCATTGACCGTTTTATACGTGGGGTTGAAGCATACGCTCTGGAAGACATGACCAGTTAATCTATACCTTTTACATTCTATCAACAATTGATATCACAATTCGGTGTCCCTATAAGAATAACCACCGACTAAGGTAGACAGTTTGAAACCAATCTTTTTCATGACTCAAGTAACTATTAGGTATTGAACATTTGTGGGGCTTATCATCCTGCGGCCAGCTATCAAGTGCTATCAAACTGAAGAATAGTTGGAGTTATTGCCACTAATAATACTGGGAATAATAATATCTTACAAGGAAAACATAGGAGCGTGTGCGGCGGAATTGATATATGGTTGTACACTACGAGTCGCCGGTGAGTTTTTAGAAAATTCTACAAAAAAATATAAACGAAAACTCTTTCCTACTACTTCAAATATCCAACTCAATGTGTAAACTAAATTTCACCGTAAAGCTACCAAAAACAAATATTTTAATGCATTTGAGGCTTACACTATTCTTGCGTGATCGGATCTTTCAAACAGGGGCTTACACCATTTTTTGCTGTAAATATTTCATATATTTAAATGAAAGACTCAAATATTAGATTTTATGGAAGTAGAAGATTCCGCAAATAGTTTATTTTTACTAAATAAAGCAAATCCGTCTGAAGAATAAGAAAAACATTTATTGTAAAAAAATCATTGTTTATGTCAAAATTAATTTATGTTAATACGACATAAATTCCAAATAGAAGTAATAATTTATTTCCCCAAAATTCCTATCTTAAATTTTTACAACATTTACAAAAGCTACAATGCTCGGCGTGTTCGACACTTTATTTCCGGTATATCAATAAAAATATTATTTCAATTGTATTTCATCATTTAATTGGGTAAGGTCATCCACACATTTCCAAGTAAATAAATAAATATTTTTTATTTCCATTTTCAAATCTTCCAAGGAAGAACGTTATTTCTACATCAGACACATTTTGTGAGAACTTGTATAAAGCAACCACAAAAAGAAATGAAGATTTCCAAGCGCAATTGCACAATTCTTTCGCAATGAGGCAAGACTCCTTAAAACCCCTTCTTTTAAAAACGAATATGATAACGTTGTCCATGAATATATTAAACTCGGTCATATCATATGAAAAAAGTAGAGTCCACTCGCAACTATAAATTTCCAAAGCATTTTTACTTACCGCACAATGCGGTTGTAAAACCTGATAGCACTACAACAAAGGTACGTTTGGTATTTAATGCTTCATCACGGTCTTCAAATGGCATACTACAGTGGTGGTCAGGTGTGGGTCCATAGGGTAAAGTCAGAGTACGATCCTTATGGAGAAACACACAAGAAGACTTACTGCCTCCACGCGGCGGCCACCGTTAACATGCTCGGGTCTGGGTCTTTCTAGGAAAACTCGCTCACCCTACACTGTGGATTGTCCTTGTGTGGTGGGAAGCGTTTTTTTTTCCTTCCTGGAGACCAATACTCGGTCATGGCTAAAGTAAGCAACAATATGGGGGCCGGATCATGGTGTGATGCGACCCGTGCCTGGGATCAGCTTGGCTAGAGGACCCCTTCAGAAAATAGTCTAGTAGCAAACGGAGCTTCACCGATACCTGGCCACCTGGGTGATTAATGTTTTGGCCTTGCTGGGTTATCGGGGGCTATGGCCCGGCCGACTTACTTTCGCCCACAGTCGTGGGAATTACATGTATACAAATAAAAAAAACAACGACGATGATGAGAAGAAAGACGGAGACCAAAAGCTCGACCCACAAGGGGGGCTTATTGGCTCCACTCCAAAGACCGACCCTCAAAGGGGGCCTACAGCTTTGGTTGGGACGCCACTAGTGGGCCGACCCGACTCTTTAGCGGTTGCCAAAGGAAAAAAGCTCGACCCACAAGGGGGGCTTATTGGCACCAACCCAAGGGCCGACCCTCAAAGGGGGCCTACAGCTTTGGTTGGGACGCCACTAGTTGGGCGACCCGACTCTTTTGCGGACGTCGCTGCTGCGGGCGCGATGTGTAGCGGTGCCCAGGACTCCTCAAATTCCCGGCGTGGGGCGATTTCCGGGACCACCGAAGGTGGGGGGGGCGATGCGATCTTCAGGAGGAGCGGTCTGGTGCTGAGGTCGCCTCCTGTGATATGCTCCCCGCCCCCGGTGGTGACCACGGATGGGGCGGCTTCTGCCTCGCTTGTGGATGCGGGATCTTTGGAGGATATTGTCTGCCCGACGACCAACGGGGTCGGGGGCGGTGACGCGCCGCGTGCGGGTTTGTCTGGTCGGCCGGGGAGATCGCCGCGACTGGGACGTATCCGCGATATGAGGGCGAGGGAGGAGAACGCGATCGCTCAATGCAGGGCTGCCCCCGCCGGGCGGCCTAGGGGCCCGACTGGCCCTACCCCTGCGAAACGGCCGCGCGGGCGGCTGCCACTGGCGGATCTAAGAGGGCCAGGGCGGAGGGGCCGGATGGGACTCTCGGTGCAACTCCTGCGACCGGGGATGATGACTGGAGGGCAGTCACCTCGGGGAGAAGGAGGAAGAGACGGGGTTTGGGGACCCCGGCGGTGGACGATGGGAGGGCACCGCCCCCGGTCCGTCGGTTGCGACCTCGGCGCGCGAAGCCTGAGGCGGTGCTCATTAAGCCCGCGGTGGGGCACACCTATGAGGGGGTGCTGAAGGATTTACGTCGCAGCGTGACGGGCGACGCGAAGGGGTACGGTCCGTCAGGAGGACGGGGGCCGGTGACATCCTGTTGGAGCTAGGGAGGGGGGACAGGATTGAGCCGGAGTTTGTACGGCGTCTGAGGGATTTGAGACCGAGCGCGACCGTGGAGATGCGGGGTCTTGACTCCTTGACGGTCGTGGAGGAGGTGGAGATGGCGGTCCGTGGTCTGCTCGCCGGGTGCGAAGAGCAGCGGACGTGTACTGGTGGACGCCGGAGATTGCTGGACTCAGGCGTGACTGCCTCCGAAATAGGAGGGTCTATACTAGGGCTAGGCGGCCCGGCGAGGCTCTACTGGAGGCCCAAAAGTACAGGCGGTCCCGCGGGGCGTTGCGTCGCGCGATTATGGCGAGCAAGAGGGCGAAATGGGAGGAACTTCGGAGCGACCTGAACCGTGATCCATGGGGACTCGGCTATAAGATCGTGGCGGGAAAATTGGGCGGGAGCCGCGCTGGGGTGCAATTGGACGGTGCGCGGATCGATGCGATTGTGGGGGGCCTGTTCCCCACACACCCTCCGCTGGGCGGCGAACGTGGGTCCTACGATGATGATGTGCCACCGCCCTTTACCGGGGGGGAGCTGAGGATCGCCGCCGAGGCTCTTAGGACAGGGAAAGCCCCTGGAGGTGCTGAAGATCCTGGCTGAGAGCAGGCCGGAAGCATTGCTTCTGGTATATGATGCTTGTTTAGTCCAGGGCGTCTTCCCAAGAAGCTGAAAGACACAGCGGCTCGTGCTTGTTAGCAAGGGCAGGGGCGATCCGACCCAGCCATCGGCTTATCGGCCACTTTGCATGTTGGATGGTGCCGGCAAGCTGCTAGAAGCTACTGCAAAGAAGGCTGGCGGAGGCCGTGAGGATGGCTGGGGGGCTGTCGGATAGACAGCATGGCTTCAAACCTGGCAGGTCAACGCTCGGGGCGATTGCTGATGTGGTTGAGTGCTTTGAGCGCGCTCAGAGCGAGAGGCGCTATTATCCGAAGCGCATAGTTGTCCTGGCAACACTCGACGTTCGGAATGCCTTCAACAGCCTACGATCGGCTGATGTTCTAGAGGCGCTATGGGGGAGGTTCCGTATTCCCGGATACTTCTATAGAATTCTCCGTAGTTCTCTGGACGATCGGGTACTGTTGTACGATACGCCGACGGGGCGGAGGAGCAGGACGATCACGTCCGGCGCGGCGAGGAATCTGTGCTGGGCCCGGACCTATGGAATCTGACCTACGATGGGATCTTTGGGGTGGAAATGCCCGAGGATGCTCAGCTCGTGGGATACGCGGATGATATAGTAGCGGTGATCTTGGCGCGGGATATGGATGACGCCAGGAAGAAGATGAACCGGGTCATGATTAGGACCCGGATGTGGCTTGAGGACCACGGCTTGGAATTGGCCGGGGAGAAGACCGAGGTGATGTTGATGACGCGGGCACACATACCACTCGGCGTCGGCATGCGGATAGGGGGTGTGTCTCTGGTTACCCAGAGTGTCTGGCGTCAGACTGGACTGTAGGCTGACTTACTGGGCCCAAATACGGCATGTGGCGACTAGGGCGGCGAAGATGACTGGCATGTTGAGCAGACTCATGGCGAATGTCGGAGGCCCGACACAGAGCAAGAGGAGGCTGATTATGGCGGTCACGAAGTCGATCTTGCTGCATGGGAGCGAGATTTGGGGAAAAATACTGGGTGAGAGAACCAAACGCAGGGTGCTCGAGGCGGTACAGCGGACGGCGGCCCTTAGGGTTGCTTCGGCTTACCGCACGGTCTCGGGCGCTGCGGTCCTGGTGATATGTGGGAAAATACCCATACATCTCTTGGCGCGCGAGGGGTGGGAGGCTTGGAACTCGAGGGGGGAGGGCCCTGGTGTTGGTGCTATTGGTCTGAGACCCCAAACTGTCCGGCGATGGCAGGACAGGTGGACCGCGGACACGGTCGGCAGGTGGACGGCGAGGCTCATTCCCTGCGTGGAAGTATGGATTCGGAGGAAATTTGGGGAAGTTAACTACTTCCTGACACAATTCCTCTCGGGCCGCGGATACTTCCGAAAGTACCTGTACCGGATGGGCAGGGCAGATGGTCCCGACTGCATTTACTGTGGTATTGCGGATGATGATGCGGAACACACTTTCTTCGACTGCACCAGGTGGCATGCTGAGAGAGGTGCAACGTCGCAGCGGGTTGGCGGGTTGGCGGGTTCGCTCCTGCCACCGTGATAGGGAGGATGCTCGATTGTGAGGACAATTGGGACGTTGTGGCGCAGGACGTGGGATACGTTCTGCGGAGGAAGAAGAGGGACCTCGATGCGCTGCTGCATAACGGGGCCCCCTCTGACGGGGACCGGGCGATACGGGCCGGGGCCATGGCGCCGGCTGCGGACTTGGCGGACCCAGACGTGGGTGAGTGGGAGTGTTCCTGATTGGGACGTGGCTCTGGGCCTTCCCGAAGTAATGCGGAAAGACGTCCCGGGGAGGAATCTACCCAGAGGAGGAGGAGGGAATTTTTTAGTGGCAACACCACTCGACGCAGAAGACGACGGTCTCTGTAAGTGCGTAGGCATTTTCAACTCTACCTCACACGCCAAAAAAAAAAATGGCATACTACACAGCGGTCCGGTCCTTCAGAAAGATTTGACAATTCTCGTTCTAAAATGGAGACTTTGCAAGTATGTGTTTAATGCTGATATACAAAAAATGTATAGACAGTTCAAGACAGTTCATACAATTCCAGAAACACTTGATTCTAGGAACCAATTAAGTTAGCTCTACAGTCGGCCGGATTTTCTTTAAGAAAATATACGTCAAATTCGAAGGAAATACTTAAAGAAATTCCGCCAGAACACCTTCTCTGTGAATACTTTTTAGAAATTGATGACAGAAGTATTGCTAAAACGCTGGATATCCAGTGGAATGCGCTTACAGATTCATTGTACTTTACTGCTAAACCATTTACAGAGCTTCGAAAATGAACAAAAACAGAAGTTCTTTCACAAATTGCTAAGTTATTTAATCCGGCAGGATGGTTGGCACCTTGCGTAGTTCTAGCAAAAATATTAATGCAGAAAATCTGGAATGAAGGGATAGAGTGGGATGAAGTACTCTCTCCGGATGTATTATCCGAGTGGAAAAGCTTTCAGACGTACTATACGCATATTAATAACATACACGTTGAGTAAATTTCAGCCCTACCTTGGAAGTTCAATTTCATGCTTTCTGCGAAGCATCGGAAAAAGCTTATGCGGCTGCACTGTACATTTGTATTGTTAAGAACGGTAAAATTTTGAGCAATCTAGTTTCCTCCAAGACAAAAGTAGCTCCAGTAAAAACTTTGTCAATTGCTAGGTTAGAGCTGTGTGGCGCAGTTTTAATTGCTGAAATGGTAGACAACATTATTCCAAAGCTTGAAATAACGAATTACTCTATATATTATTGGACAGACTCTACAATCGTCTTGGCATGGCTAGCTAAGCCAGCCTGTTCCTGGTTAACATTCGTAGCTAACCGAATTTCTAAAATTTCACAGATAACAGATACTTCAATGTGGAATCATGTTACATGTTACACAAATCCGGCAGGCCTGGCAAGTTGCGGTTTATATCCTCAAGATTTAATAGACAATGATCTATGGTGGCAATGGCCACAGTGGTTACGAGATCCATCGGATAGGTGGAAACGTGTGTGTACTGACAATTTTCCTGATACAGACTTAGAGAGAAAATCTATCAAAACACATTTTACGTATTTTCAAAATCATGAAGACATGTTGGAACGCTTTTCTTCTTTTCCAAAAGCAATGCGCGTTATTTCATATATACATATATCGTTTTTATTTTCATACACATCCTAAGTTTCGTTGTAACTTCCATAAAGAGTGCATTTCCATTTCTAGTTCAGAAGTTCTTCACCCTTTTCTTGATTCAGAAGGAATCATTAGGTCATGTGGTAGACTTTCATCTTCTCCGGGTCTATCATATAGTGAAAAACATCCAATAATTATTCCTTCTGATTGCCAATATACTCGTCTTTTAGTTCGATTTGTTCATTTAATAACCCTTCTTGGCGGCAACCAACTTGTGTTGAGGCTTATTAGAACAGGGTACTGGATTCCTAAAGTTAAAAACTTAATCAAGTCGACAATTAATAGCTGTAAACCATGCATTATTTATAAAAGAAAATGTCAAAAACAACTAATGGCCGCACTACCTCCAGAAAGAACAGAAATATCACGACCATTTACTTACAGCGGGCTGGACTTTGCAGGTCCCTTTAATATGAAAGCTTATGCTTCTCGGACGTTCCGTATTACCAAAGGGTACGTTTGCGTTTTTATATGTTTTTCACCGAAAGCAACCCATTTGGAAGCGACCACCGACCTCTCTACAGCTGCTTTTCTTGCAGCTTTTAGTCGTTTTGTGTCACGACGTGGATGTCCTTTGTACCTCCATTCAGATAATGGTACAACATTCGTTGGTGCTTTCAAAACACTGGCTAAAGAATTCCTTCAGACTACTCAGCAAGCGGTAAGTGGCAACTATGCCATGCAAAATATTACTTGGCATTTCACTCGTCAACGTTGTTCCCATTTTAGCATTTTCAATACTAGATTTAACATTGCCTTTCGTAAATTTTTTTTTTAATTTGGACCAGCACTCAGGAGATGACCCCTACACATGCGCTGCATTGTGCTCGAACTATAGGAAAGGGATAGTAAGAGAAATGATAGGAGGTGAAGCTTCTCTATGTTAAAACACTGCTTTTTGTACGTTATTTGTTTTTATAGCAGTGTTGTAGCGCCTCTGATTTAACGGAGACGTATTAAATTTTTAATTATTTTACTTCGCCGGTGCTACATAATACCGACGAAGAAGGGCGTTCTGATGTACCTGTGAATTGGATACAGCTGAATTTGATACTGTTCAGTAACCAGTGACTATGCTTTCGCCACTAAAACCTTCCGACAACAACTGACACAAAGACACAGAAATGCACATCGATGCACAGTCTGAAACTGGAGTTGAACTCAGGAAAATTATTCGTTTTGTAGTCCACGTGCAGACCATCGCCACCCTCAATTGTAAAAAAGAATTTTAATTTGATATCAATTGTTCTCATCATTAGGACAAATTTATATACATATACCCTTTACACTTAAAGTTACGTGGTTTCTACGGTAAATTTACTAGCAATTTTAGTAAAATTTTTTTTTATAATTTTTGAGTATATTCATTAAAATAAAAAAAGTGTTCTACAGGCGGCTCGTGGCGGGTAGAAATGTATATATATGTAGGTTTAAGGAAGATACTTTCGACTTTCGGTGGATGGTTTCCCTTTTTTGAGCCCTTTTGACCTTCAAAAGTTATACGCTACTAAACTTAAAATTTTATGAAAGTATGAGTGTTTAAAATTTATTACATAGCACCCTAACTACAAATTGTACAGAATACGCACATAACATTTATTAAAAAGAACAGTTAGCCCAATATAACAAAAAAACTGCAGCCCGTTATCGATAACAGTTTTCGAGGAATCATAATTTATTTCAGATTAAATATGACAATTTTTTTTTCAATTAACATAAATTCTCTGTTTTTAGCAGCATGCCACGACCACTACTGCAAATATTTGGACCAAATTTTTTGGCTATCTTAGTGCTGATATGTTTCCTTTCTGATGGCGTAAAAATTTTAAGAATCTATGTTAAGAAAAAATATAGGTTTTTGGCCAATAAAAATTGATTCTGAACCACCGTGCGCGGGGATTTTAAACGCGAATTTTCTGCAATTAATTCCAAAATAGTTTAAATTTTAAGTCAAGAAAATAAGATTTATATTTATCTGGAATAAAAATATCACCATACCACCGTTCCCAAAGCCTTAATTATCTTTCAATATTGTGGGAGAAATTTGCTTCATCTTTGAATTTAAAATAGTTTTTGCAATTATTTTCATGTAATTGTCTACTGTTTTGGATTTTTTCTCTGCCTCTAAACAGTTGAAGTCATTTAGAAAACAAATAGCATAAAATTTCAAGCAGATCTTGTTCAAGTTCAAGGATCAAGTTCAAGGATGATAGTTTCTATTGCCTTTGTGATTGCAGTAACCTATGTAATTATGAATAGTTTTAAATATAGTGTGTGTATTGAACATTTGGTTTTAGTTGTGCAACAGATGTACAACTGAAACGTGTTGATTTAACATATTAAAACTTTAAAAAAAAAATTAAAAAATTTTTGAACCTGACCGATTCTTTGAAGATACTTTTTAAATTATCCCCCTTCCACTATAAGTGATAACACGAATTGTCTTTACATGTTTTTAAAGTGACGAAGATTATAATAAAGATGCGGATTTAGTCTTAAAATTAACACTTATTTAAAAAATATTTTAATTAGAATAAATATGCAAGTCATGTGTAGTTCGCATTTGTTATATAAAATCTCAAACTGGATAAATAGTGAAACTACTCAAACAATATTAACAACAACTAATAACAAACAACTACAGCAACTCTTTTAAAATAAAAACAAACAATGAAAATTGCGGAAGAGAAACCAAAAAATACTCATTATATCTCAGTACGTGCATCATTGAAATCTAATTTGGAGTGTTTATTTTAGCATTTTTCAATATAAAGCTGTTGTTTCTGATGGGTATATTTTTAATACCCCAAAAATTAAAAAACAATTTTTTTTTAATGATTATGCGATTAC
This sequence comes from Dexiosoma caninum, assembly GCA_963924685.1. Classification (NCBI taxonomy): domain Eukaryota; kingdom Metazoa; phylum Arthropoda; class Insecta; order Diptera; family Tachinidae; genus Dexiosoma; species Dexiosoma caninum. The sequence goes on from OZ004725.1 coordinate 56,999,134, forward strand.
CGACCTCAGCTAGGAAAATATTCCATATAGTTTTCGAAATTTTGTCCTAGTTTGTTTTTATGCTGCACAACGTATGTACTTAGAAATATATATTTGAGTGCACACAAGAAATTTAGTTTCAGGGACCTGTATATTCATTCTGATGTTACTATGTGAGTTAAGAATTAAAAACCGAAAAAAGGGAAATAAGTTAGTTGAGCTGATGAACATTTTCTAGCAACAGAGCTGTAAAATACTGCTATCAACTGTGATTGCAATCAAAGTGATTTCAACCAAACTGATTTCTTGCTTTGATTTCCAAATTAAGTTTTGTCAAAAGTGCAATTTTTGTGATTGCAATTATTTTTAAAGCAGATTTCTCAGCAATAATTGAATTCAATTTATTTAATTGCAATCTATTAATTTTTAAGCTAAGAGCAGCCATTTTATTTTATTTCGCCAGCGTTTTATTGCCGAAATACCTAGGAAGGATGGTGCTGTGCACAGAAAAATCTGAAAAAAATTTTACCGGACCAGGAATTGAACCTGGGTTCTTCTGGTAGCAGATCCAACGCGCTAACACCCATCAGCACCAACGACTGGATTTGAATGCAATAAAATTTGATTTATTAATTAAAATTTGATATTTTTATTTTATTTATGTTTTAAAATTATTTTATATTATTTTTCTTTGTTTCACACAAAAAATGGTGAGTATTTATATTGACCATTATAAAGGGTGGTTAAATTTCAAGGGCCGATGTTGATTTTGAATAAAACACAAACTATTTAGGAAATTATTGTAATTTTATTTTATTATGATATATTGGTATTACTCAATTATGTATGGAACAAAATATCGGCCAAATGGGCGCCGCGACCACGGCGGCACACCTCCATCCGATGGTCCAAATTTTCGATGACCCTGAGGCATAATGGAGGTTCTATGCCGTTAATGTGCCGAATTATCTCATCCTTTAGCTCTTGAATTGTTGCTGGCTTATCGACGTACACCTTTTCTTTCAAATAACCCCAAAGAAAAAAGTCCAACGGTGTCAAATCACATGATCTTGGCGGCCAATTGACATCGCCATTACGTGAGATAACACGGCCATTGAATTTGTTGCGCAAAAGAGCCATTGTTTCGTTAGCTGTGTGGCAAGTGGCACCGTCCTGCTGAAACCACATATCGTCCACATCCATATCTTCCAATTCGGGCCATAAAAAGTTCGTTATCATCTCACGATAGCGAACACCATTCACAGTAACTGCCTGACCGGCCTCATTTTGGAAAAAATACGGCCCGATGATGCCGCCAGCCCATAAACCGCACCAAACAGTCACTCTTTGTGGGTGCATTGGTTTTTCGACAATCACTCTTGGATTCTCATTCGCCCAAATGCGGCAATTCTGTTTATTGACGAATCCACTGAGGTGAAAATGTGCCTCATCACTGAAGATGATTTTCTTCGAAAATTGATCATCCACTGTTGCTGTGGTCGCGGCGCCCATTTGGCCGATATTTTGTTCCATACATAATTGAGTAATACCAATATATCATAATAAAATAAAATTACAATAATTTCCTAAATAGTTTGTGTTTTATTCAAAATCAACATCGGCCCTTGAAATTTAACCACCCTTTATATATTTATATGGTCAATATAAATATTGACAATATCTGTGATGTATAAGGTTTTATAAAAACGTTCATATAATTTATTCAAATAATGCATTTTATGTCCTCTAAATTAAATACAAATTTTCAAAGCTATTTAATTTTATATGGTCTGCTAATTTTTTTGTAAATTTATATTAAAAAATCCGTATATAGTTGAACAATAAATCATTCCAATCATTCCATTTAGTCACAAATTTATTTATACTTCTGCTTTTACGAGTGAAATTTATATTCTGTCAAGTAACCAAACAAAAATAGCAGCAATTTTCTCCTTAAAAGGAGTTACAGATCTTGACCAAATAACCAACTTATTTTTGTTATAAAACGAATTACTTGCCTTCGTATGCGAGATTGTCAACAGCGATTACATAGTGGTCCGTGTGATTGCCTACATGCCACGAAAGTAAAAATATAACGGATAAAAATGTAACATATGAAGCAAAATATCTACCCAAAATAACAGACAATCCAAGAACACTTTCTTTTTGAAGTATTAAAGTAGAAAACACAGAAAAAAAATAACAATAAACTACAAACAGTGATAAAAAGTGCGACAAATATAAATGTCGTTCGTAAGTATGTGCATTTATAATAATGTACGTTGCCTAAAAAGAAATAAAACATGCATAACATGACTAACATGCAGTGTAAAATTCCTTTTTTTTTAAATTCCAAAACACGCACTCACTGCTTCACTCAGTCTCATTTATTGCACTTTGCTAAGTGATTTTTTATATTTACCAAACTCTGTGTTGCTGTTGTATTGGCGTTGGCTTTGTCTTTGTCTTTGTCTTGTTATTTGCATTTGTTTGCCTGAATGGGATCAGTGGTTTTTCGCGTTTCTGGCAGTTGTGTTTAAGTTGTCATGAATTCACCTAATTTCTGAACTCAGCTTTGAAAAATGAATAAAAATTAAACATTTTAAATTCCTTTTTTTTTTATCTGGGACCAGCACTCAGGAGATGACTCCTACACATGCGAAACATTGTGCTGGGAAATATAGGAAAGGGATAGTAGGAGAAACGACAGGAGGTGAAGCTTAATTAATTATTTTGCAGCTCTGCTTTCGCACGTTCTTTAGTTTTTATACTCGTAGCAGTGCTGAAGAGCTTCGGTTTAGTAGCCATTTTTATTATTATTTTACTTCGCCGGTGCTACACAATACCGTCGAAGGAGGGCGTTCTGATGTGATTGTGGATTGCTATCAGCTGAAGCCGGTATTGTTCAGTGACCAGTGACTATGCCTTCGCCACTGAAACCTTCCGACAACAACTAACACATAAAGACACACTAATGCACATCAGAAAAATGCGAGATGTTTATTTTTATTTTAAATTTTTTTTTTTTCTTTTGTCTGAAACTGGGGTTGAACCCAGGTCTGTTTTTTGGTTGTGTAGTCAACATGCAGACTACCATCCATCGTGCCATCGCCACCCTCCTTGGTTCATTCGTAGAAAAAACAAAAAAAAATATTAGTGGGAGGTTTAGGAAAGTACTCGGGAAATAAATTCGTTTTATATTTAGGAAAATAAATAATTTTTCACAATAGAATAAACGCTTGAAATATTTGTAATTTTATACTATGGGGAAGAAAATGGTTAAGCTCGAAGACCGGCTATGCAAAGACACTTTGGGCGATCATTCTCTCCTTTTAAATTGGGCAATTCTTCGTTCCGACTAAAAACCCAAATATTTCAAAATGGTAAATGAGCGAAAGTCAATGAAAGTCGACTAACTTTTTTTACAACAATTTTGGGCGATTTTTCATTTCTGTATTTTGGACGTTTGTAAGTACAGATTTGGTGTAAGTCGTCATAGCGACTAATTACCCTTAATTTTGGCCCATTTTTCATGTTGCACTTTTGGGCTATTTTTAATATTTTTTTGCGATTTGTAAGTGTTTTTTTGGCTTTTCTTCACTGTGATGGTTCAACAACAATTTCGGGCTATTCCTAAATTCCTTCTAGACGACAGCACTTGATAATTTTTGATGAATTAAAGAATGACGGATAACGATTCATGTCTCTTTGTCGCGTATTTTCTCTCTGTGTAATGTAAAAAATTTATGATATGAAAATATATTGACGGAACTGAACTGGGGCCAAATCGTTACATCCGTGAACGTAACGACAATCGTACGAAAGATAATTACGTGATACGTCAATCGTATGAACGGAGTGGGATTATGACATACGATTTTAAACGTATTGTAATTTTACTTAAGATTCACAATAGGTTTTAACTTCCACAACAATGTGAATGGCATATTACAGTACATCAGTATAGTGATTCAAATTTTAAATGTAATAAGTAAGTTGTTATTGCATAAAAGGGTAAAATCATAAATGTTTAAATTAAAAAGTTAATTCAGTTTGTGGTTTTCTACATTTGATTTAAATAATATCTACATAATTATTTACACATTATTTTGGAGGTTTTTATGTTGCAGATTTTTTATTTGTAATTCTAGGTCCGCTATTGTCATATATTCCTCATGTTTTTCTATTTTCATTTGAAGCAGGCGTCCTTGAATTTCAAGCAAAAGACCCAGTTTGGCATATATGTACATTTGCTTGGAAATCTGTTGCAACTTTTATATTATTTTTCAGCAACAGCAATTTTTAGTCGGCACCGTTTTTACTTTTTATTTTTGGTTTTTCAACATTTTTATCGAAGGCATTTTACAGCAGCTCGGTTCATCACTGTTCAAATTGCTATCACTGAAAAAATTAATATTTAATATGTCCACATTGCCAAATGTTGGTACCGATTTGTTGCCTTCAACAGTAGCTTCCAGCCCAGCTGCACCAATTAACAGTTCTTTGTTGAGCTTGTAATGGTTAACAGCACAATCATTTAGTTTATTATCATTATAATAATTTTTTGTAGTTTGAAGTTTGGTTCAAAATTCCACTTCAATTTATTTTCCTATTAATTTTACTTTAATTTTTTTGTTGTTGTCAACAATTTTGGGAAGATTTAAAATATGCCGTTTTCTTTTTTTTTGTAGTCTAAAAGTTCTCTTTATTTATTGAAAGCCCGTAGATATTTTCGCAAAGATTTAATTTTTAACGGACCTTTTGTACTGATTTTTAACGGAACTGTTATACAGTGTTGGGCATACGTCATATGGTCAAACAGGTGATGTGTAGTGATATAGTTAACTATGGGGAAAAAAAGATGGCTACGAGCGCGAATATAAGCTACACGTACAGATCAATCGCCATTTTTAAGATTTTTTACCGCGGTTAATTGGGTCAGAAATTAGAGGGCATGATGCTTTTTTCCTCGTGATCACAACCAGTCAACACGTCGCCGTTAGTGTTCTATATTTTTATTTCAACTTCTCAAGGCCTGAATAATTATACATATAATTATACAAGAAACTTCCTATTATAAAGGGGAATTATAATTAGTCATTGTCATCGTACTTGTATTACAAATACGGTATTAACATTATTCCTCCTTGGGACTGAACTGCCAGGCATTTGCATGCACACAATTTCGGCCAAGAGAAGTATCTGCGAGGGCCTGTTTTGAGGGAAAAGGTTTGTCAAATTGAAGTATATCGAGGGAAAACTGCCGTAAGTCTCAAATTACAATAATTCATCAATTTGGCTGAATTTCTGCTCAACAACGTGTGACAACCTAAGAAAATTAGGAGGGGTAGAAAAATCAATCTTGGACAACGTGTAAAGCAGAACGTCGTATCAAATTAGGGAAATATCCAATTTTAAATAACAAAAAAAGCAATTAAACAAGAAAATAAGAAAAAAACATTAAGAAAAACAACAAAATTAAATTGAGAAAATATAAATTATCTTTATATATAAAAGTTAAGTACTATATTTGTTAAAGAAGAAAGAAGATAGAGCTACAAACTAATTAATCTATTTATTAAGCATTCATTTAAGATCTTTCATCTGTCAACATCAAAATACTGCGCGGCGATTTGGAAAGCTTGTCAACATCACTGCAAGTAAGTACCACCTGAATTATTTAATTTTTTCATCAATACCGATTCAATTTTTTAAACAAAAAAAAAAGAGAAAAATTTAAAATTTTTAAGTAGCCTGTTTTTCTCTAAATCAATACCAAAACTTTACATAATACACTTATCAGAGTAACTTATAATAGAGTCGATTGATCGCAGAAAAAAAAATCTTTTCTTGTCACAAGAAAAAAACCAATTCGGTAAAGTAATTAAAAAAAACAACACTTTTGATATTGATTTATATATATATGTGCATGTAGGTATGTAGGCATAATTCATTATGTTTGCCATATTCTTCATTACTTCTTTAAAATTTATGGTTATTATAAATAAAATAAAACGAATAGAATTTAGTAAAAGTAAGAGTAAAAATCAATAAAAGAAAAAAAGAACAAATAATTCCAATAAGAAACTATATATGTACATATATGAATTTACCAACTGAAAAAAATAAGATATACTTATATACATATATAAGAAGACAAATAAAACAAAAACAAAAGTTTAAAATTAACCCTACGAGAATTTCTTCATCGTTCTGGGCTTTCACACGATTATTTCTAAATTCAAGGTTATTAATGAAGCTAAGATGAGCGCTAGTTCGTTAAATTAAATTATTATAAGAAGTATATTTTTCATTATTTCCTATTTACAAAAAAAATCTTTATGTACATTTTGGGTAGTTTTATCATATTACCATATCATACATACATTATTTAGTAGCGATGAATACTGTTAGTGAATTTTTTTTAGTAATTGAATTTTCTATGTGAAATAAAACATTATAATGTGGATGTAATTATTCATTAGACTTTCCTTTTAGGGTTGGAAGAAAGGTAAATATCGACGAAGGGTTCTTCTAAATATTATAGCGTGCAAAGAAGAACAATGGTTAGGGAGGGTTTTTGAGCACGGGGCTTGACAACATAGCCTCAATTCAATTTGATAAGAATATACACGTATCCTCTTAGTATTCACAAATCCGTACATTTCATTCTGGGGATCCATAGTAATTAGTTTTTTTCTTCATTTCCATAATTGTTATCATCAGTAATTTCGGGACTCTGTAATAATGTATTGAGTGGTGTTTTGTTTGGCGGTACCGCCGACTTACCGTCACTCAAGTATTTAAAAATCGTAATAAGCAGGAATACAGGGAAATTGGCAATAGCTATTTCCGTGAGAAGAAAGCAATGTCTTTTTATTTTCTTTGTTAACTTTAAGTAATAATTTATCAGATTTCTGTTTTTATTTTTTTTATATATAAATTTACGATTCCATCAAGGTACAATGTATTGGGGAGGGAGATAGAGGGAGTAGAGCTTGTGGACATTGAACTTAAATTTCCCATCATTGTAATTGACAGGAAAGACTTTTATGGGAATTTTATTCTATATAGTAACAGTGGCGCTAAAGTTAGTTGCATCTAGTAATTGCATATCGTATGGTTATAGAAATGGGAATTTGTTTTTTTTATATACTGAAAAGAAAGCGAAAATTTAAATTCTGACCTCTGTAGCTCTTTAGAAGTTCTACTTAGAAAACTATTTCATTTTGAACGTTTGATAATTATCAACCAACACTCAATTTGCTTCTTTGCTGATTCTAGTTAATTTGGGTGCGCTGAATTGAAATCTGTAATCAGTTTTTCTATATCAGCTCTAGTTTTCATGATATAGCTTTTTTTAAGTATTTAAAAAGTAAAACTTTTCCATAGGAATTTAAAAAAAAAACAAAGAAGTAAAACTGTTTCATACAGATTTATTAAAATAAAAAAAATTCTCACAAAGCTTTAAAAACATAATATAAATATAATTCTAGTTACAGGATGTAAAGTTTCTTTTAAGAGACAATCTGGAATGAACAGCCGGATTAGAGTCTCTTTGGAAATTCCAACAGTAGTCTGCCATCATATGTGTATCCCACCTTCCCTGGTACCGATTCTCCATAATTTTGATATCTTGGTGAAACCTTTCTCCTTGTTTTTCGCTTAAATTACCCAAATTTTCGGGAAATCGGTCCAAGTGACTGTGCAAATAATGGATTTTCATACTCATGTTGCAGCCAAGGTCTCTGAATTTATCCAGCATATTCTCCACTAATTGAACATAATTTGGAGCTTTATTATTTCCCAAGAGATTTTTTATAACTTGCACGAATGATGTCCACGCATTTCGTTCAGTTTCGGTCATTGACTTATCAAAATCGTTGTCATTCATAAACTGCCTTATTTGGGGACCGTCAAAAACTCCTGCTCTAATCTTATCTCTACTTAAATTAGGCATTTTGCTGCAAATATATGCAAAACATTCCCCATCGCGATTCAGAGCCTTAACAAACTGCTTCATGAGTCCTAATTTGATGTGCACCGGTGGTAGGACGATCTTTTCACGTGCAACTAAAGCTTCATTTAGAATATTTTTATCGCCAACAATCATTTTTTCTCTCGTAGGCCAATATTTTTGCCGCCAATGTTGTTGCTTGGATCTGCTATCCCAGAGACACAAAAAGCAAGGGTACTTAGTATAACCACTCTGTTGTTCAAGAAGAAAATTTACCATTTTAAGATCAACACAAATGATCCATTGGTGGTCTTGGTATTTTATCTTTTTCATCACTAATGCAATGTTGTTATATTCTTCTTTCATTGTTGTGGAGTGCGCAATTGGAATTGATGCATACACATTGCCATTGTGCAATAAGACGCACTTCAAACTTCTCTTGGAACTGTCCACGAAAAGGGCCCAACCGCTAGGTAGATACTTGAATAGCCCCATTTCCTGCATAAGACCATTAGATTATTACAAAACACCAGATTGTCTTCCTTAGTAAAAAATGTTAAAAAAGCTTTATCCCTAGTGCGGTAATAAGTTATTTTTGTTCCACGTTCTAATAAATTCTTATCATTTAACCTCGAAGCTAACACTTCAGACGCTTCTTTTGATAAGCCCAAATCTCGAATTAAGTTATTCAACTCGCATTGATTAAACGTTGAGGAATAGTTTCTGTGTCTTCGAAAACACTGTCGCAATCAGTTAGATCATTACCGGTATTATGTTCAAACTCCGAACTCAGCTCTGAAGAATCATTCAGTTTTGGAATGGAAACATCTTCGGAATGGGGAATTGGACGGCGCGCTGACGGTAAATCGGGATACTGCCATATATTTAGATTTTTCCTATTAATACCAGCAATACTCACTAAACAGAAGTAACAGTCGTCCAAATGATTTCTGGGCTCTCTCCAAACCATCGGGACACCAAACTTAACCCTATTTCGTTTTCCTTGAGTCCACTGTCGCAAATTTACACAGCAAGTATTGCACACAATGTGTGGAGCCCAGCTTTTATCTTGGTCACCAAGATCAACTCCAAAGTAATCTAAATACGATTTTTTAACACATTCCGAAATAGGTCTTATGTTTTCTTTAAAGGTGTATTCTCCACAAATATAACAAAATGTGTCATCGTAATTTTTACACCGTCTTCTATTGGAAATCATTTCTATTTAGATCAACACTTTTTTAATAAACTTTGCCAACTGCAATAAACCACTTCTTACAAGCAACTAACTTCCGATATGCAATTGGAGTGCAAAAAAAAAATAACGTTCTGAATAATATTGCACAAATAAAATTCCCGTTAATCAGCTAGCAATTACACAAAAAATAATATTTTCGGAAAAAACGGAATGACAAACTGATATATACCCTCAAAGAAGCAAAAATCTTTTTTAATTTTGTCGGGCTGTGTAATGATTGTTGTTGCCAATAAATGATGTCAAATAAAATCAATACAACCTACCGGAATTATTATATTGACGCCGTTGTTTAGATTATTTCACGAAACATATGCATGAGCAATAAACAGCTCAGAATATTGCCACTCATAGTTCAGTTGTATTTTTAATAAATACATATAATTAAAAGCATTACTTAAATAAACAAATATATTCGAAAAAAATAAACCACATATTTTTAAATACAATTGCTTTATTGTTTTTGTGGTAACCTTCTTATTCTGTGCCATGTTGTTCTCCTCCTTCTTCCCTCCTTCTTTATTTTTATGTTCGTCTTTGGTCTCGATCATGTATCGGGTATAAACGTACTTTTTTGTAAGGCTCTTTTTAGTCAAATTTACAAAAAGAAGAAAATAATAACAAAAATTTATTGAAAAATTATGCTCCTGAATCACTATCAAACAACTTACAATAAAATAAAAAAAACATTGTCAAACTCTTTAGAGATTTGATTTCTAACAGCTCATATGTCTGCTACGTCTTAATGGAATTTTCTACACTTTAGTAAGTTTTTTTGGTTTTTAAGTTCAATTGTTTAAAGAAAATCAGGTTAACTGAATTTCTTTAAATTGAATCAAACGGAAAATGTCTATACGGGCATGTAAAAGTAAAATTGATTTTGAAGGAAATTGAAATTGAGATTATGTTTTGTCCAGCAAATCGGGTTTTTGTATTTAATACTAATTTGCTTTGTATAATAAAATTTTCTTTACTTTGTTTCTTTTCCCAATTTTAGAGTGAAATATATATATGAAAAATATTGGAAGGTGGCGATGGTCGAAGTAGTCTGCACATTGACTACAAAACGAAAAATTGTCCTGGGATCAACCCCAGTTTCAGTATTTTAAAAACATCTCGCTTTTTTTCTGACGTGCATTTGTGTGGCTTTGTGTCAGTTGTTGTCGCAAGGTTCAGTGTCGAAGGCATGGTCACTGAACAGTAACGGCTTCAGCTGTATCCAATCCACAGGCACATCAGAACGCCCTCCTTCGTCGGTATTGTGTAGTACCGGCGAAGTAAAATAATTACTAAAAAAGGCTACTAAAAAACGTAGCTTCAACATTTAATACGTCCCCTTGATATCAGAGACGCTACAACACTGCTATAAAAACAAATAACATGCAAAAAGCAATGTTGTAAGATAGTGAAGCTTCACTTCCTATCATTTCTCCTATTCTCCATTTCCTCTAGTTCCACCACAATGCAGCGCATGTGTAGGGGTCATCTCCTGAGTGCTGGTCAAGGATAAAAAAAATAAAAAATAATATGTAGTCATACAAACATGTCCTGTTCATTAGCATTTGCCAATGCCCGACAATGTGTTGTAATTTAATTAAGTGAGCTTTCGTTGAAACTATAACGCGATCGTACAGTTTTTCCCATAATGTGAAGTGTCTCTCTTTTTCTGTATAACAGTGCCAGTTGTTACTTCATTATCTAGTTTTGTAATTTATCTGGAATTATTAGGAATCGCCCACAGTAAGATTACTAGCAATTCTACACTGTTTAATTTTAATGTAAATATAATATAAATAAATAAATAAATATAAATATTGTAGAACATCTTCATTTACTTCTCGTCTAAATTCTTTTTTAATTTCCAAATAATTTTCTATATTATTGCTGCTATGCTTACAAAATTTCCTTTTATTTTTCCAAATTTTATAGTTTTTTTTTTTTTTTTTTTTGGCGTGTGAGGTAGGGTTGAAAATGCCTTCGCACTTACAGAGACCGTCGTCTTCTGCGTCGAGTGGTGTTGCCACTAAAAAATTCCTTCCTCCTCCTCTGGGTAGATTCCTCCTATTTTTTTTTTCCTTTAATTATTTTTGAATAATGATGAATTCTACTTCCAACAAAATATTTGTCAAATCTTCTATTTAATGTGGTGTATTGCTATTATTGTGATTTCCTTTATCCTTAGCATTATGTTAAGATTTGCTCGTCTTTTTTATATTAGTCTCACTTTTTTTTATATTTTGAGCTTTATTAAATTTTTTAATTATATTTATTTTTGAGCGATGGTCTTTTTTATGAAACGTTTTTTTCAATATTTCGCTACCAGTTAGGTAGAGAGTTTGTGTTGTTCAAGAAAAAAAAATTATATTAATGGAAAGAACTCTATAGCATTTATAATACTTAATTCCTCTGCTTTTTTACTATCAAACAATCTGTAGTGTCACTCACAACTATTCAATGATTTAATAAAATCTTATTCGTAAATTATTATTAATCGTTTGTCAGTCCGTTTTGCAAATAAGAAATTCTTACACCAGTTATACAAAGCTTTTAAATTTGTTACTTAGACGCCAGTCATCATTTATGTGGTTGTCTGGAGTAACCGTTCATGTCAATTGATTGATACGATCTCCAGATTCTTCCTGGAGGTGGTACATATTGTGAAATATATAGGAAATTGACGGTGCCATTCATTACACAGTGTTACAAAAATGAATGAAGTAGAAAAACCTGGGACCGGATATTATTTTTCTTGTAGGTCTTGTCGAGTTAAAGAAGAATCCAATAATGAAATATGCCGGACACCTCTAAAATCCGGATTTACGGTTAAAAAACCGGTTTTTGTACCTTTGCGCACTTATAAGCCTGGAATTTTGTTGATAATAATCCGATTTTCAATTTCTTACTAAATTTGGAAAGAAGTAACTGAGATCTTTCGAATGATATATAATTTATCTAAGAAAACTTGAGAAATTTGGGTTTTATTGTCGAGCAAACACAAATTTTGTAGATTTTTCAAAAATTTTTCAACTTTGGTGACGTTTTTATACATTATAATGTAATAAACTATAATACTATTGACTTTATTTAAAAAGTACGTTTATTAACGATTACAACGCATATTTGGGGTTAAAAATAGATAAATAATTGACTGAGTTATTAAACTTTTCATGAAAACAAAATTTTTAACAAAATGCCTGCACAATGTTTTTGGTGTTGTTTTTATGCACTTTCTCTAAAATTACAAATCACCGTTAGCATAAACACAACTTAGAATTACAACAACTACATATTTGTAATGAGAGCTTTACTCATGTAAAATTATTGTTTTTTGTTTTAATATGTCGTTTTGTTAATGTCTTATTTTTCACTTTGAATCTGTGTATCTAAAAAACGTTTGCAATTTAATAAAAATCGTGTGCAATTTAAATTAAAATTAAATAAAAAATGTGTGACAATCGTAACAAATTTTGCTATATTTGTGCCTTATTTACTGATATCAGTCACCCTCGTGATTTTAAAAACAATATTGGAGGGGTAGAAGTGTACAATAAAGTATTTAATCGTTCTTTTGATACTAGTCGCTGGTACGAGCCAGAATTTGTTTGTCAATATTGCTGTAATATATTAAAAAAAAAGAAAATTCAACCTTCGTTTGTTTTGCCCTCATCAGCCATATCATAAACCAAATGATTGCTACTTTTGTCAAACCGATGTTTTAGGCCACTGTTTTAAAACGCGCAAAAATATTAAGTACGCAAATGTTATAACTGTTACAAAACCAATACCTCTAAGTAATGATCTACCGACAACGAGCAAATCTGACGATGTAACAGAAAAAGATTTTGATCTACAACAACGGAGCTGCATTTTTTGTCAAAAGCTGATTTCGACGATCTTGTTCGCGATTTACACTTGTCAAAGCGGCAATCTGAAGTCCTCGGGTCGCGATTAAAGCAGTGGAATTTGGTAGAAAAAGATTTCGTTATAACATCTGGTAGAAAGAGTGGCCGGACTTGGTTACTTGAAGAAAGTTTTAAGACTAGTTCCAATGACAGTGATCTCGTGTATTGCGTTGATGTACCAAAACTATTTTCGGCATTAAATCACAATTATAATGCAGATGAATGGCGACTTTTCATTGATGGTTCATGTAAAAGTAAGTTTTCTTATAAAAATGTATGACTTTATATTTATTAATTTAAGATTTGTAATGTAATATCTAGGCTTAAAAGCTGTTTTATTGCATAACCAAAATCAATTTCCTTCAGTTCCAATCGCATATGCGACTAATACAAAAGAAACTTACGAAGTGAAGAAATATATACTAATGTTTGTTAGCTATACCACCCATAAATGGAAAGTCGTCGCTGACTTAAAGGTTTCGACAATTTTATTTGGTATGCAAGGTGGTTACACAAAGTAACCGTGCTATCTTTGTGAATGGGATAGTCGTGCACCGAATCGTTATGATAGCAAAGTATGGCCATCTCGCGAGTCACATAGACTAGGCTGGAATAACATTTTAAATGACCAATTAGTTACAGTTGAGGACGGTATTCTGCCACCACTGCATCTTAAACTGGGATACATGAAACAATTTGTAAAAAAATTAGATGTAAACGGCGACGCTTTTTGTCATCTCAAAGCGGTGTTCCCAAAACTAAGTGAAGCCAAAATAAAAGGAGGTATTAATTAATTTGTTTACATATCTAGTACGTTTTTATCTGTTTTGATAACTTTTAGGTATTTTTATTGGACCTCAAATTCGAAAAATTATGAGAGATGCAGATTTCATTAACAAGCTAAGTTCCGTTGAAAGACGTGCATGGAAGAGTTTTGTTGCGCTATGCGATAATTTCCTTGGAAATCACAGAAGCGACGACTATGTCACAGTTGTCAATGAGTTTTTAAGTGCGTATGGTGAAATGGGCTGCAACATGTCCATAAAAATTCATTTTCTGCAGTCGCATTTGGACTTTTTCCCAGATAACCTGGGCCAGTTCAGTGATGAACAAGGCGAACATTTTCACCAGGAAATGGCAACTATTGAAAAACGCTTTGAAGGAAAAAATATAATAAAAATGATTTCAGAATATTGCTGGTCACTTAAACGAGAAACTGATGATGCTGATTTAAAAAAAAACGGTCAAGCAAACACTTTTTAAATGACCAAAAATGAAATTTGTATAAAATGTTTAAAAGTTTATTTTCATGAAAAGTTTAATAACTCAGTCAATTATTTATCTATTTTTAACCCCAAATATGCGTTGTAATCGTTAATAAACGTACTTTTTAAATAAATTCAATAGTATTATAGTTTATTACATTATAATGTATAAAAACGTCATCAAAATTGAAAAATTTTTGAAAAATCTACAAAATTTGTGTTTGCTCGACAATAAAACCCAAATTTCTCAAGTTTTCTTAGATAAATTATATATCATTCGAAAGATCTCAGTTACTTCTTTCCAAATCTAGTAAGAAATTGAAAATCGGATTATTATCAACAAAATTACAGGCTTATAAGTGCGCAAAGGTACAAAAACCGGTTTTTTAACCGTAAATCCGGATTTTGGAGGTGTCCGGCATATTTCACTATTGGATTCTTCTTTAACTCGACAAGACCTACAAGAAAAATAATATCCGGTCCCAGGTTTTTTGGACTGTCGCACCGTGTTATGAAGAATTAAGAACAGTATATGAAAACCACTGTATAGAATATTTTGTTATTAGCATATGCCTGCTAATAATAAAAGTGGCTTGACTTAGAAAATACTCTTAATTTAAAAATAACAGTACGGTCTATTATGCATTAGACATACTTTCAGTTATAATTTGGTATATCATGTCAGAAATATAATTCTGTAGGTAATAAATTTGTATAAAAAACAGTAATTTAAAATCTTCGGTGGTGAGATCCCTATGGCAGGTACCGCCTTTCGATTTATATTCCAATTGCCCAACACAATATCGTGTTTCAGGAGGAAAGGAATAGTAAGAGAAATGACAGGAGGAAGCTTCAGACCTTACAATTCTGCTTTTGTACGTTCGTTGTTTTATAGCAGTATTGTAGCTCCTCTGATGCCAAGGAGATGTATTACATTTTTGAAGCTTTGTTTTAGTAACTATTTTAGTAGTAACTATTTAGTAACTATTTTATTTATTTTCATGCAACAAGATGCCAGAAATTAAAGAAGTTATTATAAAAAGTTGAAGGAAGTCTTTTTATTTAATATTTTACTGCGCCGACGTTATATTCCTCAAATACCGCCGAAGGGGGTTGCTGCGGCAAAGAGAACTCAGAGAAAAACCTTTTTCGACTCTACCGGGCTGCGAATCGAATACGAGACCTTATGCTTGCAGGCGTAACACGCTAACTACTTGCCATAAGCACCTCCATATTGCTGAAGAGTAAACATTTTTCATTAGAAAAAAACAAATTTTATCTTACTTTCCAAATATGCTAATTCAATAATAATGATTGGTGATGATTTTCCATTCAAATGCAATATTAAATTAATAAAAATTAAAATTGAAGAATCATTTTATTTTTTTTTCTACTTTTAATTTTTATTTTCAAATTCTAAATACATTATGGTTAGTTTATATGGAACGTAATACGAAGGAACAACGTGTTTTTATTTTTGAAACATTTTTTGAAAATGGCAAAAGTTTTCAAAATGTAATTAGGATATTTAGAACAAAACTCGGTACAGAAAATGCTCCAACAAATCGTGCCATCAAGCTGATGGATGAGAAATTTTAAGAAAGTGGATCCGTTCATGATAACAGAAACAAAATTTATCAACGTAGTGGTCGTTCAACCGAGAATATCAGAGGAGTGTTGAAGAAGATCCAAAAACATCCATTCGCCATCGAAACATCAGACCAAATTTTTTTGAAAAGGAAAATGCAAATTCGATTGCGGTCAATGAAAGTCGCTACAGGGTAATGATCCGAAGCTTTTTGTGGCGGAACATTTATGATTAGGACGTAGAGAATATGTGGTTTAAACAGAATAGTGCCACTTGTCCCACAGCAAGAGAAACAATGGATCTTTTGAAACAAAAGGTTGAAAATGTCATTATTTCTCGTAGAGAAGTAGTAAATTGACCAAAAAGATCGTGTGATTTGATACCTTTAAATTTTTTTTTGTACGGTTTTTTTAAATCGAAAATGTATAGCAATAATCCGACAACAGTTCAAGAGCTTAAAACCAACATTATCGAGCAGATACCAACTATTGACAACAGTTTATTCAAAAATGTGATTGATAATTTTGGTAAAAGATTGGGAGCCTGATGAGCCAGTAGAGGGGATCACTTGACCGACATAATTTGTCATTTTTAACCCGAACATAGTTGTAATTAACTGAAATAAGTTTTTTTTTATTAAAATTTAAATGATACCTCAATTTTGGACTTCTTTTATAATATATTCATTACCACAAAGCTCACATACGGTTTTCTTATAGAAAACTACTTAAATGTGCAACAAGTTAATTAGGATTCCAAATTCTAAATTGATAAGGGTGTCAATAATTTAATATTTAAAAAATATTTACATATGCAGTTTTACCCGAAAACCACATTTTTTATATCAATAAACAATATTCTTTGTGCGTTATGCTTTAACGATTAAATTGAATAGTAAAGAATGTGTATGTTTGTGAATGTTTGTAAGCATTTATGAAAACAAATTATTCTTCAAAACATTTTAAAAAGCAATATTAATAAATTATTTTAAGTGATGTGATGACATCGATAAAAATGCACAACTTGCAAATAGTGAGACGAATCACATTGTCAATTAAAATTTATTTTAATTATGCAAGCCCAGTTAATTTTCTATGTTCGCATCTGAGTAAAGAAATGTCCTCTCACCTCCTCCGGACCTGAACATAAATAAGTGTCCTGGGCCGGATGGAATTACGGCACTGGTCTTGAAGCAGTGATCTTCGACGTTATCGCGTCCTCTGGCAATCCTTTTCAGCACCCTATCACATGCAGGAGAATTTCCGTAGTGCTGGAAAGTTGCAAATGTTACGCCGATCCCCAAGAAGGGAGAGGCAAGCAACCCTGAAAATTATCGCCCAATCGGAATATGCGCTACCATTTTCAAAGCAATGGAGAATATGCTAAATTTCCATCTTATGAAGTATCTGGACTCCAATAGCTTACTTAACGACCGGCAATATGGCTTCCGTGGAGGACGTTCCACTGGGGATTTATTAGCATTCCTTTCGGAAAAATGGTGTCGATCCATCCACCATTTTGGCGAAAGTAAGGTAGTGGCTTTAGATATTTCCAAAGGGATCGCGCTTTAAGAGTTGTTATATACGGGATCTCAGCTAACGACTTTAATTTTATTAATTCAGGGGTACCAGAAGGCTCCATTCTTTCTCCTACCCTATTTCTTATTTTTCTTAATGACCTTCTATGTCAAAGTTCTCACCTTATCAACTCTTTCGCAGATGACAGCAGTATCTGCTATTCATATTCATTTAATCGTAGGCCTACGTCGAATATTATCGCGGCGCCGAGGCAGAATATGAATAATTCGCTAAATAGTGACCTCACAAGAATATCGGAAAGGGGTCACGTTAACAGGGTCGATTTCAATGCTCAAAACACCCAATGCTGCATACTTACGCATAGACAAATGCCCGACTGCTCTGCCTCATCTGTAATTATGGGCGTTATAAACATCCAGGAATCAGAAGCTCCTGATGTTCTTGGCATGCAAATTCAGTGCGATGTTCGATGGACTGAGCACATTTTTCAGGTCTCAAAAGAAGCATTGAAATAATGACCACAAAATTGTCTAGTGGATTGTGAAAGAATGACAACAAAATTTTCTACTGGGTCATTCGCCAAAGATAATAAAATGTAATTAAAAAACAGTTGTAACGATAATCTGTATTCAATATGCAGATGAAAAACAACAAAGATCTATACATACCGTTTAACGCGACACGCATTAAAACTCTATGCAAAAAAAATGCAATTTTGGGAACGACTTTCAATTTCTCATGGAATTGATTTGTTAAGAATTTGTACTAGAACTTAGGTGACTTTTGCTTTAACTGTTACAAGAATAAGTTGAATACCGAATTAAATATACATGTGCGAATAAATTTGATATTACAGAAAAAAGGGTGATTGAATTGTCGATAATATATAGGATATTATCTTCACATAAGGACAAAAAAAAGCTTTTGTTCTCCATAAAGGTCCTTCGAGCCGGATTATATAGTTAGTCCGAAATCTTTATCCAAACACTTGTCAACCTAAGTAAGTAATGTCAACCAAAGAAAATCTAGATGATCAAACCACTCCTTCTGTTAGTGATGGAGATGGGCAAATTCATATCAAGGAGTTACAGCTCAACAATCTTCTGAAACGAGTTTTGGAAGAAGCGCGTAACAGTTCAGCCTATACCACTTTTTCAGTTCATCAACTAGAGGTCAAACTGTCACTATTGGAGCGACAGTTGGAATCTTTGGGGAAGATTAAGACCAACTCCAATCATTAGACGAGTCACAGGTTGGGCGAGATGAACGTATGCGATTTGAAGACGCTTATTTTAAGTTAAAATCAGAAATTCTTGAACTCTTAGCGATACAAAGAGTACCCGCAAATGAACCGTCCATGAGTAGCACACGTGTCGGGGAAACTATATTGCAACAATCTACAAAGTCTCACTTACCGACACTGCAACTAACAAAATTCAGTGGAAACTACAATGCTTGGACAGAATTTTTCAATATGTTTTGCATGTTGGTGCACAATAATTTTGACCTATCGTCAATATCCAAGTTTCAATATCTACGATCTTGTCTAACTGATAGTGCCGCGAAACTTATTCAGTCATTAGAACTTACGCCGGAAAATTACAACCAAGCCTTACATATTCTGAAATCACGATACGACAACAAAAGATTAATTTTTCAATCTCACATAGAGAACATTTTTACCATACAGGAATTAGCAAAACCAAATATAAACGTTGTAAGAGATTTAATTGACGTAGTAAATTCAAATCTTCGTGCATTGCAATCGATTGCAACTAAAAATCAAATTTCCGACGGAATTATTTTATACATGATTACCTCAAAACTTGACCGTGAAACCCAAGCAAAGTGGGAAGAAGAAGTTTTTACAAAATGGAACATTGACACCGCATCAGAATCACTTGAACCTTCGATCCAGGCGCTCACCGTTCCATCTTGGAAAGATCTTTCACTTTTCTTAGAGAAAAGATGCAAAACTTTAGAAATTATTGCCAAACTATCATCAAAACCAGATACGCTGGAAGGGCGCACAGCACAGTATAACCAATCATCGTCAAAAAAACGTCCAATGTTATCATTTCTCGCCACAAAGCAACCAGAATGTTGCTTCTGCAACGGCACTGCTAATCATAGCGCCTTTCACTGCAAAACCTTTATGGATATGTCTGCATTTTACCGTGAAGCGATTAAATCGATGTCTAAATTGTTTAGGTACAAACCACATAGCCAGCGCGTGTCCATCAGAAAAGAGGTGTCAGAATTGTAATGCTGCACATCATACACTCTTGCATAAATATTCACCTACATGTAAAAGCCAGAGCACAGCAGCATCGTACAATGCGGTAGAATCACCAGTTTTCCTACAAGTTTTGGAAGAACATAGCCAAGTTATTTTAGGTACGGCGAAAGAGCAAATATTGAAATCACAGGTATTGGCGGCCATTCAGCTAGAACATTCAGCAGTTGTTCACTGACAATCAAATCATTTATAAATGAGTACTCTGCGTCAAACAAGGCCATCGTAGTTCCAACCATAACATCATATCAGCCGCAGTCAGCTATAGATAATACTGATTTTAGTTTTCCACAGAATATCAAATTGGCAGATCAACATTTTTATATGCCTGGATCTACTAATTGGTGCCGGGTTATTTTATGAGTTATTAATGGTTGGTCAAATCAAATTAGAAAACATGCCCATATTGTAAAAAACCACGTTAGGTCCACCCTAACACAGGTAGAAATGTCAACATGGGGGTGCTGATGGCGAGTAGTCAGCGTGTTGGCTCTGCAACCAGAAAGACCCAGGTTCGATTCCCAGCCGGGTCAAATCAGAAAAAAGTTTTTTCTGAGTTTTCTGTGCTACGGCACCCTCCTTCGTTGGTATTTTAGCAATAAAACGTCGGCGAAGTAAAATAATAAATAAAATGGCTCCATTAGCTAAAAAATAATGCGTCAAAAAAAAACATCAGAGACGCCGCAACTTTGCTTTATAATTTACACGCAACTGCAGAGTTGTGCAAGAATTAAGCCCTATCTTTCTACCACTTTCACCACCTGTCTGTTTCTTCCCTATCCTTCTCTCTAGTTCCAGTGCAATGCATTGCATATATAGGGGATAGCCCCTGAGCACTGGTCCAAGATAAAAAAAAAAAAAAAAAAAAAAAAAAAAACAATAGTGAAAGGGCTAAAAAAAACATAAGTTTAAAAAATAACTTAGAAGCTTCAGTATGTGTAACATCATCCAAAATTCACTCACCACGTCAACACCCGACTGTATGAAGAAACATAATGTACATACGCAGGAAACAGTGCCAAGTCCAATGTTTAATTTTACTTGCTTCATCTTTTACTTCATTCATCTCTAAATATTTCAAGTGAGCCTTCACTAGGAAATATATTGGAAAAATTCTGGATAACAGAGAACCCTGACTATGACACCACACGAACAGCCGAGGAGGAAGAATGTGAACAATTTTTCGAAAAAACTGCTACTAGGAGTCCAGTCACAAATAAATTCATAGTAAGACTTCCATTGAAGACAAATCCATCACAACTCGGATCATCAACACAAATTGCGGCAAATAGATTTTATGCTCTAGAAAAAAGATGAGCCTTTAACGAGAGTATGCGAAAGGACTATTGTGACTTTGTCCATGGGTATATCAGATTGAATCATATGGAAAAGGTGGCATCTGGTATCAGTTGCCTTTAACGAGAGTATGCGAAAGGACTATTGTGACTTTGTCCATGGGTATATCAGATTGAATCATATGGAAAAGGTGGCATCTGGTATAAGTTCGAAATTCAATTATATTCCACACCATTGTATACTCAAGCCAAATAGTTCGACAACAAAGTTACGAGTTGTGTTGGATTGTCATTAAATGACATTCTACTTGTGGTTACCGAACGAGAACAATTTCGGGTATTTGTTCAACAATTGTGAAGTTGCCAGAAAAATCACCAAAAGAACAATTTTGTCACATATAGCGAAATTATTTGAACCTCTTGGTCTTGTTAATCCCATTTCACTGGGATGAATCGGTGCCACAAGATGTTATCATGGAGTGGATGGAGATCCAAAATCAGCTGAAAATGATTGCAAAAATCAAATTGCCTAGGTATGTCAGTTTTAACATTTATGCATGCATGCATGCATATACGCCGTCACACATTCTCCAGAAGGCACCCGCTCGTCACCGTTGTGTTCCAAGTCTCGCGTCGCACCTCTCAAATCAGTTAGTTTGCCCAGATTAGAACTGTGCGCAGCGTTACTAGCGATCAAGCTGTTGAAGGCAACTTTGAATACGTTACCACATAACCCACAGAAAATCACATGCTGGTCTGACTCAACAATTACGCTATATTGGCGAGCTGGTGATTCAAAACGTTGGAAACCATTCGTGAAACATCGTGTCGAAAAAATTAATCAATTTACACCAAGTGTCAAGTGACATCATGTTCCAACAGAACTTAATCCAGCAGATGTCCTGTCACGCGGGGCAAAAACGTGCAGTTTGGTGGCCAATAAGTTATGGTTCCACGGTCCAGAATTTATACGACGAGAGGAGTCATCATGGCCTACAACAAATTATACACCACCTGATAAAGCAAGGTTGGAAATGCGACAAACTTGCCTAATTGTAGCGGAAAACTCAAACAAAAAGGAATTTAACTTACTGCAAAATCATAAATACATAAATAGTTATGAAAAGTTATTGAGAATTTTTGTCTATATTACGCGTTATGGCCGTTCCATTATGCACAAAAAACCTTCAACTGCTAGTCCGATCGAATCGGAAGAGATGCAAAAATCACTCGAGTTCTTTTGCCATCTAATTCAAGGCCAATCATTTAAAAAGGAGTTGCAGGATCCCTCAAGCAATCAACAAGTCAATCACCAATCAAAATTATTTAGCCTATCACCTTTCCTTCACAATGGCCTAATAAAAGTAGGTGGACGACTACACAAGTCAAATTTGTCGTTTGCGGCAAAGCATCCCATAGTCTTACCATCATCGCATGAAATTGTTCATACAATCATTCGATATTACCATTGTAAAAATCTTCATGCAGGACGGTAAACTTTACATAATATACTTCGTGAAACCTTATGGATATTGAAGGCTACACAAACAATAAGACGAGTTATACATAATTGTGTATTTTGTTATCGCTTTCGTCCCATAACTGAACACCAAATCATGGGAACCCTACCACCAGAACGAGTAAAACAGACTCATCCCTTTACTATATTGATTACTGCGGTCCATTTTACATTACACAACAAGAGCGAGGTAGAAAACCTATTAAAGTATACGTTGCGCTCTTTATTTGCTTTTCTGTTAAGGCGGTTCATCTTGAACTGGTACCAGACTTAACAACCAATTCATTTATCGCAGCATTGAAAAGATTTATAGCGACGGTGTTCAATCATCTTTTCCGATAACGCCACAAATTTCATAGGTGCTAATAGAGAGCTCAAAAATTACTACAACACTTTTTGTCAGAAAATCACAAACAAATGGTAACTGACTACTGCCACGAAGAAGGTATATAGTGGAAGTTCATTAGAAAAAAAATGGCTCCCCTGAGCTTAACAATAATGCGTCAAAATTAACACCAGACACGTCGTAACTTTATAATTAATATGCAACTGCAGAGTTGTGCAAGAATTAACCTCTATCTTCCACTTTCTCTTCACTCTTCCTCTCTATCAAGGTCCAGTGCAATGCATTGTATATGCAAGAGATTTCTCCTGACTGCTGGTCCAAGATGAAAAAAAAATATTAGTTGCACGAATTTAATGCTTTTGGGACAGCTGCAGGAAGATGCCATTAAGAAAAAGATATCGATTCCAAAACAGAGACTGTGATATTGTTGAAATATGTATGTAAATTATGTTTTAAGAATTTTCCTTTTCTTAAATTTTTAATGAAATATGTGAAAAATTGTTATAATTTTAATGAAGTATTAAAAAAATACTATAAATATTTTGAATTGTGAATAAAATAGACGATGCATTTCTACTTTAATTTAATACCGGATATAACAAACAATCCACTTTAACGGACAAGTATGTCAGCAATTAAGTTCGTTATACCGGAAAACTACTGTATTTAAATCCAAAATAGATATGTAGATAATTATTTGCTTGGTTATGCTTGTTTACTAATGCGATGCATTGTGCTGGAACTATAAGGAAGGGATAGTACGAGAGATGACAGGGGTGAAGCTTCACTATCTCTGCTTTTGCAGATTTTTTTTTGTTTATTGCAGTGTTGCAACGCCTCTGATGTCAAGGAGACGTATTTAATTTTGATTCTTTGTTTTTAGTAGCCATTTTTAGTAATTATTTTATTTATGGTCGGCACTGGCTTAAAAGAATAAGGTAATAATGTAATTGATCTCAACTCAACACAATAAAATTTTTGTTTTAGTTTTGACTGTTCATATAAGCACAACAACAACAAATCTTTTTTGGTTTCCCACTGCTCTTTTATGCTCGTCCATAAGTGTGAGAAATAAATAACCAAATTTTGAATTAACATTCTTGAGAAATCTCATAACTGTACTAATTTTAGTGTACATATGTACATACATGCAAATTTTTTAACTCTGGTTCGTTTCAGCGAAAGCAATCTTTTCGAAATAACGGACTGAAGCCTTTTGCACACATAAAAAAAATAATATACACTTGTTGTATGGTTGACCTATTCTATAGTAACATTTCGTTGGTGCTTATACCAGCTTATGAGTTGACCTTCAACCAAATTTGTGAAAAAACTAAAAAATCTCACATGTTTATCTATCTTCTACAGGGTGGCCCAAATGAGACCTAGTGATGTTAAACACGTGTAACTCTTGTAATAACGGTTTTTTTTAAATGATTTATTTTTATATGTTAAATACATTTTATGGAAATTAACGTGACTATGTGTGAAATATGACATCAGACAAATGACCACCATTTTGCTCGATACAGGCATTGGCTCTTTTTAGCGCATTTTGCATTACACGGCGTAATGTTTCTGGTTGCAGGCGCCGTATTTCGTCTCGAATATTCTGCTTGAGCTGTCCAAGTGTCTGTGGTTTGTTAACATACACTTTGTCGTTTAAATATCCCCATAAAAAAAAATCGGCGCAGTTAAATCTGATGAACGAGGAGGCCAAGGGAAATCTGAATTTCTTGAAGTTATGCGTTCACCAAAAATTTCACGCAGCATGTCCACAGTTTGCCTAGCAGTATGCGCAGTGGCTCCATCTTGTTGAAACTACAAATTAGGATGTTGCTCCACCATTGGTGCAAAAAGTTGTCGATCATTGTTCTGTAAGAAGCCCCGGAGACCGTTACATCGTTTTATCCTCATTCTCAAAGAAATATGGGCCGATAATTTATGTGGCCATAACACCGCACCAAACAGTGCATCTAATTGGGTGTGACTGATGCTGATGTATTGCCCTTGGATTTTCGGAGCCTCACAACCTACAGTTTTGTTTATTCACATAACCACTTAAATGGAAATGCGCTTCATCCGTCATCAAAAGATTATTTAAAAAATCATTTTGTGTGGCTAATTGTGTAAAGCGAATATTAATGCGTTGTTGTGGACTGTACGTATTCATTTTAAATTTCCAAGAGTTCAGTTATAATCTGCAAAAAGAAAAAATAAATTATGTTAAAAAATAAAAAAGTTATTTGTGTTTCACATCAGCTGGTCTTATTTGGGCCACCTGTAATATATATATATATATATATATAGTCGATTTGTATGGAGGCAAAAAAATCCCTCAAATTACAAGGAAAATCGTAATCTAGGGATCAAAATAAGAAACTTTGCCGAAGGAACCATACCTCTACAATGTATTTTGATGTCCCGACTTTTGAACCGAAGGGCCAAATTTTGAAAAATCTCACTTTGACCCATTTAGAGTGCCGCAATCGAGTCAAAATGTATGTCCGACCCCCACTAACTTTGGAGGGCCGACCCACCTATGCCTCCTATTTCTCTTTAGTAATTTATTTAGTATTGCAAAATAATAATAAATATATTTTCATGTACTTTTTTCTCTATCCTCACTGTTAACTTGCGTTTTCAATGAGACGTTTTTAATTTACATTCGTAAATTACCTGCTAAAAAGTTGTTATACATCTAAAACAGACTAGCATTATGTACTGGTTCTACGGACGCTAAAGGCAAGTGTTGCGTACGCAACATTATTCAATTTCTTCTTTTTGTTATTTCTTAAAAATTGTCATACTGCCATACGCACCTGTATAAAAAAAACTACAATGTGCTGCTGTTATTCTTGGTATATTTCTGTGGTGTGTTGTTGTTCGTTTATAAAGATACATAAGAAAAATATTGCAAAAAATTATGAACTTAGCTGAAGTAATTTTTAGCTTGATGAATATGATAAATGTTGTAATTAAGATGATAATTAATAGACGATTTTACCGTTTTGTCTGTTGAACTAAAAAAGTTTATAATGAAAAGTGATGCTCTTATTTCATTGTGACAATGACACAATATTTTTATTGCTTTGATGATATTATGCCAGCAAATCGGTATCAAATGTGTTATAAATTTTCGTCATATCTCACCTCTACAGTACAGTATTGAAGCTGTTAGTGTAATCGGTGGTTTGATAACTTTTTTAGTAATATAACTCGGTGTTCTCGGGAACAATCGCAGAATATTCGGAAGCTAAGAGTTATACTATTACCAATACAGGTTATAATATCAGTAGCTGTCGGTGATGCGGCGAATGTCCTTCGTGGATGCTAGTGATGGTGTCGGTGGGCGGCGTATAATTATACTAACGACTCAATATTTACCATGGGTACTTAGGGCTAGAGCGATATGATAACCATTCAGCCGAACCCGCTGTGATATACACAGAGACCCACTGTCCCACTGTAATTTTTTAGAGTAGTACTTATGGTTTAAGAAAATCGGTTTTAGTATCCTACACTTGTCTACTTAGTGCGACTTCATCACGCGTATCAGAAGATCCATTCTGTTGTGTATAATGGGACTTATGTATAATATGGTTGGTGTGTGTATCTATTGTTGTGTTGTATTGATCGAAGTCTGTTTATCAAGTAGTCGCAACTCTACAAGAAAACAACAGTACCAAAAACAACAGGCATTTTGTTTGCATAAAGCGCAATGAAAGTGTCGATAACAGATGAGTATGTATGCCATAATTGCAATGTTTATTAATACAAAGTTGTCGCAAGGCATATTCATCAATTATGTTTGCAGCCGAACGTCAAATTTTTTGTATACGTGTATTTTGTTAAATATTTGTTCGAGATATGTCAATAACATTTCTTTTATTTCTTAATGACCTCCTATGTTCCAACCCTATCCACTCTTTCGCAGATGACAGCAGTATCAACCATTCATATTCATTTGATCGTAGGCCGATATCAACTATGATCGCGGCGACGCGGCAGAATATGAATGATTCGCTAACAGGTGACCTCACTATACACTATACAAGCATTTGTGGACTAGTCACATTATTTGCAGGGTATATGATTTGTATGGATATGGTGTGTGTGTTTATTATTTTCGTGATGTGTAGAAATAAACATTAGGTAGGTGATAATACATTAAATTTTAAAACATTTGATAACACCACATAATATGTATTGCAATTCCTTTTGTATTGTAATTGAACAGTTAATTTTATGATATCCACAAAAGTAATATGAGCAGCAACCTGGGCATAAAAAATAAAATTAATTGTGCTAAACAAGAAGAAATTTATTGATAATTATTAAATTTCTTCCACCAATACCTCTACCAAGTTTTTTTTGTTGTATTTCATCAAGACCTAGATCCACTTAACAACTAATATCACATAACTTAATTTTACATTTCGCAAACACAAATATGTGTGACAATAAGTCTGTCACACATGAACAGTCAGTATATCTCTTATTAAAAAGCGAATGCCAGCAAAAGAAAAGAAGTGTAAAAAACTCAATTAAAAAGCTACTGACCACTGTAAAAATTTTTTTTCTCACAATAAATTTGAACCAAAAAAAGATCAATTAATTTTTCTGGCAGACTGAGTATAAAAATTGCACAGTTTTTTTGCGCTTTAACTTACAACATGTTGCCAAGTTTTTGCGCTTATTTATTTTCAATTTTTTTTTTAATTGGTTAAGCTTCGTACAGACGATGCAAACAATTTGCAGCAAGTTGAGAATAACTTGCAGCGAATGTTTGCACAACTGTTCAGACCAATGCAAATATTGCATGCAAATTTCTTGCTCCAATCAGTTTTCGATTTGCATGAAAACTTTTGCATGATTGTTGCGTGCAATATATTGCTTTGGAGTTCACATTTGTTTTCAGTTTCTATGTGCAAGACAATAAATAAAGACGTGTTAAAATTATGTCGGCTCAAAAATCACGAATTGCTGCAATTGCTGCATTAGCACTTGTAATTAAACGTAAAAAACAAAGAAGTTTGGAGTCGGTAAAAAAACGAAAGTACTGGGTGAGAGAGTGGATTTCGAAAAGAAATGAAAAAGGCGTTCATGCTAACCTTTTAAAAGAACTAGAAAATGAGGATGAAGCAAGCTATTTAAATTTTTTCCGGATGTCCGTCAATGATTTTAACTTTTTATTAGGAAAAGTTAAATTTTTTATAACTAAAAATGACACTGTAATGCGCCCTACGATTCCACCAAATGAGCGATTAGCCCTGACATTACGTTTTTTAACTACTGGTATGTATATAAAATAATAAACATTTTGATAAACTTTTCCAGTTTATTCTTATTTCAATATTTTACAGGTGATTCATATCATTCTCTGATGTATCTTTTTCGCATCCCGTTGAGTACGGTGTCAAGCATTGTGCCTGAATGTTGCCGAGCTGTGTATAAATGCCTGAAACGGGAATATCTTAAAGTAAATAAAAACAGTCATATATATATTTTACTCACCATCAGAAATGTTAAGAACTGGAGAATTGGTAGACGAGTATACGAGATTTGAATTAGAAGTAGAGCAAGAAAAAGTACCCTCATTTTCCATTTCCGATACTTCTAAGATAGCTCTTTGAATTTTCCTCCGAAGTAAAAGTATATTTTGGTGTGACTTCAACAATCTGAGTTCAGATGCCACAAAGTCACCGAAAACTTGATGTTCATCAGCTGGTTTATCAATTAAAGCGGATGCTTTTTTAATTAATGCATCCTCATCCTTAAATTGCACGTCATCACGTTTTCTTTTGTTTGTTTTTGATGTCCCCGGTGCCCCTTGTGTTGGTGTTGATGGATTAGTTGCTGGTGACGCTTCAGATAAAATTGAATCAACGGCGCTTTCATTTAGAGCCTGAATATATAAAATTTTTATAATTTATATAGTTTATAATTTATAAGTGCATTGTTATTTTCTTATTTTAGATTCCTAGTTCAACAAATGAGTGGCTTGAAATTTCATCCGATTTTGAAAATATGTGGAACTTTCCCCATTGCATCGGAGCTTTAGACGGAAAGCACGTGGTTATGAAAGCTCCATCTAACAGTGGCAGCACCTACTTTAATTATAAGGGCACGCACAGTGTCGTTCTAATGGTGTTAGCAGATGCACAATATAAAATTATTTATTTCGATGTAGGAGGCAAAGGGTGGATATCCGATGGCGGAATTTTCAATGCATGTACTCTATCAAAGGCACTGCAAAATGATCAACTACATGTTCCTGAGGAGCAGCCACTTGCCGGCCGAAATTGCAAGGTACCTTATGTTATTGTAGCAGATGATGCTTTTGCCTTAAAAAGATATATAATGAAACCATATCCGTTTAAAAATCAACCGGCTCCAAATCGGGTTTTTAACTACCGTCTTTCGAGAGCAAGAAGAGTGGTAGAAAATGTTTTTGGTATAATGGCAATGGTATGTTAACACTTACGCCATTTAGGTGGAAATTATGACAAACAGCTATTTTTCAGAAAAAGTCACAGTTCTTTTGTTCTAGAATATAAACTATTTACTCTATGAAATTAATTGGTACAAAATTGTATTCTTATTAATTGTTATCCTAACAAATTATTCAAACTAATAGATTAAGTGATATTGGTTGCGCGGTACGGGTTCGGCTGCGGCTATGCGTGGGCTCGGATCGGCGGTTTTGTGCTGGTGAGCTGTTATCTCACTCCTAGCGATAGTGTGGCGCGATTTAGAGCGAAGATGGCCGCTATCGAGGACGCTCTGGCTGGTATGGCCGGACCCTGCAAAAACTTTAAACCAAACATTTTTAAAAAAAGTTTACATTAAAATAAATAATAAATTACACAGAATCTTCCTCTAACAAAAGTTCGATGGACTCTAGTCAAAATGAAGAATATTGATTTTCGTAATTCTTATTTGTATAAAAAAGTACTTGACAAAGATGTAGAAAAGGTTAGTATATCACCCCGACTTGAGAGTAGAGGGTCAAACATGTTGCATATCTTGCCAGTTATTTGTGCAACATATTTAGAAAGGAACGAAAGACCTTTTTTTAATGTTACATATTTTTTAGAATGGAACAGAAATAGTAACGAAATGTAGCAAATATGTAACATTTTTGTCAGAAAAGAAAACACCATTAAACACCATTAAACACCTGTGAATTGTTGCCACGTGAAAGTATTTTTTATCCCTGCAGGAATACCCTTAAATGAAAACATTTTTTTATTAAACATTAAAACTTAACTCGGAATGTGTATTTTGAGTTTCAAAGAAGCGTACAATAGCTGCAATCTCCTTTGTCGTAAAGCTATTAATGACAATGACATTTGTTTCAATTATTTTAAAGGAAAACAAGAACAGAACAGATTTCCTTTGTTAAACTTTAATGTGTCACCCATCTAGCGAGAGTTTGTTGGATATGCGGAGAAATATTTCAGTAGCTTTCGAAACTAACGCTATCGTTTGCCAAATGCGGAACACCACTACCAGCGTTGCCACAACCAAAATCTTTTTGTAACCAAAATGTATAAAAGAGTAAGAAAATGAGGGAAAAAGCTACCAAAAGTTTTATATAACGGGTGTTCCATTGACACGTCATTTTGCTTTATAAAAAAAGAGAACGGTATATGCTTCAACAACGCATTGAATTTATTAAAATTCGGCCAACAATTGCGAAACTGGTGCAGCTGATAGGATAAGTTAGTGATGTGAAGAATCGAACTCATGCACATCGCACAAGAACAGCTGCGGTTATTGTGTTGTAGCCCATAATATTGAAAAAAAATCCACTTTTGTCCATTTCTCTTAGAAAGTGGACATTCCGACCAACTCACCGCCACAGAGATTTTCTTATTTAACATTAATTTATGTGTAAATAAGGTTGAACACACAAATTCAATTGAAATTGAAACACAATTCAAACTAGATGAAAATTTATGGCTGCCGTTGGAAGAAGTCTAATTTAGAACATAGACGTTTTAAGAGAAATTGATAAATTCTAATAAAAATTATTTTTTACAATTAATAATAATAATTATCGTAATAAATATTTCATTTTTGTTTTGGTTGCCCATAACCATTATCGAAATAAGTTTATAGTTTTTGGTAATTTTATTTCTATTATTTATTAATTTTTTTTTTGATATTGTTAACCGTATACATTTCTATAAAATATATTTAAACGATCTAATATACAGGGTGACACAAATAGAGCTATATGTTTTAAATGGTTTGTAACTTTTTTATTTATGCGATTATTATAATTTTTTTTTTAATACAGTATATTATTGGCGAATTTTTTGCAATAAGCTTTGAAAAATGATATCATTTAAGTGATGTCTATTTTCTGCTTCGCACATACGTGCTCTTTTTAGCATATTTTCCATAACTTTTCGCAAAATTTCGGGTGTAATGGCCATGATTTCATTGCGAATGCTTCATAATTAATTACCCAAGTCTTCTTCACAAAATGCTGAAAAATAAACAAAGAAAAAATAATAATTAAAAAAGTTATAAAGAATTCAAACCATATAGCTTGTTTTGGGCCACCCTGTACATATGTGTATGAATTACTAACATTATATCTGAAAAATTTTGTATGTTGTGTCTTTGGACACAATCATGCGAACAATTCTTAAAGGATTTTTTTTTATCTTGGACAAGCACTCAAAGTATGATCCCTACACATGCGATGTATTGTGCTGGAGCTAGTGGAATAGAATATGAGGAAAAAAGTGAGCCAGTGAAGGGTATCTAAAATTCGGCACATCTGAATATACAGCACTTTTACTTTATAACAAGTGGTCCAAATAAGACCTGCTGATGTGAAACACAAATAACTTTTTTATTTTTTAACATAATTTATTTTTTCTTTTTGCAGATTATAACTGAACTCTTGGAAATTTAAAATGAATACGTACAGTCCACAACAACGCATACGCTATTCGCTCTACACAATTAGCCACACAAAATGATTTTTTAAATAATCTTTTGATGACGGATGAAGCGCATTTCCATTTAAGTGGTTATGTGAATAAACAAAACTGTAGGTTGTGAGGCTCCGAAAATACAAGGGCAATACATCAGCATCAGTCACACCCAATCAGATGCACTGTTTTGTGCGGTGTTAATGCCACAAAAATTATCGGCCCATATTTCTTTGAGAATGAGGATGAAACGCCAGAAACGGTCTCCGGGGCTTCTTACAAAACAATTATCGACAACTTTTTGCGGCCAATGGTGGAGCAACATCCTAATTTGTGGTAATGTGTGGAGCCACTGCGCATACTGATAGGCAAACTATGGACATGCTGCGTGAAATTTTTGGTGAACGCATTACGTCACAAAATTCAGATTTCCCTTGGCCTCCTCGTTCACCAGATTTAACTGCGCCCGATTTTTTTTATGGGGATATTTAAAAGACAAAGTGTATGTTAACAAACCACAGACACTTGGACAGCTAAAGCAGAATACTCGAGACGAAATAGGTGGCCTGCAACCAGAAACATTACGCCGTGTAATGCAAAATGCTCTAAAAAGAGCCAATGCCTGTATCGAGCAAAATGGTGGTCATTTGTCTGATGTCATATTTCACACATAGTCCCGTTAAATTTCCATAAAATGTATTTAACATATAAAAATAAATCATTTAAAAAAAACCGTTATTACAAGAGTTACACGTGTTTAACATCACTAGGTCTCATTTGGGCCACCCTGTATAAATAGAGGATATTTTTAAAAAAATTTGATTTAAGGAAATGTATAGAATCGTAATTTAATTTGACTCGCGTTAAATAAATAAAAAATAATATATATTTTCTGAAGTGGCATGAACATAAATACGCGCTATTTATGTATTTGCTTTTGCAAGTACAACTTTGTCATGTGCACCCTGTAGATGGGTAAGGCAGTCAAGTGTCAAACGGAGAAAGATGGCAGGCGCAAAATATGAACTGTCAAACAAAAAAAAGATGGCAGACGCAAAATATGAACTGTCAAACAAAAAAAAGATGGCTGACAGATATAGTTGAAGTGGTCAAGCAAAAAAAAGTGCGGCGGTTAATATTCGTTTGGGTGTGGCGTGGTGTGGATGTGCATACGGAAAAATTTAAAAGAAAAGCAAAAATAGTGGAAAGTAAAAGAATACTATACACTATATACCAAGTTAATATAAAAATATAAAAATTCCGTGAAAAACCTGCAGTAATTAAGAAAATTCCGAGAACAAAAAAAAGTGTAATATTTTAAGAAAAGGTGCAATACCAGAAAGGTAGCTAACAATAAGAAGAGGAGAGGCAGAAACAGTGTAATTATCGTAATGGTAATAAACTTTTAGAAATTTCAAGCAATATTTTATTGGAATTCTTTATTTGTTTTACTTTAATCTTTTTCGAATCATTTTACTTTAAATGTTTTGTGGTCAATGTTACGTGGCTAATGTTCACAAATAAAAAAAAAAAAAATCAAAGTATGTGATGTGATGCTGAGACTGTAAACTGAATTTGTGGTTAAAAACGTTTGGGGATATTTTGTGATACTGATTTTTGTCATCAAGATGAGATACTGCCATTGAAAACAACGGGTTCATCTTTAGAGCACATCAACTGCAACAACTGTACACCAATTTCCGATTGTACCACCTCAACCAACAACTTCTTCAAGCCCGGCCTACAAAACTCGGCCGCACATCCGTATCAACGGCGAAACAGACAACCCTGCTTAAAAGGCGACACAGTGTCCAACAACCATGATGAAACCAGAAAGGATGACGAAAAGGTACCAGGTGAATGATTCCCTAGACTCGCATGAAATGTCTCATGTCGAATCAGATAACTAAACAACAACGGATATTTCTCAGGCCAAATCCGACAACTAATCAACAACAGGTATTTCTCAAGCCGAATCCTACAATCAATCAGTAGCAGCTATTTCCGGAGAGACATACAATTCCATTAGTGATTTTGAAGGAGGGCAAAATAAGCATCCAGGCTATTCCGCACAGACTGAGGAAGATCACATGATTCTGGAGGATGTGGGTGATCGTATTAATAATTTTTGTATTTTCTTAATATTTTTCATAGGTATATATATATATATATACGTACAATATGTACAGTTTCCTAAAAGACTGTATTCATTTTTTATTTTTTTTCATATTTCCCAAACATTGTCTATATATATATATATATATATGAGTAAAATTGTACAGTCTCCTAAAAGACTGAATCATTTTTATTTTAGATTTCATAAATATTTTCATATATATATATATACGTACAATTAGTACAGTCTTCTAAAGGACTGAATCATTTTTATTTTAGATTTCATAAATATTTTCATATATGTATATATATAAGTACAATTTGTACAGTCTCCTAAAAGACTGTAGTCATTTTTATTTTCATATTTCCCCAAACATTTTCTATGTATATATATATATATATATAAGTACAATTGTACAGTCTCCTAAAAGTCTGAATCATTTTTATTTTTAGATTTCAAAAATACTCTCTATATATATGTATATATATAAGCACGGTCTCTTGAATGACCAGTAATTTAATTTTTTTTGTATTTCCGTGACATATTTCATATATATATATATATAATGGGCCTGAGCAGGGTGTATGCATGGCATATATTAATTATATACTAAATCAACATTCTATTCCATTCAATATTCCCAAATTTTATTCAATATATATTCATTTATTCAATTTAACATTTCACACACACACACAACACAACACCCTCGACCTTTTTCTCACTTCACACCCTGACAAGTATGAAATGAACACTAGCGCCCCTGTCGGAAATTCGGATCATTGCACCATTTCTACATCCTTTTCGTTTGCGGAACTTCTTAACGTTTCACGGCCAGCTACGAAACGTTTAAAATATATTTTTGAAAAGGCACGTTGGGCTGAGCTCAACGATTTCTTTCGGCATTTCAATTGGAAGCTCTGCTTCCTTGACAATGACGTCAATGCCATGGCAGAAATGGTTGAAAATATAATATTGCTCGGTATGAAAATTTTCATACCATCGAAGCAAATTTCGATTAAACCCAGACCGAAGTCATGGTTTAATCAGATGTGCAGACTTGCAGTCAGATCCAGAGAGGAAGCATTTAGTATCTGGCGGGATGACAAAAACGCGGATACTGATGCGATGCGCAAAAGGGCGAGATCTTCGTGTGCCAAAGTGCTAAGACGTGAAAAAGCTTTGTACGAGGAGCGTTTTGGTACCAAAGTTCTTACTGCCCAACGGGGCAGTAAAAGCTTTTGGTCTTTCGTAAAAAGAGTGAAGGAAAATGCTGGTTCTTCAATTCCGGCTCTTTTGAAGGATGATCAAATATTCACAGACCCAGTTGAAAAAGCTAACTTCCTAGCTGAGATGTTTGCAGGTAATTCTCACCTGCCGGAGAGCAATCAACCACTGCCCGCACCCGAACGTGTATCCGTAACTATGCCAAAGATATACTTTCGAGCTCGTGCAGTTAAAAGGGTTCTAACAAACCTCAACATAAACAAGTCTCCTGGGCCGGATGGAATTCCTGCACTGGTCCTGAAGCAGTGTTCTTCGACGTTATCACGTCCTTTGGCAATCCTGTTCAACACTCTGTACTATACAGGTCAATTCCCATCGTGCTGGAAGGTTGCAAATGTAACGCCGATCCCAAAAAAGGGTGAGGCAAGCAAACCTGAAAATTACCGCCCAATCGCAATCTGTTCCGCGATTTCCAAAGTGATGGAAAGTATGGTGAACTTTCACCTAATGAAATATTTAGAGTCCAACAATTTACTGAACGACCGTCAATACGGCTTCCGTCGAGGGCGCTCTACGGGCGACTTACTAGCCTTCCTCTAGGAAAAATGGTGTGATTCTATTCACCAGTTCGGCGAAAGTAAAGTCGTGGCTCTGGATATTTCTAAAGCATTTCATAGAGTGTGGCATGGAGCACTTCTGTCCAAACTTACTGCTTTTGGTGTCGGTGATATCTTCTCTCGATTTATATCGAGTTTTCTCAGGGATCGCGCTATAAGAGTTGTTATAGACGGGATCTCATCTAATGAGTATAAAATAAATTCAGGGGTACCGCAACGCTCCACTCTTTCTCCTACCCTATTTCTAGTCTTTCTAAATGACCTCCTATGTCAAACTTCCAACCCTATCCACTCTTTCGCAGATGACAGCAGCCTTTCTCACTCATATTCATTTAGTCGTAGACCAACATCGACTATGATCACTTCGCTGAGGCAGAATATGAGTGACTCATTGAATTGTGACCTCATGAAAATATCGCAATGGGGTCAGGCAAACAGGGTCGATTTCAATGCTCGAAAGACCCAATGCAGCATGCTTACACATCGACGCATGCCCGATGACGCTGCGTCATCTGTAATTATGGGCGGTATAAACATCGAGGAATCAGAAGCTCTTGATGTTCTTGGCATGAAAATTCAGTGCGATGTTCGATGGACTGAACACATTTTTCAGGTCTCAAAAGAAGCATTGAAATAATGACCACAAAATTTATCGTGTTTATTATAATTTTTTTTATTATTAATTATTATTTAGTTTTGGTTTTACTTTAGAGGATTTTTTTTTAGTATCTCTTTCATTTCATTATCTATATATTTTCAGTAGTTTTGTTTTCAGCCATTTATAATATTATTATTATAATTATTTATCGATTGTTTTTTTTATTATTATTTACCTATATATATTTTTTTTATATATATATATAATTCTAGTTTCGGGTGACGAAAGTTACTCTAATTCTATATTGCATTACTTCTGGTTATATGAAAATATAAATTGTTGATTTTTTCAGTTGGAAATTTTTTTTTTGAATAGCTTTTATATATTTATCTTAATATTTACAATCCATATCATTTATAATTCTCAGTAGGAATTATACCTTCCAGTTTTGTTACTTTCGCCTTGTGATTTTTTTTGGCATTCGATTATTTTTGGTCCAGGGAGAAGGGAGGAATAATTGATTGTGCATAACTCTACCTTTCTCTTTGGTCGGTACATAGCCTGCTTTTATTATCAGTGACTATTGGGGTTCATATTCATATAGCTTGAACGTGGGAATTTTCTTGAGCTATTAGCTTTGGTTTCGTTTTTTTTGGTTACCTATTGTTTTGGTTATGGAATGCTTTACTGATAGGGAATGGTTTTGACGCGTTCAGCGCAAGGTCAGCGATTGGCCAGGGGCACGAATATGGCGAACGTCACAGATATGACGAGCACTACAGTAGGAGAGGCACAACGCGTTGCAATGGAGAATCACCCGATCTATACCATGGCGCGTAATTCAGGTATCGAACCACTCACGCCGGCGGTACAACAATTTTTGAATATGTCCCAAAATAATAACAGTTACACAGAGCAATTGGATAGTTCCAACAACTCTATACCATCGCCCGAATTTAGCAGCATAACTGCCAGAAATGCACAGCAGGAAATGCGAGCGAGCAGAGTGCCGTCGCGAGCGACAGGAGCAACAACAGCAGCCAATGCTAGAACCACCGGAAGTGGTATGGCTGAAATCAAACGCGAAGAGCTGGCAAGCCAAATACAGCAACTACAAATCACCCTACGTCAAGAACTGGCACAGGCAGTGAGCCATGCAGTCAGTCAACGGCTCAGTCCGAACATTCCCTCTGTTGGGAATATTTCTCCCGCCGCCATACCGACAAGGGCGAATGTGAATTCACAGTCACGGTCATTGGGTGACAGTCAGATAAATGCACCGCAGCACTCTGTAAGGCAACACGACAGTGAAAATGTAAATGTTCAACAAACAAACTATAACGACTTACCGTTTCAAAACGTTCGGCGAGTGGCCACACCACTGACGGAATCGTACAGACAGCCGGATATACCCCAAACAACGTGGCAAGTTCCTGCTATGCCAACGGCCCATGCTCGGTCCAGTCAACTCGACAGAGATTTGTCCAAGTGGGGAATTAAATTCGATGGCACTTCTAAGACCATGAACGCAGAGGATTTTATTTTCCGAATTGAAATAATGCGCCAAGACCACCACTTATCCTTTGACGACCTTCGCAGAAATTTCAACATGTTGCTGGAGGGTCAAGCGTTGAATTGGTATTGGAACATGCGTAAATTGAAGTCAACATTAACCTGGGATGATTTAGTAGGGGCGTTCTTAAACCAGTATCGAAGGTATGACAGCGATTTTCAGGTTCAGAAAAAAATAATGGATAGACGACAAGGTACTCAGGAGAGTTTTGAAGAGTTTTTCGAGGCAGTACTACAACTGAGGAATCAGCAGCGAAACCCGTACTCCGAGAAAGATCTCGTCGAAATAATGAAGGCCAATTTGAAACCATCATTAACCCAATTATTGTTCGCTGTAAAGATAGATAGTCTGAGTGAGTTCTGCCAGCAGGTCAAGCGAGCAGAGAATTTAGTGATCAGCCACAGGCCGTCTTTCCAAGCACGCCAACACTTACCACCAAGGGTGCATGAAATAGTATATGGAGAAGAATTGCCGCTAGCGGATTTGGACGTGGAGGCGATAACGGGTACAGAGCGTTATGTCTGCTGGAACTGCAAGCAGCTAGGCCACAGTTTCATGGATTGCCCATCACCTAGCCGCAGAATTTTCTGCTACAGATGTGGACGCGACGGCGTTGTCACTCCGAAATGTCCCAGATGTCAGGGAAACCGACTACCGAACAAGTCCCGAACGGGCGAGACTCGTTCGACGCAAACGTAAGCCCGAAAACACCACTGCATTCAACAGATACACCCGTGAAACCGATGAGAATTTTAGTTAATACGGCGCCGAGACAGGCAGAAGTTGAACATGTTTGCATTAGGGTGATAAAACCATTATACCAACGTATTAGGGAATATAATGAAGCTAGGCAGAGGATTTTTGGGGAGGTATCTTCCAGAATTAGGAAAGCTAGGGAGAGATATAAGGTAAGGAGACGTTTAAGACAGGAAATAAGTTCCGCTTCGCTGTATGAGGGTAAGGATCCCAGGATTTTTATGAATATCAAGGTGAACGATTGCGATATTTTAGGGTTATTGGATAGTGGCGCTACCATCACCTGTTTAGGGAGGGGCGGCATAGAATTTGCGAAGCGTGCAGGTCTGACTATTGGGGAATTCACGTCCAAAATTAAAACAGCTGATGGAACCCCTCACAGTATTGTGGGACGAGTCAGTACTTATATCACTTTTAATGGCATTACGGATGATTTAACATTTTATTTAGTTCCATCTTTGAGTAGAGAATTGTTTCTGGGGGTCGATTTTATGAAAAAATTTACGTTGTTAGCCAATATTTGCAGTATTGCTACTGATGGAGTGGATTTGGTTCCAGGGGGAGAGGTGGAGCGTTTTAATGCCCACATTTTGACACCAGACCAACAGAGGCGCTTGGATAAAGTGGTAGCGAGTTTTCCTTGTTACACTATGAAGGGTCTCGGTCGAACTTGCTTGGAAATACATACAATAGATACCGGCGTAGCAATTCCAGTGAAGGACAAGCATTATCCTGTATCACCGGCCGTGCAGAAATTAATGTATGCCGAGCTAGAGAGGATGCTTGATATGGGCGTCATTGAGCCAAGCGAGAGTCCATGGAGCCATCCGGTTACTCTCGTCCGCAAGGGTGAAAAGAACCGGCTGTGCTTGGACCCCCGTAAGCTCAATGCTCTTACTATCAAGGACGCCTATCCGCTTCCGCATATTGAGGGGCTGCTGAGTCGGTTAGGGGATACCTATTTCATTTCGAGCGTTGATCTGAAAGATGCTTTCTGGCAGATTCCTTTAGAGACTTCAAGTAGAGAAAAAACTGCATTCACGGTACCTGGGCGACCACTTTACCATTTTACGGTAATGCCTTTTGGGCTGTGTAATGCTGCCCAAAGGATGTGCCGTTTAATGGACAAGGTGATTCCCGCGGCGCTACGTAAAAGAGTTTATGTCTACCTGGACGACCTATTAATAGTCGCGCCAGATTTTTATACACACTTGGAGTTGTTAGAGCAGGTGTCCGATTGTTTGGAACGAGCAGGATTGACTATTAATGTGTCAAAATCTAGATTTTGTTTCCGGGAGCTTCGTTATCTGGGGTATATAGTGGGTGGAGGTAGGTTGAGGCCGGATCCGGAGAAGGTAGGCACTATTCGGGGATACGCTTACCCGAAGAAGGCAAGGCAAGTTAGGAGTTTTATGGGGGCCTCCGGTTGGTACAGGCGCTTTATTCCCGACTACGCTACGATTTCGGCACCTATTTTTAACACCCTTAAGAAATCACAATCATTCAGTTTTCCGGATGCAGCAAAGGAGGCATTTGATCAGTTGAAGATGGTTCTTACTACGAGTCCCGTTTTGACACATCCCGACTTTGATAAACATTTTTACGTGCAATGTGACGCCTCAAATGTAGGAGTAGGAGCAGTGCTATTCCAAAAAGATGACTCTGAAGGTGAACATCCCATCGCATTCTTCTCTCACAAGATGACGTCAGCCCAAAGAAATTATTCCGTCACGGAAAAGGAGTGTTTGGCCGTCGTTCTAGCTATCCGAAGATTTATGCCTTATATTGAATTGATGCCATTTACCGTGATTACTGACCACAGCAGTCTAAAATGGCTCATGTCTCATAAAGACCTAAGTGGCCGGCTAGCGCGATGGAGCCTGCAGTTACAAGCCTTTGCGTTCGCGATCGAACATAGACCGGGATCGAAAAATATTGTGCCAGATACGCTGTCACGCTACAATATATAGGAAATCGCGGAAGATTTAACACACCTGATAATCCTGGACTCAGAATTTTTCAAAAGCAACGATTATCTGGATTTGAGAGTTCAAGTCGAAGAGAATGCAGAGCGGTTACCAGATGTGAAAGTAATGGACAATCTCGTATACAAGCGTGTATTACCCTACAATGGAGTTCCCATTAGCGAGAATTTTTCGTGGAAACTTTGGGTTCCAAAAGAATTGACCGCAGACATTATAAAACGTTGCCACAACCCACCACAATGTGCTCACGGAGGAATTGGTAAAACAATTGCCCGCATTAAAGAATATTTTTACTGGACCTACTTGAACGCACAAGTGAAGACGTTTGTAGCCAATTGTCAGGTCTGCAGGGAAACAAAGCCAGTGAATCGCACCTTAAGACCACCCATGGGAGCTGAAATAGTATCAGACGCCCGTTTCAACGGATATTTGTAGATTTTTTGGGACCATACCCTCGCTCTAAGAATGGAAATTGCTACATCTTTATTGTATTAGACCACCTAACAAAATTTGTTCTCCTGAAAGCCATGACAAAGTCTAGTACGAAAAATGTTGTGAAATTTTTAATTGGTGAAGTGTTTCACAAATTTGGAACGCCGGAAATTATTGTGTCAGATAACGGAAAACAATTTGTCAGCAGGGACTTTCAAAGTTTGCTAACGAACTTTGGAGTCCGACATGTACACACCGCTATACACGCGCCGCAGGCTAACGCCTCGGAGCTCGTAAATCAGACAATCTTAGCGGCGGTACGTTCCTATCTGCAGTCCGATCATACTGAATGGGATAAATATCTTACCGAGATCGAGTTCTCCTTACGCTCGTCATTACAAACGTCAATTGGTGTTACACCATATTTTGCTTTATTCGGAATGAATATGATGTCACACGGCAGCCTGTACAAGTTAGCAAGAAAACTGAAGAGTTTGAATGATCCGGAATTAAACATTTTACCAGAGGCGGATAAAATGAATCTAATCAGACAAAACGTCAGGGAAAATTTTCAGGTTTATCGCCGAAATTTTCAGCAAAGTGACTTTAGAAACAATTTCAATGCCAAACTGGCGCGTAAATTTTTGAGGTGTCGAATAGTGCGTCCTATAGGAAAAAGTCTCTACGAGGTGAAGAATCTACAAGGGAAGTTTCTGGGGGTATTCCACGCCAAGGATTTAAAGCCCTAGGTGACATATTTTTGGTTGTCCTAATCACAGCGTTTCTTGACAGGTCGGTGTCAGACGGGGCAATTTACGGATTCGAGTTTGGGAGTGGTCAGACCAGTATATATATATATATTTTTTATTATAGATCTAGGAATAGTTTAACCCCCATTCTAGGTCCACGGATGTATCTATAATGGTGGCGTTTCTGTCATGTGCACCCTGTAGATGGGTAAGGCAGTCAAGTGTCAAACGGAGAAAGATGGCAGGTGCAAAA
Organism: Dexiosoma caninum; assembly: GCA_963924685.1. Classification (NCBI taxonomy): domain Eukaryota; kingdom Metazoa; phylum Arthropoda; class Insecta; order Diptera; family Tachinidae; genus Dexiosoma; species Dexiosoma caninum. Next base: position 57,041,334 of record OZ004725.1, read on the forward strand.
TATGAACTGTCAAACAAAAAAAAATGGCAGACGCAAAATATGAACTATCAAACAAAAAAAAGATGGCTGACAGCTATAGTTGAAGTGGTCAAGCAAAAAAAAGTGCGGCGGTTAATATTCGTTTGGGTGTGGCGTGGTGTGGATGTGCATACGGAAAAATTTAAAAGAAAAGCAAAAATAGTGGAAAGTAAAAGAATACTATACACTATATACCAAGTTAATATAAAAATATAAAAATTCCGTGAAAAACATGCAGTAATTAAGAAAATTCCGAGAACAAAAAAAGTGTAATATTTTAAGAAAAGGTGCAATACCAGAAAGGTAGTTAACAATAAGAAGAGTAGAGGCAGAAACAGTGTAATTATCGTAATGGAAATAAACTTTTAGAAATTTCAAGCAATATTTTATTGGAATTCTTTATTTGTTTTACTTTAATCTTTTACGAATTATTTTACTTTAAATGTTTTGTGGTCAATGTTACGTGGCTAATGTTCACAAATACAAAAAAAAAAAAATCAAAGTATGTGATGTGATGCTGAGACTGTAAACTGAATTTATGGTTTAAAACGTTTAGGGATATTTTGTGATACTGATTTTTGTCATCAAGATGAGATACTGCCATTGAAAACAACCGGTTCATCTTTAGAGCACATCAACTGCAACAACTGTACACCAATTTCCGATTGTACCACCTCAACCAACAACTTCTTCAAGCCCGGCCTACAAAACTCGGCGCACATCCGTATCAACGGCGAAATCAGACAACCCTGCTTAAAAGGCGACACAGTGTCCAACAACCATGATGAAACCAGAAAGGATGACGAAAAGGTACCAGGTGAATGATTCCCTAGACTCGGATGAAATGTCTCATGCCGAATCAGATAACTAAACAACAACGGATATTTCTCAGGCCAAATCCGACAACTAATCAACAACAGGTATTTCTCAAGCCGAATCCTACAATCAATCAGTAGTAGCTATTTCCGGAGAGACATACAATTCCATTAGTGATTTTGAAGGAGGGCAAAATAAGCATCCAGGCTATTCCGCACAGACTGAGGAAGATCACATGATTCTGGAGGATGTGGGTGATCGTATTAATAATTTTTGTTATTTCTTAATATTTTTCATAGGTATATATATATATACGTACAATATGTACAGTCTCCTAAAAGAATGTATTCATTTTTTATTTTTTTTCATATTTCCCAAACATTGTCTATATATATATATATATATATATGAGTACAATTGTACAGTCTCCTAAAAGACTGAATCATTTTCATTTTAGATTTCATAAATATTTTCAATATATATATATACATACAATAAGTACAGTCTTCTAAAGGACTGAATCATTTTTATTTTAGATTTCATAAATATTTTCATATATATATATATATATATAAGTACAGTCTCTTGAATGACTAGTAATTTCATTTTTGTATTTTCTTATTTCTGAGCAAATTTTTGTTTAGACATAAGCATATTCATTACCGTCGTAGACGTAAAAATCCATTTAAACTCTAAATTTTTGTTCAGGATAACCACAGGAATAGTAGGCATGTTGTTTAGGTTGAGCTCACCCTAGGTCATGATTTAAGTGAAGATTCCTATACCAGGTATTGTCGGTTCGTGGTAGGTTACTATGAAACTAGAATTTAAATTATTAATTAGGAAAGCATCCTAAACTTTTAAAGGAATATTAATGTATTTAAATTGTTAAACTGAAAAGTATTATCTATTTGTAAAAAGGATACGTTTAAGAAAAATATCTTTAGATGAATAAATATATATATATAATCACTATGTACATTTTCGTCTGAGGAATAAATTATTGAAACGGAAATGGATAGATAAATAAAAAGGGTAAGGTGAAAGTAGGACAGGACCGGTAAGAGTCACAGTAGTTGAATTTAGGGCGTAGTACCAAATTAATCGGAAAGTATTACCATGGTTGTGGGTGGCGAACCGAGGCCGGAAAAAGGTCGAACCGAAGCCGGAGAAAGTTGAACGGCTTCAACTGACTTCGAACGACAGTAGGGTAATATCATGAGTATTCGTGTGCGAGGGTTCGGAAAGTTCGTTTGGCAACTGGATTTTTCTTAACACTTGACGAGTTCTAAATTTCAATATAGGTAAATAATAGGCTGGCATTTTAAATTTTTTTGTTGTTGTGTGTTGGAAAAATGAGAAGGCTGGTTGGCAAGAATCCCACCTCCAAGACGGCGAGCTTCAGCCGGAGCAATACGCCATAATGCCAGCGCCGCCAACAGTCTGTCTAAAAAGGTCATAATAATAGTTACAGTTTTTTTTTATTACATTTTATTTATTCTTCAAATAACAAATATTGTACATTTTATATTCAATTTAACATTTCATTCCATTCATATACAAACTCACAACAACTTAAATCATAGTCAACCAAAACTCTCAATAAATGACATGCGTCTGTATTGGATAAGATAATATAGCCCAGCAAACACAAAACGAAGCATTACAAATGTAATGAATTTTACTTTTAAAAGCAAAATGGAAATGAAGTTTAGAAAAAGTTAATAAAATTAAACACTCAATATGCCTCAGTTTTTACAGAATTAGGCAATTTTTATCACATATATTTGATTGGTAGAGTTTGATTTACAATTAAAACTTAAAAAACTAAGTGTGTTTAGGCATTATAAATTAAGTTTTCCAAATTTAAGATTTTGTAACAATTTCTTATTAACAAAATATGTTTTAAATTTTAAGAACTTAATTTATTTCTCTGCTTGGAACAAATAAATTTTAAGTCGGAAAAAATTTGTTCGCAGCAATATGTAGAAGGAAAAAGGGATAACAATTTCAAAGCATTTCTTTTTAACTCTGGAAAATCGAAATCATTTAGAATTTTCCAGACTTGACTTTATGAAATCTGTTCTATAATTTAACGTTTGAAAAGTTTTTTGTAAAATATTTTTTGCTAGCATTCCATCCATAAATGGTCTGCCTTGCTGAGCGATTTCCAAACTTATTTGGCTTGAAATCTCCATTTTTAATCTTTTATTTTGCAAAATTTCCTCATTTTGCTCTTCTTGCAGAACCCATTCTTTAATTTTTTGCATATAAAGGTTTTTTTGCTCAAGAAAAAACATTTTCCTTTTTCCTCTTTTAATTTATTTATTTCTTTGTGAAAAGGTCAAAATGCCTTTTAATAGAAAATGTTTTCTTTGTTTTAAATGTTTGGTAACATAAAATGCATTGCATGTTACCAAAAGCATTTTTAATGACAAAACAAAGATTTTTGTCTTCCATTATACTATTTTGTTTGCTGGTTTATTTTGAAATTAAATCAAAGCTGAAAAAACAATAAAGCTGAAAAAAAGCAGTAAGCATCCGCACATGTGCACTCGTTAACACTCAATTAACGACTGAAATCAAACTGAAATAGAAGAGAACAAGCCGGTAGTCGGTGTGACTTTTTGTTATTGTTTTTGTAGCACAATTGTGCACAGAAAATGAAGATTTGGATTACACTGACTTAAATCCATCTTAATGCCAGCTAATAAAATTTTAATAGCCAACTTATTTTCTTGAATTTTTTACTGTTTCTTTTGTGTATTTTTTTTACACAATTCACAAGTGGGCGTTTACAACTACGGTACATTTTAATAATTTAAAGATTGGCATGTACACGAACAAAATATAACGCAAAAGTTTAAAACGAAAGTGATGACCTTAAGGAATTTAACGTGCTATAAACAATATATGATTTAAATAATGAAAGTTTTATTGATAAAATGTTTTAAAATGCTTAAAAGATGTTTTTATTCACTTTTTTTTAGTATCACGTGGGAGGTGTAAATAAAATTAGAAGGCATGATGATGTGCTACTTTCATTAAATAAACTTTCCAAAGAAATATCAATTAAAAAAATTTATATATGGTTGTTAAATATATGTTTTGTTTCTTTTCGTTGGTTTGGTTTTTGGAAATAGACATTTTTAATAGTTATTTTACTTCGCCGGTGCTACACAATACCGACGAAGGAGGGCGTTATAATAAGCCTGTGGATTGGATACAGCTGAAGCCGTTACTGTTCAGTGTGCAGTGACTATGCCTTCGTCACTGAAACCTGTCGACAACAACTGACACAAAGCCACACAAATGCACATAAGAAAAAATTCGAGTTGTTTCTATTAGTCTGAAACTGGGGTTGAACACAGGAAATTTTTCGTTTTGTAGTCAACGTGCAGACCACTTCGACCATCGCCACCCTGAAAACAGCCAATAATAAAACCACAATTAGTTTATTTAATTTTTATAAAATTTATAATTTTAATACATAATCAGTACATTGCGTCCGAAAAGATTTAATGTTTTCTAAATGTATTTTATGGTAATAATAGTTAATATTAAATTATTTAAAAGAAAATAATTTAAAATGTTTCATTTTTAATATTTCTTTTGCCTTATTTTTTTCTTAGTAAATTTTTTTTTATGATTAAAAAAAGTATTTGTAAAATGATAAACTAAATTGATTTAAAGCACCTTTTTGCTTTCGGCGTTGAATTGCAAATAATAATTTTTTTTGTAAAAAAAATTTAATTAAGACTAAAATTAAAGTACTACAGTGATTACAATAAATAGATATAGAAAATAGCAAAAGTACATTATGTGAGTTGGCAGTGTTATAAAAGTATATTACAAAATAATAATGAAATATTAAATCCCACAAAATATTTTGATACAAAATTATTTTCAAAGATTTAATATTTCAGTTTCAATTGCTTTTTTAAGGATTAGTGGCCACATCGAAATGATAGAATCAATAAATAAATTAAGTTTAATTATAAATATTTAAAATTAAATTGGAGCCTAAAAATTAAGTTTAAGCTAATTTTTATATAATACCTGCGTTAAGTTTTTGATTGTTTTTGATTTTATTTTTTCATAGAAAATAATGCCCGGTTTTAGAAAGCAATTTTCAGTTAAGGAAATTGTATTGCAAGTTGGAAAGAAAATTACTTTTACGTAAATTGCTTTTAAAAGCGGGCATTTTTATAGAGAATTTGCAATAGTCTTATATATTTTTATAATTAATAATATTTTTGCTTTAATTAAGTACACTAATTATATTTTCTTTTCAATTATTTTACTATTACTTTACTAGCTTTTGCGTTAATTATTTTTAGAAATGAGTTGTTCATATTTTTAATGCGTTAAAAGTCTCTTTTTTAAAATGTAGAATCTATCTCTAAGAATAATTTTACCATATCAAATGTTAAAAATTTTTCTTACAGTCGTTTTTATTTTTAGATTCTGGTTCGTTAATTTTCTTTTTAAACTTTTTCAAATTAATATTGTTGTCCATAACGTCCAGTCATTCCGCTGTCATAAAGTTTTCCTAATGTGTCACTAGTTGCACCTTGTTGCTGATGAACGGCTAGATTATGATGTGAGGTACCATAGACCATTGTGGGCGGAGCTCCATAATTAACTGATGATGGCGCCGAGTCTTGGTGGTACAAGTAGCGTTCTTTCTTGGAGCGACTTTGTACTGTCTTCCATATGGCATATATTGAAAGTTGGGCCAACAGGAATACAGCACCAGCAACGATTAGACCTAAAAGTAAAAAATAAAATAAAAATTTATGGGGCAATATTTAACTGAGCTTTCAGTGTTTGAGAAAAATATATAGATTTTTTTACATGCTTTACAGATGCGTCGTTTTATACAAACTATATAATCAAAACAAAAACAATTCAAGTGGTTTAATATTATTGCATGAAGAAAATAATAAATTTCATACCAGCAAAAGAGTTTGGCCAATTCAAAAAAACTTTATTGCCTTCTACTACATTTCAAACTTCTTTAAATATTTTAGCCTTCGAAAAAACAATTTTTTTTGTTAATTTCTGTAGAAAATGTTTCCCATTCTTCTTCAAAATCATTTTCAAGTGGGAAATAGAAAAAGTTTCTATTTAAATTGACTGATAAATGTTTGCTGTTAAATATTAAAAAAAAAATTTGTTTTTCAAAAGTTTTACTTTATAAACAATATATGTAATGGTAATATTAAATGAGTTTTGTGTCTAACAGTGTTATTCTGGTTTTAAAGACAGGAATATTTATTGCGATAATAACAAAATTTGTGGCAATAAATTAAATTTCCTATTTTGAGTTTTATATAAAAACTCTTTTTGTTTTATTTCATAATGATAGCTGTCACCAACAGAACAGAACATGACAATAATAATTTGTATCTAAAAACTGCAAGAAATATTTTTGTTAAATATGTTATCCGAAAAAGAAGAATACGGTCGTATGCGATGAATTTATTGTTAGAAATATTCTAGGGATGGAAAAAATTGGACACGGAAGGTGATAGGGTGATATATTTGTATCTACGAGACTTTCATACCGATTTTAATGCAATTTAAAACATAGAAAGGTCTGCTTTTATAAGGGCAAATAAGGTATACACGTTTTCAAAAATAGGACCACGAAGGGTGTAGGAAGTAATATATGCATCTCCCAAAACATCTAACCGAATTTGATGAAATTTAAAACATAGATATATCTGTGTATAAAAAGACACAGTCTATATTCTTAAAAAGTAGGACCAGGCACGATGTAGGAAGTAATATATGCCTGCCGAAACTTTTCGCCTGATGAGGATAATAATGTGAGCGAAGTCGCGGGTTGGTTTATTCATAAAAATTTATCGGATACCAAAAATAATGTGTACATCTTTCACAGAAGAGTTAGAACCGTTTGATATAGAAAGGAAGAAACTATCATTTGGCTTTGATTTTTTGGCCACAAATTATTACTTTGCCAACGGTTGATTTTAAGAATGTGTGTGAATCAATAATGACATATGTATGTTTCGGTCAATCTTAAGTATCGCTACCATTTTCAAGCTTATTCTAAGCAATAAGAAAAGTGAAAAAAGCATGAAAAAGCTTTTAATTTACATTAAATAAGGGTAAGATGCAGTTTAAAACAATACAACGTACAATCTATATATATAAAGCTGAATGTTTGTACTTTATAGGAGCCCAAACCGCTGGACCGATCTTCCTGAAATTTTCACACAATATAATTGCTACTCTTGAATGAATTATAGGCTAAATTTTTTTTAAGCACGGTCACTTTTACTCCTACTTTTTTAATTATGCTACTACTTCCACATGGTTTTTAACGGATTTTATAATATAAACGAGCTTATCTTCGCCATTTGTGGACCAATCGCGATGAAATTTGTTGCACTTAGTCTGTGCAACTCCCAGAAGGTTATACCGTATTACTTTTTTTAAACTAGAACCAAGAGGATGATATGGGGAAAATTTCTGCCCCTCCGAAACGTTCAAACAGATTTTAATGAAATTTAGAACATGGATAGATCTGCATCTAAAAATGCTCATAGGTAATGTACATTTTCAAAACTAGGATTAGGAGGGCGATAGGGAGTCAACTTTCGCTCTCTCCAAAACACCATAGCCGATTTTGATGAACTCTAAAATTTGGATGTATTTGAGTTTAAAAGACATATTGGTTATTGTGCAACTCCGGGAAGGTTATAAGTTATTACTTTTTTTTAAACTGGAACCACGAAGGAAGGTACGGATAATTTCCACGCCAGCGAAACCATCTAACCGATTTTAATGAAATTTAAATGTATTTATGTTTTTGCGTCTAGAAGGCCACATATGCTACATATGTATGTATTTTTTAAATAGAAGCAGGAGGCGACGTAGGGATAAGATATGACTTTCCGAAACTGTATAACCGATGGAGATAATAGCGGTAGCGAAGCCGCGGGTAAAAGCTAGTTATGAATATTCATACGTAGGTTCCGCATAATATTGTGACTCGCTCGCAATACCATGCCACTAGACCACTTGATTTATTTATATACCAGTTACACCCGGTGTGCTTCGCTACCCCACACAAACTTATCTATTATCGCCCACTTTGGTATAGATATTGTAAGCCTTCTTTTTTTATCTTGGACCAGTACTTAGGAAAGAACCCCTACATATGTGGCGCATAGTGCTGGAACTAGAGAAAAGGTATAGTAGGAGAAATGATAGGAGGTGAAGCTTCACTGTCTTACAAAACTGCGTTTTGACCGTTATTTGTTTTTACAGTGCTGTTGTATCGTCTCTGATGTCAAGGAGACGTATTAATTTTGAAGCTGCGTTTTTAGTAGCCATTTTGAGTAATTATTTTAGTTCGCCGGTGATACTCAATACCGACGAAGGAGGGCGTTCTGATGTGCCTGTTGATTGGTACAGCCGAAACCGTCACTGTTCAGTGACCAGTGATGACTATGCCTTCGCCACTGAAACTTTCCGACAACAACTGACACAAAGACAGGCAAATGCAGAACAGAAAAAATGCGGGATGTTTTTATAGTCTGAACTGGTGTTGAACCAAGGAAAATTTTTCGTTTTGTAATCAACGTGCAGACTACCTCGACCATCGCCACCCTCATAAAACGTGAATACTTTTATTGTTTTATTAACCAAAAAATAAAAAAGGTACAAAATACAGTGTTGCTGAAGAGTACCCATTTCACTTTATTTCAGGTTTTCCTCTTAAACAGTTTTTCATTTGGTACCCATATCATTGAAGTGGGTAAAAAAAGTCGTCCGGCATATTGCGTTTTCAGAGATATCACTATATTTAATACGCCCTTCAAAAATCCCTTTAAATCATGGCGGTGTTTAAAGATAGTAAAAAATGTGCACCATAAACACTATTTAAATGGGATAAAAGTACAAAGATACAATTTTACTCCATATATTTTCGAATTTCTACAAGAAAAATTACGGAAAAAACCTTTGTTCAATGACCAATACATTGGGAGATATATGGTTGCAAAGAGAAATACCAAAATAGTTTTTTTTAGTTTAACCCACATACATATATGGAAAGAGTACGAAGCACATGTCCGCTTATTTTTTAGCAGCATTTATATGCTTTCATAATTTTTATTCTATTTGCGTCAGTTTCTGAGATGTTATATTATCGATTTTGCCCGTTTTTAACCCTTTTTACCCCTTAATAAGCATTAGCATATCCAAAAATTCTTTCCTAGTGGATCTAAACATAAATTTCATCCGATGATGATGGGTGGGCGGGCACTGTCCCCCAATTTAAAAAAATTGTAGCAGAATTTTTTCTTTTGAAAAAAGAATTTTTCACTTTTTAAAGTGGGGCACTAGCCCCCACCACTCTCAAATTTCGAAAATAATGACCTTTTCCATATGAAAAAATAACTTTGAAAATTGGTAAACAAATGGAGAAGTAATTTGATAATCAATTTTTGGGGTGGTTACTCTGCTTACTGCCCCTCCTCCCCCCCCCCCAAATTTAAAAAAAAAAATGTATCGCCGTTTTCCATATGCAAAAACAATTTGGAAAATTTGTCCACAAAAAGCGAATTGATAATCAATTTTTGGGGCGGGCAATTTCGCTTCTCCCGACCACAATTTAAAAAAAAAATTTTTGGCTACCTTTTCCATATGCAGAAATAATTATGAATTTAGTCCACAAATGGCGAAGTTAAGATCGTTTATATTATAAAATCTGTTAAAAATCATAATTGAATAAAGTAGGCTTAAAAGTGGGCGTGGTTAAAAAAAAGTAGCCTATAATTCATTCAAGAGTCCCAGTTAAATGGTGTGAAAATTTTAGGAAGATCGGTCCAGCGGTTTTGTCTGCTATAAGGTATAAACAAACAAACCGAACAAACACACATTGTTATGGACATTTTATCGTATGTGACAGCGAATGATGTCAGGCAAATAAAAAAAGGAATAAAAACGCTCTCCTGCAACATTTAGTTTTTTTAACATGTGATAATTTCGCGTATATGGGTCGATATAGATGAACAGGAAAGGAAACTAAAACATCAACTCATCCTCTACTAAATAAGAAAAAATTCGAATGTCAATAATTTATAATTGTATATTATTATTTTTATTTATTATTCGTTTGATTTTTACAGCAGTATATTCAAAATTTCTTGATGTTTGTAACGACTAGATAGAAAAACTTTTCATATTGACACAGCTATTTCAGAATATGTAATTAAAACAAAGAAAAGTTTTACTAACAAATAATAAAGAATAGTTGTCACAATGTCGAAAATAACAGTGTCAGTGTACGAGGTTTGTTCAAAAGAAAAGGTGAATTTTATTTTCTTCGATTACAGTGGCGTGGTGCATCATGAGTTATTGTTAACAGGTCGTAGGATTAATAAGAAATACTACAAGGAAGTTATGCAACGTTTGCGTGAAGCTAAAACGGTTCAAACGATCGGAATTTGGGGAAAAAACATGGATTCTGAATCACGATAATGCATCAGCTCACACAAATGTTTTTTCGTGATTTTTTGGCCAATAATAACACACTAATCATACCTCAAGCATTTTATTCACAAGATTTGGCTTCCTGCGACTTTTTCCTATTCTCAAAACTGAAGGACCCTATGAAAGGAAAGCGTTTGCCACGATTGATGAGATAAAGTCAAAGTCGAAGAACGAGCTGATTGATGGCCATACTGAAAAGCGCATTTCAGACGTGTTTCGAGGATTGGAAGAAGCGCTGGAATAAGTGCATTATATCTGAGGGGGATTCCTTTGACGAGGACAAAATGAATGGATATTGATGAATAAATAAATACTTTTCAAAAAAATTCAAAATTCGCATTTTCTTTTGAATAGACTATGTATATATTAAACGACGAAAAAACATTTTGTAATCAATTCAACTTATTTCTTATATACTTATGTACTAAAAACTGAATTTTTATTTGCGCAATATTAATAATAATAATAAGAATATTTCACTTTTATTTTCACATTTTAGAAGATATTTTTTAGTAAAAATAATTTGAAAATAAAACAACGACCTGAAACCTGCTTCAACAACTTTTCATTAGAATTTTCTCTTACTACGAATTTAAAGAACATTTTTATTTTACCAAAACAGAATGGAAACTAAGGATGAAAGTAAATTCCAATCGTAACATGTAAATTAAGTTTTCTTTATTCTTTTTCTTACGTGTTATTTATAAAAAAAAGTGTTTTAATAGTAAAAAGATTGACGTACCTACTGGTTTTCTAAAGCCAAGAGAAAGTTTTAACATTTAGTTATAGCATAGTTTATTTAATTTTACTTTATGTTTTAAACAACTAATTTAACCGAATTACAATTGGTTTGAACAAGAAGTTTGAAAACAAATAAATTCCTTCAAATAACCATTTTCTTTTGTTTCCACGTGTTAGCACTCGTTATAAAAATTATATCAAATTGACAGTAAATAATTTGCTTTTATGAAAAACTTACAATTAAACTAAATATGTAAACAATCTGAACGGCTTCTTCTTCAATCTTACACATTAAAAGGTAAATAATGATGAAAATATATATAAAATACAACCAAATACTTACAGTCTGTGTTAAAATATTGGAAGGTAAAAAGCAAAAAAAGTTTAAGCAAATGTCATATTTTTTTTTTTTTTTTTGACTTGGACCGGCACTCTGGGGGTGACCCCTACACATGCGATGCATTGTGCTGGAACTAGGAAAATTGGTTATGGGAAGGAGGATAGAGGGAGTAGTGTTTATTGACATTTGATTTAAATCTTCCCATGCTAAAAGTGACAGGAAACACCTCTGCGGGTAGTATATTCCACATACGTGCCGTTCGGCCAAAAAACGAATTTTCCCTGTAATGCGTAGTGCGAGTCGCCTTCAAATCGACCACAAATGGATGCGCTCTTAATGATGATCGCGTCGTGCGCGCGAATAACAGGGTTTCGGGAACAAGTTCCCTGATTTCATTAGAACACATCCCATTACAGTAACGATAGAACAACGAAACGCACCCCACATGGCGACGATGCTCAAGAGATTCAATAGAGTTGGCTACCCTACTGTCTCCTATGAGTTTCTTCGCCCTTTCTTGTATACGGTCGAGTAACTTCAAAATAGTCTTTGAAGCACCGGCCCACACATGAGAGTTGTATTCCATTTTCGGTCGGATGTAGGCGGTATAAATAGTGAGGAGATCAGATGGGGTGAAGTATGTCTTACACCGCCTTAAAAAGCCTAGGCACTTGAATGCTTCCTTTGAGACCTGAAAAATGTGCTCAGTCCATCGGACATCACACTGAATTTTCATGCCAAGAACATCAAGAGCTTCTGATTCCTCAATGTTTATGCCACTCATTTTTACAGATGAGGCAGCGTGATCGTGCACACGGCGGTGTGTTAGCATGCAGCATTGGGTCTTTTGGGAATTGAAATCGACCCTGTTCGCGTGACCCCATTCCAATATTCTCGTGAGGTCACCTTCACTTAATTTAGAAAGAAAATTTCACAAATAATAAAATGAAAATTATTGATATTGCAAAATATTTGGTAAAGTTTGATAAAAATAAAAAAATAATTCTCAATGAATATTCTGAAGGCAAAATGTTAATAAATTTGCGAAGCAGAATATGTATTCTTAAAAATTAGAAAAGCAAAAAGACTGCGCACAAGACTGCCATACTCAGAGAAGTAGAACTACCAGACTAGAGATTTTTAGAGTTTTCTAAAGTTATTGTGTTTAGAAATATATATGAGTCTTTGGTAATAGTTAAAATTAAATAGGACTAATCTTTTTTTATTTAAATTTTTTAAGTAAAACAATTGATGAAATTTTATTACTTTAAGAGAAACAAAAATGTAAGGTACTTCATTAAACTCGAATGATGTTTTATTATCCATATCATCCGCTAGTATGTTGAACAACGGCACACACCTTGGTCTAAAAGATCTTTTGTGTCGAACTATAACCATGAAAGATGAATCATATAACCACCTCTACACTATCATCAGTGCAACCCCGGCCTCAGATTAATCCTAGTTAACAAAAACGTCCACTGCTACTATACCACCTATTTGTTACCCGAATGGAAAGGGGTACACAGAAGTAGAACTTGGATATTTTTTGTTTAAATTGTTAAAATTGAAGAAAAACGTTTTTTTTTTTGGCAAACTTATGACAAAAACACAAATAAAGGCCGCCAAACCCGATTTTTGGCACAAATTAGACTTGTGCTTAGAGGTCGCACAATCTGAAAAATACTTGACCCTCAAAGCTTTCAAATTATGCTTGAGCCCCGAAAAAAAATTACATTTAGAGTAGCAGAACGATACAACAAACTTACCTACACACATACATATGTAAGTAAATTTATTATTTCATAAATATTTATGTTATGTATATATGTTATATAACAGCATCATTATATCAATGAAATGTGAAAAGGTTTCGTTAAACTAAAAAAACAGTTTCAGTATATTTATGAACCACGCACCCAAATGATGTTCTTAAATGGAATGAAACATATAAAACAACATTATAGAAATTTATGGTATCTGAAGTATAAAATTAAATATTTTTAATAATTTTACGCGCTATTTTTCCTAAAATATTTAACTTATTCAGAAAAAGATATTTACTAAAAGAAAATACATAGAAATTTATTTAGGAGGGGTTAGCTAGTTCCTATACGCATGTCACTGCTGATAAAACATTTTATGGGAAAAGTAGTGCGTAAAATTATTATTATATTTAAGTGAAATTCCCAAAAAAAGACTAAAGAATTATTAACCTGACGGCACCTGGTCAAAAATAATTGTATGAAAACACTCTATAGAGAGTATAGCGGTGGTTGTATTACATTTATTTAAACATACAACTGTATTTAGAGTTGAAAAAAATCCTATATAGGTATAGCAAAGTAAGAAAAATTAGAAAAAAGGTTGATTATGGAGTCAGCTCTTATGGATCAGCTCTGATATTTCTAAAACGTCTCATTTATTTATATGCAAGTTTACAATAATATCTCTAGTTGTTCTAAGAAAAACCTGAAAAAGGTTACCTGAATATCTGTGTTAACAACAGGGAAATGCGCACAGGAATTAGCTAACCCCTCCGAAATCAATTTCAATGTATTTTCTTTTAGTAAAAATATTTTTCTAAATATGTTAAATATTTTGGGAAAAGTAGTGTAGAAAATTAATTATATTTTAGTAAAATTCCCACAAAAGACTAAAGAATTAATTATTTTTCGTTTCCTTAGTATAATATTTTTTGTATAACATATGAATTGTTAAAACTTTTCATTAATAAACTTAATGAAAGACAGGGTAATAGTTGAATGGAGGAGAGGCTAATGTTTGTGGACATTCGACATAAACATTGATGGGAAAGACTTCTGCAGGGAATTAAACATACGCACAGTTGGTGTAAAAATTTAATTGCTTCTGTAATGCGTAATGGAAGCGCTCTCGAAGATAATCTTGTCGCACGTAAAAATTACCGAGTTTCGGGAATGACTAACCTGATATCATTGAAGCACATTAAATTGTAGTAGCGATAAAACAGACACACACCACATTTAGGCAATGATCCAGCGAGTCAATAAAGTTTGCTACTTTACTATTACCGATTAGTCTCTTCGCCATCTCTTGTAGACGGTTGAGAAAACTTTGAAGTACCGCCCAATACATGAGACTTGTGAGAAGATCATATGAAGTGAAGTATTTCTTACACCGTCTTAAAAAGCCCTGGGATTGCTTCTTTAGAGACTTAAAAACGTGATGAGTTTAACGAATACCACTCTCAAATTTCATGCGAAAAACATCGATATCTATACCACCTTTAACTACGCAGCACCTTTAATCATGCGTTTATGCTTAATGGCACATTATTGGGACAACTGCCGAAAGAATATGAATAACAAATGCTGCTGCCTAATGCAAAGGTGCAGATAAGGTTCGAAGTTTGATAAGAAAAGTCTTTAAGAAAAACTAAAAAAGGATATGAGAAAATACGGAAACTCACTGTTTCTCTGAATTTGTTCTGAATTATTTTGTTATATAACAACTCGTATAGTACGATCTTTGAGAAAATGCTATATATAACAAGTTGTAATAAGTGTATCGATAGAAATATCGATGGCATTCCACCAGGGCGAGGAGATTTGTTAATGTTGTCGTCCGCTAAACCCCTTTCAGCATTACGCGCTCGAAAACAACATCTTTGGGATAGCCCCAGAAACTCTGTGTAGTACGGGCAAGTGGTAATTACTTGCAAATAGTCCAGCTGGAAGATTCGATTTATCAACCGGGTCAGTGTTGTCATATGAAACTGAGTTTTTCTTCTAAACGCTGCTAGTTTTTTTAAATGAAACTAAAGCGCATGCTACACATATACGTATACATATACGTGACTATTTTTTGTAAATTAACGCACACAATGACAAATATTGAAGATGAAAAGCTATTATTTGTTATAGGAAAAGATTACAATCATATTATCATTGACAACGCCATTGCTTTAAACGTTGCAAAAATTTTAAACTGAAATACATCTGATATTGTGCAGTTCTTAAAAGTAATTATTTTTATACAGCAAATTAAGAAACATTTTATAAGATTGTTGCAAAATGATCACGTCAATTTCCGCAGAAAAATATTTTTATACCCTTCTATCATTTTATATTCTCTTGATTTGTTTGTAGCTGCAAAGATTAAATTTTGTTTGATGATAATAAAAGGAAGCATTATAACAGCATACATACATAATTTTACAACAAATCATTAGAACCCTTTAGTATTAGGTTCCCTTCACAATCCATCGTATTGCTTTTCATTATGTATGCATTAAAACAACTTAGCCCTTGCAATAAAAAAAGAACATAAACTCCACAGTTTTTCTAAGTTATCTTCTTAATTTGGGAGCGACTTAGCATTACATTTTTTTAATGTTTGTTTTATGTTACCCTTTGACGATTGTATAATTTTAATGTATTATTTTTTATATTAATTTTTTAATACAAAACAGATGGTTAAACTTATTTATTATTAGTTTTAAACTATTGTTTTCGGTATTTTCTTTTTTTGTGGATAGCATCAAAAACTATTTAAAACTCTGCAAATAACCTAAATACACACTTAAACATTTACAAATGATGATTGCCATTGCAAGTTGTCTAGTTGTCTAATGGATTTTCTTGTAGGTTATTTGCAAAATATTTGCCAGATGTACATAGTTTGCTTTAATTTCACTCGTATGGAACATGCATACTACACTAGCTCAAAATGCAAAAACATTAAAATCTTGTGCTCAACAATCGACAATAAAATAAAATATAAAAATATAATATAAAAATAGTTTCTATTGCCACTGCAATTTCAACCCGATAGTCACAGAATTTTCATCCCATTAGATCAAACGTTTGGGTCCTTTTGAGTCTCCTGTGACCCTCGAAGACCAGCAAGTCTCTAGCAAGTGGATTGGGTTGCACCATGATCTTCGTCCTATACCTCGTACAGATTTTTTGATTTCATCTTTAATGGATGGAATTTTTAGGTCCCTGTGGATATTTGCATTTTTCATGTACCATGGAGCACCTGTGATTATTCGTAAAATTTTCGACTGCCTTCTTCGTAATTTTGCAACATTTGATGCGGAAGCAGTTCCCCACAGCTGAACGCCATATAGGCATATGGGCTTTAAGATCGCCTTATACATCAGCACCTTCATATCTAGGCCTAGTGCAGAGAGTCGTCCTATAAGCCAGTAGAGCTGAGCAGTTTTCAACTTCAGTTGAGTGATTTTGGCCGCTATGTGACTAGTCCACGTAAGACGTCTATCGAGATGAATACCAAGATATTTTACGTGGTTGCCCTCAGGTATTGTAACATCGTTTATCGTGATGGGAGGACAATTGTGCCTTCTCAATGTAAACGTAATGTGGACGCACTTAGAAGCATTTACTTTTATCTTCCATTTTGATAACCATTTTTCCAATCGGTTCAAATGCGCTTGAAGATGTTGACTTTCTACTGCTGCATTCTTGTGTATGCTTAGAAAAGCAGTATCATCCGCGAAAGTTGACGTATGCGTCTATTGACTTGTAGGCATATCCGCAGTAAATAAAATGTACAGAAAAGGACCGAGGATACTTCCCTGTGGTACACCAGCATGGATATTTTTAGTGGAAGATATCACAGATTTCGACCTTATATGAAAAGATATATTTGTTATATAATTTTTTAACAGTTTGTGAACGTTTTCCGGTAGCAAGTTTACAATCTTGTGCAACAGACCGTCGTGCCAGACTTTGTCGAACGCTTGAGATATATCAATAAAAAGTGCCGAACAGTATTCATTATTCTCGAAAGCCGTTCGGACAAGGTTTGTTATTCTGTGCACTTGTTTCACAGTGCTGTGCATTTTTCTAAATCCAAATTTGTGTCAACGTGGTGCCGTAGTTTCTCGAGAAGCAATTTTTCAAAAAGTTTGCACAGTATCGGCAATAAGCTCATTGGACGATAAGAAGCTACTTCGTAACATCTTTACCTGGCTTAGGAATCATTACGATTTCTGAGTGCTTCCATGCTTTCGGAAACGTACCCAACCGGAGCATAGAATTGAAAATAAAGAGAATCAGCCGCAAAGCAGATTGTGGTAGATTAGTTATCATTGCTCCTGTGATTTTGTACTGCCTGGAGCTTTCCTGGCTTTTAACGTTTTTATGGCAAATTCGACTTCAGCAAAGCGGAAATTAAGTGGACGTTGTACTCTTTCGTTTATGGCAAGGCACAATATGGGAAGCGGTTACATTTGGTGTAAATACATTTTCCAGGTGGTTGGGGAATTCCTCAATTTTTTCCTCTGTACTCTTCACATTATGTAACCTTATCGGGGCCTCGTACGCGGTGGGTGGTTTAATTTTTTTTGTAGCCCTCCACAAACTATAATCTGTTTGCTCTGTTGTGTCCAAACATTGCAGATATTCATTCAGTTGAAATTCTTTTTCCTCTTTCAGCAAAACACGCAGTTTCCGTTGGCATTGATATAGTTGTGCCTTTAATCCAGGTGAACGGAGCTCCTGCCACTGACGCCTCAATTGTCTTCTCTGTCTTATCAAGGACTCAACTCTGGCATTACTGTTGTATTGACGCCTGCGTCCTATCAAAACTTTTGATGCGGAGACTGCTGTCGCTTCTTTCAGGATGTTAGTTGTGAGGATTACAGAATCTTCTACTTCAGACTCCGATTTCAAGGAAAAGTGTTGTGGCAAGTGGGCACTAATGTACATTTTGTACTTTAACCAATTTATATGTTTTTTATGATAACAAATATTTTGCTCTGCATTTTCAAAAGCACTAAAAAAATTCAAAAAAGTAGGTGAATGATCCGAAGAAAGATCCATAGACGGAACCAAATGAAATAGTTCTCTTCTTATGTTACGAGTGACCGCAAAGTCGATCACATCTGGAATTTTGTTAATGTCTGTAGGCCAGTATGTGGGATGACCTGCAGATATTGCATCCAAATTGTGAAGGGATATCGCATCCAAAAGTTGCTTTCCTCTTGGTGAAATAAGTCTGGAACTCCAAAAAGTGTGTTTTGCATTAAAATCACCTGCTACAATTAACTTTGTTCCTAACGTTTTAAAAAAGTTTACAAATTTATCCGTAGTAATGGAGTGTCTGCGTGGACAATAAACGGCAGAAATCGATGTACTACAACGTGGTAACCTTATGGTGGTGGCTTCTATGTGATCCGTCGAGTATTCTGGCAGAGGAAAATGGGCAACATCTCTGTGAACCAGTATTGTTGTCGCTCCACAAGCTCTGCCACTTGGATGCTTTGTGTCATAAGTATGATAATCCTTTATTTTGAAACAGTTCTTTTGAGTACAATGTGTTTCGGATACAAGAAGTACATCAACTTGTTGTGATTGTAGGAACTGTTGCACTTCATAGTTGTGCTGGCTCAGGCCATTAGCATTCCCCAAACAATATTTTCAGCGTAGCCATTATTTTTTGTGCAACAAAATTTGCATCAGCATGCTCTGGTTTTGAAGCATTTGCTGGAACATACTCTGCATGTTGGACATAAAACTGTTCATAGTGTCTATCAATCAATGGCACTTTGAGTATCGGGCAGTGGTATGTGCTCACCTTCCTTCAACACGTTTGCATACGCGTTAACTCGATGACTTTCCTGCGATGTAGTACCTTTCTTCAACTTTTCAGCGTAACTAACGTGTTGTACCCTGAGCTCTTTGAATTTCACGGACGGAGGTTGTTGGCAAATTAGGAAAATTAGTTTCCTTATACTCGAGTGGTACTGGCACTGATCTTCTTTCCTTGTTTGAATTTTTTAGTTGCAAAAATACTTTGCAACCACGATAATTGGCGGTGTGTTTTTCACCACAATTACCGCACTTTCTCACATTCGTCTCTGATTTCGGGTGTGAGCATTTCAAAGATTTGTGAATGTCTCCACATCTCACACATACGGATAGTAATTTACAAAAGGATTGTGTATGTCCAAACTCCTGACAATTTTGGCACTGAGGCGGACCCTTGCGCTTAATTGGTTCCTCTACGACGATTCTTCGGTTCAATAAAAATTTTAAATTGTAAATGGGGTGAGTTTAATTTTTTTTAAATTTAGTTGAGTCGAAAGCAACTTTAACTTTAAACATTGGCAGAGGAATTTTCTCTCGGTTAATTTTATTGTAAATTGATTTAACATCGAACACCGCATTCTTC
Organism: Dexiosoma caninum; assembly: GCA_963924685.1. Lineage (NCBI taxonomy): Eukaryota > Metazoa > Arthropoda > Insecta > Diptera > Tachinidae > Dexiosoma > Dexiosoma caninum. The sequence continues at coordinate 57,060,961 of OZ004725.1, forward strand.
AGAGCATCTTTAATATCCTGAGTCGGCACAGAATTGTCAATACCTTTAATGACCACCACTAAGCCCTTTGCACTCTTCAATTGGTAAGTGTAGTAAACTTTTTTTTCCCCCCCCAAAATTGTTCACTATGGCCCTATAGCCTTTCTCGCTGTCAGCCAGCACGTTACCTTTACGAATTGAGACCACGTAAAAGTGATCTTTACCTATCAACATTGACAATTTGTTCACCAAAGTATTGGTACACACTTCTCGCAAGAAATAAATATGTATTACAAATTTCAGTATGTAACCTGATATATAAAACAGAAAAGTTAAAATTTCTAGCAACCTCTAAATATAGTCCGATAGTTCCAATTTTTGCTACATATTTTTGCCAGTCTAATGCACACACCCATATGCACGTACAATATATTTAGTATTTTTTTCTTATTTCAGCTGTTTTTGAACGCTTCTGTCAAGTTTTGTAAAGAAAACATTTGTTTTATGGTTTGCACGATTAGCAACCGTAACACATGTTGTTTTTTCACTGTACCCCTGGGCCCTATTCCACAAAAGAACTTATTATCTTTTCACTTTGCACTTATCAAATTGCATTTTTTGGCAAAGTGAAAAGTATTTCTGTTCCACAATATTCTTTGCAAATCTCACTTTGAATTAAGCAAATTTTTGTAAATGCTTTGCTCTTTTTGCTCTCTTGGCAAAGTGTTTGCTCTTTTTGCAAAGTCTTTGCGCTCTTTTGCAAAGTGAGTGTGCAAAGTGTTCCACAAAGCATTTAATCATTTTTGCATTTCTGTCTTATCACTTTTTACTTTGCATTGCTAAAAAAACATTTTAAAATGAGCCGCAAAATTCAAATGGAAAAAAAACTTGCGGTGTTACAAGTAATTCTAGAAAAAAAACATGTTTTATTTGCCAGTTTTCAAAACAATAAAGTAATTTTTTTTTATAAAATTATTGTAAATATATATTAAAGTTAACATTTCATTTTGAAGGTAAATAAAATAGATAAACAGACTGCTTGGGAAGAAGTTTTGAAAAAAGCCCAATCCCTCCAACTGGCATCGGCCCAAAAAACATGGACCTATGCGAGGTACTGTTTGTTTGGGCTCTGGAAGAGTCGGACATTGGTAAGTAAAACAATTAATTGCTTACACAAAGCAAATAATTACATATATTTACTTCATTTGTTTTTGTTCGAATTTCTATTAATTGTAATATTGTGCATTGCAAATAAATAGCAAGCATCTTAAATACAACAACAACATAAATCATCATCATATCCATTGTTGTTGTGAGTTAACGGTGCACTAAATTAAACAACTCTTCTGATTAGAAGAACCGGTTTATGTACAATATAATTATTTGCATTGTGTACAGTCAAAAAATATACAGTATATTATTTGTTTGAAATATTTTAATTTTGTTAATTTGCAGAGTAAAAGAGATAACGCCCGAAAAACTGGGACTGCAGGTGGGAAGGACAGCGTTATATATGAAGTTGACTTGGCAATCCTCTATATTCTGGAATCAGACTCAGCTGTGGTAGATGGACTGAATTTGCCGGAAAACTATGGAAATTAAGAAATTCTACTATTAGCTGAGTCTGATTCCAGAATATCGATGACAGAGGAAACACCTGCCCACCCACCTCCAAACCCAATGAAGAGGAACAGCTCTACCAAGTTTCCAAGTGAAACTTTAGATAGAGAGAAAAAATGTCGGCTGGAGCTCCTGCAGGTTGAAGTTTACTACAGGAAACTTCAATGCCTAAAATTGGAGAGGGAGCTCCAAATTCCAGCATCCGCCATAACGCGAGAAATTGCCGGCGAGTCGGTCTTTTGAGGAGTTTTAAATTTTTTTTTTGTTTTTTTACTTATTATTTTTTGTTCCTACATTATGTTTTTTGTTATTTTTTTTAATACTTTTATTTCTAAATAAACTATAAGTGAATTTCAATATTTTTACTTTTTATATTATTTATTCTGTAAGATTTTATTCTTAAACCCCAAAAATGCCCCCAAAAAACAATGCTTTTGCAGCGGAAAAAGGTCATAGCCAAAAAAACAATTTTATTTTTTAAAACAATACTATAATAGTTGGTATTAAGAAAAGTACTGCAGCAGAGAAGTAAGCCTTTCCATTCCACTCGCATTATCCATATTATTAAGGGCATCATTTTCTTCTTCAGCATTTTCCAGATCCAATTCCTCGATTTCATTTTCAGTGTCTTCAGTGGGTTGCGTGGTTTCACTACTCCTTCCGATGCTGCAGGCAATATTGTGTAAGATGGCACAAACAATAACTAACTTTCCTGCTAACTCAGGCTTCAGTCGCAAATAATTTAGACACGGGAATCTGTCTTTAAGAATGCCAAAACTGTTTTCAATTATGCGCCGTATTTTTTTGTGGCAACGATTGAAAGCCTCTTCAGCAGGGTTATCGGGATTACGGCGTAATGGTGGTATCAACCAGTTTTTAAGTCCGTAACCACTATCACCCAAAACAACAGCATCCGGAAATGGTCTCCATCCATTGTCAAATCTTTGACTTACAGCCGAATTCCGTAGCACCCTTGAGTCATGAACGCTGTCACATATACTTCTTCGTGTAATGTAGGGGCATCAATTTTAATGTTTGTGCCATTCACGCAACCATACACACAAGGGAATCCACCCATCATAGAAAATTTTTCAGCAATACCACTGACGTCATCGGGCCACCGAATGGTGTTTTGAAACAAAACGTCTATTAATGCGTCGACAACTATATGGATGGTTCTGCAAACTGTTGATTTTGCAATACCATGCATAGCTGCAACTCCATGGTACTGGCAGCCAATGCAAGCACAGTAGCAGTTGATTTTCAGCCGACAAAGCATGACTGCGCTGTGCATTGTGCTCTAATTTTTCTCCTAAAATTTTTCTTCTAAAACCATTCTTTAAAATTAAAGTTTTGTAGCCCCGAAAAATTAATTCAGTCTCTATAATTTCTTTTTATAACCGCGTCTTAACTATCGTCGAACAAAAACTCACGTCTTAACATTTTGAAAGCTTCACTAGTTATAACAATATGAATTTGTAAAGCAAACGATTGCTTGCAAAGTTTTGACAAATTTATCAAAATTTGTTTTGCCAAAAAAAAATTTACAGTTTTTGTGGAACGAAACAGCATAATTATTTGCAAAGTCTTTGCAAATTACACTTTTCAATATTAACTTTGCACTTTGCACAAGAGAACGTACGTGGAACAGAAATTGCAAAGAGAATATAAAAATTGAGAAGACTTTGCCAATTACACTTATCAATTTTAGCTTATCACTTATCAAATTTGACAGTTCTGAGGAACATAAAGTTTTGAAAATTGACGAAAAATTTGATAAGTGCAAAGTGAAAAGTTGATAAGTTCTTTTGTGGAACAGGGCCCTGGGCCCGAATTCCTTCTCTCTCTCTCTCAGTCTCAAATACTCTTGCTTTGCTTTTTTGCACTTGTTGGCAATTTAATTTTTTATACTTGTTGCCAAAAACTAAAAAAAAAATATAATAGCCCAACTCACAATCTTCTGGATTTGATATGGCAAATTTTTGAAATTGTAAAAAAAAAAAATTGTGAGCCCCTTTTGTTTTCGTCTGCAACACTTGTTTGCAAAACATTGACTTTTGCTAAGAAATTTCCTAGATCCATTTTTTTGTAGGTTTTTCTTTTTTTCTCAGGGTACGGATTGGCACACTCATGTGCGGTACATGTACCTGTGGCATGTATACAATTTTGAAATCTGAGCTGCACACTGACGGACAAACCCGTACCCTTATTGTTATATGTTTTATTTTTGATTTTCAATAATTTTATTTATTTGTTATTTTGTTATTGTTTGCTGTCACGATGAAGACATATAGTAAATATAAATTTTGACTTTCGTTATAGTTTATTTTCACCAGTGCACTGCAGTGTAGTAAATGGATAAGTGTTTATTTTGTTAGTGTATAGTAAAAATTTTCTAAACAACTTGGCAAGACCATTTGCCTAAGACTGTGAGGTTGACTAATTTTTTTGAAATTGTAAACTGAAATATTTGTAATTAGAAATGTATTAAATAAAAGTTTATTTTAATGAAATTGGAATATTCTGCGAAACTACATGAATAGAAAAGTATACGAGCATATTTTTAGTAATTTTTGTAATTTTTTTTTTGTAGTTGCGAAAGCATTTTAAAAAGGAAAACACTAGTAATAATTAATAAATATAAAAGGTTATTTGAAATATTAAAAATATTTTTGATGTGTAATCATCTATACGCTAGGGGCTAAAAATCTTTTTCACAATACAATCACAAATTTTGAGTAAGACAACAAGAAGTACAGAGAAACTTAACAGCTGCATAGAAATACAGTAACACCATCTAGTGCGCAATAGTAGTAGTAGTAGCTACTAATTTTCACTAATTGTCGTACATTATGTTATCGTAGGCAAATAAAAACAAATAAATAAAATGAATACAAAAACATTTAATTTTAATAACTTTTAAAAAGATTTCATTACACATCTCCCCTGTGATCGGACTCACATTTTTTTTATTGAATTTAATAATACACAATTAATTGTGTGCATAATTTTCTTAAACTTTATTACCCACTTTTTGAGAGCAGAAATAGAAGAAAAATAGAGAATTTAAAAATAATAAAAAGTGGATAGAAAATTAAGGCATTCAGGAAATTGTTCTAACTGTGCTAATGATCGTATTGCTTAATATTTAAAAAAGTTGAACAATACAATACATAAATCGAATTAATTATTCTTAAATGTTTTTCACTTACCATAACCATTGAGACACGTGAAAGTTTCTTCTGAAATTCTCGAGTAAATTTTTTCGCGTTGTTCAGCGGAATTCAGAGCATTGGCATCTTCTTTATTGAAACCAAATTTATCAGTTATTTGAATGGATTCCGTCAATAGAATTTTATCTTCGGGTTTTTGGCTGACATCACGTTGGTGACGTTCCAAATGTGAAGACGACAATACGAATTCAGCTGAAAAATGCAAAACAAATTTAAATCATGCGTTAAAAAATCTTTGCTAATTAACAAAACACTTACCACCATCTGTACCATTTCCTACAGATCTCTTCTTGCGACCATACGATACCAAGGACTTCACTTCATCACTTACAGAATCCTCATTATCGCAAATAACTGGTTCACAGGTGGGAATGCAGGGAGTAACCAATGCTCGAAATTGTACAACATCTGAGGAAGGAAATTTGAAAGCATCGAATTGTGAAACCAAAATTTTACGATTTAGCGACATTTTTTGAACAGAACCCATTATATACTGATCGGTAGGGCAGCCGTGCGCATCAATTAAAGTAATTTCAGCATTGTCTGTACCATCCAAAGCTACCAATTCGCGTACAAAAATTTCATATGGACTATTTGGATCGATAATTTCAAATTTCAAAGCCAAGGGATCACCAACTTCGGCAATACGTTTCATATCACTGCCATCACGTGAAGTTATCTTCATTACTACATTGGGTGAATCAATAATGATTTCTTCGCTCAAGGAAGACTCAATTTCACCAGTTACACCCAAATCGACATCGTTGGATACGGTTTTATTGGTCAAATCGAATTGGCAAGATACGGCCAAACCCAAGTCTGAAGAAGTAACAATCATATCATGATGTTGTATAACAATATCATTCATATAACGGCCATAAGCAGATTGGCGTACATTGCATTCCAAATCATTGTAGCCCATACGAAAATCAAACTCTAAAGAGTTGTTTACATTAATAGAACAATGTTTGGGTGAGCCCTTAGCGTAAACTTTGCCATCGAACAATTTCGAAGTACGAATTTTGGTAATCATTTCGCCAGCTTTGCATTCAATAGACACGTTATAGCAGGAAGACAATTCATAAGTTGCGGCTTCAGGTACTTCCAAATATGGATCCAAAACATCGGTCAATGTTGCGCGTGAATGATGGGATAAACGACATACCATATCACCAGTGTCGTTGTAGTCATAGGAATGACATCTGCGTATTTTTTTTTGAGTTAAAATTTGTTACGTCCTTCATCTCTAAACATTTTCTTACCTATACGGTGAGTTCAAGCACAATTCACGACACTCTTCAATAGAATTAATGTCCTGATATACGGAATCTACAGTTTTCAAAATTTTACCAGAAATTCTTTTGAATTCACACAGTTTGCTAGGCTCTTCGGCACAATTATTTTCCAAATAATCTGCTCCATCATATGATTCCACATTGTTGGAACCTGATAGTGTAATACGATCCATATCTGACAATTCGCACAAACCGGAATGACGATAGTAATTAGCCGACCTGTTTATGCGTATTTTGATGGATCAAAAACAAAAATATAATTTTATAATCATATAGACGGACTTAATTTATGGAATGGTATAGCATAGTTGAAGAGAAGTGGGGAAAAACAGAAGCGAACAGAAAGAAAACGATTTAATAATTAAGTTTTAGTCTAAAGAAAACGTGAAAACCAATAATATTTCAATATTAATGTTGTGTTTTTTTCTTATCCAGCACTCAGGAGATGACCCCTATACATGCGGTGCATTGTGCTGGAACTAGAGGAAAGGGATAGTAAGAGTAAGGAGCTTCACTATTTTATAACACTGCTTTTTGCACGTTATTTGTTTTTATAGCAGTGTTTGTAGCGTCTCTGATGTCAAGGAGACGTATTAAAATTTGAAGCTACGTTTTTTAGTAGCCTTTTTTAGTAATTATTTTACTTCGCCGGTACTACACAATACCGAGAGCGGTCTGATGTGCTTATGGATTGGATATGAATTACACTTATATAAATTGTATGAAAATTGATATCCAGCATCGGTTGCTCAGTTAATGAGAGGTAGATATTAATAAATGTTTAAAAATACTAAGAGATTTACCGAAACACAAGACTTAAGGAAAATGAAAGTTATTTCAGGTAACATGTTTTTGAGATAGTATGTATTGGTTAACGTTTTTCTCCTTTGAAACACAGTGTGAAGAATTAAGTCAGGAAAATAAAAACTATTAAGAATCCCCTCTTTATAAAACGTGCTTAGAACAGTTGGTTAAGAAGATATAATATTGGTGTTCACAAATGTGCAGTTATCTATATATAAAACTGAATGTGTGTTTGTTTGTTTGTTTGTACCTTATAGGAGCCCAAGCCGCTGGACCGATCTTCCTGAAATATTCACACCATATAATTGGGACTCTTGAATGAACTATAGGCTACTTTTTTTTAATCACGCCCACTTTTACGCCTACTTTTTTAATTACGCTACTCCTTCTACATGGTTTTTAACAGATTTTATAATATAAACGAGCTTAACTTCGCCATTTGTGGACCAATCGCGATGAAATTTGGTGCACCTAATTTTCTGTCCCTCCGAAACGTTCAAACCGATTTTAATGAAATTTAGAACATATATAGATCAGCATATAAAAATACTCACAGGTAATGTACATTTTCAATACTATGAACAGGAGGACGAAAGGGGGAACATTTCGGCCTCTCTAAAACTACATAGTCGACTTTGAAAAACTTTAAAATTTGGATGTATTTAAGTTTAAAAGATACATTGTAGGACGACGAGGGAAGGTAGGGGCACTTTCCACGCCAACGAGACCATCTAACGGATTTTAATGAAATTTAAATGTATTTATGTTTCTACGTCTAGAAGGACATATATGCTACATATATATTTAATAAATATAACCAGGAGGCGACGTAGGGGTAAGATATGCCTTCCGAAACTGCATAACCGATGGAGATAATATCGGGAGAGAAGCCGCGGGTAAAAGCTAGTTTATAATAATTAGAATATAGCGTTTGATAAATGCTTTTATACTGCAGAAAATTTAGGTTAGAAAAAAATTTTTTTTAATAAAGGAGTTACATTGCAATGTTTCAAGACATTTTCAATGAGAAGCACTGAAAATTAATAATACTGAAGTTGATATTTGAATTTATTATAATGATGGTATACGTTTTTCTGTCAATCTTATATTTAAAAAGAAAAGGACTTTTGTAATATTTCATTTACATTTGTAGATGGAGTGGCGTATGATAATATGTACATACGAGTATAATAGTTATTGTAAGTATATTGGAAATATTTGTTCGAATATAGAACCTTAAAACATAATTATGTTTGCCTTATTTCTTTAAAATGCTTATGAATATGATGGGAACTAATGATTTCTACCAGCAGATAAACTCAAATATCAAGAGCAAATTATTTCATTTATTTTCTATACTTAAAATGTGAGAAGTTATTCTTTTTTTAGCTTAATAGATTTTCTGTAAAGTTCTTTATTATTTGAAAAATTTAAGTCGGAATAAATAGTGAGAAAATCATTAGAGATTTGCTACAATAATCATATATTTATTTTCAATGTTATATGTGTTCTTCTTAATTCTTCTTAATTTAAAGCGAAATAATTTGCTATTATTAGCCAGTCTACTTTCTATTAAAGAAATATATTTTTGATTTTTTTTCTAGCATTTCAACTACGTAAGAATTGGCATTATTTATGCGAAACTTACCTGCATGTAAATTCAGTTTCACCTAAACACAATTCCAAGCAATCGCGTCTTGAATATACTGTCTGACTGGATTTAACGTGTTCAACCAAACGATAGTTTTGTACACGATCAATGCACCAGGCTTTAGAGCAAGGACGTACACCTAAACAAGATTTTTGTGCGTAAATTGTAAAAACTGGGAATTGTGAACGCGAAAGTGATCCTAAAAATAGATGATAGAAAAATAAAAATAAAAAAACATTAATTTTTGTTTTATGTCTACGCATTTTTGCCATTATAACAGTTGCTGGAGTAAATGTGTAGTTGTTAAATTCTAACTGAATTTTTCATAACTCTAATGTTGTTTATTTTTTACTCTTGGCTTAAAACCAGTGCCTGTCCTTTTTATTTCATTTTGTTTTGCGTTTTCTGATATCGAAGTAGCCTATAAAAATTGCATATTTTAAACACGCACTTGTTGTTGGTTGGTAGTAAAGAATTAACAGGCGTTAAGAAATCGAACGAAGGCCAATATAATCTGTGTGGTATTGTATACATATATAGTGGCACTGAAAATGCTTGCAGTATGTGGAAAGCAACAACAGCACCACCAGCAGCAACAGCAAACAACACTACAAAAGCAAGCACTGTGGGGTGAAGTTCTTCTTCTTTCATTTACAATGAATTTATAATTTTACTCAGTGATCGTTTATAAACTATAAGAAATAACTCCAATGTATTGGCGTCTCTATGAGTTGTCTTTAGTGGAGGAAATTTAACAAACTAAAAACTGGAAAATGTTATAAAAACTCTTTACACGTGTGTCTTAAGTCTTTTGTTTAATTAATTTCCTTTTAGTTTTTATTAGTGACGAATTTTAATGTCGTATTTTTAAAATCTGAAAGCTTAATTATTCCGGAAATATATCCAGTCGCTTTTTAAAACAAAACGACCCATAGTGTTTATATTTAAAGTTTTTATATTTAATGTTTTTCTTGAATTTTTTATTCTATTTTTACAAAGTGCGTTAAGGCGTTGGCAAACTGAGTTTGTATTGCTTGATTTCATTTTTATATACAACTAAATATTTTTATTTTTATTTTGCATTTAGCCGGGAAACCTGTTGCTAAATACAGGCCTATAGTTAAATTTTATTTCTGGCTTTCTTCATATATGTATATTGCTTTGTTAAGCCTCGGACTGCGAACGCATAAAGTTTTTCTTTAAAAATATATTTTTTGTTTATTTTTCAATCGGAAAAAACAAGGACAAGTTTATAAGACAAGCCCCTTTTTTAAGACAGGCATTTAATTTATCTGACAACATGGGATGCATGTGAAAAAATATGAATTAAAAACAATTGGTTCAGAAAAGTTAAAAGCACTCTTTTTTGGCAACAGGATTTATGTTGCTTTCAACTTTTTGTTTCAAAAATATTGCTCTATTGAGCTTTTGTAGGCCAACTTACCTGGAGTTTTATCCGCTGTTGTTTTGAATAGTACACATAAGCCGGTTTCGTAATTAACGGATGAACATGATTCATTTATCTGACATGCCTCTAAGCAATCAGTCAGCATGAGTGTACCAGGCAGTGTGTCAAGTAATTTTGATGGTGCTGATAATACGTAACTGTAATGTTTACAGAAGAATAATTTAAGCATGTGACAATAAAAGATAAATATAATATTTTGTACAAATTTTTAGAATATAAATTATAATCATAATTTTTATTGAATTGTTACTCGGATGTGAGAGATATTTATACACTTCATCTTTACTTAATCGTGCAGTAGTTATTTATATTATACTGATTAAATATTTGCGTCAACTTAGAAATCTGTATCGCAGTACCATTGGCGGCAGTAATATTCAGAAAAAATTATCGAAATTTAAAAACACAAAAAGTTGTAAGAAGCAATACCTTGCATATTTAGGAGCAAATGCTGACAAAAATGCTGCCGAAATGCACTAAAGTTATTCAAAACACTGTTTATAGGAGTATAAATGTTAAAAAATGTATTCTTGTGTGTTTGTTTACATTTTATTCCGAAATATGAAAAATAAATCTATATTTCAAATTATGGAATAAAATGTTTTAATATATAACCAGCTATATATAATTTCTATATATGCCAAAGTATTCATTGACAAATTTAAACTCTTTGTTTCACAAATTCTCTGCTGTTAAAAGTATATTATCTAGAGTGGTTTACCTAAAACTTGCAATTGAGCAAATAACTTAAAAAAATTTTCTGTAGAAGAGGTTTAACAATTGGGTTTATTTTTGAGTATACAATTTGACAACTCCCACTTTTTTACTCCAGAATTTTGAAAATGACTAATTCTAAATATACCCAAAGACGTCGTAACTCAAAAACGCATTTTTGAATTAATAATGAAAATTAAATAATCATTTTAAACTTAAATCGCAACATACTCGTAGTTTGAATTCTTTATAACTTTTTTAATTATTATTTTTTCTTTGTTTTTTTTAAGCATTTTTTGAAGAACACTTGGGGAATTAATTATGAATCATTACACGATCGAACAATGTACGAAAATAATAGAATTTTATCAAAATTAAAAATAATTTTAAAAAATTTTAACAAAAATAATTGAATTATAATTTGATTTAACAGCTCCTGACAGTTTTCTTTGGGGATATTAGAAAGAAAGAGTGTACGTTAACAAACAAGAACCATACTCCAACTAAAAACCAACATTCGAAATGAAATAATGGCCATTACACCCGAAATTTTGCGAAAAGTTATGGAAAATATGCAAAAAAGAGCACATATGTGCGAAGCAGATAATGGACATCACTTACAGGATATCATTTTTCAAAGTTAATTGCAAAAAATTCCCAATTAATATATTGTATTTAAAAAAAAACAATTATAATAATCGCATAAATATAAAAGTTATAAACCATTTTAAATCATATAGGTCATTCTGCGCCACCCTGTATTTCATTTAACCTTTGAGTTGTATGTAAATTGAAAAGCTAAAGAACGTTTTTCTTTTCAAAACAAGTTTTTTTAGTTATTCCGTTGTTTGAGTAAATGAGGGATTACTGCCCTATTTCATAAATGAGCAATATGCTTCATCATCTGCGTTCTTTCATCTAGTTTTATTATTTAAAATTTTTTTTTTTGTAGTATAATACGAGAAATTTTTTTGATATTTTTTGATATAATTTTGTTGAATAACTTTTGTAATGAAACTTAGTAATTATCACATTTAATTTGGCTACCTGGAATTTTACAATTTTACCCTAATTAAAATTAATTAAACGAATAATTAAAAACAAACAAAAAAGCATGTGGCTATTTTTATAAGTTATTTATTAGTTCATTAATAACTTACCAAAGTTTTTTTCACGTCTGATATGAAATAACATTTACTATTTCATTAACTTACACGTTGTAATCAGATAAAAATAAAAAAACAAAATGTCTTCTTCTATTCAAACCACGTCATGTTTTAACGCTTTAACAATTTTTCTATGAAAAATTATAACACTCGAAATTTTTTTCTTCCTCAACTGCTAAACAACACTTCAAATGTTGATAGATAATAGAAGAAACAAAAGACAAGAACGATCCAAATAAAAGCAAGTAATTTATTTTTTGTTTAACCGCTTCTCTTAAAAAATAAATTTGTTAGGATTTTTATTTTCAAAATGTTTTCTAATGAAAATGAAAGTTCTATGCTGAATAACCTAGTTATAATGAAGAGAAAGTAAATGAAGAGGACAACACACACATGTACATACTGTCCATGTAGATATATTCGTAACAATTAATGCTGAAGTGGAGAATTTTTAAAAACTGCAAATACTATAAGTATATTTTTAAATGACTTCTGAAACATTACAAACATAAATAAAGTTTTGAAATTATTCCCATAAAAAATTCTTGAATAAGATAAAGAAAAAACCTTTAGTTTCAATTAGCTAATGTAGCAGATGATAAAAATAAGGGAGAACTTAATTACAATGTAAAAGATAAATAATAGCTTTTTTAAATCGTGATTTTTTAACGGTTTTGGTTTTGAACATTGAAAAAATCATAGAATGTTGGCCAAAGTTAATTAAATGAATGCCTGCCATTTACTTTTTAAGGTTTATATGTGGTCTATCCGTGAATTCCAATTTCGCATACTTTTTCCACAAATTCGGCAGGTATCTCACCATTGCAGTAGGAACGTTGTCTTCAAAGTGTGTAGTGGAGTCAAATTGCATGATCTTGGCAGCCAATGGACTGTTCCAAAACTGGAGACTTATTGCTCACAAAAATCGCTTCTCAATAGGTTCATGGTATTGCGAGCCGTATTGCCGTTTTGTTGAAACCACATGTCAACGAAGTTCAATTCTTCCACTTGCTGCAAAATTAATTTTTGATAATCATGGCACAGTATCGTAACGTTGTAACGATGTAACGTTGCGATATTCATCGTTCTTAAGGAAGTACGGTCCGATTAAGCCACCGGCCCACAAACCGCGCCAAACATTGAATCTTTCAGAGTACATTGGCTGCTCTTGAACTGCCTTTGGTTGCTCTTCATACCAAATTCGGCAATTCTGGTTACTGAATACTACGGGCTTCAGCTGATACTAATCCACAATTAATATCAGCGCGATCTCCTTTGACTGTGTTGTGTATCACCATCGGTGAAGTAAAATAATTAATAAAAATGGCTAATAAACACAGCTTCAGAATTGAATACGTCTGTTTGTTGACGTACCCATTGACCAAATGACACAAATAACCTTCTTCACTGAAGAGAGTTTCGCGGTACCAAAATGGGTCTGCATCCAACTTTTATAAAACCCTTAAACAAAACAAACGACGTAGCGGTACTTCACCGGGCTTCAGTTCTTGCAGCAGGGGTATTTGATGTGGTTTTATACCCAGGCCCTTTCGTAAAATCTTTCGGGTGATCAAATAACACAAACTCCATTGTGGACACCGGTGACGAGTTACCTTACGGATAACTTTTGGCATTGCAACATGCCACGAATTTGCTTTTTTAGACTAAAAAATAGCAAAACATTCACCTGATATAATGAATTCTCTTTTTATTTTCAAATTAAACACATATCTTATAAAGAACAACGTTTAAAATAAATAAGTATTTAATGTTTATTAAAAGAAAAACATTAACGACTGTACACTAATAAAAAGAAAATTTAAATATTCTTCAGTATCAAAACCACGATGAAACTAAAAATTAAAGATTTCAACAGCAGTTATTTGGGTTAACATTCAAAAAAACTAATAGCAGGCGTCCAAATGGAAATATATTCAAATTATCTTTTTGCTAAGCAATGTGGGATGCACATAACAAAGCAGTTCATTAGCAGGATAACAATTTACTAGAAGTCCACAGGTTATATGCATACGCGTCATCAATACAATTTTACAACTCTCGACATAGAAAGAACGTTGTTATTTATTAGTATTTGATTTAGACGAAATACACGGACTTTAGAAAGTAAAGCGGTTCTTAACTTTTTTATGTAATTTTTGTTTTTATTTAAATTTGATATTTCTAAAACCATTTTGACTTCTTATATGTCGATTCCCACCTGGCATTTGGAAGATTGTTTAACGAACACGATTATTGCACGACTCCTCTGTTAATCTTCGAGACGACTGTCGCACGAATGAGTCATCGTTTAAGACTTTGGTGAGCATTGGAAGATTATTAGTAGTCAACAGAAATGGGATTTTTGAGAGTCATTTGCATGAGTTCTATGAGTGTTTTTTTATTTTACTGAACTATCCGTCGACCATGAAAGATGGTTATTTCATCTCAATCGCGTTTTACTCATTTGAATGATAAAATATAAATTGTTAGGTGTCTTAAGTTTTAAGGAGTATTAAGAAGTAATTTTATGAAAAAATCTGTGTAACAAAGTAAATAGAACAAAGAATAAAGAACGAATAACAGGTTTTCGTTGAACTGGCGGTATATGATTTCAAAATACGTATATTTTGAACAATGCTTAAAGAGATCAGTTTGTTTAAAGTTGGAGAATCTTTTACATCAACCTATTAGCAATACTCAATTCTCTGATTATTTTACATGCGCATAGTTTTGCATAGAGTCCATAAGGACCTCTTTATAGATATTCAAGTGGAAACGATGAGGTAAAGGTGATTAGGCGTCAATTTTTTTGCATCCTAAGAAATTCCATAGTAACAATGTTTTGCTGAATTCACATTGCTATATTGCACATTATTGTAGAGTTATAAAGGCAAACCATGGGAAATCATAGTTTCTACAGTTTTGGCTATAAAGTCAGTCTTTGGTCCTTTTCTCATATCATATTTTGGAGAAAATCGCTCTAAGTAAAGAAAACTTTATATCGGTAGTCATCTCAGGTCTTTTTTATTTTTTTATTATTTTACAAAAAAAAAAAAAAAAAATTGTCTTTATTATTTAGATATTAAATTAAAACATTATATGCAACTAAAACCTAAAGAATATAATAAAAGTGGGATTTTACTAGGATTAAGACGGCTAAATTTTAAATTTCGTTTAAGAAACCGATTAGAACTTTAGCTTTGAAATTTGTTATGTAAAGATACCGGTGGGAAATATACATAAATTTCATTCATGATCTTTACAATTACTTTAAATAAAAAACATTTCAAATATCTAAAGTGGCCCAAATGCAATCAAAGGATTCCAAAGACTACATTTTTTTTATCAGTGCTCTGGGGATAAACCAACATATGCAATAGAGTTTTCATTTCTGAAAAAAGTGTATCATAAGTGTTACATGTGATTTGGTAACATTGTTAAATGTTCATATAATTTTTAAGTAGTGTTG
Source organism: Dexiosoma caninum (assembly GCA_963924685.1). Classification (NCBI taxonomy): domain Eukaryota; kingdom Metazoa; phylum Arthropoda; class Insecta; order Diptera; family Tachinidae; genus Dexiosoma; species Dexiosoma caninum. The sequence continues at coordinate 57,076,360 of OZ004725.1, forward strand.
CATATTTTACGTTTACCAAAGAACAAATGGTACGTCGTAAAACAATAAATAATAATTAATTAATAATTAATAATAAATATAAAATACAAAAACTAAAGAACTAAACTAAGAACTAAAAAATAAATAATTTTTACAGACACAATAACAAAACAAGCTTGGTATGTCATTGTGTCAGTTGTTCTTTTTGTCGGTTTCGTATCATACAACGAATGTGTAGGTGGCATCGCCTGAGTGCTAAGAGAGAGAGAGAGATGAAGAGTGTGGAGAAAAGACAAGTGGTGAATGTATTGCAAGAAAGAGCTTAATTCTTGCACAACTCTGCAGTTGTATTTTAATTATAACGTCTGTATAGACTAGGAATCACTAATACGACCATTCGTGCTGTGAAGATGATGAATATATGCATCTTCTTATCGCCAATTATCCAGGCCGCTGGTACAATTCGTGGGTTTGCACAGCGGTATATAGACAGAATGGGGTTCAGAATATATCAGGATGGTCGCGGTGCTGGAGGCGTCTGCCTCACCTTGTCCATTGCATTTATAAAATTTTAAAGCCTGATAAAAATCAGAAGCTTTAAAAAGTGTGTTTAATCTGGAAAATTTTCGATCCCCTCTCAGGCAAGCCACTTAAAATTTTTAAAATACTTCATGTCAACCCATTGTGCGCTCTGCGCTCTGAAACAATTTCTTGATGTCATTACTCAAGCAAGATTTTGAAGGCAAAGTTTGTTTTTCGTCCTCCGTTTCCGAGGGAGCAGCCACGTCTATAGTCTTCGCTAATAAATAATCTGCGAACATTATTTAGAACTAAAGTTACATTAAGTTGCTACAAAATATGTTTAATTGTTGCTACGACATATTTTTATTCAACTAAATATTGTAATAATAAGAATGCATATGAAGAATGTTATAATAATGCATGGCATTTTTTTTCTTTACACACTTTTGTTATAAAATTTATGACACTGCCCCCAATTCAAAGCTTATTATGCAATTCCTATCTCTTGGCTCTTTTTCTTAATCGTTTACCTCAATTTTATAATTAATTGCTTCGCTTACCCCGTTATAATTTCGAAACCAATCATATCCGGATCACATTCCTCTTCAATCGTGCCAACATTATTTCCACCTCCTTCTAAATCTGTTGGCAATTCAGTCTCTGATTCTTGTTGCAGTTGCTCTTGCTGTACATTTCCGTTTGCCTGATTAGCGACAGCAGCATCTAATGGTTTCGGCAATTCGTTACCATTTATAACATTTCCTGCTTGTTCAGCTTCCGCAACACTTGCATTCTCTAGCTGAAGCGGCGCTGCTGCTGTACTTGTTGTTGTCGATGGTGTGGCGGCCTGTTGATTTGTGTTGGCTATTGCTTGGGGTGAAGGTGTTACATTTGTGCGGGGAAACGTTTTTGCTGGCTTGACAGGACGTTTTGTTTTACGGGCAGCTGACGCTGAGCTAATCACTAAGAAAAGCATTAAAAATAATAGAGCTTTGCGTAAGAACATGTTTGTTGGTAATTCTTGTATGTATTTCGTTGAATTTAATTAAAATAAAATCTGTAAAGAGAAAATAAAAAACGATAGTTCTGTTTTTAATTTGTTTTTGATTTGTTTTACCTACTGTTTGTAAAAAACTTTTATTTGCTATTAAACTTGGAAAAATCACCTTCTTAATGGTACGGTAATTCGTACCGATTTAAATTGCACAAATTAGTTTTTTTTATTTCTAAGTTTATCGAATTCTTTGTTTGGTTTACATTAGCAATATTCGGAACAAATCTACTTTACGGACGCTTCATCAAATTACAAAATAGAATTAGATAGAGCAATAGAAAATCGAAAAATAAGAAGAAAATATAAAGTGGAAAAAGTCCAGGAAACGCCTAGTTTTCCAGTTATGAACCTACAAAGTTTTCATATAGAAATATAAATTTCTACTACATTTCGAAAACGAAATGACAAATATTAGTATCATTTGAAAGGTTTTAAAAATATCTTGCTATGAACTTAATATTTATTTATAAATACTAAATACTTGAAGTGCCACTATAGTTTTTACATAATTTAATATTGAAATATTACCAAAGTGCAAAGGTAAGTTTAACACGTTGGCTGCCACGTCGCAAGTTTTCATGCGACACCCAAATGTTACCCTGGGGCCACGTCACACATTTTCGTGTGACACCTAAATGTTACCCTGAGGCCTCGTCGCACATTTTCGTGCGACACCTAAATGTTACCTTGAGGCCACGTCGCACATTTTCGTACATTTTAATATGGAATTTTACATGGAATTTGGATTCTCTGGCCTGTGGTGAACATTTTTGTGTATTTTCCATGGCCGCTGTGTATTTTTAATGGTATTTTTTTGGGTAATAAAAAAGTTCTTCACAAACTTTTTGTGCGAGACCAGTTTCTCTCACGCCTGTGGCGCTCTTCCCCGAGTACACTTTTGCCGACCAAGTAAATCCCTCCTGAGTGCACAACTTAAAAAGTTTAACCCCATATGGGTGGGTTTTGTTCGGAAGGTATTGACGGAAACTCAATCTTCCTCTCCAATGCTTTCATCAATTACAATATTTTCTCCTGGCATGTAAAATTTCTGGAAATTAGCCTGTAGCATATCTGAAATTGGGCTTATTTTTCCTAGTTTATCTCCTGGAAGAATATCTCGATTGTCGGCAAAATGTATAAATTTAACAAAAGTTGAAAGCGATTGCGAGACATTGTTTTTGCGGGAACTCCAAAATTAAACATAAATTCTTTGGACCAATATGTTTCGAGACTGCCAACCTTTACGAGACCCATCCATAATATGAGTCCAAAAAACTTTTTAATTTCACGATTGGTTGTAGGACTCCACATTAGTTTACGAGATGATCGTGTAAGAGTTCTCGTTTCCAATTGTTGTTGCGCATATTTATTTGTTTCACGAACGATGTGGTCGATTATTTCATTATCGACAAAAAGTTTCAAAGCATCTATGCAACTTATATTTGGCGCAACATCTATAAGGAGTCCAGATTTGCCAGTAAACGGGAAAGGTTTTTGTCTGGAAGAAAACTCAGTCCAATTTATTTGAATGTCCTTGGAATGTTTTTGGGCACTAAGAAACAAAAAAGAACAAAATTAAGTTGTTGGCCTCAGGTGACCAAAATTGTTAAATGACATTGCTACTGAACGATCAAAATTCTAAAAAGGCTTTGGCAGCCAACGTGTTAAAGTTCATTCAACAAAAAATATAATAATGAAACAAACACTGGGTCCGCTAACTAAAGTATTTATGTATGACCCGCCTCTGACCGGGCGCAAGGATTTACTCCTCTATGGTAGAACGAACACCGGCTTCGCTCACAAAAGATTAAAATTATAAAAAAATCGTTTTTAATTCCACAAATTTATCGCCGGTTCTATAATATAATAATAATATACATTCACATAGAGAGATATAGTTATATATATATATATGATACCAATATTGGGCATAAGCCTTACAAAATGTATTAGTGCTTCGGATTTCTATATCAAAACTTCGTAGGCACATAATTTGAAAACTAGTCGTTGCTGGAACTTTTATATTTATATTTTCTTCTTATTTTTCAATTTTCTATTTACCTCTCTAATTTATTTTCAATTTGGTGAAGCGTTCGTAAACTAAATTTTAGCCCAATATCCACTATCACTTCTTGTAATAAAAAAACAAGACAAACATTTTACATTTCACAAAATAGTTGAAGTCTTTTAAGTTAATTTTTAAACTGAATGTTGTATTATTATACGGAAGATATCAATTAGCGGCTATTTTTACAGAAGTGTTGCTGCTCTAGGAAACATTTTACATATACTAAACTTATTTTTAATGTTTTAGAACTGAACTTTATAAAAAATTGTTAATGGTTAAGTGTAACAGACATATAAATTTCCATATAAAAATTTTTCTTTACATTTAATTACATATTCAGCAATTATTTTCTGCTTTATTTGCAGCTGGAATATTATATTTGAAAATATAAATCCGCCGTCTGGATACTATTATGGATAAGTCACCATTTCCAACAGGCTTCTTGCCAGTTATACATATAATAGACTGGCGAGGCACCTTTGCAATGCGAATGTATATAATTTATGTTATTTCATAGAAAAAGAATTTTTGTTCTATTTGGTATATATGTAATTAAAATGAAAAAAGTTGTTACGTTTTTCACGTTGTTCTTTAACAGTTTAAAATTTTAAGAACATCTGTAGAGATGGCTGCCTGGTTGGTTTAAAACAAACGAAGCTAATTAGCTGATTAATATATGTATATCTTGTACAGTTTTACAAAAATAAGTAAATAATCCGTAAAATTTTATAATTTTTGGTTTAGTACGGGTTTTCCATTGTTTTCCGTTGTTTTCCTCTTTTTCAGTTTTATTTTATTCGAAAGACTGTTATTTAAAATGGCTTGGAACAGGAAAGAACAATAAAGCAAACAATTAATAAAATTTATTAGTATAAACAATTATTTTTAACTCAAATAATTTGCGATGATTAGTAGTTGTCATAACCTCGAAGTCTGTAGCAATTACTATTTCTGGTTAGTTTGGAGATTTTAATTGTGTGGTATTAGATGAAAAATAGAAATTATTTGAGACAGGAAAACAGGCTATTAATTGTTGGACTATTGGATATAACTTTAACCGGTAGCATTCGAATATTACACCGACTGGTGTTGAGCATTTAGTTTGTGAAGTTAAAAGTATACAACAGTTTATATGAAAAAAATTAAATATTCAAATAAATGAAAGTTTTGCTTTAAAGAGATAAAACGTGTTTAAAAAAAACTGTATTTCTTTAGTATTTCATAGTTCTAAAAAAATGAAGCTGGGGGTATAAAACTCTATTTGAGTTCACAAAATCTATTTCAATAAATTTGTAATTATTATTGTCGATGTCGACCCATCTAATTAGCAAGTGCTTCGTGATAACCTTTAAATTAAAACAAGACCTACTCTTAATTTAAAATTCTACTAATTAAAAAAAAAGTTATGTATATATAAAAAACCGTATTCTTTATTGTTTTATTTTACAAGTAAATTCGAATTTGTGTTCTTTAAATAACAAATTTATTTTTGTGTAAACATTAGACACGTATCTTTATTATTCAACTAAATTAACCCAAATATAAAATGAAAACCTGTTGTCTTCCATGCATATAATTAGTTTATCTTTTTGAAAATTTATTCTCGTTGATATGGATACTTGATGGGTTTGTTCTGTTTAATTAGTTTTTTCTGTAATCCCATTGTGTTCTTCTGGTTGTTTGAAGTAGCTATTTTCTTTTGATCACAGCTACTTACAAAAAATGACATAATTTTGATTTAGTTTTATTATTAACTTAAGATATTATTCTTTTGTTATACATAGTTTCTACCCACTTTGTAATCTGCTTGTGGGTCCACTGCTTTTAATTGAATTTTTTTTATAATTAAAATATAGTTAAGTTAACTTTCTTTAACGGAAAATTTCGTTTCTGGTCTTGAGTGATAAATAACTATTTCTTTTCATTATTTCCAATTTTATGTATGGGAAGAATTCAAATTTTTTTTTTCAAATCTTAAAAGAAGAAAATGTCAACGGTTATTGTATATGTTTCGTTAATGAATAGAGTTAATGAACAAAAAAGAATATTTCCTAGCTTTACTTTAATATTAATATTTAAATTAGGTCACCGATAACTTGTCGCTAAGAGAATTCCAAAAGCTTTCTGAGCTGTAATCAATAACTCTTCATTTGTCACACATTCTTTTCGCTGAAAATTATGGTATTGTATATTATTTTTTGATAGAACTTTTTGCACTTCAATGGACTCAATGTTGAAGTTTCCTTTGGATGCCGAATGTCGTAATTACCATAATTCCTAATATGGAATATGACAGATATATTCCACATATAGAGGGTGGCGATGGCACGATGGATGGTAGTCTGCACGTTGACTACACAACCAAAAAACATACCTGGGTTCAACCCCAGTTTCAGACAAAAATTTTAAAATAAAAATAAACATCTCGCATTTTTCTGATGTGCATTACTGTGTCTTTGTGTGTCAGTTGTTGTCGGAAGGTTTCAGTGGCGAAGGCATAGTCACTGGTCACTGAACAATACTGGCTTCAGCTGATAGCAATCCACAATCACATCAGAACGCCCTCCTTCGTCGGTATTGTGTAGCACCGGCGAAGTAAAATAATAATAAAAATGGCTACTAAACCGAAGCTTCAGCACTGCTACGAGTATAAAAAACAAAAGAACGTGCGAAAGCAAAGCTGCAAAATAATTAATTAAGCTTCACCTCCTGTCGTTTCTCCTACTATCCCTTTCCTATAGTTCCAGCACAATGCTTCGCATGTGTAGGAGTCATCTACTGAGTGCTGGTCCTAGATAAAAAAAAAAAAAAAAAAAAAACATGTATTTCATAGGGACTATATATATACATAGTTATTCTCAATAAAATTTCTTTATATGTATGTGTATAACTACCTTTGCAAGCGAACATACATACATCTCAGCGATCTCCTTCGTCGAGCTTAAGCCAATTAAGCACTGGCGAATACAATAATAAAAAAGATTCTACTATACAGCAGAGCCATAGCGTTATTATATGTATTAGTTATGAGCATTTAATAGCTTTCATTGCTTTGGAATGGTTTGTCCCTAAATCCACGTGTTTTTGTAGCACGTTAATAATTTTGGAGCCATCCCGGTTCGGTATGGCAACAAATGGACGATTTGCTACAAGTTCAATATTTTTTTTGACATTGTGAAATCAACAGGTATTACAAACTGTTGATTGGACATGCTGGAAACTTCTGATATAATGCTACACAGAAAATATTTTTATTTAAATATTTTCAAATAGAATTGTTTAATTTTTTTCATATTTCGTTTATTTTTGTTTGGTTCTAACAATAATTTATATGAAAAAAAAAAACATATTAAGTAACTGTAAAAAAAATGTTGATCAATGTATGCTTCTGGATGAGGTATTTTTACACAAAAAAAATTAAATTTTTATTTTTCGTGTGGATTTTTAAAGGAAGATTTGGAATTTACATTTTAATGGAATATGACTTGCAACCAAAGAAGCAGTATTCAAAAGTTTCTACAGTAAAATATAAACTTTTAAATATGAAATTATAAATTTTGTATAAGTTTATGTTATAAACATATTTTGAAAGTCCATTAAATACAAAATTACATACAAACATACATACATATGTATGATTTGTTTGTAAAAAAAACTTCATCTAAATTACCTAAAATTTCTGTAAATAAATTATTTATATAAAATAAAAAAACAATTAATGACATTTGTATTTAACGATAAAAAATATTTTTCTTATCAACAATATTATCACTGAATAAAACAAAAAAAAATTCCAAATTTTTTTATTTGTTTCATAAATTCTTTTTATTGGTTTCACATGAAATTTAATAAAACACTAGCTGACCTGGTACGCGTTGCTGGCCCTAAGCAAACATTAGTGTTGTATTACCACAAGATTTATTTATTTAAAATAAAAAAAGCAAAAAAATAAATATATGTATATGTCATTGTTGGTGCAATATGAAAATTGGATTTTGACACGCCCCTCCGCCCGCAGACCGAAAATCACAGTGTTACGCACCTTAATATTCCGAAGAATCCCTGAAAATTTCATCGAAATCGGTCCAGCCGTTTTTATATATATAGATTTAAATTGTTTCAATACCTTCCTACATTTATTAAAATTTCTCAACTATTTTTAAATATTTTTGGGAAATTAATTGTTTGAAATATTTGTAAATATCAATTACTTTCATTATTCAATAGTATATTATTTTAATAAAAAAAAATTTTCTTCAATTAAACTTTTACAAATTGAAATAACTTTACCAATTCTGTAAATATAATATATGGGTGTTTCCATGGTTATGCACGCGACATTTGTACACGTTTAATTGTCTTTGAATATTGTGAAAATAGAAATGGAATGGAATTTTAGAATCGTTACATTGTATGTCATGAGTTCTTTCCAAAAAGTATATATATTGGAAATTGAGCACCCATTATGATTACGCACGTTAAAATACGCACGTGACATTTTTTACCTTCATACATATTTTAGAAATTTTACATATATTTTCAGTAGTTTTTAACAAAAAAATTAAACTTTTATTCAAAAATTAAAAATAAAAATATACTGCAAAATTAGTCCAACTTAATTTTTTCCTTAAATGCTTAAAAAAATATGCGAGCGCTTTGATTTTTTAAGTCACGGTGGACCATTTCAAGGAAATACCCATATGTATTTACACATCTGTGTAAAATGTACAAAATGACAGTAGTTACTTTTATATGCCGACCAAATTACGGCATTCGATAGCACATAAAGTATGACTATCTTTTTAATACAATAGAATTTTCTTTTAAATTTATATTAGAATCAAATGCAGTCGTCTGTCAACACTTTTGATAATTCTCTTGATATCAAATCAAAATCTTTGCACAAGTGTTAACACGATTTTAAGGTTATAATACTTCTATAAAGTCTTTGATCTTTACTGTCACAAATTAATACTATTTTAATCTGTAATTTGTACAATCTTCATTCAAAAATTTAATTTTCCAAAATCTTTGACTTTCAGTGAATTTCTAAATTACGTAGTACATACTTCTCTACTCTCAGTTTTTATGTACCAGTTTAAGAGGAAAATTGTAATAATCAGTCTCCATAAAATTGTAATACCAAATGCCAGAAATTATACTTCAACCCAAAAACCTAATGGCAAATCATATAAAAGTTAATTTATCACAAAGTAGGCACACGAACCGACCGCCAAAAGACACAATGTCATATTTAAATTTAATAACCAATTTGAACACCATGCATGTGCATTTATATATGGACACACTTGTCTGTTGGTGAGATAGGAGGAGATTAACATTTTGCAAATGCTATACAATCTTTTTAATTTTGTGCTATAAACATGGTTACAAAAACATAACCCTTTAAAAGATTTACTCAATATTAAACATATGAACCTGATAAGAAGTAGGGTTTTATAAATATGATGGTGGCGATAGCTGAGTTAGCACGTTGACTACAAAACCAAACGTACGGGGATCGAGACCAGTATCCGACTAACTAATAAAAACACTGCATTTCTCTGATGTGCATTATTGTGCCTTTATGTCAAGTGTAGTCGAATGGTTTCATTGGCGAAGGGATATTCACTGGTCATTGAACAGTACCGGCTTCAGCTGATCTTTCGTCAGTATTGTGTACATCATTGTCTCCTTGACATCAGGGGCGCTGCTGTGTCTTATATCTATCACTATCCCTTCCCTATAGAAGGTAACAAAAAGGCAGTAGGCAATCATTGCACCAGTGTAATTTTTTTTTATAAAAAAAAATTATTGAAAAGTTATCGCCGAAAAGTAAGAAAAACCAAATACTATAGAGAGAAATACTCTCGATTGGGAGGTAATTTTATGCATCTAATTTATATTGTCGCCTAACCGATTTATGTTTTGCTTGGAATTTGTGTTACGATATGTACGCTTTAGTTATGTTTCACGTTTTTTCTTTTACTTTTTTAGTGGGTTAAATATTCTAGAGAATTTTTATGGTCAATTTGGTAAAATGAACAGAACACCTCTAAGTAGCCCAGGTAGAGAAACAATTCACTTGTGTATTTTTTATTTTTTTGCTTTTATTTGTTACAAGTATACGTTGATAATTTTTAAGGCCATAGCAAAGTAATTCGAAAACTTGTATTCAAAGTTGGATGCATGGTATTTTTTTTTCTCCGCTTAACACCGCTAGACGATGAGTGTTACGGTATATAGAGTTGGTGGTTTTGTGCGCTGATGACCTGCTTTAAACAATTGTATCCGTTGTATTGCCGTTTCTCATTTTGATTTTTTTTCCTTCTATACTGCAAATTGATATTAATGCATTCGAAATATTTTTCATTTCTTTGGATTTTGCCTGAGAAAAAGAAAACAATGAAAAGCAACGAAGAAAATATATTTTTTCAGATATGAACATTTCTTCTCTTTTGCAAAATAAAAGAATTGAGTATATGTGGTTAATTTCTAGTTTAGGTGCTAAATTGGTCAATAGAAGAAAAATATGTTTTAAACGTAAAATTTGTGCTGAAAACCAACCAGTTGTAAAAGGAACTTTAATGAATTAGTAATAAAAACGGTGGATAATTTCAGATATTTCTCTCCAAGAAAACAAAAGACAAGATTATTCTAATTTTCTTTTTTCATCTCTTGCATTTTTTTCTTTTATGAATATTAAAATCACTGCACTATTAAAGTTTAAATTGATTTGTAAATTATATGGATTTATTAACATATACAGACATATTTGCTTATATATATAGTATTTATAAATATACGCCTTTTAAGCTTGCTCTGATACAATAATGTTGCAATAGTTGAAAATTAAATTTTTTCCATTTTATTTTTCCTCATGCGGTTTTTTTTTGCCAATATTATTTAACATTTTACAACACGTTGAACTTGTTCTTTATCTTTCTATGTGATTATTGTTTGTATTTTGCTTTGATGTAATTTAAAATCTAGTTTATCTTATAATATTGAAATTGCTGAGAGTGCAATAGTTTCTGAAATTGATTGTTTACAAACATAAAACGTTAGAATTGTTCACAAATCATTGCCGGTTGGTTGTGTATGGAATAGTCAGTGGTTGATTGAATTTTCTTTTTTCTAAAACCTTTTCCATTTTATTCTCCTTCTTTTAAGTGTGTATATATTTTAACAGTAAATTTATTAGTATATTAGCATTTGAACCCACTTGCAGTAGTCACAATTTAATTATGAATTGTAAAATTCAAGAATTTTGGCTAGAAATTATTATTGTGGAATGTAAAAATTTATCTATAAATGCAAATTGAAGCTGCAAAAAAATCATGTATGATTTAGTACACGAAAATGCATATAAATGATAAATAGGAGAGATATGTCGTTACAAAGCTTACAGTCAAAACCTCAGAGAATTTAAGAAAGGTAATCATCTCGTAAAATATGTTGTTGATTACTATATGAAACGACAATGATACTAATATTTAATCAATCTTCTTGCAATAACTTTTTTTACGAATTGCTGATTAACTCATGCAAATATAAAAAAATCAATCCGTATGTCTTACTATTTTTCTAGACATCCCCAAATAAATATTGAAAATATTCCGAAAGATCCCAAATATCAAAATGGACGTTTCTGCTAAAAATAAACATGCTATTTTATATAGATTTCAATTTAAATGAACATATTTTTTACTAAGTATCACATTTTTCAAAACTGGCAACCAGGTAACTATTGCAATTCTTATTGTTCGCTGCGTTTAACAAATACTCGTCTCTGTGTTTCTTTTTGTTGATAAATTAAAAAACAGAAACAACAATAACGAGAGCGAGAGCGAGAATTTGCTGATCGCAAGTAAACGATATGAATAGGAATGTTGGCCATGAGGATAGTTTTTAATTTAATTATCCAACAATTCATAGACGCCACTGTCCTTACTAATGTGTAGCTTTTACAGAAATTATATATATTGCCACAAAAATTTTTTAAACCGAGTTAAATCTGTACTCTGTAATTCTGAAATATTTTTTTGGATTTGTTATCCATGAGATTATTTTAGCTTTTTCAAAAATTTGTTGAAGGCAGTGTTTGTGCCCAGTTTCTTTTTTAGTTTTTTCGCCAAACTGTATCGCTAATATGTAACAGTGTAGAAAAGTGGTAAAAAATTAAATTCTAATATCAATAACTTCAGATGGCTTGACTGGGCAGCTGGAACTTAAAGAAGAACATTTCAATAATTAAATATATGGAATATTACTTTTTGTATAGTTACCCAAACCTGAAATTTTGTTATGCTTGAATAAAACAGCGAAGTTCTTGAATAATTTTAACAATTTTAATATAATTTCCAATAGTTTTCTGTTATATTTTGTATTCTGTACTAATTTAAGCGGCTTTACTATGTGATCTTTATTTTTATATGAATGGGAAACTAACAAGGAATTTGTATACCATATAAATATATATGTATATGGGATTTAAAGTGAATATGTCTTTAATTCGGCAATGTACAAACACAGCCACTATTTTTTATAATTTTTTTTCAACCCAATGATATCGTAGGGGAAATCATAAAAATATAGACAAAAATATCGCCAAGAACCTCGCCAATCGCCATTTTAAAATGTTCGTCGCCCAACTGACTACACTAAAGGTCTACTGTTGAGTTCGCATAATCTCCAACGAAATGTACATATAGATTAGATGAATCATACAACATGTGTATTTAAGTAATGTTAATTCAATCGAACTAGCGTTGAAGCAATAATCAAATAATATATAACTAATAACTTCAAAACAAATTTAGCAATTTTTGATCAAACATTATTGTATAAAATTATTGATAATAAATATAATTTAAACAATTTCATCACCAAAAGATCCCCATAATATTAATTGAATATCCCCAAACGAAATTTTACGTCCAACCAATACTGGCGGCCCCGGATTTACAAGATATTTTAAAATGTCATAACATTTTACAGAAGAAGGGGGGTTGTCTACAAAACGCAAAATTTTTCCTTGGGTTCAACCCCTGTTTCACACTCATAAAAATATCTTGCATTTTTCTGTTGTGCATTTGTGTGTCTTTGTGTCAGTTGTTGTCGGAAGGTTTCAGTGGCGAAGGCATAGTCACTGGTCACTGAACAATATTGGCTTCAGCTGATAGCAATCCACAATCACATCAGAACGCCCTCCTTTGTCGGTATTGTGTAGAACCGGCGAAGTAAAATAATAATAAAAATGGCTACTAAACCGAAGCTTCAGCACTGCTGCGAGTATAAACAAAGAACGTGCAAAAGCAGAGCTGCAAAATAATTAATTAAGCTTCACCTCCTGTCGTTTCTCCTACTATCCCTTTCCTATAGTTCCAGCACAATACCTCGCATGTGTAGGAGTCATCTCCTGAGTGCTGGTCCCAGATAAAAAAAAAAAAAAAAAAGATACTTACGCACAAGCACATTTATAACGTCTATTAGGGAGAATTTACTACACTAATGCAACATTTTTTGAACAGCTTCATGTCAAAATATTGTAAATATATTTCTGTTTGAGGACTACGAAGTATTGATCCACATGGAAACACAGAAACAACCAATCAATGAATTAAATTAGTTCATAGTAGGATGTTCTATCACGTGGCCAGTTGCGGCAACTTAATAAACAGAAGTTACATGCTTTTTAGTCAAGCGGCTGATTGCACTACTCCGCCATTAATTTTAATTAGGAGCTCTTTAAATAAGTAGTAACAAAATATAAACTAAAATTGTATATACTTCCTCAGTTTTTTGAACGAATTTATTTGTTTTTTAATTTTTTATAAGCTTACATAAATTTATATTTATTTATGTTATTGTTTTAAAACATATCACTTTACGACTTTATTTGTGAATCCCTCAAATGTATTTCGTTTGACTTTAAAAGCATTTTTAGCAATTCAAGTTCTTCAATTGTAAAATGCTGTTCTGTTGATATTTTCTAGATTTTGTTTTATTTATGACCTTTAAAACATTATAAAAATAACAATGTTATTTTTAATATACAATAAATTGACATTTAAGAAGAAACTTAAACTTTTACCAGCAAAACAACAACTTCGAGAAAGTGAATTGAATACATTGTTGAGATGTATGTTATAACGATGATGGCACTGCAATCATAAATCACTTACCAATTAAATTAAAGTCAACTAAATTAAAAATAACTTTAATGACATTTTTATATTATTTTTGTCGTTGGGAAACTGCTTTCGGTTTTAAAACAAAAAGAAAGATAAAATATTATTTGAGGCAAGTTTGCTGTTATAGTTTCTTATTTATTTGTTTCTTTTTTATGAAAAGAATTTCGCTTTTAGAATCGTCTGCTTATTTAAAATTGTTGTTTTTATTACATTGTCATTCTATTAATTGTTGTCAGACTTTTTAAATTTAATATAAACGTTTTATTTATTTATTTCCAACAACTAATGTGCTTCGCGGGAACATACAAGTCTGCAAGTATGTGGGTCAGAATTTTCTTTATGCCTTGAAAAGAAAACTTTTAAAACGATTTTAATGGTTTCGAATTTAATGTGATTAAAAGAATGTGCATTGTTATTAAAGAACAAGACCATTTAAGAAAGTTATGTTTTTCATTTAAATTTTATGTGACTTGTCACTTTCTTTTTGGGTTTTGTTAAATATCATTTGGTTTCTTTATTTGAAATTTTTTTATTCCATTTTATTATATTTATTTTTTAATATTTTTTATTTTAATTTTTAATATAGATATATTTGTATTCGAAGAATTTTTAAATTCATTGTAAGTAGTTTTGATTTACTTTATGTCCCCAATATCACATGTTATGCGCTTTTTTGCATGCATTTCTTATTCTTCAATTCCATTATATGAGTGTGGTATTAGTAGCACGCTTGAAAGTTTCATTAATACAATTAGTTAAAGTGAAATGCATGTTATTGGGTATTTTCTTCATTATTATAACTATTAATAATAACAATGTGCTGTATTTGTGGTGTTTGTATAGTTTTGCATAGAAATCACCACCTTATTACTGTTAGTTTTTCTATCATCTTTGGTTGCTATAAATAATTGTTTGAAAAAAATATCTTAAAACATTGTCTGTCATTTAATTGTGTGCCAAAAACCATAGATACAATTAATATCAATTAAGCGGTAGAGAAACTTACGTCTATTGTTCGCTAATAGTTTCAGATCAGACGAAAGTAAATAGATAAATCGATAGTAATTATATTGTGATAAAATATTTTGCTATAAAAAATTTAATTCATTTTTATACAATATAAATTAATAAGGAAATCGCTTGATTTAAAAACGAGCGATTTCAAAATTGGTAAAACGCAAAACTATTTTGTAAATTTAATAAATTGATGCAAAGAGCATCACTGAACAAATTATTAATGAATGACTGAAGATGTAGAGTTTGAATCCTGTCAACCACTAAGTGAAACTGGAAAGTATTACCTTTATGAATGTCTTTTTATGAAACTTAAAAAGTTTTTTTGCTCTCCTAAAAAATTATTATTTTGTTACTTACAACGTTATTTGCAACTGTGATTCAATTTACAATCAATTTACAATTAAACCACGATAAACCTTTACAAAATTTGTATTGGTTTGTATATTTTTACTAAAGTAACTGATTTATTCAGCCCAACCCAACTCTTACTGAGTCTCACTGACGCGATAAGGAGTAATATTAACGACGATCGGTTAAGCCTTTTCGTATCCATGGACCTCTCGAAAGCGTTTAACTCTATTAATTTTCCCAGGATGCTGTCTAAACTCTCGAATGAATTTTGTTTTTCGAGAACGTCCTGCCGACTATTACTCTCCTACTTGTCCGGTAGAACCCAGTTTGTTGTTGTCAACAATGTCGCTTCGGATACGCTTCCCTTGTATTCTGGGGTACCGCAGGGTTCAGTTTTGGGTCCCCTACTGTTTATTATGTACATGAATGACCTCTCGGGCGTCCTTAACTCAGCCATCTGTTCCCCTCATGTTTTCGCAGATGATGTTTTCCTTCTTTCAGTGGTGAGAGGGATTCTGAGAGGGTGTTTGAACTTGATATAAATGAATGCCTTGAGCGTGTCAAGCAATGGACTTCCCAAAATTCACTTGCCATCAATACTGCCAAAACGAAGGCAATGATGTTTGGGCCTACCTCTCGTTTTTTTACCGAACTTACGGTCATTCTTGATAATGATGTGATTGAGTTTGTTGATTGCCACAAATGCCTGAGCGTTGTTGTTGATAACAGACTCTACTTTGGTAACCATATTGACGCCATTTCGGGACGTGTTTTTAGTTTACTGCGTATGCTCTATTGCTCTAATATTTTTCTGCCACTACTTACTAGGAAGCGATTAGCACACGCGATTTTGATGTCACAAATAGTCTATGGTTTTGAGGTTATATACACTTATATATGTTCCACAAGATGGTGAAAAGCGGCATGCCTCGGTCTTTGTGCAATTCCTTTCAGTTCTCTACCAGAACTAGGAACCCTCATCTTAATTGTCCGAGAATTTACCGATCTGATTTTTCTAGATCCTTCCTTATCAGAGTTAGTGGTTACTGGAATAGTCTTCCATTGGAATTGCGTTTATTCACGCATTCGAACAATGTCTTTAGACTGAAACTTACCAGGTTTCTCTTGACCTGACATATCGTTCCTATCTACGCTTGTCGCTTTTTTGTCTTCTACTTAGCTTTTTCGCTGACCTATATCTTATATCTTATTTACTTATTTCCCTAATCGGACCTAATACTATCCTATACAATATATTGTTTTTTCTTACTTATTAGTTAGATGTGATATGCTTTGGGGCTAATTGGATAATTGGAAAATTGGGGAGTGACAAAAAATCTTTTATTATTATTATCTATTATTATTTTTTTTGATTTAACTGGTCGTGTATCTATAAACTTACGTATATAGCATATACATGAATTATTCTTATTATTATTATTATTTTTGTTAGATTATTACCAAATTTTATAACACTCTGTAATATATTTCATTGGCCAATATTGTCTTTGTATTACAAGACTGAATGAATAAATGAATAAATATGAATATCTGAAACTTCTTGAGAACTCATAACTTTTATAAATCTTGGTTTTTTTGCAGACGTAGAGATACTTATTCTTCTGGAATTTGCGTGAGAGACAAATTTACTCTTAAGACCCTTAACTGTGCACCAAGCTACCCGGGTACCTGTACGTATTTCATATGGGGAAGGCGGCTTTGACAAGTATATTTTTTGAAGTTGTTAGCAGTTCTGCATAAACAAATAAAATACTATATAAAATATATACGTAAACAATTTAATTCATGACAAAAGAAAAAAAAATATAAACATAAAAAAAATCAATTAATAATAAAAAAAAATATAAAATTTTAGTTCAGATCTTTCGAGCATTGGTCGACTGATCGAGTGTTCATTGGAGATTCGTTTTGAAAAATCTGAATGAGCTTTACGAGTTTTTCTCTGCTTCATACGTAGCTACGCGCACATGTGATAACTTCCTACTACTGGAATACGACCGCTTTTGTCTTTTGTTTGTAAACTGTATAAGGGCGATGTTACGTTTCAAAGTCTTCTTTATAAAATATTGCGGATACCGTCGAAGACAGAGAAGTAATTTTTGTATCTTTAGCACATTCTTCTATGTTTTCCTGAGTCAGATCAATGCTTAAATCTTTGAAAAATTTTCTACGACGATCAGTTATGTATGTTGGGTATTAAATTCCATATATATATAATATAGTTTTGTTGTAATATGCTGTAATTTCGAGTTTTGAAAACGTATTCGACTCCACGTTAGATTCTGCATGCATATTTGATAACATAACTCCTGCCTTTTTCTTTTTTGGTATATAGGAACATAAAGTTGCATCTTTGCTAAAGGTGAAATTTATAGAGTATAATGATCTGAAATATATTTCAAACCATGTGTCAACAATTTATAATTACATTAAGTTCATCTTGGATCATACAACACAATCAATAGTATATGTACGTAAGTATAAAATAATATTAATCTTTCCTTACTTGCCTGCATATTAGATGGTATTAGATGTTTTTTTTTGCCGACAAATGTCAAGTTCCATGAGCTTAGTGCTCTTCCTAGTTCTAAAAACGTAAAAAATAGTTTTTACAGGGTGTCGCAGAATGAGCTATATGGTTTGAATTCTTTATAACTTTTTTAATTATTATTTTTCAGCATTTTGTGAAGAAGACTTGGGGAATTAATTATTAATCATTACACGATTGAACATCGTACAAAAATAATTGAATTTTTTTTTTCAAACCAACAGTCTATTGTGTTGACACACCGTACATATCGTCGTCATTTTAATGCCCGCATTGCACCCACACCAGATTTAACAGTTCCTGACAGTTTTCTTTGGGGATATTTGAAAGATTTGATTTTTGTAATGTATTTTTTATTATACTCTGTTGTAATTTGCTGTCCTTTACGATTTGTTTCTCTAAGAATTATGTCACAAATTTCACTTGACATAATACTTTTAAATATTTCTTTGCCTGATAACAACTTAAATTTTTAGGCTCCACACGCACGTTCTCGTAAAGTATCTTTATTTATAGTCTGGATTTCTGGATATGGGCTTAGTTGCCAGCAAGTTCCGTATTTACCATAAAATTCGCTTCTTGTCGGAATTCCATCATTCACACAATCATCGCTCTCTTCCGAGTCAAAGGAAACTTCATTGGCTTCTATAGTACCTGCCACTTCAGTGTCTGAATCTTCCAATGTTATTTCGTTTAGTGGTGGAAGACATTTTTCATTGCCATCAGAGTATAAAATATCTTCTTCATCACTTTCTATTTCATTTAATATATTATTTATGTCAGTTGAATTTCAAAGTCTTCTAGAACCAAATTTTGCGTTTGAATTCATTTCGTTTGTACGTATTAACAAGTCATATTAACCGCTCAGACGACAAGCCGAAATAAAAATAATATGCACATTTGATACTGATTTATATTTTATTCTAAAACCTTTATATTTATTGAAGAAATTTAGCTTTTTTATACATACCGGGAAGAAGTCGTTAAATTTAAAAGTATTCTTATGTAAAATTAAAATATGTATCTGAAGTTTTTAACAATATTTAACAATTTTTATTTTATTTTTTTATTTTTTTAGTTGCAAATTCTTCACTACCAACAAAGTAAAATAAGTTATATTTAATGTGACAATAAAACACTTTTTTCAAAATGTTTTCTCTTGTTAGTAAGTAGTTGGATAATTTGTGTTTTTAGTCATAATTTATGCAAAAATATAGAGATAAAGCAAACTGACAATATAAGCCCGCTTACAAAAGGCAATGAAATAAAAGAAATTGTGAAAGAGGTATCTTAAACTTGAAGACCTCATTCCGATATTAAGAAAAAGAAAAATATTGCGCACTAACTGTGAACAGATCCATACACATACTTTAAAAATAGAGAAAATCTACAAAATACCACCAACACCACCACAAAAACAAACACCTCCAATACGAGTGCGATTTGCAAGGAAGTAACGTCATCATTCTCAAGTTTCAATAATTTTTGCAACAACACAACATGTTATAATTGTTACTGTTTGCTGATGTTTTATCCATCTTCCACATACAGTTTGGCATTTTCCAGTTATACAAGTAGAAAAAAGAGAAAATTAAAATTCTAGTTTATTTACTACTTGAAGCAAATATGAATTCAGAAATAATCTAATAATGCCAATGATGTAAGAATGTGGTTGACTTTTAGAACAAAAACATGTTACTGGGAGTCTCGGCTTTTCTCTTGTTCTAACAACTAACAAAGAACAAACAACAACAGAGTTTGCCACAAACTAAAGTAATAAAAGAAAAAAAAACTGTACACAGAGGCGGACAGCCGCAATTTGAAAATTAACAACATTTACTAATAATTGGCTTTATGTAACTAAGTCTACATGTTAGAGATTGAAATGGTAAATGCTGGTTTATGTATTGTTGTTGAAACCATTGATGAAATGTCTCTCTTGATGCTGTTTTAAAGCCTGTAAATGATCATTATGCTGTTGACAATAATGAACAGCAGCAGTTATTGTTATGCTACCACAGCCAAAGAATAATCTCTTTTTTTCTTAAAAGCAGGCTATTAACCTAAATTTTTAGCCTTTTAAAAACGATGTGACTTTTTTCATTGAAACAAAGAAAAATGCAGTCGAAACTTTTTCGTCAACAACACATAAAAATAACACTTGTTTTCTTCGCATTTTGTCAATAAAAAGGAAAACTAAACTTAATTATTTATATTCCAACCATGTAGTAATATGGTATTCTGTTTCACATAATGTTAATGTGGAAAAATATTTCTAAATAATTTTGTTTGTGTTAAGGTATTTCTCCTTCGTTTTTTTACTAAATGAGCCTTAATTGTATGAAGTTTCTCCACAGACGTTTGTTGCCCTCACTATTAAAAATATAAATAGTTTTAAATATATGTGGCGATTAGTGGCAACAAACAAACGGGTGACGAGAAGTGGCCATTCTTTCTAGCGATGCAATTCTGTACATTATTTGACTTACGATTGACTAGTATTTTTACTAACTGCCGAGTGAGAGTGAAGCGAAAGAGACGAGATGAATTTTAAGACATTGCAAAGTTTGTACGTTGACACAGGCGGAAGTACATTAAATAATAAATATTTTAATTAAATAGTTCTATAAAACTACATATGCTATAATATCTAAATTTATAATACAATATTAATAAAACAAAATCTTTACATAAACAAACCTACATATACGACTATTTTATATTATTTCTATGAAAATTTGTCAATTTAAAATTTTCGTTGAATATCGCCCTTTTACTAAAATAAATTGGTCAAATTCTTCTTATTAAAAATTATAAAAGTTTTGTTGTGTCCAAAAAGAATACTAATATTTATTTCATTCAAACTGTAATTCGAACAATATTTAACATTTCTACTTAATTTACTTTAAGTAAATAACTTTTAGAGGATTTTATTCATTATGAATACATTCAGTTTTTGATCCAATTAAAATTTTGATAAAAATATATTAAAAAATTACCATGAATTTTCTGAACTATTTTGTGTTTGTCTCTGATTCATATCAGTATCACATGTTATTTTCACTCCATGTATGTCGATCAGCCTATTTAAAATTTAAAAATTATAATTAATTGCATTTTGTGTTTTATTTGGCAAAAAATCCACTGAAATAATCGATTTCTGACATATCAATATATACATATATAACTATTGCTCATTGAAGAGCATACTCGTATGTTATTCTTGCGTTTTATTAATTTATTAAAAATCATTATTAAAGTTTGTATTATAAGGTTTCATTTTCTGAAAAGTAAAAATTAAAACGACAGCTTTGTTGTTGTACTCATATTCGTTTGCATTTGGTAAACACTGGGACAACAGTTTGAGTGGCAGTATATCAATTCAAAATAGATAAACATATTTCAGTCGTCATTGTAGACTTATTTAGAATATTTAGTTAGGGTAATATTTTGGTAATAATTTGGTTTAGGTAATATAAATAATAAGTCAGCAGTAGTTAGTGTTGAGTAATGAACACATTAATTTTTCATATTTTTAAAATTTAATTATTCGCGACTTAACATATTGCCAAAACCGAAGCAGTTGCTATTTCAATAATTCATGTTTTTGTCATCGATAAGTAAGTGCCGAAATAATATTAAACAGCTGTTATCATTTGTTTATTTTTTCAAAAGTGAGAAAGTAAATGAGCAACTGAGTCGTCTGTTTTCTGTTACGGCAGAAATGCTAAATTCAATTGATATCTAAGGTTATGGAAATGACTATGGCAATATTATTATTGTTGCTATTACATGTCATTAATATTATTATTAAATTCTTTTTTTTATTATAGCATTTGAGACTTTACCACTACAAATAAAGGGACTGTCATCTGCGTAAAAAGCGGCATTATGCTGCTTATGTACTGTAATATATTAGGTATAAAGGGATATGGCAATATTGTCACGTTTAATATAAACAGTGCTCCTCGTAAGATTTGTTCGAATAGGAATTTTATATGGGTACAGTTGTGGTACGTCTAATTGGACCTTTAGTTCCCAACTAATTGATTCCTGCAGGCTAAGGTAAGATATACTGCAGTGTAGTATGCACCCCGACATGTGGTAAGGAGATATATAGAGAAATAGTGTAAAATAGTAAAAGAGACAGAGGGAAGACACCTAGCGTTACTGTTGACAAATTTCAAAAAGGGTCATAAAAAGGGTATTAGAAAACAGGGTCACTTACTAAATCAAAAAAATTAAAGATTTATTTTATATACATATGTAATCAAAAGGAGCTAAATTACATGTGGTAATTACTGAGAAACACATCAAATCAAAGACAAGAATTGTAAGCCATACTGACAAACTCTAGCAGAACGGAACAACATGCCGTTTTCGAAGCTAGCTGTACTTCATCTTCAGCGTTCTTCGTGTTTTTTCCACTGTGTGCAGATGTAAATTACGCTGTGATACAAAAGTTGAGAAAAAAAATTATGCAGGGGTTCTCATATACCAATTCTGATTTGTTGGAGTCCATAGAGAACGAAGTGATTTTATAGCGGTTCCCAACCGATTTCTATCATTTTTTCTTCTGCTGAAGGATCTGATATTATCTGAAATTTTCTTGGAAGCACAAAAAGTGAGAATTATGAGCAGATAGTAAACAATATGCTGTTGCCTACCATGCGATGGGTTGCAGAATGTCAATCTGCATGCTCGTTTGGAAAGATTCTCATCAAATTTAGGACAGATGAGTGATGAGCAAGGTGAATGATTTCACCAGGAAATACTTAGAATTGAACTGCGTTTTATAAGAAAAAATAAAATCAGTATACTAACTAACTACTGCTGGTCTTTAAAGCACAAAACATAGCATAAGGATCTTAGCGTTGAGTAACAACATACCGATGGTATATACCAATTCCCTTGTACGTAAAGGGAATAATATTTACCTTATTTACCGACATATCTATTTCATGTCGTTTATCGACAACCAATCCACATATAAAAAAAGTTGTTGCTTTTATTACACTTTTTTAATTAATATAGTTACGTTTTTGTTCTTTGTTAAACTTTATTAATAACACTTTGTATTACTTCACTTATTAATAACACTTTGTATTACTTCACTTATTAATAACACTGTCAATTTCGCAGGAATTTAAAAAAATTAAACGATCTTTTCTCCTTACAGATTTATTAATGAATGTGTTTATTTTATAACATCATCTCCTTATATACTAGAACTCTTATCAATAACAAATAACAAATATAGTTTTCTTAAATACTAGGAATCTTATCACTAAACTCACAAATCCTTATTATCCTTCTACCTATCGCAAGCAACACAGTTTCTTCTGAATTAGACTGAGTTTAGAGCAGATAACATTTGGAATAAAACCATCTGGAATTCTCTTTTGTTTTTTTAATTTTTTGGAAAAAAGTGCACGTCATTCATTTTTTTAACCGATTTAATAGTGATTACTCATTTTGGAAAGCTAATTTATTTTTCTTTTTTCAGAATAACAAATATATATATATTGTTTGGTATCTCATAAGCAACTTAAAGCCTAAGGACAATATTTTTTTTTATGAAAATTATGTTTTTCTACACTTCAACAACTATAACTTAGCCATTTATTAACCGATTTACAAAGATAATATCAGATCCTTCAAGCAGAAGAAAAAATAATAGAAATCGGTTGGGAAACAAAGAAGTTATAACTCTTTCAATTTGAAATTTTAAAAAACACGTTTTTCAGTACATTTACCATTATAAAATCACTTTTCAAAGTGACTTAAAAAAACTAAAGCTATTTTCGTACTCTGTAAACTCTAAGAAAACAGAATTGGTATATGAGAACCTCTGCATAATTTTGCTGTAGCACAGTGTTATTAGCTTTATATATTTATTATTATCTATAAATAGAACTCGAAAAATTACTGCCCGTATTTTTTTCTCTTTCTAAAAGAAGCTCTAAATTTACCATCTCTAAGTTACAATAGTCGTTGGCATAATTTCATTTTGTCAAGTATTTATTTTTTATTTTTAGTATAAAAGTAAACGACAAAACTAAAAGTGGTATGCCTGCATATTTTTTCCTGAATAACTATAATGTTCTGACCAAAATGAAATCTTAAAAAAAATCGGCCAAAAACTGTGGCTTCACGAATTTTTTAATGGTTGTATCTGTAAAGATACACCACGCATTATATACAAACGTAAATACTTAATGTCTGCGAAATGGTGCATCTCTATTTTTAAATTCAGTCTTCACTTGAAGTCCAGTCTCCCAGATCTGCTGGGATTACATTCAGAGATGAAAGCATGGAGTCACAAGTCTCTACTGGAGTCTATTGGAAACTTTATTTTTAAGTAGTGTTAATTTGGAAAACACCCTTTCAGCGAAAGCACTACTGTGTGCCAAAGTAAAAATTTACGCAACAAATTTATATAAACTTTCAATCCGAAACATTTCTGCATTAGATATTATAAATATAGTTTCACAGGTTTTGTCACTTGCCTTACTTTCTAATAACTTAAATTCATTTAAGAAAGTTTCTGGTTCACTAATTATATCACTAAATTCAGAAAGAAATTCGAAATAGTTAATGTCTTTATACATATTAGATCAAAGAATCTTAAAACATTTAATCTCTTATCTGTAACATCGATCCTTGATACAGTTATTTAACACAATTTTTGGTAAAAAATAAAATATGGGTTTTCATTTCTATAATTCTACTTTTTGATATTTTTTCATCACTTATTTCCAGCTCGGCTTCATGACCAATATATAAGTATGTTAAATTTATTATTAACATGTAAAGTTCTTTCAAAATTCTTCTATTTTTGTTTCTATAACGTACCGCGATCGTTTTTATTAGTTATCATCACTGTAAAAATAAGCACTAAGTGTCCAAAAGTAGCGCAAATGATTAAAAATGATACAAAAGCGTCAATTTAAAAATTTAATTTAATTTAATAATATTAAAATTTAAAAAGATCAGAAAATGGTAAAAATTACCCTTTAGGGTTCCAACGGTAACGCCAACATGTTTTGTATTATGGTTAACCTATTTTGATATGAAATTATTTGTCTTTTCAGGAAACTGACTTGAGGGTGGCGATGGCACGATGGATGGTAGTCTGCACGTTGACTACGAATCCAAAAAACAGACCTGGGTTCAACCCCAGTTTCAGACCAAAAATTTTAAAATAAAAATAAACATCTCGCATTTTTCTGATGTTGCATTAGTGTGTCTTTGTGTGTCAGTTGTTGTCGGAAGGTTTCAGTGGCGAAGGCATAGTCACTGGTCACTGAACAATACCGGCTTTAGCTGATAGCAATCCACAATCACATCAGAACGCCCTCCTTCGTCGGTATTGTGTACCACCGGCGAAGTAAAATAATAATAAAAATGGCTACTAAAGAGCTTCAGCACTGCTACGAGTACAAACAAAGAACGTGCGAAAGCAGAGCTGCAAAAATAATTAATTAAGCTTCACCTCCTGTCGTTTCTCCTACTATCCCTTTCCTATAGTTCCAGCACAATGCTTCGCATGTGTAGGAGTCATCTCCTGAGTGCTGGTCCTAGAAAAAAAAAAAAAAAAAAAAAAAAAAAAAGAGGTCCTTTGTTTTGTGTATTTCTTAATAATTTTTCAACACCAACTGTCTTGCGATAACATTGAACATAACATTTTCATTCTAATGATAACTACTAAACACATATACATTATAAAATTTCAAATACATATTTGTGGTCAATTAAAGAGTGAAGTTTATTTGAAATGTGAAACGTAAATTACAATACCAATTTGTTTTATATTGTATTTGTAGTTTGATCATCAGTTTTTATTTGTTATGAAATCTAAAATTCCAGCCTAGAGTAACTATTTGACGCGACCACGTCTATCTCACCTTCATCATCATCCAATTTAAAAGTATTGAGTACAAAATAATTTTCAAATGCAAAGATATCATCAGCAACTTTTTCTGCAGAATTATTCACATAAAGATGCTGATATTTTTTTTTTCTGTTTTTGAATTATTTCTAGCATAACTATATTTAAAATAATTTCCGAAATAACATGTATTTATTTACAAGAAATAGAAAACTAGAACTTAAACTAAAACAAACAAAAAATAAATTAAGCTAAACAATATAAAAAAAAATTAACAAAAACTGCTGCTGTGAAAATTCTTTGGTTTTCCTTCTAACTCTGAAAACTTTTCTTCACCTACAAAAAAAAATATTTTCCATAATGAAAGAACATTATACGTAGTAGAAATAGCGTGTGGTTTTTCAATTTCATTGGTTGTTTTAGAATCATAAATCATTTTTACATAGAATTTTTGTTCATGTTCTAGAATTCTTTTTTTTTTAATAAATTCTAGTAAAGTGTATGCGGAGCTTAAAAGCATTGTTTGAGCATTATTTAAAGTGTGTTGAAGTTAAGAGAGAAATACATAGTTATTTATTGTAAAATTATTTTGCTTGGAAATTTTTTTCGTGTTAATTTTAATTTTTATTTTGTGTTTTCCAGCAATATCTCTATATTTTATAATTATATTCTTAATGGTTATAAATTCTAAATTTGAACAAGAAAATTATAGAAAAATATGTTAAATCTTTGATGTTTATGTTCATGGTTTATTTATTTTTGCTTGAAATAGATGTGGCAAAAAAAATATAATTTCGTATTTAAAATTTTAGATTAAATGCTAATTGCTTGAAAGAGTGTTGTGAAAATGTGGTGTGCATTTTACGGGCGTTTAATTGAAACAGTTTTCACAGTCAGCTATTCCATTTTGTTTCATCGAAGTCATTTTCTTTTTTTTAGTAACTACGAGCAATCATTTAATGGAGAAAACACCTTCCATGCATTTAAATGAAAATTTATTAAACTGAAAAACTAACTACACGATTAAACAGAAGAATATATTAAATGAAATCAAGAAAGAATTTCTTTCAATTGAGCTGGCTATATGCTGCATTTACAATCATTGTCATCCAATGCCTTAACTGGTTGTAAAATGGTTGAGAAAAATTAAATACATTCAAAACCGAAAAAAAATTTTTGTTGTGTATACATTTTTACAATAGTTACTTATTTTTTATTTTGTATGGTTTGCAATTTTAACTGTTTTATAAACATATGAAATGTGTCAGCTTTTGGTTGAAAGTCTACTTTTGAGTTGTCATCACCACCAACGAAATGCAGCATATAGACCACCTTAACCCAACAACAACCATAAATTAAAACCACAATTTTAAATTTGTTAGAAATTTTAATCGATACTAAATGCAATATTTTTCGCACTGATATTTTATTTGATTGTAGATTCTCAGTTAAAATTTAAGAACCTGGCAACAAATTCTTGCCGCAGTATTTACTTTTCTCTTCGTAGAAGCAAGAAAGTTTCTTTTAATTATCACGTCAATGTATGTAATATCCATGATCTTACGTACCCACGCAACAAAGAACGCATTTATAGAATTATAACTTTCCAAATACGAACTTACTGCTATGTACAATTAAAGGGTTCTTATGAAGACAGAACTTGAAATGCTAAGAATATTACCATTTAGCATTTTTTTGCAATTTCTTGTGATTAATTTAATTTTATTTTGTAACACACATCAATGAAGTTGAATCTACACTTGAAACAATTTCATTTCCAGCAATATTTTTCTTTATAACTCTGATATTTCTAGTTCGATAGTAAATTCAATCATATTTTTCCCATCTGCATCACTTTAGCAAAGTCCAAGACAATTTCCTTTATCGTCATGACAGTGACTGGTTAAATATTTATGTTTTCAAATAAACTTATACATAGAACGTACAACAACAAAAGAAATTATTGTGCATACAGATGAAGTTTCTGCTGCAGAAATAAATACAAAGAGTTTATTAGGAGTCTGACATAAATAAGGCCGGATTATAAAGTTTAAAATAGTCTAGTTAAGAAGAAGTTAGTTATAATTAAATGCTTGACTGTTTAAGAAAGTAAAAGGCAAAAAAAAGCAAATGATATTTGTAAAGAGCAAAATGAAAAATTATTATTAAAAAGAATACAATTATTTAGTTTGCAGTCATCGATTATCACTTGCCTACTAAGGACGTGTTTTTTTGACTGCGCTTATTGTAAAGAATATAATATTTTATTTTACAAAAGTAACGGTTAACAGTTACCGATTTGGTGTTCTCTTTATCTTAATTTCGTGCGTTGTTGTCTTTTTTCTAGAGGACAAGTAAAAGACATTTGTTTATTATAATTGAAAAAAAAAATAGAAATGGCCCCTGGGCCACCAAATATTTCATCCAATAGGTTCGCCATATTTGGTGACTACCTAGACCAACCTCAGCTTCCAACACCTAAAACCAATTTTCCACTAAGTGATCAAAAATATCTTATTATAACATCAAAAAATAATGAATTGAAAAAACTAAGCCCATTCTTTATTCAAAGAGGATTAAATGCAATTTCAACATTAATTGACTCTATCAGTCAACTCAGAGATGGAAATCTTTTAATATTAGTTCGTAACCAAGTCATCGCTAGCAAATTCTTCAAATCTAAATCATTATTAAATGTCTGTGAAATAGAAGTCAAACTTCATGAAAGCCTAAATTTTGTAAAAGGAGTTGTCTATGCTCCATGCTTAATAGATGTACCTGAAGAAGAAATTGTGAATGAACTCAAACCTCAGGGTGTAGTCTCAGTCTATAAATACACAACCACTGATCAAAATGGCGCTAACCAATGCAATGGCAATATGGTTCTCACATTCAATTTATTCAATTTACCAAAAGTCCTTGATGTTGCATGGTATAAAGTTAAGGTTAAACCCTTCTTTCCTAATCCAATGCGATGTCGCAATTGCCAACTTTTGGGACATACGAAGAACAAATGTTCCAATCAAGCATCTTGTGAGAAATGTAACCTACCACCTCATGTTCCAGATAAATGCGCTCGCTTACACTGCGCAAATTGCCAAGACGAACACGCATCTTCAGATAGAAACTGCCCTCGTTATATTCAACAGAAAGAAATTATTAAAATTAAAACATTAGATAAATGTTCTTTTGGTGCAGCTAAGAGGAAATATGAAATTAATTTAAGAGCTAACACACAAACAAACGAACAGCCAACATACTCTGCAATTGTTAAACAGCCAAATAATTCACACGATGAAACCAACAAATCACAGAAAAAACGTATTGCATCATCACCGAAGATAAACACAACAACCGAAATACTTCCTCGCCGCAATTCATATAGATCCTCATCTAATGAAAGAGATACAAATCCATCAACTTCAACATCAACAAGAAAAAAAACTAAAATAACAAAAACACAAAATAATTCAATTTCTAACCCTGTTAAACTATTATCACAAACCACAAAGCAAATTGAACCAATCAAAAAATATTTTACAAGACTCAATTCAGATATCGAAAATGATAATGTCACTGATCTATTATCTTCTCCACTAGAAAAGATAACTCAAAATCTGATCGATAAAGATCAATACTTTTTACCGGCATCCGAAAGGATGGACAACTCTGATGACTAATTTCCAAGCAATAAGCATGGCTTTGTGCTCTTCATAATCTAACCTAGGTAAATTAAACTTTACTTTTCAGTTACGATTTCAAAATGGCTGACTTTCGTGTATTGCAATGGAACATTAAAGGTTTCATCAACAATATTAATGAATTACAGCTTTTAATTAAAGAGTACAATCCATCTGTCATATATATTCAAGAAACACATTGCTCACATAATTATACTCCAATTCCACCTAAAGGCTATTGCGCCTATTTTTACAATTCTCCTCTTAATACTACATCGAAACAGGGCATTGGTATAATGATAAAACATAATATTCCTCATAGAATAATCCAGAATAACTCTTCATTACAGTCGCTGACCATAGAGATCCAACTTAATAAAAAATTTTCTATAATTTCGTTGTATATACCACCAGATCAACACTTTTCTAAACAGGAACTTGCAGTTTTATTCGACTCTATTTTAACTCCAAAACTGATTATTGGCGATTTTAATGCATGGAATGTTGCATGGGGATCTGAAAAGAATAACAAAAGAGGCTATACCTTGGAAAATGCAATATTATCATCTAATTTATACATTTTAAATGATGGAAGTCCTACTCATTTCTCCACACACGGTACACTTACTAATATCGACGTTTCCTTCTGCTCTCAAACTTTGTTACGTGCAACATCATGGGATATATTAAATGATCTCTACAATAGTGACCATTTTCCTATTATCATTAATATTGCTTTAAAGAACAACACTGCCAGATATAATTTTAATCGCAAATTTCTGATTAAGCTAGCTGATTGGAAAAAATATTCTAATATGGTCGATAACGAACTACATAATAGGCCCCAGTCAAAAAATATAAATAAGGAGGCGTCATTGATTACAAAGGCAATAAGATCCACCGCCAATGAGTCTATACCACAGTCGTCCTTAAAGAAAAAGTCAAATGTTCCATGGTGGAATCAATTTCTTTCTTCATTACGTAACGAAAAATTATATTCCTGGAAAGTATTTAAGAGATCACCTACAACAACCCACCTAATAAGTTATAGGAGAAGCAATGCTATATTTCGGAAAGAAATGAAAAAACAAAAGAGGATAAGCTATGAGAATTTTACCAGTACCATCAATCGGGATTCACCAATCGGAGATATTTGGAACAAAATTAACAGACTTTCGAACAACAACATTAATAAGCAGATAATAGCTATCAAGTCTAACAACCAGGTCGTAACTGACCCATGTGACATAACGGAAACTTTTGCAAATGAGTGGGCAAAATACTCTGCCGACGATAATTTCTCACAACAATTTAACCATTTGAAAATAGGGGCATTAGTTTTAAAGCCCAACGTAACACTCAACTCCAGTACCTCACAATTAGAAAGAACCATCTTCCCAAGTGAACTTATATATTGTTTAAAACAGTTAAAGGGTTCTACACCTGGTTATGATAGAATATCATACGATATGATCAAACACATTAGTCCTAACTCAAAAGGAAGACTACTTGCTCTTTATAACAATATACTGGATAGCAATACAATACCATTTGAGTGGAAAACAGCAACTGTTATCCCTATACCTAAAACCAAATCAAATTCACTTGACATTAAATCATACCGCCCTATCTCTTTACTTTCGTGCTTAAGCAAGGTACTAGAGAAAATTATTGCCAATCGTTTGTCATGGTTTACCGAAAAGGATTGCCTCATCGCTAAAAATCAAGTTGCATTTAAATCTGGGAGAGGATGTTCGGATGCTCTTCTTCACATAGACTTTTTCGTATCGAAGGCGCTGTCAGCACACAACCATATTTCAGTCCTGTCCATTGATTTTGAAAAAGCTTTTGACAGGGTCGGCTTACATGTTATTCTTGATGTTTTGAACAAATGGAAAATCGGACAGAAAATTTTTAATTATGTTAAATCCTACTTAACGAATCGCAAAATTCGTGTCAGAATAAATGGTACTTACTCTACATCATATAATTTACACAACGGTATACCACAGGGTTCACCGCTTTCTGTTGTTTTGTTTTCTATAGCTTTTAATGAGATCAGCTCAATGGTCAACAAATACAAATATATAGATCATTGCATTTATGCAGATGATTTATATATTTTCTGCAAAAGAAATAGTAATGATGAATGTAGAACCTTATTGCAAAATGTTCTGGATGAAATTATTAATTAGCACAAGCAGGTTTACCGTCCTTAGAAGATCGTATATATGAAGCTAAGTCCCAACTAACGTCGAAAATTGTTTTTCCAAATAATTCCATAATTGATGTAGACGTAAAAAATCAAGTTTCCGCTAAAAGACACTATCGTATAACATCTGCTATCAGAGAATCTCTTCGACTTGCTTCCATTTTAAACATTAACATTTCAAGCAAACCTCCTAAACTCTACTATCCTCCTTGGTTTTTTAACATTGAATTATGTGACATTTCCCTATCGAAATTTAACAAAAACAGATATTCAAATGATGTTTTTGTTCAACTCTACCTGGAAAAAGAGAATACTCTATCAAGAGAAGGTTGGAATTTTTATTTTACTGATGGTTCGAAATTACCAAATGGAATTTCTTCTTACGCAATTGTGGATAGAAACGGATCAATACTTCGTTTGAAAATTCTCCCGGAAAGTACATCAATTTTTACAGCGGAAGCAACTGCCATTATAAATGCAATTTTTATTGCTACCAGTAAAACAACAAATAAAAATTTTTTCGCGTTTACGCTTGGGTCATACTTATGCAACACACAATCACCTTATTAATCGAGAGTCAACTTCAATCTGTTCCAAATGCGGGTCAAATCTATCTGTGGATCATATTCTTCTACATTGCAGTCATTTTTTTGACATTAAGAAAACTGTTTTCGGTTCTACAAACCCTAGGGAGCTCTTGAAGAATCCTACAGTTGAAAATATTTTGAAAATCAACGATTTTATTACACGAACTGGATTCATTATTTAATTTAACGCTGAGAACCTTATACTTTTACTTTAATTTTCTGTACCATATATCTTAAGATACACATATATATCTATTTAATTTCCTATCTTAATTAGTTACTTTGCTTAAGAGTCGATAGCCACGGCAGCTAGTGCTCCTTGACTTTGTATTAGATATATAATTTATTATAGGTCTAATAAAGAATAATAATAATAATAATATTTAGTTTGTTTATCAGGTTTGGAAAGTTTTAAACGAAAAGTAAGAAGGAATTTTCTAATGAATAAAGATGTTTGCAATTGTAACAACATTATAAATATCTGTCGCAATATGAAAGAGTAGCTTAAGTTGACTTAAGCAATGAAGTTGTGATAATATGATCAACGCAATAATTCTAATAAATCAATTATTGACAAGAAAAATAATAATATATTCTTCCCCAAGTAGAAAAGTAATAGTTTTCGGAGTAATAGAATTAAATTCATAAGAATTATTCTTTTTAAGTTTTTAAATTGGCGTCGATCGTTTAGAAATTAAGTTACTCTTCGTTTTTGCTACAATTATATATGTATGTAACGTTGATTTACATTCTGCTCCTTCACTCTATTTATTAATAATAAAACAATTAGTTTGAACCATTAAAGTGAAAACCCCTATGCACTTTTCCACAATATAAATCACCATAAGTTATGTATGTATGTATGTAAGAAAATTACAACACAAATAAATATACTTGTGTATACTTTCCTTAAAGAGTAATTGACCCTACGATTTCGGTGACTGATGGTAACCCAGTTCAGATACATGATAGAAATAAGTAAATTTGTAAAATGACACTTGAATTTTTGTGAGAAAAGAAGAAAAGGAGTGAAATAAAGGCTTTAAATGTTGTTTCTCATCATTTTATTTTGAAACGCAATTACGTCTTTATTTAATTATAATTTGGAAAATAGTTAGGCACTACATGTCTATTTCCCCTTTTTCAATATGGTAAAGTACAACATGTTTAAAACCTTCACCGGTAAAACTCCATCTATTAAATAATTATTATTATTATAAATGCAAAACTTTCCAACTTTTACGCACATTAATAAAGAAACACTTCATGCAAAATAGATTCCTGTTTTATATTCCGTTTGCATTTAATAATTTTGTTATAACTATTCTTACAATTATTCAACGTTATGCCGAGTACACACTTGGTTTTTGTTTTGTTATCATATTGTGACGCAATTTTTTAAATGTGTACAATGCCGTTCACATTATAAGATACAATTCTGTTGTGTCAATGTGAAACAAAAGTCTTTCGTTACTAAATGACACCAATATATCGTCTATATTAAAAACGAATTGTGATATAATGTCATTTATTTACTTTAGTAATTAAGGGACTTGTTTAATATTGTTTGTTAATATACAAATGGATAATCATAAAATTATTTAATTGGCTAGTGCCATCGTATGTTTGGCAATAATAAGAACAAAAAATTAACGCAGCCAAGAAAAAATGAAAACAATGGGTAAGACCAGGACTTATTATGCGTGCCACCAAGGGATTCTGTACCTTGTTCCAGTTTACGAATTCAGGATTCAAGGTTTACATGGTTATTTCGTCAATTTTATCCTTTGCCTCAATTTGTTGACTTTTCTTCAAATTCAAACGCATAAAACAATAAATTATTATTTTTCGCAAGTCATAATCTTCTGATATATGTATGTATCTAAGTAAATACTTAATATTTTATTATTCAATAATTTTATTAAATTTTTTTATTAGTCTGTGAGGATTATGTCCATTGACTAAATTAATTACTAATAAATAAATAATAATAATTATTATTATTTAAAAAATTTAATACTTATCATGGTTTCAGTATTTACCAAATGCAACGAAATGGCAACACTTTGTCAATTCGTTTTTCTGCCTGCAATGCTGCCATATTATTTTGACAACTGTCTACATTAGAGACATAAACAATTGCAACGCTATGACACACAACGAAAAATTTTGAAAATGACACACTGACCATCGTGTATAATGTGTACGAAGCTTTAGTCAAAATTCATTCTGACTATTTATATATGCATGTTTGTTATATCATTTAGCTCGTCTATATAACAAACATAGATAAATAGTTTTAATAGTTTTTTTTAACTCTTGTTTTAGATAATTAAAAACGCATTAACAAAAATTTGGTTGATATTCATTGATTTTGTATGGAGAAAATCTTTCATTATCTATGATAAATAACAACGCGCAATTATTTTTACGTTTGCCCAGGAAGTCAGAAAGAGAGTGCATTTTTATCAGGATATAAAATTAAATTCACAAAATATTAATTGTGATAAAAATTCTGCATGCATTCAAGGTGACTTTAAGACAATCTAGTTGCTTGTTGTTGCTTTTATTTTGGTAATCTTTTAATCAATTTTTTCCTCTTGTTTTATTAATATCCATAATAATTGAGTCATGGTGGCTGAATTTTTCACATGTGATTGTTTTTTTGCCAACAAATAAAAAATGTGTTTTAAGCTCTACACTTGGCTCACAATTTTAACAAAAAATTGGAGTTTACTGCATTAAAAATGTTCATAAAAACTGAACGGAATTCTAATTAGTAGCATAGAGTTAGTTTTAGATTTAAAGCAGGATGTTTAAGTCTTTAGTAGAGTTATAATTACAGAATATGCTTGACATGGTGTACGTAACTAAAGATGATTTCTTTTCTTTATCATAATGAAAAAAAAATAAAATAAACAATAATAATCATATCGTAGAATTAATTTGTTAAGATAGTGAAATATTTTACGGGAAAAGTGTAACCATTAAATTCTGTACACTTTTTTTTGTTATTTAAGAACACTTTTTATTAACAAAATACCATAGGTTTTCAATAAATTATTTCTTCAATTCATTTTGTCTTTTATATCCTGAAATTTTAACTAATGATTGTCGAAAATAGTGGACCCTCCCCGAAGGAGAATTTCGGCCAGAGCTTAGGCCCTTTGTGATACAACAAGAAGAAACATACATTGTCTAGGCGGGAAATCGAAACTGCACCTTCAAGTTGATAAGATACATAAGATACATTAGGCTACGGGGGCACCCTTGTATACAACTTTTATAAAAATAAAACAACGCAAAGTTCCGAGTATTTATTTATGTTTGTTATATGGTTAAGCAAGTCTATATGTACATTTTGTTGATGGAAATGTCAACTCATCAACACACATTCAACCAAATTTTTGAAAAAGCTCAGAAATATGTTTATATAAAACCTCCCAAAAAGTTTTTGAGATTTATTTGTGTACAAACTCAAAAATTGTTATAGTAGTTTCAAGCTGATTTAAAATAGATTTAAAATTTGTCATTTGTTTATTTAACATTGCCCACTGTTCAATGTTAATTTTATATTACTCTACCTTTGTCCGAAAATCTTGAATTTTGCTATTGATATTATTTTGATATTATAAAATTTTTAATAAAATTTTAGTTTTCTCTTTTCTGTGCAGTCTGGCAGGCATTCTTTTCATCAGCTTTCGTGGGTATACCATGTATTTTTAGAGTTTCTTAAGGTGACTCTTTTGCCAGTTAAATTTCTACTTATAAACAAAAAATCATTAACAGATATCCTAGGGAATTATTACGTTCACATTTTACATTTTCTTCCAACAATTCGAAATTGTCATTTTATTTCGTGTGCTAAATCGTCACGAAATATTTAACGAAGTAAATAGAGAATGAAATTAATCTATTAATTAGTAGCTTTGGGTAATTTTAAAAATTGAAACGGCTTTTTAAAAATTATTGCTCAGAGACAAAGTAGCTAGTTAAAAAAAGTCTTTAACATTGTTGTCTTTTTGTCTGAGTTTTATTTACAGACTTGAATATTAAAATTATTTACAAACCTGTCAATAACGTTTCGTCATTCAAGGTAGAAAAACTAATTTTTCTCCTTCTCTTACTACAGTAATTGTCTTCGTACCTGTAAAAATTCTAAAATGCCCGCTTTCTTCAATAAAAGTTTCATATTATTTTTAATTTTTGGTCTCAAACACGTTGACCATTATGTTAATAGTGCATAACTATATCGCTAATTTAATCTAGTTCAAGAAATTTATAAACGTGATTACTTCAATTGCTTAATTGATCACTACCGTCAATAATTAGTAGGCAAAAAATTTTTTCTGTTCTAAATTTGTAACGAAATGGAAGAATGAAAACTTACACTGCAAAAATAAAATCAAATAACCCATAAAATGTTTTATTTTTAAACGCTTATATTTTTAAGATTTTAAACTTAAATTCTGATAAAACTTTCAAAACACGCAGTTATAACGAAGTCAGCCTGCATTTGGGTAGTCAGGCAATGGCCGGGTAATCATGCGTTTAAACATAACAGTCTCAATCGTGATTTATGTACATTGTTTAAAACTTAAAATAAAAGCAACTAAGCAGTGAGTATCTGTAAAATAATAAAATAAGATTAAAAAAAACAATGTTGTCTACTAAGCAAAGATAAATAGTAAAATGGCTTTGCAATTGTCTTCCAAATTTACTTTTTAAAGCTGATAAAAATGCAAGTAACTGCAGTTGTAAATATTTCTATGTTTTTGTTTATTTTATGAGCAATTTATTTAAATACGAGGGTAAAATGAGAACTTTCTAAAAGTTAAAAATTAACGTTTTCGAATTATAGTTCATTAAAGCTGAAGCTTCTAATCATAAAATAAAATAAAAAATCTAAGAAAAGTTTTCCATATACTCGTACGTTTCCTAGTCTTGATAATTTAGACACTGCTCTCGTAGTCTTTTAAATAAATACATTTCTACATGACTCAAGTCTGTGAATTTAGCAAATTGTTACATTTTTCCTATTGTTTTTAAAACGTTATAATTGGTTGCCATATAAAAAAATATGTGGTCTTAAACAATAGAATGCAAGTCTATGTCTATTTATTTTATTTTTTTTTTTCAATTAAGATGGTCTTTGTGTGCTCTAAAAATTTTATGTTATATGGAGTTAGAAAAGAACTCATATAACAATTTACCTAACTATTTTACTTATTTTTTTCGATTTCTTATTTCAGTGGTTTATTTTTTTTCTAGATGGTTTTATTAAACCACTTGACCATTTCGAGAGTAATGTAGGTGCATTTTATAATGCAATCAGTTGTCAAAACAAGCCATTGTTTGGTAATTTTTCTCTTTTTATATAACTGTTGAAGTTTTATTGTTATTTTTTATGTTTTCAATAAAATTAGGCAACACGCAAGTGAAGTAAAAATTAAATTGTATAAAAATTTAAAGATTTATTTATTTATTATTTATTTATTTATTGTGACCGAAAGTATTCATAATAGGAAGGCATTATAGCATTTCAGAAGATTCTGGATTTACTAGGCAGTTCTACGGGGGGAAAGAACACATTTATAGAAGCACAATGTTCACGTGCTTTAGTTTTAATTCATGTGGCAATTGCAAATGAAAATAATAGTCCTGGGTGAGCAAATGAAATTCTCATTTGGTAAATAATATACATCATCTTCTTCCTCAAATGGATGGAATTCATCATGTTCTCCGACTTCTTCAAGAACTCCTCCATGCTCTAAGTGATTTGCAAAAGCCTAAAAAACTCTCATGTAAAAATCTGTATCAAAACCTCTGGAATATTGGGTATTGCACATACATTGCAATTCTTCATTCATTTTGATCGAAACTAACAAAAGTTATATATTTTGTTGACACAAAATATATGGGGGTCCAGCCAGACCTCATGTGCTACTAAAGTGATATATATATATAAACATCCTTGTAACTCCTTTTTTTGTTACTATTTTCATTCCGTTCCTTCACAATTAGAAAGTCAACATAATTTCAGGAGGGTACCAGAAAAATCAAGTCTCTAGCGATACTGCAAACACGTTTAAATTGGCAAAAAAAAAAGTAAAAAATTTGGGCAGACGCATGCGAGCTGTGATTATTATTTTTACTTAACCTTCCTGACCATTTCGTCGGTCTGTGAGACCGATGAATCACTTTTGTGTTAATTTCACGAAAACAAAAAATGAAAACTCCGTCATTCTCTCAGTATCTTCATTACACAGTGGTACAACATTGAATGAAGTAGAAAAACCTGGGACCGGATATTATTTTTCTTGTAGGTGTTGTCGAGTTAAAGAAGAATCCAATAGTGAAATATACCGGTCACCTCCAAAATCCGGATTTACGGTTAAAAAACCGGTTTTTGTACCTTTGCGCACTTATAAGCCTGTAATTTTGTTGATAATAATCCGATTTTCAATTTCTTACTAGATTTGGAAAGAAGTAACTGAGATCTTTCGAATGATATATAATTTATCTAAGAAAACTTGATAAATTTGGGTGTTATTGCCGAGCAAACACAAATTTTGTAGATTTTTCAAAAATTTTTCAACTTTGGTGACGTTTTTATACATTATAATGTAATAAACTATAATACTATTGAATTTATTTAAAAAGTACGTTTATTAACGATTACAACACATATTTTGGGTTAAAAATAGATAAATAATTGACTGAGTTATTAAACTTTTCATGAAAACAAAATTTTTAACAAAATGCCTGCACAATGTTTTTGGTGTTGTTTTTATGCACTTTCTCTAAAATTACAAATCACTGTTAGCCTAAACACAACTTAGAATTACAACAAATATTTGTAATGAGAGCTTTACTCATGTTTGTTTGTCAATATTGCTGTAATACATTAAAAAAAAAGAAAATTCAACCTTTGTTTGTTTTGCCCTTTTCTACGCCTATGATTTGGCATCATCAGCCATATCATAA
The DNA here is from genome assembly GCA_963924685.1 of Dexiosoma caninum. Classification (NCBI taxonomy): domain Eukaryota; kingdom Metazoa; phylum Arthropoda; class Insecta; order Diptera; family Tachinidae; genus Dexiosoma; species Dexiosoma caninum. The sequence goes on from OZ004725.1 coordinate 57,115,473, forward strand.
ACCAAATGATTGCTACTTTTGTCAAACCGATGTTTTAGCCCACTGTTTTAAAACGCGCAAAAACATTAAGTACGCAAATGTTGTAACTGTTACAAAACCAATACCTCTAAGTAATGATCTACCGACAACGAGCAAATCTGACGATGTAACAGAAAAAGATTTTGATCTACAACAACGGAGCTGCATTTTTTGTCGAAAGCTGATTTCGACGATCTTGTTCGCGATTTACACTTGTCAAAGCGGCAATCTGAAGTCCTCGGGTCGCGATTAAAGCAGTGGAATTTGGTAGAAAAAGATTTCGTTATAACATCTGGTAGAAAGAGTGACCGGACTTGGTTACTTGAAGAAAGTTTTAAGACTAGTTCCAATGACAGTGATCTCGTGTATTGCGTTGATGTACCAAAACTATTTTCGGCATTAAATCACATTTATAATGCAGATGAATGGCGACTTTTCATTGATGGTTCATGTAAAAGTAAGTTTTCTTATAAAAATGCATGACTTTATTTTTATTAATTTAAGATTTGTAATGTAATATCTAGGCTTAAAAGCTGTTTTATTGCATAACCAAAATCAATTACCTTCAGTTCCAATCGCATATGCGACTAATACAAAAGAAACTTACGAAGTGAAGAAAAATATACTAATGTTTGTTAGCTATACCACCCATAAATGGAAAGTCGTCGCTGACTTAAAGGTTTTGACAATTTTATTTGGTATGCAAGGTGGTTACACAAAGTATCCGTGCTATCTGATTTTTATATATGTTGTGTTTTCTGAATGAATTTTTTTTTATTTTTATATGAGGTCTAATATCAAAAATGCCAAATATTGTGATGAAATATAAATTGATGCTGTGAGCTAAAAAAACTTAATTTTTGTTTTTTTCTTGCTTCAGTTATTTAAAATTAGTTTCTTAAATATGTCCACTGCACAGGTTTTGAAAATTTTAAAATAGTTTTGAGATACCGAGAAATACTTGAAATCGGTCTGCGAGACCGAGAAATGTGAATTTGTCTCAAAAAAATGTAAATAGTCAGGAAGGTTAAATTACGTATTAAGCAGCAGTTATTTGCCTTTAAGATTTTACTTAATTATCTTTATAATAATTGTAGCAGCAGAAACCTCCTAAAACATTTTATTTAAAACAAACATACATTGAGATAGCCAAGCAATTAGACGGTGGTATTGTAAATAATTTTAAGACCTGACAGATATTCAGTTTCATAGACCACAAAATCAGAAGCGTGTATGATAGACAGGAAATTTTTAATAAAAACGCTTTGATTGAAGTCTAACTTCAATACGAAAATATACCAAATATAAATTATCGAAGAAAAAACTACCCTCTCTGATCATTAAATATTTTACAGCGTATGTTTTCTAGGTTCAGCATTAATTTCCTCTTAATAATTTTATTACATTTATAAATTAACAAAATCCTTTGAAAAAGATTAGTTTTGGTGTCAGTCAAAAAACTTTATTAAATGTTGAACTATTCGGTTGGTGGAACTAATGTAAATAAATTATTTGGGAAATGAACGCCTATCGCTTTATTACAAAAACAAAAAATTAAAAGCGGAGTGAGAACAAAATATTAATGAAAACAAGAAAAATACACTTGCATATTAAATGGTAAAGATGTATTTTTTTTGCTTTTCTTTAAAAGTTGATCAACTTTATATAAATGTAAACTCAAGTCGAAAAACTCATAAGCGAAAAATAGCTGTTCCGGGATGGCTTCTATATGTGTTTCTCTCAAAACTCCTGTGTAATCTATGTACTTCTCCTTTACAGCGCATCCGTTCCATTACACATCAACATCGTTACTGAATCTACAATTTCTATCACTAATAGCGTTTTTAATTCATCACATAAGAATTTGAAACAGGGAACACCTTTACGTTTTACGCCAGAAATTACGCAATCGAGAAATTGACTGTAGAAGTTCAGAACTTCGTCTTGGCCACCAAATTGCGGAAAACCTTGACACTATTACTGAAGCTCAGACTATCCAAGGCACTATGGGTAAAAGATTCAGAAAAGAAAATGAATTTTTTTAATAGAAATTGGTTTAAAATCAATTGTTTTTAAAACAAAAATTTTACAATTTAGATCATGAAATTGAATAATTTCTTTCTCTTTTTTCCAATGAAACAAATAATTTAACACGACGTGAGGTGAGCAGCAAGAAATCAAATAATGCAACACGAGACGGGATCAAATATGATATGGGATTAATAGAAATGGCCTGAAATCTTAATTTTTTTTTTTTATCTGGGACCAGCACTCAGGAGAAGTCTCCTACACATGCGAAGCATTGTGCTGGAACTATAAGAAAGGGATAGTAGGAGAAACGACAGGAGGTGAAGCTTAATTAATTATTTTTGCAGCTCTGCTTTCGCACGTTCTTTGTTTTGTTTATACTCGTAGCAGTGCTGAAGCTTCGGTTTAGTAGCCATTTTTATTATTATTTTACTTCGCCGGTGCTACACAATACCGACGAAGGATGGCGTACTGATGCGATAGTGGATTGCTATCATCTGAAGCCGGTATTGTTCAGTGACCAGTGACTATGCCTTCGCCACTGAAACCTTCCGACAACAACTGACACACAAAGACACACTAATGCACATCAGAAAAATGCGAGATGTTTATTTTTATTTTTAAAATTTTAGTCTGATACTGGGGTTCAACCCAGGTCTGTTTTTGGTTTTGTAGTCAACGTGCAGACTACCATCCATCGTGAGAATTGATAGCATTATGAGACAGAACAAATTCTAATCAGTGTTACAAACATTTTTGCTAGCTGCAGTATGTAAAACTACTCTTAATGCTGAAACAGTTTTACTACATCGCAACAATGATTGGAAACACACAACGAAATTACTCCAAAAATTTTTTTTAAAGCTTTCGAATTTTTATAATATTTTTTAATAACTGAATTTATTTTGGGAGTATCCCTTTATATATGATTCTAATTGTGCTTTTTCCCCTAAAAAAATATATATGTCATATTTATTTGTACATACTTCATGCACATGTGCACAAAAACACGCTAATGCACATCAGAAAAATGTGAACCCAGGTCTAAAAAAGTCATTAAAACATTTCACTTTTTTTCAAATGTACAGTCGTGTGACTTTGTGTTAGTTATTGTCGGGAGGTTTTAGTGGCGAAAGCATAGTCAGTGGTCACTGAACAGTACCAGCTGCAGCTGTAACTAATCCACAGGCACATCAAAACGTCCTCCTTCTTCGGTATTGTGTAGTACCGGCGAAGTTAAATAATTACTAAAAATGGCTACTAAAACAAAGTGTCAAAATTCTATACGACTTCTTAACATCAGAGGCGCTGTAAGAATGCTATAACCAAAAAAAAAACAGAGAGGAGAGAAGCAATGAAGCTTCTCCATCTGTTATCTCTCTCTCTCTCTCTCTATATCTATCTATTTTCACTAGTTGCAGCATAATGCATACCATGTGTAGTGATCATCACCTGAGTTTTGGTCCAAAATAAAAAAAAAATAAAAAATACTTCAGCATCTGCCTTTATGTGTCGAAACGTTTGTAACTGGATTATTTTAATCGAAGAGTTTACAAATTCGTTAAGTTTATTGTCATGAAATAACAAAAAAAAATTTTTTTCTTTGCTCAGATAACTCACATGAATTTTTCTTTTAAATTTGCAAATTTTATTCATATCGATTTTCTAGCAATCGATGTATCAAAAGTTACGAACATGTAATTATGTGTCTTGAATTTTATATATTCTCCCTGTAATGAATATGAATTTATTAGCATTTGCAGCCTACTCAACGCAAAAAGTGTATATCGTCGAAGAAAAACGTAAATGCTGTAAATTATTATACTTAAATTTCTATTTAAAATTCATTTTACGTTGCTAGAAAAAGTGAAATTATATTGATATTCATATAAATTAATAAATAAGCATACTTACCGTTTATGAACCGGCGAAAAATTATTGAGGTGGGTCTTACAATGCGACTAAATAATGAAACTAAAAGTAAAGAAATAAAAAAAGGAATTGAAGTATTTTGAACAAATAAAAAATTATATAAAATACAAATTTAGAAAAAACAATAAAAGTTTCGTATAAATCGTTAAGGTATTTAAAATACGTAATTTACCATTTTGTCGAATAAAGTTTTCTTATTTATGTTGATGTTTTTTAACTTGATTTTTGTTATGATTGCTTAATATGGCTAATTTTATGCTGTTAGTTCATACAGCAAAGTAAGTGATGATACCAAATTTGTTATATACCAAAAACGATATAATAAAAAAAAATTATTTATAATTTGGTGGCAAAAAAGCATGTTGATCCGTTTTGTTTTTTTTCGTTATCCACTTGATGTTCCGGTTATATATGTAAATTTTGGCAAGTTGTAAAAAATGCATTTAACTGCTTAAATATCTAACCAGTAAATTTTTAGAAATATATTTTTTTATTTTAATGTATTTATGGCTGGCTGGTTGGTTTCTGTAACTGTCTTTTTATTTGACTGCCCCACAACTTTGGGTCAACTTTCGCTTTATGCTAAAGACAGCAACAATAACAAAAAAAATTAGAAATTACAAAAAATTCCGCCAGCCATAGTATAACTTAGCTGTACAAATAGCTGGAAAAATAAAACCAAACTACTTGCCAATGTTTTTGCTTTATTCTTGTTTCTAGTGCTACCAGTTTTTATTTTTCTTCATCTCATTTTTTACTTTTAACGTTGTTTGTATGTGTGCAAGTTTTAGCAGTTATATAAATTTTATTCAGCTCTCTTTTTAGTATATTTGGTGTATAAAAAAATCAGCGACCTTTTATTACACGGTAAATTATTGATAAAAACCCAGAAAATGGAAAATTTAGTATGAGAAACTCGAGCTTTAATAATTGTAAAAATAGTTTAATAACAACAAAAAATAAGAAAACCTTTAGTTACTGACACTGTATCGTGATTGAGGATTGTCGTTTTTTTAATGCAAAAATAGTTAAAAAGCAGATAATACATATTTTGCAAATATTTACGATACTAAAAATTCATAACTTTTTTTCCATGCTAATTGAAATTATTTTTTCGAACTGGCTGCGCATAATAAAAAAATTGCTGGGAATGTTACAAACTTCGATATAAAATTAAATAAAAAAATTTAGTTCAAGATACGATTATTTATTTTTGAGGTGTGAAAATAAAAATATTAAAAAAATTTAGCTTTTATTTATTTGTTATTAATTGGCCCAGTGATCAGGAGATATCCCCTACATATGCAATGCATGTATCCAAAGTAGTTGGAAAGGGATAGTGATAGAAATATAGAAGAGATAGAAAGGAATAATGATAGAAATATAGAAGATACAGAAGGCGAAGAGTTACAAGAATAGAGAACTTAATTCTGCCACAACTTAGCAGTTGTATGTTTTTTTTTTATAATTTATAAAGCTGGGTTGTTGTGTCTGTGGTGTTATGTAGCATTGCCATCATTGCGATTTTCCTACGAAATCTGACTGTAAATTTTTCATTTGGTAGGATGGTAGGTTTAAGGACAAATCAGTCATTCAAAAAAATTCCAAAACACTGGTAAAAATCATTATGATTTAAATTTAAAATTTTTGGCAACCCTGTTTAACTCTCAATAAAAAATATAACAAGTTCCAAAAATTTCTTTCTTTAATAATTAACACTAAAAATACGCTGAGCCCTGTTGTAAGGTAGGAGCAAATATTTAAAAATTGCAAAACACCCTAGATTGCCTTAAAATTTTAAAATCACGTAGATTGCGACTCTGATATCATTATTACACACTACAACTTGTCATGATTAACAAAAACTAATCCTTCAGCAGAACTGAATATTTTTGTATTGTTTTTTTTTTTATTTTGGATCAGCACTCAGGATATGGCCCCTATACATGCGATGCATTTATAATGGAACTAAAGAGAAGGGATAGTAGGAGAAATGATAGGAGGTGAAGCTTCACTATCTTACAATACTACTTTTTGCACGTTATTTGTTTTTACAGCAGTGTTGTAGCGTCTCTGATGTGAAGGAGACGTATTAAATTTTAAAGCTTCGTTTTTTTGGGATAAAATTAGGTGCATTAAAAATAGATTAAATCAGAAAGGCTTTTTACTATTGCTATTACATAGTTCCGCAGCTTCGAACGAGAGTTTTGAGCTTATGAAACATAATAATGCACACCATGTCAGGTTAGCAAGAAAACGACTTTTTCAAGAAGTAAATTTATATATACAATTCGATTTCTTGATATAGGATCATTCATTCGTATATATCATTTAATGATTTCACAAAAACCTTAAGTCACAAAAAGTTCAAGATCGACTTTTTGGTTGATTGTAATGAACAGACACAAAATAAATGTTCCTGCAAAATTTTACACGCCTACAATTAGAAGTAGCATTTTTATGAACAAAATTATTAAAGCGCAATGCAAGCATAAAAATTAGTTTGCAAGTATTTCTTCTTCTGTAACTTAGAGTTCTAATGAATTCATATGACGATATAAAATCCCCATATTCTCTAATTATTTGTCGAAGTCGCATCAGTACGATATCAAAAAGCTCTTTGCTCAACAAATGATTACTCTTGACAGCTTATTACTATTTCGTAAGGCTTAGAGAATTTTAAAAGGTTGTGTGTAAAAGCTTGTGCTAACCTGGTAATTTGATTATTTCATTTGAATACTGAAATTCTTCCAGCTGGTCTTGTGTATATAAATGCAAGCATGGAGGCTCTGTCAATTCGAATTTGGTGCAATTCAATGTATGAGTCACTCTCGATTTTACTAACTTGAAGATATTTAACAATTTATATATATATACTGCTATGGGCTCGTGGTAGTATAATTCTTTATACACAATACTAGAAAAATGAAACCAAAACAGTTTGCTCAAGTGGAATAAAAGGAAGAAAACATGGGTGCTAAGTTAATAATGAAAACAAAACCAAGAAATGCCAAGGATAATTGCAAGTTGTAGATGGTAAATTTAGAGCTACATTATGGGAAGAAATTAACGAAGAATAATTTCTCGTATTACATTAACAAAAAAAAAAAAATTAAAATATACAACTATAATTAGAATTACTGATAACCACACACAGTGGACTGCTAGTGTTTACAATTTTTGTCTTTGAGTTAGTTTGTTTCGCAGTAACTGTAACATATAATGCGCCCGTATATTATCGATCATTGAAAATTTATCAATTTTAAGTAATGAGGAACGCACATTTGATGAATGTATCCTGGTCCTTCATTGCGGGCGGATAAAATCTTAGCATAGCCATCTGAACGTACTAGCAGATCTTGGTCTGTTATCATTGATAACAAGATTTTTTCTGGAAGGAAAAAGTACGCGTTATTTTCGATGAACGTGTGAAGGGACTTTTGATCGTCATTCGGCAGCTTAGGAATCCAAGATATGTATTGAAAAACGTGACAACTTCGGTGTCAGTGGTTGGCAATTAACTTTAGAGAGATCATTATAGAGCGCTCAGTATCAACCCTGTAACCTGCACAATACGTCAATACAATTAACGCAACAATCAGTCTTAATTGCCGACACATTTGTACATAAAAATAACCCAAAAAATCGTGTGCTTTATTTAAGTTCATATTTTGTTTACGATGTTGTTCTTGCCGTCAAGTGACACACACTTGAAAATATCAAATGTAAATCATGTTACACATTTAATTCCCAAAGTTTGTGTTTTTATAAATTATATTTAATTTATTTTAATTAATTTGGAAATTACTCAAAATTTATGATTGTCTGGTAGATTTGTTAAATTAGTAATTATAGCTATAAGAAAAACTTAGGAATAAAAATATGAGTGCATTGCGAAATGTCATTCGAATGTAGAATCTAGAATCTTCTCATAGTTAGTAATGAGTAGAAGTAGAATAATTTTGTAATTTAAAAAAGATGAAATAAATCAGATTTAGTGAGCTTCACACGGAGCTCTAAGTCAAGTAAAGAATAAAATTGTGCATTGTGCTGGATCTAGTGGAAAGGGATTGTAGGAGAAATGATAGGAGGTGAAGCTTCACTATCTTACATCTCTGTTTTTTGCACGTTCATTGTTTTTTTATATCAGTGTTGCAGCGCCTCTGTTGTCAAAGAAACGTATTAAATTTTTAAGCTTCGCTTTTAGTAGCCATTTTCATTAATCATTTTAATTTGCCGGTGGTACACAATACCGACAAAGGAGGGTGTTCTGATGTGCCTGTGGATTAGTTACAGCGAAAGCCGTTACTGTTCAGTGACCAGTGGCTATGCCTTCGACACTGAAACCTTCCATCGCCACCCTCAATTTGCGTTTGTTTGGAAGCGAACGTGATAGAGAAGCAATAAGCGTATACAAATATACACGATTTCGTTATATCATACTTATAGGTAGATCAGGATACAATTATTGACTGTTCTGGAGGAATTATCGAATTACTTTCTCTTCAAAATTGTGTTGGTTTTCTGAGAGCTTCAATTTTCTGACATTAGGGTGGTGAAGTTGAGGGTTAGAAACAGAAATCTGGTGGATAAATACTAGAACGGAATACTTGAAGTCAATGGACATTGATGATTGATATAGGGTTTCTAGAGACAAAAGCATTGATATCATATTATTTAAGATCTGACTGCTACTGCAGAAGATATAGAGAAAAATTTTAAAAGGCGACCCCTACGAAAACAAAAACAAGTTTTTTTTATATTTTCGAAAATGCCGTCCAAAAATACTTTATATTAGTGGGTGTACGAGGAATTTATTTTTACGTACGGTCTAATGCACATACTTCCATATGTATAGGACTAAATTTTTTTTAATTTTAAAGTTTGAAAAAAAAATATACCTTATAAAGCACATGTGAATTACTTTAAATTCGATTTACATCAATCGCGGCGTACATGGAGGCACCAACAACAACAACAGGATTGATATCATAAAAATAAAAAAATTGTGTGTTCGTGGACAAAGTGAGAAATTTTCCAGCATAACAATTATTGCAAAGGTACAAATTAATTCACCCTTGAATTTGAAATGCAAAATTTCACCCACTTTTCTTCCCATTGTACAATATTTTCAATCTGTTTTCATATTATTTTACTTGAACATTTAATTTGTCAAATCTGTAATCTTTGGGAAGAATTCAATGTGTATTATTCAATGAGCTTCATATTTTTTTCTTGCGTACATACTTGTATGTTATTTTGAAGTGTAAAAACTTAAATATTTGCAATAAATAGAACGTTGCATTATACTTGAATTGCTTGTGTTATTTTTAAGTTTGTTCGTTCTTTCGGTTTATTCATCATTTTAGGTATTGTTGGCGTTGTAAACACACACATGTATGAATGTCTGGCCCCAATGGAAAGTGGGTCTACAGTTCAATGTCTTTAAAATAATTTTTTTTTGCAGTTTATTTTTTACAAATTTTGCACAGCACACCAAAATCGTGTTAAGGAGGCAATGCATTGCATGGCAATTATTAGTGAAGATATGTATGTATGAAGTACAAACAAGTACAACCAATTTATTTTAAAAGACGTGTTTAAAAAGAAATAATTAGCGCGACAGAGAAATTAATTTGGAAAAAAGCCAAAGGGAAAAAATTGAGGCAAAGTGTGGTTTACGGAGGAACTTTTAGAATTAATTACGCAGAATTTTTGTAAAAAAAATTAATGTACTGTAACAAAAGTTTAATTTGGTTCTTCAAAAGTAGTTCATGAATCTCTGAAACTTATATTTTAAATAAATAGAAAGTGTGAGTCTTACATGTTTTTGGTTTAAAGCATCTTAATGATTATTTAAATTAAAAGACCTTGAATTATTTAGTTATTTAATTTAACCGAACCTTTTTGGTCTATATACGTTTAATAGTATTCAAATGGAAAATGTACAAACTAAAAAAATATTGTATAAAGTTATTAAAATAAATAAAATCCAATAAAATTAACAATTGTTTTTTTTAAAGTATGGAAATGGTAATAATAATTAATATACAATATGGAAATATTAGTTTCAAAAATACGAAAAAAGTTCAAAATGCGCGCAATTCTAACTATAAAAAAGTGTTCATTCATGGCTATGCAAATTCTATTAAAATAATCTGAGGGGGACTAGTAGAATGCGAGAAAACGAAACTGTTCTATGGGGGGAAAGGGTGATTTAGAGAAATAACTTTGTAAAACAAAATGACTAGAATAAAAGATAGGCCAAGAAAACGAGCTACAGAGGGGGAGACATGGTCTCTCATCCTCAATCGAAAATCATATCTAACGATCTTTTTTACTATTTTATTAACTTCTTTCAAAGTGGTAAGCTTAGTTGCCAAATAAAATTATAAACGATAATAACCAATTAAAAGAAGAAGACAATTGGGAACCAAAATTCTAAACTAGTTGATTTAAGAGAATAAGAAGAGATTGTGCAAAAATACTAAATATATTGTAAATGTAGATAACTTCTTGATATGGAATTCTACGCTAATAGCGTCAAAATAATATAATGAGAAGATCCTCGGTTCAAGACCGCAACGGACCATCACTCAGGAGAGGAACTAGGGGCAAAAGATAATGAGAGTGAAGGAATAGACAGAGGAAATCTTTACTGTCTCTGATTTTGCACTTTTTTTTGTTTTGTTTATAGCACTGTTGCAGTGCTACTAATGTCAAGGAGACGCATTCAATTTTGAGACTTTGTTTTAGGAGCCATTTTTTAGTATAGTTTAGTTTTATAATAAATAAAATTGCCAACCTCTAGCTTAAAAATTAATGCGTCAACATAACAACAGAGACGCTACAACTCCGGTTTACAACTAGTTAAAAAAAAATCGTAACTGCAGAGTTGTATTAATTTATTATTATTTGGAAAAGTTAGTTTAGTGTCCTTCTACATGTGAAAAAAATATCGACTTTTCTTCATTTGTTAAGCTTGTTTTATCTATTTCTTCCTTCTATGACACTTAATAATTTTAACTTTAAACAGTGAGAGGTTTTCAGTTAATGCGACATAAGTCACAATAAAATGTAGCAAAGATACATTTTTGGTTTGCAGCAATTTAATCGCTGATTTAATAAACACTGAATTGAGAGCACAGTATTAAATATAATGCAAGTGGATTTTTCTATATAATTCCATATTAAACTTCATAGTTTACTTTTAATTTTTTTTAAGCCTTCCGTTTGTAATTTTTCTCTATTAATATATTTTTCTTTATAATATTCCCCTATATACTCGCAGTCTAGTCTTGTTGCAAATTTCTTACATTTTATTTTTTGTTAAATAGTATGCATCTGTCTGTCTTAAGCAATAAATAGTAGAAAAAAGTCACAAGACGACATTGTTTTAAAATGTTTTTATGAAAAAAAAAAATATCAAGAAAAAGCTAGACATCTAGTACTTGTGCATAAAGTAAAGGTATTTACTTTTAAGCCATAAACCATTTTCAATGCACATTTCTGCATTTGCAAGTGCAACTCATTTGTTTATGAACATTTGATAGTTTCAAATGTGTGTGTATTTCCCATAGAGTAGTGTGTACCTATACGAGTACTTATGTGCACATTGTATTATCTTTAGTTTACCAATACTAAATGAAAAAATGTTAAAAAAATTAACTTAAATGTTGTCATTTCTAAGCAAAGAAGTATGCAGAAAAAATTAAGTCTAAATATAAATTTATATAAAATAAAAGAGAAATTAAACGTGATTTCAAATATTGCAACATTTCGAAACCGAACGCGTATTCATTCGCTAAAATTACGCCAATAATACTGTATACTTAAAATTTAAGTGGGTTAATGTAGTTGCATTTCTTTTTGTTTGGCAGCCAAATCATTTTAAAGACAAGAAGTTAAGTTAATGCCAATTCAGTCTACATTTTAAAGTTATGTTATCCAAATACCAAGATTCTTTTTAAAGGAGAAATATTTTTTATTTGTAACAAGTGAAAATCCAAATCAGAAATAAAAAATTATTTTTTTTAAATAATTTAAACACTTGTCTGCTTTAGGAAAACGAATTAAAAAAAACGACAGAAGTAGAAAAATTAAAAGCTTTACTGCCATTTATTATCATGTTGCGAACATCTGCCTCCAACATTTTTCGCAATTTCCTTTTCACAGTGTCAAAGTTTATTTAAACACATTCTCTTTAAAAAGCCATAAATTCGTTATTGAGGTTTTATTTGATTTTTAACTAAATAAATTTTCCTTTATTTTGTACAGCTTGAATTTATTACAGACACCATTAAACACTAAAATTATTTATAAAAAATAAATTCTGTAAGCGCAGCGCGCTGCTACTTTCGGCTATTAACTAGTTATACTGTGGAAATTTTGTAAGGCTGTACGAGAAACAGAGTTGAAGGTAATATTGGTTTAACGGCATCAGCTTCACATTTAAGCTGAAATCTACTTTTTTCTTTGTTTTTTAACTCGGCAATGTTGTTGACTCCCTTCTTGAAATGTTTGTATAATTTTGTGACTGCCTTGCTTTATGTGAAATTTATTATTAAAATTTTTTAATATTTTCCTATTGAAATAATGGGTTTTATTTTGCTTTTATTGAAGTTCATTGATCATCTATCAGTGGGGGGATCATAGAGAAACAAATATTTAGAAACAAAAGTGAAATTTCATTCACAAAATCTTAACTTGGAAAATTTTTGCTTTCAATACGAAATATTTTAGGATGTACTGAGGAAAGGTAAATATACTGTTTAAATATTTAAAGATATATATAAACGATTAAAATTATTATTCTTTTTTTTTTGCTAAAGTATTTAGCACGTTCCAGGCTTCGATCCCGGTATCCGACTAAGTCATAAAAATATTTTGAATTTTTTTGATGTGTGCGTTAGTAAAAACTTCTTGCAATATGGAGGTGAAATAGAATTGATTATTGTGTATATATATATGTACGTCATAATTAAAACGGAAGTCATTTCAAATAAGAGGTAAGAAAGAGGAAAATATTAAATTGACATTTTAAGCTTTTCTGCACTACTGACGTTTCAAAGATATCTATGGACCACAAAAACTTAAGTCCACTTAAGTTTTTGGTCTAATCGATATGTTTTTACCAGGTCCAGAAATACTCTATATGAAAACAGAACTTATATGTATGTATATATAGGAATATTTTTGTTCAGCATTTAAAAGATTTTGTGTTCTTCTACAAATGTTAAAATTAGTCTTAAGTTCTTTTGTCAAAAGTCCATGATATACATATAGACCATAATTACACATTCAAATAAGCGGAGAGTTTTTTTTCTATTTTCTTTTAAAGTTACTTCGAAACTCTTGTCGCCTTTATATCTGAATTTTTTTAAACGTGTTATAAAGAAAAATCAAATAATAAAATTACATGTAAACAATAAAACTGTGCTGTATAGTAAGCGTGTTCTACCTATATTATGCGATAAAAACTTCTTTTATATATAATTAAAAGAGAATTACAAATGCAACTTTTAAGACGTGCTATTATTGCAACAAGAAGTCCTTCTTTTTATTTAAATATAGATTTAGGAATATTTGAGCAATGCTATATACAACGATTAGAAGAAGCTTAAAATGTTGTTTATTATAAAAAGTACGAAATTGGAGTTCATTTTTGGAGCTTGCTACTAAATTTTCAGATTCTATTGTTTATGGATAAATATTTCTCTCTTTCTTATATTTCTCTTTCTCATTTTGAGCCGTTTTGCTGCACGAAATCGTTGCATAACTTCCTTGTAGTGTTCCTTATTAACAGTACGACCTGTTGGCAAGAACTCTTGTTGCACCACGCCATTGTAATCGAAGAGAACAAAATTCACCTTTTCTTTTGAATAAATTGCTAAAATTTTAATAAAATTATTTATTATAATAAACGCATAAATAAAAAAGTTATAAACCATTTAAACCATATAGCTCATTCTCCGCCACCCTATACTTGCAATTTTCTTTAATAAAAGGCGGTAAAAATATTAATTTTCGTAAAATTTTTAATTACCAACGCAATTTATTTGTTTAATTTTTACAAGTTTAATTTTAATGAAACATAGAAGTTTGTGAAGGAAATTTATTTAGAAAATAAATTATTATTTCACTCATGTCTATGTTTTAAAATATTAAGAAATTTAAAACCAAGTCTTTATTTTATTGCTTTCAAAAGATTCGGCTTCCATAATATACCTTGTGTAATTTCAAGTATATTTCCATTAATAATCTTTAGTGGTGCCCCGGTTATCTAGTGAGTAGTTCTACAAACTGTCGGCGTGAGTGTTCTGGGTTCGAATCGTAGCAGTAAATCACTGCATCGAGTCTTAGTTATTGTGCTCCCTACAGTAGAATTTTAATTGTAGAAGTATAAATACATAAAAAATATTTCTATTAATTAATCAACAAAAGTTAACATTTTGGAAAATCTCACATTTCATATGTTTAATTAAAATACATCATTAAAAAAATAAAAATCAGTTTCATTTTCATTTCCAGCAGGAAAAACAAAAAATGAAATGTTTTCTGTATTCACTACTGAAGCATTTCATAAAAAAAGACGCCAAAAGTAAAACGAAAATAAGAAAGAGAAAATAGACTGCAAAACAAATATAAAAAATATAATTAATTTAATTTCAGTTGTTAAAAGTGCTTGAAGCTTTTGACTGTCTATAACATTTGATTATGCCAAAGACGACTTCATTTTATTTCCTATATTTTTTTTTAAAGCCATTTTTTTTGCTTTCAGACTTATTGCGTTAAGGTTAAGGAAAAGAAACACGGCTCATTTTTTTTAAAAAACATAAAAATTCAGTGAAATGATATGAATAAGAAAAGGGAGAATATTATCGTTTATAATTTTTCTTTGGCTAATTTGATGCGTATCTTCTTGGATACTTCTTTTTATTCAGGAGTGTTGGTAATATTATTAGTTTTGTGTAAGAAGTATGTATGTATTTTCAAATAGTATGTTTATTCATATTGAATATAAATGGAATATAATAATAATTTCATTTGTTGTTGTCGTTTCTTTTCTCTTCATATTTTACATTTAACGGTTGCAGAAAACATGCTCATAGGAAAACAATTTAAAAATTAAATCTTTCTTTGTTTTTTGTGCTTGCCAGTGAATTAGAAATGGCAATTGTATACTCTTTTTACTCCTCTCGTAAAACTTAAAAAATGCATGGTGCTAAGAAATCATAGTTGATTGATAAATTTTTCTTATTGTTTATCTTCTTCATGATGATGTTTGACACCTGCTGTTTGGCTATAAAATGATTTATATTGGCTTTGTATTCCAGCATTGATGTTGTTGATAGAGGAACAATAAAATTGTTTTACTCGTAATTAAATTTGGTTTTTGCTCTGGTATTAGGAATTGTAAATTTTTGTATTGCAGTAAAAGGAGGATTTCAAATAATTTTAAAATTATAAGATTTTTTTTATGGATTTTATTAATGTTGGGTAATTTTTGGAATTTTCCATTTCAATTTAAAAATATATTAACAGAAGGAGGACCAGATGTGTGAATAGCTAAATTGGAAAAACAGCCAACAAAAGAGTTCAGTTGTTCTATCAGAATTTTTGAATATTTTTTAAGTGCTCTGCTCTGTGGTCTGGTTGTTGTCAAACAGCGTGAAATATTCAGTGTGATTTAACGTACCTATAAAATTTTCTGTGAGGAATACCGGTTAGATAAACAGAGAACAAACAGCTGATAGCACGAAGGTCTCACAATCTGACCCTACCCTGAAAACAAAGCACAATTAGAATCATATAAGTATATAAAGAGATATTCCCATAACAAATTCAGTTAATATAATTTGGCTTCGTTATTCTTTTTATTCAAAGAGGAATAAGTTAATTTTCATTGCAAAATTAAAGGTCGAACATATTTTATTTATTTTTTAAATATAAGAGTTAAACAAATATTATTTAATTTAGTTAAACTTAAGTTATTAAATATTTAATTTACACATGTTTATAAAACGTTTTGAATAATTTTTTAATTAATACTAAAAATTAATATGTAAGTTTAGAATTAAAGAATATTAAAAAAAATAAAATAAAATTTTTATGAAACTATGAAGACAAGGGCGAAACATTCTATTTATCCCAGGGCGCTACAGTTGTTAATGCGGCCCTGTCTGCAGTTGTGTGTTAATTACACAACAAACTTACGGCGTCTCTGATGTTAACTTTGACGCATTATTTTTAAGCAAAGTAGAGCTATTTTATTTAATATTTTACTTCGCCGACGTTTCATTGTTCAAATACCGATGAGGGATAGGGCTGTAGCACAGAAAAATCTGAAATAAATGTTTACTTGACTGTGCCAAGAATCGAACAAGGGAACTTCTGGCTGCAGCGCCAATACGGTAATACTCAGCATTGAGCACCCCCTAGGATTTATTGACTCCTGATAGTCTCCGTTAGGAATCGAACGCAAAACCCCCACAATGATAAAGTAGCGCACCACTCAATACACTACCGAAGAACCCTTGGCAGCAACGCTCTTTTAAGACAAGTGCCTTTACAATCTCACAATAAAGTCAAAGTGTATGAAATGCTTGTATATATTTAATGTACAAAATACACAGATGCATATACATATATACATATATACCATTTGTTTCGAATTCAAGCAAAGACTTTTGCTCATCGCTATATATTTTATTTCATTTCACTTTCATAAGAGATTTGCCCTCCAGGTTAATCATAATTTCAAACTTTAGTTTTTTCGGTATTAAATGACACTTTCATGTCTCACACTAAAATACCACATGGGCAACATGCACCTTAAATAAAAACGAAAAACATTTTTCTTTTATTTCTGTTTGGCATTCATAATGTCACATGCATACAATAAAGTCTTAGGTTGCGGTATGAAGAAACTATTAAAAACATGAACATGGACATAAAAAACAATAAAACACAAAACACAAATATATTTCTCTTTCATTAGACCGCAGTGACCAAAGTCAACCAGCAGCTACGTTAACTGTTGGTAAAATTTTACTTCTTTGTTTTTACTAAACCAAACAGCAGCAGCCTTCTAAAGATGATCTCTGAATAATAAAAAATGCAACTAAATGAGAAGATGATGTTCGAACACTAAATCAGGCATTTTGTTAGAGCTTTCACAGGAGAAATTTTAACTATAAAACATTTTATAAATAAGGAAAACCTACAGCCAGTAAAACAATGCATTGCCATGTTTTATCTTTTAGTAAATCTTAGAAACCAACACAAAAAAATTTTTATTATCATAATATGTTGCTTTTTTCATACGATTTTATTAAATGTCACTGCGGAGAAAACAGTCAATAAATACTTTTAAAAGTAATTTATTTTTTTCCTAAAATAAAAATTTACTGAAGCAAAAAATTGTTGGCATTTTTTTTATAATTTTGCTACAAAGTAATATTTGAATATATTAAATAAATAAAACTATGTTTAATTTTCACAATTTAGAAACAAAGTTTTCGACTTTTAATTCTGTACATTGAAGGAGCACTGATAAAAAGTTAACGTGCAAATTTAAGCAGAAAAAAATTTATATTTTCCTCTGACTTAAAACCACAAATACATTTTTTAAGACGAAAACCATTACAGAGAGAAATTAAAGAAACTGTTTAAATGAAAAAAACCTCTAAAAATTAAAGACAGCCTTGTGCTGCATGGCATTTATCTACGTATGGCTAATGAAGTCAGAGAAGAAAATCCACTACAACAGTATTAACAACAAAAGAAGTTGTTTGAAATGTTGCATACATTGAGATATTTGATTGTTAGTATTGATCTTCTACACAAACAGTAAGAAAACTTTTCCAATAGAAATGAATAAAACAAAATAGAAATACATATTTATTTCTGAACGTAGACACTGATTTTCATCGTACAGGCATTTGAAAGCTGCTCTAGTGATTTCTGTGTTCTTGTTTCTTTTGTTGGAGGAGTATGCATACATATTTGTAAAATTTATTTAATATTTTATATAAATTTTTTCCTGTTAGAGACTCCATTAATGGAAAATATAATTTGAGGTCATTTGTTTGGTTTTTACTTTTTACATTTTTTTTTGCTTGGAAATAATATATATTAATTTTTTATATTAAGAGATGGTCAATAAAAAAAGTCTGCTGATGATGCTCCTTGAACTATAACCAAAGAGTGCGATCATCATTATTATATTCACCAAGAGTTAGTAGGAAATATATGTTTTACTTTATTTCTGTCTGGGTCGTTATCGCAAATAATAAAATGTTAAGTTTTCAAACACCAGGTGTTAGCAATGTTTATATTTTTAAACTTTTTTTTGAATTTTATTCAGAGTGATTTATATTTGATTTATAATTTACATACATGTCGAAGAAAAGAAACAATGAGAGAGTGTATACATACATTAAAAATATTTTCGGCAAAAATTAACAAATAACCTATTTAAAGTTTGTGGCTCAAATCTTTTGTTTTATTGCAACCACTTTTAAAAACATATCATATTAATTGCTCTTCTAAATAGCATTATTTTACCTTGCTGTTTTATATTGCCGAATGCATTAAAATTTTAGGAATGAATTTTTTCATTTTTTCTTTCTAGCATTTTATAAAACGATTTCAAGTTTATTGAAAGTAATTAAAAATAACACATAAAAATTCAAGTTATTCTTCAAATTAAAATCATATACTTATATTAATTAATTAAATAATTTTTAATTAATTTTATTTATTATTTTACTTCTTGAACAAGATTTCTTCTTTTTAATAACTTCCAAGGAGTTTTTTCTTACTTTAGTTAGTCTTATATTAAAAACATCGACAGTTATTAAATTCGAAAAAGAGAAAATGAAAAATTGCACATAATCTTATTTAAAAGAAATAAAACTTAAAACTCCCTATACTATTATAATATTGGCTTAAAGACAAAGCATCAAAGTTAACAGCACAGACGCCACAACTTTGCCCTACCTCTTCCACTATATGTCTATTTTCTACACTATCATAAGGGATATCCCCTGAGAAAAAAGTCAAATAGTTGTTAAAAATTAAACCTAAATTTCTTATTCTATTTACACACACAATTATTAGGTCATAATTCAAAATAAGAGAAGCTATACTCTTCTTCCAAATAATAAAGGATTTCGATTTCAAAAAGAGAGCGTTTGCACTAGCGCAGAGATAAATTCCTTTTAATTTCTGTGATATACGTAGCAATATTCTCAGCCGCGGTAATGAATGTAAGATTCACGTCATCTGCGTGGAGATGAATGTTATAATGGGAAAGTATTTTTGGCAATTCAATTGCATATATTGAAAATAAAAGCGGTCCTAAGATAGAGCATTGTGATATACCCTTACAACAGTTTGTTTATCAGACCACAAATTAAAAAAAAAAAATACCATGCGTACCGTGTCTTGGAGTGGTCTAAGAAATTTATTTTTCATTCCTCCATTCCCTGCCGTATGTGTTCACTTACTTCAACAACAGCCTTGTTGTTCTTAAGGATACACCAAATCTATAGTTTGTTAAAAAGGTCTACGAATTCATGTTGAGCTTTCTAAAGGCTTTGTGATAATTAAAAAAAATCCTTTAGAAGTTGGTTTGCTGGATTTGCAATATTTCTGTTCATTCCATGATTGTATATGATATAGATAATTATATATAGAAATCTTAGTACCGACAGTTCCGTAATAATTAATTTTCTGGATAATATAATTTTCTGCTTCGTGTAACATTTATTTTTAGGCATCTTTAAAATACAATTTTTGTAAAACTTATCGCTTTAATTATTTAGTTTTTTTTAATAATTCTTCCAAAAAATAAATAGACAAGAAATTTCAATTAAATAGTTTTCATAAAGTCAGCCAAATTATTTGACGTTAGTAAAATTTTTATGGTAATTTCATGTCTATTGTGTTAGCTAAAACAAACTATTCACGATAGAAAAAAATGTTACAGAAAAGAAATTCCGCCATAATTTGATTAACAAATAATCAAGTTTATGTTTTAACTCGAAACATTTTGAAAAGCACTTTTCAAACTACTGCATTGAAGGATTACGAAAAAAAAGAAATGGGTATTTAAACAAACATTAAACGTAAAACTCTCACTCTCACTCTGATAAGATCGACGTGATGATTGTTACCGCTACCGTCATAGTTTTAATTTATTATACATTTTTTACGTTTAAATATTTTTTACTGCCCGCTTAAAATTTGGACAGGTAATATCTAAATTACGTTCATTTATTTGTTTCTTTTTTTTTGTTGATGTATTTAAAAAAAATTAAGACTACCACGGTCGAAAGGAATCAGTTTATTGTGCGTTTTTGATCTTTTAAACTATATTTTTGAACTTTTTACATTTAAATAACAAATGTTACGAGTATAATGTGACAACATCCTATCCTCAAGTAACTGTAACGTTATAATTTTAATTTGCAATAGTTAAAAAATGTCTTCGGCATTTCTCTAAAAAAATAATATCATTGATATACCTCAAAATATCGTTTCACTGAAATATTTTGGTAGCATCCTTATATTACCTACAACAAAGTTTATGTCTTTCTAATACATCCATACGTATTAATTGTTATGGCGAAAAAAATTAAGAAAACGATTTTTTGTCAATAACAGTTATTTATGTAACAAAACTTGCGTTTTATAAAGTTATAATATTGTAATTGTTTATGTTATTACAAATTGAAAATCCTCTTAATTGCTTGTAATTTCCTTAAGCAATTTCAACTCAAAACTCCATCATACGAACTTTTTTAAACTAATGCGAAGAAAATTACACCATCATTATAATTTAACCACTAAAACTACACAGATGGTACATTTATTTTCAGACCAAGTTAAAAAAAAAACAATTTCTACTAGAAAAACAAAACAATGTTGGGGAGCGAAAAAACAATAGTGTTCATCTTCATTTATGTATGTATGTATTTCTACTTGCTTTTGAACAAACATTAGCCAACTGACCTAATTGTTTTTTATTTAGAATAAAGATGAACAAAAAAATAAAAAACACCGCTACTTTTTCTTTAAATATTTGTTTTATCTTTTAAGTTCGGTCTACAAAACAAACTAAGAGAAGTGCTGTTTTTGTTGCAGTTCTTAACGCGGCTGCTGTCGTTTCTAATGATGACTATCATGATAATGATGATTATGTTTTTTACATGAATATTCCTCTTTTCGACTACAACGCTCAAGTTCTATAGAAGAAAAAAATTCGAAAGATTAGCATTTAAGTTAATTGTTGCCGATGTATGCTGTTGTCTGTTGTTGTTGTTGTTGTTCTTGTTATCACGGAGTTTTTTGTTACTGTCTATAAAGTTTCTGCTTTTTTCAGCTACTTTTTTTCTTAACTAAGTTCTATTTATTGTACTTTGAATTCTTTGACAGAACAATGTAATTATTCTAAGCGCCAGCCATAAAAGCAAAAAAAAAAGTATTTTCTTCGAATGCCCTTTAGTTGTTTTTATTATATTTATTGGAATTTAATTGAGTTTAAACTAATAACCTCTTAAAAATTTTTTGTTGACATGACAATGGCTTAGAAATTGAAGAAAATTTGTAAAAAAGTAATAAAATTTTTAAAACATTAACATACCTTGAAATTTTGAAATGTGCTTGTATTTATCTAAAAACTGTTGGCATCATAAAAACACACGAAAGCGTCTATACTGGAAAAATAATATTTTAGCATGAATTTTTCATAAAGAAAAAAAATTTACTTTTGTAATAATCTAAATAAAATTTCATCAGTTTGTATTTCGTTATGGGAATATTCAGTACATGTAAAGTTATTAACAAAATGCAAACCAACAATTTTAATAAAAGAAGCTTAAAGTTAAAGGGAAAAACATATTTATTTATTAATTTCTCCCTCATTCTCATGTTCAGTTACCCACCTTCTGTGCAAAATTGTTTTGCTTCAATTTAATTAAATAACCACATTTTTCCCTGTTTATAACACAATTGTAGAAAATTTTTTTGTTATGATAAGACGATATCCCCATTTGTTCCTTTATTTTTCATCACCTGAAGCCAAGTTTTTCTCCTAAATCGGTCTTACTTTAGTCTGCAATAAAATTTAAATAGCACCCTAAAAATTTACAATTAGTTTTGTTTTAGTGGTCCAGTAAGTCATTTTAATGAAAAATAACTTTTTACTTGAGTTAGAATGTTTATAGAATTTGAAGGTAATTTGTAATTATGGGAAACAATGTTTGTTTTTTACAGTGGATTCCGGTTATAACGAACTCCTCGGTACCGGACACTTTTGTTCATTATGGTCGAAGTTCCTTATAACCGAAGTAAATAATTTTTTATTGGTCTTCACAATTTTTTTTTCTTCATTTGTTGAAATATTTGACAATGTTCACTTGAAAATTTGATATATTTAAATTTTTTCCTTAATTTTTCTTCAAAGTTATATTTCGGGAATTTCTTTTATAATTTAATTTTTTGACATTTTTAGTTCCTGTGAGTTTAAATTTATTATTTATTTGTTAACTAAGGGAACAGCTGATAGTGTTACGAAATTGTGATAAATAATTTAAATTTTAAAAATACGCCAGACAAAAATTTGGGATTTGTGTTCGTTCGTTATAACCGTATAAATTTCTATGCATTTCTGATTATTAGACTTAAGAAACAATTCGTTATAAACAAAAATTTACTATAACCGGAGTTGGCTATAACCATATTAATTTCTATGAAATATTAATGCAAAACTGTTGGAGCAGAGAGATTCTTCGTTGTAAGCGAAAGTTTGTTATAACCGGCGTTCGTTATAACTGTTTTTTCTGTGTTCTTATAGCAGAATAATAAACCAGAAAAAATTATCAATACCGATTAAGAGCAGCTTTCCCATCTCAGGCTATAATTATTACGCATTGAACTAACATCTACGGTTTTTTATATTTATAATTTTGAGTGCTCATAGTTAAAATTAGAACGTTATATCACACATAAATATCTTCTGATTATTGCAAATGAATCTTAGCCTAAGAATGTTTGATAAACTAAAGGCAGGTTTATCTTTTTTTGGATAAAATTTGGTAACTCCAATACAACCTTAAGTTTCCTTTATGTGGTCTTGTCATGTTTTTCAGTTTTATTTTAAAGAAAAATTAAAGCTAACTACTAAATATCGAAATAAGAACAAAAGTACATGAAGCATTTTATATATCGAAAAATAATTTTATGAATACGGCAGTAAGTCTTCAATTGCAAAAAAAAAACCTAGGTATAATATTGACACAATAAAAAAAATGTTAATATTTACTTTTTTCGACAGTTGCAATAATAGAAGAACTCAACTTCAACTATCAAGAACTATAATAATAACTTGTAGTAATGATCCTTAGATGTTATTACATACATATTTTTATTTAATATAAAGTAATTTCAAAGTCAAAATTATTGTCAAAATTTGTACCCTTTGACACAAAATATGATAAAATGTACTGAGTGTTTATAAATCTAAATGTTGGAAAATCTTTAAAATATTGTTTAAAAATCGGTTAAATTGTTCTTCAAATTAATTTTTCGTATAATAATTCCTGTTGTGCTGACTTGACAAATTACATATATATGTAGTTCTGTTATTAAAAATAATATTTATTTCACAAATTTCTTATACATACATCACAGTCTGGATAAAAATAAGTCCTCTTTAAAAAATGTCAGACAAAAATTTATACCTAAAAGACTACATATTATTCTTCAGCTTTACTATTAAATCCATTTGTAAAACAACAGAAATCTTATCACTTGAATAACTTTTAAAATAGCTTTTCTATCTGACGTTAGATCTGAGGACTTATGATCTTCAAATTTAACTAAACCTAAATTATTCCCTGTTCCGAACCGAATAACCTTTATCTTTATAACTGACATATGAAAACTAATGTGTTTGTCTACAACTTGTTGTTGCTGTTGTTAAGCGAAAACAATATAAATAACATTATCTGTTGTTTAAAAAAACAATAACAGAACAGCAACTCAACAAACGTCGTAAGACGTCTCGTCTACTGAAATTATATGGCTAGCATACAATCACGTGCCACAAGCACTTCCTGTAAAATGTCTTTTATGTTTTTCTTAACAATTTTACTTGTTTTACAATACAAACGCAATCTGGAAGATAAAAATTCACTCTACCATGTAGTTAAAAAGATTCCTGATATTTTACAACAGTAAAGCATACGAAAGTTTTGTTATAAAATGTTGCTTAGGAATTTGTTTATTAAACATTTTATAGACAAGACATATTTTAATGAATATGCAACTAGTATCTTTCTTGTGGATTTAAAAATAAAATGACAATTATATTAGACCCCTTTGAGCCAAAATATTTAAATATATGTATATCACGTAAAAATTAAGTCCGACTTCTTTATTGAACAATTCAGTACAGAAAATAAAAATGTGAAAAAGAAAAAAAAAGTAATAGAACATATGTAACAATTTCTTTTAATTTATTTAACGTGAGGCAAAATTAATTACGATTATTTATCTATGTTTGTATGTAAATTTCATTTGGTGCTAATAACAAAATCGTCAGTAGACCTTTAACCAAATTCCCGAGAAAAGCTAACAAACAACAATCAGGCGCAAACATTTGTAATGTAGAATAACTAATTCTTTCACTTAAGCTGCAAATGGCCACTGAGACAGTTTACAGTAAAAGGCACCGATGTGTTATTAATGTAAAAAATCCAAGACGAAAACGTGTTCCAAAAGCATCGCAATTCGAAATCATCTAAAAAAGTGCGGTCTTAGTACATGCTTGCAAATAGTGCTGTATTTATATTTTTTCTTTAACTGAGACCAGCACTCACTCACACTGAGACCCCTACACTTGCGATATATTGTGCTGGAACTATTGGAAAGGCCTAGTTAGAGAAACGACAGGAGGTGAAGCTTAATTAATTATTTTATTATTTTACAGCTCTGCTTTTGCACGTACTTTGTTTATAGCAGTACTGAAGCTTGGGTTTAATAGCCATTTTATTATTATTTTACTTCGCCGGTGCTACACAATACCGACGAAGGAGGGCGTTCTGATGTGATTGTGGATTGCTATCAGCTGAAGCCGGTATTGTTCAGTGACCAGTGAATATTCCTTCGCCACTGAAACCTTCCGACAACAACAGACACACAGGACACACTACTGCACATCAGAAAAATGCGAGATGTTTTTTTTTTATAAAATTAGTCTGAAACTGGGGTTGAACCCAGGTTTTGTAGTCAACGTGCAGATTATTTGAGCCATCGCCAACCAACAGAAGAGACAAATAAATATTCTTAGCTACATTATTTGGAGAATCATACAAATAAATCTAACTTTATAATTCAGTGGACGTTATTATTAATTCTTTCCATATCGCTTTCTCTCTAAATTTTAAAATTTAATTTTAAAATAAATTTTAAGTTTAAATAAAGTTTGCAATCCGAAGACGACTTTTCAAAGCAAACTGATACTGCATCTCCTTCTGTAACGAGACAATAAAATTATCCTAAATTGTATTTCTCTACCGAAACATTCTTTATTTTTTTTTTGGTGATCACTGCTTAGGGTATACGCTATAGCATAACAAAATTAACAAAAATTTATGACTTGACCGGGCCGGTAATTGAACCCGGGTCTTTCTGGTGGCACAGCCAACACGCTAACTACTCAACCATCACCCCATTGTCGTAAGTGTTTCGGTACTTGCATATTAGCACCACTAGGGGACCATGAAGTTATAAATACTATTTCTCGTACTGTTATAACATTTCAGTTATTTCAATGTTAATAAGGAAAAAAAACAGACTGTATAAAAGTATGCTAAACTCTTACTCAGATATTTTTTGCTCGATGCTCACAAGCAAAATTTTACTTTATTTCAAACACGAAATAAATATTTTTACAACTACGGTGTATAATTTGAATTAGAAAATAATACTTAATTTCAGAATATAATAATAGTTATACAAGCAAATAGCAAAGGTTATTTTTTTCTCGTTGCAAACGTGCGTTAATTTATATAACTATTTTTATCATTGTGCTTATTGTAGCAAATTATTTGAAATGTTTTGTACATTAAGAAGGATAGTTTTTTCTTTACTGCAGTAACTGAATTGAGTTCAGTTCAGTGATACCTTTTCCATATTCAAGAAGCAGCTAAATTGTGTAGACTTCTTTGTGACAAGTACGTAATATCGAATGAATGGCCAATGTGTGTATGGCTATTCATCTCCAATCATGGCGCTCTCCTGCTAAGAAGATTGTTGTTGTGTCATTTTAATGCAGCAAAAATTTAACATGTGTCATGTTTCATGTTTTATGTTGTTTGCCATCATAAACATGGTAAAATTACAAAAATTTACATCTATCTCGAGCACTTAAGACATGTGTAACAATTTGTTATAGACAGCAGTTGTATTTTGAAGTACAGCAGTAGAAGAAAGCAACTTTACTCAAAGCAATAAAACTATACATACATATGGATGTATGGATGTGTATAACAAAAACAAAAAAAAAGTAATTCATTTGAAAATAGTACAAGTCTGTCCAAAATTAAACTATTTTTTATGTAATTTTTATATAAATATGTATGTTTTTTTGTCATTTTATTTATTAGCAAGTGAAATTTTTTGTTTTTTAATAACGAAATGCTTAAGTTGTTGTTAAACAAAATAAGTTTATGGAACAAAATATCAGAAAACAGCAAATGAGGAAGCACTTTCTATAAAATGACATATACAGGGTGTCTGGTGCAAATTTATATTTTTAAATACTTCAAAAATTAATGAATGGACAGGAGGGAGGGTGGCGCCGTTGGAATTATCGATTGTGCGGATTTGTCAGTCAAGATGTCGCAGTGATCGAGTGAGCATCGCGCGTTCACAGTGGAGACATTTTTCCAGAGTAATGATTCTTACGTAATTGCTCGTCAACAATTTTGTTCAAAGTTCGGTATTCTGGGAATAAGTGTAAATTTAATTCGTTCGTGTGGGCAGAGATTCCGCGCAACTGGTTCGGTTATGAATGACCCACGGCCAGGGCCCAGTCGATCTTCAAGGACTCCCGAAAACATTGAACTTGTTGAAAGCAGTTTACGTGAAAATCAGGGACTTTCAATACGGAAAAGAGCAGCCTCACTGGGACTTCCAAGAGCGATTACTCATGAAATTTTAAAAAAGGATATGAATTTTCTTCCTTTTAAAATTCAAATCGTTCGAGAACCGACTTTGATTTACGCAAAAATTTTTGTGATACGATGTTGGAGCGTTTTAGTGTGGACTGAAAGTAAAAAATGTGTGACAGGTTTTTTTTGATATATAAAAAATTTCCATACAAAATTCATATATTATTCCATATATAAATCAAAAAAGTTTTTCTGAATACGACAGTATGTGTTTAATTATTTGTACAATGTACGGCACTGACAACACTATTTTGAAAGGATTTTTTTAAAGTCGGCCAGACTTCTGTATCCCTTATGAATAAATCGTGTGATTGTGAAGGATAATGAATCAGGGTTTTTAGAGATATTGCGTATGGGAAAAAAATTTAACAAAACTTCGATAAATAACAATAATTAACTACTCGTATAATAACCATAATAATTTATATAAAATAAAACTTTTTATAAAAAACGCTTATGTTTCATTAACAATTCACATTTTCTTTTATTTCGGTAATAGTAGATTTTGTATCTAGTTTTGGCAAGAAGTCCCATTGTAAAATTTTTGTCATTATTTGATCAGCGAAATTTCTACTTTCTCTGTATAATGAAAGTGCCCAATAAAATTGATGACTGAGTCAGTGGGCATTAAATACACACGTTTTACACCCTCATATGTCGGGAAGAACTTTCAAGTTTCCCACACCGGCTAAGATTCGTGAAGAGTCGTTATTTTTCTAGTTTTATAATTATATGATGGTCTGATGGAAACGCAGACACTGTGTGCTACGGCCTAAACTTGCCCTGACGTACTGACATGCGCTTAGATACCTCAATACTCTTTCATACTACTAAAAAATACTTTGTAATTGATATTTTATAAAATCAGTCGAATTTGGGGATGGAGATGAAAATAATATTTATTAAACTAAAGACTTAAAACACAAGCATGACTGTAGCTGCACAT
Organism: Dexiosoma caninum; assembly: GCA_963924685.1. Classification (NCBI taxonomy): domain Eukaryota; kingdom Metazoa; phylum Arthropoda; class Insecta; order Diptera; family Tachinidae; genus Dexiosoma; species Dexiosoma caninum. The sequence continues at coordinate 57,143,640 of OZ004725.1, forward strand.
TTATATCGTCCTAAACTTCTCTTACACAGAGTAGAACATAAAAACGGAAAACTGGCTTATGTGCGTCTCTAATACTATTAATTATTATAATATATAATATAATATAATACTATTATTATATGGTGGTAACGGATACAGAATCAACATATGAAATTTTTTACATCAGATTGCAAGTGTTCCCGTAATTTCACACATGGTGTCTTCTTTGCAAGTTTGTAACTTCCAATAACCACTTTTTTTCCGACCAGTGGTCGCTCAAGCGATGTCCGCTACGGATGCAATACATGCACCGGAACTAGTTCGAAAGAAATTTGTGCTGGCAAATTCTACTACTTCCCATTACTCAATACTACTCAATAACTTTCAATTGGATACTCAATATAAATCGATATTTTCAACGGATTTTTTGAATTTGTAACAACTATTTTTTATCTATATCTTAAATTAATTTCTCCTTTAGAATTAATTTCAAAAAGTAAAAAATATAATTTCGACTTTAAAAGTTGAGTTGTAAAAAATTTACACATAAATAAATACATATCCATGGACGTAGTACGTACTGCTTTTTTATTCTTTTTAACTGTTTTTTTATGCTTCTTAATTTTTCTTGCAAATTTCTTTCGCGGATTTCTTTAATCTTGTAACATAATCACATTTGTATTTTTATTCTCGTTTTGTATTTTTATGCAGAGTTGTATTTTAGTCGTTAAAATTTCCATTTAATTTGACTAAAAATATAACTGAAAGTATCGAGTAAGTACTTTTGACTATTGAGTATCCAAAAAAGAGTGCAAATCCTTGCCACTTTAGAGAAAATTGGAGAAATAGTAAAGATTTTCCATTTTATGTTTCGGTGTCGGACTACAATAATATTGATCATGCACAGAAGAAGATGAAGATTTTACTTTATCTGTTTAAAAGTTGATATTTTTCTAAAACTTTTCAGAGATGAGCTTCCATTCATAATTTAAATAAATTAGTAAGGGTTCTCATGAAAGCGCTAAAGAGCTTCGCCAACTTTCTCAGAAATGAACTGTAAAAAATTGTATGACAATTCATTTGCGCAAACTTTGTGAACTTGCCAAACAAATTTTGACTGGTAAACTTGCGCTGTTCAATTGTGCAGTTAATAAAACAGCATGTAGTAAATTTTTATCCTAAAAATTCCGAAAGTACCATATCACAGACAACAAACAAACTGACACTAACTGTTGAAAGTTGCGCAACAATTTAAAAGAGGGCTCATGATACACTTAATATCATTTTCAAAATGCAGTGAAGTTGAGTGTTTAATTTTCCCAGTGGGATCGAAACCATATGATTTTTTTGCAAAACTCGTATGTTTCGAAAGTTCGTAGCTCAATTCGTTCGTTTCAAACTTAACTTGCACCTGTTGAGTTTTTAATCAAGAATGGCATAACTTTTCAGAATTGAAAGCATTCAACTAATGTTGTTAATTTAATCAGTCGCTACATGTTTTTCGCATTTTCTCAAATTTCCTGAAACATACTTGATTATTTCTTTCCTGTGTAAATCAGTTGATTTTGTTTTAATATGTATTTTTTTAACTGTTTGATCATTACTTTTTTGTGAGTTTTACTCAGTAAATATTTATATGTTTTTCAACGTCTGCGAATTTTTAAAGATATGTAACGTATATAAAACTTTTGAATACGTTGAATGTAGTTTTTACAGGTACGTCTAGATACGTGTAAAGAAAGAGTTATATGCATGTAAAATAATAATTTAAAATGTATTTTTTATAAGTTAAAAATAATTTGTAAGTTTTCAAGTTTTTTACTAGTAAAATTATCAAAGTATTTATGAAATGCATATGTTAAGAAAATAAGTTATATTTTATTGCAATTCCGATTTTAAATGTAGAAATGTATTGATTTCGATACAGTGCACTCGGGAAAACGTCAAGACTAGTCAACTTCCCAAAACGTCAACCCTTAATTTTTTACATTGTCTACTCTAAAACGTCAACCACACCACAAAGCTCTGAAACGTCAACTTTAAATAAATCAAAATTTTGAATTTAGCAACAGTTAAAATACACAGTTTTGATCACACACACACATTTATTTTATGAAATTAGTTCAGAATTTGGGTATTCCCCTTATAAGTACGTATACTAGAACAGAAATTGCATCTCTACGTGTTGTCTTTATTATGTTCAGTTGCTTTTTTGTTCTCGTAATATAGTATCTCAAAATCAACAATTAGAAAGATAAAAATGAAAAAAATAAAATTTTGGTCTGTGTTAATAACACACTTTCCGGTCCGGGAAAAAGAAAGACATTAAGAGCATCAGAGTTGCCGAAAATGGAAAAGCGCCTGTATCAATGGTTTGTTAAGCAGAAAGGCATTATCCGGTAAATGCATTAGCGCTCAAACAAAAGGCTAAAGAGATTCATCTAAAAGTAAAAGAAAAGAAATGTTCTTTTAACGCAAGTGATGGATGGTTGCAAGGTTTTAAAAAAGGATTTGGAGTTCGCCTGCTTAAAATAACTGGAGAAAAACTATCTTCGCAGCCTTTGCTTGTCGAACCATTTAAAATCAAACTAAAACAAAAAATTTAAGAAATGGGTCTGGTAGCAAAAAATTAGATCTAGTAGATTCGATGAAAGCTGTTACATTTAGGGATTGTGTTATGCTTTTAGAAGCCGCATGGAATAAAGTTAGCAAAGATACAATGGCAAAATGCTGGCAAACTGTTGTGCGTTTAACGGAAAATGAGACAGATCTGGAGGAAGATATTCCGTTAAGCATATTGAAAGAAAAAATAAACTCGGAACTGCAACAACAAATGGAGCTCGCAGTTGATCTGCTTTATGAAATAAACACTCAGGTTTGTCGCTTTTTAAAATTATTTTAACGACACGACCAGTAACTTTATACATTTTTTTAAGGTACAGTACCATCCATTCAGAAGTGGAATGGAGATGTTCTACTGGGTAATGTTTCTAATTCGTGTGAAATTGAAATTTCGTTTTAGTTTATAGTCAATAAAAACGTTTTAAAGCACACTATCAATATGTTTTTTATTAAAAGTTTCTACATTCATAAACGTCAACAATTTGTTAAACGTCAACTCTCGCGGTTTTAATTAGTTGACGTTTTCCCGAGCGCACTGTATTTCTATTTGAGGTTTTGCTGTAAGAAACATATACGTTTAATGTTTAAAGTTAATTAATTAATTTATTCTGTGGACTTTTAACGAAAGAACTTAAGTCGACTTAAGACAATTATTAAAAATTTTTTTTTTCATAAAAATAAATTTTCAACAAGCGTCTTTTTGTCAAATCAGTATATTTTTATGGCATGCATATATGTAGTTCCAGTAATACTATACAATAGTACCTATAGATATTCTTATGAACGAAAATATTGTTTTTAAATATTTTTATTCACACAGATTTCTTTCTCTAAACTTACTGTTTAAATATTAATTAAACATTAAAATGATCTTTTAATGCCAATAGAATTTGAATACTTAAATACGATTTTATATTTTCTACATATAACGTATCGTATTAAAACTTTATTTCTTCATATACATCTCTACTCACTATTTTGACTCCTGAAGAATATAAAATTCTTTGAAGATCCTCGATAATTTAAATAATAAATATCAAAATAATACAGAAGAAAAATAATCGAATATATAAATTCTGTACTTTAAAAAATTTTTTTTTAACTGAGACATTAACATAAATTTAATTAATAATCGGCAAACAGATTTTAATATATTTTCTTGCATATTGCCGTTTGTGTTATAATTTTTTTAAATCAATTAGTGTCGACTACTCTTCACTAAGCATATCAACTTCTATTGTCTTTTTAGTATTTAATAATTTTTAAAGAAAATAATTTTTTCTTAATTTATTCGAGAATTTATGGTGAAATTATTGAGGTAAATAAAATTTTTTATTTGAATTTGAAAGTAAAAGCACTCATACGCCTTTAAGTACATGATTTTTTTGTCACATTTTCTTTAAAATTTTTATTAGTTCCTGTATGTTTTTTTTTTAATTATTTACAAAAAAATATTTTTTTTAAATTAATTATATAAAAACACTCACTTTTTCTACTGCTGTTTGAAGTTTAAATAATCCAGCTTATTTTTGCAATTCTTGTTTTGCCATTAAGTAATCCTAATAAACACCTTCAAAAAATGACGTTTTTGTTAACAATATTGCACTTTTTATATAACTTTATTTATTTTAATGTTTTATTTAGTAAACAAAACTGTTTAATTTGAGCAATTTTTAAGCTTTTATTGAAATTTGTAAAAAATTTCATATGTTTGAGGACAACAAATTCCTTGTGTCATTATTTAATTGTGCCTTGGAATAAATACCGTATGTGCGCCTCCTTTAAGAACAAAGTTGGTCCCAGTTGAAAAAAGAAACAAATTTTTTTAGTTTTTAATTGTTAGGAAGCGAACTTGACCGTAGAAAGGTGACCGTATAACTAAAGCGTTCCTCAAGCTTATGTGTACTTATATAAGATCATATATATTTTACAAAGTTTAATAAATGAAAAAAAGAAAGACTTTTATTACACTCGCTAACTTAAACGATCAATTGCTCGGTGACTCTCTAGCTCGGTCGAGAGATTTTTCTTTGTGGCCGTTAGTGCGAACTTCGTGGCAGCTCTAACAACAATTCTACTCGGAAGTCAAGGCAAATTGAAGATGCCGCTATTGTTAGTTCAAATGCTTTACTACTTCTGCTGCTGCTAACGATTCTTCGGTTTTCAACAAATTTAATTTTACTCAACGCTTTTACAATATTTTTATTTTTACTGTTGCTTCTTGCAGTGATGCGCGCTATGTGTGCTATCACCTTGGCATTGGCAATGCTTATGAATACCAAACATAGCTCTTCTAAAGCATTCATAAAACAACCTTAAGAAAGAAAACTTAATACATACACATGCACAGGCACACATAAAACACGAAGAAAGTTAACAAGCTACAACAAAAACTAACTATTACAATAAACCACAAGTGTATGAAACAAGTAACTTTAAGCTCAAACAAAGCAACAAAATGCGATAACAAAAAAGTAGTAGAAAAAAGAATTCATTCGTTTAGACCTAAAAGAATTTACAAACCATTGTTTATTGCTTGTAGCAGTTGTAAACCGAACCATCAACACCAATAGTAACAGCATCAAAACACAAACTACTTTAAGAGCATCTGACATTACTTGGCTTAGAAGTCAGTCCTGCTTTTCATTCATTCATTTCAACGACTACCTCAAAGCCAACGTTAAAAAAGAACCAACTCAAGAGAGTTTTGGCTAAAAGAAGAGAACGAGAGAATTTTCATCTCTTTATATGCTTTCATTTAAAGAGAGTAGTGGTAGTACAGTTTCTAATTTAAATTTCACCAAATGATATTTATAATTCTTTATGAGTGCTTTGTTTTGTTTCATTGATTTTGGGAGAGTATATTTTGTATTTAAACATACTGCAAATGTTTTTTATTAATTTTTTTATTATTTAAATTATTGACTTTTTTACGACGGAAGTCTTCTGCACAACATTAAAACTTATTTTCACTTATAAAATTATTCAATTTATAATTAAAATAGTATATAGTTACAAAAGATTTATAAATCTTTATAAATGCCGAATATAAATTTTAAAAGTTTTGTTATGATAATATTTTTGGTATATCAAAAAAGTCACAGTTTTCTTTCTAACAAAGATTTTGTAAATACATATTATATTGAAGATCCTCAGGTAAGTCTTAAAATACATCCAAAACTATGCAAGCTTTCGCAAATGTATTGTCAAAAATTTTTTTGTCGAAATTCATTCACGTAACTTTGTTCAATAGTTTAGGCGGCGAAATGTTATAAAATAAATAAAACCGTCATCTTCGTTGGTTGTCTTTAAGAATTTTTAAATATTAAATAACTCTTTTTGGAAGCAGTGCGACTATAAGCCCATTAATTCAGTGGCAAAACAAAGTCTAACTGCATACTTGGTTTATAATTTTCTCATCTTATGTCCTTTTTAAAGGACTTAAAATTTCTTAAGGATGCTTAGTTTAAATATTTTTTCATATTAAGATAAAATAGTTGTTAAGCATTATTGGTATCAGAATAAAGGGAAGACTATAGAATTTTATAAAAATACTAGCAGATTTGGTCACGCGTTGCTGTAGCTGTTATAATAATTTTATATATACATATATATATATATTGTCCTTCTAGACGCGGACCTACGTATGTTTTAAATTTCAATAAAATCGTTTAGTTAGTTCTACAGCATTTCCTGATACATATATAAAAAATAGTCTTAATATCTATCCTACCTACTGAATATACACACTAAATTACATAAGAATTTTTAAGATTCTACCTCTCCTAGTTCAAAAGCGGAGCGTTTTTCCTCGCGGTTCAAAATTAATTTCAATAGAATTTTAATGTTGAAAATTCAGAAAAATAATCTTTTATTTCTTTAGTACATAAGTATTGAATATTATAAAAATTGTACAAAAAATTCAAAATTTTGAAGTTTTACATAAAATGAATTCGTCAATTTTTTCGCTTCTGTTTATCGAGCAAAACAAGTGTATGCGTTCACTAAGAATAGGTATTTTCATGACTTCTTAATCACTTCTTTATCTGAATTCAAATTTACTGCCATGTTAAACGTTAACAACATTATCAATTTCGAATTCATGGAAAACGCATTCAACTCTGCCGATTTATTCATATGAACAACTGCTGAGTTCTGATTTAATTTTTGTACTTTGAATTGTATTCATGGCGAGCTGTTTTGTTAAATGCTAAAACTTATCCAAATCATGGAACTTTCATGCGTTCTAAGAACTTATTTAAATGACGAGCTGGTTTTGTTAAAATGTGAAGACGTGCTTGCCAAAGACACCCCTATGTTAAAGTCATGCGTTTTTCAGCTGAGTTAAACGAGTTCATTTGCAATAGAACCCATGTATTAACTATTTTTTTTGTTGTTTTTTTTTTTGTTTTTAGTATTACAAAGTATTCATCAATATTCAGCCTGCATATGACAAAAGTTTTTTCTTTAAATCATACTCGGTATTGCGGAAGAGAATCATGAACGAAGTAAACTAATTAATAAAAAGGCCATCCCTTTGTGCCTGTCCAAGAGAAAAAAAAATAATAATAATAATAATAATTTGCAAAATTCTTCCTGTATTCCAAAGAAATGGCAACCCAAATTGACAATTATTTTTTGTGGGTAAAATATAAACCTATAAATAACAGACTGTATATTAATGTAAGAAACAAATTAATGAATTATTAATAAAAGTGGGATAATCGGTGTAAATTGTGGGAAAAGCAATATTAATGGTTTGGACAATATCCAATAAACACAGTATTTATTATTTTTAATATTATTTACTGTATAATGATATGGTTCAGAGAACACTACTGCTGAACTAAGCATTTTTAAAAACGTTGCCAATAACGCTGTCCACATCCAATTTTTGGTAAATCTCCGTACCCCTCACTCATTCAATATTTTCCAAAATGTAAATTTTTATTTTCGTGGTACTTTCCAAATCTAGCATTTCTTCGAACTTTCGATAAGAAAATTTTGGGTAAGCAATTTTGTATGTCGTTGGAATTCGCAATTTTTAAGCTTTAATGCTTCTAGCAAAAAGAATATTATTTTCTTAGCTGCAAGCGGCTGCACCAAAAATCAATATAACAGTAAGCCTGAGCTTCCCTTTAATAAGTACATATGTTTGTGACAGTCGTACGTTTGAATTAGATGAAACAAGAGTAAAACTTTAATGGTTTTGCTATTTATCTGCTTTTTGTGTAGAAATTAGGAAGCTCTATAATTAGTAAAAGAAAAGAAAATAATCGAACTTCTAGCTTTTATGATATAAACAATTTATAGAATTCTTTTGATTTGTCTCTAAATTAAATTAACTCACTTATTATTAAAATGTACTTTTTCAATCGACGGTTTATTTCTGACCTAATTGGGTCAGTTGTTAATTTTTTTTCTATACCTACGGGTCTTTTTGTTTCTCTTATCTTGTCTAAAGAGCCCATCTACGTAAACCGCTATTTGCTTGAATCTCGAATTTTTTTGTTGTCATTCAATTTGCCACAATAAACTTCATTTATATAAAGAATTTCAATCACTTACTATCTGCAACGGTGAAGTTATGGGAATAAATGATGATTTTCGGACACGAATGTGACATTATAATATAAATAAAAGTGAATCAAAAAATTCCAGTTTCCGGATATTTGTTTAGTATTTTCTGTATTTTTTTAAATTCATTAATACATTAAGATTATTAACCGAATATTGCAGTACATTTTGTCATCGTGGTATTTAAGATAAAAATTTGGAATTTTCAACATAATAAAATTTTACGCGTTTTCTATCAACAAACATGTCAAAGAATTGTTTTCCATAAACTTTAATATTTTGCAGTGTTAATGAAAACAACCTAATTTTAAATATTAATATACACACTGTGTATTACTGTGTATTACACAGCTGTTTATATTTAAAGAGAGTAGCCAAGTAACATAATTTTTTGGCATATATGTCGTCGAAGTGTTGGGAATTGAAGCCTGTTTTTCTTCAAAAAGCGAAAGTTAAAAATTTGAATTTTTGCTACTAAAATTGAAATTGGACACAGTCTGCAATATCGTGAACAGCATCTTTAAATATAACTTTTCTATGTATACTCACTGGCGCGTTATACATATTCTACTCAATTATTTGGCAACTCCACAAAAGTCATTAGTTCGAAGAAAGGATTGTAATTGCTTTTCGATTTCGGAAAATAATATAAAGAAAGCTTTTGGACCAAGACTAACTAACCCAAACTACATAATTAAAGAGAGATTGATTCTGGGTAATTGCCAATTTTCATTGGCCAAAACCTATATTTTTTTCGACATAAATTCTTAAAATTTTTACGCCAATCAGAAAGAAAACATATCAAAACTAAGGTAGCCAAAAAATTAGGCCCAAATATTTGCAGTAGTGGCCGTGACATGCTGCTAAAAACAAAGAATTTGTGTTAATAGAAAAAAAAAAAAATGTCCTATTTAATCAGAAATAAATTATAATTTCTCGAAAACTATTATCAATAGCGGGCTGCTGTTTTTTTATTATATTGGGTAAACTGTTGTTTTTAATAAATATACAAATGTACAATTTGTAGTTAGGGTGATATGTAATAAAATTTAAACACTCATATTTTCATAAAATTTTAAGTATAATAGCGTATAAATTTTGAAGTTCCAAAGGGGGAAAAAAGGGAAACCATTCAGTGAAATACGAAAGTGTCTTCCTTAAGCCAATATATACTTTTGTACCCGCCACGACCCGCCTGTAGAACACTTTTTTTATTTTAATGAAAATACCCAAAAATTATAAAAAAAATTTTACTAAAATTGCTAGCAAATTTACCGTAGAAACAACGTAAATGCCATTCTACCTTAACAAAAGAAAAGGTCGCAAACTTATTTTTATATAACTTAGAAGTAAAAAAATAGATATTAATATTTAAAAACGAATATGATAAATTCCGAATAAACAATCAAAAGTACAAATCGCAGGTAGCAAAATGTATTATGTTGATTGTTTTCCTGCAATTTTGTATAGTTATTTTATTTATGAATGTTAGATTAGGTAGACATGTTGCTGGAAAGATATAGGTATAAACTCACGTTTATTTCGAAGGTCATTTCGTGATTCCCTGAAAGAAAATAAACAAGGAAAAAGAGAGAGGGAGGGAACAGAGGAGTTAATTTCATTCGAAAATTGAGAATAAGTTCTATTTATTAGGGCATAAAGCTCTACAACAATGAAAATTATACACACAGAGGCTACAATAGCAAGAAAAACATTAATTTCATTTATCTATGCCTTAATTGCTTTTGCAACCCTCTCTCAAAATAAAGAATTGAGTAAAACTGTTAATTGCGCACTCTCTCAAATTAAACAAATGTGTGAAAAGTAAACAAATTTTGACAGTCAAGTATAAAATAGTTGTAAAACACATGGTGAATTGCACAGACCTAATAAATAGACCTTGAATGAGAATTTAAGTAGGTAACCTAGATTAGCTTTAAAATTTTATATTGAGTATATAAGGAAAATAATTTGGGAATAATTTTAATTTTATAAAAATCTTTATTAGAAGAGGTTAAAAACATTTCCAAATCTTACTTTATAGCCCTTTAGCAAATACATTACTTTCAGCTTAATAAAAATATGGAGACTTTCAGCTATAAAAAATTTATATTAACTGAATTTATTTTGGGAATATCTCTTTATATAACGGGTGGTTAAATTTCAAGGGCCGATGTTGATTTTGAATAAAACACAAACTATTTAGGAAATTATTGTAATTTTATTTTATTATGATATATTGGTATTACTCAATTATGTATGGAATAAAATATCGGCCAAATGGGCGCCGCGACCACGGCGGCACACCTCCATCCTTATGGTCCAAATTTTCGATGACCCTGAGGCATAATGGAGGTTCTATGCCGTTAATGTGCCGAATTATCTCATCCTTTAGCTCTTGAATTGTTGCTGGCTTATCGACGTACACCTTTTCTTTCAAATAACCCCAAAGAAAAAAGTCCAACGGTGTCAAATCACATGATCTTGGCGGCCAATTGACATCGCCATTACGTGAGATAACACGGCCATTGAATTTGTTGCGCAAAAGAGCCATTGTTTCGTTAGCTGTGTGGCAAGTGGCACCGTCCTGCTGAAACCACATATCGTCCACATCCATATCTTCCAATTCGGGCCATAAAAAGTTCGTTATCATCTCACGATAGCGAACACCATTCACAGTAACTGCCTGACCGGCCTCATTTTGGAAAAAATACGGCCCGATGATGCCGCCAGCCCATAAACCGCACCAAACAGTCACTCTTTGTGGGTGCATTGGTTTTTCGACAATCACTCTTGGATTCTCATTCGCCCAAATGCGGCAATTCTGTTTATTGACGAATCCACTGAGGTGAAAATGTGCCTCATCACTGAAGATGATTTTCTTCGAAAATTGATCATCCACTGTTGCCGTGGTCGCGGCGCCCATTTGGCCGATATTTTTTGTTCCATACATAATTGAGTAATACTAATATATCATAATAAAATAAAATTACAATAATTTCCTAAATAGTTTGTGTTTTATTCAAAATCAACATCGGCCCTTGAAATTTAACCACCCTTTATATGATTCTAATTGTGCTTTTTCCCCTTAAAAATTATATGTGAAATTTATTATTACATACCTTATGATATTCTTATACAGTATGAAAATATCATAAAGCATTTTATTACAAAAGCAAATCAATAACTGAGGAGGAAAGCATATTCATATAGTACTATTTCGCTAATGCTTACTTAGCTCATCAGTGGATTTTTCCTAATTTTTGAATACAAACCCAAGATCTATATCATAATATCATAATATATCATAAGGTGTGTAATAATAAATTTCACATATAATTTTTAAGGGGAAAAGCACAATTAGAATCATATATATAAAAAATTTATTGTATAATATTTTAAAAACAGAAATGAGGAAGATATTCTTAGCTACATTCAAAGGAAACTAAACTTAAATCCTTACAGGCCTGAAACAAAATTGAATTTACAAAAAAAAGTATCTGATTTTTTCAAAAAATTTAAAAAGGAAGTTGACTGGAGTAAAAGTAAATTTGCTTTGCGAACTTGTTACAATATGAATTTCCTGTCCATATGATTTCAGAAACCACAAATGAGAACAGTGGTGGAAGACCCCAAAAATCGCTATATAGCTGTAGCGATTAAAGATAGTTCGCTTTACCAATTGCGATCACAGTTAGATTAAAAGCATTCCAACACCAAAAGAGAAAATACAGTTAACAATTCAGGAAGCGCTTGCATTATTTCTGGATTTAAATTTAACAAAACAGCAGTATACTCAGTTCAGATTGCGTGTGATCGAAAAAGGCAAAAAATGTATACTCCTCATATAATCAAATAATTGCAGCTAAAAAGGACTGTTGGGTTTCAAAGCAATCTATTAGAATCACGGCAGAGGTACAACTGCAATCTCTACTTGATGATACAGCCGAATGGTTGCTACAATCATTTAAAGGAAGTGAGCTAAAGAAACAAGGAAACTGCAAGTTAACTCTCTTTTGGAAATGGGGATGCGATGGAAATTGCCCAGACTTTGACTTCGACTGCAAAGCTTCATCCAGTTGTATTATATACAAAGCAACATCAAGTCAGTTAAACCAAAAACCGGCAAAGTCAGTAGATAGTTATGCATATAAATTTGGATTATCACCGCTACATGCAAGAATAAGGTTTATGGAACACATACTGAAAATCAGCTATGATTTCGACTTCGGATCAGTGGGAAACAATGACACCAACAAAGAGCTAAAGAAATTAAAGAAGAAACATATTCAAGAAGAATTTCTTAAATATGGGTTGATTATAGATCAACAAAAACAAGGATCAGGCAATACAAATGGTGAAAATACCGCAAGAAGATTCTTTTTAGAGCCCGAAAGTACATCTAATATATCAGGTGTTGATATAGGCCCTATTTAAAGATTTAAAACAGTTATTGAAGTACTTGCATGCAACGAGCAAATAAATGCTAGGAAATTTGGTGATTATGCCAAGGAAACCGCTAGTATATATACATCCAAATAGTATATATACATACAAACAGTGCATAAAGTGCTTTGTCATGGAGATTAAGCAGCGTTTATTACCAATTAGAGAGTTATCAGAGGAAGCCCAGGAAAAAAGATATAAGGATTACAGATTTTATAGGGAACATAATACCATAAAAATATCACGAAGTATTAGAAACGAAGATTTATTTAATATATTAATGGCAACGGCACATCCCTTCATCTCTAGCATTTGAAATCAATGGAAATTGGATCATTCGGATTTGCATGCCGAAGCTAAGGGAATTCTACAGGACAGAAGTAATACAGAGTAATACTCCAGCCAAATGAATAATAATTATAATTTGCATTTACTATTATTTGAGTGAAATAAAGTAAAAAAATATTAATATTTAATGTAATTTTATGTTATTTATCTAGAATCTATTGATGACTGAAAAAACTAGGCTTATGGATTAAATTTTCAATAACCAACGTTTTTTGTTTTTATAACGATGATTTAATTTTCAATATATGGCCTTTTTCAACAACAACAAAAAAAAAACAAAAATAAAGCGCGAATTTCTATGCTACTTCCAAAAAAATCAAAATTTCATACGAACCTAAAACAAACTCGATAAAATTTTAAAATAAAAAAAAGAAATACTAAAAAATATTCATTAGTTCAAAAGTTACAGAGTTTTGGCCGATGAAAAACGATTCTGAATACTGTGCACCGCAACTATACTTTACACATTTTCAAAAACGCGCAACTACACATTTGTGTATGAATTAATCTCTATCCATCCTTCTTATTCCTTTTGTCCATCTATCTTTCTCTAGACAATTCCTTTTCAACTAGTTCCGGCCATGCGTTGCATACGTAGGGGATACCAGCTGAGCACTAGTAAAAAAAAAGAGAAAGTGCTGAACTTCAATAACATCGACTTCATTATAATTATGACGTGTTTATTTACCAGTTGAGAAATCTATTAAGACTTATCTTAACGAAAATATTTACATAAAACTTCTCCATGAACGTTAAATAGTACATTAATTCATTCGATTTGATTATAGAACTATGTTCCAAATTCAATTTTTCGGCAAGTTTTTGTAGGTAATAATTTTATACAGACTAGTTACAAAAAAAAAAAAAAAATTATCACAATTCTGTTGAAAATATTACCTTAGTAACAAACCTACTTGTGTTTTTATATACATACATATATGCTTTCTATTATTTATGGTGTCTTGTAATTGTTGAGAAATTCTTAACTCAAATCAACACCAGTTGTTGACACAAATTCATACTTATTTACATTTTTAATATTAAAATTAAGAAAAATTGGAATAACGTCTCCCAATGTATCATATTCGTTTTAACAATTAAATGATTAATAAATCAATTTTCGTGATGTATGACAGTATTTCTATAAAACGGTGTTTAACATTTTTAAAGTTAAAAAATATTGTGCAGGTCGACTCACAGGGAAACCACCGAGTTAATTGACTGTAAATATTTCTGTATCTGTTATTATTAATTATTTTTTATGAAATTTCTTTTTATGGATTTTCTTTCAATTAAATACTATTTGCGATATACACATGTAATACATAATGGTATGATCATCTTTATATTTAAAAAGTTTATGTGGTACATCTCGAATAGTTTGCAATCTTCTCGGTAGATTTTTAAAAAGTGCCCTAATTAATTTCAAAGAAAAACATGTGCTGCGTTTGAAAGAAGAAATATTCTTAAAAACAAAAAATATTCTTTACTACTTACAAGAAATAAGAAAATAACAGAAAAACATAATAGTTATACCACAACTATCTCCTACTGAGCGGTAATTCCGGAAAGAAAATAACTGTTTTTCAAATACTATTTTAACTAGTTTAAATGGCTACGCTGTCTTTTATTAAAAATGCTTAAAAATATATATAGGAATCAACTAGTGTCTTAATTATCTTAGGTTTTTAAAAGGAAATTACAGTTATTTGGGGACCCATTGTTTATATTATGGACACCATTAACGACACTTTCTTAATAGGAAATAAATTCCATCTTAAAGAGTTATTTTCTCCGTCTGTAAGAAAATATATTTATTTTTGTATCAATTATCACAAAATATTTAAGTTAGGGAACTATTGTTTTATCATTTGCCTTAATTTTTTTAAAATTTTCTATTCGTTTTCTATCGTGAAAATGATTAATTTTTCTTAGTTTGTTTATTGTTAAATTACATTGAGCATGTCTGTATACTAAATTGTCGGGATTACAGTTGTTAAGTTTTGCTTTCTTTTTTTACTACAAATATACTTATATACCTGCATACATTGTGCAAAGAAGACCTGCTAAAAATAGAAAATCTATAAATTTTATATTTATTTATAAAGCGTTTTCTTAAAAATAGTACTTCAATAAATTTTACTTTTGTACAGTAAACGCTTCTAAATTAGAATTATCAGAAATTCGAATCCTTCGGAAATTTTAACTGACGATATACAATAAATTAAAAACGCACTTATATTTTTTGTTTGTTTTTAACTCTGAATTCTTTTTATAACTTTTTGGCGCACTGCAACGATATTGTTAGTTACTACAAATTTAATAAAGCCAAAAAAAAAAACAAACAAATATTATTGATTATATAACTAACAGTTAGTTGTTACGAAATTTTAATCACTGGTTACTAAGCTTTTCAAATACATAGATTAAAAAAAAATTATTTTATGCTAATTTTTATACAATAAAAAAAATTTTTTTTAAATTTTTTTCTCTAAACTGTAATGAATTTTAATGAAATGGTATGTTTTGTGTTCGTTTTGCATATATAAAAATAATTTTAAATAATTAATGCAGAAGTGTATATTTTCTAAACGAAGATGCAGTTTCATGTTACTTTCTATTAAAAGAAACTTTGGATATCGGAACTTCTCGAAAATTAGAACAAAGTGGTTCTAATTTACGACAGTCGACTGAATTAGAAATTTCTTAAAATGTACATTTCTGTATTCAATTTCAATTTTAAAAAATTAAATATATATAAATATTTTGCAAATCTACTATGTCAACAATATCCTCAATATCCAAACGTAATATCAAATCAAAAATCAAAATCGTTTTTTTGCCGAACAGCACGTATGTGGAATGGTCTACCAGCAGAGGTCTTTCCTGTCACTTTTGGCGTGGGAAGATTCAAATCGAATGTCAATAAACACTACTCCCTCTATCCTGTATAGGGGTCATCCCCTGAGTGCCGGTCCAAGTTAAAAAAAAAATATAATACCCATTTTTAGTAATTATTTTACTCCGCCGGTGCTGCACAATACCGACGAAGGAGGGCGTTCTGATGTGCCTGTGGATTGGATACAGCTGAAGCCGTCACTGTTCAGTGACCAGTGACTATGCCTTCGCCACTGAAACCTTGCGGCAACAACTTACCCAAAGACACAAAAAAACACATCAGAAAAAATGCGAGATGTTTTTATGAGTCTGAAACTGGGGTTGAACCCAGGAAAATTTTCCGTTTTGTAGTCGACGTGCAGACTACTTCGACCATCGCCACCCCTAAGTGAAATAACACAATCATTGGACATTTATAAAACATTTAAATAAAAATTCATAAAAAAATGTTATTGAATTGATTAAACTTTTAATTAAAAGGATATATATTTTTCTAATTAAAGGTGTTAATCAAAAATAAACTTGTAACATTTTTTTCTGTGCAACATTAGAAGGTGCAGATAAAAACTTTAAAAAATGTGTAAATTTTATTATAAACAATATAAAGGATTTGTGATAACTTTATTATTACTTAATTTGTGTTAACTGCATTTTGTGTATTTTTGTAAGAAAGAGTAAGTAATGTTTCTTTCAAAATTTATAATAAGATCATTGAATTGGGTGTCAACAATTGCTGGTTACAACACTTTATTGTTCATTTAAATTTATTTAGATATAACAAGAAAGAAACTACCAAACAATCGAATTTATCTTTGAGTGGCTATGAGTGCTACGGTGTCTTTCCTTCTTAGTCGTACGTGGTACTATAATTCAGAATGTTTTGGCCTAATATATTACCCTACTCCGAAGACTTATAAAATACATATCCCAAGATAAGCGTTCAAATCTTCTCCTGTGTACACTAATTAAAATACACCATGCGAATTTACCGATTTTTATGTCTTTTCTATTTCGTTGAGCTTTATGAAGTGTTCTTGAAAATACATCATGTAATCTCTCAGCATGGTCTGTCGGCTGTTTGCTTTTCAGCACTACTATGCCTGACCATTTGTTTGTTGGCTTCTTTGATTGTCAGTTATAACAGTGTGTGACAAAAAAAATTATTTTTCTTCATAACATTAATAAAAGAAGGTATTTGTTGTCAATTTACCACTTCTGAAGAAGTTTTACAGTTATGAAAAATTTTGTGTGTCAAAAGGAAAGAATGCATATGGCTGTTTAAACTGATGCTGCAGTTACATGTATGTTATTTAAAAATACAAGCAGCTATAGCGCATCAACATTAGTCTTATCAACCTGGAGGTGCAATTCGATTCGCGCGTAAACTTTGGGTGTTTCCATTGTTAGTATCACAATGGCCCTGACATCTGTCATGAGTAAAGCGTTCTCCTTCGGGAAGGGACCGCCACTTAACCAAACCTAACCAAATCGATAGAGATATAAAATGTGGAATAGTTGAGACACCAAAAACCATTAAATATTTAAAGACTGCCCAAAGAGAACTAACATTGTTTGTGGTGAATGAAATATACATGAACAAGAATGACAAGGATTTTGTACGAAAATTGACAAAAACTTATAAAATATCATTTATTTCCTAAGATGTTAAGAAACTCCTAATGAAATATCGAAAAAAAGAAAGAAAAGAAAAAACGATATAAAACTTATTAAGAAAAATAACAGAATAAAATATAAAAATGACTGTTTTTATCACACAGTGTAATTTTACATTGTATTGTTAATAAGCATGTTGTCTAGCGATTAAAAAGGGAAACAGATCTTTTTATTTATTCTTAGTTTACACTTGTGTTGTAACATTTGTTGTATGATTGAATTGCACTTAAATTAATAATTTATAATTTCTTTATTTGTATATGTGTGTGAGCTGTATGAGTTTTTTTCCAACAAAAAATTAATTAATGTCTGTATGTAGTGTAAAAGTAGTCGAGTGTATCCAATTACAAAAAATTAACATAATGTTAAGATGAAAAATATTTTTCTTGTTTGTATATTCTGCACCTTAATTTATCTCTAAAATAATAAAATCCCTGTATTGGAGATAATACCTTTCAGGCTGATATAAATAAGCATATTAATAAAATCTTAAGCATCATGTACAGAAGTAGATAATATATATGTAATAAAATTAGCTAAGTAATTTGGGTTTCGTGAAACTAAAACACCATTTAGAAAAATTAATGCAAAAAATTTCTTGAAACAGTGTTCTTCGACGTTATCACTGCCTTTAACAGTTCTTTCCAATACTCGGTACCATGCAATCAATTTTCGTTCGTGCTGGAAAGTTGCAAGAGTAAAGCCAATCCCCAAGAAAAGGAGACAAGTAACACTCAAAAAATGCGTCATTAATATAATGAAATGGTTTAATTTTTTTTACCTTGGACCAGTACACACAAGATAACCCTTCACATGCGATGCATTGTGCTGGAACTAGAGGAAAGGCATAGTGCGAGAAATGATAGAAGGTGAATCGTCACTATCTTTCAACTCTGCATTTGCACGTTTTTTGTTCATAACAGTGTTGAGGCGCTTCTGATGTCAAGGAGATGTATTTGTATTTTGACGTTACTTGACCGTGTACAGGAGAGGGCAATGAAAGTCATTCGAGGTGGTACGGTAGCCAACTCTATTGACGCTATGGCGCATCGTCGCGCACAATGCGTGCATCATTACGAGCGCATCCATTTGTGGTGGATTTAGCAGCATTACAGAGGAAAGAATTTTTTCGGCCGCCGAATTTTTCCTGTCACTTTTTACGTGGGAAAATTCAATTCAAATAACAAAAAACACTACTTCCTCTATCAGCCCTCCAATAACCTAATTTCCTAGTTACACCACAATGCATCCCATATGTAAGGGTCAAATTCTGAGTGCTCTTCGAAGATAAAAATAAAAAAAAAACTAAACCCAATAATGTTTATAAAATTCCTCAAAGTTATGTCGTTTTTTACATTTTTTTAATTAAAAAAATTAATTTTGTTATAAAACCATTAATGTCACGAAAAAAGTTTGTCTACTACGTCTTTTGTTTTCTCTCTTTCATTTGTTTATTTTATTTTATTTTTTGTTGGTATATTTTATGGTATCAATTTTATATTCTAATTAGCATAAATTTTCATGTTACTAAATCAATAAAGTTTAGGAAAATTTTCGTTTTTCATTATTCTTTTATTGTTACGTGTAGTAATTTAGATAAGATAAATCCTAAATTTCATAACCAAAGCAATATAAGTCTTTACATTTCTTGCTGCTTTTAACAAATGCTATTAAGAACAACACAAGAGTAAGTAAATAGAAACCATTTGAAATTTTCATAATTATTTCTATAAATAAAATTTTACTTGAAAATCGTTTTGGTTTTGAGGTTTTTAGAATGTTGGTGTAAAGAATGAATTTTTTAAGTGTGTTTCAAAGAAAAAAATATTTGTATATATAAAAAACATTTAGACCACCTCATAATCTTTGATGGTCACGATTGTCGATTGTTGGTAACGTAAATTACACAAAATAGCATACTTTTTTACATTTCTATATTCAATATTTTAATGAGTGAGTTTTCACTCATTTATTTATACATTTTGCAACTGTTGAGTTAATGATGATAAATGCAATATTTCAAAAAATCTATGGTTCTTTTAATTTAAGAAAACCATATACCATAAAATATTCTTTTCATTAATACAATATGTGGCAAAAAAAATGTAAATACATTCACTAGAAATATTTTCGAAATGGCTAACTTAATAAATTTTAATGAAATTTATCATTTTCACTGAAGGCACGTTGACTGCAAAACGAAAAATTTTTCATGCGTTCAACACCAGTTTCAAACTCATAAAAAAATCTCGCATTTTGCTGTTGTGCATTTGTGGGTCTTTGTGTCAGTTGCTGTCGGAAGGTTTTAGTGGCGAAGGCATATTCACTAGTCACTGAACAGTAAAAGCTTAAACTGTATCCAATCCGCAGGCACATCAGAACGCCCGCCTTCGTCGGTATTGTGCATCATCGGCGAACTAAAATAATTATTAAAAACGAAGCTTCAAAAAATAAAAGGTGTCCTTGACAGCAGAGACACTACAATACTGCTATAAAAAGAAATAACGTGCAAAAAGCAGTGTTGTAAGATAGTGAAGCTTCACCTCCTATCATTTCTCCTACAGTTCCTTTCCTCTAGTTCCAGCACAACACAATACACCATAAGTGTTAAGATTAAAAAAAAGACACTGAAAGCTTCTTCCGGTAAAAAAACATATAGAAATATCTATTTTTTAGACTGCATAAACTATGTTGTCTTCTAAAATAGTAAAGTTTACAAATTTACTAAATTCAAAATTGTATCTCGTTTACTCAGTTGACCACATCGGCAGAGACTTGTAGTCGCTTAGGTACTTCGCTTATAGTTTTGTATATTTTATTTTAACTGTAATATGCCCATTGTGCATTATAAATACCGCATCAACTATAGCAATCTTCGAATACGCTGGAAAATAAACATTAAATGAAATAAAAAAACTGAAATTTAAATGACCGCCTCTTTAAAACAATTCGAAAACCGTAAAAATCAAGATGAAAGAACTTAAATTGGTAGTCGAATTCTATTTAAAAAATATTAAATTTTGCCAGTGTTCTTCTCTTCAACGTCTGGTTGGTAAAAGGTAAAAATAAAAATTAAAGCGCCAAATGAAACTCATTCAT
This sequence comes from Dexiosoma caninum, assembly GCA_963924685.1. Taxonomy (NCBI): domain Eukaryota; kingdom Metazoa; phylum Arthropoda; class Insecta; order Diptera; family Tachinidae; genus Dexiosoma; species Dexiosoma caninum. The sequence goes on from OZ004725.1 coordinate 57,164,283, forward strand.
GATTATAGCTAGACCATAGAGATTGCCATAAATCTACATTTAAATACATAGATTCCTAAGATCACGTGAGTTCATATCTGCAAAAATAGGAATTACAAAAAGGAAAAGAAAAGAAAAATGAGAGACAATTATAATCGCTCTTGAGTATAATGGGGCTAAAAACTAAAACAAAGAGTATGTGACAACATGACTCAAGAGAAAAGAAAGAAAAGTTTCCAACATAAAAAGAAAGACTTTTTGTGTTTTAAAGCGAAAAAATTCTCCGTCTCAAGTCTCTCTTTTCTCTTTTCTTCCTTCTTTTTATTTTTAAAACTTTTTTTTAAAGAGTAGATTTAAGTATGCGCATAACCTGCACCTGTGCGTTGCCTTAAATCACCTGGATGATTTCTATAAATATATGCTGCGTTTTCGTTTTATTTTCCTTCCCAAGTTAGTAGTTTTGTGGTACCAATTTCCGCTGGACATCGTTCTGTTATTAACTTTTGTGGTTTCCTAATAAATATATTATTGTTATTATAACCTTTGAAAGTCGACGAGTGCGAACTGACCATCTCTGTAATGGGCACGTGTGTTATTTTAGTATGTCATGCGAGTATGATGAATGTATACATACAGAAATATATACATATATTTACATATTTTTAAAGTAGTTAAACAGTCTTTCAAAAATTTCAAACATGCAAACCATGCATGTTGGCTTTCATTTGGCTTTAAATTTGATGTTGCAGCATTTCTCTTTGTATGACACTCTGTGAGAGTTAGATATTCATATCGTAATCGTAGTCATGTTCAATTACAGGTTGTCTCTATTCAAAAGTATCAATTGCATGTCAACTTTGTTTTAGGCTAGCTTATTTATTTATTTTTTTTAATTATATACTGAGTATTTTAAGAATAAAAGACTTTGTTTCTAAAATTCATAAAAAGTTTTTCTTCTTTTTTTAATATAAAGGGAAAACAAAAATTTAAAAGGCATATTTCCACAAGATATTAATGAATTAAAAACAGACGAATCGTTTTACAAAATACCGTTTGAAGTCCTGTATATAATTTCAAATGAACAGGTGTGAAATGTCCAATCGTAATTTTTAGCAAATTGTAATAGATGCGAATGGTTATCGTTGTGATTGTAATGTTCTGAAAAATATATACATATATATTTATAGTAGTAATTTTAACTTTAAAGTGTAAAAGTAATGAATGTGTCAATATCATTTTAGTTATCCTCATCAGAAAATGAAAGTAGTGTTATACATATACATATGTACATATGTATTAGAAAACAAATAAAATGTAAAAGTTATGCTTGTTGATTGCCGACAGCAGCTTTTCGGCTAAATCTTTCTGGTCAGCATACATAATTGAAATTAACTTACATTTTTTTTTTGCAAAATATTTGTAGTTTTCATCGGGTTCGACCACACCTTCAGTCTAAACCATAAAAACATCTCGATTTTTTTCTAATTACTAAATATATGTAGGTTGAAAATTTAATATGTCTCCTTATCATCAGAGGCGCTGCAGTACTGCTGGCATGAGGACGCGGTTTCGGACAAGCCATGAATTTAATAAAAGAGTGCTGTGCAGTTAGGGGCTGTCCATCAACCCATCCAAGACTACACCAGCGACGTTCACTAGAAAGAGGGGGTCTATCTCAATTGCTCTGTCCTAGATGAAATGCCACTACAATTCTCCGGTGAAACGAACTATTTAAGCCTAACGGTGGATAGGACGCTCATCTGTAACACTCGTCTTAAGAAGGTTACCAGGGGTTAAGAAGACAGTTAAGCGAAACGCGGGCTTTATTTGCGTGTACGAGTCTCTGGTGTCTAAATTCCACAATGACTATGAGTCTTTGGTCTGGTGGCCGAAGGTCATGTTGGGTAAACTACATTGAACCATCTGTGTTGGCATCACGGTAGCAATGAGGACTTGTCCGACTGATGTAATGGCTGTGCTTGTGGGTATCCCGCCACTTTCGTTCAAGATCGAAAAGGAGGCACTTTCCGTCTTACGTACTATATACATATCCCAATTCTCCACAGTAATGACATGGCGTCACCGAGAATGGTTCTGTCCAGAAACTTCAAGGTTGATATCAATGACCGTCAGAACTGGGGACCTAATCTATCAACTTTGAAATCAACGGGGCCTGATTCAGAAAATCGATTCCAATAGGTGTATACCTAACAGTTTTCCAGGCGCAAATTCATGTCATCGGAACGCTTGTGGCCGAGTGCCTCAGTAGGAACATGAGAATGGCTTACATCTGTATTCTATAGGAAGGTCAGGGGCATCAAAAATGGTATGTGCGCGCCTGGACCTTCTTAATGACTTGGGGAACTTAAACGCCGCTGCATTGGGCTGGGTTCCTTGTCATGAGGGGAATGAGGGTAATGAAATGGCGAACTATCTGCCAAAACGAGGGGCAAATTTTCCCCCAATGGCCCAGAGCCATTCTGTGAAATTAAAAAAAAACCACAGAAATGATATTTCGTCGCTCCCAATAACAATAATAATAGTATTTCCACTTATTAATTAATTCTGTAATAATGTTAGTAATAGTAAGTCATTACCTGACTACTTCCAAGTAATTTCGGCGATATGTATTATATTATTGGAAAGTATGTTGTTTAGTTATTGCAACATATTTCCAAAGTTTTGCTGAGTATGACAATTAATTAATTACTGTAAAACATATTACGTTGCATTTCAAGTTTGCTAATAGAAATTTTACAACCTTTCTAATTATATTGTATATTATTTTATAGGGATAGCGGAACTGACTTTAGATTTAATTTATACATATATATGTATGTATGTACGAGTATATACATATATATAAATTTATTTTAATACTTCGCTCTAATTTTTGAATGCTTCAATTGATATAACATCTTTTAATTACATACTTATATATTAATTTAAATATAGATGCACAAAGTTACAGCAATATGTAGGTTTCTGTTCGTTCGGTGAACACGCGTTTTTTTTTGGTCCGCTGGTTTATCAACAAATATAAAAAAAAATATATACATATATTTTAAAAAAAAGAAGGAGTAAGAAAAAAAAAGTGCAAGTGTACAACGAAATTCGGATTAAATAGTGACAAACAGAAAAAAGAAAAAGAAAAAAAATAATGAATATGAAAAAAATAGCAAAATTATAATTACAATGAACAAAATCAATAAAAATAAATTAGACAACAAAACACAATAAAAATTTTACAACGGTTTAACTGGGAAAGGAGAAAAAAAAACAAAAAATCCGCTATACCGGTGACGAGCGAACAGAATTAATCAGTGTTGACACCACCTACCACTGTTGTCTAATCTACTATCCCGGCAGTCGTTCAAGCAGCGATTAGCTCAAAGGCGTCTGCAATACAGAAGATAGACATTTTATTTGTATTTTCTTGCGTTAATCATGACAGGCCGATTCAGAATTGACTTCTGTAACATACGTGGTCTAAGGGCAAACTTCTTCTCTGTCTATGCTCATGTTTGTCTCCATCAGCCGGATGTTTTCGCCTTAAGTGAAACCCAGGTGCCTGAGGATGCTACCCCACAGGATTTTCACATACCTGGATATCACCTCCTATCTCGTTTCCATCTACACAGGGGCCTTGCAATTTATATACGCAATCAAGTTGTGTACCAGTGCCAGCAATCTTTAGGCACGCATGATGCCGAATTTAGCTGTCTTTGGGTTAAATTTAAAATCAGGGCACATCTTCTGCATTTCGGGTTTCTTTACAGAAGCTCAAACACGGAAAGGGAGAAAACTATACAGAACTTCTATGCCCTTTCCGATACTATATCGGAGATCCTCGAAAATTACCCGAACAGTGAAATCGTTATTGCTAGTAATTTCAATGTCCATAATTTATCGTGGCTCCGCCATTCGAGCCATACGACCCCAGAAGGCCAATATATTGAGCTTTTCGCAGCGCACAATCACCTTCCGACATTAGTGAATTAACCAACTCATATTCCGTGTGTTGACGGGCACCAACACAACACCCTCGACCTTTTTCTCACTTCACACGCTGACAAGTATGAAATGAATATTAGCGCACCTCTCGGAAATTCGGATCATTGCACCATTTCTGCCTCCTTTTCGTTTGCGGAACTTCGAAACGTTTCACTGCCAGCTACGAATCGTTCAAAATATATCTATGAAAAGGTACGTTGGGCTGAGCTCACCGATTTCTTTCGGCATTTAAATTGGAGGCTCTGCTTCCTTGACAATGATGTCAATGCCATGGCTGAAATGGTTCAAAATATAATATTGCTTTATATGAAAACGTTCATACCATCGAAGCAAATTTCGATTAACCCTAGACCAAAGTCATGGTTTAATCAGACATGCAGACTTGCAGTGAGATCCAAAAAGGAAGCATTTAGTATTTGGCGGATTGGCAGATACTGATTAAATGCGCAAAAAGGCTAGATCTTCAAGTGTCAAAGTGTTCAGACCCGAAAAAACTTTGTACGAGCAGCGTCTTCGCGCTATAGTTCTTATATCCCACGGTGTAGTAGCTTTTGCTCATTCTTTAAAACAGTAAAGGAAAATGCTAGTTCTTCTATTCCGCCTCTTTTAAAAGATGATCAAATATTCACTAACCCGGTTGGTAAAGCTAACCTCCTAGGGTTTTAGCGCACCTCAACGTAAACAAGTTACCTGGGCACTGGTCATGAAGCAGTGTTCTTCGACGTTATCACGTTACCTGGCAATCCTTTTCAGAACCCTATGCATGCAGGCGAATTTCCGTCGTGCTGGAAAGTTGCAAATGTAACGCCGATCCCCAAGAAGGGAGAGGCAACCAACCCTGAAAATTATCGCCCAATCGCAATATGTTTTACCATTTCTAAAGTAATGGAGAGTATGCTCAATTTCCATTTGGTGAAGTATCTGTCCAATAGCTTACTTAACGACCGGCAATTATTGGCCTTCCTCTCGGAAAAATGGTGTCGCTCCATTCACCATTTTGGCGAAAGTAAGGAAGTGGCTCTAGATATTTCCACAGCATTCGACAGAGTGTGGCATGGAGCACTTTTGTCCAAACTTATTGCTTTTGGTGTCGGTGATATCTTCTCCCGATTTATATCGAGCTTTCTCAGGGATCGCGCTATAAGAAGCGTTATAGACGGGATCTCATCTAACGAGTTCAAGATAAATTCAGGAGTACCGCAACGATCAATTCTCTCTCCTACCCTATTTCTTATCTTTCTTAATGACCTTCTATGTCAAACTTCCAACCCTATCCACTCTTCTGCAGATGACAGCAGTATCTGCCATTCATATTCTTTTGATCGTAGTCCGACATCAGCTATGATCGCGGCGACGAGGCAGAATATGAATGATTTGCAAACAGGTGACCTTACGAGAATATCAGAATGGGGTCACGCGAACAGGAGCGATTTCAATCCCCAAAAGACCCAATGCTGCATGCTTACCCATCGCCGTATGCACGATCATGCTGCCTCATCTGTAATTATGGCATAATTGACATAAACATTGAGGAATCAGAAGCTCTTGATGTTCTTGGCATAAAAACCCAGTATGATGTCCGATGGACTGAGCACATTTTTCAGGTCTCAAAGGCAGCATTCGAGTGCCTCGGCTTTTTAAGACGGTGTAAGACATGCTTCACCCCATCTGATCTCCTCACTATTTATACCGCCTATATCCGACGGAAAATGGAATACAACTCTCATGTAGGGGTCGGTGCTTCAAAGACTATTTTGAAGTTAATCGACCGTGTACAAGAAATGGCGAAGAAACTCATCGGCCATTCGCGCGTACGATGCGATCATCATTAAGAGCGCATCCATTTGTGGTAGATTTGGCAGTAACTCGCACTACGCATTACAGATAAAATTCTTTTTTTGGCCGAACGGCACGAATGTGGAATGCACTACTCGCGGAGTTCTTTCCTGTCACTTTTAACGTGGGAAAATTCAAATCGAATGTCAATAAATACTACTCCCTCTACACTCTCTCCCAAAACCTTATTTCTTAGTTCCGGCGCAATGCACCGCATGTATAGGGGTCATCCCCTGAGTACGGTCCAAGAAAAAAAAAATATTGAAATAAATTTTTAGATATAAAAAAAAATTTCACCAATAGCTTGTGTCCTTTTTAAGTATATACACGAGGTTTGTTCAAAAGGAAAGGTGAATTACAATGACGTCATCATGAGTTCTTGCCATGGCGATGGTCGAAGTAGGCTGCACGTTGACTGCGTGCAACCCCAGTTTCAGACTCATAAAAACATCTCACATTTTTCTGTTGTGCAGTTATGTGGCTTTGTTTCAGTTGTTGTCGGAAGGTGTCAGTGGCCAAGGCATAGTCACTGGTCACTGAACAGTAACGGATCCAGCTGTATCCAATTCACAGGCACATCAGAACGCCCTCCTTAGTCGGTATTGTGTAGAACAGGCGAAATAAAATAATTACTAAAAATAGCTATTAAAAAAAAACGAAGCTTCAAAATTTAATACGCCTCCTTGATATCAGAGACTCTACAACACTGCAACAAAAAAAAAACAAAAAAAAATAATGTGCAAAAAGCAGTGTTGTAGGATAGTGAAGCTTCACCTCCTATCATTTCTCCTACAATCCCTTTCCTCTAGTTCGAGCAGAATGCACCGTATATGTAGGGGTAATCTCCTGAGTGCTGGTCCAAGATAAAAACAAAAAAAAAAAAACAGCTCGTACTGTTATTAAGGAATACTACAAGGAAGTTATGCAACGTTTGCGTGAAGCCTCACGGTAATGCATCAGCTCACATATCAATGCTTGTTCGTGATTTTTTGGCCAAAAAAATACCCCAGTCATGCCTCAACCACCTTATGCACCAGATTTGGCTTCCTGTGACTTTTTTCTATTACCAAAACTGAAGGGACTAAGGGATGAGATGAAGTCAAAATCGAAGAAAGCGCTGATGGCGCATTTCAGAAGTGCTTCGAGGATTGGAAGAAGCGCTGGCATAAGTGAATTATATCTGAGAGGGATTACTTTGAAGGGGACAAAATGAATATGAATGAATAAATAAATACTTTTCCAAAAAATTCCAAGTTCTCGTTTTTTTTTAACAGATTATGTATATTTAGAATAAAAAGTGTAAGTTCAAATATTTGAAAATGAATATTTTTATTGGATTTTGTCCATCGTGAGAGAACGATGTGCTGGGGTTGGACATCTACTCAAATATACTTTTTTTATAGTCTCTTACTTACAGCTTGATTTTAATTGAAAATTATTAAAATTCTTAGATTTTATACATACATAAACATCGTTTGACATAAACTTTTGCTTACTAGACCTACAAACACGGTTTAAAGTTGTTAGACAAGACTTATCACGTAAATAGTTAAATATGCATCAGAATAAACCTTTATTTAATGTTGATTTAATGAGAAAATATAATTAAGCCCGTCCCATCCTTTTTATTATGATCTTTATTGCTAAAAGAAAGTTTAAATGGGTAGTAGTTGTTCAAATGCATGTTCAACTATTTCTACAGTTAATAGTAGAGTTAAGAGAACGCCTGTTTAAGGCGTTAACACTTAGTTCAGATATTGGTTGTGTATGTCTCTTAGCATGCATGTACATTAGACCATACCTAAAAAAAAATCTCCGTACAACCCCCTAATATAACGTATTTTTGGATAGTAAGTTAAAAAAAATGTTTTTTTAGACGAAAGTAGGAGCCGCCTTTCTAAACTTTTCTTTATATCCTTGGTATTTGTAGTCGGATCTTAAAGAATGATATGTCAATGTTTTTGTCTCCCAATGGGCATTGACTTCCAGTATTCCGTACTAGTATTTATCCACCAGTACTCTGCTTCTATTTACTTCCTAAGCAAAACTCTATTGTAAAACATAGATCGATTTTTATTGTCCAAAAGAATATATATACTGTGAAATGTGTTGGCAACACCAAACTATTATTTCAAATGCAAACAGAGAAAGTTACATGACATTTGTAAATTTACAAAAAAAAAGACCTGTCCATTTTAATGAAATTGTTTATTTGAGAATCAGTTTTAATCAAAAATGTATTGAGATATACAGGATGCAGAATTGCAGAATTATATTTTTAAATATGTTGGAATTATCAATTGTGCGGATTTGTCAGTCACGATGTCGGAGTTGTCGAGAGAGCATCGCGGGTTCGCTGTGGAGGCATTTTTTAAGAGTAATGATTCTTACGTAATTGCTCGTCGACAATTTTGTTCAAAGTTTGGTATTCGGCGAATAAGTGATGGACCGAGTGTAAATTTAATTCGTTCGTGAGTGCAGAGATTCCGCGCAACTGCCTCGGTTATAAATTCCCCACGACCAGGTTGAAAGCAGTTTACGTGAAAATCCGCCACTTTCAATACGGAAAACAGCAACCTCACTGGGACTTCCAAGAGCGATTATTCATGAAATTTTAAAAAAGGATCTGAAGGATGTGGATGACAAATTCTTTAAAAAGTAAAATCCGTATTTAGATTCTATCGTTCAATGCTCTTAATAAAACTTTGTGTCAATTATTACGTTTTTTATTTAAGTTTGAAAATATAAATCTGCTACCAAACGCCATGTATAAAAAGACTATGTTTACTCTTTATTCAGCTATTGTATAATATAGGAATAAATGGAAATATTATGAATGACATATATGGACCCGAAAAAAAACTACAGTGATAAAATTAAAAGTTTGTTTATTTTGTAATAAAATTTAATGCAAGTAAACAAAACAATAAGAAAAAAAGTAAAAAAAAATTGTCTGTTAGAAACTAAAGGGGTGTATACAAATTAGCATAATGGTGTGAAATTTTGCAAAAAAATGTGTTTCAATATGAAGAGCTTTTTCTATTTTTGCAACTCCAGCGATTTCTGTTGTGGCAAATAACGAATAGCACACGATTTGGCAGTTTCTCAGATACGTGAACATTACCATTTCGTAGCTTTATTTCGGCAAAATAGCAATTGATTTATGGCATTTTCAATAAAAATAACATGTAGTCGCCACGCATTTGATATAGTCATATCAATCATATAAGTGAATAAAACCAAGCACAATTTTTTGCCTTGTATGGCGATTCTAGAAAGAGAAATCCGCTAGTCCATATCGGCGACTAGCTTTATTGCAATTCTCGAACAAATATGGAATTCCGTTTTTTGCTTTTTCGAGAGTTCCATTTTTTTTATAGTTTCTACAGGATCATATAAATCGTAATTTGTGGCCATTTTATTTTTATCTCGGACCATAACTCAGGAAATGAACTCTAGCCATGAAATGCATTGTGCTGGAACTAGAGGAAGGAGATTTTTTTTTTTTTTTTTTTGTTTTATGTAGGACCAGCACTCAGGAGATGACTCCTACACATGCGAAGCATTGTGCTGGGAACTATAGGAAAGGGATAGTAGAAGAAACGACAGGAGGTGAAGCTTAATTAAGTATTTTGCAGCTCTGCTTTCGCACGTTCTTTTGTTTTTATACTCGTAGCAGTGCTGAAGCTTCTCGCTTTAGTAGCAAACTAAAGAACGTGCGAAAGCAGAGCTGCAAAATAATTAATCAAGCTTCACCTCCTGTCGTTTCTCCTACTATCCCTTTCCTATAGTTCCCAGCGCAATGCTTCGCATGTGTAGGAGTCATCTCCTGAGTGCTGGTCCTAGATAAAAAAAAAAAAAAAAAAAAAAATTAAATTTTTCTTTCACTCTACAACAGTTCAAATAAAATGAAAAGTATACCCCTTTCAGACCTGAGCTTTATGTTGCGTGTAAAATTCATTAAATCATCGATATTAAAATAATTCTTTTTTAGATAAGTTAAAATTTCTCAACATATTTATATTTGCAGATCATTTGCAGTCTAGGTCATAACATGTAAAATAATTTCTTAACATAATTAAACAAGTTTTTGTTTATTTTAGATATTTCTTTCAACGTTTTATTTTGTATTGTTGATTTCTTAACTTAAAATATTCAGGTACTTCAAAATTATTTAATAAAAAAAATTAATAATAAAATTTTGCTCTAAATTTCCGAAAATATACATATTCATTAGTTATAAAAAATATATTATAAAAACTTAAAGAGAAAAGAAACATTGAATTTTAAATCAGTGAAAAAATATAAGTTTATTAGATTATTATAAATAAAATCAACATTTTGAGTGATATTCCTCGAATTAGATTTTGTTTTTTTGCAAAGCAAAGTGTTTGCTCCATCGTCTGGATCGACTTCGAAGACCATTGCGTGGAAGATATTTTATAGGTTACAAATATTTATTTTATTGCAAGATCAAGAAAATGGATAAATAGTTTGACAGTCCCATTCTTACTTTTAATATTCACCCATAATTTTGAATAAATCATGCGCACCCATAATTTCGATATACAGTCGAACTTCTCTATAACGTAGGAGTTGGGGACCGTCAAATTTCTACGTTATAGAGAAAATTAGTTATAAAGAAACTGCAGAAAATTTTTACTACATTTTTTTTATGTAGAAAATATATTTATTAAGACAAAAAAAATTTTTTTTTACATGAACACATAAAATTTTTTTTTATTAATACATACATATGTGACTAAATTTATGCAAAAAATCGATTGCTAAAAACTTCGCAATAGAAAGATTATTTAGAGTGAAAAATTCTATTTAGGTCTTAAAAAATTGTACGTTACAGAGAGAACTTCGCTATAGCGAAGTTCGTTATAGGGAGATCAAAATGTATGAAAATACGCACAAAAATGTTGTGTTCGCGAATTTTATTTGTTAGAGAGAAGAATTCGTTATAGAGAAGTTCGCTATAGAGAAGTTCGACTGTATACTCGTACTTTTTATAAATGCGGGTATTTGGACAGAACAACGGCGTTTAAGATTTGTATTCCACCTTTCGATTTCACCTTTGTCTTTATCTAAAGGAAATTTAACACTTTTTGGTAACCGGTTATTCATAATTGTTTCTATTGCTCTATAACCCATATGATGTAAAAATTCTAATAGTGGAAGAATTGTAAAAAATGTATGGAAATGTATATTGCTAACCTTTCGTAAAATTGTAATAAGTTTTATTGCTATAGACGGTCCATGTGCAAAATCGCATTCTTTATGTCTCAGCTCCTTCAATACCTCCATATGGTATAGTAGTTGATACCATATGCAGTTGCTTAGTTAAGAGGTGGGAGCTTTGATGTGATTACATATCGTGCAATTAATCATTTTTTCGTCAAATGAGTAATTTCTAAATCATTTGCTAATTCGTTGCAGTCATTTCTAACCATATAGATGTCTAATTGTATTCTCAATAGTTTTTCTGTTGATTTTGGACGGGAATAATCTGTATATAAAGTGTATGTCCGATATAACCAAGTTATCAAGTGTTTTTTTTTGCAAGGTACATTTACTTATGCATTGTTTTTGTTGTATTAAAATATTGCTTTATTAATTGTAACGTACATACATATGTTTGTATGTCCATTAGAATTGTTATTAAAGCTTCTGTTATTAATTTACATTGTTACTAAGTGCAAGAATTTTATGATGATTGGGAATTCTGAATCTTTTATGTTTTTGTCTTCCTATACAAGATGCATAGGAAGGTTTAAATTATTAAATTGACCAATCATAATAGTGCACGCACGATTTAAAATGCAATCAATACATATTATTTTTCTTAAAAAAAAGAAAGAAATTCATTCTTATTTTTACCTTCGAGCATTAAAAAGCAAACAGATCCGTCTAGTAGTTGTAAAGCCCGAAATTAATATAAAAAAAATTAAAGTGCATTTTTATAAAAAAGAAAATATTTAATTTATATTATTAAATTAATTAAGAATTTTATGAAATAAAATATAATAAAAAAATGTAAAATAAAGTGTTTTATTGAAAAGCACAACTAAACTCATACACCCGTATGAAAATACCTCATCGTGCCTGATTGCACCTAAAATTATTATTACTGTGCAAAAACTTAACGTTTAGCTCTCTAATTGTTGCAGGTATTCGTTATAGAGCTACCACAAGCGAGATCTGAACATATTTATTATAATTATTGAAAACCAGCACCTACATCCTGAACGCATATCTATATATATTGTATGACACAATCAACCTTGAATTTATTTTTTAATTTCCAAGTTTTGTTTTACCTTTTTTGCTTTTGTTTTCGCTAAATTACACATCACACAATCAGTGTTTGCAGGTTCATTGACGAAAAATAATTGCTTCATATAATTTAAGGAACATTAAAGTTGACCTCACAATCGATTAAGCTATGTCTGACAGGGAGAAGTAGAAAGAAAAACAGTTTACCAGATGTAAATCTGACTGAAAATGCAATACAACTCTCATGTAGGCGCCGGTGTTTCAAAGACTATTTTGAAGTTACTTTTGCTTAATTCAAAAATATTATGGTATTAACTTATTTCGTATGATTATTATCTAAGAAATATTTTTGTTATAAAATTATTTTATTTCTCCACAAAGCAACTTCATTTTTGGTTTAAAATAATTAAGAATGTAATTTATAAATTTCTGTACTTTTTTCTAAATAACTGTATACATTTTGGAAATGTTTTCACACATTCTAATACAAATAAAAGAACTAATTCAATTGATACTTTTAATTTTTATAATTTTGTGTAATGTAGTTTAATTTGGCAATCACAAAAGTAAGTCATTATGTGACAAGTACTTTTTATGGTAATGTCTAATTTTTTGCTTAGTTATAGTCCGATCAACATTTACTAGTGGTAGCCATCATAAAATATAATAACCATAAATTTTTTATCCAATATCTGTGAAAAAAAACATTAGAATTAAAAGAAAAACGTTTAAATTCAATTTCAAAGAAAGAGTAGAAATTTTAAACTTAACTTAACTAATAATAATTGATGGTACCATTTCAGCAGTTTCACTATTCAGCCAGGAAACAGTTTTGAAGTTATGGAGAAATTGTTTAAATACAGGGTGTCCGCCGGGAAGGTATACTACTTTGTTTGTTAATAATTTTTGATAAAATGAAAGAGAATGTATCTTATATTGATAAATATTTTATTTAATGTCGGCAATTATGTATGGAATACAATAGCAGATAAATGTTCGCCTCTGTTAGCCTCACAAATGCGAGCCCTTTTGAACACATTTTTCATTACATTCTCACACATTTTACGCGGTATTTCATTAATTTCATCACGAATATTTTGTTTGAGTTTCTCAAGCGTTTCTGGTTTATTTGCATAAACCTTGCTTTTCAGATATCCCCACAAAAAGAAGTCCGGAACAGTCAAAGCAGGCGACCGTGGGGCCAATCAACATCACCATTTCTTGAAATAACATGTTGTGGAAAGAAGTCTCGCAGTAATTCCATTGTAATCCTGGCTGTATGAGATGTGGTACCGTCTTGTTGATACCACATGTTAAACAAGCCCAAAGCATGTAGTTGTGGCGTTCAAAATTGTGGCCAAAGCTGTTCTTTGGAAACCAAGCTCCGGAGCACGGCGTCGAATTGAGTTTGATGGATTATTTTGAACACTTTCTTGAGCAGCAGTAATGTTTTCAGCCGAATCTTGCAGTACGTTGTGGTGCATGCTTGGGCCTATCACCTACAGACCCTCTTTCTTCGAAATCATTCACTTCACGATAAATAGTGCGTTTTGTTTACACGTCGTTTCTCCAAAAAATTTCACGTAACTTTCTCATCGTCATCGATGATTGATTTTGATAAAATGTTTTAACGATTAAAACACGTTGGTTTACCGAATATTTTTCCATAATAAATTTGCCACGTATCTACTTCACGACTGCCAAATATGAACTGTAAAGACTAATGTTTACAAAATGGCGGCAAAACAAAGTAGTATACCTACCCGGCGGACACCCTGTACTATAAAAGAAACATACCAATTCGATTCATACCAGGTCGATTCCTCAAAAGTGTCACCTTTAAAAGTTTATGTAACTTGGGATATAAGAAGAGGTAATTATTTCCAGTAGTACCATATGATATTATGTTCAATCATAGAAGAGAAAAAAAACTTTTTTTTCCATTACATTTGTTTCCAGCTATTTGGGTATACAGGAATGATGACAGTGATGAAGACCATTAATTTAGTATCCAAATATTATAATAAAAATATTAAAGATGTGATATTGTGTCGAATAAAGAGATTGGATTCTTGCTATTATTTAAAGGAACGAAACTGGAAAAAGTAGACAACTGTTCTGATCTGGACTTTTTATTGGATCGCAGGTTTGATTTTCGTGGTCGCACTCCCTGAACTATCAATAAATCTAATCATATAAATAGTATTGAATCGGTACAAAACCAGCTTTTGATTAAATTTTACTAGGCCTCGAAATGAATTCGTATGTTCTACCGTCAAATGTTCATAGACTTGCCGTTATTAAGTGTTCGACATTAAAAAGCCGTCTTGTAATGAAGAGTATCTCTTGTCTACTTCGTGCTAAAGTTCTATTTTTTGGAAACCGAAACTGTTTTTGCACTAATTCGTTAACAAGAAACGCATTTGTTGAATTATATGGGTAAAACATAAAGTGCAATGAATAATTGTAGGTATTGATAAAATCGCACACACAAAAAAACAAAACAGAAAAATACAAAACTGAGCCAGGAACTTAAAACAAATTGGGTCAGGTTATTGAAAGAACGCATATTTATTTGGGCTTTAAATTAAAGATTTATTGCGGGCACATTTTTTCTGCACATATTTTTATTAAGACGGTATTGAATTTCTCTCGAATATCAGATTGCGCAGATCAATACAGTAACAAATTTACAAATAACAAATTTTCGACTTCAAAGATATGAAAATATAAAAATTATGATTATAAAAATATATAAATTTTTATTTATAAAAACTGTGCAGTAACCCTAAAATCCTAAGGTTTTCTTATTTAGTTGAACAAAAATGTTGTAATGTTTTTTTTTTTAACCTTTATGTCAACAGCAGAAAAATTATACGTACGTCAACAGCAGCATACCCGGGTATGCACATACAGTTTATATGGAAATTGTTTGCGTTTTAAAGATTCTTTGTTGCTAAGGGTGTTTGTTTTACGTTGGCTACTGTGTTTTTGAATATTGTGATAACTGTTTTTGTTTTTGCTTGTAAGTTTTGTTTTTTGCATTGACCATAGACAGGGCATCACTCAAATAAGTTCTAATAAGATTTTCAGTCGTTACCTTTAGCTGGTGATATATGTAGGTGCATAGTTTTCGCGCAATAAAAATATTTATATACGCAAAAATTACAGACGGTGACTGGCTAACTCGACGACAATTTAGTACACTGGGTTATGAAGACAGAGAAGAATACATTCGTCAGAGATTAGAGGAATTAGTTGCAGAATATAGTGATGATGAGCCATTAGCATCTGAGGAGATTCTGGATGATAATGAAATTAATACGACTTCAGATTACTCTGATGTAGAGCCAATTCAATTACCAGAATATGACCCGGAAGATGAAAGTGAATCTGATGAAGATTACCAAAGATTTGTGGAAAATGACCTCACATCCATTGTACCGTACTTCTATGAGTGTAAGAATATTTTGGCAAATAAGTCGTTTTATACGTTTTGATAACGGAAATACGCGCAAGCAACGCAAGCAAACCGACAAAGTAGCCGCGATATCAGACTTTTTTTTTATGCTCAACAGCAATTTACACACCAATTGTGTTGCAGGCGCTAACGCCACTGTTGCTGAGCAATTGTATCCCTTCCGTGGAGGTACTGGTTTTCCGCAATACATTCCGTCAAAACCTGCCAAATATGGAGTAAAAGTGTGGTGGGTATGCGACTCCATTTCATCTTATCCGATGAAGGGACAAATCTACACGGGAATGGCGGCGTCCGGTGAAAGAGAAAAAAATTTTGGAGAAAGAGTGGTGAAAGATTTGTGCGTCAATCTCTTCAGCGGAAGTAGGAGAAATATTGTATGTGACAGTTTATTCACTAGTTATAACTTGGCAAAAAGTTTGATGATAGAATTTGTACTGTGAATAAGAGGCGGTTATTTGTGCCATCACAGTTTTCTCAATCGAAGGGACGTGCAGTGGAATCCACTATATTTGGTTTCTGCAAAAACATTTCTATGTGCTCCTTTCAACAGAGCATTATACCACCGAAGTACAAGGTCCAAAAAATAAAAGCCAGTAATGATATTGGACTATAATAAAAATAAAGGTGGCGTTGATTGCATGGACAAATGCCTGGCAGAATATTCTACAAAACGTGGAACAAATAGATGGCCTTTGGCTTTTTTTTATAATATTTTATGTTATGATGTAATAATTTGTGTTATGTTAGTTATGTTCTCTTTTGGTTCTGTTTTGTTTGCAAAATAAAATTTTGTTTGAATTTATATCAAAATATTTGCATGTTTTTTCCTATACATACCCAGGTATGCAGCTGTTGACGTAAAGGGTATATATCGAAATATGACCATATATCTAGTCCAAGTTGTCCAATTCCACTCAGATCTGTGTATATAATGTAAAACACTTTTTTTTAGGATATCATGAAATCTCAGATAATTCTGATAACTACTTTCGAAGATATATCGATTTTAAAACGCAAAACATACCCGGGTATGTTGCTGTTGACATAAAGGTTAAACAAGTAATCTAACAAAAATTTTTTGCTAAATTTCCACATCGAAATCTCTCGAACCATTTCTCAGATTTTGGTCCAAATGCACGACGCCTTGCACACATTTCAATAATGGCGTCACTAAGTGAAGATAAAAGAAAATGTGTATAAGGGATAAGTTAATGTAATATCTTTCTTATGCGGCAAATATGACTCCGATACGTTGATGCGTTCTCAAGTTATGAAATGTTTGCATTCATTAACACTCCCACACATACATCCAAACGTTGAAATATGATGAAACCCCGATTTACGAAAATTGGGGTAAAATCAGTAACTTCTTAAAGGGGAAAGTTAAAAATTTAACTATTATTATTATTATGTGTGAATTATATGTATCACAGTAGATATTAACTGGGCCACAAAGCAATTAAAACTATTAAAATATGTAAATAAACGTGAATAGATATAAAAAGGAAATTGATTGCTTTTTATAAGAGACTTTAATTCGTAATAGAAATTATTATCAAACAGCTAACTAAAATCTAACTAGAAATGCGAAAAAAAAACGTGAGAAGTAGATCTCTTTGCACGGAAATTAAAATAAACTGTTTTTTTGTATAGAAAAATCGAGGAATCAAACTCCAATCAACTTTTTAATAATTTAGCAATCAATATTTTGCATTAAGTTTGAATGATGCAGATAATAGTGCGTGATTTCATTTATTCATTGTTTGCTCATTACTAAGTTTGTATGAATATTATAAATTTATTTCTGCAACAAATAAGCAGACAGGCCAAAATTAATATTATAACAATTTTACGTAAACCGCTTCACACGTGATTTTCGGATAATTATTAATGAAGCCCAAAAACTTCTACTCTTTAAAATTGATCTATAAACTTTTATGTATGAAATTAACACAAAAGTTAAAAGAACAAATATTTTACTTCTTCTCAAAAGCTTCAAAAGTATGTTTTATAATTTGTAATTGAATGTACAGGAATGTGTTAGCAAATATTCACTATATATTTATAGTACAAGTAAAAACAATGTTCCTTAGAAAATTTAGATTGAAAACAAAATGCAAATTACACTTTGCAACACGAAAAAATTGCTTTGATAACCACTATTTGTTTTAATCCGCTGTGGTCACCTAACTTCAAAAATCATCATTACTTCAAATTCTATGATAAGGTTTTTGTAAAAAATTTGTTTTTTAAATTTGGGTTTTTTGAAGAGGCTGCACCCTACATCTGGTCGTAACTAGGAAAGACTTATTCAATCTTGTTTTGCAAATTTTTTGTGATATTGTGTTTGTTACACAAAGTTATGACCACATTTTAGAAAAAACTTTTTTTTACAAAAACCTTATCATAGAATTTCAATTATTGATGATTTTTGTAGTTAGGCGACCACAGCGGATTAAAAAAAATAGCGGTTGTCAAAAAAAATTTTTTTTCTCATTTGTTGCATAGTGTTATTTGACTCTTTGACCATTTGCCCTAATTTTTTTAGTATAAATTATTCAAGCATCAGGTTTAGTAGTCTCGGTCTTAAAAAAAGACAGCTCGACTAAAAAATTTTAATAACATAATTTCATATTGAATAATGCGGACTCTACCTATGGATTTTATTCATAATTATTTCTCCATCTCGTTCCTTAGCATAGTCAGAAATACATAAATATACTTCTTTCAGCACTGTGATGAAAAATTATTCTACAACTACCTAAGGACTGAGACATTTAAAAAACAATATATATTCTCAGGATATAAAAACATAATAGGGAAAGTTTTGTCTAACACTTCCACAATATTGCTCATACATATGACTTACAGAGTATTATTTTTTCAATATCAGCCAAACATAAAACAATACCCTATATTATGAACACAAAACCTGTTCTTTGAAGCTCCGGGTTAGTAGCCGTTTTTATTATTATCTTACTTTGCCGGTACTACACAATACCGATGAAGGATGTGATTGTGGATTGCTATCAACTGAAGCCGGTATTTTTCAGAACAGGGGTTGAACCCAGGTCTGTTTTGATTTTGTAGTCAACGTGCAGACTACTTCAGCCATCGCCACCCTCTTACTTATATGTATGTACAGGGTGTCTGGTAGCAGATTTATATTTTCAAATTTAAAAAAAAACGTAATAATTGACATAAAGTTTTATTAAGAGCATTGAACGATAGAATGAAAATGCGGATATTACTTTTTAAAGAGTATGTCATCCACATCCTTCAGATCCTTTTAACAAATTTCATGAATAATAACTCTTGGAAGTCCCAGTGAGGCTGCTCTTTTCGATATTGAGATTCGCGGAATTTCACGTAAACTGCTTTCAATGTTTCGAATCGACTGGGCCCTGGCCGTGAGGCATTCATAGCCGAAGCAGTTGCGCGGTATCCCACGAACGAATTAAATGTACGGAAGAATCATTACTCTTTAAAAAAATCTCCACAGCGAACGCGCGATGCTCACTCGACCACTGCTACATCGTGACTAACAAATCCGCACAATCGATAATTCCAACGGCGCCACCCTCCCTCCGCACCGTTTATTACTTTTTGAAAAAAATCCTATTGAAAAATATAAATTTCTCCCAGACACCCTGTATTGTATATCTGCTTTTTCATTCAGAAAATTTTGAAAGATATATTTTATTATATAATTGTAATGAAAAGTCCAAATAACAACATGAAGTCTGACAGGTTATAGAAAGCTTTTATTATGATGACATCTTTAATATGAACGAGTCCTTTACTTCAACATGTCTTTATTATACTTTAAATTCATTTATTCATATAAAAGCTTAATTGTTTTAATATGATCCATTAAGATAACAGTCATGGTGAATTCGTTACTCAAAGCTGGATGGTAACTTAAAGGTGGGCCATAAAATAAACGACTACTATTTCTACTACTTATTTGTTAGCTCTTTTGCTAATAAAGATGAAAAGGATTAAAACGTTTGTGTATCATTATTGTTTAAACTTATAAATATCTAATTCTAAAGTGCTTTGTTAGAAAGAAAGGCAAAAAAACGTACAATTTATCGTAATAAGGAAGCTGTTGGCAAAACTTGCTTAATGGTTTAGTAGTTGGGGGAAAAGATTAATCAGTTAAGAAAGATATTTGAAATTCCTTAAAATTAAAAAAAATATTGCGTTTTTCACGGAATTGTATTTTAAGAAATTTTATATTGAAGTTTTATGTTTTCATATGCACTTTATTTGGAGAAGTTTTATAATCATGATTTTAATATATTTTAATATTTATTAGAGAATTTGTAAACAGTGTTTGAAAATTAATTGTTGTTAAAAATAAGATTATTATCATTCTGACATCTGAGATATTTTTGATAAATATATTTCACTTTTATTTTATGAAAGTAAAAGTGTTTAAATTTCACACTCTTTTATATGAATAATTCATAATAACTCAAACAAAATAACACCATAATTTCTATGTATTATATATAATAAAGGGAGTTTCATTAATAAAAATTCTGGTTTTTGAAAGTTTATTTCTATAAACAGAAGATATTTCTTTTGCAACATACTAAATGGAATTTAACAGAAACTTAATTGGAATATTTTATAAAATAATAAACTACAAATACTTGAAATATAATAGCAAACATTTTCCACTCTAAAACGCACCTTTCAAAATTTAAATGTCTTTAAAATTTCAAGACATGCTTTTTTCTTTATTTTCAAATACTGCTATTTTAACATAATGATCGGGATTAATTTTTGCTTTTATTTTCTTTGACTTTCAATAAATTTCCGGTGTTAAAATGAATGTATTTACTGTGAGACTTTGAAGAGATTTCATTTTATTTTAGTTAATTTGTCTTTCTACTCATTTAAATTTTTATTCTTGTCACAGTTGTATGCAAATTTTTATCTTTTTATTTAATATTCACTTATCTGATGACTCTTGTTTGCGACAAAGACAATGTGGGAAAAATACACATTCAATATCAATAGTAGATAAATATTTCTTCCTATGATTTCATTTCATTGTTAGAAAAAACAATATTTTGTACACATTCTATTAAAGATTACTTTCACTATCGCTTGATAAAATACTTTACACGTACACATGTGTGTACTTGTACATACATATGGATATATCACCCTCTATGACAGTTAGATATGTGTTGAGAGTATAATTTATAGAAGTTGCGCCAATTATTTAAAAGATCAATGGATGCATTTAAGGTTATGGTAACATCTACTATTCGAACTATCCCGGGAAAAACCAAATTAAAGTGTACGAAGGAGTAGTACATAATCACAATACTGGAAGTAAAAAATGCTTTAAATATCCAAAAGTGAAACTAAATTGCCAATGGTCCAGATAAAGTTCATATTTCATTATTATTTCCGAGACAGCAAGAGTTATAGAGATCTATACGTTGACCGCTATTGTTGAACGATATATGCGATGCAATGTTGCGGTTCAATTTACTTAAAAAGTTTAATAATAAGAGGAGACAAATATATATCACTGACACTGATATATCATTCTTTAAGATCCCAATGCAAACGCCAAAGATATGAAGAAAAGTTTTAAAAATGGCGTTCTGATGTGCCTGTGGATTGGTTACAGCTGAAGCCGGTACTGTTCAGTGAGCAGTGACTATGCCTTCGCCACTGAAACCTTCCGACAACAACCGACACAAAAATACACTAATGCACATCAGAAAAATGCGAAACGTTTTTAGTCTGAAACTGGGCTCGAACCCTGGCTATTTTTGTTTTTGTAGTCAACGTGCAGACTACTTCAGTCATCGCCACCCTCAAAAGTTAAAAAATATGGTTTAAGTAAACTTATTATATATATTTCTATTGGTTAAACTAATGTAATTACTTACCAGAGACTGTGCATATGGGCATTAGACTACTAACTATAATAAAAGGATTTCCCAATTAGCGAAATTATTCCGAATTGACATTGCCTTGAATATTCAACAAATGGATAACGAATATTATTCAATGGGTAAAAAAAATTTTAATCATTTGTGGAAATTATTTTGAATGTAAATCGTTTCGATGCTTCTGAAACTTTTCCTTGTAAAAAAAAAATAGTTTATACAGGCTTGCATCGAAATTCCTTAGTTTAGAGTAACAAAGCACATTATATCATAATACAAGGTGGATCAAAATGACCGCAGTGTGCGCCGTGGCTCCATCCTAATGAATCACACTTACGGACTTTCCATAGCCATTTTTGCCTATTACGAACCTATTCAATTGGAAATGGGCTTCGTGGCTCATAATTAAATTATGAATAATATCATGATTTTCTTCTGAAATAAAGTTCAACGATTTTGGCCGTTGTTCAATTGTGTACTGTTCCATTTTAAATTCTCCAAGTACAAAATATTGAAGAAAAAAAAAATTATAATAAAAAAGTTATGAAGAATTCGGGCACAAATACAATTTATTTAAGCGCCAAAAGTAGTTCTTATTTTACAAAACCTAAAGAATAATTTAAAACACACCAAATATTTTGAAAAAAAAGAACATTTAAGTTAATTTTAAATATGTAGGAATGGTAACCAGTAACAAGAAGCATTTCTTTTATATCTTATTTTTTTCTGATATGTATAACACTACTTTCTACTTTCGAGTCTGAAGAGTATAAAGAAAATAGTGTTGGCGCATTCATTAAATCTACACTTTAGAATTACTACTATATTTTTTTAGCCACAATATTTGTTTGCTAATCTATTACAATTTGCCAAAATTTACGATTGGATACATATCGCATGAGACGATTTGCTCACGCGATACCTTTCGTGTAGTAGTATAACTACAAGTCGTGTAAAGACCCTTCTTAGACATTTTCAAATATATGTATGTATACGTTCTACTAAACAAATCCAAGATAAATAGTTTTTACAAACAATTGCGTATAAGTTTGCTATTCCGTGTGAAATTTCTTTAATATTCTTTTTAAAGAAAAATTTATATATTTTCAGAAACGTTATGAATAGAGAGGTTTATAGAGCCATGACCATCTGTCTGTGTGTCTATTGAAATCCCGTTTTTGGCCAAACTAATCATCACATAAAATTCGTTTTGGAATCAATCGGTCAGTACTAGACCTGAATCTCTGGCTATTTAAATTCAGGCAAATCGATAGAATAGTTTCCGAGCTACTGCCGAAGAACCATGACCACCTCGTTTTTTTACTTGAATTTTAGTACAAAATCGTCCATAACTTCGAATGGCTGGAACGATTTTAATGAAATTTAGTCCGTGTATGTAACTAGGTGGACTGCTTACTTTAAATATCATTTGGACCCGCTATGTAGCTCGAGATGAGTTCAAAATATACAAAAAAAATTTAAAAACACCTGATTTCCTTATGAAATATGCATTATATATATTATGAATTAGACTGAAAAAAACTACTTTTAAATTAAACATACTTACTTACCTACATAACATGATTCGAACTACTATCAAAACGCCATGTAGATACTCTGTCAACTCATCCATCGACACCACTGATTTTGTTATAACTTATCAAGACTACATATTACCAAAATTATCCCACTAATATTATAAAATACATGACTCAAGTCGTGTAACAATTCTTTTTAGCAATACATCTAAAGAAATTTTACGATATATGTATACGATCTGATAAAACAAACACATCCTTAGTACTCATAAACATAAAGCATGGTGCCAATTTTTACAAACAATTTTTTATAAGCCAAACCTCCTCATTCTCCTTTGCTGTTTTTATAAATATGTACACTCACGCGAAAGAGTAGCATTACTTTTTGAGCTTTTCTATATGAAAATAATATAATGTTGTTTCTTTTACTAACCCAATAAAAAAATTTTTTGTTTTTGCGAACAGTGTTGCCACAATATAATGTTGGGATAGAATCAACATATAGATGATTATCCGATATTTATTTATATATATTTAAAATTTTATATTTAATGAAGAAACCAAGAACTGAGACAAGTTTAATTGAATTGATTGTTAAAATACATAGTAGGAACGACTTAATTTTTCTTATATAAGGAATCATTTGCTACACCAAAAAAATTTATAGCAAATAAATTTGTTTTTACAATTTCTGTTAAAATATATTTTACAAAATTTCAAAAAAGGTAGCATGCTTTCTAACTTATAGGTCTGTGTGTGACTATTTATTGTAAAGTAACGCACACAAATACAAATATTGACTCGGATATTGATGCGTGTACCATTAGCTTAACGAAAGAAAATATTAAATCAAACAGGGAAAATGCTGAAATGGCTACAATGACGGTGCCTTCCACCAAATGTTTTCTCTTACCAAGCTCTATTTATTAAGTCTCTCCAACTCACCATATGTTTTACTAGTATTTTATACTCGACTGTCAAAATTTCTTTACATTTTACTCATTTGTTTAATTTGAGAGAGCGTGCAATTAACAAATTTACTTATTTCTTTATTTTGAGAGGGAGTTACAAAAGCAATTAAAGCATACATAAATGAAATTAATGTTTTTCTTGCTTTTGTAGCATGTGTGTATTTACTTTTGAGAAAGTAGTACTCTCTTTTTATGACAAATCAAAGTTACTTTACAAAAACAGAATGCCTGTTGTTTTTCGTGTTGTTCATTGCTATTCTCTAAATATGTAATGCTAATTACGCTCAAATAATTATATTATTGGATTGTGGTATTCGTTGCACTTTATGAGGGAAATGTGAAGGACTTATATCCATACTGAGATCATCGCAAAAATAGTCACAATCGACAGCCAGGACCTAAAAACGTCGAAATATAAAACTTTAAAAACTCTATTTTCGAGAATTGTGATAAAATCACTAAATAGAGGGAAGTTAAAAAAAGATCTGCGGAAACTCAATTGAATGAAATAATATACTACTGAATGAATTAATACACATGGGAATTTATGACGTGTGTTTGGTATTTCTGCACTCTGCGGCAATATTGCTTGTTTTTTTATGTATTTTCTGATGTTTTCATAAACACAGAGAAATATTGAAAGTAGCAAAAGTTGTAAAAGAAAATGACTAATGTTGCTTTAGGTGTGTTCGTTTACTTTTGTGGTAAAGTTCGGTAAAATGAGAGTAAGCTATAATTTATCTCAATAAGAGACAAAAATATACAAAAGTAAGAAAACACAAAAAACCTTAAAATTTACCACAAAATAGGGCTGTTCCACGTGCATAACAAAAACATTTGCATCGTTGACAACGGCTGTAAAATGTGGACAAAAATAAATTGAAAAAAAAATAAAAGCCATTTTTTATTAAATAAAGTGATAAATATGCACAAATATATCGAGCCTTTGGTGCAATACCGTAGTAATTCAAAAAATTGTGTACTGAGAAAAATGCATTTGAAGTTTTAGCCATCTTTTTGATAGTATTTTCGTTTACTAAAGTTATTTTTTTTACAAGTTTTTAAATAAAGAAGCATGTTTTGTATTGTTTTCTGTTTGTAAATTTCTTATCATAAAGGAAATATTTCATTATTGAAAATAAATATTGTAGGAAATAGCTGGAGGAAATAAAGACATTTGTAGCTGTAGGATCTGAACAGTTAGAGATTTAACCATAACATTTTTTCCTTTAGATATATATTTCCCCAAAGATCATTTCTGCATACCCAGCTCAAAAAAAATTAAAATTTTGAGTTACTACGGTATTGCACCAAAGGCTCGATATGTACTTACATTTTGAAACTTATTTAAAAAATTTTCTTTTTTAAATTAAAAACTTCTGTCGTTTCCTTGCAAATTTTCTGATTAATAACTTAGTATCATATATAAATAAAAAGCAGCCTATAATTTAATTCTAGACCGAACTTACCCAAAGAAAAAGTTCGTGCAACAAAATTGTACAAAAATTGTTAATAATTGCCGGCACGCTTTTGGGTAAATTTACAGGATTTCATCTGACACGTAGTTCACTTGTTGATAAGCATTTCTCGCAATTGAAGTGATCTAGATTCTGAATACGCAATATAACTTCCAATTTATATAGTAGCACTCTAATAATATTATAACTATTATTTTTTCTTAAACATTATTTCTAGCTTATTTGTTGCCTACATATTTAATAATTCTTATGTTACACTTGTAGTCCACCAACTATATATGGCCCTATGGGCCCGGTTAGTTATTGTTATAAATAAATGAAATATAGTATCTCTTTTTATATGATTCTAATTTTTAAATTGTGCTTTTCCCGAGAAAAATATGTTAAATGTACAATAGTTAAGAATTTTATTTTTTTATTTATTCTATTTATTTTATTTCTTATTTTTTATTCTTCTATTGTTTTCAGTTCATTTGATGCATTTTTGTTAGTTTACTGTAAAAAAACATTATATTTTTGAATAAAAAAAAATGGAAAAAGTAAGAAATAGAACATTTTTATGATTTTGCGCTATGAACAACTGAAAATGGTAATTTATCAATATTTTCACGAAAATTTTGCACTTTCACAAGGCCAAAACTGCCTGAAGGAGCGTTCCAATGCTTTTGCGATGTACTAGAGAGTTCTTAACTATTGTCTTGGCTACAATTTTTGTCTGAGTATTGGATCGAAAATCTCAATGGTTTGGCTGTTATAGGCCAAAATATCCAAAAAAAACGTGACAAAAGTCTGATCAAGTCAAAATGCGCCAGCTCGATTTTCACCGTAGACGTATGGTCTAGTGGACTTTTTTGCTTAGTACAATCCCAAGAATCAGAAACGCGAAGCGCCCATTAAGATTTTCAAATCGTCCCACCCTATTGAGGAAATCGATTGATATGGTTTCTTATTTTTCTCTCATCTCATCTCATCTTTTTTTTTTCTTTTTTGATTGCTTTAAAAGTTCGAAATATTCTAATTTCTTAAATGTTCTTATTAGTGTTTATATGAACATAATTATTACGTTTTTGTTCGTATAGTTGGCTATTCACAATAATTATATTGTTTAAGCTATATTTTGACATTTGATATATGTGTTATATTATGGCTTGTTTTCTAATAAATTTAGTAATCGTTAAGTGGATTTTTTATTTTCAGACAAACAAGAAACTTTATGAAATATTATTTTTTATTTCATCGTGATTAGTAATTGTGTTTTGTTTTCTGAAGCCGGCTGAGATTATAGAAGCAATGAAGCAATGAAATTGAGCGGTAACATATTATTTGTTAGGTTTTGTTATTCTATTAACGGCTGTTATTTAATAGTAATTTATACAAACATACATTGTATTTATATTCTGCTTAACACGTGAAGCTATTTTTTCACAGATCTATTTTTGTTTTTGTTAATGAAAATTTTAATATTTTAAAAATAGACATATTTATGCCCTTAAGATGTGTTTTTCGACTTGAGAATTTTTTTACATTAATTACCGGTTCAAGCAATTTCATTTTTAAATCTCTTTTCTCTTCTCAAATAAACTAATTAGGTTTTTAATAATAATATTTTATTTCAATAACGTTTGTTTGTAGTTCTTAATTAGAAAACCTAAAATAAGATTAATGAGTTTGTTATGGGAAATATTGTTACTTGAAATATTTATTTTTTCAACATAATTAATTTTGCAATATTCTGGTGGGAGATTTCTTTTCCTCTATTTTAATTTTGTAATGACTTATATCATGCACACTTGTTCGACAAAATGAGTTTCTTTTGAACAATGCCACCTCTTGAAAGTACTGTCTGTAAACTTGTCATTCTAAAACAAATTACGTTATTTCATTTTTAACTCCAAAGTTAAAAGTGCAGTCAGTTAGTTTGACCATGTTGAGCTGTAAAGCAATTTAATTTTAAAAGTCTACTCGTACAATAAATAATGTTGGTGGAGTTCAACAGACCACAGTACGTAGACAATAGTTTAATTACTGCTATATGAGGCAAAAAAAGAAAATACTAAATTAATAGAACTAATAACTAAAAGAATAAAACGTACGTACACAGAAAGAAAAGACTCGTACTAAATTCAAATTTTTTCTACTAGTAGGAGAGGCAATGAAAAGTTTAACTACGAAAATAAGACTACTTAAGAAAACTAATTTTTAAAATGAATATAAAATTCTTAAAGCAATCAAAAATCATTAATTAAACACGAAATTCTGAATATGAATATATGTGAGAAAAGCATGTAAAAATACAGAAGGCCACGGAAGGAAATCATGATTTTGTTATTTTTTTGAAGCTTCATCTAATGGAATGAATTACAAGAACATTTAACTGAATAACATCGTATTTAAGAGTCGGAAAAATGTAGTCGGATGATGTGATCTCTAAAGATATTTTTGTGACATCTGGAGTGCCACAGTGAGCCACTTCGATCCGCTTTTATGTTCGATCTTCACAAACGATGGCACAATCGATGGTAGTCTGCACGTTGACTACGAATCCAAAAAACAGACCTGGGTTCAACCCCAGTTTCAGACTAAAAAAAATTTTAAAATAAAAATAAACATCTCCCATTTTTCTGATGTGCATTAGTGTGTCTTTATGTGTCAGTTGTTGTCGAAAGGTTTCAGTGGCGAAGGCATAGTCACTGGTCACTGAACAATACCGGCTTCAGCTGATAGCAATCCACAAACGCATCAGAACGCCCTCCTTCGTCGGTATTGTGTAGCACCGGCGAAGTAAAACAATAATAAAAATGGCTACTGAACCGAAGCTTCAGCACTGCTACGAGTATAAACAAAGAACGTGCGAAAGCAGAGCTGCAAAAATAATTAATTAAGCTTCACCTCCTGTCGTTTCTCCTACTATCCCTTTCCTATAGTTCCAGCACAATGCTTCGCATGTGTAGGAGTCATCTCCTGAGTGCCGGTCCTAGATAAAAAAAAAAAAAAAAAAAAACCTTTTAATGTCCGCTGATGATGCGAATATTTTTTTTAAGTTACAATAACCAGAGAATTAGCTGCAGCGTATTATAGATCACGGATCGATTGATTTTTGTTTTGCTCAAGTGCTACTTTTGTTCCTATTTTTCTTTTATAATTAACAAGTAAGATTATATTATGTTTTGCACAGCTGAGCTACTCTTTTTCCATCAATACTGCTTTTCACACTTTTTTTATTATATCCTGGTATATTCCAGTAACGTTACCCTAACCAAAGTAGTGCTACTGCTGCCAAACAGAGATATTGTATTTTAGCTTTTGCCAACTTTAATCTGCCTGTAATATGATGGAATTTTTCTGCCTGTAATTGATGGTTGCTATTTTATTTCGTCAATGTTAGGTGCAAAAATGGATTTTAAGGAATTCGTCAATACACTACTAGATCTTAATAACTATCAATTGAGTAGAATTTGTCGCGGATACTTCCGAAAGAATCTGTACCGCATGTGCAGGGCAGATGGTCCCGATTGCATTTACTGCGGTATGATGTATGATGGCATACTGAAACGAATGCAATGGCGCAGGGTGTTGGCGAGGTTACTCCTGCCAGCGTGATAGGGAGGATGCTCGATTGCGAGGGCAATTGGAACGCTGTGGTGCAATACGTAGGGTACGTCCAATGGAGAAACAAGAGGGACCTCGATGCGTTGCTGCAGGGCGAGGCCCCTTTGACGGAGATCAGGAAAACCGGCCAGTGTCGTGGTGCCAGCTATAAAATTGGCGAACCCAAACGTGGGTGAGTATGGGGCGGTCCTGATTAGGGCGCCGCTCTGGGCCTTTTCGAAGTAATGCGGCAAGCGGTTCCTGGAAGGAATGTATCCAGAGGAGGATGAAGGAAGTTTTTAGTAGTAACACCACTCGACGCATATGACGATGGCCTCTATAAGTGCGAAGGCGTTTTCAACCCTTCCTCACACGCCAAAAAAAATCTATCAATGTTGGCATTACATTTCCTTCGTCTGTCCCACTCAACCGTAATCATCTGTTACTTCTTCGACATAAACTATGGACACAGTGTAAAATCGAATTAGTTGTACTTCTTTTTACATAGGCTTGTCGTTGAGGGATTCCTTTTTTGATGCCGATACAAGTTCTGCTCATGACGTTATGTAAATCTACTCTTTAATCTTTTTTAATCAGAGCAGTGGACCAAATTTTTTACTACTTCTACGGAGCTATGAAAAGTTGCTTTTTACTTTGGTTTAATGCTATTAATAAGAAGCATGATAAGTTCAGATTCTACCAAAATTTTAATTTAATTTAACTTATTTTATCGAAAAGCAATCGGATTTAATTTTTTATTACTTCAATTGTTTTAATTAAATAAATAATACATAAATAAGCATACATAAATTTTCTGGACGTTGTTCTTAATAACTTCCTGAGAAGTCGAAAATATTCAGTTATTGATATTATCGCAGTAGATCAAAAGTAGTTCCTAAGGAATGACTTCTAACATTTTTCACTGGGAATAAATAAATCTATTTTGTCCAATTAATAACAACGAGAATATTGACAATATAATAGAAAAGTTTATGAAAACTTTTCTTGACCACCATGGAACATCAAATACCTTTCTGCTGTTAAAAAAAAGTAATAAATTACATAAAAAGTAAAAAAAACTAGGTAGTTATGTTGACTAAATACTAAGTACTCTATCAAAAATATTGTTTTGTTTATATTGGGGTCGAAAAAGTAGTCTCAAAAAACTTAATTTTGCATAACTGAACCCAAAGAAGTCCAACTCATATACGCCATTAGTCAGCATTTATGTACATGAAAATATTCTTATCGAATTACTCTTTTACTTCCTTTCTGTTACTGAAAAAAATAAAATGGACGACATGACAGGTGCAACTACCAAATAAAATAATTTACCTATAAGCATTTTATTTATGCTTTAATTTATGTATTTGACAAAAAAGCCAAATATTCGGCCGAATCCGAAACTTACTTCGACAATATTTTTAAAAGTTTGTATATGAATATAGCAAGGTACACATTTATTTCATTAAGTGCATTTTACAACATGTATTTTTATACTTCCATGTCGCTCATTTACTTCAACAGCGTCATAATTAAAAAAAAACTAGTTTTGTAAAAACGTACTTAAAGTTTTCAGTTTACATACCTCTTAATGGGGAAATGAAAAAATATTCTTCTTTTACGAGGTAAGTTCTGAAGCTATTTGCATGACATTTTTACACCAGATAAAGGCCGATATGAAGAATTATTCTGCATTATTAACTCAAAAAGTGTATTTGTTGTATTATGACGTTATTGAAGTAAATGAGCGATATGTATATAAGTATGAATGTACAGTAAGGTGCAGCGTCCAAAACATCCAAAATATTGCATATACTTAAATTACAGCAGTCACTCAATTTACGTCGTGATTGGTTCGAAAACGACGAAGTAAATCGAATTTAACATTGTTTATATGTACACGATGGGCCAAACGAAATCACCCGGGGCATAAGTAATCACCCGATGTCTTATTGCTGTAATTTCCTTTAATGAAAACCTTTGGATCTACATATGTGGTCATCAACTCAGGCGGCGGTCACTTAGCCCATATCACAAGCAGTGCCAAAATTTCTCTTAAAAAAAAATTGCAGCAAAAGAACATCGTGTGATTACTTATGCCCCGGGAGATTACTTTCTGCCCACCCTGTATAAACTGTACTATGTAAACTATCTTGTAAAAATTGGTTATATCATTTCATTTTACGAGATATTTACTTTTTTCCAAAGGGAAAATTTGTACGTCGTATTTAATCATTAGTCTCGTATGTATATCATAAATGAACTACAAAACGTTTACAGAAATAAAATTTATAAATTTTCATATTGAAATAGCTGCATTAGGGGAAGTATGCCTGCAGTATGAACCCGTCGACCAAGACACTTGTAACACAAATCAGAATCGAACGTGCGACAGAACGTTATATATTCCAAGACCTAATCTTATAAAAATTAACTCCAAAAAATTTTTATTTTAATACATATTATCTACTATATATTTCAGATTTAAGTCCAACAATTGAATAACACAGTGGTACAAAATTGAATGAAGTAGAAAAACCTGGGACCGGATATTATTTTTCTTGTAGGTGTTATCGAGTTAAAGAAGAATCCAATAGTGAAATATACCGGACACCTCCAAAATCCGGATTTACTGTTAAAAACCGGTTTTTGTACCTTTGCGCACTTATAAGCCTGTAATTTTGTTGATAATAATCCGATTTTCCGATTTCTTACTAGATTTGGAAAGAAGTAACTGAGATCTTTCGAATGATATATAATTTATCTAAGAAAACTTGGGGGTTAGGCAAGTCTGAAACTGGGGTTGAACTCAGGAAAATTTTCGTTTTGTAGTCAACGTGCCGACTACTTCGACCATCGCCACTCTCACATCGATTATTCATGGATTTCTAACACAGTGTACCGAACTCGGAATTAGTACGGGCGGAATCCAATTAGAAAAAAAACTTAAATTGAGAAAATATAAATTTTTTTTTGGTATATAAATTTACGTACTATATTTGTTAAAGAAGAACGAATATATAGCAAAAAATTAATTAATCAATTTATTAAGCATTCACTTACGATCTTTCATCTGCCATCATTAAATACTGCGCGGCGATTTGGAAAGCTTTTCATTATCACTGCAAGTAAGTACCACCTGAATTATTTATTTTTTTTACTTCAATACCGATTCGATTATTAAGTTTAAAAAAGCAAAAGAGAAAAAATTTAAAATTTTTTCAGAGTAAATTATAATAGACTCGATTAAGTGCAGAAAAGAAAACTTTCATTGTCACAAGAAAAGAACTAATTCGGTAAAGTAATTAAAAACCTAAATACTTTTGATATTGATTTATATATCGAGCCTTTGGTGCAATTGAAATTTTGAGTCATCTTTTTGATAGTATTTTCGTTTACTAAAGTTATTTTTTTACAAGTTTTTAAATAAAGAGGCATGTTTTGTAATGTTTTCTGTTTGTAAATTTCTTGTCATAAAGGAAATATTTCATTATTGCAAATAAATATTGTTGGAAATAGCTGGAGGCTGTCCGGTCAGGAGAAAACTACAGAGAAATTTTTCTCTGATGATAATTAAATAAATAAAAATATATACAATTCAA
Organism: Dexiosoma caninum; assembly: GCA_963924685.1. Taxonomy (NCBI): domain Eukaryota; kingdom Metazoa; phylum Arthropoda; class Insecta; order Diptera; family Tachinidae; genus Dexiosoma; species Dexiosoma caninum. The sequence goes on from OZ004725.1 coordinate 57,196,976, forward strand.
TTTGTTTTAATAATATGAGATCAATAATATGCAATGCATTTGTAAAAAAAAACGTTAAATTGTTTTATGAGTTATTTCAATAATTATGATTCCATCCTAATTTGGCGTGCTTTCGTCCTGGCAATAACATCTTTAAAATGTAAGTAAGTGATGAAAGTATATTCATAGCTACTGTATCACCTTGCCAGTTCACAAACCCTATAAGATTCTGATCTTTTAGTCAAACCCTCTTTATATGTGAAGATGTTGTTTCTTGATTCTTGAAGATCTAAAGGTTAAATTGCATATGTTGAGTCATCAGATATTTCCTTTAACTATGTTATGTGATGTAGTAAATGTAACAAACCGAGCCTTTTTTAAATACGAGTCAATTAAAGACAAGCGAAAAAATCTGACAAAAACAAATTAAATATCTGTCCAAGGTTTCTTCCATCATATGTATATCCTCGTTCGCCCATGAGTGTCCGTTCAAGTGGGATATATTGAAATTCTTCTCTTATGGAACACATTGTTCAATATTATACTGTTCCATTTTAAATTCAGCTTCAAATTAATATCAGCTCTACCCGATACTGTTCACTGACTATGCCAGAAACGTTCCCACAACAACTGACACAAAGTCACACTAATGCACTCCAGAAAAATGGAAGTGGTTTTCTCATTCAGTCTGAAACTGGAAACTCAGAATTTTTGGTTTTGCAGTCAACGTACTAACTACCTCAGGCAACGCCACCCAAGTGTAAAAAATAGGTGGGTGCAGTTCCGAAATTCTATATCTTGCAAAATAGCTGCCATATTATATTTTATTGATTAATTTTGTAAAAATCCTTCAAATATGTGATAACTAATATGAAAAATTAGTTGATCTTAATGAGAAATATATATTTAATTCATTTCAAAATTTAGAGTTTTTCTTCATATACATTTTTTAAGATTTTTTAATTGTAAGGAGGAAATAAAAATACGATGAACTAACGATACTTCAAATTTGTCTGTTCAGAAGAACATGAAGACATATCGTCTTTTTTTAAACGATAGAGTAATCCAAGACACTAACTCCTATACCGGCTATTGACCCAGGGTCTATAAAGTTAGTGTGTCATGAGAATGCTTCGTGCCGACAGAGATCGAGGTCAAAACAACCGAAGAATAGGAGAACAACGATCTAGAGAAGAAGTCTCTTCTTGATGTAAAGTAACTGTGGAAAGAAAAAAGCCTCCGCCAAACAGAAAAGACAATTTGGGTGTCTTCAGGTAAATCAGGTAAGGAGATGTAACACCAAAGTCTAACATCTGGTCTCTCCGAGATCAATGTCTGTCGATTTTGTAAAACTGACACTGAAGGCTCTCAACACGTTCTTTGCGATTGTCCTGCACTCGGCAGACAGAGGTTTCTTGATTTGAGTGGAATTGCGGTGCTTCCACACAAGTTGTGGGACGCCAGATCCCAAATAGAGCTTGGATTTTTTAGAAGCCTTAGGAGGGCTGTCTAATGATTTTTTTTAGCGTGGATCTCTATCGTTCCTGATGGAACTGCAGAATATTTTTTGTGTGTGAACTTTTAGAACGTTAAAGTAAAGAGCTTACCCTGGGTTATTTTTATTATTATACAACTTTTTGTAAGTGGATACTTTAAAAGGTATGCTGTCTTCTTTTCGAATACCCCTCCCAGAAGTTTCAACTGAGTTGACAGTCGCCTTGTAAAATGGTGGCCAGCAAGTGTTAAAAGCATACATAATATCGTTTTTTACTTGGTGAACAGTAAACGGCCTTCATTTACCTTGATTTCAAAACATTGAAAGGCTTGGAAATGGACGGGTTCCTGCATAAAACGGTGTAACTAAAGTAAGCCTTTCATAATTGATAATAATATCATGTTAGTTGACGGGTTTCTCCAATAAACGATTCAAATCAATATTAGTTCTTTCGTTTTGTGTCCTTTCGCAGCAATTTTCAAAAGTTTCCTGTGGCCCGTTGGTTGGGGTTTGGTATCACTAATAAATTTCAATTTAGTTCCACCTAACGTTTATTTCATGGCAAATTCGTCTTACAAATTTATTTACAGTTATCTACAGTATTGAGGATTGGAGTACTAATATGTCCCCATATGTAAACAAAAACACGATCATGTCTTTATTCTTCTTTTATTTAAGACCAAACTTCGAAAATTTCTCTATTTTTATGCGGTGGGGAAATTGGGGTAACATTTCTTTTTCGTTTTTACAAATATACACATATGTCAATTGTGCTGCAAAAAAATTTTTTACCGAACTCCATCTAATAGTGTAACTTTGTTTCCCAAAAAATTTCGTAAGTAAGGAAACAAGATTACCTTAATTATACGTCAGGAATATTGCCTTCAATTTATCTTAACGGGCTTTATTTTAAAAATAAATTTAACTATTAATTTTTTAAGTTAGCATAGTTTAATGTAGGAAAAGAATTATGAAAAAATTTTGTTAATATTCAAAGATTAGTTATTTTTGCCTGAAATTTCGTCTATATTGGGTGCCACTTATGACGGTTGGGAACAATCTGACATTATTGTAACGGACGCATCGTTACGCAAATATGCAGTAGATATTGATAACACATTAAGTCATGTAGTTACATCAAGCCATCAACAATATTAAATGCTGCAAACACATCAGCTGCTGCAAGTATATCAAGTGCTGCGAGCACGTCAACTTCTGCGGCAACTGAAGGCTATGATGCAATCCTCACTCAAACAGGAAAAAGAAAATCGCCACAATTTGGAAAGTTTCTCAGAAGTAAGGAACGAAACGTAGAATAAATGAGAACAGCGAATTATTAAAAATGCGAGCATATTGCTATATTAAGTCAGCAAGTACAAGCTTTACGGATTCAAACGGAAGCGCTTACAGCTTGTTCATAGACAAAATAACATCTTGTTGTAAATTGTTGGTATATTGGTAAAAAAAAAATTAATCCCGAATTTTGTGTGATAAGTCCATCAAAACAACTAATACAGGCATTTTCTATTTTTATTTATGTGCGTTTATATTTATTATTTTATTTTAATTTAATATTTAAAGTTGAATAGCATAAATACAATATTTCACTACTACAACTGCAATGAAACATTTTTTCATAACTAAAACGGGGATCCCAATCTGTGTAATTGTGCAAAGGTCGAAAACGAAAGTGAACATTTTTTTCAATTTTACATTATATAGCAAAAGCATATCTGTTGATTTTTATAGTCTAGAATAAAAATTTACTATACAACTTTGCAAATGCAATGATCCAAGACCATTTGCACAAGATTGTGAGTTAGGATAATATTTTTTCCACATTATTCACATTCTCAAAAATTTTCCTTAATCGGTATATGCACATTAAGCAAATTATAACGCAACTAAGTAAGGAATCTCCAAAGTTCAATTCGGCTTGGATCTTGTTATAAACTGATTACTTACTTATGGCTAACATTTCCTGTTGCATCTTAAAATGAATTAATTTTATTGTTATGTATTTATTTTTATCACTGCTATTATTTGAGCCAATTATTTATTCACATTCTTTGAATGTTATTCCTTAGGTACTAAAGAATTGGTATTTAATACCAGGGAACATGAACATGCAATGACAGCTATTTACCACAAAATAAACAACAGCGAACGACACCTATTGTGAAAACAAAAGCAATAACAACAACGACAACGGAACAAATAATGACTTTTTAATTCATGATGATTACGATACGAACAATGATGACTTCATTACTGACAAGTGAAAAACAACAAATTTCCAAAAATTAATTTTCTTTACTTACAATACCAGTTAATGCATTAATAATGTTCAAATTATTTAAAGTTATAAATATAAACCGAATAGAATACATTGTTAAATAAATGTAAAAAAATTTCTTTAGTGACATATTTATTTATAATTCTTTATTTTACTTCTACAGATCTCGTTACATATTTTACCGAAATAAAAGAGCATCAAAACTGGGTCGTTAGCTTTACAGCTATCCCTAATAAAGAACAGAGTTAAATAATAGTCAAAATGAAAGAATTTTGAAATTTGTGTATGCAAGTGATGAACAAATTAATATAAATTATCAATAAATAGCCGCATGAGAACTATCGGTATCCATAACTATGGTTGGACAGCTGAGAATGTTAAACTGTGTTTACACTACTGTTTAAGTAAGTTAAGTTTGGCAAGTCATCCTGAATCGTTTAATGCCGGAACAACGTTTCCAAAATGTGGAAATTTACTTTGAAAAAAATAAATCTGTTCACGAAGTCCATAGAGTACTTCGTCCATTTTACGATCAACATTATCGGCCTTGTGAGCAACCAATTCATAAAGTTATTGATCGTTTTCACACTATTTTCACTCTTCTCGATTCATATTGCTGCTCTTTCGAAAAGAGCAAGAAGCTGCCGTTACTATGAATGGTGAGCGCTATAGAGCCATGCTGACTAAATTTTTCTTTCCAAAAAATAGTCAGGTAAACATATATTTGGTTACAACAAGACAGCGAAACCTGCCACACTGTACGTTTACAAATCGGTAAATAGGAAAATCATTTTAGTGGCAACTTTATTTCCACCTATTCACAGGCCCCGACTTTGTGCGATTTAACGCGTCTGGATTACTTTTTATGCGCTTATCTTAAATTATTCGTTTATGACGACAAACCATCAACTCTTGAAGCTTGGAAGCTTATATTCCAGTCACCATTGATGCCATACTGCCATATTTATTGGAAACAAGTAAGAGTGCTATATTCGGCTGCGCCGAATCGAAATCGGTTCAACCGTTTAGGCGGACGGGATTTTGACCAATTTGATAACACAGGCAAATTTTTTTTGGCTGCCATAACTGTCTAAGCACTTAACTGAAGATTCATAAAAACAAAATCTATTTTTTTTTACTTTTATTGCTCTTATAAATATACCTAAATAAAAAAAATTATTTTACATAATTTCAATTTAAACACATACTTAAAAAATTTAATATCAGAAGATCCCTAGTTGCGATAATGGAAACCTTTCTTTCACCATATTTTGTGGCAATGAATCCGTCAAACTCAGATTATATATTTGGTTAGTAAAAAAAACAATATTAAATGATTTCAATACAGAAACGCCCAAATAAAATTATTGATAAAATTTCAAGAAATTCTATCTCATGAACGGATATCTTAAAAATCAAAATAAATAAATAATTGAGTGGACGGACGGGTCGGACTCATAGTCAAATTAATCATTCCGCCAACGCTCTAACCACTCAGCCAACGGCATGATATTTGCAATATAGTATAGAAAAAGGGCAATAAATAAAGTTTAAACATTTGAATTAAAAAGTGTATCAAGATTTTCTACATTTATTATTTCTTATACTGTATTTAAAAAAAATATCAACACAGATACTTAGCTTGTTTACTCCTCGCTACCTCATGAACCTCTATTAAACAATTGCTTCTTAACAATTGTTTGGTGCAACGGACATACATATATAAAAAGTATTTATGAGTGCTTATGTTCATAATTTTGTTATTTTATTAAACCGTGCACATTAGGGCGGGTCGATTTGTATGGAGGCAAAAAAATCGCTCAAATTACATGGAAACTCGTATTCAAGGGATCAAAAAAATAAATTTTGCCGAAGGAACCATACCTCTACAATGTATTTTGATGTTCCGACTTTTGACCCGAAGGGTTAAATTTTGCAAAATCTCACTTTGACCCATTTAGAGTGCCTCAATCGAGTCAAAATGTATGACCGACCCCCGCTAACTTTGGAGGACCGTCCCACCTATGCCAGTGGCACACCCCTGCAAAAATTTCAAAAAATCACAATTTTTGGCACTTTACAAGAAAAAATCAGCGAAATGGCTACGTTTTTTTAATTTTGGAGTTTGTACTATTTAGTTTTAAGGTTCTCATTTTTAGTATTTAAGTCCAATTTTTTATAATAAAGATTCAGTATTTTACAACTACTCAAAGCGTAAGCTACATAGTTTATTATTTAAACAATCATCATATTACTATGAATCCACCATCCTGTACACCGCAAGATGAAGCCACAACAACTATCGAAAACCCAATGAGTCATATACCCAAGCATGGTGGTCAGGTGTGGGCCCATAGGGTAAAGTCAGAGTACGATCCTTATGGAGAAACACACAAGAAGACTTACTGCCTCCACGCGGCGGCCACCGTTAACATCCTCGGGTCTGGATCTTTCTAGGAAACCTCGCTCACCCTACACTGTAGATTGTCCTTGTGTGGTGGGAAGCGTTTTTTCTTTCCTGGAGACCAATACTTGGTCATGGCTAAAGTAAGCAACGATATGGGGGGCCGGATCATGGTGTGATGCGACCCGTGCCTGGGATCAGCTTGGTAGAGGCCCCCTTCAGAAAATAGTCTAGTCACAAACGGAGCTTCACCGATACCTGGCCACCTCAGTGAATAATGTTTTGGCCTTGCTGGGTTATCGGGGGCTATGGCCCGGTCGACCTACTTTCCCCCACACTCGAGGGAATTACATGTATTCAAATAAAAAAAACAACGACGATGATGAGAAGAAAGACGGAGACCAAAAGCTCGACCCACAAGGGGGCTTATTGGCTCCACTCCAAAGGCCGACCCTCAAAGGGGCCTACAGCTTCGGTTGGGACGCCACTAGTGGGCCGACCCGACTCTTTAGCGGACGCCAAAGGAAAAAAGCTCGACCCACAAGGGTGGCTTATTGGCTCCACTCCAAGGGCCGACCCTCAAAGGGGGCCAACAGTTTCGGTTGGGACGCCACTAGTTGGTGTCTGGTCGCGCGGGGGATTGCCGCGACTGGGACGTATCCGAGATATGAGGGCGAGGGATGAGTACGCGATCGCTCAATGCAGGGCTGTGTTGAGCGGGATGCGGGAAGCTTGTGTTCGGCAGAGGAACATCAGTGGTGAGGTGAAGGGAGGCGTGGCCAAAATGGTCGAGCTTCTTGATGTCGCGCTCGATTGGAGGCGTGCGTGGAGGGCAGCTGGGGGAACGGGTCGCTTCCGGGTCCTCACTGGCGGGCTGCGACTCTGCTTGGGGGGGATGCTCCTGCACCTGCTGCTGCGGCGGCTCCCACAAGACGGTCGGTGGGTGGTCCGGCTGCCCCCGCCCAACGGGCTAACGGCCCGACTGCCCCCACCAAACGGGCTCGAAGCCCGACTGCGCCCGCCATACGGGCTGATGGCCCGGTTGCCCCCGTCAAACGGCCCGAGTGCCGCCGCCGGACGGCCTAGGGGCTCGGCTGCCCCCGATGAGCGGGCTGCTGGCTTTCCGGCTGCCCCTGCCCTTGCGAAACGGGCTGCACCTGCCAAGCGGGCGGCTGCCACTGGTGGATCTAAGAGGGCCAGGGTTTGCTCGCCGGGCGCGAAAAGCAGCTACGCGTGAGGGTGACGGCACCAGACGTGCGCGAACAGGTTCGGGCGTACGTTACTCTGTCGGTGGACGGCGCCGCGAAACTGATCGATATTGGCTACGTACGTGTCGGATGGATCAGGGCTGCGATACGGATATCCGAGAGTGTCGGTAGGTGTTATCGATGCTTTGGGGCGGGACACACCCAGGCAAAGTGTTCTGGGACAGACAGGAGGCAACTGTGTATCAGGTGCGGAGGAGGAGGACATAAGATGAGGGACTGCACAGCGGTCCCCAAGTGCGTTCTGTGCTGGTTGAGTGCTTCGAGCGCGCTCAGAGCGAGAGGCGCTATTATCCGAAGCGCATAGTTGTCGTGGCAACACTCGACGTTCGGAATGCCTCCAACAGCCTACGATGGGCTGATGTTCTAGAGGCGCTACGGGGAAGGTTCCGTATTCCCGGATACTTGTATAGAATTCTCCGTAGTTATGTGGACGATCGGGTACTGTTGTACGATACGCCGACGGGGCGGAAGAGCAGGACGATCACGTTCGGCGCGGCCCAGGGATCTGTGCTGGGCCCGGACCTATGGAATCTGACCTACGATGGGATCTTTGGGGTGGAAATGCCCGAGGATGCTCAGCTCGTGGGATACGCGGATGATATAGCGGCGGTGATCTTGGCGCGGGATAGGGATGACGCCAGGGGGAAGCTGAACCGGGTCATGATTAGGACCCGGATGTGGCTTGAGGACCACGGCTTGGAATTGGCCGGGGAGAAGACCGAGGTGATGTTGATGGCGCGGGCACACATACCACTCGGCGTCGGCATGCGGATAGGGGGTGTGTCTCTGGTTACCGAGAGTGCCATAAGGTATTTGGACGTCAGACTCGACTGTAGGCTGACTTACTGGGCCCAAATACGGCATGTGGCGACTAGGGCGGCGAAGATGACTGGCATGTTGAGCAGACTCATGGCGAATGTCGGAGGCCCGACACAGAGCAAGAGGAGGCTGATTATGGCGGTCACGAAGTTGATCTTGCTGCATGGGAGCGAGATTTGGGGAAATGTACTGGGTGAGAGAACCAAACGCAGGGTGCTCAAAGCGGTACAGCGGACGGCGGCCCTTAGGGTTGCTTCGGCTTACCGCACGGTCTCGGGCGCTGCGGTCCTGGTGATATGTGGGGAAATACACATAAACCTCTTGGCGCGCGAGCGGTGGGAGGCTTGGGACTCGAGAAGGGAGGGCCCTGGTGTTGGTGCTATTGGTCTGAGACCCCAAACTGTCCGGCGATGGTAGGACAGGTGGACGGCGAGGCTCATTCTCTGCGTGGAAGTATGGATTCGGAGGAAATTTGGGGAAGTTAACTACTTCCTGACACAATTCCTCTCGGGCCACGGATACTTCCGAAAGTACCTGTACCGGATGGGCAGGGCAGATGGTCCCGACTGCATTTACTGTGCTATTACTGATGATGATGCAGAACACACTTTCTTCGACTGCACCAGGTGGCATACTGAGAGAGGTGCAATGGCGCAGCGGGTTGGCGGGTTCGCTCCTGCCACCGTGATAGGGAGGATGCTCGATTGTGAGGACAATTGGGACGCTGTGGCACAGTACGTGGGATACGTTCTGCGGAGGACCTCGATGCGCTGCTGCATAGCGGGGCCCCCTCTGACGGGGACCAGGCGATACGGGCCGGGGCCATGGCGCCGGCTGTGGACTTGGCGGACCCAGACGTGGGTGAGTGAGAGTGGTCCTGATTGGGACGTGGCTCTGCGCCTTCTCGAAGTAATGCGGAAAGCGGTCCCGGGGAGGAATCCACCCAGAGGAGGAGGAGGGAATTTTTTAGTGGCAACACCAATCGACGCAGAAGACGACGGTCTCTGTAAGTGCGAAGGCATTTTCAACCCTACCTCACACGCCAAAAAAAAAAAAAAAAAAAAAAAAAAAATATATACCCAAGCATGATGTTACTGTTTTTGGTGTGTCTACTAATTTGAGTGATCTTGATTTACCTACCAAAAAAAAGTTTTCTTATAAATCATTCACTATTGAAGTACAAAATAAGTTGATTGAAATTTGGGAAAAACTTGGTATGGAAATAATCGCGAAAAATTGTGTATATATTAAATTGCTTGACAAATAACAAGAACAAATCAAGAGCAAAAAGAAAAACCCAAAATTTTCACAGTTTCTAAAATCTCTGGAAACAATTTTTTATATTGGAACATATAAATGCGATTTGAAGGCAGCTCCATGTTCATGTGGCTTGGTTCCAGGACTTATATGAATTTATAATTAAATGTTATGTGCCAATGTACTTCAATATCAAGTATTACAGCTCTGTCGTATACGGTAGTGCATTATTTTTCAAGTTCATTAGTTGGTCACGGTTTCTACAACCTCATTTACGCAGTATTGTCAATAAAGTAATTAAAGATAATTCATATTATGCGCATTCGGAAAATATCTTGCTATCAATGTTGTTTGATGATAGCAAAGAAAAGCGAGACTGTGCTATAAAGAAAATTCTACGTTATCGAACCGATGTTGAAGGTAGAGTTTATAAAAAACCAGATATAAATTTTAATTGCACAAGTTACATGGAAATGATCAATTTGAATGATATAAATAACGTAATTAAACCACCATTCACGCGAAGCATTCCGTACGATACATTGAAAGAATATTTAAATCAAGATGATCCAACGTTTTTTGATCCAAAAATTCCATCACACATACAAGGAACGGAACGACGGAATTGCTCGCTAGCGTCTCCAAACGAGTCATTCCGGGAAATATAGAGGCTGTTATGGCGACGACATTAGAGAGCCGTGCGAAATTGCCCAGACTTGAAAGCAAAAAAGACTTCAAACAATAATTTTTTTTTATTTTCTTTTCTATTACTAAGTAAAATTAATTTTTTCATTTCATTCTGAGAAAAATAATAGAAAAATAAACTCCAAAAATAAAAAAACATAGCCATTTCGCTGATTTTTTCTTGTAAAGTGCCAAAAATGGTGATTTTTTTAAATGTTTGTATGGGGACCCCCAGGGGTGGTTCCAGGGGGTGTGCCACTGGAATAGGTGGGTCCGCCTTCCAAAGTTAGTGGGGGTCGGTCATACATTTTGACTCGATTGAGGCACTCTAAATGGGTCAAAGTAAGATTTTTTTCAAAATTTCACCCTTCGGGTCAAACTTCGAGACATTAAAATACATTGTAGAGGTATGGTTCCTTCTGCAAAGTTTCTTATTTTGATCCCTAGAATACGATTTTTCTTGTAATTTGAGCGATTTTTAAATCGACCCGCCTTAGTGCACATACATGTATACATAAAGAATACTGAAAAATCTCCGTAGATGGGGTTTAGTCACATTAGTAACGTTGTATTTAATTGGATCAGTGGATGAGGTAGCAACGAGTATTGTAGCGAGTAGCAAATTTTTTTGAAAGTGTTCGAACCATAGGTGTCTCTCAGAACTTGCCTTTTTTTACCGGTTATATAATTTGATAATTTGGTAAACACATTAATTCGAAGAAATTCAAAAAATTTTTTTTTTAATTTACAAACCAAACATTTATATTATCTCATTAAAGAAAAGAAAGAATGTGTAAAGTAAAACAAATTTTTTCCGTTGCTTCGTATTTCTATTTGAAATGAAAAGCGCTTGTTTGGTGCATAAACATTCTTGAAAAAAATTGCAATCATTCGCTCAATGTGATTTAGTTTCCAATACAATGGAAGACATTGTGACTTTACACACAACACACAGTGATGCTAAATTCGCTCTGTTCGTGCTGGATTTAGGGCTTATTGCTAACTCTTTTCAAAGATGTAAACTGCACGTTTGGCACCATTTGCATCTTTCCGTAATTTTCCCGTTTTTACGATTTAGTACCAATTTATTTTGTAAAAAGGAATTGAATAAAAAAATATACAGAAAGTCAAAGTAAGAACAAACATATGGCCGGAAGAAAAAAATACTTTTTAAAGTAAGTACATATATGTAGTAAAGGTTAGATGAAACACATAGTTTTCATATTCTAAAAGTATTCATTTCAAAAAATTCAAATTTATAATTAACTAAAATACATATGTGTACGAGGTTTGTTCAAAAGAAAAGGTGAATTTTGTTTGCTTCGATTCCAATGGCGTGGTGCATCATAAGTTATTGCCAACAGGTAGTACGGATAAGGAAGTTATGCAACGTTTTCGTGAAGCAATACGACTCAAACGATCGGAACTGTGGAAAAAAGAATCATCGATTCTGCATCACGATAATGCACCACCTCACACATCAATGCTTGTTCGTGATTTTTGGCCAAAACCACACTCTAATCATGCGACTTTTTCCTATACCCAAAATTAAGGAGACTGATTAACGGAATGCGTTTTGCACAATTGACGAAATAAAGTCAAAATCGAAGAACAAGCTGATTGATGGCCATACCGAAAAGCGCATTTCAGAAGTGCTTTTTAAAAAAATTCAAAATTCAACTTTTCTTTTGAACAGACCTCGTATGTACGATGTTATATATTAACTATAAATAATGAATAAATGAAAATACACTTCTAAGCCTATTATGAGCAATGTTTCTGCCACTTCCACTAAACGAGTTTTTTTCACAGACCAATAACACATTTTCTATGGCAACTAAATGTTTTTTTTATTCTTCAGACGGATTTGCTTTATTTAGTAAAAACAATCTATTTACAGAATCTTCTACTGTCATAAAATATAATCTACTGTCTAAAATCTGTCCGATCACGCACGAATGCATCAAAATATCCGTTTTTGGTAGAGGACACTAAGATTGTTCAAACAACGTAAGGCGTAAGTGACTTTTTTTTGTCGTACAAATTTGAGACGCATATTTTTTTCTAATAAAAATTATGCAAAAAAGTATTTTCGATTTTTTGGGACTTTCTTCTTTAATGCAATAAATTCTTTCCGTGGAATTCATCAAAATTTATTTATATTTATTTCATTAATTAAAGGATTAAAAATAAATTGAATAATAAATCATAAAGAAACAGAAAATTCTGTAATTTTAAAGTTTAGCAGTTTGTATATACTCGTATTTTTGGTTGCTCAGTTGGCATATTTAGGTTTTGAATAGTTAGCATCTCTGACAGCACATAATTATTTGAGCATATTTTTAAAATAAAAACTCACATTAATGGCATACATAACCCGTCATTGTTGCATTTTTAGCATTTTCACTGTTAGATTTAATATTTGCATTCGTTAGGAAGCATTCTACCTTTTTTTAAATTTTGTTAAATGTTTTTTTAACAGAAATTGTAAAGAAAATGTATTTGTTATACATTTTTTTTGGTGTAGCGAATGATTGCTTTTATAAGAACAATTACGTCATTCTTACTATGTATTTTAACAACAGTCACTGATACACCCAAATCAATTAAACTTGTGTCAGTTCTTTGTTTCTTCTTTATATGTCAAATTATAAACATATATAATTAAAAATCATCTATATATCGACTTAGGTCTATTTCAGCATTAGTAAAAAAAAGCCAACATTGTATGATTTCCATACAGAAATACTCAAAAAACAATGTCACTCGTTCACATAAATGACATTAATAAAAAAGGCAAAGAAGAAAGAGGTGTGGCCTCTAATCAATTGTTTGTAAAAACTAGCTTTTGTTTATGAGTTCCAAGGTTGTATTTGTTTTTATTTAGACCATGTACATATAAGGTAAAATTCCTTTATATATATTGCTAAAAAGGGTCTTTACACGACTTATAGTTGTATTAGTTGAAAAATTGTGGCAAGATATAGCCCTAATAAGTTAAAATAAATTCGACGGCTGAGATGGAAGAGTGTCTGGATGGCGTTTGGTGGAGTTTTGCTGTTGGTTCGAATCATGTATTTTCATATATTTTACTTTAAGTATTGTATTATATCTAATTCATAATTTATAATGCATATTTCATACGGAAATCGAATATATTTTGAATATATCTCGCGCTACCTAGCGTATTTAAAGTAAGCTGACTAAATTTCATCAAAATCGTCCAGCCGTTTCGAAGTTATAGTAGTTTTGTACTAAAAGTTCAATTTAAAAAACGAGGTGGTCATGGCTCGGAAACTATTGAACTGATTCGGCTAAATTTAAATCGCCTCCGAATCAGGTCTACTACTGACCGATTGACATGAAACCAAATTCTGTGTGATGTTTAGTTTGGCCGGAAAGTGAATTTCTCTATTCATCACATTTCTGCAAATATATAAAGTTTTCTTCAGAAATGATGATTAAAGAAATTGCACAGGAAATGACAATCTTATATATACCCGTTACACTTAAAAATTGGACTGATCTAATGGACCATGCAACTCGTAGTGGCGGCAGGCATATGCGAAATCTTTTTTAAAAAATAAATGCTATGAAGTTCTCCAGAAGATTATATGAGTAAATAAAACAATTCCATTCCAACAATATTTCTGTCTTGTATGATAATTTTAAGTTCTCATGGAGCTAAGAAAACACCCGATAGATACAGCAGAAATGGACCAATTTTCCTACCTACAATAACTACCAGTCGTCATTGAAATTTCATTTTAAGATACTTAATAAGATTATTTTTATTACGTGCTATTTTGATAATTATAATCATGTCGTTCTGTGTTTCTTTATACATATTAAATTATATATCAGGAAATTTATTCATGAATGAATGTTGACTGCTTCTGTGAGTGTGCGACTGCAGTGTGAGAGAATTGGAAAGAAAAATTAACACGTACTAACAGAATAAGTACTCTACGGCAAGTATTTTCGGAAAACTGATGACAATAATAGATAAAAAGTAACAATTTTTCTAATTTTATAAATACAAGAAGGTTTTTATATGAAAGACTTGGGGAATAACTGCGTATATTTAAGATACGTAGTTAAGTCTGTCTTGAAAATAGCTAATTTTTTTTAATAAGAAAAATATTTACTGAAGAATTGGCTTGATCGATTATACAATCCTTACAAATAATTATTGTAAGCAGTGCTTGCTTGCTATAAGTTTATGTTATGTCCATTAAATAAAATGTATTGCTCTAAAAAAGAAAAAGATATTCCTCTTTTTTTATGAATTTGAACCTAGACAAGAGGAAACTAGTTTTGAAGATTTTAAATTAAATGACACAAATCAGGAAATATTGATTAAAAATTTTGTAGAAAATAATAATGACAATGAAACTCAAAAAAAAAATTTTATTGATTCGATTAAAAACCGACTAAGACCAAGAAGAAATCAAGAGATGGCTCAAAGAGTTAACGAAAAAGTAATGGATCCTAGAAACATATCAGAAGTTATGTCATCTGATCACGCAGAAGATTGGCTTTCCTCAATGGAAAGTGAATACAAGAGTTTAACAGATTTGCCAAGTGGTCGCAACGCAATAGGTTGTAAATGGATATTTAAATCCAAGATTAAGTCAGATGGAAGTATAGAAAAAAGAAAGGCGAGGTTAGTAGCCAAAGGTTATTCTCAAAGGTTTGGATTAGATTACGTAGACACTTTTGCCCCAGTGTCAAACATCTCTCATACTATTGTATGCTCTCGCAGCTGAAAATGATTTGATATTACGTCAATTAGATGTGTCAACTGCATTTCTGAATGGAAATTTAGGAGAGGAAATCTATATGGTGCAACCAGAAGGATTTATTAATGAAGCAACAAAAGAAAAAGTATGCAAATTAAATAAAGCTATATATGGTTTAAGCAAGCCGGCTGACAATGGTTCAAAAGAATTGATTCTGTTATAAAAGATTTTGGTTTAAAACAGTCAAAGTACGATCAATATATATATTTTATCAGAGACGACAAAAATTTTTGATAATGTCGTTATATGTTGACGATATAATAATTGCTGCTAATAATATGAACTTTATAGAAGAACTTGTAATTAAATTAAAGCAGCACTTTGAAATTTGTGACATGGGAGTCCCGAAGCATTGTATTGGACTTGAGGTAAATGTGAAAGATGGAGAAATATCAATTTCGCAACCTGGATATATATCAAATTTAACTAAAAAGTACAATTTAGAAAATTGCAAGCCTGTGAAAATTCCAATACAACCAGGTATTAAATTAGAAAAAGATTCTGGAGAGGCAGAAAAAGAAGATCAAAAGTTATATCAAGAAATTATTGGATCTTTACTTTATTTGTCATTATATAGTAGACCTGATATTACGTGTGCTGTTAATATGCTATCACAATTTTCTGTTGACCCTCGTAAACAACATTTAAATTCAGCTTATCATATTATTAAATATTTGAATTATACAAAAAATGCTGTATTAAAGTACAAGAAAAATAATTTACCACTTATTGGTTTTTGTGATGCGAATTGGGCTCAGGATGTAAATGATAGAAGATCTCAATCAGGTTTTTGTTTTTTACTCGCAGGTGGTCTTGTTTCCTGGTAGTCAAAGAAGCAAAAGGTTGTAGCAACATCCAGTGCTGAAGCAGAATATGTAGCATTAACTGAAGCAGCTAAGGAAGCTGCATATTTGAGTTATATTCTGGAAGAACTTGGATATACCGGTCATAAACCTGTAATGATATACACAGATTCGCAAAGTGCTCAAAGAATGGCAGAATTCGGTTCAAATCATTCTCGTACTAAACACATCTATTATAAGTATCACTATGTAAAAGATGCTATAGAACAAAATATTATTAAATTAAAGTATTTGCCTACTGATAAAATGTTAGCTGATGTTTTAACAAAACCCTTGCCTAAACCTAAACATGTATTTTCTTGTAATAATTTTGGAATTGTAATGTAAATTCATAATATTGAGGAGGCATGTTGTTATGTACTGTAAAATACTTTGTATTCAACATAATGAATTTGATCTAGTTTAATTTGTTAAATATGTTTTATAGAAACTAATATTTTAATTTTCAATTCAAATATATAATTCAACCTAGTTATACCTTTTAGAACATGACATTGTTTTAATTACAATAAAAACTCAATAAGAAATTATTAATATTCGAAATAATTGCAGGATGTTTCTGTTTAACAGCAGATTGGTTTAGAAAAATTTTACTTCAAAACTGATAACAGAACAGGTTTAGTGTAACAGGGAGGGTTGAGATAGCTGAAGGAGTTAGCGCGTTGACTACAAAACGAAAAAGTCATGGGTTCGAGCCCAATTTCAGACTAAGTCATAAAAACATTTTACATTTTTTCTGATGTGTATTAGTGTGTCTTTGTGTCAGTTGCTGTCGGAAGGTTTTAGTGGCGAAGGCATAGTCACAGGACACAGAACAGTACCGGATTCAGCTGATAGCAATTTACAGACACATCAGAGCACCCTCCTTCGTCGGTATTGTGTAGCACCAGCGAAATAAATTAATAACTAAAAAATGACTGTTAAAATAAAGCTCCAAAAGTGAATATGTCTCCTTGACATCAGAGGCGCTGCAACACTTCTATAAACAAAAAACCTAACCATTCATAAAATTTTATGAATGAGAAAAGTACGCGTTATTTTCGATGAACGGATGGAGGGGCTGTTGAGCGTCTTTCGGCAACAGACGAATCCAAGATATATATTGGAATACGTGGCGACTTCTAGTGCTAGTGCCAGTGTTTTGCAATTCAGTTTAGATAGATCATTAGAGATCATTTTAGTACCAAATCATTCATATGATTAGTGCTTAGCGTGATTGTAAATAGCATTTGTATTTGTTTTGAAGCAAGCGGTATAGAGAAGTAAGAAGCGTATACATATAGTAACGACTTCGTTATATCATACTTTTATGTATGTATTATTTAATGTTTTTCTCGCTTGCTTCATTATTTTTCTTTACTTTGAAAAAAGAAACTTTAATTTGCGATTCACGAATTCTATTTATTCTATTTATTTCACGAATTTCTATATATATATGTATATAAAACAAAGTCGTGTTTGTTCGAAAACTTATTATTTAGAACGGCTGGACCGATTTGCACAGATATTAGCTCAGATATGTAACTTTGTCCAACTTAACACCTCAAAAATGGTAACAGTAAGGTTCTTTCAATTTGGTTCAAAAGCCAATGTAAATGATCTGTCAAAGAGAAGGCGCATAAGTAGTCATGGCGGATAAGTAGTCATGGTACTTTTCATACAAAGTAAATATTGATTTTTTAAATTTAAATTTTCTAAATTTTACCTGAACGATGTCAAAATCAATACAAATTATAAACCAAAAAGTATGCATATTGGACAATTAGGCATGCTACCTCCCATACAAAGTAAATATTTCTATTTGTATATCCTGAAAACGGTTAAAGCTAAAGTTTTTAAACTTGGTCAGAACGACTTGATAGTCAATACAACTCAGCAGTTGGAAAGCGGCCAGGATTGGACCTCTTATGTAAATTAAATATTGATTTTTGTATATCTAGAGAAAAGTTAAAGCTAGTTTTTCTAAATTTGCCCTGTAAGTAAATAAACACTATATATGTATTTACATTGTATAATTTCGTTACACATAATTACTACATTTAAAATAATTAACCAAACACTATATACTATTTGAGTCATTTTTCTCGATGATTGTTATGGTCACCTTAATCAGTTATATTGTTCATATTACAACAAAACTTTACATTGTAATTATCACTCAAGTAGAGGTACAAATGCATTGTTATTTTTATTTGATATTTTATAACAATAAAATACATATGATTCTAATTGTGCTTTTTCCCTTATAAACTATATGTGAAATTTATTATTACATACTTTATGATATTCTCATACAGTATGAAAAATATCATAAAGCATTTTATTACAAAAGTAACTCAAAAATTTAGGAGGAAAGCATATCCATATAGTACTATTTCGCTAACGCTTACTTAGCTTATCAGTGGATTTTCCCAACGTCTGAATATAAACCCAAGATCTAAATGTTTAAAATTCAATTAATCAAACGAGAATTGTTGAATATTAAACATACAAACCAAAAAATCTATAAACAAAAACATAACAATCCATGAGTTTACTTTTATAACATACTCACATTTCTATTTTTAGTTTTTTATTCTCATCTACACTAGGCTTGCCATCGGTCAGCATAACTAATGTATTTTGAATCAAATGAAAAAATTAAAAAATGAAACAAAACAAAAGAATATCAAAATTCAATACCGTGCACATAAAAAAAAAAAAAAAAAAAAAAAAAAAATTAAGAGAATTGCGCAGAAAATTACAAAATTTAAGAATAATTAAGAGTATTATCCAGTTTTCAGTTTGTTTTTAAGTAGTGTTATCTTAGGATCGCTTACTTTTAAAATTATAATAGTTTTACATACTAAACTGTTAAGCCAATCTTGAGTTGAGCAAGACGAAGATTGCCGGGTCCTCTAGTAAAATTATAAAATTCTCGATAGCATTACCATTGCGTTGGCAATAAAGTGTTAAATAAAGTGAAATGCGTGAAGGAGAAAAATATTAAATAAATTAAATGCACAAAATTGTATTTTATTCAGCAATTTTGTACAAGAAATACTTTTTACCAATACCTATGCTACTATATAATTCTGAAAAACCCTCAAAAATACTGAAACGAAGGAGATAAATACGAACGAACGGTAGTAGATACAACTGAAACGAACGAGTTAAATATGAAAGTAAGTCTGAGTTCACACGATTCACGATTCATGTTTTAATGACATGATTCTTACTTTTTCTTCTTTGAACTCTCTTTGGTGTTCACAAAATTCTTGTCTTGTTGACATGTGCATATTGTTCGTGTGTATATTCCAATTAAGAAGTTTAACTTTGGCAAAAAAATTTTTATATTTTCGAAATTACCGTCCAAAAATTCTTTATATTAGTCACCCAGTAACTACAGGGAATTTTTTTTCAAGGTGCGGTCCAATGTACATATATTTATAGTTAAAGAAATTATAAGTAAAATGCATCTCAAGTACGAATCTGATAGCATCTCTTTGAAAAGTAATATTTTTCTTGAAACTGTAATATTTTTGAATATCGACTGGCCTTGAGATAAAGAGGAAACTCAAGGCATAAGAGAAAAATACTGCTAGGTGCATCTTACTAAAGGAAGCAGTTCCCAATGTTCCCACCTATGAAGCTCGTAGGGTTCCTCGATATACTGCATCTATGAACAACAAACAGGGGGCCCAATATATCAAATTTTTCCCGGTGCATTCCTTAGCCAACTTACCATTACCAAAATCATATTTTTGGTTTTATAGTGTTATGCAAGTATATCATTGTAGTGAACGCGGTATTGTAAAACTAAAGTCATATTTTTGGTTTTATAATTTTGAGGTGGTAAAAAATTTTTGATTATGTCACAGTTTCATATTTTCGATTTTGCAGTGGTACATAATTTTTGGGCAAAGTCACAATTTATGCTTAGGCAGGCACATCATGGAGGTATTGCAGATATTGCAACAAAACAGAATAATATTGTTTAGTAATTTTCTAAGATATTGCTAAAGAATGTGGTGTAATGGTGTGTTGACTCTGCAAAATTGAAGTACTCGTATATGGAAACAAAATATGATAAAAGCGACTCTAAAGGAATATACGTATACATATATGTATGTATGTATGTATATACATTAGGTATATAATTAATTTTTACGTACAATTTGATGTACAACTACGTGGTGGCAAATATTGTACACGTAATGAATGTCAAATTTTTAGATGATTTTGGTTCTAAAACGTTGCACTCCAAACACGATTTCTGAAAAAACTCAGATTTATTTTTTTATATTTTTATTTTTAAATACAATTATTTTCAATTGTTGTATGAAATAAATTTTAAGTTTGAAGGTTGTGATGATTTACAACACAATGGGAAAATGACTTACAGAATGTTAATTGTACGACGTGCGCAAATGTTGCTCCGCTGATATTCCTAAATAGCTGATGGTTTTTTGACCCAACGCGTGAGAATAAATGAATTTTGTAGTGTTGCGAAATTTTTTTGTTCAAAGTATTATTAAAAAATCAGACAGTTCTCCAAACATCACATACAAACTTACAACTAAGATATAATTGCAATCGATATTCAGGAATAAGTAATATAGACAAAAGTGCCACAATAGCTTTATAATTCCAACGAGCACTCTGGCTACTGGCATAGATTAAAATTTTATGTAGAGAAAATATTTATTTTTTATTTAATTTCACCATTTAATGCTTTTGACCTTATTACACTCTTTATTTCATTTATTACTACTGTTTAGATCATTGCAATTTCCTGTAAAACTTGTAATGAAATTGTACGAGAGCTCTTTGATAACTCCGTGACTATTTGAACATAATCAACATAATCTCTTTTTGGATCAATACATTTATTCCAGCGTTTTTCAAATTTTGTTATTCCTTCCAAAAAATAGGTTTTTCAAGGCCCTCCAAATAGGTTAGTTAGTTTCGGTTATGACCTCTTCATTAGACCCACCCAGGGTTGGAAAAATAAAATAGTTGCGGTAGGCTACATATGGACAGAGGGTAACATTTCGTAGTCAAATTTATAAAATTTTGCCATACTAACTGCACGGGTGCACTTATACATTGCCTTGATGAAACATCAGTTTTTTCGCTAAATGCGTCCGGTTTTCCTTTAAATCAATATGGAATCTGTCTAAAAGTTCTGAATAATATTCGCCGGCGATCATTGTACCATTCTCTAGGTAATCTATGTAAATGACACCGCGTGATGACCTCTTTTGAGCGGCCTGAACGTACGGCGAAGCTTTTGCTTGTACCACCACAACGGAACTCAGTAAACCACTTCTTAACCATTTAATTTGATGGAGCAAGGTTCCGCTTCTTCAAAATTAGACAGTAGTCTATTAATAGATGGTGGTTGATGGCAGGAGTGTTGCATTTAATGTTACTGCGAGTGAAATTCAAAAAGTCATGGACTTATCAAACAGCCCTCGTATAAAATATTTCTTTTTTAAATTTTCCAATATTCGTATTCAAGCAACATTTTCAAAAGAAAATGTTTTGTGGGTGGGAAAAGGGCGATTATGGCTGTTAGTACTTATACGTGCATAAAACTCTGTTCTGAATTAGGCCTGCTAGGTCCTTTTTCTCGACATCCCCAAACAAATTCGAAAATAATCCCAAATATCTAAAGAGACGTTTCTGATAGAAATAAACATAGAATTTTTATTTAATTGTATTTAAATAAACATATTTTGTTTATATATTGTTATGTAAATTTGTTTTTATTAAGTTCATTATGCAAAATATTCTTTCTATATATACATTGCTTGTTGGGATTTGCTTCAGAAATTTTTTTGTAATGAAATGTTCCGGCAGCATAATGGAAACTATACACCTTTGACCAAAACTCGTATATTTTTGTTGGAAGCTCGTTGCCAAAGTAATTATCCCAATTGGTAAAGGGAAGTTTATTTCACTGCGTTTCATATACATCCATTGAAACCATATCATGTGTTTAATTATATAACTTATCTCTTATCTCTAAAAATTTAGCATGAACAGCAGAATTGATGACATTTATAACAGAAGACTGTTTATATATTTGAAATATGTAAATACATTTTATATGGCATATTGTTCATGAGATTTTAGTTTAAAGTCTTTTAGATCCTGTTCAAACTCAGAACCAAAGTCAACACAATCTGTACTTAGCAATGCGTTCTGAACTTTTAAAGCTTCATTAATGTACTCCATATTATCGAATTGCTTTTTGACAGAATTGACAGTTTAAAAATTTTAGACATTTATTATTTGAAATTTATCGTCAATATTTTCAGTTTCGAAATCTAATTTAAAATTTTTCGTGTAATTAAAATAGTGCTCAGAAATACTAAAAACAACCTGTTTTTATCATCACATAATCCTATGTTAATCATTTTTGACATGTGGTCCTTTTTAGCTGTTGAAATAATGGAGAAATGGTATTTGAGTTAGACCAATTGTTCTAGTATAAGTTTTACTGCAGCGCCATACGCCAACCAATGTGTTCCACATAGTTGAATCAACATTCTTTATTTGTTACTATCAATGCCAGTGTTAATGACAATATTTTTCAAATAATTCATGTAGTTTTTCGGAAGGGCTTCCTCGACCACAAATAAGCCTTAAAATCCGTCAATATTTTACATTTTGTCTTATTAAAATATCGAACACAAATACAAATCCATTTTATTATTTTTTTTTTATCTGGGACCAGCACATGCGAAGCGTTGTGCTGGAACTATAGGAAAGGGATAGTAGGAGAAACGACAGGAGGGGAAGCTTAATTAATTATTTTACAGCTCTGCTTTTGCACGTTCTTTGTTTATACTCGTAGCAGTGCTGAAGCTTCGGTTTAGGTGTTTACATCAGATGATTCATCAACAATTAGAGTAAATTTGGAATCGGCCATGTCTCTTACCAATTGGTTTAAAATTGAAGGGACAACCGCATTTTTAAATTTGCTGTACATTTTGTTCGATGTAGTTTTAGTTTTCTAAGTCGGTTTGATTGCGAAAGTGCTGGTATTGTGTTTAAGAACTCTGTCAAGTGATCCACAGTAGTTGTAGAAGGGTGTTTGGCAGCGAAAACTGCAATTTTAATTCCAATATTTTAGTGGCGTTGGATATGTGTACTATTCCAAAAAAAAGAATTTAACATATGTAAGCATAAGTATGTACATATATGTATATTGTACCATTTTAAGAACGCATTTATAATAATTACAATAATTAGAAAGGGAGTTTTCTCAGGAATTATACTCATATTTTTTTTAATGACGAATTGCTTCAGAATGTCTTCTTTAGTATTTTTTATGTGATTCTAATGAAAAATTGCACGCACAGCGCTATGATTTAGTTTTTGATATATCATGTGCCAATCTGTAGCTATTGAGAGCATCATCTATTGGTTTCAACCAGCCTACATTATAGACAAAGATTATTTTTTTTAAGTTTTTAGGCATAAATATATTTTCTTGCGTTTGGCCCTATCTTCTTTTTCCTAGTCTTTGCTGTGTTGATAAAACATAAAGAATTAAGTAAAACCCTTAATGAAACGAAAAACTCCTTGTAATCCTGTCTATTATTTGTAATTCCAAAAAACATTTATTAAAAGTATTATTAATTACGCTGTACGCTATTTCCTCTGGTATTCATGGATGTAATTATCTGTGGGGCTATTAAATCATGATTTCTATGATATTTCTCGCTCATAAAGTTACAGAGTTGGTAATTAGAAGAAACTACAAAAGTTTATACAGTTAAAAATACTCGAATTCCACGATAGGAGGTAGGAACAATTTCTGTGTCAACGAAACTACCAAATTGATTTTAAACAAATTTAAAGCATGTTGCATGTAACAATAGTATGCTCATTATATCCTGTATTCTGGCAAAAAGTAAACTTAATGTCTTCAGTGATGAAGACAGTGTGACTGCTACATTCATGACAGGGCTTAGATTATTTGAATAACCTTCAAGTACATTGCACATGAGCAGCTGGATATACCTCCCGATATCATGGTTCGGACGATGACTGAGGCACCAAAATCGTGAGGCATCACCATGATAATGGGTACCGACTCAGACGCACACCACGACGTCTGGGATTGTATTTATGAATTCTTAAGGTAAATTAACCTGGTGGTCTTGAATATGGGTACGGATCCGACATTTTCGGTCTTGAACAGACAGGAGGTACTTAACATCTTGTTTGTCAGTTTAACGCACTCTGACTCCGACTGGGGATGGAGGGTCCCATCGGACTGCTCTTTTTCTGACCACCGATACTTGATGTTTTCCTTCGGCGGGAGCAAGGGGGAGGTCGTATTATTTAAGAACAGGTTGCATAAGTCCTCAGTAAACAGATTTAAGAACCCGGTCAGGAGCACGAAGCTCCGGTCCTGGACGAAATTTTGAAGCAATGGGGAATCTCCCTCTGAGACCAGCCGACTGCGGTAGATTCTGGATGTAGCGGCGTTTACCAGAGGAATATATGGTAACTGTACCACCACCTCTCGTGAATCGCTGGGGTCCTTATGGATACCCATTTTTAAGGTAGCGAACTGTTGCATTACACTGGGAAGTGATTAGGTCTTCTACCGTGACTCCTACATCTGTGGAGCTCTCGGCGAACACGATCGTTGGGTGATTGGAAGTTTCTCTCCATTCAAGACTCCTGGACCGGACGCCATCATTCTGGTGGAACTACAACAGAAAGTGGATCGTATAATTCCATGCCTACTGGCCATATACGGGGTATGTTTTTGCTGGTCTTACATCCCGAACCAGTTGACGAGAAGCGACGTGCTCTTCATCCCAAGAAAGGGAACGCGACGCATACTGAGGTGAGGGACTACAGACCTATAAGGCTCTCTTATTTTCTTTTCAAGACCCTGGAAAGACTGCTTGATGATCACGACGACCGTTGATGGTTGATGGCGATGGCTGAAGTAGTCTGCCTGTTGACTACAAAACAAAAACAGACCTGGGTTCAACCCCAGTTTCAAAATAAAATTATTATGTCAGTTGTTGTCGGAAGGTTTCAGTGGCGAAGGCATAGTCACTGGTCACTGAAGAATACTGGCTTCAGCTGATAGCAATCACATCAGAACGCCCTCCTTCGTCGGTATTGTGTAGCACCGGCGAAGTAAACTAATAAGAAAAATGGCTAAGTCCCGAAGCTTCAGCACTGCTGTAAATAAAGAATGTGCAAAAGCAGAGCTGTAAAATAATTAATTAAGCTTCACCTCCTGTCGTTTCTCTAACTATCCCTTTCATACAGTTCCAGCACAATGCATCGCATGTGTAGGGGCCATCTCCTGAGTGCTGGTCCCAGATAAAAAAAATCAACGCTCAACAATAGGACTTATTGTTAATAAAAATTTTTTTTAATCTTTTTGGACCTCGATATTTTTCGAATAGTCCTACTATATATAAATTTCTGTACAATCGCTTCAGTTGTCGCACGAAAACTGACTACATGCATTTCTTTCATCAAAAATTCTTGACGCCTACACAAGGCATTTTACTTATATAATGTGACTAAAATGAGTCCTCAATTTGTCTGTCTACATGTCATATATTCTATCAGACGGGCACATAATATATAGTGTTTACTTTCAGTTTACGTTTTATGTTTTCTTTGTTTCAATGTATCGCAATGTAATATTATTCATATCTTTATTTACATATATTTTAATGCAACTTTAACGCATGATTTGTTAGGAAGTTAAAAAAAAATTTTGTTAATAATTTGCTTTATGAACTTTTGCTTAAGGAACTTTATTATCAGTCCCATAACACTGATGTACATACATGTTTGGGAGAAGAACAAAAATCAAATTAAGGTACAAGTACATGCATGAATTTATGTTACTTTTATTAACGAAAATGTAATATGGATCACATAAATTTAAAGTACACAATATTAATTTACTAAACACAAAATTTACTACATCTTTCAACCATGATAAGTATTTGTTTTAAGCTTTTAATAATAACAATAGACTGGAAACTTTGAAATATTTTCTTAAAGTTCTTTCTTTTTAGACTACACCATCTTTTATTTATTTTTTACGAACAGTTGAATACCTAATTTTTTTTAATTAACATTTTTGTCATGCCGTGTTAGCATGACACCATTAAGCATGTACTTCTAGGTGCTCTTTTCTGTGATCGATATTAACTGTAAAATGCTATTACTAAAGCAATTTATTTTTGTCCTTGCTTTCTAATGCGAATTTATTTTAACACATAAATATGTATATTAACATTTTCTTTCAATATGAGCACTTTAAGTTGTAAAAAGTTTGGCTACTCGTAGAATGCAACATCTCTTTTACTCCCACCCATAAATATATATATATGTATATATATATACATATATATATATATATATATATAAATATGTATGTATATACGCAGGTAAGGATATATTATGTTGGTAATTTCAAACTATAAAAAGTAATAAACAAAAATTAAGGTCACATGTTTGTGAATGATTCTTTCACATTATAAAATATATATTCGAAAAAATTTTTTACTTTTATTTTGTTCAAAGCAAAACGCACTGCAGAAAATAATTGCAATGTTTTTTAATTAAGAAATTTTATTTTTTAATTATATTATTAATTGACCTTTTTTATTATATTTTTTGCAATATATTTATTAAGCTTGAGGTCTTTTTCTTTTATTTTATTTGGTTTTATTATTCGATATTTCGTTAACAGCTTGTTAACATCATCAGGAATAATAGGAAATTATAATTTTTTGAAATATAAAAATATTTTTGAAACATGTCACAAAATTTTTTTTTTTTTTTTTTTGTTATAAAATTTTGATTTAAAATTAAAAAATGTGTAGTAGTAATATAGGCACATATAAATATAACGAATTCTAAACCTAAATAAATATATATACATATATACATACACATATATACATATACATACACACATACAATATAGACCGACTAACATGTATATATATAAACATATATGCACATATGCATACATATATAGATACATACACAAATATAAACTTTCTTAACAAGTTCATACAAATATATATATAAATTCATATATACAATGCACACACACTTACACATATACATATGTATATACATACATAAATATATACATAAACACATAAAAATGCATATACAAACATACACACAAGCATATTCATATGTACACACTTGCATATACATACATATACACGCATTCATACATATACTCATATATATACTAATGTACGTACACACATGCAAACATACAGTCATAAACATATACATATGC
Source organism: Dexiosoma caninum (assembly GCA_963924685.1). Taxonomy (NCBI): domain Eukaryota; kingdom Metazoa; phylum Arthropoda; class Insecta; order Diptera; family Tachinidae; genus Dexiosoma; species Dexiosoma caninum. Next base: position 57,224,148 of record OZ004725.1, read on the forward strand.
AGCCACAAATACATGTACATGTACACATACATATATATATGTATATATTAAAAAATTATTAAATAACAATAATTATAAATAAAAATAAAAAGTTTGTTAACAATTAAATGCATGATAAAAATGTATATAATAAAAAAGTGTGCTTTGTTTAACAATTTTTAATATAAATATTTACATATGCAAAAATATGAAAAATATTACATAATAACAATTATAAAGAACTAATAAATGAGATATATATATATATGTGAATTTTTACAAGAAATGTTCAATAAAAATAAATATATATATGAATTTTTTTTTTTTTTTTTTTTTTTTTTTTTTTTAACAATTTTAAACAAATAATAAATTATAACTAACAAATAATCATTATCTTTAGAAATAAACATTAACCTAACAAATATTACGTAAATTTTTACTAACTAAATATCTATAATTCTGTGCTAAGTTATCTGTGTCTGCCTTAAAATTTATTCTACGTGTTAATGGTGTATTAATAATTTCTAACATTTCTAACATTAAGCGCCGTTTATAATTATTTTCTGTGTTTAATATTGAAACATTCTCAAAATCAGGAAAATGATATAATTCAGAACAATGGGAAGATAAAGCGGTTTTTTGTGAATTTATGTGTCTATATTTTTGATCCGATTTGTGACCTGCTATTCTAGTCTTCAATTTATTCTTGGTCGTGCCAATATATACTTTATTACAATTATCCTCATCATTTCCCCTACAGGGTATTTTATAAATTACATTCGATTTATCCCATTTTTCAATCCCATCCTTTGTTTTACTAAATAATCTATTTAAAGTATTAAATGATTTATGAGCTATTCTATATCTGTCCGTATTATAAATTTTAGATTTAGCCAATCTCTCCGACATTCCGGATATATAAGTCACAGATTTGTATATCCTATGATCCGTAACATTATTTATACTACCTAATATAATTATAATATATATATATATATATAAAAATATAAATAAAATAGAATAATTTCCTATTATTCCTGATGATGTTAACAAGCTGTTAACGAAATATCGAATAATAAAACCAAATAAAATAAAAGAAAAAGACCTCAAGCTTAATAAATATATTGCAAAAAATAAGAAATTTTATTTAATATTAGTAATAATATTTTAAAATTTTTTTTTTAAAAAGGAAGCACTTTGTCAAATTAATTTTGGAACCCAATACTACGAGTATTAATTTATAAAATTATGATTTTAACACAAATATGTACGAGCAAGTACATGCTGGTGTTATTTGTTAAATTTTGCACCTACTGGTTTTCTTGAGGTATATTAAGTTTAATTATTTATCTATGTTTGGTATATAGTTTTATATATAAATAATAGTTACATAATTAAGTTTGATTTTCGAATTTGACATTCAACTGATTATAGTGACTGTAACCCTCCCATTGTTTCTTTTTTTGTGACTGTTGATGATGAATCATGCTCTTGGCATTAACAATTTAATATAAAAAAAATCTATGTTTTGCATGAATTTTAATAAAATAACATTTATATATATAAAGCAGAATGTGTGTTTGTTTGCACCTTATACACCTATTTTTTCAATTATGTTTCTCCTTCCATATGGTTTTTAACAGATTTTATTATATAAACTTCACCATTTGTGGACCAATTTTCAAAATTATTTTTGCATATGGAAAGGGTCGACAAAATTTTTTTAGGCAATTGTGTGGGGGGGGGGGGCGGGGGGAGGGAAGGCAAATCAATTTGAGTCAGGTCTTTTTCTTAAATAGAATATCATAGGTTTTCTATAAATTAATACTTCATTCGATTTTTAACTAATTATTTGCCGAAAACAGTGGTTACATTTTTTCGTCAAATATTACACAAGTCTGAACGTAGCTTTAGCAACATTACTAACATGTCAACCAAAACTATTTGGTGTAATCCATTGATTTTTTTATTCACGTGTTTGTTTTTTAAAACTAATGTTGTCTATCTCCGACATTCTAGTTCAACTATTTTCCACTTGTTCGATCTAAGAGCACTGGAGTCATCAATGATTTTATTGCCGACATTAACATAATAATAAAACACTACACACATCAGTGTGTCAGTGTCGTCAATAACGCTGACAAGAAGTAACTTTTAATGTTTTAATGGGAAACATTATACCACCTTCTCGCAATACATTCTTATTTGTAAATCAGTTTTATAGGCGACAAATCACTGATTGTCTTGCAGACATTTGTGATAAAAAAAATCAATTAAAAATACTGTCATAAGCAAAGAAAAAAATCTATTAAATGTTTTTTTATACAATGTAGTTTGATGGAAAATAAAGATCTTTTCAAATCAAATTTTATTTCTATTATTTTTATGTAAGAGATATTTCTAATTATCTCTTACAGTCAATTTGTATTATATATCTTGTAAAAATTTTATTTAAAATATATATAATCCATCGTATATATATTTACATATAATTATTTTGATGCGAAATCTTAAGGGCCTAAAATTGCCATTTGCCCAATTGTGGACATTTACGAGACTTGTATCATTCAAGTTGTTTCGAAACTTTCAACAGTTTCTTAACGATGTTAATATAAAAATAAATTAAGTAAAATATGAAAAAACTTTTAATTTGTGTTTAAAAATTATAATTGTGTCTTTAAAAAGTCAAAAGACTCAATTGCTGAGAATATTTTAAGAAGTTGTTACTTGTGATATGTTAACACTAAAATTTTTTTAGAAAACAGTGACGACAAAATATGGCAACAAAATATTTTATAATTGTTTAATTAATTTAAGAATTTAAGACAGTTTTGCTACAGTTTTACCGTTTGATTAGACTTTCGACTATTTTTCGGAATTTTGGTTAATACTACATATTCAACAAATTCCTTGCATGTGACAATGGGATAAAACTAAAAGTTATTCATGGACGTAATGAAGAAATTCAAATGGTTACTTGAGCATATTATTCACTTCGAACGTAAGGCATTACACATGCCGTCAAGTGCCTGAAAAGAAAACTCTCATATCATTCTTTAAAAGAACGTACTTACGGTCACCAATAGTTTTGATTACAAATAATTCTCTTTTTGAACAGTGATTCCATGTATATCGAAATCTGTGTCTTTAAGATGATTGTAGAAATTTAAGCAAATTATTTAGTTTTAAGTCACACACGACTGCTACGCCTTTAGCCCTTCCGAGCTTTCCACCTTTCGTGGAAAATAAAACAATATAACGTTTATGCATACGCTCTGCAACAGTAAAGGTAGGATAACACGATTGCCGCATTGCACTAATTTTCGCATTTTTTTATACCCCAATCGTTTGATCGCACAATTAAATGGCTCATGCGACAATCAAGGCCAATATTGTGTTTATTTTGAACTATCAAATGCAACTCTGGTGAGGCAATCGTATGACTACTTAATACGCAACCGCGCGGCAATAAAAATGTCAAAAATGTACCAATATTTATTGTGTTCTTGTGCGGCAATTAAAGTGCACAATTCGCGCCAATATTTGTATTTTTCTTTTTCGTGTGTGCCCATTTGTTTTTGTAAGTGATGAAAATATCCATATAATCATAATTATATTTATATTTATAGTTGCAGTTTCAATATGGAGTTCGAAGAAGATTTCTGCATTCTATTGGATGAAAATTAAAAGTGTAACCTAACAACACCAGAGCCAAAAAGAAGGCAGAAATCAAGTGTTATTTCAGAGTGGACGTGCGAGGAAATCAGTGCTCTCATACTGAGCATAGAAGAGCACCCATTTGTTTGGGAATATTCGTGCTCAGAATATAAAGACTGATACAAACGGGAGCAAGCGTCGCAGAAAATCCAACAAAGGTGTCATGGGCATACAATTGAAGACTGCAAAGGCAAATTGCCAAATTTAAAAACGGCGTTTAAAAATGTCAAAAAAAAAATAAAAACAAAATCTGGTCAGGGCGCAAATAACACCCAGCCACATTGGCCATATTGGAGCGCAATGCAATTTTATAGTCGCCATGATTTGTTGAAAAGTACTTGCTCAGTATCGACACTGGATGTACAAGATACACAGCCAGAGAAAGATGTACGAGATGAACAACGAGACTGCAATACATCAAAAAAAATTTCCGTCTATACGGGAAGAAAAAAACATTGATATAATGCAGCGTGCGGTCAAATACTTGGAGACGATAACTGGCATACGATTGGTATGTATTTGGCATCACAAATGCGTGAATTAGCCAAAACAAATAGAAAAGTTGCTAATAAATTACTTATGGAACTTGCTAATACTGCGATGGAAGCAGAAGATAATTAGTTTTATAGTTTTTGTTTTTTTGTAGTTAAGTTTTTTTTTATTAAAGATTAAAAAATGTAATACTGAAGTACTAGTTAATTTTATTGTTTATTTATAGTTTAATAAAATGAATTTTAAGAAATAAAATTATATGCTATATTTGAATTTGGAAAATATGGAAATTTATAAGCAGAAAACGTTTAACGGAAGAATAACGGACATAATATTCGAACCACTAAAATATTTTTACACAAAAGGTAATAATAGAGCAAAAAATACCGGAAACCTAACAAAGCATGACAAAAACACCAACATTACCCAAAAACGAACACATTAAAGATGAGGAGAACAGGTAGAATACGACAGAGATTGAAATATTATGTGTTTATATTGCCAAGACAATTCGCTAGTTGCTGACATGAAATATTTTTCAAACCCTTCCCTATTAGCCTTTGCTTCATTGCTTGTGTAAGAGCTTGGAATATCTTCTATTCCATTCTCGACAAGCAGTGGAACGTCATTTCTGCAAGTACCAGTAATAAGAGCACCGTTGTCATCATATCGATCAATCAGCACCGATGTTGCATAATTTATCTTTTTTTTTTAGTAAAAAATTATGCAAGACGCAGCCAGCTAATGTGGTAGTAGTAGTTTTTCCTGCATCTAGTCTGGACGAACGAGAAAATGTTTGAAAACGCTTTGCCATAGTACCAAATGCGTTCTCAACGATACGCCGAGCTCTAGATAATATGTAGTTAAAGATTCATTGGTCGGCAGATACATTTTTACCAGGATAAGGTTTTAGTGAATGCTTCTGCATGCGAAAAACATCATCTGCCACCAAAACAAATGGTACATTGGCTTGACGACCTGGCAAAGGTTTTGGTGGTGACAAATTGAGATCATTGCATTTTAGAGCACGTTGAAAAGAGCAGTTCCACAAGACTCCACCATCTGATACACGACCATTGCAACCAACATCAACATATAAGAAATTATATTCTGCTTCGACTACAGCCATTAGAACTATACATGTTTGTATCTTTTTTGCATATATGAATATGGTGCAACCAGTTCCACAAAAATAAAAATTTTTGGTTGTCTATTTCTCGAAACTCCTTTAGGGTCTTCTTAACCCTCTCGGGCCCTTTTTTCAACCAATCTCTGACCCATATGGTTCGTTTCTTAATATTTCTTTTATTTTAATTTTTTTGCGTTTTTAATAAACACAAAATATATAAAGCTGACGCTATTTTCCTTTTTTTAAAAGAAAACATTTTATCACAAAGTATGAATTTTATGCACTAAAAATAAAACAAAATAAAAAAAAACCACGACAGCTGATTGTTGCTGTTGCCGCAAATTGGAACAATCGTATGACTGGGTTGCGGTAATTAAATTTATGTAAAAAAAGTAAACATGGGTTTACTTATCAACTGATTATTTATACATTATAATGTTTTTGTTTTGCGGTACTTTTCTCCTCCTTTTCTTTGGTTTTAAATTCTGTATGCAGGTTATTAAGTAGTTTTTGTGTGCCGCAAAATATTTATTGGTGTTTATGAGGTATTTGCAGGAGGACATTTAGTGCAAGTTTAAAGTCTGGTTTTTTCTTTGTTTTTTTTTTAGTAAAAGTTAAGAATCTTGGTTGAAATTTTGTGCTACAAATCAGTGCGATTACTATCGCTTGAAATATTTCTTGCCGATTTCATGGGAAATTGACATTGGGAATACAATGCTGGAAATAAGAAAATATTTGTTTTCTTCTTTCTACTCTTTTTGCCATTAACATTTATCTGAAAGGTAATCTAAAGTCTTTTAATTGAATATGATTAAACAAACTGCAAGAGGCTAAAATATGAAAAATTTCGGTAAGAAAAAAGAAAAGATACAAAAAGGGCCGACTGCAGCGTAATGTTATTTATTTAGCACATGCATTTATTTATTTAAAAAAAAGTTCCAGTTACCATTAACATCGATTTTACTTCAAACAGAAAGTATGATACACAAAAATTTAATAGTCACTTCATCAAATGCATTCTTAATACGAGTTTGTACATTGTAGTCCATTCAATTTAATGACTTGGAAAATGTTCAATTGTAGCACTTTGGTATGTTGGCTGATTGTTTGTACTCGTTTGAAGCTCCAAACAAGTAACAACAAAATTAAAAGAAATACTAGGAAGCAAGATATAAAATAAAAAAAAACTCTCTCGTTTGGTAATTATTTTCTTTCACACATTCGCCACGAACTAAAGTATAGTCTTTTAGTAAATAAGTAACAAAAGTATTTAATTAAATAAATTTTCACAAGTTACAATTTCATGACAATGTCATTATTATGCAGTGAACTGAACCTATTTTCAAAATCGTTAAAATCATTTGTCAATATTCCGCTGCTGGCAATGGCAGGCTGCATAACAATCCGCCAAGAGAACGCTACAAAGCGACCAATAAGGAAAACAAATAAAAGAAGGCAACAAGAACAAACAAAGAATTCTACTGTCTCCACCTCTGTAACGTTTCCCAACCCATGATGTACACAGATACGTACAGCTAGACTGCCAAATGTAACGACAAAACAAACAAAATACTTGAGACAAGACAAACAGTGAAGTACTCGTACATGATGTAAAAGTTAAGTAGAACCTATCAGTGTTCATTAAGTGAGAATTGTGTCACCTAATTAACGTAAATGAGTCAAATAACTTGGCCAACACCAAAAAAGAAAGAAAAAAATAAATAAAAGAATACATAAACTTAAAAAGAAACTTGCAATAAACAAACTTAAATATTGCAGCAAAACAATTTTATGCTGCTATTTTCCATTCAGCATTCTTAATAAAATAGAGACGAGAACTCACTATTTAAACCTATTTAAACAAATTTTGCCACAGTGAATGAAAAATAGCTCAACAAGAAGTAAAATGTTTAAAACGTGAGTTAGATAACGCCTTTGTCTAATGTAATGCAAGGTAATGTCATGTTATGCATTAATTCTCAACTTAAACTGACAAACTAGAAAACAACCACTAAAAGACAAGAGGAGAAGTACAACTCCTAAGTACACACCGACAATCAAGCGGGTTGTGCTAAGATCCGACAAATGAAAATAGATGGATAGGTTGTTGAGGAAGAATTAACAAAAAAAAAATGTGCGACAAGCCTAAGACATTTTCCATTAGAAATGACAACAGTAGTCAACAATGCTGGAGGAAATAAAAGCTTCACCCAGTCAAAATACCGCAGCAACAAGCAGCAAAAACTATCAGAGCGATTGCACTATGGAGGAAATGCAATGATAACGTACATAAAAAAAGTAATTTATTTTTCTTTATTTAACGTTTTCATTGCTGTTTGTGTAGCGCACAAAAATAAATAATTCGAAGTATATTTAGTTCATAGTTTTCTTATTCGTAATTAAATCGTATTTATTCTTAAGTGCTATTTAAATACGAAATTCAGTTATTCAGTCCTGATTTTTATGATATTTAAATAGTACTTAAATAGCGAAAGTCGCGTATTTAAATTCTATTTAAGTTACCATATGATTTCGCCTATTTGTTTTTGTTTTGCGCAAACATCATGTGGTTAGGCAAAAAGTTATTTTTATTTCATTTCATATATAAGCACATAAAATTGTACACTTATTACATTATAACAATGATATAAACAATGAAAAGGTTTTTATTAATTTTTTCTTTAAAAAAGTATTTTTTATTACTTTTAAAATGTTTCTGTACCACATGATGCCATTGATAAACAGTGTTATGTTGAAAAACTACTTATAATTTCATAGTGCTATCATACTTTTATCGTATTCAAATACGAACATTTAATTAGCGCCGAAAGACTGAAGCACAAATACAACTTGAAATACAACTTAAAATTAAATGAAAATTAACTAAATAATTATTTAAATAACAAGTCCAAAACTGGCCATTAGATATTTTATGCCTGTATTGCAACAACATTTTAGTGCGTGTGGTGTATGTCAATCGGGAAATTTAGTCTTTATGGAACTTTTGTCGTGGCTGGACCGCGCAGCTTAGTTGTAATTTCAAAATGTGCAGAATTAAAGTTGATTGTTTAATTTGTAGGTAGAATTTCTTGCATTTAAATGGGATTATATTTTTAAACATTAATGTGTGAAAAATGTTATGCTCTGGAACTAGGAAACAGCAATTAGCAATTCCATGTCAAATTCCCAACTTTTAGAAATTATTGTCTACAGCAGCTTTACTTCACATACCAAGACTCTTGGTCCAAGAGATCGGTTTTTCTCAAAAGCGGCTTATGTTCGACCAAACAACTGGTTTTTGTAGAAAGCAGTTTTGTATGTACTTAGAAAAGAAACAATTTGCAACTAAAAATAAATTCTTTTATACTTATTTACAATACTAAGTAACCCAAAATATTTATTAATAACATAATATAATTTTTTTTAATTTCAATTACAAAACATAGGAAACTATGAAGTAATGCGAACTATAGGCCTGTGAAGTTTTCATAGAAAACTATGAAACGTCTTCAAGAAAGAAATAATTGTCAGTATAGCCAACCTTTGACCAGGCTTAAAAATTTTCTCCACGATGGTATTTCTTGAAACGGCGGTGCATACTATAGATTTTTTTCGTAAATAGAAAAATATATGTTGGGTACAATCATTTTTTATTTATTATTGTATAATCTAATAATCTGCATTTAATCCTAAATACAGCGTTTTCAACTCGGAACATTTCGCATCGTTTTAAGTGCCTTTTAAAATTTCCGAAGCGAAAAAGTATTAAGGTGCTTTTTAATTATTAGTGCTTTTCCTTATTTTCGGTGGCACCAAGTGTAATTTTATCACAAAGATCTTTGAAGTCTACCTAAAGTGATATTAAGAAATCACCTGAAAAAGGTGAGGTTTTTGAGTTACTGATTTAAAGAAGCTTGTAAGCTAAATAACATTGACGGTGAAACAAAAAGAGAGGTATCAAAAAACATCTACCAATCTACAATAAAATTAGTTGAAGGGATACAGGGCAGGTTATCTTCAAACTTTGAAAATTTGTGAAAATAAATATTATAAATGCTAGAAATATTTTATCCCATTTTATAAATGATATTATGTCATTAGCTGCACAATTTGGGTACAATGCAGAAATTTTATTTATATAAATTTGTGAAAATAAATATTATAAATGCTAGAAATATTTTACCCCATTTTAGAAATGATATTATGTCATTAGCTGCACAATTTGGGTACAATGCAGAAATTTTATTTATAAGGCATTGTGCCTTATATTTTTTATGTTTATTATTTTGGAGCAGTACCGACGGAAGGTCCGTATTGCAATGCATTGTGCTGTATTAGAGGAAAGGATAGTGAGAGAGATGATAGATGGTGAAGCTTCACTATCTTACAACTCTGCTTTTGGACGTTCTTTGTTTTTGTAGCAGGGTTGAAACGCCTCTGATGTCAAGGAGACGTATTACATTTTTTGAAGCTTCGTTTTTAGTAGCCGCTTTCTGTAATTATTTTACTTCGCCGCTGTTCCACAATACCGATCAAGGAAAACATGCTGATGTGCCTGTGGATTGGTTACAGCTGAAGCCGGTCAGTGACTATGCTTTCGCCACTGAAACCTTCCAACAACAACTGATCCAAAGACACACTTAAGCCATCGCCACCCTCAAATATTAATTCTACATTAAATTTTTGAAAAATATTGTTGGTGTTTGTTATTATTTTTCTTTTAATTAAATCTTTTTTATGAGAAAATTTTATTTCTTCTAAATGTCTAATAAAACTCAATATTTTGAATTTAGAGCGTTTTAAAATTTAGAAGTTTACAACGTAGCTCAAATATGTTCACATAATTAGGTATAAAGAATAAATAAATAAATAAAAAATTAAGCAATAACTTAAAAAATATTTTAAACAAATCGGATGAAAAATTTTAAGTTTCATAACTATGAAAAGGCTGGACGGCCTCTGAAAAGCGAAATAATCCCGTGAGGTTGGTGAAGGTACAAATTTTTGTAACACAAATACTGTTTATAAACAAAATCACGGATTTTATATTTACATATATAACCCATAGTGCCCACTTTTAATTCATAAATAAATTTGCAACAAACTATTTCATGTTATAGAAAATAAGAAACTTTTAATCAACAACTTTAAACTGGCAAAAATTTTACTGATACCATTTAGTTAAAAGCAAAAATAGATACATAAAATTTAAAATATATGTAAAAATAAATAAATAAAAAAGGTAACTGAAATTTAAGTCAATAAAACCAGCCTGATATTTCAAAATAGTGTGTGTACTCGTATTGAATTTTGCTCACGAAGAAGTTTCATACAAATTTTAAGTTTAGTTATGCGATGACGAATACTATAATTGCAAATTTTATGCCATACAATACGTTCACATACGAGTATGTCATAATCAAGAAAATGTAATTTTACTTAACGAGTTGTAGGACGACAGATGTACCGAATTGTGCACTGGGAAGAATTTCCCGTTAGAAACGTGTGTTTCCACGGTATTTATGGCACTGTTAGTTGTTGGAAAGTCCTTTATTTCTACCTAATTATTTTCTCCCCGAAGGTAAAGGTAGGAACCGTTTGAAATCTCTTCGCGGTAAATTATTTGATTTACCGCTACACACTCTTTAGTGAAAACGATTGGTCTTTATTGATGCAGTGACGAGCCGTTAATCAGCGATTTTCGTTTTGTGTTGCTATTTTATTGCATAAAAATATTTTCGTCAAAAAAAAAGAAATTTTTAAGCTCGCTAAAAATAATCTCTTGGTAAGAGAAATGCTTTTTATTCAGCTGTCAAATTATGCATGAATTCTTTAATATACGCTCCATGTTACCTGTCGTTAATTTTCTGAAATATTTATTATGCTGTTGCTGTGCCTTTATGTCCAGCTCCGCCTCGACGATATCGTTTAATGGACCAAAACACATTTTGCTAAGATGTAAATATCTCAGTTTATGGACAAGCTATTGTTCATATAAATAATACAACAGACTACCACTTTTCTTAGCATAAAAATGCTGTAATGACTTTAGTAGCCTAATGTTGGTAATTGTTCGCGTTTAACAATAAAATTAATCGAATAGAACAAAAATAAAAAAATGAAATATAAAACTGTTATAAAAAATAAAAAAAACTTCTGTTTTCATTAAAATTTTGTGTTACAAAAAATTTATAGAGTGAATTTTTTATGAGATTTCAATTTAGAAAGCCTTTTAAAATCGAAAATTATTTTTATGAATAAATAAATATATTTATTGGCCAAGTTCTCCGAAGACAGACATTAAATTCTTTGTTCTTTAATGATTTACTTCGTAGTAGTTATTTCTTCTGTATGAGTTTATTTCATTTTCATATTTTTTAGGGACTTAATTTATTTTTTCTTGAAATTTATTTGACATTTGCTCAATAGAACAACTAAATAATGATTATGAAAACAATCTCAAACATTTGAACACAAACTACCGATTACAAATATGGTGACAACAACTTTCTTTTCGATTAATACTCATCACAAAAAACTTAAACAATCAGTAGAAAAAAAAAACAAAGAAAATTATCAAGAGTTGCGGTCGCTTTTTTTATTATTGTGGCACATGTGAATGCGTTTACCGTGGAATAAATTGAAATGAAAGAAAAAAATAATATAAACGATTAAGAAGCTTTTACTTAAACTCTTACCTCTGTTATTTGTTACCATGCTAGACATTTAAAGAGTATTTGGTTGTAGTCGTACTGGTACTACTCGTAAAACTGTTGATTGCAAAATAAATACCAAAAGACACCTGCTGTACACCGTTGATGTGATGCACTGGTTGGGAACAGAAATTTTGTGAATAACTGACTGACATCAACAAATTGAACAAAAAAAATATTTATTATATATGTATGTATGTATGTATGCCTCTTAGGTTTATTGCGATTGAAAGAAAGTCACAGAATTAAATTAACTTGTGTAGTACACGTTTTAACGCCATATCCAGAATATCAAATTCTAGGAATAGTGTAACCACATTAGTTTATTAGGTTCAATCTACTATCTGCAATATAAAGCACTCTAGCCCAACGATAATTTTGTATATATAAAACAATTCTCTGAAATTCCTTTGCAAATTATATACATACTAGAGGACCCGGTAATCTTCGTTTTGCTCAACACAAGATTGGCATAACAGTTTAGTATGAAAAACTCTAAAACTCTAAGTAAGCTTAAAAACAAACTGAAAACTGGATAATAGTCCTTAAGTGTTAAATTTTGTAATTTTCTGTGCAATTTTCATAATTTTTATTTCTGTAAGCATCGGCTGATCCGACGAAAAATACACAAAAATTAGATATAATGAAAGTTAACGAGCAAAAAATTTATATTTGACAGCATTGACTACCAAGTCATTCACACCAAATTTTAAAACTTTTGCTTAAACCGTTCTCAAGATATACAAAAATCAATGTTTACTTCATATGAGAGGCATCATGCCTAATTCTCCAATCTTGCCTTATTTTTGGCTGATAATTTGTATTGATTTTAAAGTCATACAGGCGAAATTTAGAAAATTTTCAAGATATCAAAAATTAATATTTACTTTGCATGAGAGGTACCATCTGACTAATCCAATTCCGCCGTCTTTTGTACAGATGATTTACATTGGCTTTTAAGCATTCTGGACCAAATTTAGAGAATCATTCTGTCACCGTTTATGTTAAGTTAGACAAAGTTACGTACGAGTATCTGTGCTAATATCTTTGAAAATCAGTCCAAACGTTCTAGTTATAAGTGTTCGAAGAAATACGACTTTGTTTTATATATAGCAGATATTGAAAACTTAGGCAATGCAAATTCCTCTTATAATGTAAAATGTATTTCAGAGCCCTGGAACACGGTCGTAGCTGAAAAAACTCACTTGTTGCATATAATGGTAGAGAACACCAGCAACCATACAAATTCCAAAATTTGCTAGGTGTATGGAAACGTAGATTTTTCTCAATTAAGTTTTTACACTAAATGGTGAATAAAATCAAAAGTTATGCACCAATTTTAATGAAAACCAACGCATTTCCTTTGGAATATATTCAACTACATGCTGCTACTCGAAAAATGTGCGTTGTGATGCCATTTTACTTTTAGTGAATTTTTAAACACTAAAATTTACATTTTATTTGTAGAAAATTGTGTTTTTCTGTTTCAAAACTTCAACCAAAGGAACAAAATATCGGCCAAATGGGCGCCGCGACCACGGCGGCACACCTCCATCCGATGGTCCAAATTTTCGATGACCCTGAGGCATAATAGAGGTTCTATGCCGTTAATGTGCCGAATTATCTCATCCTTTAGCTCTTGAATTGTTGCTGGCTTATCGACGTACACCTTTTCTTTCAAATAACCCCAAAGAAAAAAGTCCAACGGTGTCAAATCACATGATCTTGGCGACCATTGACATCGCCATTACGTGAGATAACACGGCCATTGAATTTGTTGCGCAAAAGAGCCATTGTTTCGTTAGCTGTGTGGCAAGTGGCACCGTCCTGCTGAAACCACATATCGTCCACATCCATATCTTCCAATTCGGGCCATAAAAAGTTCGTTATCATCTCACGATAGCGAACACCATTCACAGTAACTGCTTGACCGGCCTCATTTTGGAAAAAATACGGCCCGATGATGCCGGCAGCCCATAAACCGCACCAAACAGTCACTCTTTGTGGGTGCATTGGTTTTTCGACAATCACTCTTGGATTCTCATTCGCCCAAATGCGGCAATTCTGTTTATTGACGAATCCACTCAGGTGAAAATGTGCCTCATCACTGAAGATGATTTTCTTCGAAAATTGATCATCCACTGTTGCCGTGGTCGCGGCGCCCATTTGGCCGATATTTTGTTCCATACATAATTGAGTAATACGAATATATCATAATAAAATAAAATTACAATAATTTCCTAAATAGTTTGTGTTTTATTCAAAATCAACATCGGCCCTTGAAATTTAACCACCCTTTATATCTAGAAAACTACGTGTAGCATTGAAAAATTAAGTATGCAGTTAGAATCAGAGTATCGAATATAATTAGAATAAATTATGGTTTGAGCGGCACTAAAATTTTTTCTTCATTTGTTGACCAGTGTTATCAATCGACAGATATGGTTTGCTTACTCGATACGAATCGAAATATTATTCGATACGGAATATTGCACGCTATTGAGTGCCATGATTGCACTACAGATTACGGCACGTACACCTGAACAACTTAAATTCCCAAATATTAATATTTATTAATACTGTGAAAGTAGTTTTACAAAAATTACTTCCTATTAAAATGGCTGTATTCAGTGAATTAATCTGAACACCATAATTTTCTGAATAATTTATAATTTTTTACTTACTTCGAATTATTACATAATTTTGAAATGGGGTGACTTAATTTCTTTTTGAAATTCTGTATAAATAATCTCTCATTATTTTCGAACGTTCCAGAAAACGCAATTGAAGCGCGTCAATGTTGTACTCGTAATAGTCAAATGGGGCACATGAAATGACCAAATCAAATAACTTTTTTAGTTATTGCAACTATTATTCTTCATAAATTTATTTTACTTCTTACAAAAGTTCCTATTGGTAGCATTTTTCGAATTATTTTCTATTTTCATAAAAGTTCCTATTAATATCATTATTTTTCAATTTGGCCTTTAAAGCAGTGTCTTTTATTATCAGCACAATAATTACCACAGCAATTATTATTACTATTAAAATCATAATTTCTTTTTTAGCGGTTGTTAGTACGATTATTGTAAATATATTTATATATGACGTTATCTGTTTGTAGAAAATATAAAAGAATTTTGTCCACGACTGGAAATTCTTGATACGCACAACTACTTTCACCACCATCACGTAAATAAATATATTTTTATGCTGTCCATCAAATAATGGCATGTCGACTTTAGTCGGTTTCATTAAGAATGTCACTTGTTAATATTCATGATATATTGGTTGTTGTTCGCTTTAATGGCAACACATAAGTGTATGTTACAGGCTCTAAGTAAATTTAAAATAAAAATCATTTTTAAATTAATTGAAATGATATTAAAATTCCAAAGAGATTTAAGAATTAAGATTTTCTCAACCTGAGTAGTTTTCTTTAAATTAAATTAACTTGAATTTTATATTTTATTTAAAATTCAGCTGCCCGTACTGCTAGTGATCTTGAAAAATGTATTGGTTTTTACGATACATATGTACGCACATACATCGTATTGCACGGTGTACACAAATCGTCACAGTTTTATGCCTAACTCATGTATTCCATAGATTCCAGTGTATTTTTAATTGTTTATTTTTTAGTTTTGTATTTTTAATTGTCTTTTATGTATGGATATGTATATATATATATATATATATACTTATGTACAAGAATTTCAATAATATATGCCACTGAAAAAAAAAATATTCATAAGAGTATTAAAACTGTTTTAGCATGAAAGTTTTGATTTAGTTTAGGTAGGTTAGGTTATGACGGCAGGTTGCTGGATGCAAAGGTAAAGAAAAGGTGAAAAAAGGTGTGAAAAAAACAAACTTTCAAATCCTCTGCTAGAAATCGAACCTGGAACCTCCAACTTATAAAGTAGCGTACTATTCACTAGACCACCGAGCACACTAATTTTAGGTAAATACCAAATATATTCGGGTGACTTTGTAATTGTTTTATTGAACCATTAACTATTGAATTGGTTTGTAAATGTAGTTGCAATGCCAACATCTGAAATCAAAAAATAAAATTTTTGTTTTAAATTATTAGTAACTTTAAAGCGTTAAATAAATTGTGTACGAATGAGAAATATGAAATTTTCTGCAAAAATTTACAACGTCATTACAAGTCATTATATTAAACATGGAATTCTAGTAATGACAAGGAATAACTGAAGAAAGTGTTCAAAAGTCAATTCAATAATTTGTAGGTTGCAAACTGTCAATTTAAAAGTATGGTATATACATATAACACTTTCTGCAAAAAAATATATGTAAGTAATAATAAACTGGAGTACCAAAAGCAAAAGCAAAAGCAGTTCTTTTTGGCAGTTTGTATGTTAAGGCAATTTTACACCAGTTTATTACATTAATAATTCTTTTTTATTTATAATTTTTCACTTTCATTTTTTATTTTTGTTTGTGAATTGCTTTCAGGTCATTAAAAACGTTTCATTTAATTTCGTTTAAGGCTTTAAATTGCAAACACCATGGCATGTTAGAATGAACATGACACTTGAATAGAAATTAATTTTCACAAAATTAAGAATTCAATTCTCTAACTAATTTATATGCAAAACATTTTGGTCACCATGGCTTAAACAAAAATGTATATTGGCGGGAGAGTACAAGTACAATGACAGGCAAAAGTGAGCGGTAAGATTTTCTTTAAAATTTAATAGCAAGAAAATATATATATATATGTATATATATTTAAACTTTTATTTACATAAAAAAACATATATTTACTTATAAAGAAGCAAATAGTAATTAATAGTGGAAAATAGAAAAATAGTAGAAATAGAAAAATAGTAGAAAAATTATAAAAACCCTTACTTATATATTTTGAACAAATAAAATCTACAGTCAAAAAATAATTGCAATTAATTATTGAGTCACCAATATTTTTTAATATTCATATTTGGATTCATATTTTAATCTCCTGCGAAAACTAAAACTAGTATCAAATATGCCATAAAATCAAATATACGCCATTACTAAATTATTTTCATAGCATAGACTATTCCTAATGTAATTTATTATTAAGTGTATAATGAAATTATCAATTCTACCGATTGTTGCTTTATTATATAGTTTACTGTTTGAGATATATTTTATATAATTACTACGAGAGTATCTATTGTAGTATAATGAATAACATTCAATTAATTTGGTTTGGGAGCTCCGTGTAAGAAGCTCTCTAACTTATTAGGTATTGACTTAGAGCTCCTAGTGAAGCTCGCTAAGTCTGATTTATTAATTCTTATTACTTTAAAATTAATTCTACTTATATAGAAGATTCTAGATTTACAATTTGAGGGACATTTCATAATGCACTCAAATTCTTATTCCTAAGTTTTCTTATAGCCAGGCAATCATGAATTTTAAGTGATTTCCAAATTCATGATTGAGTGGTTCAAAATTATCATATATAAACTAATTGCAAATATAAATCTTGGGAATTATAATTGTAACATGATTAGGGTGAAATTGTTTTGGTATTTTCAAGTGTGTTATGAAGCGTGCCGCTTGCCGCTAACAACAACAACATAAACAAAATGTGAACCCATATGCACTGCATATGCAATGCAGACATTACCAAATATTGCACTTGAGAAATTTGGGTTATTTGACACTTCTTAGTTTAATGTAAATGTGTCGGCATTTATAACTATTTGTTGCGTAACTTGTGTATCGGCTGTAATGACATATTGTGCACGCTACACTATAAAGAGACGTACAGCCTCTCAGGTATTTTCTTTTAAAAACTCAAAATTTTTCCATGTAAGAGGGAGAAAAATTTAACCATATTAGACAACCATATGTAAGAATAGGTAGTATTAATGATTGATACATAATTGTCTTTAACTTTGGTTTTAAGTATTTTGAAAAGAATAATCTTTTATATACAAAAAAGCCTTTGTCTCTTTTATAAGTTAAAGATTAATATGACCATTAAAATATAAAAATTTATCAAGTTGAACACCAAAATATTTTATAATTTGTTTATTTAGAATTCTTATATTGCGCAAAGAAATACATAGTTGGGTTGTAAGAAATATATAATAATTCAGTTCAGAATAAATTTGCTGTTTGTTAAGTAAGTACAAAATGTGAAAAATTTTTTTGATTTTATCCGATTTTTAAATGCGCCGATGTTAATAATTAAAGTCAGAATTGTATACACAAAAAGTAAAATAAGATTATCTACATTATTATTTCATGCCAGTTTCGGAAAACCAAAATATGTCTTATAAACAGTTACGTTATATTTATACTGTATTTGAAAAAATGTCAACTCGTGGCTATCTCATGGACGACAAAAATTAAAGAGCATAAAACCGAATGGGGTGAACCAGAATTAATCGGCAGAGTTGAATGTATTTGCAATGGCATTAAAAATTGTAAAGAAGTGCTTAAGAAGTTATGAAAATACCAATTCATAATGAACGCATTCACTTTTTTTGCTGTGTACTTAAGTATGTTATTAATTCAAAATTTTTTCCACTAAACTAAAACTTCATTTCTTGAGTCAGAATGTTTTTTCTCGATCTCTCTAATTTCTTTCTATCATTTACATATTGTAAATACTGTAATATTTATTTAAAAATTTAAAACTCTAAACATAAGACCTGCCGTGAACTTTTCACCAATTAAACGTAATAATGCTAACAAGAATATATATATGTATTACAAAACAATAATAAAACTAAACAAGTAAAAGGTGCTATATTCGGCTGTGCCGAATCTTAGATACCCTTCACTGGCTCCCTTTATTTCTGAAATTCGTTTGAATTGCCGGATAGTCGTTTAGTAGTGCCGAATTTTTACTTAATTGTTAGACCTGGTCCAAAGAACCAGACCTTTTCGATCAATATATAACTTCAAACAGCCAAGTCATCATGCAAACCAAATTTCACCGTAAAGCTACCAAAAACGAATATTGTGATGCATTTGTGGCTTACGCCATTCTTGTGTGATCAGATCTTTCAAACAGAGGCTTACACTTATATGATTATAAACTCACATACATACATATAGAGTATATTAATAATGCATATGTACATAAATAATTATATTTCAATACGTAGAATTAGAGGAATACACTTATTTTTAAAACTATTGTTTTCTTCCGGCCATATGCTTGTTTTTATTTTTCATTTCTGTATATTTCTATTGAATATATTTTTACAATATATTGGAAACTAAATCATATTGGACGAATGATCTCAATTTTTTAAAAGAATTTTTATGCACCAAACAAGCGCTTTTCATTTCAAATGGAAATACGAAGCAACGAAAAAAAAATTCATTTTCTTTAAACATCCTTCCTTACGTTAATTTAGGCACAACTGTTGTTCCTTTAGATGAGCTATGAACGTTTGTTTTCTAAATTAAAAATTTCCAATTAATGTGTTTCAAAATTATTAATTTCTATAACCAGTAAAAAAAGAAACGCAAGTTCTGATGGACACCTATGATTCGAACTCATGCAAAGAAATTTGTTACTCTACAACTCGCTCTTTGCTAGCTCATCCATCGACCTCATTGAATTCAGAGTCATTAAATCAGAGAAAGGCCTAAAGAACTTTTTCAGTAGACCATATGTATACATGTATGTACACAAAATAATAAAACAACAAAGTTATGAACATAAAGAATGCCATAAGTTCCCTATAGGTGTGAGCGAAACAATATATGTATATGTGTATAGATAAGAATGTAAATCAGAGACCGCAAAACACCGCATACAAAGACTCTAAATATATAAATATATTGCACGTAGAACATTGAATAAAAACAAAAATTGTTTGCGTTTATAGATGCTGTGGGGGAAAGTAGCAAGAGAGTCTTTGAGCAAGAGAAGAGAACACAAAAATTTTAGGCATACATACATATGTACGTACATAAGTATGTACATATGTAGTAATAAGCATTGGTTTTGTCAAGTTTATTTTGTTGTTGTTTTTGAAACATTTTTGTTTTTTTTAACTCTACTAGAAATTTTTTTTCCACAGAAATTATGGTTTTTTTGTTTTTTACCCATATAAATGATGCTTATTGAGAAATGTGTTTGTGTGTGTTATATTTCTTGTCCAAAGCACATTCAATAACAATATTAACAACTAAAAGCAGTTTCTTGTTTTCATATAAATCATGTGCAAATAAACAGTGCAAAGCCAATGCGACCGATTTCTATGGCTGTAGGGTAAAATTACATTTTTTGTTATTGTACTATTGCATTTATGTTGATTCGCACCGAACTATGTATACTCATTTGTTTTATTAAATATTGTATTTTAGAATTTTCAATTGTATAGTTAGAATATCTATGTATATGCATAAATCAAATAAAACGTGAGCTTACCTGAGTTCGAAAACCATACAATTTATTATTTTGTTTACAAAACTATTATAAAATTTATTAAAATCTTTTTAATAAGTGATAACTAGCACAAGAAATGTAATTATTTTTGGTGATTGGTACATATTTAATAATTTTCTGAATTTAGCATATGTTTTATTGTTTTAAAATTTTAAGTTTTTCTGCGATCGTTAATTTGTATTTGTATGTTTCCCACGAGGAATGCTTTCGTAAAAGTGTAAGAATTAATAAATTTAGCATCTCCATTTTGTGCTTATAGCATACGTTGTTTTCTTGAAACCAAAAGGAATATATTGTATTTTTGGTGCAATTTACACATTGCTCAACAATAGTTTTTTTTATGTTTTTTATTTCTTTGGATTCAGAAAAAATTTTTTCGAAAACTTTTATATGAATCTTAAGTCTGATGGAGCACACAAACTTCCAAAATCTGAATTTTTATCGTAATTTTTTGCATGTACAAACATTTCTGATGGATATGACAAAATTTGCGCGGGTTTTATTATATCCATACGGCAGCGAGCACAAGATATCCGTTGAGCTATGTAATCAACGAAATAGCGGCTTGATGTTAACTCTATTGGAATTTTTTCAGAGTTAAAACAATCAGCATCTTCATTAAAATAATCTTCATTTTCGGCTAATATATTTGTAACATCTACATCAGGAATGTGAGTACTTTCTGATGTACTGCCACTTCTTTGAATATCCTCTAAAATTGTTTGAAACTCGATAGGTAAAAATATCGCATCGTCTTTAGCACAATTCGATGAGGTACTAAATTGAGTTATTTTTAGAGATGACAGTTTAGCTATTGCGACATTTAATTCATAAACCGAAGGATTTTTGCAGTGCCCGCCCTTGGCACGTATATATGAAAATAAGTTTTCCAACGGATCTTGATTGAAATGGCTTGTTAAAATGCAGATCAAATTTGAGTTTTCTGCAAACAACTCTGACGATAATGATAAAATAGCTCTCGTGGTTTGAATTAGGCCATCGATTGAATATATTTTGTTTCCTTCATATTCAACTTGTTTCATATATGTAATTAGCTCTTCGAGCAAATGCCAAGTTGTGCTATTGAAATTCAAGGCACGCTTCAGGGGCTTTGCATCGTTAAAATACATGCTGTTTAAGCAATCAAAATAGCTATCGACCTTTCGTATAAAGGAACACGTTGAAGTTGCTACTGCTGATGAGCTTCGTGTAAACTGGTGATTTTCATTAGCAGATTGGATTGCAGCAGCAACTGAATTGCTCAAAGTTTGGACAGCTATGCCAACACGCATTTTATGAAAATTATTTGGGTTAATGTGTACCGTTGTTAATTTTGTCATTTTTGTTGCCCTTCCATACTCCAGCTCGAATATTTCTTTTATAACATCGAAGCGCGCAATACCATTTGGTGTTTTAAAATCGGCTTTGATTAAAGCATTTCTGATAGATTCGAAAATATGAGGTACGTCGTACATCAAGTAAATTTTAGAATTTTTATAAAAAAAATAAGGTTTTTCACTAGATCCACCAAGCAAATCGTACCATTTCCTATTATTAGGACCTTAATCACACGTAAGTCCACGCACATTTTGTCCCATTTCTTTCAAAATATCCAAATTCGACTCCACAAGTTTCCTGAGTATATCACCTTTTATAGAACTGGCAGTAACAAAATAATTTAAAACGAACTTCCAGTTTTTTACAACTCCTCGTATCATGAAAACGCAAACTTGGGACCCCATTTCATCCGCTCGTTCATATCCTAGATCGACAGCTCCATCTATAACATATGCGCATTTGTTATATGTAAAATTTTTCCTTATAGTTACTTCATCAAAAAGCAAAATACATTCTTTTTCAAGAGGTTGCATCTTTTGAACAGTGGCAGTCAGTGCATTAAATATGCATAAATTGTTGCCTGGCTGTAAGTTTTTAATGCTACTCCATCTACTAAGAGATGAAGGACTCGGAAGGTTAAATTTCAGTATATTTCTTAAAAATAAGTAAGTGGAGGTTGATCTGTAAAATATACTTTGAGAAAAGCTTATCTTTTGATCTTTCCAACGCGCATTTGTCCCCCAATTTACCTTCATGAGCATTTTGCAAAAAGTTTTTTCGTTAAGATTTATATTTAATTTATCAACTTCGGCTTCAATCGATTTCATATTCATCATTTTGCTTTCTAACGTTTTGATCCTTTTTTTAAACTTTGAATATTTTCCTTTAAGTGATGTTTGTCTTGCTCCACAGCTTTAAGATTTTTAAACATTGTAAAATATTTCTTTCGGTAAAACTCTTCATTTTTACAAATTTTATAACAATTTATGCATAACGATGGTGATTCCGATCTTTTACGCTTTTACGTTATTCAAAAAGCAATTTTTTCTATTTCAAATTCAAAATAAAATATAGCATATATTTCAAGTTATACACTGTTAACATATCTGCGCAAAATTTGAATTAAATCGGTCCAGTAGTTTCGGAGATAAGCGAGAACAAACGTCGTGACACGTTATTTTTATATAGATATACATAGTTATATAAATTTCCAATTTTATATAATATGAAATTCGGTGCGAATCGATGTTCTTGCAATAGTACAACAATAAAATACATATATTTGCCAATCAAATAAGAATCAGCGACATTAGCTTTACGTATCTTATGTCCACATATATTGTGCGAACACAAAACGAGCCTTTGCTGTTTTTGTTTCTTTATATGGAGTCATTCGTTTGTTTATTAAATGTACACACATGCACACATACTTGAGAATGCAAAGACACAAACGTATGAACACATGTATACATATGTAAATGAATAGTAGAGACATGAGAATAATAAATTCTCTCAGAAAATAAATGACTCTCTTGAAAAAAGTGGTTTTTGTAGTAAAACCATCAGCAAATTTAGCATTGGCAGAACAATGTATGACAGTGCAACATCTTTATATATTTATAGTCTTTGGTTAAAGGTTAAATAGTGTCTTAAATGAAAACAAATGCAAAATGTGGCATTCTCGTTTTGGACATTTAAATAAAAGTTATTTAAATAAATTATCAAGTAATAACATGGTAAATTGTTTAAATATAAAAATACCAGATAGTTTTGAATGTGTAACTTGTGCAATTGGTAAAATAAATTGTAAGCCATTTCACAGCTCTTCTCAAATATACACTACAGAGGCACTCGAGCTCATCTAAACGGACATATGTGGTCCATTCAAATCTAAATCCCTGGGTGGCGCATCGTATTTTATATCTTTTATAGATGATTATTCTCGATATATGTATAACAATAAATTTTTTAAAGAAAAAATCGGAAGCTTTTCAAGCATTTCAACTTTTTGCTACGATGGCGGAGAAGAAGACGGGCCGCAAAATAAAATCCGTACGAAGTGACAATGGCAAGGAGATTGTCAATTCACAGTTTGAAAATTATTTCCAGAGAAATTGTATTCTTCACCAAACAACAGTGGGCTACACTCCTCAACAAAATGGCGTTGCCGAAAGGGTAAACCGCACTCTTGTGGAAAAGGTAAGGTGTATGTTGTACGAATCAGGTCTAACACATAGTTTGTGGGCCGAAGCTATTAACACGGGGACTTATAATCGTAATCGAAGTCCAACTAAAGTGATGTATGACATAACTCCCTATGAAAGATGGTGCAAGAAGAAACCGTCAGTTTCGCATTTCCGTGTTTTTGGTTCCGATGCTGATCTGCAAGACGCGAAATTATTAAAGCAAGGGATATTATATTTTATGAAAAATCTTTTGAGAAAGCAAACAATGAAGAGAGATTTGAAGAACAGTTTCATATCGATAATTCAAGGTTAATGTTAACTAAAAAAGAAAATAAATTTCAAAAAGTGCCAAAATTGCCAAAAGAGTACGGAAGTGCTAACTTCGAAGCTGAAGAATTTGTTTAAAAAGAAAATCATGTAGAGAATGCTGATGCTATAGCAAAAAGAACAAGAGCGAGATTGAAATTAACCGAAGTAGCAGAAAAATATCCAATAGAACAAATTAATCTTGTAACTGAAAATCCACTAACTGTTGAAGAGGCGCTGAATGCAAGTGAAGCCGAAGAGTGGAAGAAGGCGATGGAAGCCGAATATAATTCTCTCATGAGAAATAAAACATGGAGCCTAATAGATAGGCCAATTGGCTATAATGTAATTGGTTCCATATGGGTATTCGCTATTAAAAGAAAAGCATACTGATCAGTGGAAAAATATAAAGCTAGGCTTGTGGCAGAAGGTTGTTCACAAAAATATAGTGTGAACTATCAGTAAACGTTTTCCGCCGTAGTGCGATATTCGACTATGCGCATTGTGTTAGCAATAGCTGTAAAATTATAACTGCTTGTAAATCACATCGACATTGTGGCGGCGTACCTAAATGATGATTTAGAGGATGAGGTTTTCATGGAAGAACCGCCAATGTTCAAAGATGAGAATAATATGGAAAAAATATGCTTATTAAAAAAAACATTATACAGTCTAAAGCAAGCTGGACGAGAATGGTATAAAAAGATAACAGAAATTCTACTAAAACTTCAGTTCATGCAGTGCAAGTCCGATAGCTGTGTATACTTTAGACGTCAGAACAACAACATAAGTTTTGTAGCTTTATACGTAGATGATATGATGTTGGTTTTTCTTCAAAGGAAGAGATGGCAGAAATTATTGATGATCTTAACAAATATGTTGAAGTAGTTGATCGGGGGCAAATTTCATTTTTTTTTTGAGTATGGAAGTCGAAAGAGATGGGTCTCGTGGGGCTATATGTATTCATCAAGAAAGCTATGTGAAAGCCTTACTGAAACGATGGAACATGGACAACTCAAAGCCAACGTCAACTCCTTGGGCTAATGGAACAATTTTACATAAGTGTGATAAACAGTGCAGTAATATTAAGGCGAAGGATTTCAAAGCTTGATTGGGAGCCTAACGTATTTGACAGTTATTTCTATGCAGATGCAGATTGGGGTTGTCACTCTTGTGACCGCAAATCGTATACCGGCTACGTGATATTTATGAGTGGTGGCGTGGTAGCATGGGAGTCGAAAAAACAAACAATTGTAGCGTTGAATTCTATGGAGACTGAGTACGTTGCAGTATGCCAAGGAACAAAAGAAATCGTTTTTGTCCGAAGCTTACTGGAAGAAATGGGATTTTGTGAGTATACTAACCAGCCAACCTATATTCTATACGACAATCAAGGCGCACAGTTCATTGTTAAGAACCCTACTATTCACAAAAGAAACAAACACATATGTAGATATCAGATTCCACTATGTACGCGAACAACATAATAAAGGAGCCGTAGAAGTCGAGTACATTTCAACAGAAAGTAATGCCGCTGATGTACTTACTAAAACTTTATCTAAGGAAAAACATAATACGGCATGTAAATCATCATATATTAAATTTGAATAACACTTTTTTCATATAAATGTTATTATCGCATATACGTACATGTTTACTTAAAGATAATATTAATAATAATTTTACGCATTTGGTTTGACCGGTAGTTTGTTGGAATTTCTAACCCTGCAAAACATCTGCAGTTGGCACTTCTTTTTATATTTGCATTATTCACAATTATGCTTTTCTTTGTCATTACAATTAATATTAAACTTTTGTTTTACTTGAATAAATGAATTTGTAAGAGTTAGACGTGCCCTCTTTTTGTATAAGTTACAACAGGTATGCTCAATAATAAATATTAGCTAACCATGTTCTATTTCTTACATACTTAGTACGAGAAATTTATCTCCATTAACGCCAAAGAGGTGTGTGCAGAAAATATTATATACCATCATAACATCTTCACATCCATTTATATCTATGTTTACAATACAATAAATGAAAAATAATATCTACTAGTATGTAAAGTAAACACGCTTTAATGCACTTAATTTAGCAAAAACACACCACGAAAGTCGGTTGGAACGTTTCGGAGGAGCAGAAATTTCCCCCCTATCGTTTTAGTAAAACTAATACCCTATAACCTTCCCGGAGTTGCACAGACTAAGTGCGATTAGTCCAAAATGGCGAAGTTAAGCTCGTTTATATTATAAAATCTGTTAAAACCATGTGGAAGGAGTAGCATAATTAAAAAAGTAGGCGTAAAAGTACACGTGATAAAAAAGTGGTCGCAATTATATGGTGTGAAAATTTCACGAAGATCGGTCCAGCGGTTTGGGCTCCTATAAGGTACAAACAAATACACATTCAGCTTTTTATATATACAAGATGTATATTATTATACAATAGTTTAGAAACGTTGCTGTTCTTTTTTAAATAAGCTCTGTATTTTTGTACTATGTGTATTGTTCTGGTGTAACTCAAGGCCCTGAACGAATTTAAAAAATCTAATCCAAATGCCGTTGCAAGTGTCATACTAATAATTAAATTCTTAAAACTGAATGTAATTGAAAACTATTTGTATTGCCTGTGTCGATTTTTAAAAAAAATTTTTAGCGCCAACAAAATTCTGAGCTGTTTGGCTAAAATTGTATTAAAATGAAAATTTAAGAAAATTTCCATTAAGGTTTCGAAATAGTATAGTATTATAGAATAGTATTAGCCTATGGGCAGAACAATGTATGACAGTGCAACATCTTTATATATTTATAGTCTTTGCCGCACATGTGCGAATGCTATTACACTAATAAAGAGGGCATGCAGCCATAATTTTAATTTTTTTGAATAAAAACTTTAGTCTTCAGTGATTATTGAAGCATGCGGGTTGTGTATTCGCATGTTACTTGAAAACCAAGGCTGCCACTTTATTATTATTTATAGATATGAGCAGATTGTGTAGTAGTTTTTTACTAGACTCTGCAATGTTGAATGAATATGAAAATGATTTTTTGTTTGCCGAAAATTACTTCGGTAAATCTGAAAGATTTAATTTCTTCAATAAATTTAAATTTTTCAGAGAAATACAAAAAAGTTGTTAAACTTTTTTATTTCATAGGATTAACGATCTTTACAGAAAATAAAAAATAAAAATTCACGCTGTTTAATATTATAGAATGAAAAATATAATAAATTTTATAAAATCAAAAGTCTACATATGATACATTATAAAAACTTTGGGGTGACTTAGAAAATATTCAATGGATTGTATGGTCTTTTTTGCATCTTAAATTTCTTTAAGCCTTTTAGGCATCGAAAAAAATTATTTTTTTGTTATTTCGGGGAAATATTTCCCTTTCGTCTCTTAAAATCATTATCAAGTGAGAAGTGGAGGAAGTTATTCTATATCTAAGTTTCTGTTTTAAATAAATTAATAAATGTGCCCTGTTAAATACTTACAAGTAAGAATTTTCAAAAATTTTACTTCACATATAAAATAACGATCAGATTAAATGCAATTTCGAAATCATATGTAGAGTTTTGTGACTAAGTGTATATTGTATTTCTTTTTTTCTGGCTTTGCTGTCCCTTTCTATTGATAGATTTATATTAATTAATGAAAAATAAGTTTAGTATCATACGGGCTTTAATAACAATTATTATTCATACGAGTATATATCAGAAGTGGGAATTTTTTGGGTATTTTTATTACTTTTTTTTTACATACTGGCAGCATTACTGAAATGAGGAAAAAATAATTACGCTCAAAAAAACAAGCATAAAATGTGAATGCTTGAGCCAGAAGCCACACCACATTTTTTTGCTTATTAATGGCGCAAAATGAAAGAACGGTAAACATCAGTGTAGAAAATAATATTTCTTTTTATGAAACTGCCATAACAAGCATAAATGTAGAACTTGATTTTTCGTTGATAAAATTTTTAATTCAAATTTGCAAACATTGGCAATGTTTACACTGAATGCTATTTCTTTTATTACTATTATATAAATTTTATTATAAATTATGTAAAATCGGAAAATTTTTAATACATTATGTGCTTAAAATTTTGAAAAAATCAAATTTTTTAAAAGTCACACTTTTAAAATTGTTACTATTTTGCAAAATAAACAAATTCCCAGTTCAGTGCGAACTTCATTGTTATAAATTTTTTTAAAACCAAAATTATGTTGTGATTTAATTTTAATGAAAAGCCGTCAATTTCTTTACCCGTGACTGTAAAATTATTTCATTTATTGCGTCTCAAAATATTTTTCAGCATTTCAGTAGTAAGCATGTATCATTCGCTTTAAAATGGTACATTTTGTTTTTTTCTTAATAAACCAAAAAAAAATTCAAATTTGTAGAGCAGTGTTGCCGGGAAATAATGATGAGATAAATTGATATCAAATTAGAATTATTTGTTACAATTTCCGAAAGGCAATGTTTAATCTAGTAGTGATTATGGTAAAATCGAAACAATGTTGAATGTGAGTTTTTATTAGTGAAATGCAAAAGGGCAAATCTTTAAATTTTATACCTTTACAGGAGAAAGACAAAATTAATAAAATAAGAAATATTGTGATTATTCACAAACATAATTTTTTCACAATAAGAATTTTTCTTATTCTTCAGACAGATTTGCTTTATTTAGTAAAAATAAACTATTTGCGGAATCTTCTACTTCCATAAAATATAAGTAATATTTGAGTACTTCATTTAAATGTATCAAATACTTACAGCACAAAATGGTGTAAACCTCTGTTTGAAAGATCCGATTACGCAAGAATAGTGTAAGCCACAAATACATCATAATATTCTTTTTTGGTAGCTGTACAGCAAAGAAGACACTATTATTGTTCAAAAAACGTACGGCGTAAGTAACTTTTTTTCGTCGTACAAATTTGAGACGCTTATTTGTTTCTGGTAAAAATTATTCCAAAACGCATTTTCGATTTTATTTGAGGCATCTTCTTTAATGCAACAATTTCTTACTGCCGAATTCATTTAAATTTATTTATATTTTAGTTCATTTCATTCATTAAAGAATTAATAAATAAATTTCCATGAAAAATGAGTTATTATACATTTTTTACATCCAAAAAAAAAGTTTATGAATTTAAATTGAATAATAATTCATAAAGCAGCAGACAATTCTGTAATTTAAAAGTTTGGCATATTTAGGTTGCTCAGTTGGCGTATTTTAGTTTTGAATAGTTAGCATCTCGATACCACGTATTTATTTGAACATATTTTTAAAATACAAACTCACATTCAAGGCCATTGGCTCGCATACATAATCCGCCATTGTAGCAATTTCAGCATTTTCACTGTTAGATTTAATATTTTCTTTCGTTAATCCGATGCGACACGTATCCGCGGCAATATTTGTATTAGTGTGCGTTAGTGTTCAAAAAACACTCACACATAGACGTAAGACGTAAGAAAACATTCGACCTTTTTCGAAATTTTGTAAAATGTTTTTTAACAGAAATTGTAAAAATAAAATTATTTATTATAAATTTTTTTGGTGTAGCGAAGAACAATTAAGTGTTTCCTACTACTTATTTTAACAATCATACCAATCAATTCAATTCAACTTGTCTCAGTTTTTTGTTTTTTCTTTACATGTAAAATTTTAAATATATATAAATAAAAATCGGATAATCATCTGTATGTCCTCTATCCCAACATTATTTCGTGGCAACACTGTTCGTCAAAATAAGATTTTTTTTTTGCATACTGAAATGCTCAAAAAGCAATGCTACTACTCTTTCACATATTTATAAAATTAGCAAAAAAGAATGAGGAGGTTTGGCTTCTAAAAAATTGTTTATAAAAACTGGCACCATGAGTTTATGAGCGCTAAGAATGTATTTGTTTCATCAGACTCCGTATACATATATGGTAAAATTTCTTTAGATGTATTGCTAAAAAGGGTCGTTACACGACTTGTGTTAGTGTATTTGATAGTATTAGTGGGAAAATTGTGATATGATTTAGTCTAGATAAGTTATAACAAACTCAGCGGTCTTGCTGAGTGAGGTGACTGAGTATATGGATGGCGTTTTGGTAAAGTCTGATGGTGGTTCGAATCATGTTATGTATGTAAGTAAATTAGTATGTTTTAGTTTAAATATTGTTTCTTCTAATAGTCTATTTCATAATATATAATGCATATTTCATAAGGAAATCGCGTGCTTTTTGTTGTTTTTTTTGCATATTTTGAACATATTTGGGGCTACTTAGCGGGTCCAAATAGTATTTAAAGTAAGTAGTCTACCTAGTTACATACACGGACTAAATTTCATTAAAATCGCTCCATCGGTTTCGAAGTTATGGACAATTTTGTACTAAAATTTCAAGAAAAAAACCAAGTTGGTCGTGGATCCGCGGCTGTGGCTCGGAAACTATTCAACCGATTTGCCCAAATTTCAATAGAAAGAGATTCAGGTATACACTACTGACGGATTGACACAAAATGACTTTTATGAGATGATTAATTTTTTTTTTTTTTTTTTTATCTTGGACCAGTGCTCAGGGGTTATCCCCTACATATGCAATGCATTGCACTGGAACTAGAGAGAAGGATAGGGAAGAAACAGACAGGTGGTGAAAGTGGTAGAAAGATAGAGCTTAATTCTTGCACGACTTTGCAGTTGCGTGTAAATTATAAAGCAAAGTTGCGGCGTGTCTCTGATGTTTTTTGACGCATTATTTTTAAGCTAATGGAGCCATTTTATTTATTATTTCACTTCGCCGCCGTTTTATTGCTCAAATACCGACGAAGGAGGGTGCTGTAGCACAGAAAACCCAGAAAAAACTTTTTTCTGATTTGACCCGGCTGGGAATCGAACCTGGGTCTTTCTGGTTGCAGAGCAAACACGCTGACTACTCGCCATCAGCACCCCATGGCCACAAACGCCGTTTCAAGAAACACAAACACAGATAGACGGACAGACGGACATGGCTCTATCAACTTCTCTATTCATAACCTTTCTGAAAATATATAAATTTTTCTTCTGAGACGAATATTAAAAAAGTTTCACACGGAATGACAAACTTACACTAAAAGTGAAGGGTATAATAACTAAAACACAGCAATACGAAGAATATATGTCTGTAGAAAAGAACTGGAACCCATAATTGAAACATGTAATAAGGCATGCCACAAAATAGATGCTTTAGAGCAGTGATGTTTGCCACATACAACATTTGTTGAAAAATTTACACAGACAGTTGTTATTCTCTTTTAAAAACTTTCATTCAGTCGTCGTTGAGCAAGCGATGAATACAGATGCGGATGGTTATTGTCATTTTATTCAGAAATTTATTAAGCATTGTTGTTGTTTCTTGTTGGACGAAGCACAATAAACACACGATTCAATTAGAATTGAATACGAAAAAAATTAAAAAATAATAAAAGTTCTCGAAATGAAATGTGAAAAGTATTTTATGGTAAACGATGCTTTTCAAAACATTCAATGCCTTTTATGTTACAAAACATTAAAAGCGGGTAATGAACACGTTTCAATCAGAGCTAATAATACTTAGATTTGAGGTAAAAGATTTCGATAAAATTAGAACTCTAGAGTTTTGGAAAAATTTAGATGTTGCGATATGTCCCAAGCTCAAAAAAATGTATTTTTCCACTACTTACTTATTCGAACAAATATTTTCAGACATGAAAAACGTTTGTTCCAAGCAGCGAAATAAAATGACATCGTTGAATTTAAAAAACATTTTACTAATTCGCAATTGCCATGCAAGTATTAACATGGAATGTTTAATTTAAAATTTTCAAAGCGATTTTAAAAATTATAATGAGGAATGACAGATGGTTAAACTTTTTAGTCTAATATTTAATCACAAAAAAAAACTGCTTTATATGAATTTATTTTTGTGTTTTTTCTCCCCAAATAAGTGTTCTAAAATTATTTATTGAAATTGATAACTGCTATTTATGGTCCCTGGTGCTCTTGTTTTCTTAAAATTCAAATTACATTCATTTAATAAGTTGTATATAGCTGGCATTTTCTTTCTTATTTTAAAAGTTTGAAATTATGTTTGCTGGGCAAATTCTCTCACCAATTATATCTTCATTTTATTTTTGAACGGCACTGCTTTAGAATAAGAAATATATAAAGAGAAATATATGTATATGTGCACACATATATATATATGTATATATACCCAGTCAGCATTTTAATTAATTATTGATCATATTCGAGTCTTTTTAATTCTTCTTCGCGATTAAATAACACGTTTCTGAATCGAAAACGACTGTTTTGTCGGGAGAAAATGGTACCCTAGATACGACTCTTCAAAACGAGTCTTTTATGACTCGCGTTTCTGACTCATTTTCGCGCTCGTTTCTGAATCGAAAACGACTGTTTTATCGGGAGAAAATGGTACCCTAGATACGACTCTTCAAAACAAGTCTTTTATGACTCGCGTTTCTGACTCATTTTTGAGGCAGTTTGCAATAGTACTTACTATCAATTACGACACTTTTTCAAGCCATTTTACAGTCATATTACTAGCCGTTAGTGAGTCTTGTTTTATTTCGTATAACATAAAGAAAGTATATTCTTTTATTTTTTTCATTATTTATTTATTACTCTTTAATTTAATCAACTTTTATTGTTCTTTGCACCATGAGGTGACCACACAAATAAATATAAATTCACAAAACTCATTTCTTTTAACTTCAGTAAGAAAATTTGTCCCGTTATAAACAGTAGCAAAAACCATAAGAAACAATTTTTCATCGTCAAGATGCGCTAAATATGACTCCAAAATAAAAATAAAAATTCTTAATACAGTCACATTTCGGGCATCTACATGATGAATTTATGATTGCGCACATTCTATACATATTGTTTGTGTTTTTTAAACAAGTCGCTTTCCAAGCATTTGTCGGATTCATTTTCGGGTCTTTTTTTAAGCGAACAACTGATTAATCCGTTTTTAGTCATCTGCGTTAGTCTTAAAAGACTCAGTTTGGTGATTTCTTCCAAAACAATCATCCCAATGCTGACTGGGTACATAAAAATATAAAGATTGATGTGTACACATTTTCTGCATACGTTTCATAACAAAATATGCACAAACATGACTTTGTAAGAAATATGCAACAATTATTAAAGAAAGAAGAGAAAATAATATTTCCATAAAGAAAAAAAAATGTGAAAATATAATTTTCAAACACTTTTACGATAGTAGAGTTTCTTTAAATTTAATAATTTTGATCAGTGCTGTCAGTTATGTCGTTTTACTGCCAAATGTGACGATAAGAAATAGCTTAGAGAGATGAAAGTGTTAGAATTGCGATTGGCGAGATAGTTGGCGATTTTTTTGACAAATTTTGTATGATTCAAAGTCAAAGTAAAGCAGTTTAAAATTATTGATATTATAATGGCATTTTTATAGCTAAATATAATTCAGTTGAGACCACACTGTTACTAAAGTTAACAACACTGATTTGGTTGTGTAAATTAGATAAATACATTTGAGAGATTCACAAATTGTCATAAAGTTATATACATATCTAAAATAAATAATATAAGTGCTGTGAGCAGCGTTACCATTTTTCAAGATTTCCCTTATTTTTCAAGCATTTGAAATGCCAAAAAGTTTTAAAGTTTTTTAGCTTCAAAAATAAGTTTTTTTGAAATTCATTAAAATTTTTAAGTTTTGTTTATTAAATATTAATTTTCAGTATATATGATGAAAATATTATTTGATATTGCAAACAATCTTATAGTTTTTCACTCTTTCTTAATGCAACAGTATTAAATGTGTATATTCCCTATTTATTACAACTATGCCGTATTAATAATATAATAGTTTTATAGGTTGTTTATGTGTTTTCTTTTTTTTTTTTAAAGTTTTCTATTTCCAAAAAGCATGAATAAATATTTAAAGAGAAACGATAAGGATAATGGAATTTTTGGGTTTTGGTGTTATTAGTTTGAAGCAGCAATGCAAGGGGAAAATAGCTTAGAATGTGATACTAACACATCGGAGGCTGCAACAAAAACTTAAAATTGGGGATCTGCTCAAAATCGTGGGAAGAATAATTTTTTTTGTTGTTGTTTAAATTTTTGTTTGTTTGTTTTCTTTATCTTATTTTGAATAAAAATTAATTCAAAATATATATTGCGCTTTTTTTTAATTATTTGAACAATTTGTGGGAAAAAGTATTTTGTTGAAAAATAATTTTTTTTTTAATAAAAATTTTTCTTAAAAAATATATGGTAACGCTGGCTGTGAGTAAACCCTAATAACTTAATGTACAACTTGAAATTAAGAAATTTAAGAAACAAAAGCAATCACAAGTTGGTGCAAAAGAAAATTTTCTTTTGTGCAACTTACGACCGTGATTCGTTGTCCTAAAAAATCGCACGATCTGCCAAATATAACGTGTGTGTTAAAAAAGTAAGATAGTGTGGACTAAAAATGGATCTGCGTGACATATTCAGACAAATCATACTATTTCGAAACCTTAATGGAAATTTTCTTAAAATTTTCATTTTAATACGATTTTAGCCAAACAGCTCTGAATTTTGTTGGCGCTAAAAATTTTTTTTTAAAAATCGACACAGGCAATACAAATAGCTTTCAATTACATTCAGTTTTAAGAATTTAATTATTAGTATGACACTTGCAACGGCATTTGGATTAGAAATTTTAAATTCGTTCAGGGCCTTGAGTTACACCAGAACAATACACATAGTACAAAAATACAGAGCTTGTTTAAAAAAGAACAGCAACGTTTCTAAACTATTGTATAATAATATACATCTTGTATATATATAAAGCTGAATGTGTATTTATTTGTACCTTATAGGAGCCCAAACCGCTGGACCGATCTTCGTGAAATTTTCACACCATATAATTGCGACCACTTTTTTATCACGTGTACTTTTACGCCTACTTTTTTAATTATGCTACTCCTTCCACATCGTTTTAACAGATTTTATAATATAAACGAGCTTAACTTCGCCATTTGTGGACTAATCGCACTTAGTCTGTGCAACTCCGGGAAGGTTATAGGGTATTAGTTTTACTAAAACGATAGGGGGGAAATTTCTGTTCCTCCGAAACGTTCCAACCGACTTTCGTGGTGTGTTTTTGCTAAATTAAGTGCATTAAATCGTGTTTACTTTACATACTAGTAGATATTATTTTTCATTTATTGTATTGTAAACATAGATATAAATGGATGTGAAGATGTTATGATGGTATATAATATTTTCTGCACACACCTCTTTGGCGTTAATGGAGATAAATTTCTCGTACTAAGTATGTAAGAAATATAACATGGTTAGCTAATATTTATTATTGAGCATACCTGTTGTAACTTATAGAAAAAGAGGGCACGTCTAACTCTTACAAATTCATTTATTCAAGTAAAACAAAAGTTTAATATTAATTGTAATGACAAAGAAAAGCATAATTGTGAATAATGCAAATATAAAAAGAAGTGCCAACTGCAGATGTTTTGCAGGGTTACAAATTCCAACAAACTACCGGTCAAACCAAATGCGTAAAATTATTATTAATATTATCTTTAAGTAAACATGTACGTATATGCGATAATAACATTTATATGAAAAAAGTGTTATTCAAATTTAATATATGATGATTTACATGCCGTATTATGTTTTTCCTTAGATAAAGTTTTAGTAAGTACATCAGCGGCATTACTTTCTGTTGAAATGTACTCGACTTCTACGGCTCCTTTATTATGTTGTTCGCGTACATAGTGGAATCTGATATCTACATATGTGTTTGTTTCTTTTGTGAAT
This sequence comes from Dexiosoma caninum, assembly GCA_963924685.1. Taxonomy (NCBI): domain Eukaryota; kingdom Metazoa; phylum Arthropoda; class Insecta; order Diptera; family Tachinidae; genus Dexiosoma; species Dexiosoma caninum. Next base: position 57,260,289 of record OZ004725.1, read on the forward strand.
AGTAGGGTTCTTAACAATGAACTGTGCGCCTTGATTGTCGTATAGAATATAGGTTGGCTGGTTAGTATACTCACAAAATCCCATTTCTTCCAGTAAGCTTCGGACAAAAACGATTTCTTTTGTTCCTTGGCATACTGCAACGTACTCAGTCTCCATAGAATTCAACGCTACAATTGTTTGTTTTTTCGACTCCCATGCTACCACGCCACCACTCATAAATATCACGTAGCCGGTATACGATTTGCGGTCACAAGAGTGACAACCCCAATCTGCATCTGTAAAGCATACAAAATTTTTATTTACATTATAATATGATATCATACCCTTCGGATATTTATTTAAATATCTTAATAGATATTTTGCCGTACTAAAGTGTTCTTCATGAGGATGCGAATTAAATTGCAACAAAGTAGATACGACACGTGCAATATCCGGCATAGAAATAACTGTCAAATACGTTAGGCTCCCAATCAAGCTTTGAAATCCTTCGCCTTAATATTACTGCACTGTTTATCACACTTATGTAAAATTGTTCCATTAGCCCAAGGAGTTGACGTTGGCTTTGAGTTGTCCATGTTCCATCGTTTCAGTAAGGCTTTCACATAGCTTTCTTGATGAATACATATAGCCCCACGAGACCCATCTCTTTCGACTTCCATACTCAAAAAAAAAATGAAATTTGCCCCCGATCAACTACTTCAACATATTTGTTAAGATCATCAATAATTTCTGCCATCTCTTCCTTTGAAGAAAAACCAACATCATATCATCTACGTATAAAGCTACAAAACTTATGTTGTTGTTCTGACGTCTAAAGTACACACAGCTATCGGACTTGCACTGCATGAACTGAAGTTTTAGTAGAATTTCTGTTATCTTTTTATACCATTCTCGTCCAGCTTGCTTTAGACTGTATAATGTTTTTTTTAATAAGCATATTTTTTCCATATTATTCTCATCTTTGAACATTGGCGGTTGTTCCATGAAAACCTCATCCTCTAAATCATCATTTAGGTACGCCGCCACAATGTCGATGTGATTTACAAGCAGTTATAATTTTACAGCTATTGCTAACACAATGCGCATAGTCGAATATCGCACTACGGCGGAAAACGTTTACTGATAGTTCACACTATATTTTTGTGAACAACCTTCTGCCACCAGCCTAGCTTTATATTTTTCCACTGATCAGTCAGCTTTTCTTTTAATAGCGAATACCCATATGGAACCAATTACATTATAGCCAATTGGCCTATCTATTAGGCTCCATGTTTTATTTCTCATGAGAGAATTATATTCGGCTTCCATCGCTTCTTCCACTCTTCGGCTTCACTTGCATTCAGCGCCTCTTCAACAGTTAGTGGATTTTCAGTTACAAGATTAATTTGTTCTATTGGATATTTTTCTGCTACTTCGGTTAATTTCAATCTCGCTCTTGTTCTTTTTGCTATAGCATCAGCATTCTCTACATGATTTTCTTTTTAAACAAATTCTTCAGCTTCGAAGTTAGCACTTCCGTACTCTTTTGGCAATTTTGGCACTTTTTGAAATTTATTTTCTTTTTTAGTTAACATTAACCTTGAATTATCGATATGAAACTGTTCTTCAAATCTCTCTTCATTGTTTGCTTTCTCAAAAGATTTTTCATAAAATATAATATCCCTTGCTTTAATAATTTCGCGTCTTGCAGATCAGCATCGGAACCAAAAACACGGAAATGCGAAACTGACGGTTTCTTCTTGCACCATCTTTCATAGGGAGTTATGTCATACATCACTTTAGTTGGACTTCGATTACGATTATAAGTCCCCGTGTTAATAGCTTCGGCCCACAAACTATGTGTTAGACCTGATTCGTACAACATACACCTTACCTTTTCCACAAGAGTGCGGTTTACCCTTTCGGCAACGCCATTTTGTTGAGGAGTGTAGCCCACTGTTGTTTGGTGAAGAATACAATTTCTCTGGAAATAATTTTCAAACTGTGAATTGACAATCTCCTTGCCATTGTCACTTCGTACGGATTTTATTTTGCGGCCCGTCTTCTCCGCCATCGTAGCAAAAAGTTGAAATGCTTGAAAAGCTTCCGATTTTTTCTTTAAAAAATTTATTGTTATACATATATCGAGAATAATCATCTATAAAAGATATAAAATACGATGCGCCACCCAGGGATTTAGATTTGAATGGACCACATATGTCCGTTTAGATGAGCTCGAGTGCCTCTGTAGTGTATATTTGAGAAGAGCTGTGAAATGGCTTACAATTTATTTTACCAATTGCACAAGTTACACATTCAAAACTATCTGGTATTTTTATATTTAAACAATTTACCATGTTATTACTTGATAATTTATTTAAATAACTTTTATTTAAATGTCCAAAACGAGAATGCCACATTTTGCATTTGTTTTCATTTAAGACACTATTTAACCTTTAACCAAAGACTATAAATATATAAAGATGTTGCACTGTCATACATTGTTCTGCCAATGCTAAATTTGCTGATGGTTTTACTACAAAAACCACTTTTTTCAAGAGAGTCATTTATTTTCTGAGAGAATTTATTATTCTCATGTCTCTACTATTCATTTACATATGTATACATGTGTTCATACGTTTGTGTCTTTGCATTCTCAAGTATGTGTGCATGTGTGTACATTTAATAAACAAACGAATGACTCCATATAAAGAAACAAAAACAGCAAAGGCTCGTTTTGTGTTCGCACAATATATGTGGACATAAGATACGTAAAGCTAATGTCGCTGATTCTTATTTGATTGGCAAATATATGTATTTTATTGTTGTACTATTGCAAGAACATCGATTCGCACCGAATTTCATATTATATAAAATTGGAAATTTATATAACTATGTATATCTATATAAAAATAACGTGTCACGACGTTTGTTCTCGCTTATCTCCGAAACTACTGGACCGATTTAATTCAAATTTTGCGCAGATATGTTAACAGTGTATAACTTGAAATATATGCTATATTTTATTTTGAATTTGAAATAGAAAAAATTGCTTTTTGAATAACGTAAAAGCGTAAAAGATCGGAATCACCATCGTTATGCATAAATTGTTATAAAATTTGTAAAAATGAAGAGTTTTACCGAAAGAAATATTTTACAATGTTTAAAAATCTTAAAGCTGTGGAGCAAGACAAACATCACTTAAAGGAAAATATTCAAAGTTTAAAAAAAGGATCAAAACGTTAGAAAGCAAAATGATGAATATGAAATCGATTGAAGCCGAAGTTGATAAATTAAATATAAATCTTAACGAAAAAACTTTTTGCAAAATGCTCATGAAGGTAAATTGGGGGACAAATGCGCGTTGGAAAGATCAAAAGATAAGCTTTTCTCAAAGTATATTTTACAGATCAACCTCCACTTACTTATTTTTAAGAAATATACTGAAATTTAACCTTCCGAGTCCTTCATCTCTTAGTAGATGGAGTAGCATTAAAAACTTACAGCCAGGCAACAATTTATGCATATTTAATGCACTGACGGCCACTGTTCAAAAGATGCAACCTCTTGAAAAAGAATGTATTTTGCTTTTTGATGAAGTAACTATAAGGAAAAATTTTACATATAACAAATGCGTATATGTTATAGATGGAGCTGTCGATCTAGGATATGAACGAGCGGATGAAATGGGGTCCCAAGTTTGCGTTTTCATGATACGAGGAGTTGTAAAAAACTGGAAGTTCGTTTTAAATTATTTTGTTACTGCCAGTTCTATAAAAGGTGATATACTCAGGAAACTTGTGGAGTCGAATTTGGATATTTTGAAAGAAATGGGACAAAATGTGCGTGGACTTACGTGTGATTAAGGTCCTAATAATAGGAAATGGTACGATTTGCTTGGTGGATCTAGTGAAAAACCTTATTTTTTTTATAAAAATTCTAAAATTTACTTGATGTACGACGTACCTCATATTTTCGAATCTATCAGAAATGCTTTAATCAAAGCCGATTTTAAAACACCAAATGGTATTGCGCGCTTCGATGTTATAAAAGAAATATTCGAGCTGGAGTATGGAAGGGCAACAAAAATGACAAAATTAACAACGGTACACATTAACCCAAATAATTTTCATAAAATGCGTGGTGGCATAGCTGTCCAAACTTTGAGCAATTCAGTTGCTGCTGCAATCCAATCTGCTAATGAAAATCACCAGTTTACACGAAGCTCATCAGCAGTAGCAACTTCAACGTGTTCCTTTATACGAAAGGTCGATAGCTATTTTGATTGCTTAAACAGCATGTATTTTAACGATGCAAAGCCCCTGAAGCGTGCCTTGAATTTCAATAGCACAACTTGGCATTTGCTCGAAGAGCTAATTACATATATGAAACAAGTTGAATATGAAGGAAACAAAATATATTCAATCGATGGCCTAATTCAAACCACGAGAGCTATTTTATCATTATCGTCAGAGTTGTTTGCAGAAAACTCAAATTTGATCTGCATTTTAACAAGCCATTTCAATCAAGATCCGTTGGAAAACTTATTTTCATATATACGTGCCAAGGGCGGGCACTGCAAAAATCCTTCGGTTTATGAATTAAATGTCGCAATAGCTAAACTGTCATCTCTAAAAATAACTCAATTTAGTACCTCATCGAATTGTGCTAAAGACGATGCGATATTTTTACCTATCGAGTTTCAAACAATTTTAGAGGATATTCAAAGAAGTGGCAGTACATCAGAAAGTACTCACATTCCTGATGTAGATGTTACAAATATATTAGCCGAAAATGAAGATTATTTTAATGAAGATGCTGATTGTTTTAACTCTGAAAAAATTCCAATAGAGTTAACATCAAGCCGCTATTTCGTTGATTACATAGCTCAACGGATATCTTGTGCTCGCTGCCGTATGGATATAATAAAACCCGCGCAAATTTTGTCATATCCATCAGAAATGTTTGTACATGCAAAAAATTACGATAAAAATTCAGATTTTGGAAGTTTGTGTGCTCCATCAGACTTAAGATTCATATAAAAGTTTTCGAAAAATATTTTCTGAATCCAAAGAAATAAAAAACATAAAAAAAACTATTGTTGAGCAATGTGTAAATTGCACCAAAAATACAATATATTCCTTTTGGTTTCAAGAAAACAACGTATGCTATAAGCACAAAATGGAGATGCTAAATTTATTAATTCTTACACTTTTACGAAAGCATTCCTCGTGGGAAACATACAAATACAAATTAACGAGCGCAGAAAAACTTAAAATTTTAAAACAATAAAACATATGCTAAATTCAGAAAATTATTAAATATGTACCAATCACCAAAAATAATTACATTTCTTGTGCTAGTTATCACTTATTAAAAAGATTTTAATAAATTTTATAATAGTTTTGTAAACAAAATAATAAATTGTATGGTTTTCGAACTCAGGTAAGCTCACGTTTTATTTGATTTATGCATATACATAGATATTCTAACTATACAATTGAAAATTCTAAAATACAATATTTAATAAAACAAATGAGTATACATAGTTCGGTGCGAATCAACATAAATGCAATAGTACAATAACAAAAAATGTAATTTTACCCTACAGCCATAGAAATCGGTCGCATTGGCTTTGCACTGTTTATTTGCACATGATTTATATGAAAACAAGAAACTGCTTTTAGTTGTTAATATTGTTATTGAATGTGCTTTGGACAAGAAATATAACACACACAAACACATTTCTCAATAAGCATCATTTATATGGGTAAAAAACAAAAAAACCATAATTTCTGTGGAAAAAAAATTTCTAGTAGAGTTAAAAAAAACAAAAATGTTTCAAAAACAACAACAAAATAAACTTGACAAAACCAATGCTTATTACTACATATGTACATACTTATGTACGTACATATGTATGTATGCCTAAAATTTTTGTGTTATCTTCTCTTGCTAATATAAAAACACATATTTTGGTAAGTAAATCCTTTGTTAAGGAAATATCTCTAACCCAGGGCATATTATCAGTTTATCTCTTTGTGTGCTGATATTATGCTTTGGATTTTACAAACAAAGAACTAAATTCTGTTATTTTATTCTACATTGTCGACATATGTATTCTTAAATAAAATATGATTTTTGCTAATAATTGTTGTCTATAGGTTTTTCCTAATAATTGTAACAATTGCTTATCTCATAACTCGTGTACATCAATGCAGTGTTACGTTTTTTAACCTTTAAAGTTTAAACACAAAACAAAAGAAAACAATATTTGTATGCAAATACACACATAGCAAACATTATTTTTTGCTTTTATACATATTTTAGACTTTAATAACACATAATAAGTGGCATCTTATTCATGCAATTCTGGTTATAGCACTCAAACTATGACCAAATTCTATGATGACATTTGTCATCAGATTGATATGTTTTACTTATTGATGACATTTGTCATAGCATTAACGTCAGAAATCTGATGAAGCTTCGTCATCAATGCGAAGATACATTTCTCTATGACTGCCGATACTAAAGTATGAAAACCAACTTACTTGAACATTTTTCACCATAGATACTCCCTTTCCTTTTATATGTGGGAAATCTGTTAAAAACCAGTTCCATAGGGATATCTGTAAATAACTAATTTAATAACCAATTTAACTTAATGTCATAGGGATATCTGTAAGGGCTTATTTCTGATTTAAGAAAGAACGCTTTCATTCGCATTCTATGAGAAAGAACATTGATTTCGATTTCTCTACACACTTTCTATGCGAACAGTGACTCGATCTAGAACTCGAATGAAAACGTAAGTGTTTTCATATAAAATCCGATTTCTCTGTTAAGAACGTGTGAGAATGAAATGTCAAAATCACTCACTTTTGGTTTTGCTTTCGTAAGAGAATTTACATATGAGTATACATACTTGTAAATAAAAAAAGAAGAATAAAAAATCTAAGTACAATAAAAAAGTATTTACAAATGGATAACAAGTGGTAAGTATAAACTATTCATATGATATACATATGAATGTATGTATTTAACAATTGTTTTTTCAGTTTAAAGAAGTCAACAATGCAGCAACTGAAACACTTTTATAAAATTAAAACAAAAAACACAAAATTTACAAATATTTTTTTAAATTTTCTCACCCTTTTATTTATTGATACTTTCCACCAGCTGATCACACTTACACGCAGTTGTATTAGCTTTAGAATAACTTCGTAGTATTTTTTAATACTTTTAACAGAAATATAATAATTTATGATCTGGCATTGCTTCTACTTATTAAAACGTAAGATACCAAAATTGACATACGTAACTTACTGCGAAAGAAAGTGAGTGCCAATGAGAAATCCAAATTGATTCGAATTCGAGCGAGTGCTTTTCGTTCGCTTAAGTTATCTTTCTTAGCTCAGAAATAGGCTGTAACTATTTAACCGCCTGAAAGAAATAATTGTTGTACAACAATTAAATATACTTACGTTATACACACGTAATCCGTGTATAGTGATGTCTGTAGATTTAATCCATGTTCTCCAAAGTGTTCTATGTTAGAAAAATCGAAAACAGCTTTAACTAGCTTTAAAATTATTATGATTTACTTATTCTTCCTTATTTATTCAACGGGAGTCAGAATGATGTACGATTATTTATATATGTTTATTATATAGTTAACCTAGTCTATATCGACATTTTATTGGTGCTTATACCTACCAAAGAAGATACCAACGAAACATTTTTATATAAACATATACAATTTTTTTAAAGATTGGTCAGAACGTCTACTGATGCATTGTCATAAGCACGAACGAAATGTACATTGTAAAATTTACATATAGACCAGCGTAACCATACAAAAAACGTTTGTAAATAATTATTATTATCTACTCATTTTCTTTGAATTTTTTAATATCTAAAATACCAGAATTTTTGTACAGCAAAGGTAATTGAAAATCGTTTATATCTGAAATATTTGAAACAAATATTCGAAAATCGTACATATGTACATACAATTTTTCAAACATATAGAACATTTTTACTATATACATCAGAATATTTCAAGATAAGATTAATTTACCAAATTTTTTTGCAAATCCAAATATAAAAGTGCGTGCGGTAGAAGTTATTGTTGAAAGTGTGCTTAGTTCAAAACATTAGTCTCATTTTAGAAACAATTCTCCAAAATACCCATGAGTCTAAATTTTTTATGAAAACACGAACTTGTTGGGGAAAACCATATTTCCTTAGCGTTAAGATATTTCAACATACAATAAAATATACTAAAACGAAGAATTTAAGAGCTTTGTCGACGCAGTTGAAGATGCTTTAAGGATATTGAGGATAGATTTGGAGTACCAACTGATGCGAAACCACTATCCTCAAAAGTTCTTAAAGGTGTGATTTAAAAATATTGTATAGTGGCTGGATCAGATAGTTGTCTTCTGATATTAGAGAGTGGCGATGGCTGAGGTAGTTCGCACGTTGACTACACAAAATAAAGTCCTGACTTTGAGACCAGTATTAGACGAAGTCATAAAAACACTTCGCATTTTTCTGATGTACATGTGACTTTATGTAAGCTGTTGTCGGAATGTTTCCGTGACGAAGGCATAGTCACTGTTCACTGAACAGTACAAACTTCAGGTAATACTAATCCACAAGTAATATCAGAGCGCCCTTCTTCGTAGATATTGTGTATCACTTGCTAATTAAAATAATTACTAAAAAAGGCTTGAAAATTTAATACGTCTCCTTGACATCAGAGGCGCTGCTGCAGAGGGTGGCGATGTTCGAAGTAGTCTGCACGTTGACTACAAAACGAAAAATTTTCCTGGGTTCAACCCCAGTTTCAGACTCATAAAAACATATCGCATTTTTTAACGTCTTCAGCTGCATTCAATCCACAGGCACATCAGAACGCTCTCCTTCGTCGGTATTGTGTAGCACCTGCGAAGTAAAATGATTACTAAAAATGGCTACTAAAAACGAAGGTTCAAAATTTAATACGTCTCCTTGACATCAGAGACTTTACAACACTGCTATAAAAACAAGTAACGTGAAAAAACAGTGTTGTAAGATATTATTTCTCATACTATCCCTTTTCTCTAGTTCCAGCACAATGCACCGCATGTGTAGGTGTCATCTCCTGAGTGCTTGGACCAGCGTCCAAGATAAAAAAGAAACGTGCAAAAAGCAGAAATGTAAGATAGTGAAGCTTCTCCTCCTGTCATTTCTCTAATTATCCCTTCCCTCTAGTTCCAGTACAATGTATCGTATGTATAGGGGCCATCTCCTTAGTGTGGTCCAATGTAAAAAAGCAATTTTTTGACTGTGTATAGTTTACATTATGAGAAGTTAAATGAAACAAAAAAGTTTATAGCAATAATTTACTTGAAATTATTTAAAATTAAATATATAATTTTAGTTTCTTATATAAACCATATTTTATATTTTAAACCTGTATGTTTTTATTAAATGTCTACGTAGTGTGATTATAATTTATAATTATAATTATACTTATAATTTATAAATAACACTACTCAACACACAGGAAATATCCGACCTTACAAGTGGAGTGGAAAATAGAGCCATAAGGCTTTTCATGGATTTGTATTTTTCTCTAAAGCATTTAAAGAGGAACGTATTAGCTCAATATTTATGTTTTTGATACAATCTTTACGATATTAAAAAAAAACAAGCATGTATAATTTTTATTGATGTGAGAGTCACTTAATAGAAATAGCCCTGAATCCACTCACTCTCAAAATACCTTATCGTTTCAATTCAAAGAGGATAAAATTAATAAAGCAATAAATTCATGATTCAAGACATACTAGCTATTTACATGGAAATTGTGTAGTGTTAGAACATGTTTATTTAATGTATCTTTTTAATGGCAATGAATAATAATCACATCATGCGACTTAAGATAAAATAAACAGTTGGAAATATGTTGAGTAGTGTAATTTACTTAATAATTTTAAAAGCCATCAACTTCGCTTGAAATTTCAGCCACACAACTAATCGAAAGTAAGTTGATTGAATTACTTAAAAAGAAAAAAGTAACAAATAAGGAAATATTTTTATTTAGAAAAAAGCACTGACAGATTGTGAATTGATGTTGTTTAAGAATTATTTGTCTGATAATATTAAAAATAAAAGCTGATTTTAATTCTGCTTTTGAGTAGAAATTGGATATTAAAATAAAAAATAATTGTAACGCGTGCCGTCTGTTTGCTGTCTTCTTTTTTAAGCTAAGAAAATTATATAGAAACTTTACTTTCATCTGAAATAGTTTGGTATTTATTCGTTTCTTTCCTTTTTATCTTGTGTATAACAAAAACGTGAACATTTCATTGGTTTTGTTAAATTTTGACTAAACACTTTTTAGAAAATGGAGGAAAACATTAGTTCGTATATTTATATTGAAAACCGAAATAATTAGTTAAATTTTAATGTTGTTTTTAATATAACTACACAAAGGAACTTTTGCTGTCGTTTTCTAAAAACAGGCAGTAAATAGTAAAATATTTTTGTTTTACATTCCACTGTTTAAAATGTGAATGCAAAAATTTTAAATAATTTCTTTTCACTTGCATTTTATTTATTCGTTAGAAAGTTATATAAATATATTTCTTGGACCAGCACTCAGTGGAAATAAGGTTTTCGGAGAAAGGAATAAGGGAATACTGTTTATTGACATTTTATTTAAATTTTCCCACGTCAAAGTAACAGAAAATACCTCTGCGGGTAGTCCATTCCACATACGTGCTGTTCGGCCAAAAAACGAATTTTCTCTGTAATGCGTAGTGTGGTTTACTGCCAAGTCGACCACAAATGAACGCGCTCTTAGTGATGAACGCGTCGTGCGCGTGAATGAACGGGTTTCGGGAACAAGTTCCGTGATTTCATCAGAACACATCCCATTATAGTGACGATAGAACAACGGAACGCACACCACGTTGAGACGATGCTCAAGAGAGTCAATAGAGTTGGCTACCCACGAGTAACTTCAAAATAGTCTTTGAAGCACCGGCCCATACATGAAAGTTGTATTCCATTTTCAGTCGGATGTAAGCGGTATTAATAGTAGGGTGATCAGATGGCATGATGTATGTCTTACACCGTCTTAAAAATCCGAGACACTTGTATGCTACCTTTGAGACCTGAAAAATGTGCTCAGTCCATCGAACATCGCAATGAATTTTCATGCCAAGAACATTAAGAGCTTCTGATTCCTGGATGTTTATACCGCCCATAATTACAGATACTGCTGTCATCTACTAAAGAGTGGATAGGGTTGGAAGTTTGACATAGAAGGTCATTAAGAAAAATAAGAAATAGGGTAGGAGAAAGAATGGAGCCTTGTGGTACCACTGAATTAATCTTGAACTCGTTAAATGTGATCCCGTCTATAACAACTCTTATAGCGCGATCCCTGAGAAAGCTTGCTTTAAATCGAGAGAAGATATCACTGACACCAAAAGCAATAAGTTTGGACAAGAGTGCTCCATGCCACACTCTGTCAAATGCTTTTGAAATATCTAGAGCCACTACCTTACTTTCGCCGAAATGGTGGATGGATCGCACCATTTCTCCGAGAGGAAGGCTAATAAGTATCCCACGGAAGCCATATTGCCGGTCTTTAAGTAAGCTATTGGCCTCTAGATACTTCATAAGGTGGAAATTTACCATACTCTCCATTACTTTGGAAATGGTATTTAACTTCACGAGCTCGAAAGTATATCTTTGGCATAGTTACGGATACACTCTCGGGAGTGGGCAGTGGTTGATTGCTTTCCGGCAGGTGAGAATTACCTGCAAACATTTCAGCTAGGAGGTTAGCCTTTTCAACCGGGTCAGTGAATATTTGATCATCTTTTAAAAGGAATAGAAGAACTAGAATTTTCCTTTACTCTTTTAACAAATGACCAAAAGTTTTTGCTTCCCCGTGGGGCAGTAAACGCAAAGACGCTGCTCGTACAAAGCTTTTCCGCGTCTTAACACTTAGGCACACGAAGATCTCGTCCTTTTGCGCTTCATATCAGTATCTGCGTTTTTATCATTCCGCCAGATACTAAATGCTTCCTCTCTGGATCTGACTGCAAGTCTGCACGTCTGATTAAACCGAGACTTCGGTCTAGGCTTAATCGAAATTTGCTTCGATGGTAAGAACGTTTTCATATAAAGCAATATTATATTTTGGACCATATCAACTATGGCATTGACATCATTGTCAAGGAATCAGAGCCTCCAATTTAAATGCCGAAAAAAATCGTTGAGCTCAGCCCAACGTGTCTTTTAGTAAATATATTTCAAACGTTTCGTAGCTGGCGGTGAAACGCCTCGAAGTTCCGCAAACGAAAAGGAGGCAGAAATTGTGCAATGATTCGAATTTCCGAGAGGTGCGCTATTGTTCATTACATACTTGTCAGGGTGTGAAGTGAGAAAAGGCTCGAGGGTGTTGTGTTGGTGCCATCAACACATGAAATATGTGTTGGTTCATTCACTAATTGCGCAAGGTGATTGTGCGCTGCGAATAGCTCAACATATTGGCCTTCTGGAGTTGTATGGCTCGATTTCACTGTTCGGCTAATTTTCGAGAATCTCAGATATAGTGTCGGAAAGGGCATCTGAGAACATTTATTAGTTTTCTATGTATATATGAAATTAACGAAAATCGTAGGCGAAAGTTTTTATTCTTTATATAGAGTAAGTGCGGGTAATGTGGTATAGGCTGGTAATGTGGCATACTAGGTTTTTCTTAAAACTAACAATATAAGAACAACGGAAACAAAGATAATAATTTGCTGCTCTCAAAGAATTAATGGATCAACGATCTGTTTTATTTTTGCAAGTCATTCTGGGAATCAGTGGAACAAATTCGCGTTGGTGTGTGGTCGACTGTTTTTGGTTGATGTTAAAACATAAGGTGTATTGTAAAATTCTTATTTTAAATATTAAAATAATTGGTAAGTACTAAATAAGAGAAGAATAAATGCAATTGCTCCATACATGTAGTATTTTTTTTCAATGTATAAATATGTACATTAAACAGTAGTGCAGCTATTGTGTTATAGTTTGAGTCAGCTGGTATAGTGTACCACATTATCTTCCCAAAAAATTAGAATGCCGAAAAAGGTGAAATAAAGAAATGGGTCGCAGAGGATATGAGAAGAGATATACAGGATGTCGACATTGTAGAATGGGTATTCTATTGGCTTCAAAAACATTTGGTGTACCCCACACAACATTACAACGAAATGGTACACTATTCCATATTACCAGCATATAGTATACCACATAACGTGCACATTTTTTAAAGTCGCGTTTGATAGCATTTGCAATATTTTCTCAAATATCTCTGAAAATGTGGCTTTAATATTTTTTTCAAATGGCTTCGTGGAAGCTTAAACACATGTATGATGTAGATGGTTAAATCATATTTGTATCTGATAAAAATTCAAAATTTTACAATCTAAAAACAAGTAGGTATACCACATTACCCGCACTTGCTCTAGCAATTTTTTTATTGGACGGAATACCGAAATTTTTTCCATGTATTTTTTTCTTTAAAATTATTTTTCTACACAAAATGTTAACAGGCAAACATATCGCACTTGATCAACAAGGGGGTATTAACCAAAAATTTTAGAAGAAATCAACTAACAACATCAATATCTATCTACTGTATAAATTTCATCTGATTCAGTTTACTTTTTCATCTCAAAAAAGCCTGAAGTATTTGGGTTTTAATACTATTATAATGCAAAGAAAAATAATTTTTGGTTTGTGCTGAAAACCCTCTTCTTGATCAAGTACGATATGTATGTATTTATATATAATTTTATAGATAATAATAAACTTGGACTACTGTATAAAAGCAGGATTTGTTTTAGTGTGAACCAAACCTCCCCGCTCTTACAGTCAATTGTTGGATAAATTTTATCCTCACTTTTACTTTAAATATTATTTGAATAAAATCAGCATCCAAAAAACCTTCCAAAGTTAGTTTCCTTCGGTTTTCTACATACATATGAATGCGCGAGTATGTTAGTCTCGTATAATGCACACGAAACTACAGAAAATCTTATTTGCTTGTTTCGACGGTATTGTAGAAATGTATAATTAAATACTTTCCTAATGGGTTTTTTACAAAACGGAAAAAATTCGTTTTTGCATTTACATTGAAAATTATTTTTTTAAGTTTTATTGCTGTTATCAGTATAAATAAACGAAGGAATTTTATCTTTCGTTTTTTTTTAAAGCAGGCAATTAAAAAATTTAATATCAGAAAAACCTAGTTGCGATCTTTCATCTTTATTTTCTGGCAACTATAACTTTTTACAATTAATTGTAAAAAGGTTTAGGAAAATTAAATAGATTTAAATGGAATATTAAAATGTTTGTTGTATAAAGAAAATTTTTAGAATAAGCTCTTTAGTTTACCTTGTTTTTATATGTCGTCATTCGCAAAGAATTTTTGGGAGTTCTAGTATAACACGTGCAATTTCTTGGCTTTTTACAAGAATTTTGTTAAAGGTCTACTGTGATTTTGGTATTAGCACCAAATGAAATGTATATGTATCGCTATTTAACTCATACCTTTTAAGTACTGATTAGTAATCATAATAATTAGTAATTTGATTACTTTTTTTTGAAGGGTGTAGTAATGATAAAATTACAATTATATTCAGTTTTATACGATTACAAATTGATTACGATTACTAATAATGAAAAAGTAATCTGAATTACTTGAAATTACAACAAAATAATCCCAAGTAATCAAAAAATAATCCGATTACTTTTAAAGATTACTTTTAATTCTTTTTTATTATTTATGAAGTTTATTGCATTCACACTTATTGATAGAAATTTGACCATTGAAAATTGTATTGACGAACACTTTTGTCCACAAAAAATTTAACTATTATTTGATTTCAGTTATTTTGTTTCGGTTTTTATAGATTTTATTATTGCCTGTTTGCATTCTTCTTAATTTCTTTTTGGTACATGTACTCGTGCTTTTTCTGGCTTGAAGTGGAAATAAAAGTTAATAACGAAAAAATTCTAAAAAAAAGAACAACAAACCAAATTAACGACGTTATTTCTATATGTTTACAATTAAAAGATGTCCAAAATGTTTTTTTTTCAGACTTGTCACTAATAATTCGCATTTCTTTGTATTTAATAATTAGTTTTCCAAAAAATTTCCAAAAGCAGTGTTGTAAGATAGTGAAGCCTTCACCTCCTATCATTTCTCTTACTATCCCTTTCTTCTAGTTCCAGCACAATGCACCGCATGTGTAGGGGACATCTCCTGAGTGCTGGTCCAACATAAAAAAAAATATAACAACACTAATAATTACAATCTTAGAAAAAATATATGAAGAAAAACATAAGGAAAATAATACAGAAAAACAAATACATTCAATATGCAGCAGATCGAATCACAGAAAAGGTATTAAAAATTTCCCATGTATGCCCGTTTCGAATATGCATATACTTATGTATATAATAAGTATTGATGTGTGCGAATTATGCGTGAGCATTAAACATTCGAGTTAGTGGCACTGCATGAGTAGCGTGTTTGCGTAATTATTTCGTGATTGAAATGTTATCAAATGCCATTGGAAATTTTTGGAAAACTAATTATTAAATACAAAGAAATGCGAATTATTAGTGACAAATCTGAAAAAAAAAACATTATGGATAACTTTTCTTGGTAAAAAATTAGAAATAACTTCTTCAATTTAGTATATTACTGTTTTATAGTATTTTGTAACCGTGAGTTTTCATTATTAACTTTTATTTCCACTTCAAGCCAAAAAAAGCTGAAGTTTTTTATCGTGAGCGTGCATGATCGTGAGTAAAAGCGATCCCATCTCCGAACACAATACCGTAAGTAGTTGTTTTTGTTGAATACAAATATAGATTAAAAAGAATCCAAACAGGTTAGCAGTAATAAAATCAATAAAAACCAAAACAAAATAACTAAAATCAAATAATAGTTGAATTTTTTATGGACGAAAATGTTCGTCAATACAATTTTCAATGGTCAAATTTCATTCAATAAGTATGAATGCAACAAACTTCATAAATAATAAAAAAGAATTAAAAGTAATCGGAATATTTTTTGATTACTCTGTATTTTTTGATTATTTTGTTGTATTTTCAAGTAATTCAGATTAATTTTCCATTATTAGTAATCGTGCAAAACTGAAACTAATTAATTTAATCATTACTGCACCCTTTCAAAAAAAGTAATCAAATTACTAATTACACAGTGGTACAAAATTGAATGAAGTAGAAAAACCTGGGACCGGATATTATTTTTCTTGTAGGTGTTGTCGAGTTAAAGAAGAATCCAATAGTGAAATATGCCGGACACCTCCAAAATCCGGATTTACGGTTAAAAACCCGGTTTTTGTACCTTTGCGCACTTATAAGCCTGTAATTTTGTTGATAATAATCCGATTTTTAATTTCTTACTCGATTTGGAAAGAAGTAACTGAGATCTTTCGAAAGATATATAATTTATCTAAGAAAACTTGAGAAATGTGGGTGTTATTGTCGAGCAAACACAAATTTTGTAGATTGTTCAAAAAATTTTCAACTTTGGTGACGTTTTTATACATTATAATGTAATAAACTATAATACTATTGAATTATTTAAAAAAGTACGTTTATTAACGATTACAACGCATATTTGGGGATAAAAATAGATAAATAATTGACTGAGTTATTAAACTTTTCATGAAAACAAAATTTTTAACAAAATGCCTGCACAATATTTTTGGTGTTGTTTTTATGCACTTTCTCTAAAATTACAAATCACTGTTAGCCTAAACACAACTTAGAATTACAACAAATATTTGTAATGAGAGCTTTACTCATGTTTGTTTGTCAATATTGCTGTAATACATTAAAAAAGAAGAAAATTCTACCTTCGTTTGTTTTGTCCTTTACTACGCCTATGATTTGGCATCATCAGCCATATCATAAACCAAATAATTGCTACTTTTGTCAAACCGATGTTTTAAGTCAGTGTTTTAAAACGCGCAAAAACATTAAGTACGCAAATGTTGTAACTGTTACAAAATCAATAGCTCTAAGTAATGATCTACCGACAACGAGCAAATCTGACGATGTAACAGAAAAAGATTTTGAACAAGAAGAGTTCCATCCATCCAGATCTACAACAACGGAGCTGCATTTTTTGTCAAAAGCTGATTTCGACGATCTTGTTCGCGATTTACACTTGTCAAAGCGGCAATCATAAGTCCTCGGGTCGCGATTAAAGCAGTGGAATTTGGTGAAAAAAAATTTCGTTATAACATCTGGTAGAAAGAGTGACCGGACTTAGTTACTTGAAGAAAGTTTTAAGACTAGTTCCAATGACAGTGATCTCGTGTATTGCGTTGATGT
The DNA here is from genome assembly GCA_963924685.1 of Dexiosoma caninum. Lineage (NCBI taxonomy): Eukaryota > Metazoa > Arthropoda > Insecta > Diptera > Tachinidae > Dexiosoma > Dexiosoma caninum. The sequence goes on from OZ004725.1 coordinate 57,277,701, forward strand.
ACCAAAACTATTTTCGGCATTAAATCACAATTATAATGCAGATGAATGGCGACTTTTCATTGATGGTTCATGTAAAAGTAAGTTTTCTTATAAAAATGTATGACTTTATTTTTATTAATTTAAGATTTGTAATGTAATATCTAGGCTTAAAGACTGTTTTATTGCATAACCAAAATCAATTACCTTCAGTTCCAATCGCATATGCGACTAATACAAAAGAAACTTTCGAAGTGAAGAAAAATATACTAATGTTTGTTAGCTATACCACCCATAAATGGAAAGTCGTCGCTGACTTAAAGGTTTTGACAATTTTATTTGGTATGCAAGGTGGTTACGCAAAGTATCCGTGCTATGGGGAATGGGATAGTCGTGCACCGAATCGTTATGATAGCAAAGTATGGCCATCTCGCGAGTCACATAGAATAGGCTAGAAAAACATTTTAAATGACCAATTAGTTACAGCTGAGGACGTTATTCTGCCACCACTGCATCTTAAACTGGGATACATGAAACAATTTGTAAAAAAATTAGATGTAAACGGCGACGCTTTTTGTCATCTCAAAGCGGTGTTCCCAAAACTAAGTGAAGCCAAAATAAAAGGAGGTATTAATTAATTTGTTTACATATCTAGTACGTTTTTATCTGTTTTGATAACTTTCAGGTATTTTTATTGGACCTTAAATTCGAAAAATTATGAGAGATGCAGATTTCATTAACAAGCTAAGTTCCGTTGAAAGACGTGCATGGAAGAGTTTTGTTGCGGTATGCGATAATTTCCTTGGAAATCACAGAAGCGACGACTATGTCACAGTTGTCAATGAGTTTTTAAGTGCGTATGGTGAAATGGGCTGCAACATGTCCATAAAAATTCATTTTCTGCATTCGCATTTGGCCTTTTTCCCAGATAAGCTGGGCCAGTTCAGTGATGAACAAGGCGAACATTTTCACCAGGAAATGGCAACTATTGAAAAACGCTTTGAAGGAAAAAATATAATAAAAATGATTTCAGAATATTGCTGGTCACTTAAACGAGATTTAAAAAAAAAACGGTCAAGCAAACACTTTTGAGTTAAATGACCAAAAATAAAATTTGTATAAAATGTTTAAAAGTTTATTTTCATGAAAAGTTTAATAACTCAGTCAATTATTTATCTATTTTTAACCCCAAATATGCGTTGTAATCGGTAATAAACGTACTTTTTTAATAAATTCAATAGTGTTATAGTTTATTACATTATAATGTATAAAAACGTCACCAAAGTTGAAAAATTTTTGAAAAATCTACAAAATTTGTGTTTGCTCGACAATAACACCCAAATTTCTCAAGTTTTCTTAGATAAATTATATATCAGAAAGATCTCAGTTACTTCTTTCCAAATCTAGTAAGAAATTGAAAATCGGATTATTATGAACAAAATTACAGGCTTATAAGTGCTCAAAGGTACAAAAACATTTAATCTGCTGTTTGCTTGTTTTCCCCAGGGATGGAGTTCTTGTGCAATTGAATTTTTTTTTTTAATAACCTTGAAAAATATTTTTATAACTTTGGAATATGTTATTTTCGTGGTCAAAATTTTTAGTGTACTTTTAGAAAATATACGTATATTTTTATAAAATTGTGCTGTCGTGGTCTAAAATATACATTTTGATTTTATAATTGGTATAAATTTATGAAACCAGTTTTCCCTTCCTGGCTTTCTCACATTTGTTTACATAAAAATGCATCCCTGATCTAATGGTGTGTGTTGGTTTTTGAAAAGTTTTAAAGAATCAAGAGAGCCATACGACTGTCAAATTTTCATACATATTTCGTTTAGACGATCCGACTTGTGCTCTTCTACACAAAAATTTGGCATGTCGTACGACTTGTGGGACAATGTAAAGCACCCTTTAACAGCTATTGTTTGGCTGGTCTATATGTACTTTTCATTTGGTGCTAATATCAAAATCGTGAGTATACCTTTAACGCAATTGTTGAAAAAAGCTGAGAAATTCCAAATGTTTACACAAGCACTACAAAAAAATTGTTTGAGAAGCACGAAATATACAAACAATATTAACTGAATAGCTTCTTCAAGAATGTTCATTTTATTATACGATTTAAATCTCTTTAATTTTTCTAAACTTTTTTCTTGAATTTTTTGGGAGTTATTGGACAAACATTAGGAATTTTTTAACTAAAAAGTTTCTTTTACCCGCGGTTTCGCTCCCGTTATTATCTTCATCGGTTATACAGTTTCGAAAGGCATATCTTACCACTACTTCGCCTCCTGCTTGTATTTAAAATATATATATGTAGCATATGTGCCGTTCTACACGCAAAAACATAAATACATTTAAATTTCAATAAAATCGGCAAGATGGTCTCGCTGGCGTGGAAATTGCCCCTACATTCCCTCGTGCTCCTAGTTTTAAAATAAGTAATACCCTATAACCTACCCGGAATTGCACAATTGGCAATGTGTCTTTTAAACTCAAATACATCCAAGTTTTAAAGTTAATCAAAATTGGTTATGTAGTTTGGGAGAGGCCGAAATTTTCCCCCTATTGCCCTCCTGGTCTTCGTTTTGAAAATGTACATTATCTATGATCATTTTTAGATGCAGATCTATCCATGTTCTAAATTTCGTTAAAATCCGTTTGAACGTTTCGGAAGTGCAGAAATTTCCCCCTGTAGCCCTCCTGGTTCTACTTTTGAAAATGGGTATAGCCCATGAGCATTTTTAGATGCAGATCTATGTATGTTCTAAATTTAATTTTCAAGAACGTTTAAAATGACATTAACATGGACATTAACAATGACATTATGGACCGATGCAGTGAAGCCTGTAAAGGCAATATATGATATTGTGAAAAATAAGTTGTTGGAAATCCTTTGCTTAGAACATAATCTCCATTTTTTTGGTGAAGTAACAAGTTAGTTCAACAAAATTAAACACACTTTAACAGAATTGTGTTTTTTGCAACAATAAAATATATTAAAATTTTTCAAGCTTTAATATTTACGAGTTCTTATTTTTCTAAATTTTTTTAATGAACTAATTGCTCACAAAACTTATGTATTTGAAAAGTTATTTTTTCAATTTACTTTGATTATATCAAATATTTATTTGTTTTTGTGGCGCTTCATGATTTTATGTCACTTTTGTACGCCAAATAGATAATGGAAATTGTTAAATATCTAAAAGAGAACGTGCTAAGAAGTAATTATTTTCCATCTTAAGTCTGATCCTAAAGTCTGCATTTATCTAACTCGTCGACATAACAAATTATATTGAAATATAATTATTAATTATGCCTTTTAGATACAATCATGGTCAAACCAATGTGTTGACTAATTATAAAATGGTTTAGAAAAATTAAATACATCGAACAAAAGAAATGCTACCAATTACCAATTAACAAATAGAGGTGTTTAAAGAGTGCACGCGCATTTGTTCGGTCTCCTTAGAAAAATTAAAAAATAATCTAAATTGTGGTGTAATATTCATAAAAATATAATAAAAGTGTAAAGAAAAGTGAAATTAATAATAATTTTATTAATTTTTGACAATGCACAGATTTTTGAACCTAAATTGAAGAATCAATTTCCATTTACATTTTAAACCAGGAATTTAAAATAGAATAGAAATAAGGAAAAGTAAATAAACAGCAGGTAAATGTGTGACAGAAACTCAAGAATTAGCAAAAGTGTGAAAATTAAAGAATTTAAAAAATAAAATTTTGAACTGGTATAAGTATATAATTACAACAATAAATCTTTATATTAACTTAATAAGTAAAAATATCAAAATAACTGCATGGTATAAAAAACTACAAACAGAAAAGAAAAGTGTAAAAAACAATACTCGATTTTACAAATAAGAACAATAACAAATTACTTAAGTGATAAATAGAAAAGAGACTGTGCTGTTATTTTGTGAATACTTTGGAATAAGATGGGTAAAGGTCGAAAAAGTTTAAAATGTAGCCAAAAGACTAATCAAAAACTTTATGGGAAATGTAATTTAAATGTAATTGAAGATGATGATGACTTTGACAAATGCGCCGTAACTTACCATGTACTTTGCACAACACTTGACAAACGTAAGTATGATTTCATTTTACATCATAAGAATGAGAAATATGTGTTTCATGTACATATGGGATAGAAGTGGGGACTTCAAAGCCCAACTAAAAGAAATCAAAGCTGAACTAAGAAAATTTGATCAGCTGGCTGTTTTAAATGAAACAATGAGTTTTTTGTCAAAACAATTTGATGATGTTATTAAGGGAGTTACTGAAAATAAGAAGAAAATAGATTTGATGCAAAAAGAAAAAAAAATTATTGAAGGCTGAAGTGAATACCTTAAAATACTCAATAAAATTGTTAAACGATTAGCGTGTTAAGTATGACTGTATTGTTAGTGGTTTGAATGTGCCATCTGGGTCTATGGTAGTTGGTACAGTGCTTAAATTAACAAATGATGCCGGAGTAAAGCTACATGCTGATAATATCGATAATGCACATTTCATAAAAAATCGTAATAGCATAACTAGCAAACAGAGAAAACAAACTGTAGTCGTAAAGTTCAGCTCAAAAAAGTCAAAAGAAATGTTGATGGCCGTCAAACCAAAATTTAAGGAAAATGAAGCTGCCCAGAATGTATTTGTTCGGGATTTGTAATGGAGGACTTTTAATTACATAATGAAACTACGTTTCTTATCGGGGGTTTTTTTTTTAAAAGCAGGGAAAATTTTTGTTTTAAATGAAATATTCAGTATTAAAATTTGCATATATATTTTCCATCGTATTTTGTCTTGTGATATTTATATCGAAGTTCGAATTCAATTTTTTTCAAGATTAATAGTTTTTGTCATGGCTCACAATTTTCAAACCTTACTCGAAATCTTAACGATACTTTTGAACAGTTTATTTTTGCTTAACAATCGTGATTTGAGATATTCTGTATGTTCAGTGATGCCTGACAGATTTGGGGTACTTAGATTACCTTTAGGTGAATCAGAATCGATTTTTAGTACAAAACAATGGAAACTAGAAAAAATCAACTACATTTTTTTATGATAATTGAATAAAACGGTATATAGAAATTTCCACGAAATTTTAATGGAACTTACTTGGTTGAAAAATTGTACGGCATCATTCTTTTGAAAGTTGACACGTGACGTGGCAGTGCGAATTCGCAGTTTCTATTGCATATCAGAGGACAACAATATACAAGTAATATAATTTCAGGGCACAAAAACTTTTATTTTTTTTTTTTTTTTTACACAATATATATTATTTATTGAATCTTCAAAATCAATTGAACTAACAATAAGTATTCAAATCTTAAGAACTAATTGCTAATTATTATTAAGTACAGCATAGCTGTACAAAATTATTTATTGCTCGTATAGTTTTATTTCCGCGTCTACTACGTTCGGGCTAGGGAAAGAGTATCCCTTCTTTTCAGTCGAATGAACTCTCTTTCGCTTAAAATATTTCGGGCTAGTATATTTGGATGATCTTGGAGTTTGGTTAGGTATGACGTTGCGTATGTTGTTATCTCTTGTTTGACTGTCGGAATATTTAAATCCTTGTGTATGTTAGAATTTTTTATATACCACGGCGCATCTGTTATGATTCTCAGTATTTTGTTTTGACACCTTTGAATTTTTTCTATATTGGAAGCTGAGGCAGTGCCCCATAGCTGGATACCATAGCTCCATATTGGTTTTAAAATTGCTTTGTAAAGCAAAAGCTTACAGTCCAGTTTTAGCACAGAATTTCGACCAATAAGCCAATTTAGTTGAGTTGCTTTTAATTTCATTTGAGTTAATTTTGCATCGATGTGCTGTTTCCATGTTAGCCGTCTATCAATGTGCATCCCTAGATACTTGACCTCCAAACGTTGAGGTATTAACTGGTTGTTGATCAGAATAGGAGGACATGTGTCTCTGCGCAGGGTGAAGGTTATATGTACGCACTTATTCTCATTAACTTTGATTCGCCATTTTTTAGCCAGCTTTCTAGCTGCGAAGTTTGGTGCTGTAGGCGACGAGATGCTTCGTCAGCACTTTCGTGAATGCTTAAAAAAGCTGTATCATCGGCAAAAGTTGAGGTGTGGATGTTCGCGACTGTTGGCAAATCTGCGGTGTATATCAAGTACAGCAATGGACCTAATATGCTGCCTTGGGGAACTCCAGCTTCAATCGGCTGCGGTGATGACAGCCAATTACCTTGTTTTAAAATAAATTTGCGACAAAGCAGGTAACTTTCCAGTAGCTTACAAATATTTTCAGGAAGGTACTGGGTCAGTTTATATATTAATCCCTTATGCCACACTTTATCAAAAGCTTGGGAAACATCGATAAAGAGGGCTGAGCAGTACTTTTTTTCTTCTAGGGTATGCTTTATAACATTCACAAGTCTATGTGTGTGCTCAGTTGTGCTGTGTTTACTTCGAAAGCCAAACTGATGGTCTGGAATGCAGCGCTTTTCGCTAATGATTTTATTTAACTTGATAGCTAATAATTTTTCAAAAAGCTTAGATAAATTTAGCAAAAGGCTAATTGGCCTGTAGGACTCAACTCTGGTGTGATCTTTACCTGGCTTAGGTATCATAGTTATTAGTGATATCTTCCATTTAGATGGAAAGTACTCAATGCACAATATCGTTGAAGATGTGGAGAATTCTTTTAACTACTGTAGTTGGGAGCTCTTGTAGCATCTTGTTGCTAATTTTATCGATGCCAGGAGATTTTTTAGGGTCAAGTTGGCGATAGCTTCTTCGACGTCTTTCAATTTAAACTTTATCGAAACTGCTGCATCCGTAACTATCGATGGAAGTTCTTCAGGGTCGCTTGGTGCATTGGGGGTGCAAACATTTTTTAAGTGCTCAACGAACAACTTGCCTTTTTCTGTGTCGTTTCTTGCCCAATCCCCAGTTGGGGTTCGAAATGGAGGTTTACGAATAACCGGTTTTTTGAGATATCTGGTAGCACGCCATAGTGAATGATCGGATTGCGGTGTTGCATCAAGACCTTTAGGATACTCATTTAAATAATCAGTTTTTTTGGATTGTAACATCTCTCTTAGCTTTTTTGGTACACTCTATTAGTTTTCTTTTGAGTTGAGGGGATCTATGAAGCTGCCACTCTCTTCGAGCTCTTCTTTTTTCAGTTAATAATAATTCGATGTCTGTGGAGCAAATTTTGTCTTGCCTAATTTTGCGTGAATTTATAATAGCGTGCTGTGCCGCCAGCTTGAGACTTTCGTCCAGTTGTGTAAGAGATGCATCTACATCGTCTGGTGTACGAAGTAATACGTTTTGACAGCAGTGAGTAGCAAGGTATTTGCGAAATTTCAACCAATTTGTGTATGTTTTTATTTTTTCAGCTATCTCAGTCGCGTGTGTGTTTTGTGAGAGTGATATTGTAATTATAGTTGGTGAATGATCTGATGACTAGTCAACAGAAGATTCAACAAGAATGGATTTAGCTGCAATGCCCTTTGTGATTGCGAAATCTATGACATCAGGTATTTTGTTACGATCAGTTGGCCAATATGTTGGTTGTCCGCTTGAGGCCACCGTCAAACACATTTTGGAAACTACGTTGTATAAAACGCGACCTTTTGGGGTAATCAGGCGTGATCCTCAATACGTGTGCTTTGCATTAAAGTCGCCAGCAGCTAGGAAACTATTGCCCAACGATTTAAAGAATTCAGAGTACTGATCCTCAGCAATTGAAAACCGCGGAGGCGAGTAAATTGACGATATAACTAAGCCTTTGAAAAATTCTTCAAGACAGATCGAAGTTGCTTGAAGATAGTCTTTGCTGACTGCACCCACTAAGTAGTGCTTTATTCTGTTCTTTATTAATATAGCGTCATAAAATGTGTAGCCTATTACCTTAAAAACACTTCTAGGTGTTAAATGAGTTTCGGCAATGAGCATAACATCGATTTGTTGATCCGCTAGGAAGTGCTCAAGTTAGTTTTTTTGTTGGCGTATGCCGTTAGCGTTCCAGAAACATAACCTTAGGCAGTTCATGGACTTTTTGTTACAGCCTGCAAAAGCGCAGTTTGCATATTTATCAGTGTTTGCATCATTGGCAACATGGTATTAATGAAATTTTGAACTGTTTGCACCAACATTTTTATTTTGGCTTCCATTTGGCTGGAATTTATGGGCTGTGGCTGCACTGTAGGCTTGGAGCTGATGTTTGGGGTGTTATTGTTTGTCTTCAGGGCACTGCGCGTTAGAGGCGTGGCTGAATTTGCTTTTAGAATGTTCGCATATGAAATTTGTTGATTATTTAATGTCGGCAGCTGAGGGTAATCATTGGTAACGCGCTGTTCTTGTGTTCGGGAAGCAACATTTCGTATCTGGTTTGACGAGCTTCTAACGAGAGAGTAGACTCTGCACCCTCTATAATTTGCGGTATGGTTTTCGCCACAGTTGCTGCATTTTTTGGCTTTCGGGTCACCTTTTGGCTTTTTGCAGTTTGCTGTACTATGTAGGTCGCCACACCCTACACAGAAAGCATGTAGCTTGCAGTATGTCTTACTATGGCCAAATTCTTGGCAGTTTTGGCATTGCACAGGTCCAGATCTCTTGTAAGGTTCCTCTATTGTCACCCTACGATGCAACAGATATCTCACGTTGTATATTGAGTGAACTTCACCCTTCTTTAATTTTTTTTTACCTGCCTCAAGTTCGACACGAAAGATGGGCTGTGGTACCTTTTCTTTATTTATTAAGTTTATTACATTTTTTACCTTAAAGCCTCGACTCTCCAGGCTGTCCTTTATTTCCTTTGTAGCAACACTGGGGTCAACACCTTTTATGATCACTTGAAGGCCTTTTTCACTTTTAAGCTGATAAGTGTAAAAGCTTTTTTTTGTTTCCTCAAACGTCTTTACACCTTTTCGATAATTGTCTTCTGTTAGGACCTGAATTTACGTTTCACTGATTTTACCGCGTCTTACCGGCACGGTGTAAAAAGAGTTCTCACCGATAGCTTCTATTAAATTTTTTATTATAATGTTTGAGCTTGCCTGTCTTAGATATATTGGAGGTGGCTTTGGGGATTTACCCGAGGTCGTAGGGACGTTATCGTCATTATCCAGAATTGCAAATCGGTTTTGAGAAGCAACGCTAGCGGTTTCCGAATCTCTAGCTACCTTATGTTGAGATGCGATGTTGGCCGATTTCGGGCTACGTTTCCTTTTCGTCACTATTACGTACCTGTCCATACCGGTTTGTGTCTTTTCCTTATCCGAATTCGGAGGCAATGTACCGTCTAAGGGCGTTTTTAAGGCTGCGAATGATGTTTTTGGATCCTCTTTAGATCGCGAGCAATCTGACTCTGATTGTGTTCGTGTTGTGGTTAGATGGCAACCTCGCCTCCAGATGTATTTCTTATGTATTTCATATTAGCTGTTATTCTTATTCTTTTTATATATATACACACACATGTATATAAACATACTGTATAACGTTTTTGCTTTTACTTAAACATTATTCAATTGGAAACCATAGAACAATAAAGACTGAATTGAACTGTACAATAGATTTTAATTTAAAACTGCGAGCAGGAACACAACAGTTCGCTTGGGTGTTTCAATGGAAACGTAATTACTGTTGTCCACACTCTTCATTAAGTTGTTGCTTGAACGAGTTTTCCCTTCATCCGATTTCGTTGTTACGTATATATTCCTTTCGGGAACAAAAACTGTAGATAATTTTCTTGAACTAATTGGTGATATGTTTTACAGTATTAAAGAGTCAGGAAAACGATTTGCCAAAAAAAAAAAACAAGAAGAACAAAAATATAAATTTTGTTAATAAAATCCCTGTAAAGGTAAGCTCAGGCAATCAAATTTTTTTTTGGCCACACAAAAGGCTGTTGTAGTGCAAATTCCTCAAGGGTATCCAATTTTCTAAGGAGAAAAAATCCCATCAAAATCTTTGGATTGCGGGGATAAAGGTAATCCGGAGAAATTTCCTAAATTATATCCCTAAAAAGGTAAATTTTCTGAAAGGTACTTCAGACGTCACTTTAATATAACCTCAAATTTTTGTTTTAGTAGCAGAACTTGTATACCTACATACATACATCTATTGGGACAATAGAGTATACAGCTTTTAAGAGAAGGTCACCGTGGAAAGGGGGAAAATAAATTTGGAAGTATTTTTGGTTGCTTATGTGGCGTGAAGTTTCTCAGAAGTGTATAATAGGTCTACCCAAAAGAGAGCTGAAAGAGGAGAAGGTTTATGTTAATTAGAATCCAAAATTTATAGGGCGTAGAAATTTAAAGGAAGAAAAAAGAGAAGCTTTTCTATTTGATAAAAGTGGCATGATTGTGGTGACATAGAGAAGTTAAAAGTAAAAAGTAAGACAAGCGAGAAAAAAATTTATAACCAAAAAAGAAAACAAGAGGTCAAGTCCATTTTATATATAATACATACATACATATATATAACTTAATTCATCTGTATCAACGACCACCAGCGGCGATTTGGAAAGCTTTCCCAGTTACTGCAAGTAAGTAAATTCTATATTATTTCATATTATCTACGAGATTTCTGCTCGTTCATTCTCGGTAGAAATTGCATGCAAAAAATTAATTCGCAATTATTAATTTTAAATTAATTAATCCGAAATTGAACGAACAGACTCATTACATTTTATTTAAATTTTTTTTTGCAAAACCAAGATCAATATTGTTTAGTTGTTGTTGGCAAATCTTAGAAAATCTATGCATTAAAAAAAAATTGTTTAAATTTTGTTTTGAAGTGGTATAGAGTGGCATTGGTTTACTTTTTTTTTAAATTATGTTAATTATTTTTTTCACCTAGCTATACACATATTAAAAACAATTAAAATTAACTTTAAACATTCTTGATCTTGATTACATTTTGCTCTCATATTATTGCTTTTTCTTCTTTAATACTACTTTTTGTCACCAAATAACCACAGTTGAAAATAATTGTAACGCTAGTTTGAGAACCATTGGAAAAGGGGATTGAACAAGAAAAAAAAAAGAACTTGTGAAAAAAGAACAAGCATATTAAATAGAAGGGCATTTAATAAATACGAAATAACTATATGTAAGACAGAGAAGAATTTATCTTTATGTACATAGGGCAATTGATACTTGAAATTTGCTCTACGTCATTAAATTAGCATTATAAATTTGAAAAGCGTAGTGTATTGAATTTATAAATCTTTTGAGGGATTTTTTTTTCCCAATTTATTTAAATTTTATTATATATTAAAAATATTATTTGGAAGTTAAGAATTAACTTACACCTATGTTTAGAACCTAGGACAACTTTATATATACTTTAAGACTTACAATTAATGGATTTTGAGTGAGTGGGGTTTGAAGGAATAGTGTTTGACAAGGGTACTTCTAAAATTATTCGCGCCTAGAGGTACAAAGGTAAGGGCGGGTTTTGAGCGCATTAAACTCCACAAATATATTACTAATTCGACGTCAATATCTCAGTTAAATTTCCATATTCAAGAGCTTTAGTAGTATTAATTTTTTTTGGTGTTGTTATTCTGGCAACAGTTATTCTGTAATTTGACTCTTGTTCGTGTATTAGATGAAATACGGGACTCTGAAATAATAATATGGTAACGGTTTTGCTCTGACAGAAGTCAAGAACCTCCCCAACCACTGCAGCTATAGGCTTAGACGGGTCCCACCGACTTCTGTTATTCAATTTTTGTTATTTTCCTTTGGTCAAAAGGATAGGTTTTTTTCTTGCAATATAATAAACCACTATAATCATTACAGAGAGTAAGTTTACTCAATCATGCAAAAGCATTTAAAAATGTTGATTATCGCACAGTTTATGCAGTAAGTGGAAACATTTTTGTAAAAAGGAGTGAACTATCAAAGCCTAAATTAATTCGATGTGAGGAAGATGTTGATAATCTACTATTGGAAGCTACAACTAATATGCCAAGGATACAGAGATCGCAACATGGAATTCCTGATGATGAAGTTTATTTGTCGTCTTAACGCAATATTTAAACGTTATTTTCTTTATGCTTTTTGTCTTAATGTAATTTAAAATATTCATTATGTTAAACAATCTTTACAGCCATACCATACAGCCAGCGGAAAGCGGAATTTTTTTTTCGCTTAGCTTTTACGCTGATGCCATACCTAAATAAAAGCGGCAACGCTATGTCAAAACAATAAAAACAGAGTTATCAAAAAAATAAATATAACAACCCTGATTATTTTAACAATAAAATTTATTGGTGTTTGCGATTTTTAAATAAGCATTTTATAAAAAAAAGTTTGAACAATGAGTTATATGGACGATTTAGAAAACTTATTCGTTTCAGGATGATGGCATATAAACGTCAAGGAAATCGATAGCTTTTGAAAAGTCGGGAATCACACTGATTTTACTCTACGGGTGTTAATATTTTAATTGAAAAAAACCCGGATCTATTTTTTAAATCCACCAGGCTAAGTCATGAACAGTTTAATGTTCTGTTGAATTTAGTTGAGTCTTGGCTTAGAAAATACTCTCACAGGAAACCCATTGAACCAGAGCAAAGACTGTCTATAACCTTACAGTAAGTACAATCAACTTAATTATTGGGTAATTTGGATTCTAATATTTTATGTTATACAGTTATTTAGCAAACGGAGTCGCTCTCCATGTAATGTCCATGAAGTTCCGAATAGGGCTGGAGACAGCTAGAAGCATAATTATAGAGACATGCGACGTTTTGTGGCGTTTATTAGGAAGTACATACGTAAGTCCACCTAACACTAAAGAGTGGGTCAAAATCGCTGATGACATTTATCGAACCACCAACTTACCGCATTGCTTAGGGGCATTAGATGGAAAACAATGTAAGAATAACATGTCCACCTAACTCCGGTTCACAATTTTTTAATTATAAAAAATTTAACAGCATCGTAGGTTATTATTTTAGATTCTTGCAATGAATTATTGATTGCTTTTGAAGGTTTTACTTGCGGCTTGTGGCAGTAACTACACGTTTACATTGGTAGACGTAGGTGCATATGGTAGCCAAAGCGATGGTGGAGTTTTTAGACATTCGCAATTTGGGAAAATGATATGAAATAAAACGTTAAATGTACCTGCAGCAACAAACTTGCGTGGGTCTAATTTTCTATTTCCCTACTATGTTGTAGCTAATGCAGCATTTCCTTTAAAGGAAAATATTAAGAAGCCCATATCATTTTCACCTAAAAAAGTAAAAAAGGTATTAACACACATATGTATGTATGATTACTAAACATTATATTAAACTAACATACTTTTTTTACTTTATTAGATCGTTTTAGCAACAGTAGTGCATCACAATTTCCTCAGATTTGGCACAATCAATTCAACTGTTTCAGAGGAAAGCGACAGATCAAATTTGAATAGTGTGGATAGACATGATCTGCATACTGCAAACACTGCAAGCCAGACAGCCCTTAGCTTAAGAAATCAACTTTGCCATTATTTAAATTCTTTTTAAAAAATATGTATTAAAATCAAACTTATTGTTTAGAAAAAATCTTCAATAATTTTTTCTGTGTACTGAATTTTATTATTTTAATTAATGTACAGTACAATTATGTACATATTTATTATAATAAATTTTTATTACAACAGACTTAAATTAAATTCATTTTAATAACAAATAAGGCAAAACAATTCAGGTAAATTTTACATTTACATATAGCACTATGCGACAAATAACGATTTTTTGAAAAATGCACGGACCTGACATTTCTACTACCAAGGGGTAGTAAAACTCTATACTCTGTTTCTGCCAGATTGGTTATCATTTTTTTATGGACCTCTAAAGATTCTGAACATCAGTGGACCTTCAAAAAAGGTGTCATCAGTTGCAGTAACCAATAGAGCGTAATCACTTAACGCACAGATATTTTAAATACAAATAATTTGATTGACCTTGATTTGAAATTGTATATTTGTTTTTTTGTATGTAACAAACACATTTTTACAAATATGTATGTACATATGTAATTTTAAATCAAGTACAATTAATTTGTGGATTTGTAAGTTAAAGTTTTTACTTTTTATAAACGATTTTCTGGTTCACTAGTTTTAAAATATCAAGTTGAACATTATCAACTTCACTTTCATCTAGTTTGTCAAACTTTTCTTTTAGCATTTCATAAAAAGTTGCTGTATTTTTCTTTGTTAGGCTTTGGTGGCTCCTCGTATCTTTTTCATGGCCATTAGCACTTCCATAAAAAGCTCTTCACTTTTTCTTTTACGGGTCGGTTGTGTATTACATACCGATGCTTGGTTGCTGGTATCATGAGTATCCACTCCACACTTGTGCCCAATTCTTCGGATACATTACCAATTGTACTGAAATTAACATAATTTATTTATTTATATATTTATTTATTTGCACTATTAAAAGTATTATATATATATATAATATTTTATATATATATTTTCTACCTTGCAGGCTCTATAGATTCTGCCAAAAAACTAAGACTCTGAATGTGCTTCCATGGAGCTCCAAGTTTTTGTGAAGAACCAGACGGAAGATCTTCGGCCATTTTTTGCTTCCTATATCTATAGCGTAAGCTTTTCCACTTCACTATGCATTCTTTAACTACATAAGTTTAGAATAAACCATATACATTATTTTCAAGATACCAACTGTTGCCTTTTATTACCTGACAAATTTGTCTGCTTTGCAATATCCTGCCAAACATTTTCTTTGAATTTAACATCTTTATATTCGTTATCCCTTTTATCGTTAACATTCTAAATTAAAAAAGAAATATAAAACAAAAATTTATATACTGTTTATAATTTTAAAGATTTACTTACCTCCATTTTCTAATAACAAATATATTTTTAAGTTTATTTTTTTCACCCCTTTGCAACTTACTTCACTATTAAACGCACTGTCAAAATCGGATTTTCCAATTGCAAAGTATTGCCGTTGCCGCCGCGTTATTTCGGTATGCTACATACAAATTGTATGGACATGAGAATGTTTGACAGCTATAAAACGCTTTCCGCTCTTGTTTAGGTATGGCAGTTACTTTTCTAATTTAAAAACTTTTGCTGAATATATTAAAGATAGTAAAAACTCACATGTAGATGTAATTAGTATTAATGTTAGAAGTATTTTGTCAATTGATAAATTCAATAAATTTAAAGCTCTAATTACGAATCTTCCTCGACTACCTTATATTATAGCAATTCAAGAAACCTGGCTTCATAAAGATCTTATACTATTATATAATATATATGGGTATAATAGTATTCATTGCTGCAGATTAGACAGTTACGGTGGGACCTCAGTTTATATTCGTGAACAATTACAATATACATACATGTAATTTATGTGAGAGTAAAAACTTTAAAGGCTATATAGCCCTAACATTAAATAAGCAAAATTCAAAGGAAAGGCGATAACATTCGTGTCGTTTTATAGGTCCCAAAAGCGTAGTACAAACAATTTTCTGGAATTTTTGGAGAACTTGCTCTCTGATTATGGTCGCACTCCATGTATAGTTGTGGGTGACTCCAATATCGATTTGTTGAAAGCGCAGTCGAGTGAAGAACTATTGTGTCTTCTAGAAAATTATGATTTTCAAAATTGCCACAATTTAATCAAAAAAGAAAGCACACCTTGGATTAATTATAACCTGCAAAAACTTATAGATTATAAAAAGAAACTCTTAAAACAACGAAGAAAAAATCGTACTAATGATGACTTGGAGAAAGGATTAAAGAAAATCAGCTGTGTCCTAAAAAAGTCTTACAAAGATTGTATGAATAATTATTACAAAGACAACTTGGTTGCATTCAAGCAGTATTTTTAAATTTAACAGCACAACTTGTGATGAAGTAAATACTATTTTATCAAAATTGAAAATACAAAAAATTCTGGTCATGATAAAATGGCCTCCAAAGTTCTACGGTTTTACAAAAAGAACTATCTACTTGCGCATATTTAATAACATGATAAGATTAAGAACATACCCAGATATCTTAAAAGTTCATAAAGTTATGCCAATCCCGACTAATAACAATGTTACTACAATGGAGTTTTACCGTCCAATTGCAGTAATGTCTATAATTGATAATGTGTTTGAGGGAATTTTGCACAATCAAATTACGCATTACTTAGAGAGTAACAATTTAATAAATGAGTATCAGTATGGCTTTAGGAAGGGATGTGGAACGGAGGAAGCTGTGATAAATGTAATTAACTACATATGTAAAGGGTTGGATAAAGGTAACAATGGCGTTATTGAGCTATTTTTTCATTTTTCGAAAGCCTTCGATATTGTAGATCATATCATCTTGGTGAAAAAGTTAAATTTTTATGGAATTTGGGGTAGAGAACTAGAATTTTTGAAAACTTCCCTAACTAATCGAAAGCAATTTGTTCAAATAAATAAAGAAAAAAGGTGAATTGACGGAGTGGAGTGTGGTGTCCCCCAGGGCAGTGTATTACTGTTCACCTTGTATCTGAATGATATTAGTCAGCTTGGCTTAAAAGGTAAACTTTTTATCTATGCTGATGATATATGCATTTCTTATCCTTTCAAATATGATACAGTAGCTTCAGCTTATATTGAAAGAGATGCTGCATTAATAGTCGAATTTGCAAGAATAAACAAACTTGCTCTAAATGCTAAAAAACTAAGTTAATTAGATTCAAGCCATATGGTAATCTAGATAACAGGTTCAGTATATTGATGGATGGTACTGAAATTGAGGAAGTAACTTCCTTAAAATATCTAGGAATGTATTTGCAAAGTAACCTTGCTTGGAATCTTCACATACAATACGTAATCAGCATGCTTTTAACACGAGGACTAACACCAACTTAGCAGTGCTTCATTGAAGGTTGGATTCTACAAAGCAACGCGTAGAATACATGGATAGTCGAGAATATAATAACCTGCCAGAATCGTTAAAATCATTAAATAGAATTTCATTGTTTAAAGTAAATTTGAAAAAACTTTTACTAGAAAAATTGGAAGAAATTTTGCCTTAACATATACATATATAACCTTAGCTTAAGTGAATTTTAATGATCTACTTTATACATAATTTAAATTTTTTTTTTAACATATGTATGTATATTAACTTATTACACATATACACACAATATTGTATTTTTATTTTTATACCCTTCACTTTTAGTGTAATGGGTATATATAAGTGTGTCATTCCGTGTGAAACTTTTTTAATATTCGTCTCAGAAGAAAAATTTATATATTTTCAGAAAGGTTATGAATAGAGAAGTTGATAGAGCCATGTCCGCCTGTCCGTCTGTCTGTGTTTGTGTTTCTTGAAACGGCGTTTGTGGCCAAATTAATCATCTCATAAAATTCATTTTGTGTCAATCCGTCAGTAGTATACCTGAATCTCTTCCTATTGAAATTTGGGCAAATCGGTTGAATAGTTTCCGAGCTACAGCCGCGGATCCACGACCAACTTGGTTTTTTTCTTGAAATTTTAGTACAAAATTGTCCATAACTTCGAAACCGATGGAGCGATTTTAATGAAATTTAGTCCGTGTATGTAACTAGGTAGACTACTTACTTTAAATACTATTTGGACTCGCTAAGTAGCTCCAAATATGTTCAAAATATGCAAAAAAAACAACAAAAAGCACGCGATTTCCTTATGAAATATGCATTATATATTATGAAATAGACTATTAGAAGAAACAATATTTAAACTAAAACATACTACTTTACTTACATACATAACATGATTCGAACCACCATCAGACTTTACCAAAACGCCATCCATATACTCAGTCACCTCACTCAGCAAGACCGCTGAGTTTGTTATAACTTATCTAGACTAAATCATATCACAATTTTCCCACTAATACTATCAAATACACTAACACAAGTCGTGTAACGACCCTTTTTAGCAATACATCTAAAGAAATTTTACCATATATGTATACGGAGTCTGATGAAACAAATACATTCTTAGCGCTCATAAACTCATGGTGCCAGTTTTTATAAACAATTTTTTAGAAGCCAAACCTCCTCATTCTTTTTTGCTAATTTTATAAATATGTATGTACATTCATGCGAAAGAGTAGTAGCATTGCTTTTTGAGCATTTCAGTATGCAAAAAAAAAATCTTATTTTGACGAACAGTGTTGCCACGAAATAATGTTGGGATAGAGGACATACAGATGATTATCCGATTTTTATTTATATATATTTAAAATTTTACATGTAAAGAAAAAACAAAAAACTGAGACAAGTTGAATTGAATTGATTGGTATGATTGTTAAAATAAGTAGTAGGAAAGACTTAATTGTTCTTCGCTACACCAAAAAAATTTATAATAAATAATTTTATTTTTACAATTTCTGTTAAAAAACATTTTACAAAATTTCAAAAAAGGTCGAATGTTTTCTTACGTCTTACGTCTATGTGTGACTGTTTTTTGAACACTAACGCACACTAATACAAATATTGCCGCGGATATTAATACGTGTCGCATCGGATTAACGAAAGAAAATATTAAATCTAACAGTGAAAATGCTGAAATTGCTACAATGGCGGATTATGTATGCGAGCCAATGGCCTTGAATGTGAGTTTTTATTTTAAAAATATGTTCAAATAAATACGTGGTATCGAGATGCTAACTATTCAAAACTAAAATACGCCAACTGAGCAACCTAAATATGCCAAACTTTTAAATTACAGAATTGTCTGCTGCTTTATGAATTATTATTCAATTTAAATTCATAAACTTTTTTTTTGGGTGTAAAAAATGTATAATAACTCATTTTTCATGGAAATTTATTTATTAATTCTTTAATGAATGAAATGAACTAAAATATAAATAAATTTAAATGAATTCGGCAGTAAGAAATTGTTGCATTAAAGAAGATGCTTCAAATAAAATCGAAAATGCGTTTTGGAATAATTTTTACCAGAAACAAATAAGCGTCTCAAATTTGTACGACGAAAAAAAGTTACTTACGCCGTACGTTTTTTGAACAATAATAGTGTCTTCTTTGCTGTACAGCTACCAAAAAAGAATATTATGATGTATTTGTGGCTTACACTATTCTTGCGTAATCGGATCTTTCAAACAGAGGTTTACACCATTTTGTGCTGTAAGTATTTGATACATTTAAATGAAGTACTCAAATATTACTTATATTTTATGGAAGTAGAAGATTCCGCAAATAGTTTATTTTTACTAAATAAAGCAAATCTGTCTGAAGAATAAGAAAAATTCTTATTGTGAAAAAATTATGTTTGTGAATAATCACAATATTTCTTATTTTATTAATTTTTTCTTTCTCCTGTAAAGGTATAAAATTTAAAGATTTGCCCTTTTGCATTTCACTAATAAAAACTCACATTCAACATTGTTTCGATTTTACCATAATCACTACTAGATTTAACATTGCCTTTCGGAAATTGTAACAAATAATTCTAATTTGATATCAATTTATCTCATCATTATTTCCCGGCAACACTGCTCTACAAATTTGAATTTTTTTTTTGGTTTATTAAGAAAAAAACAAAATGTACCATTTTAAAGCGAATGCTACATGCTTACTACCAAGAATGATTAAATAAAGATTACGCCAACAAGCTAAAATAAAAATACTTTTCTGCGCATGATGGAACTCTGACGTCACTCAACCCAAGTGTTAATTATTTCCCTTTTTCCCCATTCCAAAATTTGTTGTTGTTATTTTACTTAAAAATAAAAATCTTTAAAGAATATTTATAGAATATTTAGTTTGTTATTTTACTATACTTTCTCTTTCTCTTATACGTGCTTTCAACAATTTCAGAATTTAGTTTTCTAATTCTAAAATACATTCTACATCTAAAAAAAAGTTTTTTTACGTCATCACTGGCTTCAATTTCTTTTGCTTCCAAGTTTATAAAACTTTGTGTTATTTAAAATTTAAGCTTTCAACTTACCCGTTAAAGAATTATCTACATCTAAATCGGGTGTATTGTCAACTTCTACATTTGCATTACTACCCAAAATGCCTTCGTTAGACCCCATTAAATATGATCGAAGTCTATATTTGAATTCTTCTCGATCAGGGTGATCGTGAAGTCCGCCTTTCGACCTAATTATTCCAAAAAAAATTTCCAGCACATCTTGATTAAACCGATACGTTAGCAAATACTCAATATTATATCGACTTTTAAGTTCAATATATAGCATTTGTAACGCTTTATTAGATTGAATGATACCTGTAGAATACATTTATGTCAAAAGAAATAAATCTGTGTCACAAATTTTTAGAGTACAATATAATTTTCAACCTTTTTGGAAGGGTAGCATAGACTTTTTGCCAATCACACGGATCTCTGACATCATTTGCGACATATTATTTAGAATGATATTTTGTTTTTCAAGTGCTAAACCATATGCGTGTAATCGGTCTCTGGTATCCTGTCTCGGTACTCTCGAATTCATAACATCGAACCAGTCATTTACCTAGTTAAGTAAAATTTCTTAAGTAGTTTAGGTATGTTCTAGAAAAATTATATTTTGTAAGTAATTACGAGTTTAAAGAGTTGACTGCACTCGCTCCAATTTTCGTTGCTCAAATATCCCAAACTGGCGGCTCGTGTTATAGATTGCGAAATTGTATGTGAAAAAAGTTTCGTGGCCAGTTTAACCTTTTGCCTTTCAGGTCCGACCACACATAAATTGTGTGGTGATATTTTATGCGTGATCTGCAAGTCATTTGATTGGAGGGATAGGAGACTTAAAATTATATCCTTTTTGACTTCTTTTTCGTTAATGATAAACCCACCATCAATGAAATGATTTCTCAAAAGTTTTATCAAATGAGGAACATCATTAAAAAGAAAAATTTTGATTTCATCGAACAAAAACCTACATATATACATATGTTACGTATATTCATACAAAAAAAAAATTTTAAAAAATTATTGAGGCATATTTACATAAAACATACCATGGTTTTTCGTAATCAACTTCAAGTTCACTGAACAGTTTTCTGTTACCTCCACCTAAGTCACAAACAATGGCCACAATTGTAAAGCCACTCTGCTTCATAGTATTCAATATATTGAATAAAATACTTTTTGACATTTGGGTATCATAGTCATAATATATGGGTTGCTTCCAATTTGAAATTAAACCTTCCAGCGAATTAACAAAGGTTCTAAAAATTCTTGATTTTGATACAAATAACTTACCTCTTAGCAAGGCCACTTGGATATAATTAGCTGGTTCTAGCACTAAATCTGCTGACTTGTCATAGCAATACTTTTTTTTTGCCTTCATCTCATCAAAACTCAACACACATATATTTTCAGTTTCTGACATTTGGTTGGCCGCAGATAGTAGTTTCACAACAGGCTCCAAAATACCTTTCGACATGTCCAATTTTTCCGACCATCTTTGCAACGTTCTCACCGATGGAAGTGGGAAATGTTTCTTCCTTAAAAGTTTGTAAGCTCTGGCACTCGCTGAGTATAGGGTGATATATTGAGCAATGTCTGTTTCGGTAAAATTTTGTCTTTTATCACCGCTTTTTAGTTTTTTTATTTGACCCTCAGTAAACAAACGCCTCAGTGCCTTCTCGAGATTTGAGTTTGCAAAGCTTAGTTTTTGAATACGACAAGATAAATTTTTTATTGTCACATCACATTGACTTTTTGCCATTTTCAGCGAACAATTCTCCTTAAGAAGTGATTCTCTAGAAACGATTTAAATAATTATTTGTTGTTTTTTTAAATACTAACATACATTTTCAATTCCAAAGTTTTAGTGTAACTTTGGAGGCCATCTTCTTCAGTGTCAGTCGGCAATTCGGCATTTACACATTTTACTTTTAAACTTTTTTGATTATTTATTTGTTTTTTTGTTTCATCTTCTTCAGTGCCATAAGCAGTTTTCTTTTCACTATCAATAATAGTATTTTCTAAGGACGGAACTGCATTGGGTTTTAATTTCTTAGTACTTCGTTTACTAAATCCTATAACGACTTATTAACGGACTTAAAGAATTGATTATGTGGTAACTTACCCATTTCATATATTAAATTTCTTTCAAAATCCTCTTGCTTAAAATGTAAAGCACAAATTTTTTCTTTTTCAGCATTTACAGGCTTTACACGCTTGCAAAATTTCACCCATAACTTCCTTTGAGCTTCATCTCTTGGAAAACTATATAATGACACAGCTTTATGAAAACAAAAAAATTTTGATAGCAATATTACATTGTAACACAATTAATTTCTCACTTGTTTTTTTGCTGTTACTTTGTTTGCAATTGCCCACTGCGCATTTCATGCTTGCTCTTTTTGTTCTCTTTTCACTTCTATTTGTGTTTTTTGTTTACAGCTTATGAGCTTTATAAAGCAAGTTTTTTACACTTATTTATTATTTAATAATTATTTAAATATATTTATTATAAAATATAGCACAATTTATTATAAAATTCAACACAAAACTTTAACTTTGATAAAATCGATTTCATTTGCTTGTTTGAGATCTCTCTGAGTAAATTGTGTGAAGAGTTGCCAAATGTAGTATAAAATATAAATTTTGTACGAGAAAGTATTAGTTTTGCATATAATACACATTTGGCAATCTCTTCGAGGGTATGCAAACGTCATCAAACGGTAAATCATGCGCAAGGCGTAATCTTTATTTAATCATTCTTGCTTACTACTGAAATGCTGAAAAATATTTTGAGACCCAATAAATGAAATAATTTTACAGTCACGGGTAAAGAAATCGACGGCTTTTCATTAAAATTAAATCACAACATAATTTTGGTTTTAAAAAAATTTATAACAATGAAGTTTGCACTGAACTGGGAATTTGTTTATTTTGCAAAATAGTAACAATTTTATAAGTGTGACTTTTAAAAAAATTTGATTTTTTCAAAATTTTAAGCACATAATGTATTAAAAATTTTCTGATTTTACATAATTTATAATAAAATTTATATAATAATAATAAAAGAAATAGCATTCAGTGTAAACATTGCCAATGTTTGCAAATTTGAATTAAAAATTTTATCAACGAAAAATCAAGTTCTACATTTATGCTTGTTATGGCAGTTTCATAAAAAGAAATATTATTTTCTACACTGATGTTTACCGTTCTTTCATTTTGCGCCATTAATAATCAAAAAAATGTGGTGTGGCTTTCACATTTTATGCTTGTTTTTGTTGTTTGTCTTTGAGCGTGATTATTTTTCCCTCATTTCAGTAATGCTGCCAGTATGTAAAAAAAAGTAATAAAAATACCCAAAAAATTCCCACTTTTGATATATACCCGTATGAATAATAATTGTTATTAAAGCCCGTATGACACTAAATTTATTTTTCATTAATTAATATAAATCTATCAATAGAAAGGGACTGCAAAGCCAGAAAAAAAGAAATACAAGAAACACTTAGTCACAAAACTCTACATATGATTTCGAAATTGCATTTAATCTGATCGTTATTTTATATGTGAAGTAAAATTTTTTTAAATTCTTACTTGTAAGTATTTAACAGGGTACATTTATTAATTTATTTAAAACAGAAACTTAGATATAGAATAACTTCCTCCACTTCTCACTTGATAATGATTTTAAGAGACGAAAGGGAAATATTTCCCCGAAATAACAAAAAAATCATTTTTTTCGATGCCTAAAAGGCTTAAAGAAGTTTAAGATGCAAAAAAGACCATACAATCCATTGAATATTTTCTAAGTCACCCCAAAGTTTTTATAATGTATCATATGTAGACTTTTGCTTTTATAAAATTTATTATTTTTTTCATTATATAATATTAAACAGCGTGAATTTTTATTTTTTATTTTCTGTAAAGATAGTTAATCCTATGAAATAAAAAAGTTTAACAACTTTTTTGTATTTCTCTGAAAAATTAAAATTTATTGAAGAAATTAAATCGTATGTAGAGTTTTGCAACTAAGTGTATAATATTTATATTTTTTAAGTTTTGCCTTCTTATTTCCATTAAAAAAAAAACGCTGAAGAAAAATATACTGTCATTAATATTAGTGCACTCATCTACACAAATAGAAAAATATTTACAGTTTATTATTCTAGTTTTAATATTAGAATAAATGAATGCACTAATTTGTTCCGTGCGTTGGCATACTAAGCTTTCAGATTTACCGAAGAAATTTTCGGCAAACAAAAAATCATTTTCATATTCATTCAACATTGCAGAGTCTAGTAAAAAACTACTACACAATCTGCTCATATTTATAAATAATAATAAAGTGGCAGCCTTGGTTTTCAAGTAACATGCGAATACACAACCCGCATGCTTCAATAATCACTGAAAACTAAAGTTTTTAATCCAAAAAATTAAAATTATGGCTGCACGCCCTCTTTATTAGTGTAATAGCATTCGCACATGTGCGGTGTTTTGCGGTCTCTGATTTACATTCTTATCTATAAACTTATACATATATTGTTTCGCTCACTCCTATAGGGAGCTTATGGCATTCATTATGTTCATAACTTTGTTGTTTTATTATTTTGTGTACATACATGTATACATATGGGCTACTGAAAAAATTCTTTTGGCCTTTCTCTTAATGATTCTGAATGTAATGAGGTCGATGGATGAGCTAGCAAAGAGCAAGTTGTAGAGTAGCAAATTTCTTTGAATGAGTTCGAATCGTAGGTGTCCCTCAGAACTTGTGTTTCTTTTTTTACTGGTTATAGAAATTTATAATTTTGAAACACATTAATTGGAAAAAAGTCAAAAATTTTTTTTTTTTTAATTTAGTAAACAAACATTCATAGCTCATCTAAAGGAACAACAGTTGTGCCTAATTTAACGTAAGGAAGGATGTGTAAAGAAAATAAATTTTTTTTCCTTGCTTCGTATTTCCATTTGAAATGAAAAGCGCTTGTTTGGTGCATAAAAATTCTTCTAAAAAATTGAGATCATTCGTCCAATGTGATTTAGTTTCTAATATATTGTAAAAATATATTCAATAGAAATATACAGAAATGAAAAAATAGAAAACAATAGTTTTGAAAATAAGTGTATTCCTCTAATTCTACGTATTGAAATTTAATTATTAATGTACATATGCATTATTAATATACTCTATATGTATGTATGTGGGTCTATAATCATATAAGTGTAAGCCTCTGTTTGAAAGATCTGATCACGCAAGAATGGCGTAAGCCACAAATGCATCACAATATTCGTTTTTGGTAGCTTTACGGTGAAATTTGGTTTGCATGATGACTTGGCTGTTTGAAGTTATATATTGATCGAAAAGGTCTGGTCCTTTGGACCAGATCCAACTATTAAGTAAAAATTCGGCACTACTAAATGACTATCCGGCAATTCAGGCGAATTTCAGAAATAAAGGGAGCCAGTGAAGGGTATCTAAGATTCGGCACAGCCGAATATAGCACTCTTACTTGTTTCTTTTCATTTATATATCTCAATTGTTATTACTTCTTAATGCTAGTCCAACTCGCCTCTAAAATGCCTATTGGCGGTGAGGCACCGCATTTTTCTGAATTCACTCTAAATGAAATAATATATGTATGTATGTAAGTATATTGGAGATAGCACGCAGCTATCTCATGCAGCATAATATCCACCCGATATAACTATTAAGAAATCATATGCATATCCGTGTTCGAAAAAACAAAACTAATAAATGTATAACTAACAATAATATTCATTTTAGTAAATATCTTTTATTTGCAGTCGAATTTATTAGTAAGAATATTTTCCTTCCATTGTTTTAAATAAGAACAAACATTAAAAGCATTCCTTTAGGTTATTTGAAATCTTCATTAAATTTAATTTGATTTTTAATGCCTTCTAATGCCATAACGCAAAACAAATGGGTGGGGTATGCAACAACAACAGCTGCATATGATGATATTCAATATCATAAAAGACTAACAACAATCTCTGTTACTTGTACATACACAATTAAATTGGTGTGTGGCAGCCACAGCGGCACCAAAAACAGAAGCCTATTATTGAATACAAAAAGCAACTGTTTCACTATACCAATTTATTATCACATTAACTGCCTACTCACACAAAACTGAATTCTTAGCAGCTATTGATTGTTAGTGGAATTTATTTGAAATCAGTGCGAGCGGGTAAGCAGTAAAAATAATATTAACATTTTAAATGGAATCTACGTTCAGTGAAATTAAGATCCAGCAATTATAATTTTTGACCTAATTTGTTATTTTTTAAATTAAGAATAGAAATAAATAAAATCCAGACTTCTGTCCAACTAGTTTGATAAAATTTCGTACACGTAGTTCAGAAATTAGAACGTGTTATTACTGTTAGTAGTGTATCTGTTTCTGTAGTACCTAAAGACTTAAATAAATTGATCTGATGAATTGCAAATAAACATTTTAAGAACTAGCAAAAAACAGAAGTTAGAAGTAATAATAGATACGTATGTATCTTATTTTATTTTTATTTATTTATTTCGTCAATGACCTACAATATCCTTACAAGCTTACTTAGTCTATTTTAATCTAAAAATATATCTAAAAGTCCTTATTCACTAATAAAATTCTAAAATGGTGGCCGTTTAGAAAAATCTATTGTAACCACATTATTCCAAGCATTTAATGCCCGTAATAGAGGCTCACGCATAACGTTATTAATAACATCTGTAGATATAATAAGTATAAAATAATTTATTGCGCCTAAGTCTTCTGAAAGGTACACAAAAATTAATCAAACCCAACAAGTATTCACAATCGATAACACCATTAATCAAATTATAGATTTTTACGACAGAATAATTATTTCGTCTTAAATAAAGAGGCTTTAAGCCTAAAAGCAAGCAAAGATAACAGTTGAGGTTAACAACAAGATGTTACGAAGGGAAAATTTTACAAATTTCATCTGAATTCTTTCAATTCTATTCGTATGGACGGCGGAAACGGGGTTCCATATAAAGGAACATCACGTATTCTGTATTGGAATAACTAACGGTTACGATTACTAGACTTACAATCATACAATCCTATAGAGTAAAAGCATAATTTTCAGAACTATTTTCCATTGGAGAAACTTACCGTGAAATCGTACTTATATTAATGAATTTGTAGCAGTAGAACGACAAGAAAAAAATTAATTGCGAAATACCTCCCTTCTTAAGTATATGCTCAAAATTTTTTAAACATTGGACAATTCTGGAAATTTAATTACTAATATCAGATTTATTACCTGCTTTAAAAATCGGGGTAATAGAAGCAACAGTCCTTCTATCTCCAAAACAACTATGCACTATCCTACTATCCATTTAAATAAAAAAGAAGCTAAATTTATCAATATCAATTCTGAAGGAGTTGTTTATATTTTTAGTACAGTTAATCATTAGCAGTTATTGCTAATTACAAAATGTTATTAAAAAAAACAGTTGCAAACGTATTAGCAATGTCATACCCAGAGCTCAATCACTTATTGTTCATTAAAATTAATTCTAGATGGATATGCTATACTCAAATAGACTTTAGATCTTTTGAAATTTCAAAATAGTATTGGATTACTTATGATTGTAGTTTCAGAATTTAATAAATATTGCTTGTATAAAAACTAATCAAAATAATATAATATACAACTTATTCCTAAGACTTTTCAACTTCTTTAAACCATTTGTGTGACAAACGAGGGACAAGATGACTGATTATATTATTTAAAGTACATTAACCCTTTATGTCCGAGAATACTTTTTATAATAAATATAAAAAAAAGTTATCAATTTAGTACCTAGGCATCCCCAAGAACTAATCAACATGACCAAATTTTTTATCCTGTTCCTGTTGTACTCAGAAAGGACCGTTGCCATATGGCAACGCCAGGCATTAACTCTACTTTTGAAATATTTAAAATACTTTTTTTGACTTGTATAGAATTATGTTTTTATTTCTTTTAGAATTTTATTTGATTGTAATCATACTTTTTATGAAGACCTAGTATGATAATTAGCAAAACATTTAACACATAAGCCAACGTCGCATTTCTTACAAGCCGTCCGACCAATTGTTTTACACAATTCTCCGACGCAACGGCGTTTATTAGTGATTGGAACCACTAGGTGATCTTTGCAATAGCGTAGGAATCTTCTTCATGTCGTCTTTTACGTAAAGTAGCTAGTCCGCTCCGCTTTCTGTCGGTTCCGAAATGCTTGCAATAATATATGGCAATTTGTCGTCTAAAATCTAGCTGACTCATATTCCCTTTTTCAATTCTATGAAGTTGCCAAGCATTTTGTACACAAACATCAAGAAGCCATGTGAAAATTGGACTCCACCATTTTTTTCCTCGATATCCAATGCGATAACAGTTGACGTTTTGATCTAATCGGTCACCTCCGCCCATATTCTTACTGTATACAGCTACAACGCATGGACGATGGACACTTATTTTCTTTTTCTCTTCTTTTGAATATCGTAAAATCTTGTTAAAGGAGCGGCGCCAAATGCTGTAGATGCAAGAAAAACCACCGCATTATCTAACCATTGTGTCAGGTTTATTTCAACTTCTTTTGCTGTTATGTGATCGCAAAAACTGCGCTTTTTTCGCTGTTTTATGTCTTTTTTCTTGGCTAGGGGACAGTCTTTTGGAATGCGGTTTTCCCGAATTATTCCAGTTGAAGAATATCCTCTGTCTTTCAAATAACAGAGCAACTGATAGCTTGTAAACAAATTATCAAAGTAAAACGAATATGGCAATTAGAACTTTTCTTCAGGAAGTTCGTCAATCATATTTATGAGAGGTGCAGCACATTTTCCGAAACATTGTTCATAACGTTCCCTCGATCGGGGATTTTTGCCTTGATAAATTTCAAAGTTAAGCAAATATCCGCTCGTACTACAGAGAGACCAAACCTTGTATCCGAATCTTATTGGCTTTCCTTTTATAAATCGTTTACAGCTATGTTTTCTAAAATATGAGATCATACTTTCGTCATACGACAAATTTTGTTCGGGATGAAAGTTCTTAAGCATATTAGCTTTTAAATGGTCTGTGATAGGACGATGCTTCAACATTTTATCAGGATCATTATCTTGTTGAGCCTTTCCTACGAAATGAAGACTGCTGCATATTTCATGAAAGCGATGTCGACGCATACTTTCAAGGACGAGATCATTTCGCAAATCATTCTCAACAGACCACATATCCCTTGTACTACTCGGAGCATTGTATCCTGTAATCAACAAAATGCCAATGAAAGTCCGAATTTCATCTGTAGTAATATCCGGATTCTTTTTTCCTCGGAAAACTGCATACTCATTAGATTTCGCCATGGTGTATTCTATCAGAACATCATCGAAATATTTTTCAAACTGTTCATGTGGTTGCAAATGAAGACAATCTTCGTAATTACTTTCAGGAAATATTGGAGTCGCTGGGACAGAGACATTCTTTTCCCAAGTATGCTGCTGTTTTCTTACAGTGGGTAACGGACATAAAGAAGATTTAGGCGTTACTTTGTTCAGAATAGTTGGGGATGAAGTAACAGATGATATCATACTGCCATTTAAAAGACCAATAGACAAATTTTCCGTAGAATTGTTAAAAACATCCTCTAGGATTTCCACTATTTCATTGTCATTTTTGTCAAAGTCTAGATCAAAACATAACCGCTCTCCATTTCTTAACACTATTTCACAATTTGATTTTAGCTGTGCAGGATAGACATTATCCGGAATCCCAGCCCCATCTTCTGGAGCTTTAGTTAGCGTCAGTTTTCTGGAAGAGGGCGAAAATACTTCTTAAACCTCAAATTTATATTACATACATTACAATTCGAATTTTATGATCTTGACACACTATTTAACAGAACTAAAACATCGCTTTTTAAGAGTAAAATTATCAAAAAAAAATTTTAAAAAGTTAGAAAAATTTGAACAAAAATAGTAACCTACTTTTTCATGAAATTCATATTAGCACAGTTACACAGTTTTTTTTAACACCTCTAAAGCACAGCCTATCTCGAAGACGCGTTGAACAAAACTGACCTTATTTCATGCTGACTAGAAAAAAGCGTATATGTTCTTTTCAATGCAGTTGTTGTTTTCTTATTTGCTCGTACAGTTTGTAACGGATTTCTTATTATATAAAGCTTTGTTGTGCGTTGCCACATGGCAACAGTAGGACATAAAGGGTTAATAAATATTATATTAAATTAGTGGGCTTCTCTGTCAGTTGTTTTCTGCAGAGTTGTAATATAGTAAAACTTCACCTACTCTCATTTCTCTAACTATCCCTTTCCTATAGTTACAGCACAATGCATCGCACGAATTACGTATTTATGTGCTGGGGTTTTTTAAAAAAGAATTCCTTTTCTTTTGTTTTAGTTTAACCCTTTTCTTGATACCCTTTGAAATAAAAAGAGACACGGTGATATTTAGTTATAATTTGATTTATTGTGGCCTGTTTAACGGAGGGATTAGAACTGATTTTTATTTTACATATTACTTAAAAGTTAACTTAAACTCAATCATAATTGTTGCATCAGCTCAATTCTGATTGGTTGACTTTATGAAAATTTTCATATCTCAAAATGCTATCATTTGCACTTTTATTACTTGAGAACATTTTTATTCTTAAAAATGCTTTTAAATTAATTTACCTTATGAAATTGCAGAATTGCAATTTATTTGTTATTTTAAATTCTCTTAATATTTTTGTGGGAACTGAAATGAAATTGAATATCTTTTTTCCGTTGCACTAATTTTCATAAAGTCAAATTACTTTGCAACAATTTCACAATATTATTTTATTTCTTTATTGCTTCTAAGAACTTATCAAATTTATCAGGGATATATGTAACTACCGCCTCCTTTAAATTAGAATGCTCCTGAATTCTATTATTTAATTTTATTTTAATATGTTTATGTTTTATTATTATTACCAGTATTAAAACTATTACTGCAATTATTATTAGAATATTACATCCAAATGAAATATTAGAGTGGTATTTCAAAGCTTTAATATTTTGTATGTTATTTTTATGTTCTTCTTCTATTTCTAGAAATGATAATTTATTTGAAAAATTTTGAATTCTATTTGGAATGTTAATTATTTGTTTTTCTTCAATACTTTCAATAATATTTGAAAAATAGTAATCTTTAATTTTTATTGAACAATTATTAAAAGTGATTAAAACGTTTCCGTTTAGTACAGTTTCTTTTAAAATACAAGTTCCATTAACAGTAATATTTATTGCGTTTTTAATTATTATTGTGTCTATATCTAATTTTATAATTCCTGGTCCTTATTTTTAATTAGTTGACAATTTTTTTTTATTGTACAATGATTACTTAATTTTGATTCTTTTATGTGTTTATTTTTTTTGTATTGGTATGTTTTATTTTCAAATTCAAAGATCTGTTCTATGAGAGAATCAATTTCCTTATTGTGAATATTTGATAGTGGAACAATATATCTTAGCTTAATTGCTACGAATGTTTTTGGTATTTTAATTCCTAAAACTAGACAAGAGTTATTAAAAAATGTTACTCCAAATTGAATATATTTTAACTTTTCATAGTTAATTTCATATTTTTCAATTTCTTTACTGGTTAATATACTAGGGTGTACAATTCCATACTTTGCCGAAATTACATTTTCTTGTAAATGTTCTATTTTATTCTTTATTAGTTGTATATTACTTAACTGTTCTAAATATAAACTTTTATTGTTTTCAATTTCTAAAATTTTGCTTATAGAATTTAACTCTTTTTCAATCTTAATCCTATCATCATTTATTACCTGTTTTATGTGACTTAAAGATTTATTAAAATAATCATTAATTATTATCTGTTGATTATTATTTTCCACAAAATCATTAATATTAAATAATTGTTTTTGAATATTTTGTCGATCTTCGTCGTCCATAGTCCCGAATAACCATTTTTGTAAACTACCTATACCATTAATTAATCCAGCTCTTTGTCTGTGTTGTCTCGGTAATAAAGTTAACAGTTTGGTTTTTGTGTCACTTAGTTCTGAGTTCAATATTCCCTTATTTTCAATCCTCATTAATTTTATGTTTTCCGATATGTTATTTAAAATTTCTTCAAGGTCATGAAGATTAATTATGTGTAGCACTATGTCCGTTTCAGTAACAATTTCCTGATTTTTCATGTATATGTCCGTGTATCCCTTTTGTTCCGTCAAAAGTTTTGTGGTCATTCCTCCCTTAATCATTGGTGTCCGACTCATTATCATTAGGCATATCATTAGTATCTGTAAATTTATATTGTCGTTTAATGTTACAAGGATGAATGTTATCTAAACGTCCCTTTCTATATTTAGGCTGTTCCTTATGTCTAACTGCTTTATAATTCTTAATGAATCCTTCCTCCCTATTTTCTCTGTAATCTTCCCGTGATCTGTTACTTTTCTCTATTAAGCGTTTTTTATTTTCTTCTAAACTTATTCTAACTTTGTTCGCATCTATTTTATTCTGCTGAACATCGTTGGGTGTACACTGAATGGTTGAATGATATCTTTCATTGTAGTTTCTAATTGATTTTTGAATTAATTGCTTTACCGATAATTCCCTATTTGTTTTTTACAATATTCTAAACTTTTCTGCGATAGTATTGTGCAAACGTTCTATATCTGAATTACCTGTGTGACTGTTGGGTTTAGTAAGATGTAACTCTACATTTTCATCGTCCAAAAATTCCCTTATTCTAGCAGCCTTGAATTCATTATCTGCAATTATTTTCCTCGGTTTACCTATTCTAGCAAAATGTTCCTCCAATTGTTCTATTATTGTTATATTATTTCTGTCGTTCAGTGAATATGCCGCCGCAAATTTAGAAAATTTATCTATTACCGTCAAAAAATGGAAACCCCTCATTACATATGTGTCTACATGGACTATGTCATTTTTCCCTAATGGTGTTTCTGTAGCAAAAAATTTTGGTTTGATGGGATTTCGGTCGTATTTTACCTCTTTACAGATATCACATTGGTTGATTACCAATTGTATTAATTCCATCAGTTTTGGGTAGTATATTTTGTATTTAATTTGATTGTATGTCTCAAGTATGCCTGAATGCATGCTTTCTCTGACATGATAAAAAGATATTTGTCGAATGGTTTCTACTTCAGTATCTATATCTTGTGCCCTCATGGTGCATTTAGTGAAATTTATTTGTCTGTCATTTGAGAACATATTAATTAATTTTTCTTGCACCTCGTTGTATTTTCCTTCTGAAAGTTCGGAATATATGCCTATTTTTCCCTTTTTTATATATCTTCTAAATATTTCTCCCATTGTATTAAAATCTGCTTCTGCTATGAAGATTATTCTTTTGCCATGCAATGTTTTCATTTCTTGAACCTTATTGTTTGTCAGAATAATCTGAGTTTTATATTTGTTGACAATATCTTCCTTAATAAAAAACTTATCCTGTAAATTTTTGTCAGCTGAGTGCACTGTTGCCATGGATACGTTGTCATCTTCCAAATTATTTATTATATTGGAATTTGTTTCATTATCCTGATTTTCCCGATCACATACTTCATTAGCATTTTCCAATCTACTTAAAAAGTCTGCAACTCTATTTTCTTTGCCTTTAATGTATTCAATATCAAAATCATACTCTCCCAGCTTTAAAAGCCATCTTTGATGTCTCGGAGACATATCTTTTCCTTTATATTTCGCATGTAAAAATTTTATTGGTTGATGATCTCTTAAGATTGTGAATTTTCTCCCATAAAGATATGGTCGTAAGTAATTTACACTCCATAATATTGCTAAGAATTCTTTATCAGTAGCTGAATAATTTCTTTCGTGATTGTTCAATGTTCTTGAAGCGAAACAAACTGGGTGTCCTTCTTGCGAAAGCACAGCGGCAATGGCACAGTTGGACGCATCTGTCGTTAATGTGAATTTTTTATCAAAATTCGGATATCTAAGGATTGGATGCGATGTAATTAGAGTTTTTAATTTTTTAAATGCTTCTATGTATGTTGGGTCTTTTATATTTATTTTTACTCCTTTTTTTAAATATTCTGTTATTGGTTGGGCTACTTTGGCGTAATCCCTTACAAACTTTCGATAGTATCCTGTTAAGCCCAGGAAACTTTTGATTTGTTTCTCCGTTCTAGGTATTGCTACTTCTTGAATTACTTTTATTTTATTCGGGTTAGGTTTAAGTCCTTCCTTTGTCAAAACATGACCCAAAAATTCTGTTTCCTTTTTCATGAAATTACACTTGTCTATCTGTATCTTTAAATTGGCTTTCCCCAGTACCTTAAAAATGTCTGTTATTGCTGTTATATGCTCCTTTAAAGAAGTACTAAATATAAGTATGTCGTGTAAGTAAACTACACAGGTTTTATTAATGAAGTCCCGCAAAGTTTCGTTCATAAGTCGTTGGAATGTCGCTGGGGCATTTTTTAACCCAAATGGCATTCTGATAAATTCGTAAAGTCCGTGAGGCGTCACAAAAGCTGTCTTTCCCTACCTTTTTCTTCTATCAAAATCTGGTGGTACCCTTTTGCTAAGTCCAAAGTGGTAAAATACTGTGGCCGTCCTAACTTGTCCAGAATTGCATCAATGTTGGGCAGTGGAAATTTGTCGTCAACAGTTATTTCATTAAGCTTTCTATAGTCCACCACGATCCTATATTTTTTCTCCCCAGAGTTATCTAGTTTTTTGGGAACTACTATCAAAGGACTCGCATAGCGTGAACAACTTCCATTTCTTTTATCTGTCGTCTTACCTCTGCCTCGTGTTGCGGTGGATATCTATATAGTTTTGCATTTATCTGTTCTTCTGTCGTTGTCCGTATTCTGTGTTTTATTTCCATTGTACTGGTTAATTTATCGCCTTCTTTATAAAACAAATTTTTAAATCTACATAAAAGTTTTCCTATTTCCTCATATTCTTCAGAGTTTAAATGGTCTAGTTGAATTCTGTCCCATTCGAACTCGGTTCCTTCTAATGTACAAACCCCGATATCTTTGTACGGATTTATTAGGAATTTGCAAATTTTTGTATTAAATGATACGTAACCATCTATTAAATTTATTACTGTATCAAAACAGTTTAGTAAATCTATCCCTATTATGAAATTATATTTTCGTCCTTTAAAATCTATCATTTTCCATTTAATTTTCGTATATGTAGGAACATTAAATTCCTTGGGAGCATCCGTTATCGCTTCATATTTAATTTCTTCTTTCGTAGTTATGGTGCTGAACTTGATTGGTTCTCTTAATAAAATTATTTTACAATTTTGTATATTTATATCTGTTAAACTAATGTTGGCTCCCGTATCTATCAATGCAATATATTTCTTTTCATTAATTGTTATTACTATGGTGGGTAAATAGTCCGAGTGGGTTTTTGAAAAAAACTGATTCTGGCTTTGTCTGACCTGGCCAATATTGTTTTGATATAGGTTTGGCTCAGAGCGTCCTGCTACTTGATCGACACTCGTCCGTATACCTCCAAATTCATTTTGTCCGCTTTGGCCTTGCCAGGTTTTATTCCAACGATTCCGTTCGGAATTTGCCTCTGGGTTTCCTGCCTGTACGGCTCTTTCGCAATTGCATGTGTTATAAAATTTTTTATTACTTATTTCTATATTCTCAACCTACATAGGTTCGGTTCGGTCTTGCCTGGGTTGATTCCAGCGATTTTGTCCGTAATTTGGCCCAGGGTTTCCTACCTGTGCGAACCTCTGGAAGTTCCCAGGATAATTCTGGTTTCTATAACGACCTGAACTATTAAATGGTCTGTTCCAATTATTATTCCTGTTATTATTATCATTATTTCTAATTTGATTGAAACTTTCATTTCGTTCTTGCGCATAATGGCCATGTTTATTTTTATAATGATAATGATTTACATTCGAATTATGTTTGTTAGATTTAAATTTCCTATACTCTGGCCTAATACATGTATCCTCGAATCTTCTTCTCGTTAAAATCCTAAGTATATCATTTATATTGTTTTCCTCATAAATTTTGTCTAACAATACACCCTGTGTCATTTCCTTTACAGTATTAACTAATAGACTATCTATATTTGAGAGGTCTATATAATGGTTATCTTGGTAATAAATAATTAATTCATCTGACTTATATTTAACATTTTGAACTTCTATTATTAGTTTACTTACCGAATGTACTTTCAAGTTTGCGATTATTTTGTAGAGATGATGTGGTTCTATGCTGGGTCTGTATCTCAATTTAAGCGTTTCTTTGATGACTTGCCAATTATCAGGTGTTGGTATATTTATTAAGATGTCCTTAGCTTGGCCCTGGATAACCTTGTAGAATATCGTTCGTACCACTTCTTTCTTTAGGTTTTCGTCCGAAATTGTTGAGAGTAAATATTCGATGCTGCTGAAAAAGCTGTTGATTGTTACTTTGCCTGTTCCAGTAAAGGTGGGTAGATGATTTATAGTTTTGAAGATGTTGTCTCTTGTAAAGTTGAAGTTGTTTTGTTGATCTTGGTGTAGTTGATTTTGAGGTTGTACTTGTTGATGATCTTGCTGCTGAAGTTGTTGTTGTAACTCCATATATGCCCTTCTCAAGCGTTCCAACTGCTGGTCTTTTCTGGCAAGTTCTTCTGCCATAGAATGTTGAGCCTGTTCCTCCATTATAGGTCTCAGTACGTGAAATCGCCGTGCTTTATTTTCTTTGGATTTTTTATCAATTTTGACTATTGATTTTGGGTCCTTTTAACTTTAAGCTTTCGTGAAGGACTGCCAAAAAATTTTTTTTTTTGTTTTAATGTTCTGGTCCTGTTCGCTTATTTATTTTATTTATAAAACTCAGAATTCTCAGAGATTTGCTTTCCGTTTAATGGCGTTCACTTTTTATTTTAAATGTTCCCTGCATAAAACTCTTTCCTGTTTTATGGTGTTCACTTTTTATTTTTAAATCTTCGCTGCATAAAACTTTTTCTTGTTTTATGGTGTTCACTTTTTTTTTTAAATGTTCACTGCATAAAATTCTTTATTGTTCTATGGTGTTCACTTTTTATTTTTAAATGTTCACTGCATAAAATTCTTTATTGTTCTATGGTGTTCAATTTTTATTTTTAAATGTTCAGTGCATAAAATCCTTTTTTTTTGTTTATGGTGTTCACTTTTTATTTTTAAGTGTTCACTGCATAAAATACTTTATTGTTTTATGGTGTTCACTTTTTATTTTTAAGTGTTCACTGCATAAAATTAAATTTTGCCTCGAGCGATGCTTTCGCTTATAGGCCCTACCAGTGCGGCTGAAACGCACATCGTTATAAGCTAAAAAATTTTCCTATATTTTTTTTTTCTTGTTCGTTCGAACACTGGATCCCGTTCACTGACTTTGGGATCCTACCGACTGCGCCAATTACGTATTTATGTGCTGGGGTTTTTTAAAAAAAGAATTCCTTTTCTTTTGTTTTAGTTTAACCCTTTTCTTGATACCCTTTGAAATAAAATGAGCCTTTATTTGTACATATGTATGTTAGGAAATCTATGTTTTAACATATATTAATAATGTTAGGCACACGCTGTCAAATTAAACGCAATTTCCTTGATGTTTAGTTTTTCTGGCAGAAAAATATTTCGGCAAACTAAATCCCCGCAGTTTCTTAATATAAAAAAACTTACATTTTGTAACTAGGGTTAGAATGTTTGTGTAAATACATGTTTGTCCTTGAACGTAAATAAAAAATCTTTCCGAATCGCGAAAATTACCGACAAAATGACGTCAGTTGTTAGTGCATATTTGAAAATAAATACATATTTCATTATAAATGTAAATTTTTAATTTATGCATATGATATTATAAAAAATTAATTATTAAATGTAAAACAAAAGTTTCTTGAAAGCTCCTTTACGTTTTGCAGCATTTAAAGAAAAATATCCCGAGATACGGCTAACCCCGCAGCCTGTAGTAACTGTCGACTGTTATACTGAATATTTTAGCGAGTTCAAAAATTGTTTCGAAGATCTAAATGTTGCAGATAATATTTCTATTAAACAGTGAATTATTCCACAATGAACTATTAGCATTTAAATATGCACCCATGACTGCTACTACCGTGGGACGTTCATTTTCATTATATAATTGTTGTTTATTCCATATGATTTGGTAAAATTTTTGTTAAGAATGCAATGAATGTGAATATTTTAAGTCTTTGCAAAAAAAAATAATAAATGCGTCTTTACCTATTTTAGACAAACATTTTTTTATTTTTAATGTACGTTGTATGTACATAAAATGCGATTTTAAATGCATGAAAATTTTATACCGTGTTATAATATTGTACCCTATAAAAAAGTTTTAAAATTAACTGAATTTATTTTTGGAAAATCTCTTTATATATATATGTATATATATAGAATCATATTTGATTTTTTGTTTTGCCTTTCTGCCGTCGTTATTGCTTGTGTTAAGATGTTGCTCGACTTGATGGAATGCCAACAAAAGTTGACAATTGTTAAATTCACAAGCTCGTATTCTTTTTTTTTTTTTTTTTTTTTTTTTTGGCGTGTTAGGTAGGGTTGCAAATGCCTTCGCACTTACAGAGACCGTCGTCTTCTGCGTCGAGTGGTGTTGCCACTAAAAAATTCCCTCTTTCTCCTCTGGGTAGATTCCTCCCCGGGACCGCTTTCCGCATTACTTCGGGAAGGCCGAGAGCCACGTCCCAATCAGGACCACTCTCACTCACCCACGTCTGGGTCCGCCAAGTCCGCAGCCGGCGCCATGGCCCCGGCCTGTATCGCCTGGTCCCCGTTAGAGGGGCCCCGCTATGCAGCAGCGCATCGAGGTCCCTCTTCTTTCTCCGCAGAACGTATCCCACGTACTGTGCCACAGCGTCCCAATTGTCCTCACAATCGAGCATCCTCCCTATCAAGGTGGCAGGAGCGAACCCACCAACCCGCTGCGACATTGCACCTCTCTCAGTATGCCACCTGGTGCAGTCGAAGAAAGTGTGTTCTGCATCATAATCCGTAATACCACAGTAAATACAGTCGGGACCATCTGCCCTGCCCATCCGGTACAGGTACTTTCGGAAGTATCCGTGGCCCGAGAGGAATTGTGTCAGGAAGTAGTTAACTTCTCCAAATTTCCTCCGAATCCATACTTCCACGCAGAGAATGAGCCTCGCCGTCCACCTGCCGACCGTGTCCGCGGTCCACCTGTCCTGCCATCGCCGGACAGTTTGGGGTCTCAGACCAATAGCACCAACACCAGGGCCCTCCCCCTCGAGTCCCAAGCCTCCCACCGGTCGCGCGCCAAGAGGTCTATGGGTATTTCCCCACATATCACCAGGACCGCAGCGCCCGAGACCGTGCGGTAAGCCGAAGCAACCGTAAGGGCCACCGTCCGCTGTACCGCTTTGAGCACCCTGCGTTTGGTTCTCTCACCCAGTACATTTCCCCAAATCTCGCTCCCATGCAGCAAGATCGACTTCGTGACCGCCATAATCAGCCTCCTCTTGCTCTGTGTCGGGCCTCCGACATTCGCCATGAGTCTGCTCAACATGCCAGTCATCTTCGCCGCCCTAGTCGCCACATGCCGTATTTGGGCCCAGTAAGTCAGCCTACAGTCGAGTCTGACGTCCAAATACCTTATGGCAGTCTGGGTAACCAGAGAATCATCCCCTATCCGCATGCCGACGCCGAGTGGTATGTGTGCCCGCGTCATCAACATCACCTCGGTCTTCTCCCCGGCCAATTCCAAGCCGTGGTCCTCAAGCCACATCCGGGTCCTAATCATGACCCGGTTCAGCTTCCCCCTGGCGTCATCCATATCCCGCGCCAAGATCACCGCCGCTATATCATCCGCGTATCCCACGAGCTGAGCATGCTCGGGCATTTCCACCCCAAAGATCCCATCGTAGTTCAGATTCCATAGGTCCGGGCCCAGCACAGATCCCTGGGCCGCGCCGGACGTGATCGTCCTGCTCCTCCGTCCGTCGGCGTATCGTACAACAGTACCCGATCGTCCATATAACTACGGAGAATTCTATACAAGTATCCGGGAATACGGAACCTCCCCCGTAGCGCCTCTAGAACATCAGCCCATCGTAGGCTGTTGAAGGCATTCCGAACGTCGAGTGTTGCCAGGACAACTATGCGCTTCGGATAATAGCGCCTCTCGCTCTGAGCGCGCTCGAAGCTCTCAACCACATCAGCAATCGCCCCGAGCGTTGACCTGCCAGGTCTGAAGCCATGCTGTCTATCCGACAGCCGCCCAGCCATCCTCACGGCCTCCGCCAGCCTTCTTTGCAGTAGCTTCTCTAGCAGCTTGCCGGCACCATCCAACATGCAAAGTGGCCGATAAGCCGATGGCTGGGTCGGATTCCCCCTGCCCTTGTTAACAAGCACGAGCCGCTGTGTCTTCCAGCGTCATGGGAAGACGCCCTGGACTAAACAAGCATTATATACCGGAAGCAATGTTTCCGGCCTGCTCTCAGCCAGGATCTTCAGCACCTCCGACGGTACCCCATCCGGGCCAGGGGCTTTCCCCGTCCTAAGAGCTCCGGCGGCGATCCTCAGCTCCTCCCCGGTAAAGTGCGATGGCACCTCATCATCGTAGGACCCACGTTCGCCGCCCAGCGGAGGGTGTGTGGAGAACAGGCCCCGCACAATGGCATCGATCCGCGCGCCGTCCAATTGCACCCCAGCGCGGCTCGCGTCCAATTTTCGCGCCACGATCCTATAGCTGAGTCCCCATGGATCACGGTTCAGGTCGCTCCGAAGTTTTTTTTTTTTTTTATCTAGGACCAGCACTCAGGAGATGACTCCTATACATGCGAAGCATTGTGTTGGGAACTATAAGAAAGGGATAGTAGGAGAAACGACAGGAGTTGAAGCTTAATTAATTATTTTGCTGCTCTGCTTTCGCACGTTCTTTAGTTTTTTATACTCGTAGCAGTGCTGAAGCTTCGGTTTAGTAGCCATTTTTATTATTATTTTACTTCGCCGGTGCTACACAATACCGACGAAGGAGGGCGTTCTGATGTGATTGTGGATTGCTATCAGCTGAAGCCGGTATTGTTCAGTGACCAGTGACTATGCCTTCGCCACTGAAACCTTCCGACAACAATTGACACACAAAGACACACTAATGCACATCAGAAAAATGCGAGATGTTTATTTTTATTTTAAAAATATTTTTGTCAGAAACTGGGGTTGAACCCAGGTCTGTTTTTTGGTTGTGTAGTCAACGTGCAGACTACCATCCATAGTGCCATCGCCACCCTCAGTTCCTCCCATTTCGCCCTCTTGCTCGCCATAATCGCACGACGCAACGCCCCGCGGGACCGCCTGTACTCTTGGGCGTCCAGTAGAGCCTCGCCGGCCCGGCTAGCCCTAGTATAGACCCTCCTATTGCGGAGGCAGTCACGCCTGAGTCCAGCAATCTCCGGCGTCCACCAGTACACAGGTCGCCTCCCCGCCCGTCGCGACAATCGGGGCATCGATGCTTCGC
Organism: Dexiosoma caninum; assembly: GCA_963924685.1. Lineage (NCBI taxonomy): Eukaryota > Metazoa > Arthropoda > Insecta > Diptera > Tachinidae > Dexiosoma > Dexiosoma caninum. The sequence goes on from OZ004725.1 coordinate 57,319,184, forward strand.
ATCCACGGACAATGCGCTGCATCATAGCACCCGCCAGGGAGTCAGCGTCTCCCCCACCGTCCAAAACCGTAGTACCGTCGAAACCGGCCAAGAACGACCCGCGGTGTAACATCGCGACGTTCCAACCACGCGCGCCTCTCCCGCCGTGCGCCCGCGCGACGCCCGCCTCCGATACTATCCCAAATTCAACATACTGGTGATCACTCCCAGTATATTCCTCGAGCACCCTCCATCCTTCAATCATCCCAGACAGATTCTCGGATACCAAAGTGATGTCAGGAGTGGTGAACTGGCACCTCGGCCGCCTGAAGGTGGTCGCACCACCAGCGTTCATGACCACCAGGCCAAACCTGGCCGCCATATCCAGGACGCACCTCCCCCTCGTGCTCGGCACCGGATCACCCCACTTCACAGCCCTGGCATTGAAATCACCGGCCACCACAAAGGGTCCGGCCATACCAGCCAGAGCGTCCTCGATAGCGGCCATCTTCACCCTAAATCGCGCCACACTATCGCTAGGAGTGAGGTAACAGCTCACCAGCACAAAACCGCCGATCCGAGCACACGCATAGCCGCAGCCGATCCCGTACCGCGCAACCGCGAGTTCACCGCCGCCAGGTAGCCAGAGCGCCGCCGTACCCGTTTCGTCCCCGAGCCAGAATCCTCGGTGCATCGGACCGTATTGTTCGCCGATAACAACCACGTCCGCGCCCCTCTCTCACATGCTCGTATTAATGTCGTATGCATTGCGTAGTCATTTTTTTACATAAGTATGTTATTTTTGTTGATGGTAATTTTCATACAAAAATGTGTTCTGAATTATTTTAATGTGCTGTGTTTTATGCAAAATATAATAAATAATAATAATAATAAATAAAACAAAATAAACGTTTGCACGCCGACGTTGACGTTTGGCTCTTCTACACTCTATAATTTAAACTCCTTGTTAATTTGAAATCTCGATTATTTTAACTTTTTCTTTAGTCCCTTGAATTTCAAATTATCGAGAATCGCAGCCACGTTTAATTTTAATTTAATTTTTTGATTAGTTTTATCAAAATTGCTTATCGTGAAATATATAAAAACTAATTCGTATCAAATTTAAATTTCCATACCGCGGACAATTTCATAGAAAAAAATTAAATGAAAAAAAAATTTTTTTAAAGAAGAAAATATAAATACGATAAAACAACGAAAATAAAAATTTGTCTGTTCACAAGCACATAAAAACTTATCGCCTTTATTGAACGATAAGCCATACGCATGAGCTTGTGAATTGATCAATTACACAGTGGTACAAAATTGAATGAAGTAGAAAAACCTGGGACCGGATATTATTTTTCTTGTAGGTGTTGTCGAGTTAAAGAAGAATCCAATAGTGAAATATGCCGGACACCTCCAAAATCCGGATTTACGGTTAAAAACCCGGTTTTTGTACCTTTGCGCACTTATAAGCCTGTAATTTTGTTGATAATAATCCGATTTTTAATTTCTTACTAGATTTGGAAAGAAGTAACTGAGATCTTTCGAAAGATATATAATTTATCTAAGAAAACTTGAGAAATGTGGGTGTTATTGTCGAGCAAACACAACTTTTGTAGATTGTTCAAAAAATTTTCAACTTTGGTGACGTTTTTATACATTATAATGTAATAAACTATAATACTATTGAATTATTTAAAAAAGTACGTTTATTAACGATTACAACGCATATTTGGGGATAAAAATAGATAAATAATTGACTGAGTTATTAAACTTTTCATGAAAACAAAATTTTTAACAAAATGCCTGCACAATATTTTTGGTGTTGTTTTTATGCACTTTCTCTAAAATTACAAATCACTGTTAGCCTAAACACAACTTAGAATTACAACAAATATTTGTAATGAGAGCTTTACTCATGTTTGTTTGTCAATATTGCTGTAATACATTAAAAAAGAAGAAAATTCTACCTTCGTTTGTTTTGTCCTTTACTACGCCTATGATTTGGCATCATCAGCCATATCATAAACCAAATGATTGCTACTTTTGTCAAACCGATGTTTTAAGTCACTGTTTTAAAACGCGCAAAAACATTAAGTACGCAAATGTTGTAACTGTTACAAAATCAATAGCTCTAAGTAATGATCTACCGACAACGAGCAAATCTGACGATGTAACAGAAAAAGATTTTGAACAAGAAGAGTTCCATCCATCCAGATCTACAACAACGGAGCTGCATTTTTTGTCAAAAGCTGATTTCGACGATCTTGTTCGCGATTTACACTTGTCAAAGCGGCAATATGAAGTCCTCGGGTCGCGATTAAAGCAGTGGAATTTGGTGGAAAAAGATTTCGTTATAACATCTGGTAGAAAGAGTGACCGGACTTGGTTACTTGAAGAAAGTTTTAAGACTAGTTCCAATGACAGTGATCTCGTGTATTGCGTTTATGTACCAAAACTATTTTCGGCATTAAATCACAATTATAATGCAGATGAATGGCGACTTTTCATTGATGGTTCATGTAAAAGTAAGTTTTCTTATAAAAATGTATGACTTTATTTTTATTAATTTAAGATTTGTAATGTAATATCTAGCCTTAAAAGCTGTTTTATTGCATAACCAAAATCAATTACCTTCAGTTCCAATCGCATATGCGACTAATACAAAAGAAACTTACGAAGTGAAGAAAAATATACTAATGTTTGTTAGCTATACCACCCATAAATGGAAAGTCGTCGCTGACTTAAAGGTTTTGACAGTTTTATTTGGTATGCAAGGTGGTTACACATAGTATCCGTGCTATCTTTGTGAATGGGATAGTCGTGCACCGAATCGTTATGATAGCAAAGTATGGCCATCTCGCGAGTCACATAGAATAGGCTGGAAAAACATTTTAAATGACCAATTAGTTACAGTTGAGGACGTTATTCTGCCACCACTGCATCTTAAACTGGGATACATGAAACAATTTGTAAAAAAATTAGATGTAAACGGCGACGCTTTTTGTCATCTCAAAGCGGTGTTCCCAAAACTAAGTGAAGCCAAAATAAACGGAGGTATTAATTAATTTGTTTACATATCTAGTACGTTTTTATCTGTTTTGATAACTTTTAGGTATTTTTATTGGACCTCAAATTCGAAAAATTATGAGAGATGCAGATTTCATTAACAAGCTAAGTTCCGTTGAAAGACGTGCATGGAAGAGTTTTGTTGCGCTATGCGATAATTTCCTTGGAAATCACGACGACTATGTCACAGTTGTCAATGAGTTTTTAAGTGCGTATGGTGAAATGGGCGGCAACATGTCCATAAAAATTCATTTTCTGCATTCGCATTTGGACTTTTTCCCAGATAACCTGGGCCAGTTCAGTGATGAACAAGAACAAGGAAAAACGCTTTGAAGGAAAAAATATAATAAAAATGATTTCAGAATATTGCTGGTCACTTAAACGAGACTTAAAAAAAAAAACGGTCAAGCAAACACTTTTGAGTTAAATGACCAAAAATAAAATTTGCATAAAATGTTTAAAAGTTTATTTTCATGAAAAGTTTAATAACTCAGTCAATTATTTATCTATTTTTAACCCCAAATATGGATTGTTCTTTAACTCGACAAGACCTACAAGAAAAATAATATCCGGGCCCAGGTTTTTTGGACTGTCGCACCGTGTTAATATCAGTTGGTACAATGAAATAAAACCAATTATGGTAATTTCAATTTGATACGAAATAGGGAAGAAGTTTATCACGATAAGCACTTTTTATTAAAATAGTTTGAAAATTAAATTGAAAAGAATTAAATCAATTTCATAGTTTTAACACATTTTTTTATGAAAAATACAATACTGTGTGATAAAACGATTAAATTACGCATGGGGAGTTGCGAATTGAAAAAATATATGTATATTACAGTTGTGTCCAATTGTACTCGTAAGTTTTTTTTTTTTTTTTATCTGGGACCAGCACTCAGGAGATGACTCCTACACATGCGAAGCATTGTGCTGGAACTATAGGAAAGGGATAGTAGGAGAAATGATAGGAGGTGAAGCTTAATTATTTTTATTTTTGCAGCTCTGCTTTCGCACGTTCTTTGTTTATACTCGTAGCAGTGCTGAAGCTTCGGTTCAGTAGCCATTTTTATTATTTTTTACTTCGCCGGTGCTACACAATACCGACGAAGGAGGGCGTTCTGATGCGATTGTGGATTGCTTATCAGCTGAAGCAGGTATTGTTCAGTGACCAGTGACTATGCCTTCGCCACTGAAACCTTCCGACAACAACTGACACATAAAGACACACTAATGCACATCAGAAAAGTGCGAGATGTTTATTTTTATTTTAAAATTTTAGTCTGAAACTGGGGTTGAACCCAGGTCTGTTTTTGGATTCGTAATCAACGTGCAAACTACCATCCATCGTGCCATCGCCACGAAATAGAAAATAAATTTAAAGCATCATTATAGTAAAATATTTTTTATAGATGTTGAATAACTTTGTGTGTTTCGTAGTTAACTTCTTCTTTTCAAATGCAGAGAGCTGCAAAGGATATATCTGTAAGAAAATATAATTATGAAGCTCTTCAATATAGGTTTTATAATTATGGGTTTTGGTTGCAATCGTAAAGATTAGTTTGTCGAAAGTGACTGGTTGTTTCTGCAATGGTCACCTGGAAGTTCTCGCTGCAAAGAATTCGTTTAAAATTCTATGACTATTCAATTACTTTTATTAAGTAATTTCTTAACTTTATGTTAATTTAGATTTATAATTTTGGTTCTAAACCTGTTTTATACAATTGTCCTCCAAAAAAGACGACATATTCTGAATTTTCTTTGTCATCATACATGATTTTTAAGCAATTGGCAATACAACATAGATGACCAGTAGACCGCACCACCTTACAGGTAAAAAAAATTGCTCCGTACACCCCATAATATAACGTATTTTTCGACAATGGCCATTGGCTTCCAGTATTCCATTCTAGTATTTATCCACCAGATCTCTGTTTCTACCACCCTAATGTCAGAAAATTAAAACTCGTAAAAGAACAAAGTTTTGCTAAGAAGTAATTCGGTAATTACTACAGAACAGTCAACATTTGCAGTCTGATCTACTTCTGATGTTACGAAATTGTGTTTATCTCTAACTAGTTCGCTTCCAAACAAATGCAAATGACATTTGAAATTACGCCAAGCATTCATCATGTAAACGGTTTGTTACTAAACTGGCAATTACATGGAATAATACCGTTACTACTCTCTAACTTTGTTTTGCTATTATTATTGGTTTTACCCGTGAAATAACAGTTGGAATTGCAGCTACAGTGACTCAATGTTATAATGGGACAAGCTGTTTATCCAATAACTTTCGAATTATTTTTTTGAACTTATTGGTTTAAGAAGAAAATAAAATTATATTTATACTTTTATTTTTATTATTTATTAAGAACATAAATAAAAAATACATTGACTACCGTCACTGGGATATAAAAACAAAAAAACTAAAACAACACAGAAAATCCTGTCAAAGTAATAATGGGACAATGTAATAAAGTAACAAGTTAAGTATTAAATATATAATGTTTAATATTTAGTTGGAAGGCCTTTTTTCTCTATTACAGCCTTCAATCGATACGGCATAGATTTCACAAGTTTTTGACAGAATTATGGGGTTATTCTACCCCATTCCTCTTTCAGAGCACTAATTAGGTCCGATTTGCAACTTATTTGGTAATTTCTTAATTTTTCTTCTAAATAGGCCCATACGTACATGTGGGCAATTGTAAAGCAACCAACACCTTACATTGTGAGCCTTATGCTTGGGGTCATTGTCTTGGTAGAAGTAATAATCATTCGCCAGTCCCAATTTCTCTGCTGTTTCTGCAAGATTAGCACGCAGGATGTTGATATAATATTTATGATCCATAATTCCTTCAATAATGTGAAGGTTACCGGGACCAGCTGCTGATATTGCACCCCACACCATAACTGACCCCAAGCCATGTTTAACAGTAGGTCTCAAATTTTTTTCTGACAGTTCTTCATTTGGTCTTCTCCAAACGAATGACCTTCCATCCGATCTGAATATGTTATATTTGCTTTCGTCAGTGAATATTACCTTATTCCAGAATGATAAATCCTTGTTTCTGTGGTCTTTAGCAAAGCGCACTCGTTTAAGCTTATTAACCTTATTAATAAAAGGTTTTCTCCTAGCTACCCGGCCATTATAATTGTGTTTCCTTAGCACATTTCTTACCGTTTCGGGATTAGCTTTCTTTGCTAGATGTATTTCCGCTTCAGCAGCAAGTCTGGGAGCGCTTAAGTAGGGTTTTTGTTTGATTTGTCGCATAAGCCATCGTTCATCCGCGTCGGAAAATATTTTTCTTTTGCTTGGTTTTGCTACATTTTGAAAAGTTTCTGTACCTCCATATCGTTTTATGATGTTAAACACTGTAGATTTTGGTTTATTTACTATTTCCGCAATATTTCTCACGGTTTTTCCTGATTTCGAATGTTCTAATATCAGTTTTCTGATTTGAGGCGATGTTTGTGAACCCCGTGGCGCCATATTTTAATTTTCTTTAAAAACTTATCAAAAATTAATCTGTAATACACTCTAGCAACTTTTAAACAAAAAATTTTTGCAAAATGTTCCGTTATAAAGCCTAGATTATATAGTGATGGCAGCTGTCCCATTATTACTTTGTACTGCATTTTTAACTTATTGTGAATAATTATTTATAAATTAATTTTGACAAACTTAAAAATCATAATCTTTTGAGATGGCAATTAGCACAGTGTTAGCTACACAAAAGCATGAAAATTTTGCATTAAAATCAGTTAACATAGTGCTTAATTATCTCCACATAAATCATTTTAGCTTTGTCCCAATATTACTTTGATTCACTGTATATTTTGCTATAATTATTAATTGCGTTTTGTCTGTTTTAATTATACGACCTGCAAATTTTAAAAATTTCTTTTACTGTCAGTGAATTAAACAACAATAAATTACCAATGAGTGCGATATTATTAATATCTTCTTGTATCTGCAGCTTCTCGAGATAAAAACATTGATATATCATTCTTTAAGATCCGACTGCAAATGACAAGGATATAAAAAAAAGTTTAAAAAGGCGACCCCTACCTTCGTCCAAAAAAAAAAATTTTTTTTTGAAATCACTGTCCAAAAATACTTTATTTTAGGGGGTGTATGGAGTACTTTTTTTTTAGGTACGGCCTAATGACCAGTGTTGTTTTTATTCGGAAGTCGTCCGCGTATTAGTGAATCCTAACAGACAATCTCATTGATATTCATATACAGGCAAATCTCGGAGTAACGAATCTCGCTTTAATGAAAATCCGATATAACGAACGACCAAATGCATTAACCTTTTATAGCGAACGTCATATTAATTTTGTGCTGGATATATGAATGATACAGAAATATAGATAGCATAATTAAAACAAAATGAAATAAAAAATTGTATCCAATTTGCAAAAGACCAACAATGCTTAAAAAAATCAATATTTAAAATAATTGTGATTACTCGATAAAAAAATTTAGTGTGCTGTTTGTTGGAATGAGCACTTTCTTCAGGTATCTAAAGAAACCTCGGCTTTTTAAGAGGTTGCAAGACATATTTCACTCCAACTCATCTCCTTACAATTTTTACGGCTTAGATCCGAACGAAACGGTAAGGTAACCAACTCTATTGACTCTCTTGAGCATCGTATAAGTAAAATTACAAAAAATTATAGAGTAGAATAATTTAAGTCGTGATGTTATATTCAAATCGTTGGACTTGAGAGAAAATCAGTAAAAAGCGGTCAAAAAAAGTACCCAGAAACAAACATCAGTCAACGATTTTTTCCAACAGTATTAACCTTTAATATTGAACCGTATAAAGTATTTTTATGAGGTTTTAATAATAAATTTAAAAATATTACTTTTATAATATGTATGACCTGGGCCTACTTACGGCTCCTCAAACATTAAGTACAAAAATGAAATTTTTTTCATTATTTTCTGAAGTATAACAAAATCAAACTTTCTTATATAGACTATTGACGAGGTCTGTTCAAAAGATAGGGTGAATTTTGATTTTTTTTTTAAGTATTTATTTATTCATCAATATCCATTTTGTCCCCTTCAAAGTTATCCCCCTCAGATATAATGCTCTTATGCCACCTCTTCTTCCAATCCTCGAAGCACTTCTGAAATGCGCTTTTCGGTATGGCTCGTTCTTCGATTTTGACTTTTTCTCATCAATTGTGGCAAAACGCCTTTCATTAGTCTCTTCAGTTTTGGGAATAGGAAAAAGTCGCAGACAGCCAAATCTGGTGAATAAGCTGTTGGCAAGAATTCAAGAAGTCATGAAAATACCATTTCATAGTGAACGCAACCACTTTTTTTGCTGCGTAAGAATTTCTATCCATCCACAGATTTAAATTCTATGAAAATCGGTTGGATAGTACTGGAGAGGAACGTATTGTCCCCTTATCCCTTCGTAGTTCAGACTGAAATGTACCTATCTGTTAAATTTTTTGAAATGTGTATAGTTTCGGAGAGGCATGTGCACTTCTAGACGCAGATCTATCTATGCAAAATTATCTAATTACAAAATAATCTATGAAATTTATACCTAACAAAGTCATGAATGAACAATAAACAATAAACAGAAAAAATTATCGAAATCGATTCAGTCGTTCTCTAGTGATGCGCTTAGCATTATTATTATTAAAAGGCTCTTTTACATACACAGTACAATACATGATTTTAGGACTCAATTCTGAGAATTCCCCGTGAAAGTATTCCCAAAAATAAGAACTTCTGAATCAGTCGTTTTGTCAAGTGGCTGCATTAATAATACTGGTCAATAAGAATTTATTGTCTGAGTCTTCTTAGTCAATTTGAATACATATGGTACTCCGATTCAATGCCTATAAATTACTAATAGAATAATAAATAAAATAAATTTAAAATTTATTTATCATACATTTTTTGCAAATTCTTATATTTCAGCAGATATTCGGAGACTTTTTAAAAGAATTCTTCTTTAAATTTTCTTGAAAAAAGGAGTTTTTTCTCAAAACATTTTGAATATCTCCTAAGTTATAAAGATTTGCAAAAAATTTATAATAACATAATTTAAAGGTTATTCTTGATCCTTCCGTGTTTTTTTAGTTGAATCCAAGAACTAGTTCTCGAGTTATTGCAAATTACGTGGTGTAACCTCCGCATTTTTCTATATAATGGTAAATCTCGAGGACCATAGTCAATCCAAAAAAAGTAATTTATAGACATTGAATCGGAATACCATATCTATTCAAATTGACTATGAAACCTTAGACCACACAAAAAAATTGATTTTGTTGACCTGTCTCTATATTTTATTACGATTATATATGGGTATACCGTACAGAGCTGTCTCTTTTGTGTCTGGAGCAAAGTTGTAGATATTGAATAGGAGAAAAAAAGCGAAACAAACATACCCGAAAAAAGTGCATCCATTTCTCAAAAACTCCCACTTTTCTCCATTTTGCACCTCTGTTGCTCAATAACAGTTACAAATCCACAAAAATTATGTTTTTTCGTTGAAGTACTCTGAATGGACCGGATATACGAAAATTAATACAAAGCGAATCTTTCACAAATATGCTTTCATACCATTATAACCACTTACATATGTGGATGGGACGCATTGATACAAGTTATTGAAGGCGTTTTATGAAAGAACCGTGAACAACGACATGACATACAGACACGAATGGTCAAGTATTATTATTATTACATGGTATTATTTTGAAAAAATCAATGCATACATGACGTTAAAATTACATTTCATTCATTTCCACCTTGATACAAGGACGGCCGAACAAGGAGAGACGTTTCACCATGTGACCATGCCAATGGAAAAGCGATTCAAAAAATTGTATGCATTGCTTGCGGGGATTTGTTGGTGAAGTCGTAAAAGTATGCAGTTTGAAGATGAAAGCAGCGAAGATGAAGATGACACTGAAATTGGTAGACACACTGAAGAAAACATGCCCTTGAATATTATGTCTAACTCGGATGATGAGGATGTAATCTCAGAACATGAATGTGAACAACCTACTTAGCAAACAAGATGTTCTGAACCGCAACCGTTAACTTCAACGAGGATGGATATTGACAATAGTTGAAAATGTTCTGAATTTTGTTTCCGTTCATAGAGAACAAATAAAAATCTCATATTTTCTGTGTAAGAATATCTGTAATATGAATCGGAATTTTTATTTTCATGCAAAATAAAGTTTATAAAGAAAAAAACTGCATATTTGTGGATTTGTAATCCACTCATTCAGCAAAAAAGGTGAAAAATGGGTATTTTTGCAATTTTTAGGCACTGGATGCATTTTTTTCGGGTATAACCGAGATATAAAACCGTGTTAAAATATAGGAAAAGTGATAAAAATCCACCTTGACCAAAAAATTCATGTGCATTTTAAATTATTAATGCAGCCAACTTTTTTTATCTTTACTTCTTCAGGTTAGTTTAGCAACAACTGTAAACCAAACTTTGACTGCATTTTCAATGTATTGTAATATTTGTTACCTCTGAAATATTTCATATAAATTATTTGCCTTGAAGTTATGCAATTTGATAAGTTTCAATTGGAGTTTTCTTTAATAAACCTTTATTGAACCTTAAAATATGTGTCTTCATAAAAGTAACTATAACATTTACTGAAGCAGAGTTCAGAAATAATTTATTAAATATCGCCATTATCGCTACCAACCATTAGGAGGAAGTTATCTAAATATGTATACAATTGCTGTGTGCCAAATATCATATCACCGCGTATTCTATTAAACCATTAATAAATTAGAAAACGTTTCTTTTTATCTTTGGGACTACACAATTTTTCTGCATACGGCTTGTTTTGCTTTTGCAACTCCTTTTCAATTATAAGTGCGGGTACGAGTATATAAAGTATTTTCATCATATTATATCAATAGCAAGTACCGTAATATGTTTTTCTAGCGTCTATTCTCTATTCAAATTTTGTAAAATGAACAAAACAACACCTATTGACCAAAATAGTAGAAGAAAAGCACCATTAAAAGTGTTTTGTTGGACTGCTGCAACTACATTATCCGCCGACATCATTTATGCACCATAAAGACATTGGCAAGCAGGAATAAAAACAGAAAAGAATCATAATAACAATAATAAAAATACATGTAACCAATTTGCGTAAATATTTTACGTTTTCTGAGTTCTCTAAAAAGTCATACAAACGTAAAAGAACGAGATATAAAAACAGAAAACATCATTACAGAAATAAAAAATGAAATACAGTCGACGCCACCTATAACAAACACTACCTTTAACGAAAGTCCGATATAACGGATAAGCATATTTTTTTTAGCTGCCTTATATTTAGAACGGGCTCTTGTTAGCAAATGCTACAGAAAAAAAAGAAAAAGCAAAGATGTTACCATACTATTAGTTTATTTTTTAATCTTCTAAAGGACTGCAAAAAATATCGGTTTATGTGCATGTTATTTAATTGAGTATATTTCCCTAAGCATGTCTATACAGCATTTTACTTTATATAACGTGAAACGTATATACGTTGCTTTAGTCTTTATTTAAAACAAATATGAAGTATTTCAGATTTTAACGAAAGCGTCTGGTATACCATTCGGTATACCGAGCTTGAACTGTCAATACAAAATCAATTACAAAAATACTTCAATGATCATCAGAAACGGAATTCACGGTTGAATGGTTCATTGAATTTCTTCTTACAAAGATATTCGAAATGTTCATGCTGCCGTAGTAGTTACACCAATTTGTTTTAAACATATTAAATATTTTTAAAATTGTTTAGCTTTGCAAACTAAAATGCTATTTAGAGTAATTGTAGAAAAAAGTTGATGTTGTATAACCGAAAATATTATGGTCAATAAAAATAAAAAAGAAAATTGATAAAAACACAGAAGAGAGAAAAAACAATTTACTTTAAGAAGATGAAAGGAGTAAGCGCTAGACAAACATCAGGTTAATATTGCCAAGACACTCTACTTACAGGATATGTTTAGGTAACGTTTGTAGGTAACGATTGTAGATTTATACATACAATAAGTACATATGATACAATAAGTTAGCAACAACATAAGTTGATAACAACACTGTTATCCAGCTTCATAAAAGCTAGATTTTCTTTTGCCGCCAACGTTATTGATATATATCTATATCTGAGTTGGGCAAGAATTAAGCTCTCTACATTTCACCACATGGTTTTAATTGTTGGTTGCAAAATATTTGGCTCCAAATTGGCGATTTCTTTTTAAATTTTTGTTGTAGTGTGCAACACCAGAAGGTTATTTGTTCTATAACATGGAACACAACGACGAGGACAGCGATGATGGGAATGCTGCGTTAAAACGAGAGACTTGTAGTTTGTCAAATAAGCGGTAACAATAATTCCACTTTCTTGATTGTTGTATCGTTCGACAAAAATGGCAGCAAATTAAAATTTAGTCATTGCGTTTGCGCAAGCCTGTATTTATATAAAAATGTCAAAAATTTGTTCTTTTTTTATTCCACAGCAAATTTCTTTTTTTAGTTTTATTGTGTCTTTAATACTAGTTACATAGTTATAGTAAAATTTAAATTTTTAAGTTAGCAACAGTTGTTCCTTTGACACCTAAAAGTTGTTTCGTTTTTCGCCAGTGTAACGCATGCGAATTCTTGACCAAAAGTTTTTAATGGTTCTGATATACTCGTATAATTCATAGCACATTTCTTGGTTACGGTCGTCATAATCATCCGAAGATTAGCTATAGATTATGTTATGAATTATTTGTTGAAAATGTAAAATTGTAATTGAGTTATGAGTCCTAAAACATTTAAATCGATATATGGACATTCATACATATTATGGACGTATATGTGTATATAAAACCCAAAAAATTAGTACCTATTTATGTCCCTATGTCCGTTATAGACTCTGAAACCATCAAACCGATGTGTTCTAAGCCGGTTTCATTAGAAAAGTAATTTTGTGACGATGTTCCAAACACCTACAACAATGCATTAGGCCAGTTTTTGAAGCCGATTTTCCAATTTTTCCACACAAACCAATATTTCCCAATTTATAAGTTTTAAAATTTTGTATGTCTTAAAATTAAAGTTTGTATATTCTACTAATGTCATCCACTAAAAAGGGATGTTTAGATATTCGGATATTAAGAGAGTAAAAATAGGTAAAGCCGGTTAAAATTAATAATCTAATATCTCCAGAACTAATATAAATATAACTAAAATTCGAAATGGATATTATTTTACACAAAAAAAAGCGGACAGGTATCCTTTCTTGTATTTGTACCTTTTACGGTATATTCGATAAAAACAGAAATTTGATAATTTTTTGTTCCCTATATAACTTCCAAATAAACGTATAATTTTAATTTAAATTTTATTCTACTCTCCTTAAGAAAATCTTAAATGTACTTTGAGTCTTTTTGAAAATTCAAACATATAAGGCGTAAATTTAATTTTGTTTTTCGGTAGTTTTCTATATTAATACTTTTATGTACATACGTGATGTTTATTATGGCCTCATATCACTCAATAGAAAATTTATTTAGAAAAGTTTTTGTTTCTTTAAAATAGACCAGAAAGTACAAAAAGGAAAAATTTTTATAAAATTTCAAACACCGGATCATCAAGTCACATAAAATTAAATAATTATTCGAAGTGGATCATGCCATCAGAATTCAAAGCATACATGTACATACATATATATTGATATTTATTTATCTTCAAAACGTTAATAGACGAAGTGTCAAAATTTAGTCCACATAGAATACGCTAGTAATACACATAATCAATCATAAAGTGCTGGGATTGCTTAGCTGGGTATGCATAAAAAAATAAGTCGACTGGACAAAAAATTTCTCTTTTTAATTGTTTTTAAAACATGTAGAGGTAATGAACGGTCAATCTAAAACTACAAAAATTGTTCTTGAAAAATATTAGAAATAGTTATTTAATTTTCTACGAGTATACTCCTTGTTAAAATCATCACCGTTTGGCTTAAGAAATATAATCTTCACCTTTTTATGTCTATTTGAAGTGGTAGCTGCTGGCCAAGGAAGCAAAAAGACGAAAACAAAACTCTACTGTACTGATGATTATAATCATCATTATAAAAAACCTATATTTCTTGTATCTGGCTGAGCATAGAAAAAACATAACAACAATCATCAGGATAAATAAAACGAATTGAAACGAAATTTTTATATATTATGACGGCAATAAGAACCAGAGGAAATATACATTTTAAAAGGAACTTTAAAGCCACTGTTTGAAATTTGAAATTTTTTTTAACTTTTTCTTAGTGTTATTTTACTCATAGTCTTTGGTCGGTAATTATCGACAGAATAACTGCCAAGCATAGATAAATTGAATTAACGAGCTATCTACTTTTCTTCTTCATTTATTTGTTCCTTCATATATTGTTCGTAAGTGCTGGTCAAACTGTAGCAGTAAAGTTTCATAAAAGGTACTCGTACTTAAAAAGTTTGACTGCACCTCTGCTACAGTAAATATTGTTGTAGTTCATAATAGGCAGTCATAATATGCAGTTATAGACAAACATTTTTTGTCTACCAAATTGTTAAAAAAAAACTGTATCAATTGTAATGCTAATATGCTGTGTAGCAGTGCAACTATTATAACTTGGTGCTTTTTTCCTTAAGTAGATGGAAATATATACTTACATACATATTTTATTTTTCAGCACCAGTTCGTTTGATTTCTTTTTGGTTTACAATATTTGCCAAATCAGGTAGCTGAAAACGCACTTCCGACATATTCACTTCGAATCTCATATTAGGCAACTCCTGAGTGAACAGTAGTCCAGTGCAACATCACGAAAAGAGCTTTCGATGGTGTAATACCAGAGGCACCCGTAATCATTAAGGTAGAAGTACGCCGAATCTACTCCACCAACCCACGGTTGGTATGCCCTCGTCAACGCGAGCCACCAAACCAATGACCTTCTGAGATGAAGATCAATCAGCCTATCCAAAGTTTTCAGAAAGAACGAAGACAGACAGATCGGCCTGAAGTCATTCGATGTGGTGTGGGAAGTCCTCCTTCTTTTGGGAATGAACACCACCAGACACTCAGTTCATGGCTTCGGAACATAAGACAACCTATTGCAGGCAGTGAAGATCTATGCGGTCCCAATCGGTCTTCCTCGTGTTCAACCTGGGTGTCACCACCCGCGCCCGAATTCCATTTCACGTTGACGTGAAGGTAAGTTTTGATTTTTGAAATTAATTTTACATAGAAGTTGATAAATAATAATACCAGCAGAAGTTATAAAACTTCATTATCTGTTCATATGTTTATATATTTGGTTCATAGTGTGTGGGTGACAGAATGCGAATTACAAATTGATAAAGTACATTATGTCTTTTAATATGCTTCATACGAAATTTCAATTACACCTTTAAACTATTATCACTGCTATATGGTCTATTTTTTCTCTTGACTCTTTTGACCTTTTTTCAATGGGTTTCAAACTCTTCTCCAAGTATAATCCATATTGCTGTTCGAATGCAAATTATTTATATCAATTTAGAATTTTTAGCTCAGTGCTAATGTTTTCAATACACAATTGAAAGCTTAAATCTTGTAAAAATGCCAACGGCAGTTTATAGAAATAAATTTTGATTTATGGATTATGTTAAAGCCGACTTTTTCTGCGAATGGAAGTACGTATATTCTGTAGTGGAAACCAAATAAAACACTTATTTTATGTAGGTTTGATTTTCTGTGAGCTCCGTAAAAGAAGCTCACTTAATTGTTTATCAAATTTGACTTAGAGCTCCTAGTGAAGCTCGCTAAGTCTTGTTAATGATTCTTGTTGACAATTTTAAGATTAACCCTACTTATATACTAACTTATGAGTAGATTCTAGATTTATAATTTGAGTGACATTTCATAATGCACTCAAATTCTTATGCCTAAGTTTTTTTATAGCTATACATATAAAATAAATTAATTGTAATTATGAAGCCTGGGAATTATCAGTGTAACGTGATTAGGGTAAAGTTATTTTACCTGCTTGCCGCTAACAACAACAATATAAACTAATGTGAATTCATATGCATTGCATATTCATAGCATTTGCAATGCAGACATTACGAAATATTGCACTTGAGGAATTTGGGTTATTTGACACCCCTTTGTTTAATGTAAATGTGTCGGCATTTATAACTGTTTGTTGCGTTACTTGTGTGTCGGCTGTATTGATAAATTGTCCATGCTACAATTCCTTTGGTCCCCGAAATTAGTTGGTTTACAAAAATCCGATAAATGCTCTTTATTAAACCTTTTAATACCAGCATATATCAAAATAACAAAAATGTTGGCTCTAGTAAAGCACAGATAATTATACCAAGGAGAACGCGTTCTACTTATGAGTGACCTTTTTTGGTTAGGGTTGAATGATTTTGGAGTCTTTTGCATTTTGGCCACTTCTTACTTGCGTTTGAGAGACTCATATTGAATTATTTTGTTGAGAATACGGGACGGTGGCCTAGAATTATTGAAGTCCAATTACTGTTTGTAACGGAACTTATATTCCTTCTTTGTATTGATTTCTTTCATTTTCATCTCTTTCTTATTTCATTCATTTTGTCCTACATTTTATTAAATGGAAACCACCTGGTAACACATACATACATCCAATGTAATTACATATGTATTTATCGATAAATATATTATTCCCAGAATAAAAAGAACTTCCAAAGAAAAGAAGAATATTCTAATTTTGTGATCAAGAAGTACAGCAAAAAAGCATAATTTGCCATGAATTTTATATAATTTTTTTTTTGTGCCCATTCAGTGAATCGGAAGCAGTGTTTAATTAAGTTTTCTTTTTTTCTTATCTTCCTGTTAAAAAAGCTACAATTATTCTTTTATAAAATATATAGATTGCTAATCTTCTCTCTGTTGAACATCAGAACATATTAATATGGATCTTAAGCAGTGCAAAATATTCACATATGGATCCTTTAGAAGCTACTTCAATGTTTTTGCTAGAAATGTTTATTAGTCTACTAAACAATCATATAAGGCCAAGCAAGTAGGATCGATTGTAAACTGTGAATTATTATTAATAATTATTAAAATTATAATTCAAAATTATTAAAAATAAATAAATAAATATAATAAAATGTTAAATACAGTCAGCAAATATTTAGAATCATCTATACTGGGTTTATAGTGTCAAGTCAATGCACTACCTCATAATAACTTAAACACAAATGTTTAAAAATTAATACAAGATTGGAATTTACTACAATTCGTTCAATTCATGCCTCGCATGTGTAGGAGTCATCTCCTGAGTGCTGGTCCCAGATAAAAAAAAAAAAAAAAAAAAAAACAAAAAAAAACCTGAATATGTTTTCACTGCTGAACAATACTCCAAAAATACTCGTACTGACGGACAAAAATATAGATTTCATAATGAAAGATACTATATAAAATACTAGTCAAAATAGTTTAATATATGTATAGAGTATGTGTCCATGCAGATGCAGAACAAGTTATGTTTTACCCCCTCCTTGTCTTCCGACGGCCTACCCGCATATCCAATTTCATCTCCGTAGCTATGAAGAGTTCGCACCCGTACATCAAATGAAGGTGGCACATATAAAAAATGATCAGCGTAGTCCCGCTGAAAAAAAATGCCTGTTTTCTTATTTTTCCCCTTTATTAACTCTCCCGTATACCGGATTTCAGCTCTGTAACTATAATAAAAGTGTCCGAAGCAAAAAAAATTACAATCAAGTCATTCAAACTAAAATGTGAAACTTAAGCTTAAACTGTTCTCAAGACATAAAAAAAAACAATATTAATTTTGTAAGGGAGACACCATGCTCACTTATCCGATTCCGCTTACTTTTTGATCGATTAAATTTAGACATTTTAGCTTTAACCGTTCTCAAGATACAAAAATCATTATTTAATTTTTACGGGAGGTACCACGCCGACTTGTCCAATTCTGTCCACTTTTCGACTGATTTTTTTTTTTTTTTTTTTTTTTGGCGTGTGAGGTAGGGTTGAAAATGCTTTCGCACTTACAGAGACCGTCGTCTTCTGCGTCGAGTGGTGTTGCCACTAAAAAATTCCCTCCTCCTCCTCTGGGTAGATTCCTCCCCGGAACCGCTTTCCGCATTACTTCGGGAAGGCCCAGAGCCATGTCCCACTCAGGACCACTCTCAATCACCCACGTCTGGGTCCGCCAAGTTTGCAGCCGGCGCCATGGCCCCGGCCCGTATCGCCTGGTCCCCGTCAGAGGGGGCCCCGCTATGCAACAGCGCATCGAGGTCCCTCTTCTTCCTCCGCAGAACGTATCCCACGTACTGTGCCACAGCGTCCCAATTGTCTTCACAATCGAGCATGCTC
Organism: Dexiosoma caninum; assembly: GCA_963924685.1. NCBI lineage: Eukaryota > Metazoa > Arthropoda > Insecta > Diptera > Tachinidae > Dexiosoma > Dexiosoma caninum. Next base: position 57,337,642 of record OZ004725.1, read on the forward strand.
TCTATCACGGTGGCAGGAGCGAACCCGCCAACCCGCTGCGCCATTGCACCTCTCTCAGCATGCCACCTGGTGCAGTCGAAGAAAGTGTGTTCTGCATCATCATCCGTAATACTACAGTAAATGCAGTCGAGACCATCTGCCCTGCCCATCCGGTACAGGTACTTTCGGAAGTATCCGTGGCCCGAGAGGAATTGTGTCAGGAAGTAGTTAACTTCCCCAAATTTCCTCCGAATCCATACTACCACGCAGGGAATGAGCCTTGCCGTCCACCTGCCGACCGTGTCCGCGGTTCACCTGTCCTGCCATCGCCGGACAGTTTGGGGTCTCAGACCAATAGCACCAACACCAGGGTCCTCCCCCCTCAAGTTCCAAGCCTCCCACCGCTCGCGCGCCAAGAGGTCTATGGGTATTTCCCCACATATCACCAGGACCGCAGCGCCCGAGACCGTGCGGTAAGCCGAAGCAACCCTAAGGGCCGCCCTCCGCTGTACCGCCTCGAGTACCCTGCGTTTGGTTCTCTCACCCAGTACATTTCCCCAAATCTCGCTCCCATGCAGCAAGATCGACTTCGTGACCGCCATAATCAGCCTCCTCTTGCTCTGTGTCGGGCCTCCGACATTCGCCATGAGTCTGCTCAACATGCCAGTCATCTTCGCCGCCTTAGTCGCCACATGCCGTATTTGGGCCCAGTAAGTCAGCCTACAGTCGAGTCTGACGCCCAAATACCTTATGGCACTCTGGGTAACCAGAGACACATCCCCTATCTGCATGCCGACATCGAGTGGTATGTGTGCCCGCGTCATCAACATCACCTCGGTCTTCTCCCCGGCCAATTCCAAGCCGTGGTCCTCAAGCCACATCCGGGTCCTAATCATGACCCGGTTCAGCTTTTCGACTGATGAGTTGTACTGACTATTAAGTTAATGAGACCAAACAGGAATATAAACTTTAATCATTTTCAATATATCGAGCCTTTGGTGCAATACCGCAGTAACTCAAAATTTGAATTTTTTGAGCTGGGTATGCAGAAATGATCTTTGGGGAAATATATATCTAAAGGAAAAAAGATTATGGTCCTATCTCTAACCATTCAGATTCTACAGCTACAAATGTCTTTATTGCCTCCAGCTATTTCCAACTATATTTATTTGCAATAATGAAATATTTCCTTTATGACAAGAAATTTACAAACAGAAAACATTACAAAACATGCCTCTTTATTGAAAAACTTTTTTCTCAGTTTACGATTTTTTGAATTACGATGGTATTGCACCAAAGGCTCGATATGCAGAAATCAATATTAATTTTGTATGGGAGGTACCACGCTCACTTGTCCAATCTGCTCAGTTCTTGACTGATGATTTCTACTAACCATTAAGTTACTTGACCAAATACAGAGATATTAGCTTTAACCGTTCTCAAGATATAATGAAATCAATATTTAGTTTGTATGGGAGGTACCACGCCTACTTGTACAATACGTCCCAGTTTTTCACTGGTGATTTGTTTTAACTACAAAGGCATTTGAAACTTTCTGTTCAACCGTTCTCAAGATATAGAAAAATAAATATTTACTTTGTATGGGCGTGGCAACTCCCAGCTGGAATTTTTAAATTTTATATAGTTCTTTCCAGATATACAGAGAGATACTGTAAAACTTTCAAGAAAATAGGTTTAGCCGTTGAGCTGTCCATAAAGCACAAACGCATATACATACACACATGTAATTTTTACATATAAAATTATGCGCGGATCGACGAGATCGTGGGCGGTCTGTTCCTCACGCTTTCCCCGTTGTGCGGTGTACAAGGACCCTATTATTGTGGGGTGCCGCCCTCTTTACCGAGGGGGAGGTGAGAGCTACCGCCGGGGCTCTTAAAACGGATGACGGCCCTGGCCCGGATGGGGTACCGCCCGAGGTACTGAGGATCCTGGCTGAGGGCAGGCCGCAAGTATTGTTTCCGGTATACAATACTTGCATGGCTCAAGGCATCTTTCCAAAGCGGTGGAAGATACAGAGACTTGTGCTGATTAGCAAGTGCAGGGGCGATACGACCCAGCCATCGTTTTATCGGTCACTTTGCATGTCGGATAGACAAAATGTCTTTAGACCCGGCAGATCGACGTTCGGCGCAGTTGTGGATGTGGTTCGATGTTTCGAGCGCGCCCAAAGCGCACGTTACTTCCCGAAGCCCATAGTTATCCTGGATGCACTCGACGTTCGGAATGCCTTCAACAACCTACGATGGGCTGATGTTCTGGACGCGTTACGGGGAGGTTCCGTATTCCCGGATACTTGTTGAGAATTCTCCGTAATTACCTGGACGATCGGGTGCTGCTGACGATACACCGACAGGCCATAGAAGTTGGACGATCGCATCCGGCGCGGTCCGGGGATCTGTGCTAGGCCCGGACCAATGGTATCTGGCCTACTATGGTGTGGAAATGCCCGAGGATGCTCACCTCATGGGATACGCGGAAGATATAGCGGCGGTCATCTCTTCGCGGGAAATGTATGATACAAGGACTCGATTAGGACTCGAATGTGGCTTAAGGACCTTAACCTGTAACAGGCCAGGGAGAAGACCGAGAAGATGCAGATGACGCGGTAGAGCACACTTTCTTCGACTGCACCAGATGGCATACTGAAAGGAATGCAATGCTGCAACGAGTTGGCGGGTTCACTCTCGCTAGCTTGCTAGCGTTGCGCAGAACGAGGCCCTCTCTGACGGGGAACAGGAAATACGGGACCCAGACGTGGTTGAGTAAGTGGCGGTCTTGATTGGGACGGTACTCTGGGCCTTCCCGCAGTAATGCGGAAAGCGTTCCCGGGAAAGAATATGCCAAGAGGAGGGAATTTTTTAGTGTTAACACGGCCCGACGCAGATGACCACGGTCTCTGTATGTGCGAAGACATTTTCAACCCTATCTCACACGCCAAAAAAAAAAACATATATATAAGATTATAATGCAATTAAGTCGGTGCAAATACACGACTTATGCTATGTACACACGATAGTCTTAATTACAATATTACAGAAAAATTGTAATAACATGTTTAAAAACCGTGTGAACTCACAATTTATGTGTGACAACATCTTCTTCAACAACTTCTGACAATCGTGAGAACACGCACCATTGTCATTGACAGATAATTGCCAAATACTGTACGGTCATTTGTTATTGTTTGATGTGCTGAATTTAGTGCACCGTACAATGACACCATTGTCAGATAAATATTTGTGATGTTAACGCTGCCCATAAATATTTTGATATATATAATATAACACAAATTAATATAAAAAAGACAATCGCTCAAAAAAGATATATAATTAAAAAAAATTTAATAAATGTCAAATAAAAATGGAAGTGAGACTAATATTTATATATAATTTTTTAATACTTATTATTATATATTATTTATTATTTTTTTATTTTTATTATTATTTTATTTTTATATATTTATATATTTTTTATATTTACTATTTTATTATCTATATATATAGGTATAAAGCTGAATGTGTGTTTGTTTTTTTTTGAGTTGTAAACAGGCAATTTATACTTCGGTGACAATTTTTCATTATGAGTGTGAAATGTAAAATGTGACAATCGTGTGAACATAGCATTACTCCTATAAAAATGTTTGCATTAAAAAGCTAAGGCTATGCAGAATGTCAAGGGCACTAAAATCAAGTTTTTTTGTGTGGTCTGTTTCATAGTCCAAAAAGGATAGTGGGTAACACTCCAATTAAAAATTAATTTAATACTTTCACTTAGGTTTTAACTAATTACCTTAATATGACGATGTCTGGAAGCAAGTACTAATCGCTCTCGCTTACGAATAACAACTTCTAAATGACATTACAAATAAGTAATTAAATTTTTTAAATCGCTTCTATGACATACGGGTATGTGATGTTGTCATCACTTTTTTCTGAAATAATATTCAGGATCGGCTACTCAGATAAATCCGTCATAATGAACAACTATAATTAAGGTTTTCAAAAGAACAAAAATTCAGCACGAACTGTCAAATTTTGCGTACTTTTTCATACACATTACACACTTATTTGATATAACTAAAAGAAATCTTGTTTGTGCAAAGGTTGACCTTTGTACCATGCTCAATTGAAAACGTTCAAAAATAATTAATTAATATTTTTTAGTTAATCATATTAGATACAGGTAACATTGCTAAGAATTATAGACATTTAGTGAATAAAAGATAAGAATGATTTTTTATATTGCACACGTTTATGTTTATATATTTATTTTTATCTTGGACCAGTCTTCAGGGGAAATCACCTACATATGCAATGCATTGCACTGGAACTAAATAGAGAGATGGATAGTGTAGAGTAAGTATTAGGAAAGATAGAGCTTAACCCATTAATGGTCACGGGTTCCATGTGAACAATTGTAATAAAACTTGGACCATATAGTAATATCTCTACCCTAATTCCAAATGTTGTACCGTTTTACCCCTACGACCTACCTGGTCCGCTCCAGTGGTGAGTACCAAACGGCACTTTCGACCACTTCCATACTAACTATGTTGCATGTGATTAAAATAAAAAGTTAGTGAGTTATTTCACTTATATATTCGACTCTAGTAAATCTAATATTCATATTATAAAGCATTAACAAAAAAATATACATTAATTTATACAAAAATAAAAATAAAATAAATAAATAAATAATAAAAATAAATAGCTATTGCCGAATTCTTTCTGTATGGTATGAGACAAATCATTTTATACATAAGCCAACGTTACATTTCTTGCATTCCGCTCTGGTTTGGATTTTACAGGTTTCTAGAGCACAATGACGTCGAGTACATGGTTGCACATAGTGATCAACACCATCGTAACGAGTACTTGCATTAGCAATATGAGCATACCGCAGAGTAGTGAAGTCTGAACTGTACTTATCACTACAAGTTTTTAATAAATGTTGGACTAAACTTCGACGAAATTCTAACTGTGGCATACTATTTTTAGCCTTTGGATGCAACAGCCACGCATTTTGAATTGCGACATCTATAGTCCAAGTAAAAATTGACCACCACCAATTCTTTTTACGAACAGCTATGCGATAATTGGATACATTTTGATCCATACGATCAACTCCACCCATACTTCGATTATATGCTGATACAAAAGCAGGGCGTGAAATGTTTGTTCTTTGTTTTATCTCCCGTGAATAACGCTGAGCGCTGTCTTTGGGCTCCTCACCATATAAAGTCGGTGCTAGCGATACGACACTATTGTCTACCCATTTTGTAAAAATGATGTCGGTATCTTGAATTTGTCGAGATACTGAAAATCCTCGTTTCTGTTTTTGTATTTCTTTTTTTCCTTCTAAAGGGCAAGATTTAAGAATTCTGTTCTCACGTATCGTACCAGTTCCATTATAACCATGATGCTTTAGATAATGTAAAACTGGAAATCCAGTAAACAGATTGTCAAAATAGAAACAATATGGTAATGTTTTTATATCTTGTGCAAGGAATGTAACATGTATAGCATTGGTGTTACACACTTTCCGAACGTTTCTTCCATTTTCGGATTATACTGTTGGTTTTTCCTTGGTAATGCAATAGCCTAAAGGACTATTAAGGCAAACCCAAAACGAATAGGTTTACCTTTTATGAATTGCTTACAATCATGGCGGCCATAGTAAACAATCGTAGACTTAGCATTCCATAAATGTTGCTCTGGATGGAAGTATATGGCAAATTTTTGATGTACCCACTGTTTATCAAGATGCCTATATACGAGCGAATGTCGTTTTCGGTAATTTGTATATCAGCCTGATTTTTGAATTGTGCATAACTGTTGGATTCCGATACTATCATTTTTATTAACTCATCATCGTAGAACTGATTAAACAACTCAATTGGATTTTTATTGCAGTCGTCGTAATTAGTTTCAGGAAACTGTGGAACAGTGGAAACCTCACTAACGCATTTCCATTTCAAACTGTTTCTAGATGTTTGTAAATTAGGTGGTATTTCTAGATCTTCATAGTCTGTTTGGAATATTTCACAATATTTTCTTTTTCTTCCAACAAAAGATGTATATGGTGTATTACTTATTTCAGTAACAGGTAAATCGAGTTCTAAGCCTATCTAAATTATTTATATTAACCTGAACGCTACAAACAATTTTTTCTCCCAAATCTTCACCACTTTTTGTAATAAAAACACAATCTTGAATTTGATTATGGTGAATATCAAGAATATTTCCACCGGAGTCCTCATCGCCATCATCTTCTCCCGATGCATAGTCTGCCGATGCTGGTTCAATAATAATTCCATCAATATTATTTCCATCAGTTCCTAATTCTGCCAAATAGTCTAGCATTTGTTGCGGATTGAGTCTAAAAAAACAGTTATTAATTTTTCCTAAGTACTGGTCAAGAGTGCCATATGGCACATTAAATTTTTAAATATAATTTTTAGGAAATACTCATCATAATATTGCAACAAGTTTTATTATTTAAAAACATTATTTTGTTGTTTTTTTAAAAAAGTAAATATGTTGTTGCAATTCTTACAAACAAATTATTTTTCCACTTCTTACCTTCGACTGTTCATGACTTTGGAAAATTCTGAAGAAAAAACAGACAGCCTACAGGAAAATATATGATGCTTACAACAGCTTCTAAGCTACAGTTTCAGACTCATAAAAACATCTGGCATTTTTCTGATGTGCATTTGTGTGTAACTTTGTGTCAGTTGTTGTTCGAAGGTTTTAGTGGCGAAGGCATAGGCCCTGGTTACTGAACAGTAATGGCTTCAGCTGAAAGCAATCGAAAGGCAACAAATTGCTACTAAAAATGAACCTTCAAAGTTTAATACGTCTCCCAGAAGCGCTTCAAGACTGCTATGAAGAAAATAACGTGCTAAATAATCTCTGTCATCTCTCTCACTATCTCTTAACTCTAGTTCCATCACAAAGCATCGCATGTGTAGGGATCTTGCACAATAGATATTTTTGATCGCGATACTTCGGGCTCAATAATAATAATAATGTGTAAGGGTCATTCCCTAAGTGCTGATCCAAGATAAAAAAGAGCTCCTAGAAAAAAAATCAAGATCACATTTAGAATCTGTGACATTAAATTATCAAACATTATGACACACAAGCCATTCATCAGTCAAAAAATTTTAAATTGTTGTGCAGTGAAATATAGTTTTTCATTTCTTATTTTTTAACCTTCTTTTTAAAATATATTTTTCTTTATTGAACATTTTTTTATATTTTTTATATTATTTCGGTTTTTTTATTTTATATAAAACAAAAAAAATTGCCTGCAGTTGTTAGCCGATAGTTAGAGAAATATCGAAATAAAAGAAAATAGAAAAACTTTATGCTGTAAATAAAATCAAGAAAAATATTTATTTATAATATACACATTTAAAAAGCTTTGTAAACAAAAATTTATATTGTTGACAAATCAAAATTATTAGAGTCGTTTTTATTTCTGGAAAGAGGAGTTTCATTTGTAGTGACCGAAGATTTTGATTGAGATGTAATTTTGATTACAATTACTGGATTGGATATATGAATTTATTTTAAAAAAAATTGTTATATCTTTTGATCACTTTTAAGTCATAAAATGAATTTACGATAGTGAAGCAATAAATAAATAGCAATCATTAACACAAAGCAATCCGATTACAGTTAAGCGATTGCAATGCTTTACAGTTCTGGACCACAAATATGTGAATTAATAATAATACAATCAGTAGCTGTGGGAAAACAGTTCAAACAAAAAAATCATTTCTGAACTTAAAGAAATTTTAGTAATATTCAGGATACAAGAACTGCTGTACATTATTTTTGCAATGAGAATAATATGGCATTTTACTCTTACATTGGTCATATCAAAGGCAATTTTTTATAATCTTTTATTAATAATTTCGCATTCGAAGGTCATTTCAATTAAAAAATATGTACTATATTCTTCGAACTCGTGTTGTGTTACATCTTACATTAAGATTAAATCACCTGGAGTTAACTTATATCTTTTACTATATCTGGGTTAACTTTAAAATCTCCATACGAACATTGTACAATATGTAAATTGCACTTGGCCCATTTTTCTAATAATTTCAAATTGCTGCTATAGCAAGTAGAAAGCAAAACAAAAATAACAATGAGGTCAAATCACCATGAAAACCCAATAGAATAAAACGCCTACAATACAGCAAATTCCAATTTCCACAAACTAGTATTATTAGAATTTTCATTAATACTTGCGACTAGAATTTATTTATTTACTGATAGTGCAAGGCGACATGTAAATGTGAGTTGTTGTGGAACTCTAAACTTATATACCGGCTGATGTTTTTTCTGAATTTTACTATGATTCGCTGTTAAAATTTTCAAAGGAATCAAATCATAATGAATACAACGTGATATTTTGCAATTAATGCCACAAAGTGTCTAAACTAATAACGAGGAAATATACAATATCTTGTTGTATGTTGTTGTAGCAACTATTTATTTTTTTTTTGCTGTATCATCAACATCATTATCATGATCATGTTTGCGATAGCACACACAGTCACATCAAGTTGTGAGTAAAAGTCATACACGTAATTTTTTTTGTTATTACGAGTATAAAACTAAACCCAACGTGATTGTTGTTAGACTAGATTTGTTTGCCACAAACCACAACAATTGCTGTAGCAATCAGAAATGGTGGCAGTTTGATATTTAAGATACATTATAAGATTACATCACCTCAAAAGCAAGACTTCCATTGCACATACCCACATATTTACTTAAGTATATATTACAGCATTATAAATTGTAAACTCTTAAAGAGCAATCTTTTAAATACAAACGAGAAGCACTTGTTGCCAACACTAGTTCGGAATTACTGGCATTCTCAGGCTATTTTGTGACTGCTTTTCTATAGAATTTTGGTATTTTTATTTAAAAAAAGAAATAATAATAACCAAACAATGCTCTAGTCTACATAAAGATAATTGTGGTTTTCTTCATGCGGTATATTAATCACAAGAAATATTTATTAGTATCTGACCGATAAAGATGATCATCATGCAGCCGGTATGATGATGTTAACAGTCCGTAATATTTCGTTTTTCATTCACATGTACACATGTGTCCATGTACATATGTCTGGACGTACTCTGAGTATGGGCTGCGTTCTCTCAGAACGGCATTAATTCCTTCTAATGGACTTTTTTTTTTAAATTTTTATTGAGCTAATTAGAGAAATATAAAAATTTGATCTTAAATTACTCTGAGTGAAATTTAGTGTTGTATTACTTATTAATCGGTGATTCAATTCGTCGACTTGCAATATTCGAAGTTATTTTCGAATATTTATTTTTGGGTTTAAATTTTTTATTAAAATTGCCTGAATTTCTGAAATGTTGCAACTTTGTTTACATTGATTTTTTTTGATTTTGCAATTTTATAGGTCAATTAAATTTGAGTTTATATTTGTAGATTGTGCAGAATGTACTTATTTATTAAAAGGGAAAGATTTGTAAATGGTTCAATTCTTAAGTGGATGTGTAATTATATTTGTATAATTAGATTGTAAATGCATGTTTTAGCTGTATTATTGGATGTGTGTTCATATGTACATATGTTTGTTCACAATATTGTTATTATAACTCTACATCTGGATGGAGAGCAGTTCGTTGCGCAGTTTATGAATTTTTGCCGTACTGAGTGCACACGTTCATTTGTGCTTTGTTTTGATGGAACAGCACTTTTCTCGCCAACTGCGATCGTTTTTACTTTAAATCAATATCAAACCTCTCTAAAAGCCCTGAACAATATTGGCCGGCTAGTTTATCTAACAAGTCTCCGTTAGGATGTTTTTATGTCAGCGAAAGATTATTATACATTAAGTTTAGGTTTTAATCAGAAAATTAAAAATTATGAAGTCTACAAGAACAATTAAAACATTCTGATGTTATATAAGCTCTTGTCGCAGATGGTTAGTTAAGTTTTATATTTAACTGCATGCTGCACTTAGTATTCAGGAAATTTATCAACAAGCAGGCAACTGCTTTCAGCGAAGCCATTACGAGACCTTAAATCGAAGGAAGTTAAGAGCAATTTCGAATGATCTACTGAGGTCAGTAATGAATCAAACCAATTGCACATCAAGGGATGCTGAAGATGGAGACTGTACTGTCGCAAACAGTTCAGTTGCTTGCAAAGTTCGTCAGAAAATAAAGACAATTCTGAAGATGCCCACGCTTTACAAACACATATGTACTTTCAAAGGTCTGAACTGGTGTGAGCTTTGTGCCAACTTGCTGTAGGGTTTTACGGCACAAGGTGGAAAATGTTAAGATTGCGGTTTTATAACACACAGTAAAAATAATTATTAATTCGAACGTCATATGGAATCAAAATTAACTAATGGTCGAAAATCTGCAGGCCATTTCGAACATTAGCTCTTTTTGATTACGAATAATAATTAAATTTTTCCCAATTAAGTCTTTGCTCAGAAAATTTTTTATCTTAATTAATAATTTAAGTGAATCTACGTTTATTTTATTTGCGTTCTCTCAAGAAAGTCCAATCAAAATGGTAAAATTATAAAATTTTTTCAATTAAAAATATTAATTGATTCTGCGTTTTTCGTGATCTTCATATTTTTTAATTAACCCTTGATTCTACTCTTTTCTGTGCACATAAAATATGTTCAGAGTTGGTACCAGCTAAGTGCGTACGAGATACTAAACGTATACGCGGAGTTTTCGGCACAGAGCTTGCAATAGTTGTGCAGTTACTCGTATATAAATGTTTCGTTTCATTTCTGATTCACCGTTGTGTTGAGGAGGTGCGTGGCATGCTTCCAGAGGAAATATATCGTGTATCTGGTTTTGTAGATGAAATTGATGCTCTTAAATTAGCCTTCGACAGAGATGGTGAAAAAATGGACATGTCAAAATCAGCATAGAAATATCGATGTAATTTCTGCCACTTTGAAATTGTATTTGCGTTTATTGCCAGTAATATTGATAACGTTTCAAGGGTATCCGAGTTTTATAGAAGCAGAATGTAAGTATTTTGCAGATTATATTTCGTTAATATACATCTATAAATATACTATTTTAAATTATAGTCCGGTAAACAGTTTAAATCTTTTCTTTTAGGATATAATGATCATGATGAATAAAATAAACAAATTAGGGAAGCAGCAAAAAAGGTCCCTATATCTCATTACAACTCCCTAAAATTTATGATGGAACGTCTTAACGGGTACATCCGAAAATGGAATACAACTCTCATGTAAGGTCCGGTGCTTCAAGGACTATTTTGAAGTAAGTCGACCGCGTACAGGAGAGAGCGAAGAAACTCATTGGGGAAACACGTTCATTCTTGCGCACAACGCGTTCATCATTCGGGGCGCATCCATTTGTGGTCGATTTGGCAGCAAATCGCACCACGCATCACATTTTATGGCAAACCTAAAAAAAATATTTCTATACATATGTGTAATTTAATTCAATACGATATACAAATATGTATCAAAATTTTGGATGATTAAATTTTTTTCTTTCATCAATATTGATGCAGTATAGACGAAGCGTTTAAGAAATATTTCTCATTTTCATTCTTTTTTAAATAGATATTGTCTACTATTATTTAGTTTAATGATGTTGTACGTACGTTATAGACAATAAGGCAAATATTTAATTCCTTCATTAACCAATTGATGGGAGCAACATATTAATTCCAAGTCTATAGCTATATTTAATAATTACTTTTTAATTAAATACTTAACTTTTGATTTTTGTTTATTGACTCCCATGTCCGTTTGTATTCTTTTCATACTGTTCTTTGTTTTTTACTTTTGGTAATATATGGACAAAATAATCTACGATATTAAGACTTCAAATTACCAACTTTGGTAAAAGATAACGATACTTTTGTATACATTTGTTGTCTCTCTCGCACTAAATTTCCTTTGTCGTGTCTAGTTGTACATAGTTTTTGACGAACAAAATAAACCGCTCAGTACATATTAAAATTTTTCAGTGTAAAATTTCTCTGCTGGTTTGTTACAAATTTAAATAGAAATCATTATTTTAAAGTTTATATATATTTACATATATGCTGAAATGTCAGTTGTTTCTGTTTGCTTGAGTGCAACGATTTTTTATTAAATTTACATTTAATGTAAGAAAACTTACTTAAAACAAATTCTAAGAAAACTATTTTCTAACTTGAAACGCCATTTCTGTGAACGCAATCGAAAAAAATGAAAATGAAAAAAATTTATGAAAAATATGGCAATATTGTGAGAATGTGTTCGATAACATCAAAACTTAAATTTAACAGCATCTTTTTTTTTAAATATATTATTGCATCTTTATATTTTTAAAATCCTGTAATTGTTCACTGCGAAATGTATTCATCAAACACCTGTTATAGCGCACTATGATTCGTTCTCTAAATCATAACTGCTTTTGACGCAAGGAGGTTTAAGCAAAATTTATAATCTACCATTATAAACATTTTTCTAAATCAACAATTTCATTCTACATGCAGTGCACATAAATACATACATTGAGATTGCAATAAAATGAAATGAAATGCACAATATGCAGCAATATGATCTTGTCCAGTTGCCAAAAGTTACACATTCAACAAATCATGTTCTTCTATAAAGCTGCCTTGTTGGTTTTTTTCAACTAGTTTTGAATGTTAAATCATGTTGGAAAAATGATAATTAAATATGTTTTTCTCGTCTTCTCCTCTCTTAAGAAAATGTATCTTTGCATTGTCCACAGTGAATGTTGTTCGTTGGGTGATTGACTGGCCGGTGAGTTTTTAATGTGTGATATCGTTTCATAATGGAACAAATTTTTACATTTGTTGAGTAATTAAATGGTTTGTTTAAATAATAATAATATAAAAAGAAGAAAACGATGAACAAAGATTTCTATCAATAGGAATTTAAAGTGTAAATCAATAGAACGCGTTCGTAAGTGACATACAAGTTGAAGGCAAGATAGAAAAATCGTATATATTAAAAAGTATAATGAAGAAGATATATAAAGTGTACTCTTCTATATAAAACTTAAGCGAACCACATGTAGAATACTAGAAATTATAAAAGGATTCAGAATTTGAAATATTTTAATATTGTTCACATCGAGGCAAGAAATATTACCTTTATTAGATATTTCCTAAGTTTAGGCAAAGATTCCACACTTAAAAATACTCTGTTGAACACTTGCCGAAATTGAGTGTTGGCACAGCAATAATGAAGCAATGGGCCCTGCTAGATCAAATAAAAAATATTTGTTGTATCTAAATTTTTGCAACGGTTACTTAGGTTTTTCTGTTTGTATATTTAGTTGTTCTTAAATATTTTTCAATATTTTTCATCAATGCGATCCAAGATTAGGCGTCAACTAATTATTTTTTAAGGTCTCCTTCATTTGGAAATCACATAATTCATGCAATTTATGTAATAACAATTAATGTTACACCTTTGAATTTCCTATCGAAATAAATAAAAATTTTTTTTGCAATTTTTTTTGTAACAGAAGTAACACTCAGTCACATATAAACAATAGCGGCTATTAACTACTTTTTGGAAAGGGATGCTGTAGCGAAGAGAAGGTGGTGAAGATATCAAGAAGTGTCCTTCTTACTGAGCTTTTGCCACTTCTGATCCATTTTGTTCGTTATTATATATATATATATGAGGGGTGTCCCAACAAGAACGCAAGATTTAAAAGACTGATGCAGCAATTGAATTGTTTCTCTGGCTGTATGACATGTGGCGCCGTCTTATTGAAACCACATGCCCTCCATATTCATTTCTTCAATTCTAGGCACGAAAAAACTGGTTATCATTTCACGATACCACACACCATTGACTGTTTGCGCTTGACCAGCCTCATTTTCATAAAAAAGAGGTCCAATGATTCCTCCAGCCCAAAATCCACACCACACAGTGACACGTTGAGGATGCATTTGCTTCTCGTGAATCACTCGAGGATTTTCCTCACCCCAAATGCGACAATTCTGTCTATTGACGAAGCCATCAAGATGGAAATGGGCCTCGTCACTGAAGATGATTTTATCGGCAAAATCAGCATTTTCATGTTGTCTCTCCAATACACAATTAACGAACTCCCTTCGCTGTCCATGGTCAGCTGGCTTCAGTTCCTGAGTCAATTTAACTTTGTATGCATGAAGCTGCAAATCTTTCGTCAAAAATCGCTGCATAGTGGATTTGGAGACACCAATTTGCTGAGCTCGGTGTCGAATTGAGGTAGATGGAGTTTGAGCGACATCATCACGTACAGCTGCGACTTTTTCGGTCGATCGACCTGGTCGAAGGCGCGTTGTTGTCTTTACATCACTAACAGACCCAGTTTCGGCAAATTTACCCATTAATCTCCTTACAGTTGACTTTTTTGGAGCATTATTGTGACCCCAAATTGATCGCAATTTGCGAACTGTACCCGCAAAACATTTTGGTAAAACAATTTCACAATGAGAATGCGTTGTTCATTCGTGTAGCGCTCCATTTTTACTAACCTCGTACCTTCTACTAGCAAACAATAACAATTGTTCACATGTCAAAGAATGACACTACGAATGGCGCCAAATTTAAATCTTGCGTTCTTGTTGGGACACTCTTTATATATTTATATATATATATTGACATGCAAATTAAAATTTCGAGAGCATGTAAGTGTCTTGAAATCACAATCTTCTGGCTGGAAGAGCAATTCGCTCACTACTCACCCAACAACATTTTAAAAAAGTGCTGACGCTATTATAAAAATACCCTTAAATATTTTTCCCTACTGCTCAACGCCAGACGAATGATTCTCAATGGGAGTATTATTTAGAACTCTAGGGATACAAAACTTTGACTTTTATAAAACGGAAAAAGTCCAACATATATAAAAATAATTACGGAATATTTTAATGTACATATACTGCGCAAATCAACATTATGCAGGCCATTGTGAAGCTTTCATATTTTTTTATTAAAAAAATAAGAAATATTTTTTTTTAATTTTATATTCAATTACAAATACAGAGTATCAAAAGAACGTGAATTCTTAAAAAAACTGATTTTTGAATTTTAATTTCTATTTTAAAGTTGGATTTATTCAGTTGTTGCATGTTACTTAATAAGATATTTCTTAGATAATAATATTTGAAACCAATACTCAGCTTGATCCTCTCAATTTATGGTTAATAAAATATTATGCAAAAATTTATTTAAAATTGATTTAAACCAGTTGTTTATGAAATGATTCAGTTGTAGAAGAAGAACTATTACAATTTAAATCATGCTGTTGCGTGTTTTCATCTGAACAAACCAGCAATTACCCAAAAAAAAGTATAAAAAAATCTTTAAAAATATTGAAGACAGAAACTGTTAGTACTAATAAAAAACCAGCAATAACAGAGTTTCTTTGTTTAGCGAAGTAATATCCATTTAAGGTCCATATGCTACAAATAACCGTCGAGGTGGGATAGTTATATTTTAGCAATTATTTCTTTCAAAAAAGTAAATTTAAAAAAAACACGAACATATCTTAAAAGGTTAGAATACAAAGTATAAAAATAAATAGCGCTTTATTGGTTTTATTAGACACATATTGAATTTTAATTATTTTTTTTTAAGTGAAAAATGTATCATACGAGGGGCTTTCCTTAATATCTCGACAAAATGAATGGCTAAAACGCTGTTGTATTTTAAAATAGTCAGAATCTCAAAAGGAACAGCAAAAACTAAAAGCAATTCAATATACATCCATAAGTATGTACGTACGAGTATGTACTGCATACATATGCCTTAGTGGAGTACTGTTGTGTTATTTAAATGTGAAGTGTCCTGAAGTATTGCGAGTTGTTGGTCTATTATTCTAAAATATTCAACATTACTCTTGCTAAGTTTTACTGATAAATCATCTTTTTGACGGTGCATAAATATGCCTAATGCAGTTAAAACTGCAACAGATATATGAACGACACAAAAGTTGTACTTTAAAAGAAAATTAATGATAATTCTGAATATTGAGCCATTCCTGACACAATACCTATTATTAAAGTTAATTATTCCACACAGAAAAGTATCTGAGTGCAATCAAAGAAGATATTAGTAATTTGTATTATTGAATTCAAACGAGAATGTATTTTTGGATTAAAGTGTTGATTTCTACTCCTGGAAATTTGGTTGGTAACTGTTCGAACGCTCACTGCTGCAAATGCACACATAAACCTGCAACCAATAACGCTATGGTCACATTATATGTATTTGTGAACTGCAATATGTTATACATGCAAATGTATTTTATTTACCTCAAAATTTGCGTTTATAATTTTTGAGTTCACAAGTTGGCATGTTTACTGTATTCCACATAACCTATTTTGTTGTTGTCATCAAGAACCTTAACCTTCAAACAAGTAAACATATTATATGAAAAAAGCGTATGCTACAGTGCACGGAGAGATGTGTTATACATGCTGTTGTTTGACGGAGTTAAATTTAATGTTTCAAAAAGTAACATTCCATTTTACAAATACATATAATATAATAACAGAGTACAGAACAAGTAATATTAGTCAACTGTCCTTTCTCTGAAATTTTTAGTACATTTCCTCCAATTGAATCTCTGCTAGAATTTACTTACATATTTAACAATTCATGAAAAATATTTTAACACTGACGTTATATTATGTAAATGCACTAAAAAGTGTTTTTCGACATTTTATAATAAACTGCAAACAAATGAAGTTTACTTTCACATCGAATTTAGAACAGCTTTTTCTCATTTTGCAACATCTTATGAACATCATCAAAAAGCGATACAATTTTTACAAAATCAAAGTCCGATAAAAATATATCATTTATTTTATAGGTGCAGTGTCGTCTTTTTGCACGTGAGGTAACGATATACTATGTATATGTATATATGAAAGTGTTTAATGGTTAAAATAAATTTGTTGATATACAAATGTACTTCAACTCCAGAAAAAAATAGTATATCTGTATATCAGGAACATAACTTTTTTTTACGAAATTTTCACATTTTTATTCATTTCGTATATTCCAATACAACTCTTCCTTAAGAAAAATAATGATATGTATTTCAATATTTAATTCTATAAAATTAAAATTTTGTTATTATGATACCCATTTCACGCTGCAAAAAAAAATTTCTTCAAAATTTAATGCAGTCACAGAGTTTACTTTCATCAAAAAATTTCTGAATCACTGCTGCACATTATTTTAAATGGGATTCAATTCTGGAAACTATGCAGCCCACTCAATAACTTTTACTCCATTATCATTGAACCAATTCTTAAATCAGTTGTTGGTACGCTTTGGTTCTTTATCTTGTTGGAAGAATCAAAATGAAGACATTTTTTTCTCACCATTCATTTAAATTTCGTCATACAAAAATTGGTCAACAACTTTATTTATTCAGAAACACAATAACTCCATGCCATTTCTGACGACGCCATGCTTAATAGTTTTGTTGGTGTATTTTGATAAGTGTTCCATATCCAACGTATTGGCGAGACCCCTTCTCAACAAACATAACAAAAATCTTACCATAAAACGAACGAGTAAATGTGTCGTGCACTACTCCCAGCAAAAAATTTTAAAAATGGAAATCGGGTTTGGAATTAAGAATTTTTTGTTGAATCACTTCCCAACTGGATTACGAACTTAATGATTTTAACAAGGCATGAGACTAAAATAATCGATTCTTGAGAAGTTATTACTTTTTTATTGTGTGAAATGGTTATTTTTATACGCAGGAAGTTTTTATAGCAAAATTTACTTTCTTGTCCTTTGAGTTGAACAAGTTCCACTATTCTGAGGGTGGCGATGGCACGATGGATGGTAGTCTGCACGTTGACTACACAACCAAAAAATAGACCTGGGTTCAACCCCAGTTTGAGACAAAAAAAATTTTTAAAATAAAAATAAACATCTCGCATTTTTCTGATGTGCATTAGTGTGTCTTTGTGTGTTAGTTGTTGTCGGAAGGTTTCAGTGGCGAAGGCATAGTCACTGGTCACTGAACAATACCGGCTTCAGCTGATAGCAATCCACAATCACATCAGAACGCCCTCCTTCGTCGGTATTGTGTACCACCGGCGAAGTAAAATAATAATAAAAATGGCTACTAAACCGAAGCTTCAGCACTGCTACGAGTATAAAAACTAAAGAACGTGCGAAAGCAGAGCTGCAAAATAATTAATAAAGCTTCACCTCCTGTCGTTTCTCCTACTATCCCTTTCCTATAGTTCCCAGCACAATGCTTCGCATATGTAAGAGTCATCTCCTGAGTGCTGGTCCTAGATAAAAAAAAAAAATAAAAAATGTTCAAGCTGTAGTTTAACTTTTTTTTTTCTTGGCCCAGCACTCACCCCAACACATGCTGTGCATTGTGCTGGAACTAGAAAAATGATAGGAGGTGAAGCTTCACTATCTTACAACCCTGCTTTTTGGACGTTATTTATTTCAAAGAGTTGTATTAAATTTTGAATCTTCGTTTTAGTAGCCATTCTTAGTAATTATTATACTTCGCCAGTGCTACACAATACCGACGAAGAACGGCGTTCTGATGTGCCTGTGGATTGGATAGAGCTAAAGCCGTTACTGTTCAGTGACCAGTGACTATGCCTTCGCCACCGAAACTTTGTGACAACAACTGCCAGAAAGCCACAGAAATGCAGATCAGCAAAAATGCGAGATGTTTCTATGAGTCTGAAACTGGGGTAACCAGGAAAACTTTTCGTTTTATAGTCAACGTGCAGACTACTTCGACCATCGCCATTTATGTGTATAAATAAAATAAATTTTTGAATTTAAATATATATTTTGAAATACTAGTAAATATTTTACTTAATTCAACAAAATGATGTTATTAACGTATTTCGAATGTATATTATTTAAAATTAAAGATTCCATTAGTTCTTAAAATATTTACTGTAAACAATAATATTTTTTATAATACTAATTGCGCACTACTTTTCAAAAATATTTAACTTATTTAGAAAAATATTTGAAAGAAAGTCAGCCTATTTAGGTATAGCAACTAAGAAAATGGAAACCGGATTGATTATGGAGTTCTTGTTTCAGCTATGAGTCTGAAACTGGGGTAACCAGGAAAACTTTTCGTTTTATAGTCAACGTGCAGACTACTTCGACCATCGCCATTTATGTGTATAAATAAAATAAATTTTTGAATTTAAATATATATTTTGAAATACTAGTAAATATTTTACTTAATTCAACAAAATGATGTTATTAACGTATTTCGAATGTATATTATTTAAAATTAAAGATTCCATTAGTTCTTAAAATATTTACTGTAAACAATAATATTTTTTATAATACTAATTGCGCACTACTTTTCAAAAATATTTAACTTATTTAGAAAAATATTTCTATTAAAATAAAACATTGAAATTTATTTAGGAGGGGATAGTATAGTTCCTATGCGCATTTCTTTAGAGTGTTGTCAAACAATTAATTTTGACCGAGTGCCGTCAGAGTAATAATTTTTTACTATTTTTGGGAAATTTTACTAAATTATTATATTAATTGTACACTACTATAGAGAGTATAGCAGTTGATGTATTATATTTATTTGAACTTAATTGCTTCTTACAACTACAATTAGAGTTGAAAGAAAGTCAGCCTATTTAGGTATAGCAACTAAGAAAATGGAAACCGGATTGATTATGGAGTTCTTGTTTCAGCTCTGATATTGGTCACACTTCTCATTTATTTAAATGAATGTTTATTACAATATCTCTAGTTGTTCTCAGAAAAATTTGGGTAAAGTTTCCTTGAAAATCTGCATTAGCAACAGTGAAATGCCCAAGGGAACTAGCTAACCCCCCAAAATTAATTTCAATGTTTTCTTTTAATAAATATATTTTTCTATATAAGTTAAATATTTATGAAATATTTGTGTGCAATTAGTATTATAATTTAGTAAAATTTCCCAAAAAAGATTAATGAATAATATTTTTTGTTAACTTAAAAAACTGGTTATATATTTATTTTACCTAATGGTTTAAAATAATTAAGAATGTAATTTCGAAATTTTTATACTTTTTTCTAAATAATAATATATTTTCTGACATTCTAATACAAATAAAAGAACTACTTCAATTAATATTTCTAATTTATATAATTTTGTGTAATGTATTTAGTAATCGAGTAGTTAAATTTGGCATTCACAAAAGAAAGTCATAATGTGCCAAGTACTTTTTATGGTAATGTCTAATTTTTTTCTGGGCTTTTATATTCGCCAGAACTGTATATGAATTGATGTTCGGTAATATCTTGGATCGGACCCACTGTGTATCAATCAGGTCTGGCTATTCTAACCATCCTCGTATTGCACAAATTTTGTTTTTATTACTATTGGTTTGGGGTATTTTTGTTTTAATCATAGACGTTTTATTTAATGTTTAAGCTTACAATACAAAAGCAAATTTTAAATATGAACTTAAATTCTTAAGATCCAGAGAAATGCATTCATTCATTTGACTTTGTTTTCTGAATACAAAAAAAAAGGAAAAAATTAAAATGGTATTTTTAGTAATAGAACAAACTTTTATGGGAGTCATACAGATCTTTAATCTGTAATTTAGCCATAAGCCAAAAAACATTTTGTTTCTATTTCTCTAGTCCGCTTTTTATGTTGTAAAAATAGTTGTTATTTCAATATCGAATAGAAATTACGAAAAATTCATTTGTTAAACACACTCATATACCCAGTCAGATAGAAATGCCTTCAAATCAGTGATGCCAACTTTTTGGGAACAAAAGGCACAATAGAAGTAAAAAAGAAAACACTCAAACGAGTAATTTCCATTTCAAAACACAGTATGCCTTTCTTTCTTAATTTAAGCGATAAATAATAAAGGAAGTACACATAAATACTACAGTCGACTCTCGATAATTTTAAATTCAACTGACCAAAGTAAAAGTTCAAATAATCGCAATTAAAAAAGACATAGGCCTTACGAGTTCAAATTATAAAGTGTAGAAAAGCCAAACTTAAAGTTATATATATAGAACGTCGGCGAGCAAAATGACATTTCTATATATAGAGAGAGGAATGGAATAAATGATTATTTTGTTTTCATTTTATATTTGTGCCAAGTTGACCACAAATGGATGAGCTCGTAATGATGAAAGCATCGTGCGTGTGAATGACCGGGTTTCGGGAACAAATTCCCTGATATCATCAGAATATGTCCCATTATAGTAACGCTAGAACAACGAAACGAACCCCCCGTTGCGTCGATGCTCACCCTACTGTTGGCTACCCTACTGTCTCCTATGAGTTTCTTCGCTTTTTCCTGTACACGGTCGAGTAACATCAAATAGTCTTTGCAGCACCGGCCCATACATGAGAGTTGTATCCCATTTTCGATCGGATGTAAGCGGTATAAATAGTGAGGATATCAGATGGGGTGAAATATGTCTTACACCGTCTTACAAAGCAGAGACACTTGAATGCTTCCTTTAAGACCTGAAAAATATGCTCAGTCCATTGAATTTTCATGCCGGAAAATCAAGAGATTCCTGGATATTTAAACCGCCCATAAGTAAGTATGTAGCATTGGGTCTTTTGAGCATTGAAATCGACCCTGTTCGCGTGACCCCATTCCGATATTCTTGTGAGGCAATCAAGTAATTTCAAAATTACAGTGGGAACTAAATGACATGCACGTTTTACTATTTATTAAATGCTTTTCAAGGGACCGGGAAAATATTCAAATTATCGGGTGATTCAAATTAACGAGTTTCAAATTAATAAGAAGTCGACTGTGTTTTAGTTCAGCATTAAAAATTTACATCGAGAGCCTATATTCCAAATGTGCCTAGCCAATTCTACTAAAATTTCTGCTACAAAGAATGACCGTGTTCAAAATGAGACGTATACGCGTCCGCCATGAAATATTGCTGGCGTAGATTGTCTGTTTTGATTTTATAAAAAAAATACAGAACGCGGCTGTATTGCATTTCAAACATATGCACTTATAATTCTGTAATGGTTTTTCTGTGTTGCAAATTTAAATAAGATTAAGAAATCCCAATTTTATATATTTTGCTGTGTTATGGTAATGCAGTATATCGCAAATTTCGCAGATTTGCTACATCTGTAACGTTTGCAGCGACAGTTTGTAACGTAGAGTGAGCTCCGCTGTTCTATTGGAACGAGTAGGAATTATCACATGTAATTTGACGCTGTATATATATTCAATAATTGCATAATTTGCTTTCGTTTTATACCATTTTTCCTTATAGTTGGTTAAGCTGGTCAATATGTACAATTTGGTTGGAGGTTTATACCAACTCATCAATATACGAGTATACATTTAAACATTTCAGATTTTTTAGCTTTTTCAAAAATTTGGTTGAGGGTCTGCTGATTAGTTGGTATAACCACCAACGAAATTTACATATAGACTAGCTTAACCATCCAACAAATATATATATATATAAATAAATAATCGTAAAATCGTAATTCCTTCCGACTCGTGTTGAATAAATAAAAAAGCGTAAATTATTATTTTCTTTAATAAAAATTATACCATTTAAACTTCACGCTGGCCATAAAACTGTTGTATAGGTGGCATTTTGAAGGTAACATATAATAATTTCAACACGCATTATGGCGACGAAGTCCGTATTTAATATTGAGAGTCGAAATGAGAGGGTTCCATGATAATCGGTTTTTTTATATAAAAGGAAATGTACTTCCTGCTGCAGCATTTGACTGTGGCCTCTAACGATAGTTAGTGCTAGTGCACCAAGTTAGTGCTTTTGCTGAGTTTAGCTCTAAAGCTAAACAATTCGTATTTTGGGCATCAAAAATCACGAAAAATTGTACCAAAAGCACTAACTTCACACGCTGCTTCAAACGCCAGTCACAGTTCGTTCGTTTGTTCAAAAGCATTAGGTATTCAGATAAAAAGTAAAATAATAAAATAAAATTTTTTGTGTGTTTTCGGCTAGTTTCGGTTTATCCACGATATTGAAATACTGACTAGCTGGTATTTGTTTACATGTCTAGACTCTACAGCTCAAGTGGTGGCTTAAATGGTGGTAATGTTAATGTTAATAGAAATAAAACAGTAAATCAACGCCTTTTATGGTATGTTTGACATTTGTGGAATTTAACATTTTAATTAAGATTTTTAATTTTCTTCCTTTTTTTGTTTAAATCGAATTTTTTAAAAAAAAATATTTCATATACATACATACATACGTTTGTACATGTGTTAAAGCATCAAGTACACATAAAAGAATTTCCCATTCAAAGAACGGTAATTTTTTAAGTAAAATTACAAAGAAAACGAATAACAAAATGAATAGTTTAATACGTATGTAAATAAATTGTAGAGATTTAATGACCTTCTAATAAAAATAGTTTAAATATCGTACGCTGTAATAACTTTTCGCTTAAGTTACTTTCAATACATTTCTTATTTTGCCTGTAGAAATTTTACATTTCTTTACAAATAATTCCTTGTGAATTTTACTGGTACATAACAACAAACTATTGTTAGTTTGTGATGATTTAAAACAAAAAATAAAATTGCAATTTTTATTACAGTTTTTTCTTTTTGTAAGAATTCAAATGTCACGAGTTGATGAGATTGCCTCTGTAACAAATGATTTTTACACAGCAAATAAAACGAATGATTTATTATAAATATGCGTTTTAGAGTTTAACGCCTCTATTTGGTGTTTATATATTTTGTATTTATTGGTCATATAATTTAATTTTTAATTACGGAAATCTAGATATGTAATTTTGGAAACGAAAATAGAAAATTTACGGTTTTGTACGTTAAACATTTTGTTTGTAAATTTTATGACCGCCAAATATTAAATAAATCTGTGGCAAATGTGGAATAATACTTTAAGCCTAATGCAATCGATTGTTAGATGCTTAACCTATGTACACACGATTGTCAGATATTAGAATATTGTCAGAAAAATTGTCATAAAATGATTAGCAACCGTGTAAACTTACAATTTTTATATGGCAACATTGTCACCAAAAGCATTATCAGTAATTGTGCATCACTAACATTGGAAGGGATCTAACAATCGTAACAACACCCGCCATTTCCATTAATAATTGCCAGATATTGTACGGTCATTTGTTATTGTCAAGTGTTCATAATTTAGTGCACCGTACAATAACACCATTGTCAGACAAATATTTCTGTTGGCAACGCGCCCATAAATATTAAGAGACAATTTTTAAAATCGAATCTGGCAACTTTTTCCATGCAATAATCTGACAACCGTGTGAACTGACAATTTTTGTTGTCAGATCAATTTATTGTCGGACAACTGTGTGATAATGAAATTGTCAGGTTTTCTTACAATAGTCTGAACTGGCATTGTCAGTACCTTGCCATAACATTGCCATACCTTATAATATTGTAATATCGTACAATTGTGGGCCCATAGCTTTACTTTTAAACTTTCTATAAATTCAACTCCATTATTATGTATGATTTTATTTTCCTTAGTGCTGCTAATATGAGAAAAATATGTTATTCTACCTGTGTGTAGAATATTCATGAGTAGAATAGTGGAACCGATTACGGCCTATTAGGCTAGGTCTTTTTGAAAAGAATTTATAAATGAAATGAAATGAAATAAATGATTTATTAGAATTGAATACGATTTTAATATTTAACTTATATATTTATTATATATTCTATTAGTTTTTCATAATGCAGCAGTTAACCAAATTGATTTATCTATCCTAAACTGGCATAACGTCTGTAATTTTAGAAATTAGTATTTACATACATATGTATATACGAGTACTAGGTTTATTCAAAAGAAAAGGTGAATTTTGTTTTCTTAGATTACAATGACGTGTTGCATTATGAGTTCTTGCCAACAGGTCGTACGGTTAATAAGGAATACTACAAGGAAGTTACGCAGTGTTTGGTAAACGATCGGAATTGTGGAAAAAAATCATGGATTCTGCATCACGATAATGCACCAGTTCGCACATCAATCTTTGTTGGTAGGTTTTTGGTCAAAAACAACACCCTAATCATGCCTCAACCACCTAATTCACCAAATATGGCTCCCTGCGAATTTTTCCTGTCCCCAAAACTGAAGAGACTAATGAAAGGAAGGCGTTTTGTTACAATTGATGAGATAATGCATTACAGAAGTGCTTTCACAATTGGAACAAGCGCTGGCATAAGTGCATTATGTCTTAGTGGATTACTTTGAAGGGGACAAAATGGATATTGATGAATAAATAAATATTTTTCAACAAAATACAAAATTCACCTTTTCTTCTGATATATATATATTGTTATTAAAGATTTATATGAATAATATATCATACACTTATTACAATAAGTTCACACCTATTAAAAAGACGATATGTAAAACATGATCAGCAACGGTGAAGTTATGGGAATTAATGATGTTTTTCGGTCACGAATGTGCCATTAGAATATCAATAAAAGCAAATGAAAAATTTGCTCTTTATTGATCTTTATTTATTCTTTTCTGTATTTTCAATACTGGAACAAATATTTTACAACAATTCTTTTTAAGAAGTAAATATGTAGAATATAAGCGAAAAAGTTAAGGATTTGGAAGGCGTCCGAATTATGAATAGAACTTTGCAGTACGTTTTGTCATCGTTAAATTTAATATCAACTTTTGGAAGTTTCTGTATAATAAAATATAAGCATTTTCTTTGAAAATACAAGTAAAGAACAATTATTTCCATAACCGATAATATTTTGGCAATGGTAGACATTTCTGTGGAACTCCTCATATATCTAATGCCATTCCAAACAAAAAAAATGTATTCAGGGCTTAAGGTATAATTATTATTTTTTTATTTAATAACTTGTGCTCAAGTATTTATGTTTAACAAGTCTTACATGATGATCATGAATAGTTGTTTATATTAGAAAACGAGTGTATGCATTTACTTCCCTGTGAATTTTCGCTAAATAAAATCACGAGTTTAAACAGCAACAGAACACACAGTAAATCTATTTTAACCAAAACAGTTGCAATAACTGACTGAACATTAAACCAGATATAAATCAGTTGCTGTTTACATTGTTTTTTATTAAGTACCTTTTTTATTGTTGTTTAGTCGCTGTTGCCTTTTTATCACTTAACCAAGATTTAGCAAAATGTTCTTTTATCGCTTTAGAAATCATTTGTAATGATTGTTGCACAAATTCACTGTGCTCTCTAAAGAAGTTAGGCAAAACTTTGCTGAAATAAAATCAAGAGCTTTAAGCAAGAGAGGGGTAAAACTCGAATGAAATCATGAATGTTAATAAAATTACAAGACTTGACTTGTTGGAAGTTAACACAAAATGTAGATTACCTTACGTACATGTGTATAAATGCATGTATTATTTTATTATATGTTGATAGTTACAATTTTCTTTTTATTAACGTAAAACAAATTAGAAGGATGCAACAATGTGCATTAAAAAAATTTCTTGAATATTTAGATTGTTTAAACTTTTATGCATGGAATATACAGTGGTGTTTATATATAAATTTAGAATTTTCGAAAATTTACTTTTGCATTGGTTTTATATGCCAACAGTTTTTTTTAACGATTTCACCGGAGTCAATTGGTGGGGTGATATGAATAGGGATTAATCTCCCACAAGTCTGCAGTTGCGCGTTCGTTAAATTGCAAAGCAGAGTTGCTGTGTCTCTGGGGGTATGTTGACGCATTCATTTCTAAGTTAAAGAAGAGCCAGTTCTTTTATTATTTTATTTCGCCGACTATTTTATTGTTCTAATACCGACGAAAGAAACTTCTGAAAAAAATTTTTGTTATGTCACCAATTTTAAATTCGTAAACAACACATGAGAACCTATAAAGCAAAAATTTTAGTACTTATTTTAATTATTATTCTGCAACAGGGCGATTTTTCAAAATTCAAGTTTTTGTAGAAAATATATTTAATTTTAAGTGCACATTTTTGCTTTTATATGTAATGTCCAAAATTTTATACGCTTAGATATAGTGTAAGATTTCAATTGACAATTTTGTATAATTTATACACCGACAAGAAATTTTTATAACCATTAGTATCAGACCTACAAAAAGTAACTACAATGTTTGAAAGCAACGAGGCAGACCCACGGTGTTATTTGCAGAACTCGACATTCTTTTGCAATTCTTTTGTATCAAATAGTTTTCAAATCAGAAAAAGTTGATCCAGTCAACTCAAAATTAGATGACTGTCTTATTCCTATGCAGTGCTTTAACTATAAATTTGAATATTATTTACAACCCAAGACACATATACATAATTGATTCTGAAAAAGAGATATGACTTACTTGACGAGATTTCACATAGCAATTAATTTACCAACTTGGACCACGCTTCGTTAATTAATTTTACAACCTTAAAAAATACAAACCCTGGTCCCCTGATAATAATTATCCATTTTCATATTACATATATACTAAATTTCTGCTCTCTAACTGCAGTGGAAGTGTACCATCATCTACAGCGCTATTTTTGTACCATGATGTATACATAAAGGGTGGTTAAATTTCAAGGGCCGATGTTGATTTTGAATAAAACACAAACTATTTAGGAAATTATTGTAATTTTATTTTATTATGATATATTGGTATTACTCAATTATGTATGGAACAAAATATCGGCCAAATGGGCGCCGCGACCACGGCGGCACACCTCCATCCGATGGTCCAAATTTTCGATGACCCTGAGGCATAATGGAGGTTCTATGCCGTTAATGTGCCGAATTATCTCATCCTTTAGCTCTTGAATTGTTGCTGGCTTATCGACGTACACCTTTTCTTTCAAATAACCCCAAAGAAAAAAGTCCAACGGCGTCAAATCACATGATCTTGGCGGCCAATTGACATCGCCATTACGTGAGATAACACGGCCATTGAATTTGTTGCGCAAAAGAGCCATTGTTTCGTTAGCTGTGTGGCAAGTGGCACCGTCCTGCTGAAACCACATATCGTCCACATCCATATCTTCCAATTCGGGCCATAAAAAGTTCGTTATCATCTCACGATAGCGAACACCATTCACAGTAACTGCCTGACCGGCCTCATTTTGGAAAAAATACGGCCCGATGATGCCGCCAGCCCATAAACCGCACCAAACAGTCACTCTTTGTGGGTGCATTGGTTTTTCGACAATCACTCTTGGATTCTCATTCGCCCAAATGCGGCAATTCTGTTTATTGACGAATCCACTCAGGTGAAAATGTGCCTCATCACTGAAGATGATTTTCTTCGAAAATTGATCATCCACTGTTGCCGTGGTCGCGGCGCCCATTTGGCCGATATTTTGTTCCATACATAATTGAGTAATACCAATATATCATAATAAAATAAAATTACAATAATTTCCTAAATAGTTTGTGTTTTATTCAAAATCAACATCGGCCCTTGAAATTTAACCACCCTTTACATATATTATTTTTATTTGAAAATTGGTTTGTAAATAAATTATTAAGAAAAAAATTAAAGTACGCTTTCCTAGCTTTTTTTTACTCTCTTTTCTGAAAAAGATTTAGCTCCATGAATTTTTAAAATGTGGTGACACTGCATTTGCATTCAATATTGTGTGTTTAGTAAAAAAAAATAAATTTTAAGTACGTATTTTAGCTATTGGTCTTTTATATAAACATTTTTTGAATTTACTTTTACGATATTGTGTTAAACTTTGATGAGCATAAGAAGACAAAAACTTCTACAATTTATCAACAGGAAGTAGAAAAAAGTGTTTATATAGTTGCATGAGAACGTAAATTAAATGAATTAATTCCGACGTATTTTTTGGAATGAAATTATTTTTATTATAATCTGGTAGATCATTTTATGGCTTTTATGACTTGCCTGAACAGAAACTTCCAAAATTGGAGTACTGAACAGAAATGAAATAAGGCCCAAAAAGAAAGAAATTAAGTTAAGAAATTAAATCAAAATGTCACGAAAATGCACTACGTAACAAAAGGTTCTCTGTTAATGGGTCTTCGGCCGGCCTCAAGGATTTTCTTCTCTATGGTATAACCAATATCGTCTTCGCAAACAAAATCTTCTCTGCATAGCCGGGCTTCGGAACGGCTCAAGGGTTTTTTCCTCTGTGGTATAACGAAACCGGATTCGCTAACAAAAGTATTTCTGCATAGCCGGGTTTCGGTCGGGCTCAAAGATAATCTCCTCGATGGTATAAATAACACCGGCTTTGCTAACAAATGATTCTGGCGCCCTATCTCATTTTCTTCTCATTTGGTGAGATCTAAAAACAAAATAAAATGAAATAACTCATATATGAAATTCTTTTTGCACTTATTTCATTTGGAAGTAATTCTATTATGAAATAAATCCCAGAAAAAAAATTAATTGAATCCCAAAGGTGTGGGAGTTATTGGACGCAGTCATTTATTTTAATAAAAATTCGAGAAAGAAAGAAGTACTCTACAAAAATTTTTTTAATACCGAAACGAAAGACCAATTTCCCATTTTTGTAAGAAAGCTGTGCGATTAGTCGATTAGAATTGCATTCAACATTATTTCTAAAATCTGTAGGAAAAAAATACCAATGTTGAAAAATCATCAAAATTGTTATCAGATTTCGGTCAGATTTCTCACAGAGTGACAGAATATCCCTCGACATGCCTGTCAGAATTCGCATCAAACACTTCATAAATTTTTCGCAGAAATCGTATACGCTTTTTTTTGACTTTTATGTCAACGTTTCTCTCTGATAGACACAGGAGTATGTTTTTTTGTTGATCTTATTTGAATGTAAGTTTTTATTGTGAGTTCACATCGGTTGTCCATATTTATAACTAAGCATATGTACCAAACGTAAAAATTGTAAAACTCCATCAAACCGTTTAGAAAACACGCGCTTTTCATTTCAAATGGAACGCAACGGAAAAAATTAAATAAAAATTTTTTTTTTTTCATTTAATTATACCAAGGCACAACTGTTGTGCCCTTAGATGAGATAAGATATTTGTTTTGTAAATGAAAGTAAAAATCACCACTTTTTTCCAATTAATGTGTTTGGCTGAAGTGGCGAATGTGTGTCCCTGTGTGTCAAAATAATTATAAAAACGGCTAATAAACCGAAGCTCCAACACTGCTATAAACACAGAACGTGCAAAAGCAGAGCTATAACATAATTAATTAAGCTTCAGCTCCTGTCGTTTCTCTAACTATCCCTTCTCTATAGTTCCAGCACAATGCATCGCATGTGTAGGGGTCCCAGAAAAATAAATTTCTTTAACCGGTAAAAAAACAAAGAAAAGTTTTGAGAGACAACTATGATTCGAACTCATTCAAAAATCTTTAAAAATCGACACCATGCTATTTACCACTTGATCCACCGACCACATAAAAGCCTGTGTTAATAATGCCAATAAAAGTCCAAAGAGCTTTTTCAGCAGTCAATATGTATATGTGTCTGTACAAGGTATAATAAAACAACAAAATTATGAACATAAAGAAAGGCATATGCTCCCTATATGAGTGAAAGGAACTTACATATATATTTATGAACATAAGCACTCATAAAAAATATGTATTTTTCACCAAACAATTGTTTAGAAACCACACCAAATTTTTTTTCTTTTTAATGGTCGTTCATGTGTCAGAGAGGGGTAAAGAAGCTAAGTAACTGTGTTGACATCCTTGCCAAATACAGTGGAGGAAATAATAATTCTTTTTACGAAACTGCCATAAAAAGCATAAATGTAGAAGATCTTGAGATTTCAATGATAAAATTTCTAATTTAAAATAGCAAATATTGACACAGTTTACACTGAATACTATTTCTTTTATTATTATTATATAAATTATGTAAAATCGGAAAACTTTTAATACATTATATTATTTAAAATTTTTAAAAAATTAAATTTTATAATTTTTCTTATCTTGCAAAATAAACAAATTGAGTGCGAACTTCATTATTGTAAATTTTTTTAAAACCGAAACTATGTTGTGATTAAATTTTAATGAAAGTCTGTCGATTTCTTTACGCGCCTCTCAAAATATTTTTCAGCATTTCTGTATTAAAACCGTCTATTTTGATTTTTTTAATAACGCAATAAAAAATCTGATTTTGAAGAGGAGTGTTGCCAGTAAATAATGATGAGATAAATTCATATAAATAAAATAAAATAAAATTCTTTTTTACAATTTACCAAAGGCAATATTAAATCTAGTAGTGAAAATTCTAAAATGGAAACAACGTTGACGCGTGAACGCGAGTTTTTATTATTTTAAGAATTAAAAAAAAATAATTTCATACATACTACATACAAAATTTTATAACTTTTCAGGAGAGATAAAACATTAATAAAAGCAAATGTATTGAGATTATTTATAAACATGATTTTTTCATAATAAGAAATTTTCTATGGCAACTAAATGTTTTTTTTATTCTTCAGACGGATTTACTTTATTTAGTAAAAATAAACTATTTGCGAAATCTTCTACTTCCGAAAAATCTAAGTAATATTTGAGTTTTTCATTTAAATGTATGAAATGCTTACAGCAAAAAATGGTGTAAGCTTTTGAAAGATCCGATCACGAAAGAATGGCTTTAGCCACAAATGCTTTACAGCAAAGAAGACACTAGTATTGTTAAAAATCGTATGGCGTAAGTGACTTTTTTTCGTCGTACAAATTTGAAACGCATATGTGATTCCGGTAAAATTATGCAAAAATATATTTTCGATTTCTTGAGATTATCTTCTTTAATGCATTAAACTCTTACTGCCGAAGTCATCAAAATTTATTTATATTTTTATTCTTTTCATTTATTAAAGGATTAGTAAAAAAATTTCCATGAAAAATCAATTATTATAAATTTTATACATCCAAAGAAAGTTGTTGAATACGGCAGTTAACTTATAAATAGAATAATCAATCATAAAGAAAGAAGAAAATTTTGTAATTTTGAAGTTTAGCACTTTTTAGCTATTTTTGGTTGCTCAGTTGGCGTATTTTGGTTTTGAATATTTACCATCTCTGACAGCACATATTTATTTGAGCATATTTTTAAAATAAAAAATCACATTCATGGCCATTGACTCGCATACATAACCAGTCATTGTCCCGATTTTACTATTTTCAGTGTTATACTTAATATTTTCTTTCGTTAGAAACTATTCTACCTTTTTTTCAATTTAGTAAAATGTTCTTAACAAAAATTTAAAAAAAAATTTAATTTATAATTATTTTGGTGTAGCGAATGATTTCTCTTATAAGAACAATTAAGTCTTTCCTACTAAGTAGTTTAACAACAGTTCAGTTCTTTGTTTTTCTTTAAATGTCAAATTTTAAACATATATAAATAGAAATCGGATAATCTTCTATATGTCGACTTACCTCTATATCAACATTATTTTGTGGCAACAGTGTTCATCAAAATCAGATTTTTTTTTGTTAGTAAAAGAAATAACATATATATATTCCATATAGAAATGCTCAAAAAGCAATGCTACTCTTTCGCATGAATTTACATATTTTTAAAAACAACAAAGGATAATGAGGAGGTTTGGTTTCTAAAAATTGTTTTTAAAAACTGACACCATGCTTTATGTTTATGAGTACTAAGGATGGATTTATCAGACCGTGTACACATTTGGTAAAATTTCTTAATATCGCACCCTAAATACAAAAGTGACACAACTCAAAATTTTCCAAAATGTACTTTTTTCCGTAAAATAATTCACAGTACACATCTCTAACTACTTCAAAAATTTCTTTCTCATCACTGTTTTCTTTAACTTTTTTATGTTAATTGCATTGCTTACGCACGATCGACTAAAAAGACCTATTTTTAGTTGCGTCAATGTTCTCAAGAAGTGCTGATTACTTTTGGTACACATAATATTAAATTTTAGCAAAACCTTCTTCGAAATAGACTTCTTTCATAATGGAACCAATTTTATTTTAAATATTACAATCATTTTTGCATAAACAGTTTTTTGCCTCTCCTGAAAATTTGAGAATTTTGAGTTGTGCCGCTTTTGTATTTAGGGTGCGATATGTATTGCTCAAAAGGGTCGTTACACGACTTGGATTAGTGTATTTGATTGATTAGTGGGAAAATTGTGACAAGGCATAGTCTATATAAGATATAGCAAACTCAGCGGTGTCGATGGCTGAGCTGCCAGAGTATCCGTGTGTCATTTTGGTGGAGTTTTTTAGGTGGTTCGAATTATTTTATATAAGTATGTCTTAATTGAAGTGTTCGATTACTACTCAATTCTTAAATTATAATGCATATTTCATAAGAAAATGGAATGTTTGTTTGTCTTTTTGGTATATTTTGAATATATCTCGCATTACCTATCGGGTCTAAATAGTATGTAAAGTAAGCAGTCCACGTAGTTACATATACGGAGTAAATTTCGTTAAAATCGTTCCTGCCGTTTCGAAGTTATGGTAGGTTTTGTACTAAAATTTCTAGTAAAAAAACGAGATGGTCGTGGTTCTTCGGCTGTAGCTCGGAAACTATTCAACCGCTTTGACTGAATTTAAATATCAACCGATTCAGGTCTACTGCTGACCAATTGACATCAAAACAAAAAAATTGACAAAGAGACATACGGACATGGCTCAATAAAGTTCTCTATTTATAATATTTCTGAAAATATATAAATTTTTCTTCAGAAAGAGATATTATAGAAATTTCATACGGAATGACGAACTTATATATGCCCGTTACACTTAAAGTGAAGGGTATAAAAATTTGTGTTGTTACTATTGGGGTCCAAAAAGTACTTTTTTTTTTAAAGTGTTTTTTTTATACCAAAACGAAAACTTCGCACATAATTATCTCTTCAATTAAAAATAAACAGACAAAATGGAAATAAGCTGCGATCCGCTGTTATGTTCCTGTGTCAGAAACTTAAAGTGTAAAATATCAAATATTAAAATCTCTAAGGACTTTATTAATTTGTTTATTATTTCAAGATTTCATCATTTCTTCATTATTATTGTTATGTATTTCCTTCATTGTTCCACTGTAAGCGCTCCCCTTTATCTTTATTTACATACTTATGAAAGTCATTAGGTTTTCTGCATTGTTGGAACATGTTTAATGTAAATCTTGTGTTATTGTTATACTATTTTCCTCAACAAGTACGGGTTTTGTTGCATGTTCTATTGTAACAAAAACAATGGTGAACTGAAGTTTCTTCATGGCGGCGGTGGTTGTTATGCTGTTGCTGTTGGTTGATGAAGTTTCATCAAATGAAAATGTGCATTCAAATAATTTCCGGCTTTGTCATTTAGTTTTGTTGTATTTTTTATTTGAATAAACAACTAAACAAACAAAAATCTTAGGAAGAGAACTAAAATTCGTTATATTATTACAATATAAAACGTTCTATGACTATTTCTCGCCTTTCAGATAACATATTTCTATGCAGCACGCCCGACCCTCCTTTTTCTTTTGCATTTTTTCTTTACTATTTCTCTTTTGTTTGTTACTTTCATCCAGTGTTGCCCTCAAAGGAACTTGAAGTTGTATAAAAGTTCGACCAAAATAGTAGAAAACCAAATAAAATAAAACAACAACATTTTTCAAAAAAATGTAATAGTTTCATCAAAGAATGTTATTACTTTCTATTTCATAAATAGAGACTGTTATACATTCTTGTGAGAGAATTAACTTAACCAATTTGTATTTTTGTTCAAAATTTGCACGACTATATTTTTTAATTCCCTCCTTTTTAACTGTTTCAGTAGGCAGTTTATATTTTGAATCGGTTTTAATATTATTTAACTTAATAAGAATTCTTTCTATAGAAGAATTAGAAAATGTCAATATTAAGAGAAATTTTCCAATAATTTCTGAATTTGGGACGAAGGCAAAATTCTTCATTTTACAAACTTTTAACCAATAACACTGATAATGTACTTCATTAGCAAGAAATAGTTCTTTGTGGTCCAGAAGCACATGTTCGGACCACTCATTATATAATTTTTGTGAATATATATATATATATGTATATACACTGAAGTTATATATGTAGGTCATCATCGAAAATGAAATTTGTAAAAATATTTTAATACAAAAAGGTCTGAAATTGGTGTAATTTCTTTTTTTGCTCGACTTAGAAATGTTCATTCAAAAATATACCTTGTTGTTTTACAATGTCTTTTTATATAATTAGCCAAAAAAATTTTCGGTATTTTATGTCCATAATTTTTAATTTATATACGTAGCACTAGAGGATCCGGCAATCTTTGTTTTGCCCAATTGAGGGTGGCGATGGTCGAAGTAGTCTGCACGTTGATTACAAAATGAAAAATTTTTCCTGGGTTCAACTCCAGTTTCAGACTCATAAAAACATCTCGCATTTTTCTGTTGTGCATTTGTGTAAGTTGGGTCGGAATGTTTCAGTGGCGAAGGCATAGTTAGTGGTCACTGAACAGTAACGGCTTCAGCTGTATCCATCAGAACATCAGAACGCCTTCCTTCGCGGTATTGTGTAGCATCGTCGAACTAAAATAATTACTCAAAATAGCTACTAAAAATGAAGCTTCTAAAATTTAATACGTCTCCTCGACATCAAAAACATTAGAACACTGCAAAAAAAAAAAAAACAACGTGCAAAAAAAAGTGCCAGGAGAAAAAAAAATTTAGTATCGATTCAATCAGACCAAAAGAGAAACTGTAGCTTTTACCGTTCTCAAGATATACAAAAAGAAATATTAACTTTGTATGGGTGGTACCATGCTTACTTGTCCAATCCCGCCTACTTTTTGGCTGATAATTTGCATTTACTTTGTAGTCATTCAAGCCAATTTTAGCGTTAACCGTTCTCAAGATATAACAAATCAACATTTACTTTATATGGGAGGCACCATGCTTACTTGTCCAATCCCGACCGCTTTTCTACTGTTGATTTGTATCGACTACCAGTCATTCAGACCATATTTAAAGGCTTTAAGCGTTCATAAGATGTAGAATATTCGTGAGTAGAATAGTGGGACCGATTATGGCCTATTAGATATTAGAAAGCTGTACAAAAATCTATATTTACTTTATATGGGAGGCACAAAAACAATAGTTACTTTGTCTGGGAGGTACCATGCCTCTGATCCCGCCTTCTTTTTGACCGATGATTTACGTTGATTTTTAAGCAATCTGAACCAAATTCAGAGAATCTTACTTTTGCCGTTTTTGAGATATAAGCTAATAAATATTTATATTGCGCAATGGGAATTTTTGAAATCAATATAGCGTATATGTTAAGTTAGACAAAGTTACATATCTGTGCTTAATTTCGAAGAAGTACGGCCAGATGACGCCGCCAGCTCATAATCCTTTGGGCGAGCATCCACAGGTGTTTTCACAAATTCTACAGACCCGGTTTACTGAAATTTGCGCACAATTCTCCCGATTGGGAACACATTTGGTTGATTATGCTGACAGAAAAAATCACGAAGTACGAGAAATGCATTTCGATTTGAACGCACATTTTCGTTAAGGACTTCAATAATCTTAATGCGTTGCTCAATTCTCACCATGGTTGAATTTGTCAAACACTAAAACAAAGAAATGTCAATTTAAGTTTCCAAAAAACTTGACGTTAAGTTGTGATCCACAATTAACATTGTGCATTATGGTTGGATCACCCTTTAGTTTGGAGACTCTGATTGGAAAATTTAATTGAAATTGGTCAAAATACCAGGAGGATATGAAAGGAAATCTAAATATATTTGTGTACACTTTTTGTCTAATAGGGAAAGCATTGACTCTATCACCTTAGCAGTTTGAAATTAGTAAAATATGTAGTAAAGAAATAATACAAAAATTTCACAGTAAAAAAATAGTGTAAAAGTTTTAAATAGTTCGGTTTTTGTACAATAGTACAGAAAGTGGCAACACTGCTTAGATCTCTTTGATTTGTCTTTGTTCTGGAAGAGACATACAAAACGAATAAACCCTGTACGATTTGTTCAATTGTCTCCTAAAAAAAAAGAAATATTTTGCTAAGCTTTTATGTGAGTACTTCCTAGAACATGTTCAACAGATGGCAGATTAGCACCCTAAAAATTGTGTTTAACATCGCGATGCAACAGTTATTTTTAGCTGTTTGTCCATTTCTTCTTTTTTGCATCATAAGATTTTTCAAATAATTGTGGATTTGGTGAAGTTTAAATGAATCAAAAATTTACATAGTTTTGTAATTATTTAAATTTTGGCTTCACAAGTTTATTTCAAAGGTCATTTATGTTACAAGTTTAAATTTAATTTAGTAATTTACCATCATACATGCTACATATACGTACGCGTATGAACTATGTATATCGAGTATGTACGCTGTTTACAAAGTACAATTTTCTGAAATGTTGTGGTAAGTAATAAAATGTCTTTTTGTAGAACCTTTTATGAAACAGACGAGTTAGGAAAGCTTGACTGTATTTGAAAAGCCGCCCTTTCGTCTATTGTGAACCAAAATGCAAAAATAGTTTTTGCATATGGAAAAGGTTCACTAAAATTGTTTTTCCAAATTTGTTTTTGGGAGAGAGTTAATAGAGTTGGCTACACTACCGTTCCCAATGGGTTTCGTCTCCCTCTCTTGTACTCGATCGAGTAACTTCAAAATAGTCTTTAAAGCGCCGACCCTTACATGAGAGTTGTATTCCTTATTTGGTCCGATGTAAGCGGTTAAAAAAGGTGATCAGATAGCGTGAAGTATGTCTTACACCGTCCTAACACTCCGAGACACTTGAATGCATCTTTTGAGACCTGAAAAATATGCTCAGTCCATCGAACATCACATTGAATCTTCATGTTTCTTATTCCTCAATACTTATACCACCCATAATTACAGGTGAAGCAGCGGGATCAGACATGGGTCGGTGTGTAAGCATGCAGTGTTGTGTTTTTTGAGCGTTGAAATCGAAACTGTTCGCGTGACCCCACATCGATATTTTTGTGATTAGCATAGACACTACTGCTAACTACTTCAGCCAACAACACCGTCAAACATAAACTTTGGGACTTAAAACTAGAATTTATTTATTTATTTATTTAAATTTAGTCAATGGATATAATCCTTACAGACTAATAACAAGGTACTTATGACTATATTGAATTTATGAATTCAGAAAAACAATGATTTTATGCTTTATAACATTATTATTTAAAGAAAAATCAACAAATTCAGACAAATTATTAAATTGTCGGCATAACCTCGTAAAAGGATAATTAGATTAGCATAATTAGATCTACAAAAGTTAATAACAAGAGGACTATAATGACGAATACTACGACAAGATACACTAAATTTAACAGAATTTAACAGAAATTCGGAGCAAATATTACCATTGATAAGGTTTATCATAAAAGACACATTTAACATTGTACGACGACTTTTGAGAGTAGGTAGTTTTATTAATGCTAATCTACTCGTATAGGAAGGCAAATTTGTTGAGGAGGTCCATCGAAGGCCACGTAAACAGAATAACAAGAATTCTTTTTGCACAGATTCAATACGAATATTATGAAAGTTGTAGTGAGGATCCCATATGATTGATCCGTATTCTAAAATAGGTCTAACTAGCGACACATACAGCTGTTTCGTAATGTAAGGGTCAGAAAACTCTTTAGCCCAGCGCTTTATAAAAGCAAGCACACCCCCAGCTTTATTTACAGCCAAGGTAATATCGACCCCTTTGCGCGAAATTATCGTATATGCCAATTTTTTTGAAATTGAGTTTTTGATGCAATCTTGTTCTGCATTCAAAGAGACGTCACCTGACAAAATATTATAGGCGAATTACACTTCGTTGCTCCAAAAATTGATTGAATACTTTATCGTATGTTACACTCCATTTTTTCTTGTGAACGATTTTATCGTATCTGCCAATGAAGAATATTTTGCATATTGTAGTTGTTACAATATTTACTACATATTTCTTTCTAAGTTAAGGTAAAGGAAATTGCTCGCTTTATTTTGTTTTTTGCCTCTATTCGTTTTACCATTAATTTTACAGAAAAGGCTATATTAAAGTTGAAGAGAAGCATTTAGCATGCATTTTTTTTCGAATCATGTGTTTGAGGTAATCAGTTATTGTAAACCACTCCAAGTAAAACATTGTCTACAGAGAAATTAATAAATAGTGCCTTAATAATGCTATCAGTTTCCAAAACCGTAAGTAAATAATATAACTTAAAAGTAATTTGATGTGGATCTTGTTAATGTGTAATTATGATTATGTGGTGATGTTTTGATTGTTTGATGTCTATTAAATTGTGTGTTTTAGTTAATAAAAAAATTATTAAAAAGCAGGTTTCTCAAGTGTCGTTAGTGCCATACAGCGATAGTGAGAGTGATGACTCATGCTTATTTGAAAATGAAAACTGTGTCGGAAAACGGGGCTACAGAAAACCTCTGGCTGTTAAATCAAAGGAAGACATTAAAAAAATAGTTTTACTTAATCCGTGCCTTAATAGGATGTGCCACAATGAATGTTGTCGTCTCTCCGAGACATCTCGTGAACATTTAAATGAACATTATTGGGGAATGTCAAAAGCAAAAAGAAGAATGTGGATGCTTTCTTGTATAACACATAAACAAATTCAACGAAGGAGAGCTGCTGTCAAAGGAGGAGATTGTAGACGAAACAATTCTTTTGAATATAATTTTACTCACAAAGGGATCGTTTTTAAAGTTCGTCAAAAATCATGCTGGCAACTTTAAATATTTCTCATATGATGCTTAGATATCTTTTAAGGGAAAATAATTATGCTGAGCCAAAAGATAAGGTTCGGCCTCATAATAAAACAGATGAGCAAAACATAAAGCTTCGAAAACAATATCTTGAAAAACTTCCAGCTGTGCCGTCACATTATTGTAGAGCCAAAAGTACTAAAGTTTATTTGCCACAAGAATTTCGAAACAAGCAAACCCTTTATAGGTGCTACACTCAATATATGAACGATAAGAACCTCAGCAACTGCATTGTGTCGAATTGGGTTTTCAGACAGGTTTTCCAAAAAGATTTTAATATAGGTTTTCATTTGCCAAAAAAAGATAAGTGCACTAATTGCGAAAATATTAAACATCTTGATTAAGAGGAAAAAAATCGTTTGCGGAATTCCGATGAGTATAGGATGCATATAAGAGACAAAGAAAAGGCAAAGGCTAATTTTTTAAGAGATCAAAATGAAAGCAAAAATGTTTCTAGTTTTGTATGCGCCAGCTTCGATTTGCAAAAAGTTTTGAATACTCCGTTCGGAAATAATATAACCCTTTTTTACTCACGCAAGTACGCCTACTACAATTTCAGCGTTTATGAAAACGGCACTAGAAATGGCTATTGTTATTTGTGGGGTGAGCGTGACAAAAATTCAAAATCAATTGAACTCATTTACGGATATTTCGACAATTCCACTAAAAAAACTATAAATAACTTTAATTTTACCTTTAAGTTACAAAAGTTGTACAATTCACCTTTGTGTATCTCTTTGCAAAAATTCAATGATTTGAAAAATCTATGTTTAAAAAACAGCATACCGCCAAAATACAACAATGAGTATTTAAATTTAAAATATTCTGTCGCGAAAAAGACATGTTAAATGAAAGCGACGAAGAAGATTAACTCACTTATTATTATTATTGGTTTTTTTTTAATGAATTCATGCTTCTGTTAAATATTGATTACATTTTTTTATTACTTTGTACCATTCTAAGTTAAAAAATAATGAACAAATACATAAAACCACTAATAAATCTTTGTTTCAATTTATTTCTAACACTGACAAATGATATCGTATGTGCCAAAAATACGTATTTGTCGGAAAACTTGAACTTTTCCGCCGAAATACTTTCAGGTGTAGTTATATTAGTTAATTATCTAAGCACATGTATATTTTCATTTTGATATTGCAAGCGAAAGCAGAGAAAAGTAGAAAAATGGCTGTCCTGAAAAATTTAGTTTTTGTAACATACGATAATTTCGCGCAAAAGGGGCGATATGAGAAGAAAAATTTAGTTTAGGATCCAGTAAAATTCCAAGATCAAGAAATGAATCAACTAACTCCAACTGATGATCTCCCAAAAAGTAGTTAGCTGCAATTGGGTTACTTCTGGAAAAGCGCATGCATTTACATTTCTTTAAATTCAGCTCCATCATGTTATGTCTGCACCATACAAAAAATTTGTCGAGATCATTCTGAAGAAAAACGTAGTCGATAAAATTATTAAAAGAATAAAAGATTTTAACATTGTCAGCGTACATTAGTATATTGGCGAAGTTGATAACATTAGGAAGATCGTTAATAAACAGCGAAAATAGAATCGGCCCAAGATGGCTGCCTTGGGGAACACCAGATGAGACATATATATACTTAGAAGAACTGTTGTTAAAACGAATGGTTTGTTTTCTATCAATTAAATACGATCTTAACCAGTTTAAACTGTTATTAGTTACGCCGAATAGATCCAGTTTAGCAAGAATAAGTTGATGGTTGACTTTATCAAATGCTTTACTGAAGTCCGTATAAAGGGCATCAGTTTGTTTCTTCTGGGTAAATGCATAATTGACTAAAGTAGTTAAATGAAGAACATTAGTTGTAGTTGAGCACCCTTTTCTAAAACCATGTTGATAAGGTGACATTAACGATGCAGTGTGATGACATAAAAAATCGGCAAGTAGTTTTTCAAACAGTTTCGGAATGGCACTTAATTTAGCAATCGCTCTATAATTGGTAATATCGGACTTATTACCAGATTTATATAGAGGTATTATATACGAATCTTTCCACAATACAGGAAAATAGTCATATTTTATCGAAGCATTAAACAATAAAGTTAATGGTGTGGCAAATGATTCAGCACATCGCTTTAAAATGCAACTTGGAACTCCATCAGGACCATAATTAAAGGACATTTTAAGTTTTTTCAGTTAGACAAAATATCAGTGCACTTTAGTGCAGGAAAATATATTACTAGATTCAATGCAAGCGCATAGGGATATTCATTTCCATTATCGTAAACAGCATCAGAATAAGTACTGGCGAAAAACTCAGCAAACAAATCACAAATAACATCAACGTTGCTAGATTCTTGATTATGAAGTTTCATAACAGATGGATATCCACTGGATTTTCTTTTAGAGTTAACAAATGAATAGAAAGATTTTGGGCCCGAACAAAATTGTTATTCACTTTGATTAAATAATCCTTATACAAAGCGTGATTGAGCAGGTTATATTGAGAACGACTGACTGCGTACTTTCCGTAGTCAACAAACGAACCAGACCGTTTATATTTTTATAGTTTTTGTTGTTAATGTTTTTTAGAAGTCACAGCTGCGTCGTATTCCATGGTGGTCCAACTGAAGTGCGAACAAATTGTTTAGGAATACAAGTTTCAAAAAACGAGTAGATTTTATCGTAAAAAATTTTAATAATCAAATCAATATTCGCATTGTTATTTATCGGAATATTGAAAATGTCACTCCAACATGTATTTATTATTAAATCATTCAACAAACTACAGTTAGTTCGTTTGAAACAAAAAACTTTACCAGCTACAGAAGCCGTCAACTTATCTTCGGATGGAATAGAAGAGCTAATTTCGATCGTAGGATGATATTGGTCTTCGGGCAGTGTAATAGGTTCCGAACGAATAATAGTGCAATCATCAACAATATTAACAAACACCAAATCAAGTAATTTCCCAAAATCATTGAAGACACAATTCATTTGATACAGAGCTAATCCAAAAATATAGTTTAAAAATTCATCATGGCAGTTTCTGTCACCAACCACAAAAATAGAGTCGTTTGTATCAACATGTAAAACAACAGACTCAATGGCTTGAACATGTTTAGCGTAAACAGAAGAATCTGAGTCCGGAGGAATATAAGAACAAGTCAAGTACGTTTTTTTATTTTTCAATTTAACGGCAACAGCAACAAATTCAATGTTAGAAGGATCATTTACAATGACTTCAGATGGGTATAAGCAAGAAACAGCAATCAGAACACCACCACCTCTTCGAGCAGGGCGATTATATCTAAATATTTGATATTTATTGCAGAGGACTTCTGCATTAAAAACGTCATCACAAAGCCAGGTCTCAGTAAAGATAATTACATCATAGGTAAAATCATAACTATTTAGAAGGAGAGTAGACAGTTTAGTATTCAAGCCACGAACATTCTGGTACATAATATTTAAACGATCCTTAGAGGTAATTAGTTTTTTGGAACCCATAAATTTTCATACTTCATATGACTATAGACGGTTGAAATAAAACATTATTTCCATTGGTACAGCAGCAGTTATTTGCATAATTTTACGGTAATAATGTTAGATACAGTATCAAAAATAAGTGTTTATATTTCATTATCTGACTTCAAAATAAAAACATAACAATTTAGTAAGTTAATAATAGAAACAAGATATCACTTAGCCCATGATTAAGTTATAGTAATTTTTTCCATACCAGAAATTGTTATACAATATAATTTAAGATTCCTCCTTTATTACAAAATTACAATCTCTTCATACTCCTTCTGTATTTTAAGAATTTTCTTCTAAATTAAATATTTAATTAAAGTTTTAATAAGATTTTCTCTCAGGCGATAAAAATCTCGTCAAGTGAAATAATTTTTCTACAAAGTTTTCCCCGAATTGTTCTAACTAAACCAAGAAATTTTCTTTTTCCTCATAAAATAAATTTTTTTTTTAGGAAAACATTTTGTTTGCCTTGTTTTTGTTTTAAAACCTTATTGCTAATTTTCTCACCATATCCCCATAATATATGGAATAAATGTATAGATAATGATGGCGTTGATAATGGCCATGATAATGATGCTGTTGACGATGATGACTGCGATGAATATAAAATACAAGACAACACAGAGACGCACCTGTGCCATACATAATTTGACCGCATGCCACAATAAAGCAATGAAATTAAAAAAGAGAATAACAGAATAAATGCGTGTTGATTTGAAAATAAACAAAATAATAAAAAATAGAATCATAAGCTATAAGTTGGTAAAAATTTTATGTTTTGATCATATCAACTTGATAACAAAAAGACCGTTTTAGCACTTAGAGGTGCAATAAGTAGTCGAAAATCTGTAGTGATACTGTTGTAATAGGCAATTATGTCAATTAAGAACTAAAAGTACTCGATTTTATTATAATTTAA
This sequence comes from Dexiosoma caninum, assembly GCA_963924685.1. Classification (NCBI taxonomy): domain Eukaryota; kingdom Metazoa; phylum Arthropoda; class Insecta; order Diptera; family Tachinidae; genus Dexiosoma; species Dexiosoma caninum. The sequence continues at coordinate 57,381,903 of OZ004725.1, forward strand.
ATTTTATTTTTAATTACGATAACGTTTTGTCACTTCTTAACGAGATACGTTATCAGTTAAAATCTTTAACGTAAAATAAAATATCATAATAATATTTAATTTATGATTCAGTTACAATTCCAGTGGGTATTTTTGGACTGAATATACAAAGTTAAAATTACACTTTCTTAAAATCTTGAAACTTATCCGAAGCGTTAAATTTCCCTCTTTATTTTGTATTTTTATCTTTTTAATAGAATCTTGTGCTAAAGGTCTTGCATTATTGCATTTGCAAAGTTGTGTAGTAAATTTTTACTCTACACTAACAAAATAAACAGATATGTATTTGCTACACTGGTGTAAGTAAACTACATTGATTATCATAGTTTATATTTACTATACGTTTGCTGCACTTATTTGCCAAGTGACAGTAAATAACAAGAAATAGGAGAAAAATATAAAAAAAACTGAAAATAATCCAATTGCACCCCAGCGCGGCTCGCGCCCAATTTTCCCGCCACGATCCTATAGCCGAGTCCCCATGGACCACGGTTCAGGTCGCTCCGAAGTTCCTCCCATTTCGCCCTCTTGCTCGCCATAATCGCGCGACGCAACGCCCCGCGGGACCGCTTGTACTCTTGGTCCTCCAGTAGAGCCTCGCCGGCCCGCCTAGCCCTAGTATAGACCCTCCTATTGCGGAGCCAGTCACGCCTGAGTCCAGCAATCTCCGGCGTCCACCAGTACACAGGTCGCCTCCCCGCCCGTCGCGACAATCGGGGCATCGATGCGTCGCATCCACGGACAATGCGCCGCATCATAGCACCCGCCAGGAAGTCAGCGTCTCCCCCACCGTCGAAAATAAATATATTCTGCTTTAGCTGTCCAAGTGTCTGTGGTTTGTTAACATACACTTTGTCGTTTAAATATCCCCATAAAAAAAATCGGGCGCAGTTAAATCTGGTGAACGAGGAGGCCAAGAGAAATCTGAATTTCTTGAAGTTATGCGTTCACCAAAAATTTCACGCAGCATGTCCATAGTTTGCCTAGCAGTATGCGCAGTGGCTCCATCTTGTTGAAACCACAAATTAGGATGTTGCTCCACCATTGGCCGCAAAAAGTTGTCGATCATTGTTTTGTAAGAAGCCCCGGAGACCGTTTCTGGCGTTTCATCCTCATTCTCAAAGAAATATGGGCCGATGATTTTTGTGGCATTAACACCGCACCGCGCATCTGATTGGGTGTGACTGATGCTGATGTATTGCCCTTGGATTTTCGGAGCCCCACAACCTACAGTTTTGTTTATTCACATAACCACTTAAATGGAAATGCGCTTCATCCGTCATCAAAAGATTATTTAAAAAATCATTTTGTATGGCTAATTGTGTAAAGCGAATAGCGTATGCGTTGTTGTGGACTGTACGTATTCATTTTAAATTTCCAAGAGTTCAGTTATAATCTGCAAAAAGAAAAAAGAAATTATGTTAAAAAATAAAAAAGTTATTTGTGTTTCACATCAGCAGGTCTTATTTGGACCACCTGTTATAAAGTAAAAGTGCTGTATATTCGGATGTGCCGAATTTTAGATACCCTTCACTGGCTCACTTTATTCCTCATATTCTATTCCACTAGCTCCAGCACAATACATCGCATGTGTAGGGATCATACTTTGAGTGCTTGTCCAAGATCCTTTAAGAATTGTTCGCATGATGGTGGAACAAACATCCAAAGACACAACATACAATATTTTTCAGATATAATGTTAGTAATACATACACATATGTACAGGGTGGCCCAAAAGAAGCTATATGGTTTGAATTCTTTATAACTTTTTTAATTATTATTTTTTCTTTGTTTTTTTCAGCATATTGTGAAGAAGACTTGGGGAATTAATTATGAAACATTCGAAATGAAATCATGGCCATTACACCCGAAATTTTGCGAAAAGTTATGAAAAATATACTAAAAAGAGTACGTATGTGCGAAACAGAAAATGGAAATCACTTACAGGATATAATTTTTCAAAGCTAATTGCAAAAAATTCCCATATAATAATAATATACTGTATTAAAAAAAAAAATTATAATAATCGCATAAATAAAAAAGTTATAAACTATTTAAACCATATAGCTCCTTTTGTGCCACCATGTATGAAGATATTCGGAAGAAATAAAGTTTAGGGCACCCTTCCGGATCAAAAAAAATTATGCCACCCTATAGAAAATTAGAAAATAAGAAGAAAAAAATAAATAAAAAATGGAGCGGAAACCTTTAGTTTCCGAGTCATGGGCCTCTGAAGTTCCATTATATATTTGTGAATAAAGGGTGTATTTTGCATCGAATATGAACAATATGGGTATCATCTTGAGATATTAAAAGTTAATTATGCAAAGATTTTCTCCTCCATGGTGTAACAAACGCCGGCTTCGGTAACATTTCTGAACATTTTTAAAATGATACCCATATTGGAAGGAAAACACACTATATTAACAAATTTATAATGGAATTTCGGAGGCCCATAACTCGGAATCTAAAGGTTTTCTCTCACTTTTTTATTTAATTTGTTCTTCTTATTTTTTAATTTTCTATAGGGTGACATACCTTTTTTTTGATCCGGGAGACGACCCTAAACTTTATTTAAGCCAAAATTCTTTGTAAACAAGCCGATTTTAGAGGGCAATAATTATTGTGAAAATAGGCAAAATGCTTCTTAAGGCAAGAGTTCAAATAAAATTATAAATAAAGAAAAAACAATATTACCATTTGTAATTTCGTCTCGAGTTGCTGTTGTGCCTAAATATTTCAAATAAAATCCGGTGCTACTTTTGCGAAATTTTTTAATTTTTTCCATTCTTTGTCATGACCCTTGAATTATGAAGGCTCTCCTAATATTTTTCAAAAAGTTTTTTTGGTAACAGTAGTTTCGTAATGTACATTACGAGCTTTACAGCAAATATAAATTGGTAGATGCAATAGAACCGAGAACTTGAATTTAGAAGTTGAAAAGTGTAATGATTTCGGAATTTAGGCAAAATTGTGGTTCACCTATTGTCGGCCCCTGTAAACCTAGCGGCCTTCATGGTTTCTTAGGAAGAATAACAAGTATACCAAATTTTATTGACATTGGAGGCAGACAAGAAAACCTAAATGTGGACTTTGTACTCTGTCGGTAGGTTTTGATTTTAGACTTATACTTTCTTTTGGTAGTTTCAGAATTTTGTGCTGATTTCCATTTTGCTGTACGTCTGTTGACCAAAAAAATTTACACCAAAGATATTAGTTAATTATAATGTTGTGCCATCTTAAATCCAATACCATGTTTCTAAATAACAATTATCTTCATACATTTTATATAACCACTATTACAATTATTTTCTTTTCAATACCTGTAGCTGCCAAACTCAGTAGTGATTTATTTCTATAAATATTCAAATATCTGTTCCTCTTTCTTCACCAGCTCTACATGATTTCAATTGAATATCATATCAATGAATGGATTTCGCAAAATAATTTATCAATGTTATTTGTACTACTGCCAGTAACTCTATAATGCAGGTTAGTTTTCAAAATTCAATCTCATCATCTTCAAGACAAGGAGGTAAATTTTAAATTGAACAAAATTAATACAGAAAAAGTTAATTAATTAAAATTTTTTTAATCTATTTATTTACTAAAATTATTCTCTTGAAATGCACAGGTTACGAACACACCATAAACTAGTACACACACCATTGCTAACATGTCAACCAAAAATGTGTGATGTGATCAAATCGATTTTCTTATTATTTGTTTGTTGGTAAGAGTGATGTTGTGTATCACTGACGACACCTTGACGACGTTTTAGTTCAACTATTGGCGACTTATTCGAACAAAGGTCACTGAAGTCATCAATTCCTTTATTGGCGACATTAACATAATTACCAAATTGTACACACGTCATATTACATGTAATTGTTCTTCTTCATGTCAGCAATAATCCTGAAAACTGGTAACTTTTAGTGTTTTGTCAGAACTACATAAATGTTTAAATACTATAAATTACACCACTTTTTCGCTATACTTATTATAAATCAGTTTTATAGCCGAGAAACACATTTATTGTCTTACAGACATCTACGAAAATGTCAATTCAAAATGCTGAGAAAGCAAGGAAAGAAATCGCTTAAAAGTACAACTTGTTTCTACTTTGACAAAATCTTGAAATTTTTTAAATTCAAATGTTGTTATAATTATATAATATAATAATTATCGCTTAAAGTAAATTTTTATTATACTATATCTTGTCACACTTTTAATAAATTATTAATTAAAATCACAATTTTGTTTGATTGAAATTTAGTACCATATCAAAATTTAAATATTCCATTACTGACACACACTATATTGGTTGTTTGTAGGTTTGTAAAATGTCGACTCATTTTGTACAAAGAAAAACGTATTCTTATGTATAGAAATTTGTATATTAAACTTTTTGTTTCGGTAAAGTGAAGTCACAGGACGCTTCGTTTTTCTCTTCATTTTCATTTTATATCCCTTGCTCTTGCTTCCACTTTAATTTAATGTTTCTAAATTCGTATCAATTTACAAATTAACCCTCTTTTAGATTTTATTATTAATTTTTGCACTGAATTTATTTGTGTATGGCTCTTTTATATCATAAATTTGCTTATCATGGTAGTATTATTATGTAGATATGTATATTACAGATAAATATAACTCTGAACATTTTGAGTAACTAATTTTGAGCATCGAGTACTCAAAATTTTGGACAGTATTGACTACCGAGTATCCGAATATGTACTCAATACTTTTACAACTTTATTTGTTTGCGATGTGGTAAAGTCTGTATCCAGCATTATGCTCGCTGGGTATTTATAATATTGTGCGCGCGTTTTTTATTGTCTGTTGGTAGATAATATTTGTTAGGTGTTTAGGCACTACCTCTAATCACCTACTCCTACTAGCGCTACCAAAGTGCAGTAGTAAAGAAAGTCTCTTTCAGGTGGGACCACACCAGACCAGAAGCACCACATTCTCTTCGGCATCTAATTCTCTATGAGCCGTTGGCTTATCCTTCACTACACGTATTTTTATTTATGCTTCTTTTGCTTTTACTTCATTTAGAGAAATTGTTGTCAGATTTTGTCGTTCTTAAACAAAATTCTTGAAAATTAGAGATGTATCATGTCTAGTACATTAGAATTCTTCTGCTGTTAAAGTTAACATTGGTTAAGAAAATATATACCTTTTTGTTATACTGTGGTCATTAATGTATGTATATCAAAGAAAAAAAAATAAGCACATCAGGTATCCTTATGATATCGAAACATATACTCGTATTTTACTCAAAGTATAAAAAGTCGTTATGTACATTTAAAGAAATGATTATTTAATTTACAATAAATAACACTGTGCTTCACCAAAATTATGCAGAGGTTCTCTTGTACCAATTCTATTTCGTTCTGTATGGACTCCAACATAGAGAAAGAAAATACCTTTAGTTTTTAAGGTCACTTCGTAAAGTGATTATATAACGGTACATGTAGTGAAAAACGTGTATTTTATAGTTTCAAATTGAAAGCGTCATAACTTCTTTGTTTCCCAACGAATTTCTTTCATTTTTCCTCCTGTTTGAAGGATGTGGTATTTAATTATCTTTCAAATAAGGCGTACAGCTGAGTGATGAGCAAGGTGAATGATTTCACCAGGAAATATTTAAAACTGAACAGCGTTATATAAGAAAAAATAAAATCAGTATGGTTTCTAACTACTGTTGGTGTTTAAATCTTTATATGACATTAGAAGTTCATTTATAAACTATTTGTAGGTTTCCGGTTTATGAGTTCTTGGAAAATTCTGAACAATATTAAAAAATTCAAAATTATCTAAATAGCACTTTTCAATTAATAGCGTTAAATTTCGACGGTGAGATTTCAAAGTTAATTCTCCACACACGTAACTGTCGTCGGTTTTGTGTAGCACCGGCGAAGTAAAATAATTAATAAAAATAGCTACTAAAAACGAAACTTCAAAATTTAATACGTCTCCTTGACATCAGAGACGCTACAACACTGCCGTAAAAACAAATAACGTGCAAAAAAAAGCAGTGCTGTAAGATAGTGAAGCTTCACTTTTCATTCTCCTATTTATTATTTCTCCTACTATCCCTTTCCTATAGTTCCGGCACAATGCATCGCATGTGTATGGGTCATCTCCTGAGTAGTGGTCCAAGATAAAAAAAAATACTGTTTAAGTAGACAGTTGCCGAAATTGAGTCAAGTAATCAAATATATTGTCTTCAAGATATACGTCAGTACCTGCCAGTAGGACCTAATCTGAAAGTTCTCTCAACAGCGGTTAAATTCTGGCGTCCACAACCGCCCCCATGGGCACAAGGAAAGACAACTAGTGACAAGTGACTGACTAGGTACGCATAGGATATAATCCAATAATCATAATTTTCCTTTGCGTATGAAATTACACTTTGCTAAACTCTTTCGGCCAGTCTAACTTAACTTAACTTATAATAGTAAAAGTCATATCAGAACATATGCATAATTTATTACGACTAATATATCCCGAATAAACCAATAACTACTCTCCCCCTGTAACTTTAGAAAGTAACCACAGCCATGACGCATCTGAACCTATATCAGCATACTAACTCTAACTTTTCAGGATGGAGACAAAGCACTTTAAGGAGCTCTACTAAGCACTCCACGGAGCATATCAGTCATTAAATCCTTACTTATTGTTAGAGCAGTGCGGCTCGCTGGCTGGCCAATAAAATCAAAACTTCACAGCTGCAGTTATAAGGATCTGCAGTAAACGGTCTGCAATCAGGTCTCTGGTTGCATCTCGAAGAGTAGCCTCTCCTGTCATCTTCAAACTCAAAGGAAGTTCAAGGCGATAAATCACCTTTCAAGATAACAATTTATTGACCATTAGGTCCACATCGTATGTCGTAAGTCAAAAGTCTTCGGTATATATTCAACAATTGTAATAATGAAAGAGATATTTTATATATCATTGGGCTGAAAGCCCAAATAACCCTAAAAGCCTACCTATTTGGCCCCTAATTATATAACTAACGTTTCTAGCAGGAACCACGGCACATCTATGACTCCGTCCCAATTTGATGACGAGACAATTGGCGTAAGAGACTCACATTCAAACAGACACGTGTATTGAGGTTAGATATTTATACGAGTACTAAAAAAACTGAATGTGACTGGAACGAAACTATATTATTTTTATATGAAGGTGTGCCAAAATAAACAAAAATTATTACTACGTTCATGTGACATAAACAGTTGCTACCAGTGCAATTGTACAATTCAATTATTTTGAATTCATTATCAAATTGCCACTCATACCAGATCGTTAGAATCTGTGACTATAGCGTAATGTTGGAAAACCTTATGGTCGTGTCACCGGAGTGAAGTATAATATATTTTAAATTATATACAAGTATATATATATATTTTCGCGAACGCTATGGGAAAATTCTGTAGTGACGACTTGTTTTGGGCAACAAGTTAACCTATGTGCGTAGTGAAGCGACGCAAATTCATAGTAGGCATTTGGAGATAATTTTTTAGCGCAACTATTATTAATGAAATTCCGTGGGTTTCTAATATTAAATATCGGATAAAGAGCTGTTCTTTCTGGCAAATGCTTTCGGAATAAACCAAGTTTTTGGATATGCATTGAATGCATATCTTAACTAAATGATGTGAGACTGAACAACTGATACAAAAAAAGAGATTTGTATTAACAAATCAATTCTCCCTCGTTGTTTGGCAGAATCAAACAACATTATAAACCACTATACAATACTCAAACGTTATCATCTTTCTGCATATTTTGCTTAATAACAAAAAATTCTTTGAACTGTTTTGCTAACTTTTCAAACTTATTTCCCGGGTTAGAGATAATGCGTTACGAGGTCAATTATGACCATTTATTGGTATTGAAAACTCGCAATACATAAGAAAATATCATAATAAAAAACTAATAAAAAAAACAATATAAACCATACCAGACATATTTTAATACAAAACAACAGAAGAAGTAAAATTAAAAATAATAAATAATAACAATCAAAATGACGTTAAAAATTTCTGTTACAGCATGGAGAGAAAACCTGACAGTTATTTGGAATTTATAATATTTTTATATGCAAATTGTTTTATTTTATTCACTATGAAATAACCGAATGTGTACCGCATTAAAAACTAGGTTAATTATTATTATTATTAAAAGTTCACGAAACTGCCATATGAAGCATTGTTAACAAATTTATTTTCATTTTAACCTTGTTTTTGAATAATAAATTTTACGATTTGTGTAATTTATTGTATTTATTTTTATATTAATCGACATTATTTGAATAGATTTATATAATCTTATTTTTTAAAATTATTTATTTGTGGGATTCACAAAATGTGCTATTAAGTTATATTGTCATAAAATCTTAATATCTTAGAATAGTTTATAATAATTGTTGTTGTGCCTCGCTCAAAAAAATCATAAAATAAGAAGACTTTTTGAACTATGTTTATTAGTTTGTCATAAAATAAAAGTCGAAATTTTAATCGCTCGTTGTAACTTTTTAGTCCAGACGGCTATTATATTTACAAGCCGCCGCTATATATAATTGATATAAGGATTAAAATTGTTTAAAAATTATTCACACTTTTAACATTAAATTACATTTTTTTTTTTAATGTTAGTAAAAAGTTTCCTGGTCTCCCAGAAGCAAAACTCAAAGAAGGCGTTTTTGTCGGGCCAGATATAATGAGAGGTATGAAATGTGTCTACTATAATTTTTTTAGTTATCTCGGACCAGCACTCAGAAAATGACTCCTACCCATGCGATATGTTGTGCTGTAACTAGAGGAAACGGATAGTAAGAGAAATGACGGAATGTAAATCTTCACTATCTTACAACTTCGGTTTTGCACGTTCTTTGCTTTACAGCAGTGTTGCAGCGTCTCTTATGTCAAGGAGACGTATTAAATTTTTTTAAACTTCGTTTTGGGCACTTCTTTTTAGTAATTATTTTACTTCGCCGGTGGATTGGTTGAAGCTGAAGTGACCAGTGACTATTATATATTGTCATAAAACAGTTAATTTTTTATGTTCCTCAACCGAATATTTTCATTTGCTTGTTCCTCTTCAATGGGTGGTCCTGCAAAATTAAAAAAAATAGTTATAATACCGATTTTGATATTAGCACCAACTGAATTGCAGCTAAACCATATAACAAACATAAATAAATAAAAATAGTTTTTGTTTAGAATTTTTTTTTTATATATTTGGATAAATATAAATAAGTATCTACTCATTGCACAGAGGCATGCCACATTACTTCGTTTTAAATTATGTTTAAAATGAAGTTACAATTTGTTGCAACATGACACAATAGGAACTATATCGAAGCACCAGTACGGACCTATAAAAAGTATAAATGTAAATATCACAAAATATAACGTTGAATAAAATAATGCAAATAAACCCAATTGGCCACAACATGAAAGAATAATAAGCCGACGTCAGCTATATTCTAACAATAAAATTTAATTTGCTCAACTATTCAGAACACAGATTTGTAATGAATTAACTGTCACGGTAGGCAGCAGTTGGAACGAATTATTATGTAAATTTTGTAACAGATTTGTATGTGGTAGTACTAGTATGAATGTCACAAACACACTTCACTATTCATTTTAAGTTTAATTAAATTTCGTGTTCAGTTAAGAATAAAACAACCACAATACTTGTGCAGCATAGGACATTAAAAACAAAATATAGATAATCCGACTTTTTAACTTCCGCTGTTCAACTCAGCTCAAACTGAACTCATTTATATATAATTCTCAGCTAAATTCAAGTACGAAATAGCAAACTGCAGAATTTTAAATAAAACAAAAAATAACGAGGATGCCAGTGAATATGAAAACAATGAAGAAAAGTTTTTGTTCTAGAAATTAAAAAATAAACCCTACGATAACTAATAAAAGAAAATTGTACACAAGTTGCCAGTTCTCCAATATTTTTAAATTAAAACCTCTCTATACCTACGATTTAGGTGAAAACCACGTATATTTCCGCAGAATAACCATTAGGAATAATGTTTCTTGAGAATAGATGTTTCTAAAATAATAATTTGTTATCAATTTGATGTTTTTAAATTCAACTTTAAGTACTTCTTTTATTATAAGTTTTTTTTTTTGGTGCCCAGTAGCCTAGTGCATGAAGTGCGGCCGCGATTCCCATCTAGACTCTGGGTTTTTCTACTTGTGGTATCACAAAGAACCAATGTTCCCATATTATTATTTATTATCTAACAAAACCATATAATATATTTATGATCTTAAATTGCAGGTCATAAATCGGATCAAAATTGTAGGAATATTAATCGACAAAAAACAGCACTATCCTCTCACTATTCAGAATAAAATGATGGTTATCATCATTTTGAAACTGTTTAAATTTTAAGAATAAAAAAGAATTATAGAAATGTTAGAAATTACTATAAATAAAGCAATAAAAAATTAATAAAGTGTAGAATAGACTCACAAGATGTGGCGTATTAATAAACATTTTTTTTATTTATAAAAGGTTTATTAGACAAATTTCCGAACTAAATTCTATAAATCGAAAAAAGTATTACGATTATGAAATCTTTATATTCACATTATCAGCAATTTTATTTTGTGTTTAAAATATTTTTTTTAAATTTTGAAAATTTTTTCAAACTTTTAGCAATTTACTTATCATAATAATGATGACAAAAAATTGTTAGCGAAATATTGATAACTCAATTAAATTTAAAATTTTCTGTTATAGAAAATAAGGAAGCTTATAAAATGGATAATATACTGTAATGGGACTCCACTTGAAGAAATTGTACATGGTTTTTGGAAAATAATAAATAACGTAAAACACAGTCTTCTTCATCGGCTGCATTGCAAAATGCCCGCCAATTTGACTTTAGTCTCAAAGTGATTGAAACACCTACATATAGTAAATCAAAAAGACTTTTATAGGCTCAATCTATTGATATGTGGCTTTGATTTTACAATAAGGAGAATACCACTTTGTTTCAATACCAGTTATTATTTCGGGAAATTAAAAATAAATATTACGATAGAACATTTATATACACTTACGTATCTAAATATAAAGGAAGTATATCACACGCCATTTCATTTTTCGATAAATTTTTTAGTACTTTTTTGTTACCCGATTTCAGTTCTATTTCTTCTGCAGAGACAGTAGCCATATATAACGCCAATAAGTACTGTCAGTCGGGAAGAAAGTTTGCTATATGTACAGATTCTCGCTCTGCACTACTATTAGTTAAAAATATTGATAATAATGACTTATTCAGAAGGCATGTAAGTTAACTTTCCTAGGATCATTTTAATTTGGATTTCAGGTTATTCCCTAATAGAAGGCAATGAATTTGCTGGTTCCATAGCAACACTTCAATTATGACAGTAAATTTAAATTTGCAGGATATTAGAAACGCAATTAAAGACAATTTTATCGAAAAAATGCGACAATGTGGGAAACATCAAGTAATATTTTGTCACACCTACGACTAAGACACATGGATTACACATGGACATATTAAAAAATATTATATTCCCCAATATGTGAATGCGCTAAAATTTCTTCCATTGATATTTTTCATCTTCTCTTAGATTGCATAAATAATGAAGCTTTCCTCATTGCCTATCCTTTCACCAAATATAATCTCCACCTATGAGTGGTGGTTCAAGATGTCTTTTATGTTTCCAAAGAAAAGGGATCCCTACGTTAGAATTACGTTTTGTTGCTTACTGATGACGTTTTTGTTGTTCTTATAGTCCCATGTGTGGCCTGACCGGTATCAGTCCTCATTCTGTCTTATCGGTTCTAAACTACCTCGAGGTCCGGATAAACAAGTTTATCCTAACAAACATCGCGCTCGGACACCTCCGTGAGGTCCCGCATGAAGCGAACACCCACCGCGTACGCACGTCCAAATGCGAGAGCGGCACAGTGACACCGGAAGTGCTCAACCCTCTCCTCTTCCTCCTCATCACGATAGCTCCTGCAGAAGTCGTTATACGGCAGACATAATATCCTGGCGTGCTAACTAATGTTACAATGGCCAGCCAGCACCGTCATCCGGAATCGGCCCTTCGGCAGTTCCCTAAGTCCGGCGGTTCGGCCAGAGTCGTACCGAGCCCAAGTCATTCTAGAAATCGAGCAGGTAGTCTCATTCGACCTCCCAGTCCCGTACGCAGTCCCGTAGAGCTCCCGCTCCAACTGCGTCCTGCAGTATCCCAACGGAATCCCTACATAACCATCAATGTGCCCGTCACGCAGACGGTTCCCCTCCTTAATCAGACCATTCGCCACGTCCTTCCCAAGAACACCACTGTGTGCCGGTACCCAGACCAGCTCAAGGTTCGAATGTCCCGCCATCTCGTCCAGAGACGCCCGGCATTCACGAACTAAAATCGATGTCGTATAAACTCTCGAAAGCGATCTTATCGTTATAATAAATATATACTTAATTCTGGCGTTTTTATTCCATTTATACATCAAAAATTTTGTCCAGATTAAAATAAATAATTAAAATAAGACAATATATTAAAAGCATGCGTCAATTTCACGCATAATTATCTTTATCGTATGTCGGAATACGATTATCTTTCTAGGGTTAATAATAATTATAATAAGAAAAAGAATTATTTGTTATTATTAATTAAAAGCTAATACTGAGCCCTATTTTTTAATTAAAATAAAACTATCTGTTATCACTTGCTTTTAGAAATTTTTTTTTCGTATGGGTTAGTATTTTACATCCATATTTCGGAAACAGTTACATTTAAAAGTGTTGGTTATGTTATTAGAAACATTTTTAATTGAAGTAAATAAATGTTACATAGTTGGATTGGGCATATTAAGGTATCAAATTAAATATGGATTCATTCACACTTCCTAAGCTACACGCAGATGGAGATTTATGGTATTTGGTTACAGTATCTAAATGAAAATAGCCCCACTCACATGTAACTGCATACGAATACGTGTAAATGTGGCCAGTATCTCTTGCCAGCGAAATATAAATTCAGTTCAAGCTTAGTAAACAAATGTTCCAAATGAAATCTTAAAACTAATCAAATAAACCGCAAACATACTGGCAGCAAAACGTTGCGCAATTGAATGTAGACTATATCTAACAGTGGCACGTTCTCCACAGCTAGAAGTTAAATTTCAAACAAAATTCAAAAGATTAAAAATGCATGTATGTATATATAGTAAAATAATGCAATTCGCTTAATAGAACCATCGTCAGTCATATACACTCAAACTACATGCATATATATACTGTTGTTGCCTGGTTTTTATCTTTATACAGTTTAAATTTGTAATAATGCCGCAGCACTTGTGCTGTCATCTGAGATCTTCTAAGGCAATCAGTCTCCTTCAGGTGCAGTTCAGTTTTAGACATAGAAAATGATGATGGCATAAGGTGGATAAATGTTAGTAAAACCAAACCAAACAATTGATATAAACATTACAGCCACAGCAACATTACGAATAGAGCAGCAAATAAATGAACCGCGGTATAAAATTCAACTTTTCTTAACATTTGTAGGAGTCAAAAAACAAACAAAAAGCAATATTATAAGCTGCTGCAAAAGAAAAGCGGCTTGTTGCAGCCCAAAGATAAGTCAACGACATGTTTTGCGTTCGTCACGTTTTCCCACGCAGCCGCTCATAAGCAAAAGCAAAATAGATAAGTAGAAAACATGCGGTTTTTCCTAGTCTTAAAAAAAAGAATTAAGTATGTATGTAGCATAACAGAATCTTCTTAAATTTTTAAATACACTCAAAACATTCTGCATGTAAATTGATCTGAAATTACAAATTGAAGTAAAAGAAAATTAATTTAAAAATCGCTCTACGGAAAGTTAATTTAATTTTTAATGGTAAAAAACTAACTGTGCTACTGGTTTAAAAATATTTTTGTTTGTTTTTTGATTTAGTTCAGCATACCAAAAAAACAAGCAACTATACGAATAAAACATGAAAACTCCTACTATACAAGGGAATATTTTGAATGCAACCAAAAATCCATATTGATTTATAGATTGTTAACACAATTAATGTACTTGTGCTTACTTTTGAAGGACAAGCACATTGAATTTTTTGCCCGATTTTGCTCTATGTTTTTAAAATATTTGCTCTTTATTGCTGAACTACAGCACTTAGAGCACTCCTAGCAGAAGCTCTGATCTGTATCACGTGAAAGTTTTTTCACAATGGGACCATAATAAATTGGAACCAGTGGGCTGGGACCTTTCTTTACCTGCCGACATAACCTACAGCAGTTTAGAGGTGGACAATAAAGTGCAAATATAATTTAATATCATAAAAGCTCTGCACAGCACCGTCTTCAGCTGGTACTAATCCACAAGTAAAATCAGAGCGTATTCTTTCGTCGATATGATGAAAAATGAGGAATTCAAAAAATTCATAAATTACTTTGATAAACAGATATCTAAACTAAATGCTCACTTCAATGCCGGAAACATTTGTGAAACAAATAGCAAATAGCATTGCAAATAGCGGCATCAAGACTGTTCGCTGATTTTATGTATTTTTTGGTTCTAAACTAAAAGAGGCTACCGATCTCATAAAAAAGTTGTCATCATGAGAGTTTGCAATAAAACGAACACAGAGTTTTTTTGTTCAAATATTTGATTTTTTTTGCCTTTTGTCTTTTACCATCTAAAGCGGACCGACAATAATATCAATAAGAACAAGTTGCTTGACTTGTCACTAAAAAAACTAAAAAAAAATAACCAAAGAAACCATAGACCAGTTCAGTAGGTCACTAAGTTTAGATGAGAATAGAAACGAAAATCTTGTGCCTTCAGTAATAGAAAAAGAATCTTATGCAGCACATATTTGTTACTTCTAATAAATAAATAGTAAAAAACGGTTACACACATCCATATAATGCATCGAGAAATAAAACAATATTTAACAATAATAATGATGATTACGACAGTGACGACCATAATAAAATGATGGTCCTTCATTCAGCATGTGGTTCATTATTGGACATATATGTACTAATACGAGTGTGCATATGCGCCTACCCTGTAGGAAACGCCAATAGTGAAACAGGACTGATTCACTACTGCCAGTGTTACCAGTACTACTGACTTACTATACCCTTTGCAATGTTCTGTGCTATAGATATTTAACACGTGCGTGTCATTGAGAATGCACTACGGATTAGGTACCATTGGGACATATGTAACCATCGAAACCAGAGATTCACTAGTATTTAATATCTAAAACTTATTCGGACCACATTTTCTGCTGAGACGATGTTTTAGATATATTTTCTTTTTTTTCGTGTTGGTTTAAATGAGTCGAGTGAGTATTTTCCTTGTAACACAAAGATCGATAGGTGCTTTTTGCCTATTGGAGTTTGTGTTACCATATTTTTTCGTCTTTGAACATTTGGATGTGATATTCTGGATATATATATATATATTTGTGCAGTTACTGCAACCATATAATGATGTATGACAAGGCATACCACAAACAAAAGTTTTAACTGTCGTTTTGCATGATAAACAGTGGAAAACAATATTAATTTTCTTATCGTTTAAAATAAATTCATCTTTTAGAGAAAACACTTCCTCAACACAATTTTTGAAAAACTGTTTAACACATCTCAATATTTGTTTAACCTAACGGGGTTTAATATGTTCTGCATAAGGTTTCGCGTTTTCATTGACTATTTTCAGAAGAATTCGCTATAAATGGATACGCGAACTGCTAAATAATGGGATTCCGTCAATGTTTGTACCCAGTTTAATTTCATCATAAGTTTTAGAAACTTCTACCACTTTCCTTAGCTGAATTTTCTTACTAATGTGGCAATAATTCCGGACATAACTTTTCTGATTAATACTTGTTGGTTTGTGTCTAACCCCTGGCCCAGCAGCTTCTCTAAAGAAATTCTGAAAGAATCTTTCAATGCAATATTTTTTATTATATTTCCCACAAATTCAATTTGTAGAAGACAAATGTTTAAAAAACTGCACAATATCTTAATCCGGTGCCACAAAATCTCTAAAGTTTTACCTTTTCGTGAAATTTATTTCATTATTCTTACTATTTCTATTTTGCTACCAAATAACATTTTTTAATAAAAAACGTTAATTTTTTGCGTTCCATATTTATTTTAAACAAAACCAAGCAATTAAAAAAAGAAGAAGATGAAGATGAAGCATAGTTCCTCAAGTGTCAAAAGTTTTTCTACCCACAGCAGGCAAAGTAAAAAATGTAAACGTTTTGTTGACAATGTCGCCAATTTTTGTGACAAAACTGATGACTAAGAGATACTTCACCACCGGCTTCTGTCAGGGTATGTACAGAGTGACTCAAAAGAACCGAAGGTGTTTGAATTCCTTATAACTTTTTTATTATAGTCATTATATATTTTTTGTTCTCAATATTTTGTAAAGAAGACTTGGGAATTTAAATTGGAACAGTACACAATAGAACAACGTTCCCAAATCGTTGAACTTTATTTCAGAAGAGAATCACGATTTTATTCATAATTTAATTATGAGCGACGAAACCGATTTCCAATTGAAGGGGTTTGTTATAGGCAAAAAGGGCTAGCAGTTTTACTACTTAATCTTAAAGCTGAATGTAATAGAAATA
The DNA here is from genome assembly GCA_963924685.1 of Dexiosoma caninum. Lineage (NCBI taxonomy): Eukaryota > Metazoa > Arthropoda > Insecta > Diptera > Tachinidae > Dexiosoma > Dexiosoma caninum. The sequence continues at coordinate 57,398,637 of OZ004725.1, forward strand.
AAATTAACTTTATTTCATGAAAATCCATGTGTTTTATTAATTAAGATTAAGTGAAGGTACCTACTTTTGAGAGTTTTTTTTTCCAAAATTTGTGTAGAGTCGAATATTTTATTTTCCTTTTTATTAAAAAAAAAAAGTAAACGAAAGAGGGCATCTAAAAAAGGTATATAAAGGGTTTACTTTGCACAATCTACATTAGTCAACAAGTGAATTCCGAGGAGACAAGTGTTTATTTGAGATACAAAAATAAAAAAATTTGCGAAAACTTAAGAAAATATTTGTGTAAAAATAAACCAAATATATTTAGCAATTCCTCAATTTCTTATCAAAGATTATTTTAAAATAAAGGTATACAACATTGACCAGTAGTTCAATTGTGGGACTTGGCGATTTTTTTTTAGAAACCTATTTTCATCAAACTTTCAGTAATTACTTTGAAGTTTTATATCTATACATTCTCTCACACCAGCTTTTTCTCTAATTACAGAGCACACAAGAAAATGCTACAACCTATGCCGTGGAGAAAAACAGCGAGCCATGAATTTGATTGCTATTTTTGTTTAAGTACTAAAAAAGTTTTGGAAAACACATCCGATGGTCCTACTCCACCACTGCAGCCGGTGGATTTACTTTTCCCGTTTTACATCACGATTAAGTAGTAAAACTGGTAACTATTTGGTGCTTTATTCTTTTATGAATTTTTTGAAAACAAAAATTTGGTAATTTTCCAACAAAAATTTTTTTTTTGCTTTTGCAAAGCCTAACCATCGAATTTGAAATAATGAAGAGTTTTGTAGTTAGGTGACCGATTTTGTTGCCTTGTGTATGTAATGTATAGCTTCTTGGGATATAAATGAGTCCGTAAAATTTAAAGTTGATATGTATTCCATTTTCATAAAATTGCAAAGATTATGAATGTTTCAACAGATCAGAGAATGAATTTTAAGGCAGATGCGTTCAATGTTGCGCAGAATTACAGATATTTATTATATAAGAACGGAAAAAGGAATTATATCCGGTTTTTGTCTAAGTATATTTGTATGTTTTCTAAAAAAATTTTTCATATTTTATGTTGACAATGTTTAATTTTTCAATTGTAATTTGTAAATATTTTTATAAACCGATAGAAAAAATTTTTCTTTCCCGAATAAGCCACTCAATGATATTGGCGAAATATTGATATAAAAAAGAATATATATTTAAATTTTCTTTAAACAAACCGACCTTAAGCTTGATTATGTTAATGGCGATGGCTGAAGTAGTCTGCACATTGACTACAAAACCAAAACAGACCTGTGTTCAAACCCAGTTTCAGACTAAAATCATAAAAAAAAACATCTCGCTTTTTTTGATGTGTATTAGTGTGTCTTTGTGTGTCAGTTGTTGACGGAAAGTTTCAGTGGCGAAGGCATAGTCACTGGTCACTGAATAATATAATAATAATAAAAATAATAATAATAATAATGGCCAGATGAGGGCTTTTATTATTACAAAATTCTGAAATAAATAAAAAATAATACCAGCTTCAGCTGATAGCAATCCACAATCACATGAGAAAGCTTTTTTAAAGCTTTTGTTAGTGGCCTGCCTCTCACAGTAACCAAACTGTGAACTACTTTAAATTTAGGGCAGATCAAGAGCAACAGTGGGAACACTTAGTTAAATAGCAGGATTAAAATTTATTTTCTATTTCCCAAAAAATTAAACAGCCATTAACGAAAACTAAAAAAAAACATTTTTTTTAGCGATTTTGGCGTTGAGTTCGACGGTATTTCTGATTAAGTTTTGGGGATAGTTTAACATAAATCTGGTAAACCTCTTCACGACATGTTTTAAATTTGTGAGTTCATTTGACATTTAGTAAAAATCGACGCTAACGATTATTCTTGATCGATTGTTATTCCAATTTCGAGGTAGATTTTGTAATTTTTAATTTTGAAATAATGTCGGGAGTGTCTACAAGAGAAAAATATGAGATGAAAATCGATTGTTTCAAGAATGCTGGGAAAGAGAATATTTTGTAGTGCCTAACAAAAACAATGCCGTGAAAGTGTTATATTAAAGAAATATAATATTTCTCGGTCTTTTACTATAAAATACAAATCCTTCCATGAAACTTTTCCTCCTCAATCACCATTAAGAACTGAGAAATTCGCTTCTTTTAAAATACAACAAATTATTATGTCCGTGGCAATTTTACAAGATTCCGCTGTAACTAAAGCATTTTATGTTACATTTTTTTTAAGCACATGAAACCGTTTCCTGATGCAGAAATCGTAAAGGAGTCTTTTCTTGGTGCTGCCAATATACTTTTTGATAAATTTTGCAACAAAAGACAAGTACTGTCTCAAAAAAAAGGTACAGTTCTCCGACTCGACCTCTATAAGACATATTCAAGATATTTCTGGATACATTCGTGATAACATAACAGGCAACCTAAGAAGGTGCAAGTTTTTTAGCTTAGCTTCCGAATTACTCTAGAAAATTTATTGTTTAACAAATTTAATCACATTTTATTCACCAAGAATATTTGACAGCGCATACTGTCGCTTCACAATTAGAAGCTGTGATTAAAACTGTTATCAATATTGTCAACTATATAAACGCGCTAGGGAATTAAACCATAGAAATTTTAAAAGCCCTTTGTGAGAGATGGGAGGAGTATATAACAATATTCTTTTGCACACTTCGCTGAGCAGAGGGAAAATTTGTTTGTTCTACGCCATGAAATAATACTCTTCCTACAGCAAAGTGACAAAATATATCCTAAAATGGATAATGACGGTTGGTGGTATTTTTTAGCTTTTCTATGCGATCTAACAGACAAACTAAATAGCCTCAATCGGAGCTTTGAAGGTGAAAATAACATAATCTCACAGATGGCGAATACAATTTTTGCGTTTGAAGAAAAACGAAATATTTATAATAAAAAAATACAAAATAAACTACTGTTAAACTTTCCGACTACGATCAGGGCTGAAGAGGATGGTATCGATATTTCAGTGGAAAGCTAGTCAATTATGTAAAATTATATAACTGCACGAATTTCAAAAAAGGATCAAAGATTTGAGACGAATAAAATAATGCTTATTGCTTCTCGAAAACCCATGGCATCTAAAAACGTCTACAATCTCTCAATTGACAACAATTTTAAGCTGGAATTATACAGACTTGTTCGATGAGCTCATTGATTTCACAAACGATACCAACGTCGAAGTTATATTTAAAGAAGAACGAGAACAAGGAAAAAACATGCAGCCTTATGTATAACAAAACATTTTCATGCAGTTTATTTATAACATACTTGCTGAACTGCTGACAACAAACTGTTAAACTCTTGTTAGCGAGTTGTCAAAAATTTCTCAACTTGTAAAAATCAACTGTTTAGTGTAAAAATTGTTTTCGAGCGGTTCACTGTAAAAGTAGTTTTAAAATTAGATTTAAATTTCCTGGATAATTTGGAGTATTTTACACTTCGTCCTAGGTCAAAAAAAAATTATAAAAAAAGAAGAAACCCGTTTTTGGAATATACCGAAGAAGTATTTTGGTTAAAATACAGGATTTATAAAGAAAACAGCATAAAATTGATAAGGCTGGTGGAAACTGAACTTTAAGGAAAAGGTACAGGAAGTGGTGGCCACAACACCATACAAGATGACTGCGCTGAGTATCACGGTTTCACCCGTGCAAAAGTTACTCAGGCATTTGCAAAAAAGGCTCCGCATTATATTAAAATGCCATCATTAATAGAGGACCAAATCGTCAAATGGAAAAATTTCAACGGATTGCAGGGTTTAAAAATGTAATAGGGGCTATTGACTGCACCCACATACGTACGAAAGTTGTAAGTGGCGATGATGCCGATTTATTTGTTAATAGAGAGGATTACTTCTCTCTAAACGTACAGGTATTGCGTGCATAAAATTGTGAATCAATTACATTTGTGAAATGTTCTTTTCTTTATTTCTAAAATATTCAGATTGTTTGTGATGCTTCTTTAAAAATAACGGATATTGCTGACTGTTGGAGTGGAATCACACACGATTCCAGAATATGTAATGAAACTAAAATTAAGCAGAGGTTTGAGAACGGTGAACTTTTTGGCCGATTAATAGGGCATGGTGGTTACAAGAGCACTAAATATTTATTTACGCCAATACAAAATCCAAAAAATATAAAAGAAGAACTTTACAACAAAGTAGACATTAGAACGAGAAAGGTTTTTAGGGGTTTGGAAAAACAGATTTCACATTCTTTGGGATAAAATTCGAATTTCTAAAAGCAACGCAAAAGTATTAATTGAGGCTCTTGCCGTTCTTCATAACTTGTCGGTTATGTATGAGGAGGAAAATTTCGTAAGTTTATGCTGTTCTAATGTGTCTGTAGATAAAGAATTTTTTGTGCAGATGAAGACTATTTCCAAGATCATGGCCCACCGACTGAAAATTTCCGGGATGACACAGAGGAAGAAAATATGTCTCGCGGTGTTTATATTCAGCAAAACTTTTGAATATGTAAACATTTTATTTAAACATATTATTTGGAATAGAACTTTTGTTCTTTATTTAAGAAAATCGTTTATTCAATAAAAATGAGGTGGCAAAAAATGGCAAATGAGGTGACAAACAAAAACACTTCATTAAAGCGAATTAAAAGTTTAAACAATAATAATTCATTTTGCGAAAAACAATAACTGAAAAATCACATTCATATTTTAATTTATAAAATTAAAGGCTCAATCTTACAACCTAACGCCAATGAGAATACAAATCCTGCTGTTTAGGAAGAACAAATCAAACAAAGAAAGAAAGACCTGTAGAAGTTATAGTGAACAATTGGATGACTATTGATCGCGAATTGTTCCATTCAGCACTCAAATATGTTAGTAAATTTTCCAGTAATAAAATTTTGTCTGGCAAAGAAGACATAAAGTTCTTTCCTCTTGATCCCTACGGAATATTATTGATTTTGGTTGGAGGATGTTGACTACACTGTTTTGGTATTCAGGTCTGGCAAGATTTCGATGCTGATCTACACGGTTGTATAATCTTCGCAGTTTCCTTTATGTTTTCCAATTTTTTTTACCGCTTATAACGATACAATCATATGATAGAACCATAGAATACCTAGAAGTGTCAGCTAGGGGTCTGAAAAATTTTAAATCAGCTTTTCTTCAAATAGGGGGAGAAAGAGACAAATATACAATTTTACGAAAGATGAAAAGTAAACAAAAGAAAATTGTAAACATAAGCCACATTTTGTGCATAAGAACAAATTTATAATTTCTTGTGGTTTTATTGGTTTTAATCGTGTTTTGTGTTAATGTAGCAAAAAAAACATAGCGAAGCTAAAAAATTACCAAAAAGAAATTTGTCAGCATTTTGATGTTTTGTGGTGAAAAATTTTGTTAACATAAGCCACAATTTGTGCATAAGAACAAATTTATAATTTCTTGTGCTTTTCTTTGTTTTAATTGTGTTAATATTATAGTAAAAAAAAACACAGTGCAGCTTCTTTTAATGGTGTTTTGTGGTTTTAATCGTGTTTTGTGTTAATATAGCAAAAAAACATAGCGAAGCTAAAAAATTACCAAAAAGAAATTTGTTGTGCATAAGCCAATAAACGTAAAATTACATAAAACATTTTAGTGATCTTGTGATTTTTTGGTATCTATTTGTTTTATTAAATGAAATTAATTTTCATAGTACATAATTTTCATAACACAAAACATCACATTGTTGTGTTTTGTAACCACAGATTCCTATAACCTATGTTTGTAACATTGTCGTGCTAAAAATTGCGAAATTGTGAGCATAAAGTAGATGAAAAACACGTTTAATTTTCACATCTAGAAAATAAAAATCAAAACAAAACAACAATATTGAGGAATTTAGAAGAAAAAGGAATCACCGAACAGAGTTAGGGGGTAAAAGAGACAGCATATTTCTTGATGATGTCTCTTTCTCTGCTCGTTCGCTGCTTTGAACTGACGCCTCTGTATACTTTGTGGATAGAACACTCTAGAATAATTTGTGAATGGGTTATAAATGGAAATTTTTGGCTTGCCGGGAGAAGAAAAATTAAACTGGAAGAAGTTGGTTGTGTTGTGTGTGAAAAGTTTATTGAATTAAAATAACCTCCACCGAAAAATAAAAGAAAAAAAGTTTTTTTTAAAGGAAAAGTTCTAACCAAAAGGCAAAAAGTAATTCTAAGAAAAAAATTCGAAAGACATGCATACTAATTAACATCAACATCAGCAACTCGATATCCAACAATTAATTAACTTCGACATCAGCATATCTATCTCCAACTACTTAGCATCAACATCAGCAACTCTATCTCCAACTAATTAAACTCAACATCATCAACTCTATCTCCAACTAATTAACCTCAACATCAGCACTTGTCTTAAACAATCAAACTACGGCACTCAACAATTAATATTAACACTCCCGTTAGTACAAGAAAGAAGAGGAGAAACCACAAGAACCTGAACAAAAACATAGAACCGAAATCTCAACATCCTCTAACATCTATCCAACCGAATAGTACTTTTTCCATATAGAAGCAATAGAATGGTAGTCTCTACATTGACTACAAAACCAAAAACAGACCTGGGTTCAACCCCAGTTTCAAACTAAAATTCTAAAATATAAATAAACATCTCGCATTTTTCTGATGTGCATTAGTGCGTCTTTGTGTGTCAGTTGTTGTCGGAAGGTTTCAGTGGCGAAGGCATAGTCACTGGTCACTGAATAATATCGGCTTCGGTTGATAGCAATCCAGAATCGCATCAGAACGCCCTCCTTCGTCGGTATTGTGTACTAAATGGCTACTAAACCGAAGCTTCAGCACTGCTACGATTATAAACAAGGAACGTGAAAAAGCAGAGCTGCAAAATAATTAATTAAGCTTCACCTCCTGTCGTTCCTCCTACTATCCCTTTCCTATAGTCCCAGCACAATGCTTTGCATGTGTAGGAGTCATCTCCTGAGTGCTGGTCCCAGATAAAAAAAAAACAATAGCATCAATCTCCCTAGCTTTGATTTCTACAAGAACCATACCCAGCTGACCATTCTTCACCTATTTATATATACATATTCGTAAACCCTACTTATTGTTAATTTAAATTAGTACATATACACCTACAATTAAATTGTCTGATAACTATTGGTCTATAACTTGAAGAGGAATCAAAATTGTGAAACAAGAGAAAGAAACCAATAGCACGATATACATACTTATATATGAAGTCAATAAGCGAAATAATAGTTCAAATGTTTGGGAATCTTAACCCCTTTACTTTACAGCAATAAACATCATGTTCATCCGGAGGCCTTCGCGAACTACAGCAACCTGTTGGTAAGTCTTTCATATTAATTTTCATTTATGTGTACATATTTAATTCATTGGTGATTAGACAATTGTGTCTTTATAATTTATATTCATATTGCCCTTACATTTGTTTGCTTTTTTTCGATTATGATGAGAATTAACTTTTAAAATTCCAATTCAAAATTAAAATTATATGCCGTTACTTTAATTGATATCATAATTTCATTTTCTTTGCTCTGTGAACTAACGGGAAGTAAACGTGGTTATAAATAAATTTTATACATTTTGAGACGAATCTTGAAGAACTTTAGCTGAGTCAACTTTTAGTAAATTATCATTTTTTATCAAAATTGTATCGGATTTGAGTCTTTATAAAATTTTAAAATTATAAGTAGAATACCAAATTACCTCTTTTTGATCATTATTTCTTTCATCATTTGTATTTGTGTTGTATTTGTATTCGTTTCATACACCTTCTTCGTCATTAAAATTTCTTGTCTAAGTTTATTTTTTTTTCTCCCCATTATTCTATTTACTTTCATCATTTCCTTAGTAGGAAATCTTATTAAGAAATATATATTAAATTTAAGTTTAACGTTATCAAAACTTGTTTTTCAAAAAAATCAATTGGTCTTTACTGTCCTGGCCAGAATAAAATCTTACGGTTTCTCGGATTTTTTGCCTAAAAAAAAATTGTTTATGTATGTATGTGAATTCTTTCGTCATTAGTAAACTGATATTAAATTAAAAATAAAATTTAATAAATTTGGCTTAAGTTTCTTTCGAGTTTGGTGAATTATTTTAGTGGCTCTTGGGGTTCTACAATGAGGATATATGGGTCGATAGGACATCGGTGGTGGAAAGGTAAAGAGTCCTGCGGCGTCGAGAATGATTGACGTGGACCTAGTGTAGGGTTACCTAGTTTTTTTTTTTATTTTCCTGGGGCAATTGTTTTTTTTTGTGGTATGATCTTGCCGGTTATAGATTGTATTAGTATTGTAAAAATAGGGAGTCTATAATAAACTTGAATGACTGTATCAATAACGTTTGTTTTAGTGTCGACCGAACCTCCCCGCCCGACTGTTAGCTGGCTTACCTCAATGGCTCCCGCAGTCCACCAGGAACATTCTCCTGAATTAACACCTATATGTTTTTCTTCATTATTTTCTTACAGTGATTGATGCCTGTACGCTCGATTGGATTATTTTTTTGTGTCCTTTTATCGGATTAATCGTGGTCGGTCATGCTTAGAATTGACCATTGGATTTTGCGGGGCATGACAGAAGTACGTACAGACAATAATGTTGCATTCGAATATTTCTCGAGTGCATATGTGTTTAGAGACGTTCATAACAATATGACGTTCTTGGCACGCGTTCATAACAAAGTAATATTTGCTTAAATCTCATTTTAAATACATACGTATTCCACTCCTTTTAGCAGTTCAAATCCTTATTTGTTTTTCATTTACGATACAACTTACATATATGTATCTCATTCAAACTGGAACAGCTACTCTTCTTCAAACTTTTGCTTTGTCTGCCTGATATATGTATGTAGAGTTTTGTGTTTTCGCCAACGACTTTGTCTTGCGCCAATGGTTTTGAATCTGTTCCAATGTTCGGTTGTATGTGGAAACCAAATTTAAAAGAATATGAACAGCATTCTATTTCTATAAATTCTGACATCTTCTACTAAGTCAAATTTTTCCAAGAACAGCTTTGATAGCAAATGGAAAAAAAAAAATTCATATCACTGTAGTATTACAAGCATTTTTTTGGTACTTACTTTTTCATCTTGTTCCCAATTTTGAGATTTTTTCATTTCTCTTTCAATTTTAATTTTTTCTTAAATTTTTTGTACACTTATTTTAATTTTTTTGTAAATTTGTTTCAATATGGACGAAAACACAAAATTAAACACGTCAGCGATGCAAATAAGACGACATTTTTACCAATACAGAGTAGCATCACAAAATTTGGGGGTTGTTTTATTAAAGTATAAAAGCAAAGACTATAAATATATAAAGATGTTGCACTGTCACACCAAAGACTATAAATATATAAAGATATTGCACGTAGAACATTGAATAAAAACAAAAATTGTTTGGGTTTATAGCAGTGATGTACGTCCCATACAACAATTGTTGAAAAATTTACACAGACAGTAGTTATTCTCTTTTAAAATTTTCATTCAGTCGTCGTTGAGCAAGCGATGAATACACATGCGGATGGTTGTTGTCATTTTTTTCAGAAATTTATTAAGCACTGTTGTTGCTTCTTGTTGGACGAAACACAGAAACACACACGATTCAATTAGAATTGAATACGAAAAAAATTCAAATATAATAAAAGTTCACGAAATGAAATGTGAAAAGTATTTTATGGTAAACTATGCTTTTCAAAACATTCAATGCCTTTTATGTTACAAAACATTAAAAGCGGGTAATGAAAACGTTTCAATCAGAGCTAATAATACTTAGATCTGAGGTAAAAGATTTCGATAAAATTAGAACTCTAGAGATTTGGAAAAATTTAGATGTTGCAATATGTCCCCAGCTCAAAAAAATGTATTTAAAATATTTATCATTTTTTTCCATTACTTACTTATGCGAACAAATATTTTCAGACATGAAAAACGTTTGTTCCAAGCAGAGAAATAAAATGACCTCGTTGAATTTAAAAAATATTTTACTAATTCGCAATTGCCATGCAAGTATTAATATGGAATGTTTAATTAAAATTTTCAAAGCGATTTTAAAAATTATAATGAGGAATGACAGATGGTTAAACTTTTTAGTCTAATATTTAAGCCCAAAAAAACTGTTTTATATAAATTTATTTTTGTTTTTTTCCCCCGGAAATAAGTGTTCTAAAATTATTTATTGAAATTGATAACGTTTGACATTATGTTTGCTGGGCAAATTCTCTCACCAATACCCCCTCATTTAATTTTTGGACACCAGTGGTTTATAGATGCTGTGGGCGGAAGTAGCAAGAGAGTCTTTGAGCAAGAGAAGAGAACACAAACATTTTAGGCATACATACATATGTACGTACATAAGTATGTATGTAGTAATAAGCATTGCTTTTGTCAAGTTTATTTTGTTGTTGTTTTTGAAACATTTTTGTTTTTTTTAACTCTACTTGAAATTTTTTTTCCACAGAAATTATGGTTTTTTTTGTTGTTTACACATATAAATGATGCTTATTGAGAAATGTGTTTGTGTGTGTTATATTTCTTGTGCAAAGCACATTCAATAACAATATTAACACCTAAAAGCAGTTTCTTGTTTTCATATAAATCATGTGCAAATAAACAGTGCAAAGCCAATGCGACCGATTTCTATGGCTGTAGGATAAAATTACATTTTTTGTTATTGTACTATTGCATTTATGTTGATTCGCACCGAACTATGTATACTCATTTGTTTTATTAAATATTTTATTTTAGAATTTTCAATTGTATAGTTAGAATATCTATGTATATGCATTAATCAAATAAAACGTGAGCTTACCTGAGTTCGAAAACCATACAATTTATTATTTTGTTTACAAAACTATTATACAATTTATTAAAATCTTTTTATTAATAAGTGATAACTAGCACAAGAAATGTAATTATTTTAGGTGATTGGTACATATTTAATAATTTTCTGAATTGAGCAATATGTTTTATTGTTTTAAAATTTTAAGTTTTTCTGCGCTCGTTAATTTGTATTTGTATGTTTCCCACGAGGAATGCTTTCGTAAAAGTGTAAGAATTAATAAATTTAGCATCTCCATTCTGTGCTTATAGCATACGTTGTTTTTTTGAAACCAAAAGGAATATATTGTATTTTTGGTGCAATTTACACATTGCTCAACAATAGTTTTTTTTATATTTTTTATTTCTTTGGATTCAGAAAAATTTTTTTCGAAAACTTTTATATGAATCTTACATACTGCAAAAAATAAGTCTGATGGAGCACACAAACTTCCAAAATCTGAATTTTTATCGTAATTTTTTGCATGTACAAACATTTCTGATGGATATGACAAAATTTGCGCGGGTTTTATTATATCCATACGGCAGCGAGCACAAGATATCCGTTGAGCTATGTAACCAACGAAATAGCGGCTTGATGTTAACTCTATTGGAATGTTTTCAGAGTTAAAACAATCAGCATCTTCATTAAAATAATCTTCATTTTCGGCTAATATATTTGTAACAAATACATCAGGAATGTGAGTACTCTCTGATGTACTGCCACTTCTTTGAGTATCCTCTAAAATTGTTTGAAACTCGATAGGTAAAAATATCGCATCGTCTTTAGCACATTTCGATGAGGTACTAATTTGAGTTATTTTTAGAGATGACAGTTTAGCTATTGCGACATTTAATTCTTAAACCGAAGGATTTTTGCAGTGCCCGCCCTTGGCACGTATATATGAAAATATGTTTTCCAACGGATCTTGATTGAAAAGGCTTGTTAAAATGCAGATCAAATTTGAGTTTTTTTCTATTTCAAATTCAAATAAAATATAGCCTATATTTCAATTTATACACTGTTAACATATCTGCTCATAATTTCATTTAAATCGGTCCAGTAGTTTCGGAGATTAGCGAGAACAAACGTCGTGACACGTTATTTATATATAGATATACATAGTTATAGTGGTTTTAGCATGTTTTTTGTACTAAAACCATCAGCAAATTTAGCATTGGCAGAACAATGTATGACAGTGCAACATCTTTATATATTTATAGTCTCTGATAAAAGTTTGTTATGCATAAACATTTTATCAAGTAGTTGCTAAGACAAAACGACATTCTAGTTGGCAGCTCGTTGTACGTAGTGTATAAGCTGTTGCTATTTTTTTGTTATACATAAGGCTATTGGAATTTTGGAGTATTGTCCAAAGAAGTGCCCTAAGTATGTTAACTTTTGTTGGACCTACATACCTTTGTTAATCACCATTTTCGCGAATGAAATACGCCAAGAATGTGTACTGAAGCAGACTTACGGACCATTTGGATGACATTATTCAGTTAGCATGCAGCAACATGTTAGCAACAAGCCAGATATTGATAACGTTTAAAAAAATTGTTCACAATTTCTAAAATCTCATTAAAAGTAAAAGTTTTATGGAAGTATATATTTCACAAGAATTAAATTACTGAATATGGAATGTGTTTTTTATTAGTAATTAAATAAATTTTTGTTGCGGCCCATAGCGCCATAATTAAAACGTGTTTGTGGCCCTTATAAAAAAAAGGTTGAGTATGACTGGTCTAGACATAAGTAAACACAACTCTCTAAACCTAAGATTAAATTAATAACACTAATTATTTTAAGCCTAAGGTCTTTTTATATATTTTATATTTATTTCAATATTTCGCTACTCCTTTGTGTAGCTTCTTCAGGAAAATTGAAAATTGAAAAAAAAACCAATTTTCCTGAAGAAGCTACACAAAGGAGTAGCGAAATATTGCAATAAATATTAAATATATAAAAAGACCTTAGGCTTAAAATAATTAGTGTTATTAATATAAAAAAAAGGTCAAAAAACTAGAAAAATCTTGAAATTAAATTATAAAATTATTTTCACCACCATAACCATAAGAGGTATCGAGCTGAAATTTTCAGCACAGATTCTGGTGCATTCACATATGTTTTGAGCCCTCGGGAAGTAGGCAGCACGGTTGCCAAACGTGGAAAAAAATTTTTTTTTAAAAGATCATTTTGAAATTTTGCATACAAATTGAATCCCGTATCTAGATATACAAAAATTTTCTCAATAAGTGCACAACAGTTTTGCCAGGTGTTGAATATCAAACCGATTTTGAGGGTGGCGATGGCACGATGGATGGTAGTCTGCACGTTGACTATACAACCAAAAAACAGACCTGGGTTCAACCCCAGTTTCAGACAAAAAAATAAAAATAAACATCTCGCATTTTTCTGATGTGCATTAGTGTGTCTTTGTGTGTCAGTTGTTGTCGGAAGGTTTCAACTTCGTAGGCATAGTCACTGGTCACTGAACAATACCGGCTTCAGCTGATAGCAATCCACAATCACATCAGAACGCCATCCTTCGTCGGTATTGTGTAGCACCGGCGAAGTAAAATAATAATAAAAATGGCTACTAAACCGAAGCTTCAGCGCTGCTACGAGTATAAAAAACAAAAAGAACGTGCGAAAGCAGAGCTGCAAAATAATTAATTAAGCTTCATCTCCTGTCGTTTCTCCTACTATTCCTTTCCTATAGTTCCAACACAATGCTTCGCATGTGTAGGAGTCATCTCCTGAGTGCTGGTCCTAGATAAAAAAAAAAAAATTTAAAACATTGGTAGATCAGAGTCTAAAACAACACGTAGGTAATACATTTTTTAAGAAATAGTACCATGAATGGACGTATTGGTAATATCTGCCGCTCCCAAGCTATCTATGATTTTTATGAAATTTAAAACAATGATATACGTATCTGAGTCGAAATTAACTAACAGGATATAAATAAAAAAACCTAGGGGGAAATATATTGCTCACCGAAACTATACAACCATCTATATAATTAAAACATAAATGAAGTTCGTTGTTAGGCGCATCACGGCAGAACTGCTAGATCGATTTCCATAATTTTTTCTGGATATTGTTTGAAATATTTATGGGATGTGAAGGAAAAGTTGGACGTGAGCGAAGCCGCGGGTAAATGCTAGTATATATATAAAAGAGAGTCACGTTATTTACTACGCTTATAACTCAAGAACGGTTGGACCGATTTCGATGATTTGCACTAATTCGGGGTGCTCTCCGGCCAAATAAGAAGAATACCAACTGGCCGTTGTCACGCCCATACAAAGCAAATGTTAATTTTTGTATATCTTGAGAACGGTTGGAGGGGATAATATATGACTGAAATTTAAAACAAGCATACATCTTTCTGAATCTGCAAAGACACATAAGCTATATAAAACCAGGAGTCGACGTAAGGGGTAATATATTCCTCTCCGAAAATGTACAACCGATGAAGATAATAACAAGAGCGAAGCCGAGATTAATAGGTAGTTTGTTGTAAAGAAGATATCGTCTTTAAATATTTACATTGTATTCCATGATCTTATTGACTGTAAACATTTTGTTGCGCTTATAATACATTCTTGTTTATTTTTTTTTTGTATTATTTTATTTCCGCTTATAGTGCATTTTGTCTATTATTTTGTTGTATTACTTAGTATATAATATTAACAGTTCCATAAAGAATTATGAGTTACAGTAAAACAGCTCGTCAATTAATACAAATTCCTCTACTTTAAGTGATAGCAGGAAGCAAACCAAATAACAATTCCTCGTAGTTCAAGTGCTAGAAAGAACCCTAGAAAAATACAATTTAGTGCCAAGCAGCTTGACTATCTCATAGTATATAGATATGTGCCCCTCATGCTCCTACGGAGTCTCTCGTCCACCCATATTCCGATGGCATGCACTTCTCCCTGGAAAACTGTTGGGTATTGACCCATAGGACACGATTCAAGAAATCTTGATTCACGCACGTGTTCTACCATTCTCCATCTTGGACCCATAAGTATACCATAATTGAGATCCCGGATCCAAGTTTATAGAGTTGGTCTTCCAGTTATCACGGTCGTTGATATCCAGGCGTGTTCCAGGTGAGCGTCCTAAACAGCGTTACGCCAAGACAATCCGTCTCAGCGGAACATTATAGTGTCATTTCATTCATGAGAGGGCATCTGATATTGCCGCCCTCTTCCTAGTGAACGGCACTACTGCAGTTTTAGAAGTGTTGATGGAGAACCTTTTTCCGCATACTACTCATTTATCAGATTTAGGGCTTGTTGAATGTTGGCCCATAAGATATCCACATGCCAGCCCCTCGCGTCACTACAAGATCATCAACATAGGACTGAGTGGGAAAGCATAAGCTTGTGGAGAAGCTATTACGACAGTCCACAGAAGACGTAATAGAGCCCCTCCCGTCCCGGGCATCAGTCCCAGAGATTAGTAAGGACTAAGTGCTTAAACATATCCCATTATACTCGTTTTTAATTAAATAGACTATTCTATCTATGATGCCACTATGCACCCCAAAACGTATCACACAGGAACATTTGTGCCCAGCAACAGTTTAAGCTTCACTCGGATTCCGTCGTAGGCTACATATGCCATTCGAGTGGTTCTTTTATAGCGCTTTGTGCAGTCTAACTGCACCCGGCAGATCAGTAATCCTGTTGGAGTGTTCTCTCCAAGTAGCCCCTTAGGACCTCCTCAGTTCTCTATTGTATTCAGTTAAACCCGGCCCTTAGAGAACCCAGTCTACCTGAGTCTTAGTCCTGTTGACCAGAGTTCTAGCCTAATGGCGCAGGCCGCCAAATGTACTGCTCCGCCAAGGAAGTTCCTTTCTTGGCAGAAGGCTGTAGAAAGAAGTGATGCTCCCAAGAAATTCGTCTGCCTCAAATTCAATCTCCGCCCTCAGCGATATATGCACTATGGAGCAGTTAACACTCTGCTTTAATCCAAAGCGAAAGAGATTTTAATTGGTCCTCCTGGAATCTCGGTAAAATCTCATCTGTGGTGAGGAAAGACCTACATAAAATTGTATGTGCATATGATCCGACATAGATACTTCCCCCGTGTGGTAGGCATTTGCATCGCAGGACAGGATCCGTCGAAAGTGTTTTCATCGGCAGTTTTCCACTAGGACCACATCTTTATCTCATGGTAGGAAGGTAGATGCAAGTATTACCCCATGCTCAGGTTTGGTTGTAGGCACCTTTGCCCATACTGTAACCAGGTCCATAGTCATAATCTGTGAAATATGACTAAATGTTAGTCGATCACTAGTTAGCATTGCTGTTCTGGGGCGACCATTGCTGTTAGACTAGGTCAAATCACGGTTTGCGCATTGGAGACCTTTGATGACTCTATTGTGCAACCAAGATTCTTGGATAAAAGTCATATCCAAAACTTCGGTGTTAAGTCTCCTCACCAGCACATTTATTTGAAGACATCCAAATTATCTCCTCACTTTGCTGGAGGCTTTTGGTGATGCCCTTCTCTTGGTAACGGCTTGCCGCCGCGGTAACTTTTAAACAGCGCCTTCTCTTCCGCAGACTGTAGTTGTCCTACTCTCCCAATTTGTCTAATTTATATGAATACATAAAATTATGCATTTAATACACATTTTGAAAAAAATCGATATTTTTGTGTTTTTAGATTTTTAAATTTAACTTTGTCGACATAATATTCACAGCTATTGAGGAATTCGTTATGGTGAGATTATTTAGCACATTAAAAAGACGTTCTGTCTGAAATGAAAAGGTCCTTAATAGAGAAAATACAGTAAAGAGAAATTCTTAGAGGGAGATAAACCTTAACACAATACAGTGTTATCGAAAATAACTCGTAATGGAGAAAACTTCGTTATAGTGAAATTCATTCTACGAAAGTTTGATTGCAGTATTATTGGGAAATAACTTTTACGTATGAACGTAGTAACAGTGGATTTGCCTAATTGATTTACCAATTCATCCAATATTTCACATTTCTTTTTTATTGTTGATTTTTTATATTGTCTCTTATTATTGTTATATAATGCAATTTTCGAATCTTTTACTAATCTGCAAACTTTCAACAACAAACTAAATTTCAAAAATTCCAAACGTAGACGAGCATGGTAAAAATTATGTAAAGATCATTGAATCAACATTTACGAATGAGCAAGTACAGATTATAGGGTATCAAAGTAAAAATGTCCGATTTGTGCAATGGTCCGTATTACAAATGTGTCCAGAAAATCGCATGTGTGGATTAAAGATAAAGTACTGTAATTTGTTCCTTGCTTTGTATTTATTTTTATATTGCTTCCAATTGTAGTATCTATGACACACCTTCTTTGTTTCAAGCTAATTTTTAAAACTTGTATAGATGGCTTATTGTAAAAGAGACGTATCTGAATTTTTTTCAAAATATCGTTTTTTGTTTATTCTCGGGGTTTGCCTGATGATAGGGGGGTTCGGCTGATGGGCGATTTCGCTTGTCGATTGTTTAGGAGGAGACGGCTTAAGGAGTAATTTCGGGTTGCTGCACGGTCAATCGAGTGACTTGTGCGTTGCCACTGTAATTTTAGGTCGGTTAGGTTGTACATCGCCTTCTATTGTACTGGAGTCTATTGTTCTGCTCTGGTTTCTGTGTAGTTTTTCTTCTTTTTCGCCTTTGAGTGGCTTCATTTTGAGAGTTTTGTTTTGCAATGGATTTCAGCCCCTATTGTGCAGTATTTGTTTGATGTTTATTTTTGTTAAATATATTAGTGTTTTTGGCCCTTTTTGACGACCAGGCTGCGATTTTGATTTGTTGCCATGGATTATCTTCCTGTTGAGAACCTAACGATCTATACGGCTTCCGATTGGACTACGGTTTTGATTTGTTGTTACGGAAGGCCACCAATCCGGAGCTGAAAATATTTCACAAAGTGCAATATTTTAACACACGAATAGGAGACTTGAGGAAGATCCAAACTCGATCGTCAGAAATCCATCACGTAATTATTTACTCAGATGGCTTTTTTTACAAAACTGCAATGTAATATTGTCAAATGCATTGTTAGCTTGAGTATGAAAACACAAATAACGATTAAATAAAAATATTATTAAATGGAAATACGTAAATGGAATGTGACTAAAATATTTCTTAAAAATTGCTTTAAAATTTTTATGTATATAAAATTGTACGGATTTTATTAAGGTTTTATTCACAATGGACCTTATGAGTTCATTGAACCTTATGGTTCTAGTTATACTGACGGTCCTTCTATACTTATCTGTACCTTCTGTACGGCGGCATGAAATTAGTCCGCAAAACCAAAATGAAATAGGTGTAAAAAAAATGTAATGAGCACAAAAACAACGATTTTTGGCCAGTTATTTCACTTTTTGGGGCGTTAATTAATTTTAATAATTGGAGACTTATTTCATATGAAAGATATCTTTTTTTGGCGTCTTATCTCATTTTTCAATCAATAAAAAAAAAACTTAATAATTTTCTCCACCATGATATTTTCCGAAACGCGCTACTAAAGATCTTCTACGTTGCAAAACAGCTTTAGTTACCGAAGCCGGTATTTGCTATCCGGTCATGAAAACAAGCTTTAGTTAGCAAAGCCGTTGTACGTTATGTAATTTTATTTTTATGGTAGTTTTCTTTGAATAAATTATAAAGTTACGTATCGCACTTTCCCGAAACGGCGCTGTCTACTAAAAATTGTTTGAGCAGCCGGCCTTTAGCCACACCGCAATTTAATTTAATCTTTGTTTTTGGGCAGTTATTTTATTCTTAGGGTATTTATTCCATTTCAGAAATTAGGAAATTATTTCATGCCCCCTCTGTACCTATTAAGTTTCATACTTCATAAAATCGATTAAGGCCTTTTTTATATTAAGAAATCGATATAATATTTTTAAATAAATACACACATACATATACAGCACTAGAAGCCAAATTATACCTTAATGAGCGGTAAAGTTACAGATCGGCGGTATTTACATCACTTTGTAAGAGAAGAACCCTTGTCTCCACTCGTAACTGTGTGAAAATGTCATGGTCCTTTTTGCCTTCGTTTCATTTTCTTGGTGACTGTTACATGAAAAACATGAAAAATCATATCTTGATAACAGAAGGAAAACAAAACGCGAAATCCAAGCAAATAGTTAGAAGATACAATGTATATTGTGACCAACAACTCTTTGAACATTTTTGGCAATTCGAAGTTGCCAAAGAGAAGACAAGTAACTACACAAAGAAGAAAATAGTAGTACACAACAATCGCAACCAAACAAGAACATCATTCTCATCTTCAGTTGGTACAACTCAACTTTTTAGCCACATCATAATAATTTTTTTCTTATTTCTGTTCCTCTTTGTTGTATTTTTAAACAAAGTAGTTATTGTTCATATTTCCATTATGGCTAAAATAACACCAAATACACCACTAACTTATGGCTTGGCTTATGAAAATCAACTAAAACAAAAGCAAAAGATTTAAAAAAAAGTCTATAAACATTAAGCACACAAAAACCAAAATTATGCCAATTTATGCATTTAAACGTGAAATAAACACCAAAAATGAAAACGAAGCAGCATCTTTGAACAATAAAAATCTTTAGTAGTGTTGCGGTATGATTTTATTTTACTTGTTTTCATTTGCCCGTTAAATGCCTTGTCCAAAAAAGCAGGCAGTAGGTTGTTATCTTAACATGTAATCTTGTCAGAATAGTTTCTACAGTTTTTTTTCTTTTCTTGAAACATCCATGCTTTCAGTTCGTTTTATTTCCAAATTTAAGCCATACCAGCCCAAGAAAAGAACATTTTCATTTTGAGCTGTGGCAGCTAAATGAGAGATAGATATTTTGCTCAAATGTATTTATGTTTCTATTTTAGAAAAAGACTTGAAATGTTTAACATAAAATTGTCGTAGTTGAATCTTGAATTTGTCTTTTCGATGCTCTTTTTTATAAATTGGTATTTGCGATTTGCAAAACACAAATTTTTAAATACTTGAAAATGTTTCTGATATCTAACAACATAGCTAGTATTGCCCCTTGAGTTAAACTTTAAACAGTTTCACTTCGATAAAAAAGTATGGACTTGTATTTTCCATACATGGAAAATTAAAATCATTAAGAAGTTATTAAATTATGTCGATGTTTTGTTGATGTTGCCAACTTTTTTCCGCAGTTTGCCGCAGAAAAGGCTAACTTTATTATTTGTCGGCAACATTGTTTAAAAAATAGCTAACATGTTGAAATGACCAAACAGAACACTCATATTTTATAAAAAATTATAAAAATGTTCTTTATTTAACTACATATATACATTGAGGGATTCACAATGTCTGTTATTAAGATATTGTAATAATTTCTCCATATTTTAAAATAGTTTCTATAAATTGTAGTTGTGCTTCCAACAAAAAAGTCATAAATGAATAAAACTTTTCGACCGATGTTTATTGTTTTATGACATAATAACATTAGAAATCTGCGTCGTACGCTGAAGCTTTTTAATCGAGCCAGCGATAATATTTACAAGCCGCCACTACAAACAAGTATAATAATATAAGAATAAATGTTTATGCTTTTATATTAAAATACATTTTTATAAGAAGAAAAAACTAAAATTATCCCCAGAAGAGATTTCAATTCCTCTCTGGAGGTTCTTTACGGCCACCGTCAACATGCTTTAGTCCGGGCTTCTAGGAAATCTCGCCCACCCCCAAACTCTGTAGACTGTCCTAAGTATGGTGGAAAGCGTTTTTCTTCCTCGAGACCTATACTCGGTCATGGCTAAAGTAAGCAAAGATATAGAGGTCTGGATCATGGTGTAATGCGACCCGTGCTTGGGATCAGCTTGGCTTGAGGCCCCCTTCAGAAAATAGTCTAGTCGCAAGCGGAGCTTCATCGATACCTGGTCACATCGGTGAATAATATTTTGGCCTTGCTGGGTTATCGGTGGCAATGACACGGTCGACCTACTTTCCCCCACACTCGTGGGATTTCCATGCATTTGAACAAGAAAAACGACAAGAATGAGAACAAAGTCGGAGACCAAAAGCCCGACCCACAAGGGGGGCTCATTGGCTCCAACCCAAGGGCCGACCCTCACAGGTGGCCGACAGTTTTGGTTGAGACGCCACTAGTGGGCCGACCCGACTCTTTTGCTGGCGCCTCAGCGTGACGCTGCTGACATCCTCTTGTAGCTTGGGAAGGGGGTTGGATTGACCCGGAGTTAGGGCGTCGTCTGAAGGGCACTGTGCGCGAAACGGCGCCGATCGCGGAACTAAGACGGAGCGCGACCATGGAGATGCTCCTTGAGTCCTTGCCGGTCGGGGAGGAGGTGGAGATGGCGGTCCGTGGTCTGCTCGCCGGGCTCCGCATAAGAGTGATGGCACCGAACGTGCGCGAACAGGTTCGGCCGTTTGTGACTTTGTCGGTGGAGGGCGCCGCGAAACTAGTCGATATTGGTTACGTGGGGATCGGATGAATAAGGTCTAGGATACGGGCGTGCGAAAGTGTTGGTACGGATGCTCGGGGGCGGGGCGTGGTAGGACTGATCACCTGCCGGGATCGAGGGGTTGCCCGCTATCCCGCAGATGATGAAAGTGCTTCAGGCGAATATGCACAGGAGCAGGACGGCAGATGCTTTACTTTGGCAGATGGTTGCGTGAGGTGGGCGCACTGAGGATTCTGGCTCGGCGACGAGACGAGTACGGCGGCGTTCTGGTTACCGGCGCCAATGTGTTAGCGGCTGCACGGTACGGGAACGGCTTGGGTTACGCGTGGGCTCTGATCGGTGGTTTTGTGCTGGTGAGCTGTTACCTCACGGGGGGGAGCTGAGGGCTACCACCGGGGCTCTTAAGACGGGTAAGGCCCTTGGCACGGATGGGGTACCGTCGGACTGCTGTGGATCCTGGCTGACTGCAGGCCGGAAGCATCTCTTCCGGTATATAATGCTTGTTTGTTTTTGATCCAGGGCGTCTTCCCAAGGCGCTGGAAGATACAGCGGCTTGTGCTTATTGGCAAGGGCAGGGGCGATCGGACCCAGCCATCGGCTTATCGGGCACTTTGCATGTTGGATGAAGCCGGCAAGCTGCTGGAGAAGCTACTGCAAAGAAGGTTGCGGAATGCCTTCAACAGCCTACGATGGGCTGATGTTCTGGAGGGACAGGTTCTTTATTCCCGGGTACTTGTTGAGAATTCTCCGTAGTTACCTGGATGATCGGGTGCTACTGTACGATACACCGGCGGGGCGGAGGAGCAGGACGATCATGTCCGGCTCGGGCCAGGAATCTGTGCTGGGCGCGGAATCTGGAATCTGACATACGCTGGGATCTTTGGTGTGGAAATGCCCGAGGATACGCGGACGATATAGCGGCGGTGATTTTGGATGACGCCAGGGGGAAGTTGAACCGCGACTAGGATGTGTTTTGAGGACCACGGCTTGGAATTGGCCGGGGACAAGACCGAGGTGATGTTGATGACGCGAGGTCACATACCACTCGGCGTCAGCATGCGGATAGGGGATGTGTCTCTGGTTACCCAGAGTGCGATAAGGGTGGCGATGGTCGAAGTAGTCTGCACGTTTACTACAAAACGAAAAATTTTCCGGTTTAACCCCAGTTTCAGATTCATAAAAAATCTCGCATTTTTTCTAATATGCATTTCTGTGTCTTTGTGTCAGTTGTTGTCGGAAGCTTTCAGTGGCGAAGGCATAGTCACTGGTCACTGAACAGTCACGGCTTCAGCTGTATCCAATCCACAATCACGTCAGAACGCCCTCCTTCGTCGGTACTGTGTAGCACTGGAAGTAAAATAATTAATAAAAATGTCTACAAAAAACGAAGCTTTAAAATTTAATACGTCTCCTTCACATCAGAGACACTACAACACTGCTGTAAAAACAAATAACGTGTAAAAAGCAGTGTTGTAAGATAGTGAAGTTTCACCTCCTATCATTTTCTCCTACTATCCCTTTCCTATAGTTTCAGCACAATGCATCGCATGTGTAGGGGTCATCTCCTGAGTGCTGGTCCAAGATAAAACAAGAAGAAAAATAAAGTATTTGGGTGTGAAACTCGACTGCAGTCTTACTTACTAGGCCCGAATACGGCATGTTGCGACTAAGGCGGCAAGGATGACTGACATGTTGAGCAGACTCATGGCGAATATCGGCGGCCCTACACAGAGCAAAAGGAGGCTGATTCTGGCAGTCACGAATTCGATCTTGCTACATGGGAGCAAGATTTGGGGTGATGTACTGGGTGAGAGAACCAAACGCAGGGTGCTCGAGGCGGTACAGTGGACGGCGGCCCTTAGGGTTGCTTCGATTTCAACAATTTTAATAAAATCATCTACGTTGGGATTTTTGAGAGTGATAAAACGAAACAAATTTCAAGAGTTCATGATCAACTTGTTTTTTTCACGATATGTAACGATTATGTATCCACAGATAAATAAAAATAAAACTTCTCCACCCTCCGAAAAGTCGAGTAACTCCATGAAAGAACAACTCTGATTTTATTCCAAATTAAAAGTAACGGTAGTTTTGTTAGCACGGTATTATTACAGCATATATTATATATTTTATTGCTTTAAAATGTTTGGGCAATGAACATTAACCTATGTAATTTCGAAAAAGTGAATTTATGTATGAGTTTTTATAAAAACCTTAATAGCTCAAGTCACGATCTTGTGAAAATGGTCTCATAGCAAAGTTGTGTATTAAATTTTTACTCAGATGGGAGTTGGGCTAATACGTTGTCAGATTAATTAAATTTCAAAATTGATTTTTAAATATATACAGGCTGGTCAAATGTCATCGTGGCTTTTAAAAATTTAATAACTTTTTCGTTTATATAATTCTCTTATTTTATATTTTCAGATTATATAAATAACTCCTGGAGAATAAATAATGGAGAGATTCACAACTGAGCTAAATACAAGAATAATAGAATTTTAATACTTAAGTAAGCGATCAATTATTTCAACGCAAACAGCTCATCGTCGACCTTCCTTTTACTTCATCGTCACGACCAACATGGCACCGTAAGAGATTTGCCTCAAACCGGTACACCGGATTTAATTCGCACTGCCCAAGAGACAACTGCACTTTTTAGTCAAATTATTGGAGAAAGAACAATTTTCAGAAATTCGGAAAGTAATTGCCTAGCGCGTTCGCCAGATTTCTTTGGAATTTTTTAAAGGAACATATGTGAACAATCTCGAGACAATCCTTCAACTGAAGGCCAAGATTGGTTGCAGAAATTCGAGCGCTACAACCAGAAATTTTTAAAGATGCTGAGTAATGCTATAACACGAGTCCAGAACTGTGAAGCTGAAAACGGGGGTAATTTAAGTGACATTATTTTCCATACATGTTGTAAAAAATTTCCATTTAGTAAAATCTGAAAAAAAATATATAAACGAAGAAATTATTAAATTTTTAAATCCAATGGCGACTTTTGGTTGACCTTGCATATGTATTTTGTTAATAATATAACGTTTTAAGTAATACATTAAAATTATACTAAAATACACTAAAAATACAATAGAGTCTAAAAGGCTGAATAGGTAACGTTGCGAACTTTTTACAACAATTTTTCTTTTTACTGAAAAAAATGAACATAAGTTTACAATCAATTATCTCCAAGATAATGAATGCATCGTATTAGAAACATTTTTGTTTTTGTACTTAATAATTTTGCGTGGGTTGTGGTCTTATTTGTTTTTTGCTGAAAACACAATTAAGCCTCCTGTTTTGTTATTCTTATCTCTCAATGTCAGTTTGCTTGTTCTACGCTCTGTACAACGCCCTTTATTTTCTCTTCGATAGTAACAAAGTCGTCCTTTAAGTCCAAAGGAGGAGAAAAGAATTGAATGCATATTATTTTAGGCAGCTTCTAACGCCTAAATGGCAAACGGTGTGTGTGGTATTTGTGCTCGTGGTTTTTTAGTTACGTTTTGTTGTTTAGAACAAAAAAAAACAAAAGAACTAAGTTGTGAACAACTGTTGCTGTGGTAATGCCATTCTTTTTCCTTAGTGACAGCTAAAACACCATTGTTGTTGCTTTTGTTGTTTGTGTACAAAAAAAAATTGTTACAGCTGCTGTTTGTCGTTGACTAGTGTTGTTGTAATTTCAGATGCATTTTTGTAGTATTTCGATTGTCATTCGGTATTTGGCAGTTTACCAACAGTTCACATCCAATTAAATTGGCTAAAACACTCAAACTTAAACACTTACTCTTACACACAGTCGCACACATAATCGGGGTATGTAGTAGTTTTAGACGTAGCAATTTATACTCTGGCAACCAAAGCAAAATAAAACTTTAAAATAAGTGCGATCTTATTGTACAGATCATGTTTTTGCCATTTTCCATTTTCTACATTTACCAAATGTTCGTAGCATTTTTGCCGAGTTAGTGGACATTTGGATAGTTATTGGCGTAGAAAATAACTATAGTCTCTTAAAAACAAAGTCTTACATACTGGAACGTATCATCTGTTAACGATTAAATGTTTGTGGTATTCAAATCTAACTATTATTTGAAAGAGATTGAAGACATCGTAGCAGCAGATTTTTTTCGTTTACTTTTTCATTTTTTCTATTTGCAGTATTTCCTTAGAAATGATCAGAAAGAAATGTTTGTTTGCTATAAACAGAAGGATTTTTGTGACAGATTCTTTATCTTCAGCAGTTTTATAACGAAGCTTCAATTAAAAGTTGTACAAAACTTTAATAAGTTTTTTCGGTTAGAGGTTCTATAGTAAAAATATTAAAATTTAAATTATGCAAAACTTGCAGAATGAAGTAATTTCCATATTTGAGTGTGAAAAATGTAAATTGAATAAAAGATAAAGATTTAAGAATTTAGGAAATATGTTTGTTAAATAAACTTATAGAATTGAGAAAAAAACGTGTTGTTTAAAATTTAATTTAAATGAGTGTATGTTGTTATTCACATATGTCTTATGCTTTTTTCAAAATACAGTATGTCCTTGACTTGGTTAAGCTTCGATTGGCGTAACTTTTCGTTTATTACACCAGTCAAACTTATATTTCTGATTCTTCAAAATTTTCTTAATCTGTTATCGGAACTTTTGTTCTCAATGTGTTGCTTTCGTTTTCCAACAGAGAAATATGGTAATGGAAGTATTTGGGTGATTCATAAGGAGTTTTGCGCACACTTATAAAACAATAGCAAAAGTTGAAGCCGAAGTATGACTCCCTGTTATCATGGCCGCGGTATACTTCATATCGACCATTTGGTCGCAAAATCGTAGTATTTCAAAATTTAATTTTTTGAGCTGGGTATGCAGAAATGATATTTGGCGAAATATATATCTAAGGGAAAAAAGATTATGGTTCTATCTCTTACTGTTCAGATTCTACAGCTACAAATGTCTTTATTGCCTCCAGCTATTTCCAACAATATTTATTTGCAATAATGAAATATTTCCTTTATGACAAGAATTTTACAAACAGAAATCATTACAAAACATGCTTCTTTATTTCAAAACTTGTAAAAAACGAAAATACTATCAAAAAGGTGCCTCAAAACTCAAATGCATTTTTCTCTATTCACGATTTTTTGAATTACGACTGCATTGCACCGAAAGCTCGATATGTAAAGTAAATCGCAAAATACTATCCTGGGGACAGTTGGCTGGATAATGCTTGTAAAGATTTATTCCAATTCGTTTTGAAGATATATGTGCAATACCTTCTTCAATATAGGTATTAAGTTCTAATGTCATACTTTGTTCAAGACTTGACAAGCATAAATGAAACGCGGTACAGTATTTACTTTAATTCGAATGCTTTGAGTGTTATTGCCAATATACTTTATAGGACTTTATAATTTCATTTGTTAAGTGTTGTTGAGCTTCAAAATTGTGACAATTTATTTTTGAACATTTTCTGTAGCCGTAATCAACCAATTATTTAAAACTTTCCAACCAGTTATCCCCTATAAGACGAAAGTCAATAAATATTATTGTATTCATGCTATGCTTTGGAACTACGAACAAAATTACTTTGTTGCGTTGCTTCCAATTCATTTTGCATTTTCTAATATTGTGAACTGGATCGGAAAACATGCTGTGGGATTATTTAAAGTTCAAGGCTTATGACTATAAACATACAATCAAATAAGCCGAAAAGGGCATTTGTCGCCTTAATTACTTTTTTATTCAATCATCTTCTTTCACAAAAAAATTAAATTTTTCTTTAAATATTCCTTTCAAAAACAGTAAATTATAGTGACCTGGTTTGTAATATTTTCTATAAAAACAAAAAGAAAATTTTATTTCCCAAACGTTATGGTACATTAACTTACGCAACAGATAAGGACCACCAAAGGAAAAGCACAAACAGCTGCGTTACATTTTGTAACATTTCACACCGTTTCACTTGAAATATAGGGAAAATTTTATGTTTTTTAATGCAAACGGTTTAGCAGGAAAAATAAAAAAAATATCATATCATAAAGAAAAACACAGCTACAATTTGAATTCATTTTCATTGTCATGTGCAGACCAAACTTATTTCTGCTATCACTCTACGATTTCGCTGCTGCGTGCAACATCCTGAATTAGTTGACTTAGACTCACGCATACATTTTTGCAATACTCTTCGTCAACGTTTTGTAAATAGTAGCGCGTCTTTTACGTTTTCTGGACATCATCCGTAATGTTTTTGATTTATGGCTAACACTGCTGTCTGCAGTAAACTCACACCGAGTGTTTTGCGTGTGAATTTGAATTTGGTTGAAGACTCTCTTAACAAATATTAAGTTAAGAAACTCTTTAAAATTTTATTTTTTAAATTCAGTTTTAAATTGGAAAGCAAGAACTTTAAAAATATAAATTAATTAGAGTTGCTTAATTTTTCAATAAAATTGTATGCCTTTTAAATAAAAAATATACTGAGAGAGTCAGAAATATTGAAGGTAAATTTTAAACTGCTAAGAGCACTAACGAATATCATTCGTTTAAAGCTCTGATATGTTATTGCTTTAGCGAATACTCTGTGTATATTTTTAGTTTCTAATGCGAAGCCATGTACAAATGCGTCCAACGCACTTCTAAGTGTTTGAACGTGTTTTTGTGAATGGCTGCCGGAGAGTTTATAATAGTTCCTGTCTTGCCACTGTCAAAACAACATTCACTCTTTATTTTTGTATTAATGTACGAGTGTGTCTGTCTATCCACCTGTCGATCTTCTGCAATTTTTCAATGTACAATTTTTACAGCTTTTGTCAGGTGTTCAACACCACTGTTGGCTGTCATAATAGTGAGAGTTAGTTTTTGTTACTACTGTTCGTTTCCTTGTTATTATAATTAAGAAGTTTAAAGTTGATTTTTATTATTACAATTTTTACTTTTACTTAATCATTGCAAAATGTATTAACAAGTTTATAATTGAATTCGTATAAAATTGACTTTATTCTTTAAAAACCCTGAAATTTGTACCACTTATTAATTATGCCTCCGTAGTCTAGTGCATGAGCATTAGTCTTCTCAATCTGGAAGTGCGGCTTCGATTCCCGCCTAGACCTTGGTTATTTCTTGTTGTATCACAATGGGCCTAAGTTCTGTCCTAAGTGCGGTGTACTACTTCGGCTAGAATCTGCCACTTAATCTAACCTAAGCTAATTATGAACAGCTTCATTACAAGAAATTTGTGATATTGAGGTTGAAATTCGGTATGTAGACTCCTCTTTCCTCCACTTTAGCTCCATTAAAACGGGATTTTTGGATATTTTAATGCTAGGGGGATAAAAAAGGGTAAAAGCGGATAAAATCGATAACGTAATATCTCAGAAACTAAGCCAGATAGAATAAAAATTACAAATATATGTAGTGTTAGTAGGAAAACTCCAACAAAAAAATTATTTTTGTATATTAAGTATATCAATATAGTGGACGTCTTCCATATGCAAAAATAATTATGTAAATTGTGTATGTATCATTTTTAAATTACACTGTTACTCTTTTAATGCTTAACAAAGCATTATATTTCTCATAATAAAAGCAGTTTAAGCAAAATAAAATGAAATATTAACGTTCCAGTTACTAAGAGATAAATATTGAATCAACAGTTGAGATTTTTATTTGCTAGGTCAACAATGCGCTGAAAATCTACTTCTAGACTTGTTAAATTTTGCTTTAGATTTAGTAACTGTTGGCGTGACCCCATTCCGATATTTACGTGAGGTCACCATTTAGCGAATTATTCATATTCTACCTCATCACCGCGACCAAAGTCGATGTCGGGCTACGATTAAATGAATATGAATGGCATTTGCTTCGATGGTATGAACGTTTTCATACCAAGCAATATTATGTTGACGTTATTTTCAAGAAAGCAAAGCTCCCTATTGAAATTCCGCAAAAAGAAGTCGTTGAGCTCAGCGCAACGTGCCTTTGGGCACCTTTCGCAAAAATAATCTAGTGAAACTATTTGGCTCCTGCGTACATTCTTAGTTTAGTTCTCTATAATTGAATTTAATCTAAAAATTAACTTTAAACTATAATCTGCGTTGACACATTCGCATTCAGTTACGCTCGAATCGAAAAATGGTATTCCAAAAAAGAACATAATCGAAAGAGAAAGACGAAGAGAAGAGTATGTATGAACGAGCTGCTTTGTTATGAAACGTATAAAAGCAATAGAAAAAATAAGCAATTTAATAAAGATTTTAATTGTTATTTTATAAAAAGTTTAATTTAGTTAAAAAAAACAGTGATAAAACTAAATATTCTGGTAACTGTAATTAAATAAACACATCAGTTAAGTACTAAAAGAAATAAAAAAACCCGAATATATATGAGCGTTATCTGTGGCTAAACTGTTAAGTCTAAGGAATCTTGCGGTGGCGGAGAAGAAATAAAATTTAAATTTAATGAAAACATTCATTAAATAAAGACATAACTTAATTAAGGAAACAAAAGAGAAGCCATAACATAATCTTTCCAAAATATTTCAGTGACAAGAATCCTGTATGGCGGAGGTGATATTTTCATTTCGCATTTTAATTTTATCCCAGAATGCCGGCAGTTCTTCTTATCATATTGCTCAGGTGATGTATTTTTTTAACTCCAATAAATTAAAATAATTTTAAAATTTGACGAAGCTTATACATTCAATTTTATTTATTTAAACATTTATACTTACATTTTATTTTCACATTTACACAATTTTTTAACAATATAAACAAACATCGAAAAATTTTCCGTTAGTAAACAAATAACTTGTAAAAACGTAAAAGGGAATGGAAACGCAGAATAAGGGTGAATAACTAAATCATGTAATGTACGAGTATAAAAAAAGATTACTTTTTCCTATCTTTTATTAGAGACGATTAATCTGCCTTTACATCTCTGAATAACCTGGCAACACTGCCAATCTATACAGCAATTTGTTAAGATTATTTTTATTTTAACACAGTTTTTTTGTTTTTGTATGCAAAATATATAAACGAATTTAGTTATACTCGTTGGTCAAATGATATTAATCGTTATTGTGTTTTCAATTTACATTTGACTATATTAAATTTAAACAGCTCTCACGTTTAGGTTTCTAAAATACACACGCGCATTTATTTTAACCAAATGCACGACTTTATTGCTTAATCGTATATAAGTTGTGGCTCTTGAAATATACAATAAAAAATAAAAACAAACAGTTCAATGAAAATTGCATGCGTGAACTTGATTTAGGCATGCGTGCCAAAGATTTAAGCCAACTAAATAACGCAGCTAATACTACTCAAAATGGAATAAAAGGCTAAAAATGCAAATGGAAATGATACAAAAAACTATTTACATTTATTTAGCGCGACACGTAGAGTGCGTTTTGCGACCAACTTGGGACAGACAGGCGCACAGATATAAGGACAGACATGCTTCTATTCAAAGTGGTTAGGTTGTTAGAATAGTTAAAAAGAAACTGCTTATAAAGTGTTTATCAAAACAGTTTGTCTTCAAAGATATTTGTTTTATTTGTCTCTAACTTCAGCCTAGCACTTCCGTGATAAAACAGCCAGCAACACAGTAGCTAATCGAAATATTAATAGGTGTGTACACTGTACAGTTACCATAACGTTGTTAGATAGTGTTATTATGTTTGGGAAGTAGTTTGTAACACTATCGTATAGATGAAAATTATTTATATTAGTACTCTTGTTGTTTCTAAGAAAGTTCCTACAGACTGACAGCTTTGACCAATAGAAAGTTCCATCCCAGAAACTCCGAGGGTTCATTCTTGTACATTTACTTAATAGTCCGGACCGGGCAGCTAGTGATTGCCACATATTTTCATCTCTGCCGAATGACTTTAATGAAATTGTAAGTAAGTGAACAAGTGAGTAGCCAACTTCTTGAACGATGAACCACCGAAGTTCTACAGTAATGGAATTATGAAGTAAAACGATAAATGTTAAAAGAGCGGGGAGCAAATGAGTACATGTTTGTAAAATGATGAATTCTAAACAAATTGGTAATTAAAAAATAAAGAAATTCTGAGAGAAACGCTGACAAAACTAACATTTTGAACCATACAGGAACTTTACCGATAAAGCTTGTTTTTAGTATTTACCCTACAGTGCTTTTGTCATAAGTTTTGGCACCAATTTCTGCATACTTTCCTTTGCAATACCCTGATATTCCTGGTGTGAAAGTTCTTATAGGTTCATTGTATTCATCGATGTACAATTTATAAAAACTTACAGATAATTTTTTCTTTAGTTTATTCTGCATACTTACAACGTTGACTAAATTCAAGAATATTTACATAATTGTATTAAAAATTTAATTTTTCATTTCGCCTTCTGGTTTTTATTTGGTTTGTTTTGTTCGTACATTCGGTAATTCTCAAAGATTTTTTGGGAGTTCTTCTATAAACATGTGAAATTTGTTAGCTATTTCAAGATTTTGGTTTAAGGCCTACTGGCGATTTTGGTATTAGCACCAAATGAAAAGTGCATATAGAATAGTTAAACCATATAACAAACATACATAGATAAATGCATGCTTACATATGGCATATGTATGTATGAATGCCCATACATTGTAGATGAAAAATTAAAATAAGAATTGTTTAAAATATTGTAAATCTTACACCACACGTGTATGATACGTTATATGTTTATTGATTTATATATTTCATTATTTTACGATGTAAATTTAATAAAGTGCGAGTATTTTGTAGAGAGGATAAATGTCTTAAACAAACGTTAAGCACGTTCTGCACAAATATTACTGCGCTGCTGATTTGTTATGTTCGACACCCCTCTAACCCAAAGTCTTGGAAAAAACTCGTTTAGTGCGGGCACTTTTTTGACAGCAGCGGAAAAGTAATATGGTGTTTCTTAATACTTTTAAGATCTTTTTGGTCAGGACATGCAAAACGTCATGGTAGCAAAAAGAAAACAAAAACACAGAGCACCGTACTGTACACACTCATTTGAACTCCCCATAGTATGTTCTTCACTAAAATAGATTTTCAATTAAGAAAATTTTTCTTCACAAGTTTACAAAAACACAGCCAATAATATCATCTACAGATTTGTAGTGTATTGCATGCATTATATATTATTCTATCTTAATTTTTGTTTCTTTAGCTCGAATATATTTTGAGTTTTTTTTAATTTTCTTTCCTTTTTTGTAAACCGTTGTAACAATTTATGTGACAAGATTTCTGAGGTAGGCATTTCAAAAACGACCAAAAACAAAATGCAATAAATTTATGTTTTCTATCTTCAGCAAACATGCAAAACTCCATTGACGATTTGTTATACATATTTTGTTCCTTAGCGATTGCTAACACTGTTTTCTAATTTCTGTTCTTTTAGTTTTATTTTTGTATCTATAAAAGTTGCTACGATTAGAAAAGTGTAGGTGTGGCTAAATGTCGTCTACCGTTTGTTTTAGTTTTGAACGCGATTAAATTATTATTCATGTTTGCCACTCAAGGTGGTAGACTAGAACACAGACAATCCTTTAAAAAGATTTTATATATGCCAAAGGAGCTAAATATGTGCATACATACGAGTATGAAAACTGATGCTCTACTTTTTATTCTGCGGTTTATTCATTGATTACTTTTTCAAGATAACTCTAAGAAGAATTCAGTTTCAAGCCAATGTTCAGTAAGCCTTTTTAAGTTACAAATTTTTTTTTTTGGAATAAAGCAAATTTTCAATTTACCAACACAAAACATTCATTACGCATTGACTTTCTGTAAACCCTCTTCTTTTGTCTATTGTTGGTATGTATTTTCAATCCCAATATTTTATTGTTAGAAAGTTGAAGAAAATTTTTAGGATTTGGTTTAAATTTTTTTTTCCAGCAAAATAGTTCGTTCCTAATAAAATTTATTGTTACTGTAAACATTTGTTGCATTTGAAATGTGTTTGAATTTCATAGTCATGATTAGGTTGTTAATGCTATTAAAGGCATTTTAATTTATTTTGTGGTTTTGTGTTAATAATTCAAATGATTTTCTAAAAATTTTTTATTAAAAAAAAATATGTATAGTCCAAGGAAATTCCTTATTTTAAAGTTAATATTATTAATATTATTAGCAAAATATTAGTAATGAAAGATAATTCAGTTATAATGAACATTATTCACATACATACGAACCATTCACTAAAGTACGAGGTCAGTATTTGAAGTGTTAGGCACGTCGGCACGTTGCTGGATGTAAAGTTAAAAAAAGGTCCTGTTGTGAAAAAATTTTCACGTGTTGTAGTCATACACACCAGAGTCTCTGATAGGAATCGAACCTAGTACCCCCAACTGATAAACTATCCCACTACTCACTAGACTACCGTTTGAAGTGTTACCAATTTACACATTTTTTGTAGCAACCAAATGGTTATGATAGCATGATAATTTTTTGACTGCTTGTTATTTTATTAATATAACTACGGAAGCATATCACTTCATGGCGAAGAAAAAAAAATTCGCGATGGCTTCTTATAACTTCTTTGTATTTGGAAAATTACAACCAAGGTTTGTTAATGATATTCGATTTCATCGTGTAAGCAAAATATTTGTTCTTCAGAGCATTAAACGAAAAATTGTACAGATAGTATAGTTAAAAAGTTCAACTGCAAAATTTAGTACAATAAGTAAGCTCCAGCAATAAGTTTACTTCTCTCACATAAATCTTCTACATATCGAACATAATATAAACAATTTCCTGAAATTTTCACTTTAACTGGGGCTCTTTAATGAATTATAGGTTATTTTTTTATATTATCTTACTCCTTCCACATAGTTTTAAATATATATCTTTATAATTATTCGCCACTTGAAAGAGTTCCAGTAAAATTTTGTTTTTAAATAGTGGCGAAATGTGCCCGCCAATAAAATGGTCCACAAAAATTTTTTTCCGAAATCTTGGGGTCGGGGCTAAGTGCCCGCCTTTAAAAACTGAATATCGAAAAACTTCGTCGTTTGTGGACCAAATTCCAAACTTTTATTTTCTTATGGAAAAATGCCGCTATAATTTCTTTTTAATTCGGGGGAAAGGCAAACTGCCCACCCACCCATCATCGCTAAAGCTGGAACATTGAAATTTCTACATTCTTTTTTGATATTGTAATGTTAAGGGGGTAAAACCGGGTAAAATTCATAACCTAATATTTCAGAAACTAAGATAGATTGAATAAAAATTACAAAAGTGTTTGGTACTCTTTTCATATATGTATGTACTTTTAGTGGGTAAAACTTAAAAAAAAATATTAATTTTGGTATCTCTGTTTGCAACCATATATCTCTAAAAGTATTCTGCATAGGACAAAGCTTTTTTCTGTAATCTTTTCTTCTAGAAAAAATCTCGAGTTGTTTTCTTCCTTTTTTTGAAATTGGAAAATATACATATGTAGTTTTATCCCATTTAAATAAGGGTAACGAAATACATTGGGTTAATTTAGTGTCTCATAAAATAAATAGCAAATGCAATAATGAATGAATGCATATTCCTCCAAATTCAAATAACTTACATAGTCATAGATCATGGATGTAGTAATATTGTAAGTAATTGGTACTTTTTCCAATTCTAAGATTTTTTGTACAAAAATTTTTTATTACTATTTAATTTTAATATTAAAATTATTATAATTATTTTCACTATTTAAAACATTTTAATGACTTTTCCCCTAAAAGATTTTTTGGGAAGTTATTTTTTCGATCAGAAATAAAAAATCTAAATTTTTATACTATATAAGTACAGTATACAATGACAAACTTTTTGTTTGTAAGTGAGCGGTGTAGAGAAGAAATCGGGGTGAAAACGTTCTATTTTCCTCTATTTTCGTTTTTAAATTCAAAGTGTTGTCATTATTTCTACTGAAGAAAAAAACGTTTAATTTGTATATGGAAATTTTTTGAATTACAATTAAATACGAATTGAATTAACTATTCTTTAAAATCTGTGTAGTATGTATTCATACAAAAGAGTAAAATTACTCTTTTTCAGTTAATTTTTTTTTTACAATAATTAACAACTTATACTATAATAAATAATAGTGTACCATAATAACTATTATTAAGTGATTGAGTGATATATCAACATCCAGTCCAAACCTCAGAAACCAAAAAGTTTAAACTATGTATGTTGCTATAGATCTTAATGTATCCTATCAAACAGACAAGTGTTTCGTAATTCTCTTTTAAATATGTACTCTAAGGTTGTAAAAAGAGAAGCATGATCTTTAAATGCAAAAACTATATTTTAGGGCAAAACACATTGAAAATATATAATGCTGGTATTGCATTCTTCTGAAAAAAGTTACAAATGTATATGTATTGGTACTTTTTAAAATGTAACTATCAAGCTGTAAAAATTAACTCTAATTTGGTACTTTTTATAATAAATAAAATTTTAAGCTTCTAATCGTTGTAGTTCATTTTTCAAAAGCATTATTTACATATTACCAAAGTTGCGTTGCAATTCTTTTCTTTTTACATTTATTATTTAAGAGAACTTTTCCTCGTTTAATAGCAGTAGAACGCGCTCAGTAGGCAACACAGCCTTATTGTTTATATTTTTATTATATATTTTTTTAACACGTTTAAAAGTTTAACGAAAATACGGATATCATTTTTATAATATACATATATAAAAAAACTAATTGGAATGTTTTACCAACCTTGCAAATCATGCATTTTGTTGCGTTTATTTGCGCATCAGCTGTGTATCTGATGACCTTAGGAATGCTATGCATCGTCAAAGTTTGCACGGTTGCGTTTAGGAAAATGAGACATTGTCACACTACAAAGCAGCTGACCTTTAGGAAGGCAGCCTTTTTAAGAGAGAAGAAAAACCGTTTTATCTCGTAACTTCGACAATCATTTTCTTGAAACAAAGTTAGTATTGCTATAAGTATTTCTCTAAATAAGACTTTAATAATTGGACACTGGGAATCTATGACAAAATTGTTCGAAGAAGCACATGCATACACACTGCAAAATTTCTTTGTAAAACCCATCAAAAGTCATGTTCCGATTTTGCTTCATAGGTGCATCATGTTAAATCAACATAGTTTTATATAACATATAACCAACAAGATTCTATTTTAAAATATCTTTAACTCATGTTGATTTAATATATCAGCCTTGTCGTTTTAGCATTAAATTAAGTTTGAAACAACGTGACACATAATGGTTTTGATATTGAGTCAATATGATTTTATTGTTAATTGAACACTAATTTAATATAAAAATTAACATAAGTCAGATTGACTTACGATTCCTATTTATGTTTGTAGTATGGTTAAGCTAATCTATATATACATTTCATGGATGCAAATTTCAACTCATCAGTAGATACTCTACCAAATTCTTGAAAAAGCTAAGACATCTCATATGTTTATTCAAAAACTCCCTAAAAGTCTCAGTGAATTGCTTAGTATACAAACTGGGAAAACATTTTAGTTTCAAGCTGATTTAAGTTAGATTTGAAATTTGTTCTTTGGTTATTTTTATTTATTTGCCATGCAATGCATTGCGCTGGAACTAGAAGAAATGTGTAGTGAGAGTGATAACAGGATGGGAAGCTTCACTATCTGACAACAATGCTTTTGCACGTTTTCCATTTTTTTTTATTTATAGCAGTGCTGCAACGCCTCTGATGTCAAGGAGTCGAAGCTTTGTTTTTATAACCAGTTTTAGTAATTATTTGGTGCTACACAATATCGACGAAGGAGGGCATTCTGATATGCTTGTGGATTGCTATCAGCTGAAGTCTGTGTACTGTTCAGTGACCACTTACTATGCCTTCGCCACTGAAACCTTCCAACAACAACTGGCACAACTTCACACTAATGCACATCACAAAAAAAGCGAGATATTTTTATGACTTTGTCTGAAATTGTGCTCGAAGTCAGAACCTTTTGGTTTTGTAGTCAACGTGCAGATTACTTCAGCCATCGCCACCTTCAATGTTCAATTTACCTGACTTAATGTTAATTTTGCCTTTGTCCGAAAATCTTGAATTTTGCTGTATGAATTTAAAGTGAAGACACATATGCTACATATTTTATCAATATATGGCTCTCCGAACCTATCCAACCGAGTTTCAGAAAATTTAAAACATAGGTACCACACTATACATATTATTATCAAAAATATAACACCCGGTTGAGTGAAATGTATTTATTTCCTTATGTAGATAATAACGTAACCGAAGCCGCGGGTAAAAACTATAAATAAAATATTAAAAATAAAGGACAATTGTCTTAATGCTACAATTATTGTGTTTTGCTGAAACCCGGACCAAAATCAAAATTATTATTGAATAATATTACTTACAAATAAATTCGGCAAAATACCAATTATTTTCGGTCCATGACATAAAATTAATTATTTTAGTTTTCTTTTTTTTTGTGAGAAGTAACACTCACGCAAGGGAAATGCATATAATGTTTATATTGTATTTCATTTTCTTTTCTGGAAAGGGGTTGTGTAGAGAAGGGTCAGGTGGAATAGGGCTCTTCTGATTAATTTAGCCCTGCTTGTTAAAAAGAATATAGTAAGAGGAACTCCTATGTAGTTCATAGCTATTAAATTGTCATTGTTAAAATCTTATCAGATTTTAAAACGCGAACCTTATACGAGGTACTTTCGTACATGTGAAAATTTAATAATACGTAATAAAGACAATAAGACTCATTAAGCATTTAATTCACGTATTCAGATATCCATAATTTCATTCGATACAGTGCAAGGCAAAAGTATTGAACGGATAAAGAAAACTTAATTCATTTCACTAAAAACTCTTAAAAAGAACACGTACTATTAAAATTGATGTGTTTTTTTAAATACATTTTTTAAAAAAATAAGAAGTAAAATTAAAACTTATTTATACTTCCGAAATAAGAAATTAATATTTTTCATTCATTTGCTTTCAATATCCATCAGATGCACTTTATTTATCAAAAATTATTATACTTATGGTCATGATAGGTTTATTGCCCATTATTGAAAGGTGGCGATGGCTAAATTAGTCTGCACGTTGACTAAAAAACTAAAACAGAGCTGGGTTCAACCCCAGTTTCAGACTAAAATGATAAAAAAAAAGCATCTCGCATTTTTCTGATGAGTTAGTGTGGCTTTTTGTGTCAGTTGTTGTCGGGAGGTTTCAGTGGCGAAGGCGTAGTCACTGGTCACTGAACAACACTGGGTTCAGCTGATAGCAATCCACAATCACATCAGAACGCCCTCCTTCGTCGGTATTGTGTAGCATCAGCGAAGTAAAATAATAATAAAAATTACTACTAAACCGAAGGTTCAACACTGCTATAAACAACGAACGTGCAAAAGTAGAGCTGCAAAATAATTAATTAAGCTTCACCTCCTGTCGTTTCTCTAACTATCCCTTTCCTAAAGTTCCAGCACAATGCATCGCATGTGTAGGTGTCATATTCTGCGTGCTGGTCCCAGATAAAAAAAATATCGCGTAATCAAAAATGTTGCATCAGACTCGGCGTTGCCTTTGAAAAAATTTTTTTGCTACCAAATTTTTAAAAAAACTTAAAACTTTCCAATTTTTTAAACCTTTTTAAAAATTAGCACATTCACATAAAATATGTTTTTTTTATTAGATAATTTAATAAATAATACGCAATGTATTGTATTGAAACTAGAGAGAGGTATCGTTTAGAGAATAGAGAAGTGTTGAAATTGGTAGGAAGTAGAGCTTAATTCACAATTCTGCAGTTTCGTGTTAAATGTAAAGCAAAATTGCGGCAACTCTGATATTAATTTTGACGAATTATTTTTCAGCTAAGGGGAACCTTTTTATGTATTATTTTACTTCAACGACGTTAAATTGCTCAAATGCCGATGAAGGAGAGTGCTGTAGCATCGAAAACTCTGCAAAAACTTTTGACTCGACCCGGTTTCTTGTAGTTGCAGAGTCAATACACTAACTACTCAGCCACCAGCGGAAATAACTCGACTGAGTTAGTGAAAAAGTGTAAGTGTATTCTAAATTTCAAGAAAGTACTTTCATGTGTAAACGCTATGTTAAATACAAATATTAAATTTTTAAGAATAAGCTAAAAACTGTTTGCCGTTACATTTTAAATGGATTTGAATATACAAATATGTACATCAAATAAAAATACATTTTTGAGATGAAGGAGTAAACTAAAAAAGATGAAAATATAACGGTGAATAGGAATAAATATTAATGTTGTTCTTTCATTTCTTGCAAAAAAATTAAAATGGGAGATTTCTTTTCATACCTACTAGAAACTTTTGAAGTTATAGCTCTCGAAAAAAAAATTTTGTTTCTGAAGTCCGTTAATATACATCCATACACAATCGACCTTATTTTGTAACTATTTGTCAATAACAGTTGGATACTATTGACAGTTTTTTACTATCATCTAGGTGTTGGTAATATGCTGTCAATAATAAGGTTGGTCCATTTGCTCCATATAGGTTTTTCTGGCATGAGAACTTTTGACAGCCACACAACGTGTACCACTTTTGATTGTAAAGAAAGAAATTTTTGCCACTTGCTTGTTTTTCTTTTATTGAGAGACAAACAGCGACAATGTTGTACATAGTGATTTTTAGCAACTTTTTAGAATTTTTTTTAATGTATAATTTGTTCTTATACGTACCAAAATTACACTTATCCTACCATTCACCAATTTACTATCATATTTTTTTTTTATTTGGGACCTCATGCGAAGCATTGTGCTGGAACTATACGAAAGGGCCAGTAGGCGAAACGACAGGAGGTGAAGCTTAAGTAATTATTTTACAGCTCTGCTTTCGCACGATCTTTGTTTATACTCGTAGCAGTGCTGAAGCTTCTGTTTAGTAGTCTTTTTTATTATTATTTTACTTCGCCGGTGCTACACAATACCGACGAAGGAGGGTGTTCTGATGTGATTGTCGATTGCTATCAGCTGAAGCCGGTATTGGTCAGTGACCAGTGACTATGCCTTCGACACTGAAACATTCCGACAATAACTGACATACAAAGACATACTAATGCACATCAGAAAAAAGCTAGATGTGTTTTTTTTTTATTAAATTTTAGTCCGAAACTGGAGTTGAACCCAGGTCTGTTTTTTGGTTTTGTAGTTAACGTGTAGACTACCATCCATCGTGCCATGGTAGGAAAATACCAATAATGGCAACGCCGATCAATTTTTTATAAAAAAAATGTTTTGGTCTTGAAATATTTTGTGCTTTAGGAAAAGTAAAAGAAATATTTTTGATAAATTTCTCCACGATTAGTGGCCATTCAAACAAAATTGTAGTATGTGGTTAAATCAGGAAAAATTTTTACTTTTTTTCTCGTTCATAAACATCTCCGAATAAATTACGGGTAATTGCTTATGTTTAATGCAAACACTCTTTTTAGAATAAAATTTTCCCGAAATAATGGCAGCTCTTCCAGAGTTCATTTGCCGTTTTGAGCGAATGTAGATAATGAAATTTATGCACTTGTCACATATTTTAAGTCCGATTCAAATCAAGACCTGAGTCTCGAAATAGTCAATAAGTATTTGGAATCTCATGCTACTATAAATTTTATGAAGTTTTCCTATACCATATGGATGAAAACGTTTATTAATTTTACATTTACTTTCCTATACCCAATTTTAAGTATTGTAGATGCAAAAAAATTCATTTCAGACTTGTCTATCAAAGAATTTTCTACCGGTTGTCAGAAATCCAATCCATCATAAGCAGAAGGTTTACCCACATTTATCTCACACTGTACTACATATATATCACATCGACTATATTTATAGAAGACATTTGGTCAAATAGTTTCATAAAACTTTAAAATAGTACAATACCAAAATTGTAATTTAATTATTGAGTTGAATGTGTTTAAATTTGTTACCTACAACAGCAATGAGAACAACAGCAGACATTTTTATTTACTTTGTATGATAAAAGGCTTTAGGATCATTAAAAAAGAAAATTATTTATTTTTAAAGTGAGAATTCCATTTCCCTATTCTCATGAAGTGTCTAATACAAAACAGAGTATGTAATTTAATATCTTAATTACAAATATGCAGTTACGAAAGAAAATATCAAAAGAAATTTGTTCATGGCCAGAACGAATTTATTGTTATTAGAAGCTGTTCTTATGTCACAGACACCTCTAATTAAATTCATCGCCGGTCATTAGTGTTCTTTTAAAAAATTTTTGTTATTTTGTACAAAATATATTTATTTCAAAGTATATAAATGTAATCAAATAAAATTATCCAGACGTAAAAATTTAAGTTTTTCTTTATTTTGTTTCTTCGTTTCAATCAGACGTGCAAAGGATTGTAATCGATTTAATTGCAATTATTTGATTTCGCTTAATTGTTGATTGCTAATTTTTTTATGACATTCAAAATCATAAATTGAAATCAGAATCAAAATCTTAGTTCTCTTCAAATGAAAGTCCTTCTTCCTGGTTCTGATAATATCGAATTGTATACAATGTAAATAATATTAAAACGAAGTTTTCTATATTTGAGCCGTTTATTTAGAAAGTGGCATAAGTCACTTTTTCAGAAATATCAAGTTAATGATTATATTGATTACTAATTAACTGTATCTCCTCTTTTTTAAGAAATTTGCAATCAACATTTTATCCAAGTCTGAGTGGTGCTTAACATTTGATTGAAGTAAATGCAACGGTGCCCATCCGCCCTGCTCTTGCGGTACTGGTACTTCCGGAAGGAGCCGTGGCCTGAGAGGAATTGTGTCAGGAAGTAATTGACTTCCCAAATTTCCACCGAAACCATACTTCAACGCAGGGAATGAGCCTCGCCGTCCACCTGCCGATCATCTCCGTGGTTCATCTGTCCTGCTACCGTTGTTGTTGGTTTTGATTTTTGTACGATTGGGTCCCAACTTGAAGCCGTTGTCCTGAACTCGTTGTGTAGTTCCCCTTCCTGTGGTCTCACGGTTATGTTTGCAATTCAAGGAGGCCATGCGAGGGTTGACAACTTAGGTTGAGGCCTTATGAGCGCATGAGTTCAGTGCCAGACCAGGAGCTAAACAGAAGATATACTTAACTCAACGGGACGAGCTCAGGATTGCCAGGCTTTAACGGGATGGAAACAGATGACACATAGGCCTCAAAGCCGTCTGGATCAGATTTCACTCCAGCCTATATTGGTAACAGAATACCCCTTCCGCCAACACATGTCTTCAATTCAATAAATTATGCTGTAAACCAGTTACCATAATCAGGATCTTACTGCTATCGAATCTGATGCCATGTATATATTTGTTTGTGTATAAGTATGTAAATATATCATAACTTAAAAACTCGGTAAGGGATCGAACGAAATGTGAACAAAAGACACGGAAAAGAAAAATTTAATGCATGGGATCTATTGCAAATGAACTGGTTCAACTTAGCTGAAGAACGTATGAGTTTAAGATACGGGTGTCATTGGCGAACATGTGTTCACATTTAACAAAATAGCCCATCATTGAAATGCGTGCTTAGAACCAATGATACGGTTACATTTAAAAATTTATTCAAATTATAATTACGACCAGCAGTCAGGAGATGACCCCTAAATATTCAATGCATTGTGCTGAAACTAGAGATGGCTATGCCTTCGCGACTGAGACCTTCCTACAACAACTGACACAAAG
This sequence comes from Dexiosoma caninum, assembly GCA_963924685.1. Classification (NCBI taxonomy): domain Eukaryota; kingdom Metazoa; phylum Arthropoda; class Insecta; order Diptera; family Tachinidae; genus Dexiosoma; species Dexiosoma caninum. The sequence continues at coordinate 57,441,675 of OZ004725.1, forward strand.
CCACACAAATGCACATCAGAAAAAATGCGAGATGTTTTTATGAGTCTGAAACTTGGGTTGAACCCAGGAAATTTTTGGTTTTGTAGTCAACGTTCAGCCAAAAGTGATAACCTTGTTAACATTTAATAATGGATTAAAAATAATTTCATATAAAGAAGTATATATATATATATATATATATATATCATTAAAATCAATGCAGCTTTTTATTCACAATTAATTGAAGGTATCGCATATTTATAAGCACTGTAGAAAATTGTATAATGAAAATGCATAACATTAAAACAGATGCATTTTAGGATACGGATTTTTGGAATCCACCTTTCCATGGAAAATTGTTCGGATAAAACCTTTATGACATTTTTATGATCCTCAGAATTAAAAAAAAATAAGTGATAACCAAAAGGTTGTTTAATTTTTACGATTGCGGTAGAAAAATTGTTCTTCTTTTCTTTTCCGTTGGATAGCTATAACGGATGATTCTTTTGCATAAAATTCCTTAATGGTTTTTTAGGATTCTTGGGAATAACAAAATATTTTGAGCACACACACACAAAGGGTTAACAGAAATTATAGTATCAAGGTATGTACACACGATTGTGATATACTACAATATTGGCAGAAAAAATGTTACAAAATGTGCAACAACCGTGTGAACACACAAGTTTTGTGTGACAACATCATCACAAAATGCATTGTCGGTGCATTGTATGCCAATTGTCACAATTCGGACAATCGTGAGAACACCCTTCATTTCCATTGACACGCAATTTACAGCCATTTGTTATTGTCGCATGTGTTTCATTTAGTGCATTGTACAATAACACCATACAATAATCTGACAACCGTGTGAACGGTCAATTATTATTGGCAGAAACTGTGTGCCAATGAAATGTATGGTTTTCTTTCAATATGGTGAACAGACAAATTACCAGATGGTAACAATTTTTCATTATGAGTGCATTGTCACCATATTGCCATATCCTTCAATATTGTACAATCTGACAATCGTGTGAACATAGCTTCAGTATTTATAAGAGTTTCTTGAGACGTATTATTTCATACAAGAAGTGTTTGCGATAACGGAAACATCATTTTAAACCTACATAAAGATTAGAGTCGTTCAGCTTACAATTTAAAAATAATTTTCATATACACTAAAGCCCCGATTTGCGTCGCTTTTTAAAAATTGGTATAATCGGACTTTCGTAGTTGTGGTTTCGATTTGCGTCGATTCTATTTCCGTCACTTTGATTTCGAGGCTTAAGCGTAGCATCACCTGTTGAGCACGCCATCAGTTGCTACAAAGAAATCTATGCGCAAAAGAAATCTTTAACAATTCAGCAAACCTTAGACAGTTTTATTAACAAAACAGTGAGACCACCTAACCAAATCGAAACAACTGTTGTTAATTTAGATTTATCTGCTGAATAACATTTATAACACTATTTTTTACTTTAATGTTTATGTGAATCGTATATACGTATGTATTTATGCATGTATATGAAAATGAATTTTAATAATTTAATTTATTATTTTTTTTTATTTCTAACTTTAAAAACGTTTATTGAATGAAATGTACCAAATAAAAACGTATTCATATGACTTTTTTTTATCTAAATATGTATATATTTTTTCGGAATTTTTTAGTTTTTCACCCAATTAATTCGAAATCAGAACATTTATATAGAAACAAATAATTCGATTTGCGTCCTTTCAATTTGCGTCGCATTCCTCCTGTCCCCATTAACGACGCAAATCGGGGCTTTAGTGTATGTATGTATATATTAAAGCTGAATGTGTGTTTGTTTATGTGTTTGTTTGTTTGTTTGTTTGTTTGTTTGTTTGTTTGTTTGTACCTTATAGGAGCAAAACCGCTGGACCGATCTTCCTGAAATTTTCAAACCATATAATTGCGACTCTTTAATGAATTAGAGACGACTTTTTTTTAATCACGCCCAACTTTACGCCTACTTCCACATGGTTTTTAACAGATTTTATAACATAAACGAGCCTAACTTCACCATTTGTGGACCAATCGCAATGACATTTGGTGTACTTAGTCTGCGCAACTCCGGGAAGGTTATACGGTATTACTTTTTTTAAATCTGTGAGCAGGAGGACGATAGGGGGGAAATTTCTTCTCCTCCGAAACGTTAAAATCGATTTTAATGAAATTTAGAACATGGATAGATCTGCATCTAAAAATGCTCACAGGTAATGTACATTTTCAAAACTGGGACCAGGAGGGCGATAGGGGCAATTTCTGGCCCTCCGAAACGTTCAAACCGTTTTTAAAGAAATTTAGAACATGGATAGATCCGAAACTTTAAAACCGATTTTAATGAAATTTAGAACATATATAGAATTGCGTCTAAAAATTCACATAGGCTATAGGGAAATTTCTGCTTCTCCTAAACTATCTAATGAACTAGTATGTATTTGAGCTTAAAAGACACATTGGCTATTATTTTTTTTTCAAAACTGGGACCACGAAGGAAGGTAGGGGTGATTTCCGCGCCTTCAACGCTGTCTAACCGATTTCTTTGAAATTTAAATCTACTTAGGTTTCTGCGTCTACAAGGACACATATGCGACATATATTTTTTTAAATAGGAGCAGGAGGCGGCGTAGGGTTAAGATATGCCTCTCCGCAACTATATAACAGATGGAGATAATAACGGGAGCGAAGCCTCGGGTAAAATCTACTTATTAATAAAAATAAGCAAGGAAGCCAGAACATTTTTATGTAAAAACAATACGGATTTATTTTGCTATGTGTGCGACCGATATATCACCGAGAAAAAATGGAACTGCTTCTCAACTTCATTGCAAAACGCATACAAAGATTCCAATAATATACATCACACAATTTGAACCAGCATTGGACACCGTGTACTATATGCGTTTCATGTCGATTGAATTTCTCTATGACGTCTTCTAACGTAAAGTAAGTATAGGTTAATACATTAGAATATTTTATACTTACATTTGTTCTTAATTAAATTTTGAATTGTCCATATTCCTTATTTAAAATTTTTTTAATTTTACTGACATCACTTGGAAATTTCGAAGTCTATGCTATGGAGAGAAACAGCGAGGCACGAATCCTAATGTTATTTTTGTTGAAGTACAAAAAGTATTAAAATTTAAACTCATCCAATTCAAATATTTTTCCGAAAAATAGAATTAGTATTGTTACCTACCGGCTTACGAATGTTAGTATGTAATGCATGTAATCCATGGGGAAAATGTTTCCAAAATTCGATGAATCGAAAGAAGAACATTAACTACTCAATTTTATGTACATACATATATAAAAAATAAGTAAAATTTTTTTGAAAATTAGGCAATTCACTTAATTGTGAATAAATTTTAAATAATCGATTTTTATGATCGAAATCTCATGCGACAATAAATCTGAACTATTTTTGCCGTTTTTGATATTTCCAAAATTTTTTTTTTTACAAAAAACGACATATTTACACACAAAAAATATATTTTTTGCATTTTTTTTATAACTCTGACACTACTGAGCTGATTGAAACGCAATATATAAACGTATTAAAGGTTTTATAAATTAAAATTTTTCTAAGTTTACTTTAATAATATCGGATTAACACTTTTGGATTAATCTTTAATTATGAGGAGGAACGTCTTAAAAATTTATAATTCTATTTAAGAAATTTAAGAAAAAAAAAACATCTCCATAAAATTTAAAATTTAAACCATATTTGTACTACTGGAACTACAATACATTAAAATTGTATAGTGGTTTTAAAAGCCTTTAAAATTTTTTCGATTTTCTCACCTTGTGTTATGAATAAGCAGATCAAGATTTTTCTCATACAAATAAGATTGTCAATAAAGTACACTACAGCGCCTACCCCAAACAAAATAAAATATTTTTTTATTATTTAATCGTGTTTATAGTTCTGCAATAATCAGCATATCCAGTTTTTTTTTTATTTTGGACCAGCATTCAGGAGATGACCCCTACACATGCGATGCATTGTGCTGAAACTAGAGGAAAAGAATAGTTAGAGAAATGATAGGAGGTGAAGCTTCACTACCTTACAACTTACAGTTGTCTATCAAACAGCGCCCCAGCCATCCCCACGCCCTCCGCCAACCTTCTTTGCAGTAGCTTCTCAATCAGCTTGACGGCACTATCCAACATGCAAAATGGCCCATGAGCCGATGGCTGGGTCGGATCACCCCTGCCCTTACCAATGAGACAAGCCGCTGTGTCTTCCAACGCTTTGGGAAGACGCCCTGTGTCATACAAGAATTATATACTGGAAGAAATGCTTCCGGCCTGCCCTCAGCCAGGAGCCTCAGCAACTCGGACGGTATCCCATAAGGACCAGGGGACTTTCCCGTCTTAAGAGCCTCGGCGCCAGCCCTCAGCTCCCCTCGGTAAAGGGCGGTGGCACCTCATCGGAATAGGGCCCATGTTCGCCGCCCAGCGAGGGTGCGTGGGGAACAGACCCCCCACAATCGCGCCGATCCGAGCGCCGTCCAATTGTACACTAGCACGTTTCGCGCTCAATTTACCCGTCACGACCCTATAGCCGAATCCTAATAGATCACGGTTCAGGTCGCTCCGAAGTTCCTCCCACTTCGCCCTTTTGCTTGTCCCCTCACAATGCGCGCATCATAGCACCCGCCAGGGAGTCAGCATCACCCTAAGCACGCAAAACTGTTGACCCTTCGAAACCGGCCAAGAATGCGGCGCGGTCCAACCTCGGGACGTTCCAACCACGCGACTTACGAGTCCGAGCGTTTTTCAAAATAAAAAAAAATAGAAATGTTTTATTTCTTCTTTATTTAATGAACTCTTCACTAGAACTAACTTTCTTAATTCTATTTACAATATTTATAATTTATCTTTTACTTTATAATTCAGCTGACGTTTGGTGAAATGGTTTTGCAAAGAAATATTAAATTTAAATTAAATGCGGAAATGCTGACTACTTAGATTGTGAAATGGTATAGTTTATTGAACTATGAAAGTAGAGCATTGAATTTGGTAATTAATTATTATTGCTTACTATGGGAATTGAGTTTGTTGAACCAATGAAAATATTACTGATCCCAATTAACTGGTAGGGAATGTGTTGGGCTTTTGGAATGGGTGGTTGACATAACTCCTCCCCCGTTTAACTGAAAACTCTCCTGAGTTTTTATAGTTACGTTTATTTTGTGATTTTTTATTTTTTTGTATATAAAAAATATAATTACTACACTTAGTGCCAATAGGCTTAATATCAACGCTAGGACATTAAAAGCGTAGTTGAGTTTTTTATGAAATCTGATTTCTTTGATCTTCTGAATATTTTCGATCTGATTAAGCACTATTTCGTCAAACGTTAGCTGAGATGTAACATTATTTAAATTAAAGTTATTGTTTATTAAAAAATATTGTTCAAACTTATCATAAAAATTACAATACATATCTCCATTTATTTCTAATTTACAATCATTAAATGTTATCAGTTGATTTCCTTTTAAATTGAGTTGTCTATTATTGCAACTACTATTAAATATGGAATTTATGTGATTTTTTATAATTATTAAGCCTGGTTTTATTTCTATAGTTTCTATTTGTTTGTTCTTTCTTTTTAAGCAATTGTTCGTAAAAATACATAGTTTAGACTGTTTTAATTTGCTTCTTTTTAATTCCTTATTAAAATCATACTTTGTGTTGTTTATCTTTAAAATTTTTCTGTTTTCGAAGACTAGTTCTTCTTGATTTTCATTAGGTATAGATACAAAAAATTATCTTTTTACTTTTCTTATATCTTTAGGTATTTGAATTGCAAAAATTATTTTATTTTCTTTATATTGGGTTGCACTTACTTTAGTATTTTGTGTTTTGTAAAGATCGATATTGTAACGAATTATTTCTTCACTTGTTAATACATTATTATTCATAGTGTTTGTTTTTGCAGCAACAAGATTATTTTGTATGTGTTCCACATTATCTAGCAAAATTTTAATTTTCAGCAATATATCCAGATATATGAGCTTATTTTCTAATTCTTCGTTATTCCTGGATATTCGATTCATTCTTGAGTTAATTTGTGCCCTATCGCTTTCTATTGCGTTCTTTAGTTTCGAAATTGTGCTATTAAATATTTGGTTTATTCGGATACTTCCGTTAAGGTCTTCTATTATTGCATGATTGTTTTCCTCAATTGTACATAGATGTCGTTCTATTTCTGTCCTGTCAGAGTCGTCCATTGTGCCGTATAACCATTTCATTCCTGTTCCTACGAAATTTATTAGTCCTCTTGGATGTCTAGTGGGGGTAATTGTTCTCAATTTTGATTTTACTTTTGTTAGTTCATTATCTAAAAGGTGTTTGTCGTTGATATTTGATATCATCTTTATGTTTTCTCCTAGTCCTTCTATAACGTACTGGATTTCCCTGGGGTCAATGATGTGCAAAATAGTATTGTAACTGTATGTTATGTCCACGTCTTCCAATGCAATTTCAGCGAACCCGTTGGTGCTACTGATATTTTCGATAATTAGGGTGGTGTTGCTCACAGTAAAAAGCATCGTTATAATTATCATTAACAGCGTCATATGTATCTGAAAATTTATTAGTTCTTTTTATATTTGTTGGGTGGATACGTTCTAGTTTAATTTTTTTGTATCTAGGTTCCTGCTTATGTCTAAGAGCTTTGTAATTTCTTACGTACCCTTCTTAATTCGTATTTTGGTATTCTTCCCTGTTAAGGTTCAACTTTGTGATTTGTTTCTCCTTCGTGATTTTTAATAAATTATAGATTTTGTTTCTCTCAACTTTCCCGTTGGCTATATCTATTGGTTTTGCCCTAGTTACGGAATGAACAGATTTGTTGTACCATTCAGTACATTTGTATAATTTTTCCTGGACTGAACCTGAATTTTCGATTTCTAACGTTCTAAATCTCTCTCCTAAGGTGTTATGAAATCTTTCAATATCCGCATTTCTCGTATGAGAATTCGGTTTTGTAAAATGGATTTCTACTTCTTCTTGCCTAAGAAAATCTTTAACATTGGTTGAGTTGAACTCGTTGTCGGCAATTATGAGTTTTGGTTTTGCAATTGGACGGCGCGCGGATCGATGCGATTGTGGGGGGCCTGTTCCCCACACATCCTCCGCTGGGTGGCGAATGTGGGTCCTACGATGATGAGGTTTCACCGCCTTTTACCGGGGAGGAGCTGAGGATCGCCGCCGGTGCTCTTAGGACGGGGAAAGCCCCTGGCCCGGATGGGGTACCGTCGGAGGTGCTGAAGATCCTGGCTGAGAGCAGGCCGGAAGCATTGCTTCCGGTATATGATGCTTGTTTAGTCCAGGGCGTATTCCCAAGACGCTGGAAAACACAGCGGCTCGTGCTTGTTAGCAAGGGCAGGGGCGATCCGACCCAGCCATCGGCTTATCGGCCACTTTGCATGTTGGATGGTGCCGGCAAGCTGCTGCAAAAGCTACTGCAAAGAAGGCTGGCGGAGGCCGTGAGGATGGCTGGGGGGCTGTCGGATAGACAGCATGGCTACAGACCTGGCAGGTCAACGCTCGGGGCGATAGCTGATGTGGTTGAGTGCTTCGAGCGCGCTCAGAGCGAGAGGCGCTATTATCCGAAGCGCATAGTTGTCCTGGCAACACTCTACGTTCGGAATGCCTTCAACAGCCTACGATGTTCTAGAGGCGCTACGGGGGAGGTTTCGTATTCCCGGATACTTGTATAGAATTCTCCGTAGTTATCTGGACGATCGGGTACTGTTGTACGATACGCCGACGGGGCGGAGGAGCAGGACGATCACGTCCGGCGCGGCCCAGGGATCTGTGATGGGCCCGGACATATGGAATCTGACCTACGATGGGATCTTTGGCGTGGAAATGTCCGAGGATGCTCAGCTCGTGGGATACGCGGATGATATAGCGGCGGTGATCTTGGCGCGGGATATGGATGACGCCAGGGGGAAGCTGAACCGGGTCATGATTAAGACCCGCATGTGGCTTGAGAACCACGGCTTGGAATTGGCCGGTGAGAAGACCGAGGTGATGTTGATGACGCGGGCACACATACCACTCGATGTCGGCATGCAGATAGGGGATGTGTCTCTGGTTACCCAGAGTGCCATAAGGTATTTGGGCGTCAGACTCGACTGTAGGCTGACTTACTGGGCCCAAATACGGCATGTGGCGACTAAGGCGGCGAAGATGACTGGCATGTTGAGCAGACTCATGGCGAATGTCGGAGGCCCGACACAGAGCAAGAGGAGGCTGATTATGGCGGTCACGAAGTCGATCTTGCTGCATGGGAGCGAGATTTGGGGAAATGTACTGGGTGAGAGGACCAAACGCAGTGTACTCGAGGCGGTACAGCGGACGGCGGCCCTTAGGGTTGCTTCGGAACTCGAGGGGGGAGGGCCCTGGTGTTGGTGCTATTGGTCTGAGACCCCAAACTGTCCGGCGATGGCAGGACAGGTGGACCGCGGACACGGTCGACAGGTGGACGGCGAGGATCTTTCCCTGCGTGGAAGTATGGATTCGGAGGAAATTTGGGGAAGTTAACTACTTCCTGACACAATTCCTCTCGGGCCACGGATACTTCCGAAAGTACCTGTATCGGATGGGCAGGGCAGATGGTCCCGACTGCATTTACTGTGGTATTACGGATGATGATGCAGAACACACTTTCTTCGGCTGCACCAGGTGGCATACTGAGAGAGGTGCAATGGCGCAGCGGGTTGGCGGGTTCGCTCCTGCCACCGTGATAGGGAGGATGCTCGATTGTGAGGACAATTGGGACGCTGTGGCACAGTACGTGGGATACGTTCTGCGGAGAAAGAAGAGGGACCTCGATGCGCTGCTGCATAGCGGGGCCCCCTCTGACGGGGACCAGGCGATACGGGCCGGGGCCATGGCGCCGGCTGCGGACTTGGCGGACCCAGACGTGGGTGAGTGAGAGTGGTCCTGATTGGGACGTGGCTCTGGGCCTTCCCGAAGTAATGCGGAAAGCGGTCCCGGGGAGGAATCTACCCAGAGGAGGAGGAGGGAATTTTTTAGTGGCAACACCACTCGCCGCAGAAGACGACGGTCTCTGTAAGTGCGAAGGCATTTTCAACCATACCTCACACGCCAAAAAAAATAAAAAATTATGAGTTTTGGTTTTGCTGTTAAAGAGAAATATAAACGAAGTTTTTCTATAAGTGTTATACTATTCCTGTCTTCTAGGTAAATAGCAGTAGCCTGTTTCGAAAATTTGTCTATGAGAGTTAGGAAACTATGTTTTTTAATAACATAAGTGTCTATGTGTATTATATCATTCGTGTCTTTGGGTGTTTCTGTTATGTAGTACTTTGGTTTATATGGTTTCCTATCGTATTTACTTCTACAACACACATCGCAGTTATTTATATACTTTTGGATGAGTGTTTTAAGATCTCTGATGTATATGGCATTTTTTAAACCTTGGTAATTTTCGTTTATTCCAGCATGACCTGTTTCTTGTTTGTGGTATTTTTGAATATACCTAAGGGCTTCCTCCTCATTTCTCATGTCTTTAGCATGATATGAGCATCTATAGAATTTTACACCTGTGTTAAATAGTTCTATTAGTTTCTGTTGCACTATGTTATAGTCGGAATCTGAAATGCCTGAATATATTCCTACTCTTCCTGTTTTTATAAATCTCCTAAAAATGTCTGACATGAATCCACTTCTAATATCGTCCAAGCTTACAAATTTTCCGTTTATTATCAATTACTCTAATTTCTTCCGTCTTACTTTCAGTCAAAATTATTTGGGTATAGAAGCGGTTAACGATGGAGTCTAATATAGGAAAGTGATCATTCCCTTCTTCCTGTTGAGAATGAACAGTAGCGGCTGTACTTAAGTTATCCATGTTAATGTCTTCATCTATTGCACAAATTTCTCCTGTGTCTGCATTGATTCTGCTAAGAAAGTCGGCTAAAGTATTTTCCCTGCCTTTGATATACCCTATGTTAATGTCGTATTCTCCAAGTTTAAGTAACCAACGTTGTAGTCTCGGATTTATATCCTTTCCCTTATGTTTAGTTTGTAGCCATTTTAGTGGTTGGTGATCTGTCATGAGATCAAAGTTTCTTCCGTATACGTATGGCCTAAAATAATTTACTCCCCAAACGATGGCCAACAGCTCCTTTTCTGTTGTGGAGTATTTTCTTTCGTGTTCATTTAGAGTTCTACTTGCGTAGCTGATTGGATGGTTGTCCTGTGTTAATACCGCTCCAATGGCGAATTCACTAGCGTCTGTTGCTAATTTAAATTTTTGTTTAAAATCAGGGTATTTAAGAATGGGTGTGTCAACTAGTAATCTCTTGAGTTTGTAAAATGCGTCTGCATATTGAGGATAATTTTTATTTATTTTAGTATCCTTTTTTAAATACTTTGTTAATCCATGAGCAATTTTGGCGTAGTCTTTTATAAACTTCCTATAATAACCGGTTATCCCTAAGAATGATTTTATTTGCTTCTGAGTTTCGGGAAGTTTTAGACTCTGAATGGTTTCAATCTTATTCGGGTTAGGCTTGATACCTTTAGTAGTAAGAATGTGTCCTAGGTATTCGGTGGATTTTGCAAAAAACCTGCACTTGTCGACTTGAATCTTAAGATTATGTTTTCTAAGGGCATTAAAGATTGTTTGTATACTTTCCTTATGCTCTTGTACCGTACTGTTAAAAACCAAAATATCATCGAGATATACCACACATATTTTGTTGATGTATTCTCTTAATACCGAATTTATTAATCTTTGAAATGTAGCAGGGGCATTCTTTAACCCGAAAGGCATACGGACGAATTCATAGTGTCCTAGTGGGGTAGAAAATGCCGTCTTTTTCCTGTCTTCCTCTATAATGAGGATCTGGTGAAACCCTTTAGCCAGATCGAGTGTAGTAAAATACTGTGCTCGACCAAGTTTTTCCAGAATAGTATCAATGTTTGGTATTGGGAATTTGTCACTAATAGTAATTTCATTTAAGGCCCTGTAATCGATCACGATTCTCCATTTCTTCCTTCCCGAATTGTCCGACTTCTTGGGTACAATCCATAAGGGAGAATTATATGGAGATACGCTTTCCCTTATTATTCCCTGTTCTATCATTTCTCGCATTTGTTTATTGATTTCCTCCTCGTGTATTTGAGGATACCTGTATATTTTAGAATATATAGCTTTGCTGCTTGTTGTTGTGATCTTATGTTGTACTTCATGAGTATGAGTGAGTAAATTACCTTCTTGAAAAAATAAGTCTGAATTCCTGGAAATAAGTTCTGTTAAAAATGTTTCCTCTTCTTTATTCATGTCTTCATGTTTCAGTTTACCTAAGATATCTTCTGATTGTGTTTCTAGAGTTTGTATCTCTTCCGAATTGTATGGACAAGAGTCTATAAATTTTATTTTATTACCGTTAATATGTAGGGAGTCCTCTTCTAAGTTTATTATTGCCGAAAAGGCTTTTAATATATTTTGTCTTATTAAGCCATCAAAATTCTTGCCAGCAAAGTTGGTTAGTCTCCAACACATAAGATTATCTTCTTTAAATTCTTCAGGCAGAGGTGTAATAACTTCTTCGTCTATACAGAAATTTCCGTTTACTGTATGAAAATATATTGGTTTCTTTAATTTTGTTCTTTTAAATTAAGGTAATAAGTTTTTGTTCAGCAATGAAGTTGTTGATCCTGTATCGAGTAAAAATTTGAGGGTTGTATTTTCTATTCTTAAGTTAACTATCGGTAAACGAATTTTCGGGCTTGATACTGAAAATTTGCTTCACCTGTATTATTGTTTTCAACATGGTCTACTTCCATTGGAGTAGGCCCATTGTTGTTATGACTAAAAGTTCTGCCTAAATGTTGGCTACGTCTGGATTGTTGGGAATTATTTGCATTAAAAAAGTTTTGGCGAAACTGAGTAGAATTATTATTTTGACGGACTGGAGGATGACTGTTATTGTATGGATTTTGAAATGGTTGTCCTTGAAAAGTCTGTCTGTGTTGAAATATCCTGTTCTGTCCACTTTCACTGTAATTTCCCTGCTGTTGGTTTTGTTGACGTGTATAAGTGTTTTTTTGAAATCTATTGTTATATTGTCTTAGTATTCCAGTATCTTCTAAAGCGTAATAAGCTTCCCTAAGATTGGATATATTTCTACTATAAATTATGCTAGATAAATTTGGATGTATTCCATTCAAAAATGTTTTAAGTTCAATTGATTCATTAGTAGGAGGCGAAAACTTCTGTGGTTTATTTATATCAAATTCGTACTTAGTGTTTAACTTATCTAATATATTTCTAAGGTTATTCTTCTTAATACTTTTTTTTAACCTTTTTTATTATTTTAACAATCTATTTTTTCAAGCTTTAAGGTTTTTCCTTTTTTCTTCTTATTTATTCTCGATATTTCGTTAACCTTCGGTTAACATCTTCAGGAAGTTTTTTATTTTAAATTTTTTTCTTTTTTGAAGTTTTTTGAAGATGTTAACCGAAGGTTAACGAAATATCGAGAATAAATAAGAAGAAAAAAGGAAAAACCTTAAAGCTTGAAGAAATAGATTGTTAAAATATTTCTAAGGTTCTTAAAATAATCGCTTACATTAGTATTCTTCATGTTGATTGCTTGATGATAGAGTGAGTGATATCCTTCTTTGATTCCGAAATTCTTTACTAGTTCTTCCTTTATTCGGGTCCATGTTGCTTCTGCTCCTAAAGTTCTCACTACTTGTAGGGCTGGTCCTTGGATTTTATTTTTTACGTATCTTTCAAACACAAACCGTTGTAGGATGGCATTCTCCTGGAACAGCGGCACTATTAACTCCACTTCTCTGATGAATGATGATAGGCTGTACTCTTTGGTACCATGAAATTCTTTAATACGAGCTGCTTCCTTTATCAGGTCAGACCCAGATAGTACGGCGGGCTGGATGTTGTTATCTTCTGGTACCATTTTTTTCCTTTTATCGTCAGATCTTGTTTGACTAGTTTATTCTAGTATTTTTCCTTTCACTGTCCCTCCTTAAGGATATATTGTCTTTAGACACAATTTCAGTTTGAAAGGTTTTATTTAAAGTTTTTTTATTTTCACTATAGCTCTTTTGTGCTATATTGTCTTTAGACGTTGAGAACTTGCACAAATGCTTGGTAAAGTCTTTAGACTTATTGTTCACGTTATAAAAAAAATATATTTTCTTTCACGATTGTTTCAATGAAATCTTTAGATTTTTCAATGTCACTGTTCGCTTTTTCACAAGGATATTATATATTTTTTTTTTTCGATTAACGGTTTAATAATGTCCTTCGGGATATTCACTATTTTCCGTTAAAAAGAATCTTTTACCGACTGCGCCACTTAAGACTCCGAGCGTTTTTCAAAATAAAAAAAATATAAATGTTTTATTTCTTCTTTATTTAATGAACTCTTCACTAGAACTAACTTTCTTAATTCTATTTACAATATTTATAACTTATCTTTTACTTTATAATTCAGCTGACGTTTGGTGAAATGCTTTTGCAAAGAAATATTAAATTTAAATTAAATGCGGAAATGCTGACTACTTAGATTGTGAAATGGTATAGTTTATTGAACTATGAAAGTAGAGCATTGAATTTAGTAATTAATTATTATTGCTTACTATGGGAATTGAGTTTGTTGAACCAATGAAAATATTACTGATCCCAATTAACTGGTAGGGAATGTGTTGGGCTTTTGGAATGGGTGGTTGACATAACTCGCGCGCCCCTCCCGGTAGCGCCCGTGCGGCTCCCACCCCCGACACTATCCCAAACTCAATATACTGGTGGTCACTCCCAGTATAGTTCTCGAGCACCCTCTATCCTTGTATCATCCCAGACAGATTATCGAATACCAAAGTGATGTCAGGAGTGGGGAACTCGCAGCCCGGGCTCCTGAAGTTGGTCGCGCCACCGGTGTTCATGAGCCCCAGGCCCAACCTGGCCGCCATTTCCAGAACGCACCTCCCCCTCGTGCTCGTCGTATGATCGCCCCACTACATAGCCCTGGCGTTGAAATTACCGGCCAACACAAAGGGTCCGGCCATACCATCCAGACCGTCGATCAGAGCACACACGTAACCGCAGCCGGTCCCGCACCGTTCAGCCGCTAGCCCACTGCCGCCCGGTAACAACAGCGCCGCCGTACCCGTCTCGTCCCAGATCCAGAATCCGCGGTGCGTCCCCGAGCCGTATTGCTTGTTGACACCAACCTCGTCCGCGCCCCTCTCGGCAACCATCTGCCGTCCTTCTCCTGTGCATATTCGCCTGGAGCACTCTCATCACCTGCGGGAAAGCGGGCAGCCCCTCAAGCACGGCAGGTGATTAGTCCTACCACGCCCGCCCACGAGCACAGTACATACTTGGAGACCGCTCTGCAGTCGCTCTTCTTGTGCCCTACTTCCCCGCATCTGATACATAAATGCGTCCTATCCGTCCCAGTAGAATTCGGCTGGATGTATCCTGCTATAAAGCAGCGATAACACCTACCGAAACTCTCGCACGTCCGTATCCTAGACCTAATCCATCCGATCCGCACGTAGCCAATATCGACAAGTTTCGGGCCGGTGCACCTTCCCCGTCTTTCGCAGGGGTCCCCTTCCCGCGGTGACTGTCCCCAGCCCCAACCCTCGGTCCCAGGAGGCGCCCTGAGGGTTCCGTCCGGCCCCTCCGCCCTGGTCCTCTTAGAAACGCTAAGGACGGTGCAGCCCATTTGGCACAGGCAGCCGAACCGTCAGCAGCTAGTTTGTCGGGTCAGCCGCTCCCCTAGGCCGTCTGGCTTGGAAGTCGGGCCATTAGCCCGTTTGACGGGCGCAGTCAGGCCATCAGCCGCCCGTTTGGCGGTATCCGCCGCAGCAGGGACAAGAGCATCCCCCAAGCAGAGCCGGAGCCCGCCTTTGGGGACTCGGGGGTTACGATTCAGTAACTTCGGAAATTCTCCATCGGCGAAAATGTGTCTACTTTGCAGACCAACAAAAACTCCAACTTTGCTTCGTATAACTTTGGAGAAAACTTTGTTTTATTTCTTGGAATTGTAAATTTCATAGACCCTTTCCTCTACTACATTCCAACTTAAAATACATAGGAATTAAAATTAATATGTCAGTTATATTTGACTAGCATTTACCCGAGGCTTAGTTCACGCCCAACTTTTCTTTCCCATCGTCGACATATTTCAAACAATATCCAGACAAAATTATGGAAATCGATCTAGCAGTTCTGCCGTGATGCGCTTAGCAACGAACATCATTTATGTTTTAATTATATAGATGGTTGAATAGTTTCGTTGAGCAATATATTTCCCCCTAGGTTTTTTTATTTATATCCTATTAGTTAATTTCGACTCAGATACGTATATGCAAGTTTTATATTTCATAAAAATCGTTCAGATAGCTTGAAGAGGCAGATATTGCCCATACGTCCCATCATGGTACTATTTCTTAAAAAATGTATTACCTATATGTTGTTTTAGACTCTGATCTACCTGTTTTAAATTTTATGCAAATAGGTTTAATAATTAACACCTGGCAATACTGTTGTGCACTTACTGACAAAATTTTTGTATATCTAGATACGGGATCCAATTTGTATGCAAAATTTCAAAATAATCTTTTAAAAAAAATTTTTTTTGCACATTTGGCAATGGTGCTGTCTACTTCCTGAGGGCTGAAAACATAATGTGAATTCACCAGTTCCTGTGCTGAAAATTTCAGCTCGATACCTCTTACAGCTCCGCACTCCGGAGATCATGCGGTACTAACAAGCACACAAACGAATTTATATACTACAATGGAGCTGTATAGCAAGTGAAAAATCGAATGATCAGCGCACAAATAAAATGACGATCGAAACAACGACTGAAAATATTCAGCTAAACATTTTAATTAGAGAGGCCGGATTGTCGTAAGACATTACGATACTTGGACTTTTAACTTTTCAAGGGACAATAAAAAAAAAATAATATGGAAAATTGAGAGCTTTTTGGTGATATTTGTATGGGAATATAAAAGAAAATCTAAATGCCATATATCCGGAACCACTGGACCGATTACGGGCAAACTTCACATAAGCCATAACTCTGAAAACTTTGGTTGAAATCGGTCGACCCGTTTTTGCAGTTAGTGGTGACATCAAAGTGTACACTTCTTTTTTTATCTATATGTAGATAGATTCATTGTTTAAAAATTTATGACTTTCCCAACATCGTTTACAGTAACTGTGTTATAAAGTACTGTATGTACAGTATTTTTTAATGTATAAGAATTTGTTAAAATTTATAAAATAAATTCGAAAATTAAGATTATTATTATAACGATCATAAACTTTATATAAAAAAAAGTTATTTTCTTTTCGTTTTTGTGCATTATTGACCGAAAATCATAAAATGATTTATAGGACAAATACGAAAATTTTTTGTAAAGTGGTGTAATTTACCCACTCATAACTGATGAATATATATATAAATATACATAATATATATTTGCTTGGGCAAATTGTACAGATTTTCTTTTTTAGAACATTTGTACGTTCTTTGTAAAAACATCAAAAATAGTGTTGTCTTATCAAACAACACCATCCCGTCACACCAGACATTAACACATAAGACTTAAGTCACATACTTGTGTTCCATTAACGACACAAAAAAAATCTTAAACTAAATTTATATCATAAAATCATTATTCATATAGTCAAACATTTAATTTAATTTATGTTCTTGCTTCTCATTTCAGTTTAAAATTCTTCTCTGTCACCGCACAACCAAATAATATTTGGCAAAATGACAGCAATTGTTGGCAAATAATACAGTTTGAGTTTTTCTTTTAAAATGAAAAGGTAACACTTATACAAAAGTAAATTCATTTAGTTTATAGATAAATTTCACACGTTTTTACGATAGTGCGACAAAGCACAGCAATAATGAATCTCTTCTATATACATAAAGAGCGAAAAAAATAGACAGGCGGTTAGACAGTCGTACAAAAAATCCGACTGAATACAAAATTGCAGTTCTCAAGCACTTAAGTTTAAAGTTAAATACAATATACACCGTTATAAAGAAATGCTCGTACAATTAAGAAAAAATAAGAACGTTAGTACTAATGTACAATCTTGTTTAGAACCTCCAGCTTTAAATCGTTTGTAGAAAAAATCAGTGGTAATGTATCAGCGACTAAAATTTAACACCTTAGTCTGGTGAGACTATCCTTATTTTTTATTTCATTATATTTCTTTTTGCGAAAAAATTTGTTCTATTATATAAATTGCGGCTTTGTTTTTAACTGGTTTTTGTCCAATAAGGAAAACTTAATGCAATGTGTCAGTAATTAATTGAATTAAATTAAGTCTCAAATTTCCAAAATCTTTAACTTTGGAAAACTCATGTTTTTCAAACTATGATAACATTCAACGATAGATATTTTCTTAAAAAAAAACTTGAAATTGTCAAAGAAAGTTGGAAGAAAGGAAAACATCAGAAAGAAATACGAGTACGTAGAAGAAATATTTATATACTCGTATATTTAAGAAGAATCTCTCCTTACTGCTTAAGGATGGTTTAAGGATTCAAATTAGCGTAATGTGGACGACTATATACATATGTGGAGAATCTGCTGAATAGAAAAGCTTATCAGTATTAATTATTGATAGTTATTATTGATATATATTGGGAATATCAGTCCACATACCTACTATCATTATTACCCAGTAAAAAAGGCCTTAAAAATGTGTTACGGAAGTAATGAACTTAATCCGCTTGGCGCAACCGTCCTTTTAAAAGGACAGTGGAAAACTACGCTACCTACTTTTATCATTTTTATTACATATTATTTATGTGTTTTTGTAGCAAGTCACTGAAAGGCACTGAAGTTGTATAGAATTTTAGAAGAACTACATAAATATATTGATGACCAGATGTTTGCCACCATTTACATCGCACCCCGCGACAACGCTAACGCTTATAAAAGAGGATGAAGACAGTGGCGATGAAGAAAACGCGTGCTTCAAAAATTTGCCTTGCGGTTAGCTACCTGAAGAAGCAGAAATTAGGCACTACGATATACCTGACTACGAGAGCGAAAAAGTGTTGCAGATGCAAGACCTTCAAAACAAGGACATGGTGGCAGTGTTGTTCTTCAATTCGTAGATGTCTTACAAGACAGATATCCCAACATACCATTCGAAATCTATTTTGGCTACTTCTTTACATCAATAAAATTGCTAGAAGAGCTGAAATTGCGAAATATCAAAGCAGCGGGAACAATGAGAGAAAACAGCTAGGAAAAAGACTGTCTTTAGGAACATTGAAAGACATTAAAGCGGAAAGGTTGTGGTGTTTTTGACTGTTGGCAACTCAATCGTAGTTTGTAGTAAGTGGGTAGATAATAGCATAGTCATACTAGGTTGCAACAACTATGCAGTGCTGATATCATTACCAGTATCTCGCTATTCGGAAAAAGTCCAAAAGAAGATGTATAGTGAAACAGCAACCAAATCTTATCAAAAAGTATAATGGCAACATGGAATTGATAGAGCCGACCAAAACATCGGGCTATACCGAAGTAAAATATTTGAGAAAATGGCTACCAAATACAGCTTAAAAAAATAAGAAGAGAATTAACTAGTTACTATATCGTTCGTATGGCGGAAATATGTACCATTTATCTCTCAGAAAAGTGATTTCTAGATGGCATTCTTTTCCAAAACAGACCTGATTCGTCTACATTGTATACTTGCTGTGGGGTATGCCACCGTCTTCTATAATTTTTTTAAATGCTGCATGGTAATTTTATGCCGCCTCAACATTTGCACTTGCTGCTTCACCAGACATTTTTATATTATGTATTATGAGGTTTTTTAAATCTATCAAATCATCCTTTGCTAGCTAAAAACTGTTCTGTCTTAGATCCTTCCCAATTTTTCGTTATTAAATACTGGTGAAGGTTTCTGGCTTTTTCTAGTGTTGCTAATCGCAATATTTTGTTGGGATTGGTGGTCTATCCATGTTCCATATCTTCCATTACCGCACTTCTTTGTTTTGAAACATTTTTGGCAGTTAAAGATGTTACTATATGTAAACTATTTCTTATTTTATCTTGATTTTTCTTAATTGTACAAACAGTTGAAGCAGCGAGACCTCATTTAATTTCATTTTTTTCTGATTTGCTTCATTATTTTTCTGACCTGCTTGGAAACGTCTTAAAACATCAACTTTACATCCAATGTGATCGCTTAACGGATCTTTGTTGCAATAGTGGCGTAAACCGGAGTTTCGTTTACCAGGCATTTTTTCTATTTAATATAATACAACCACTGAATACCTCCAACAAAAAATTATTTGATTCCACTTCAAAAATACAAAACTTGCACTAAAGAAATTCAATGAATGATACAACCTAACTTATTGTTTTAAATACACAACTTGCACTATGGTAAAATTACTATACGGTGGCAGCACTTGGTGTTGTTGTAAACAATACAAATTTCTGACCCGCTGCCACCTTGTAGTAATTTCACCACGACTTGCAGACGTAAACACATATAATAACAAATTTTTTATTCATATTAAGAATTTTATAATTTAATAATAATATTCGTAACTTCGAAATATCGGAAAGTGTGCCTTCTTAAAACGGGGGAATAGTGTATATATATTTCACTTCGTTGGTGCTATACAATACCGACGAATGAGCCGCCCTGATGTACCAGTGGATTGCTATCAACGGTATCCGGTACTGTTCAGTGACCAGTGAATATGCCTTCGCCACTGACAACAACTGATACAAAGACCACTAACGCACATCAGAAAAAATGTGAGATGCTTTTATGACTTAGTTTGAAACTAGTCTCGAACCCAGGACTTATGATTTTCTAGTCATCGTACAGACTACCTTAGCCATCGCCACCCTCGTTACCTAATACTCCTATTAAAAATTAGTATGTACCAACTTTATAAAATTGTTCACAAAGAATTGCTACAACTATTACAACTAACCAAATGTATAAACAGCACGGGGTACCAAAATGAGTATACAACACATACGCACATACATATATACATATAAATAATTAACATGTACAACAAGTCATATTTCTTATTAACTTCTAGTTATATGTTCAATTATCGATATCGTCAGTGCTTTACCGATTGTTGTTCCTGCAGCTGGCGTAGAAAATAACAGTTGTATTTTATATATTGTCGATTGTAAGGCCTTCGGAATACATCTTACACTTGTACTAACCGTATTTAGCATTAGCCGAACACTCGGACTCTCGAATACTCTTTGTGTTCGTTGTTTTGTAGTTTGCCGATTATAGTAGATTCCGGACAGTATGAAATTCAGCAGACTTATGCTTTTGATCTTACATTTACTACATTTACTACATTTACCAGACACCGGAACACCACCAACTAGCTTACCAGCGCAAAACCCCGCCGCAGGATCACCTTTTCAAATTCTCCTCGGCAGCTGATTGCCGACTGACAGAATAGATTTAGGTTACCTCTAAGCAGTTTCAGGTTTCGTTGAATAAAACTGGTTTCATATATCTTAATACCCAAAGATATACGTACTATATTTCAAAGGAAGTAGACCTTTGACACGAACGTTGAACTACATTACAAAACACAGTGCTTGGAACTACTGCACATTAGTGAACTATGTATTGTAGAACATTTCCTGCAGACTTTTAATACATACTAATAAATAAAATGCAAAATAACATACCAGTAGAGTGTTTTTTGTAAAAGTGGATATACTCAACGTGAATTCTTTTGTTCCACAAAAATGACAACTTGCGAATACATATTAATATTATATTTAATTATATTATTTTAATATCAAGTTAATAAGTAAACAAATAAAATGTTTTACCAGCACATTGTTACTTATTATTGGAGGAGAATGAAAAAGTATGAATGAAAAGGTGGGACACCACATTTGTAACATCTGAAAAATTAGTTTGTTTGAATAAATAAAATAATAAATAGGAATAAATTATAAATCAGATAATCTAATAAATGATTTATTGTAATTTTGGAAAAGATGGGACAGCGGCAATATCCATATTTTTCTTTAAAAATATTCACAAATTTCTTTAGTGTTTAGCGACAGATTGATTAATTATCGAATCCCAGTTTCCACAAAAAATAGGAAAATAACGGTAATTTTCATTATTTTATAACTCAACTTTTTCACTCTGCCTATGCTAAGTGATTTTTTAAACTTTGTCAGGTAGCCCTATGAACTTTGTCTGGTAGCGCGCTGAATGCAGGTGAAGCTAATGTTTACATGGCATTCTCAACAGTCTAGATTTATATGGGGTATAAAATATCCTTACTACGGGAGAAGGAGGTCGTCCTGATATGCCTGTGCATTGGTTACAGCTGCAGCTGGTACTGTTCAGTGTCCAGTGATTATGCCATCGCCACTGAAACAACTTTCCGACTACAACTGACACAAAGAAACAGAAATGCACATCAGAAAAAATGCGAGATGTTTAATGAGTCTGAAACTGGAGTTGAACCCAGGAAATTTTTGGTTTTGTACTCAACGTGTAGACGACTTCAGCCATCGCCACCCTCAATTTACCCAATTTTCGAGTACGGGAATGCTTTCTGGTAAGATTGAGATCCCACGTCTGCCCAATATAGAGTGAAGAGAGCACAACTATTGTAAAAAATGGACATATGTGAAATTTTAATAAAATTTAAAAAAACTATATTATTATAATCAGTTTAAATCAAAGCAAATCAAGCGACAAAAGGAGTGCCAATTTAGATACGCGTTTATTTGTTTGTTTTCAATTTTTATTTGTTTTTTTCCTTAATTCAAAAAATATTTTGGTTTTTGCAACAATTGGTACCAGAAG
Source organism: Dexiosoma caninum (assembly GCA_963924685.1). Taxonomy (NCBI): domain Eukaryota; kingdom Metazoa; phylum Arthropoda; class Insecta; order Diptera; family Tachinidae; genus Dexiosoma; species Dexiosoma caninum. The sequence continues at coordinate 57,463,586 of OZ004725.1, forward strand.
GGTCAAATAATTTAAGCAGAAGAAAGTTATGCGCACACCAACTATGGTTTTCATTTTCAGTCATTTGCTTTAAAAAGAAAAACGTTTGCAGTAGCAAGCTTCTTTGCAAAAAAAGTAGAGAAAAAAAGAAATAATAAGGAGCAGAGGATATCTTAGTTTTTCGTGCTTTGGTATTTTTCTTTGGATCTTTTTTGGCAAGCATGACTATGATTGATGATGTTAGCACTATGACTTCAGCATAATCAATTGCCAGCCATATTTTAAAGCAATTTTTGCAGCTCATTGTGTGTACTCGTAGTACATCATGCTGAATACAGAATTTTTCCGGATAAAAAATTTAAAGCATGTTATCAGTTTTTTTTAGGTTCATATTGCTGATGGAATTGAAGTAGGGTGGTGTTTAAGCTGCTCGAATAGCCACTCATTTCTAAAATGAAAGACATTTTTTCTGGAAAATTTTATTGAATTGATTACACTATGCAACACGAAAAAATTCCACTGACAACCACTATTTTTTTTAATCCGCTGTGGTCACCCTACTATAAAAATCAGCATTATTTCAAATTCTATGGTAATATTTTCGTAAAAACTTTTTTTTCTAAAATTGGGATTTTGAAGAGGCTAATCCCTACATCTGGTCGTTATTTTGGAAAAACTTATTCAATCTTGTTATGTTATGTTATGTCAAGAAATTGTTAATTACGCTAACTTTAAGTTTTGTTACTTATTTCCATTCATTTTTGTCATATTTGTATTTAGCCATTAGTTTGGAGTTATTGACGAAAAAGACCACCGTTTTCGGCTCTACACAAATTTTAGGTAAAAAATGTCAAAAGTATGTACTTTTTTTTTTTATCTTGGACCAGCACTCAGATGACTCCAATGTGATGCATTGTGCTGGAACTATAGGAAAGGGATAGTAGAAGAAACGACAGGAGGTGAAGCTTAATTAATTATTTTTGCAGCTCTGCTTTTGCACGTTCTTTGTTTATACTCGTAGCAGTACTGAAGCTTCGGTTTAGTAGCCATTTTTATTATTATTTTACTTCGCCGGTGCTACACAATACCGACGAAGGAGGGCGTTCTGATGTGATTGTGGGTTGCTATCAGCTGAAGCCGGTATTGTTCAGTGACCAGTGACTATGCCTTCGACACTGAAACCTTCCGACAACAAGTGACACACAAAGACACATGCGAGACACAAAGACACGAGAAAAATGCGAGATGTTTATTTTTATTTTAAAATTTTAGTCTGAAACTGACGTTGAATCCAGGTCTGTTTTTGGTGCCATCGCCACCCTCGATGGCAATAAAACACGCACCTGTCTGTCCATAGATTAGCATGACATAAAGTTTATTTTATTTCTATTACATTCACCTTTAAGATAAACTAGTAAAACTGGTAACTATTTTGTGCTTTCTATTTTTTATGAATTTTTTGAATTCAAAAATTTGGTAATTTTTCAAAAAAAATTTTTTTTTTACTTTTAACAAAGCTTAAAGCTGGCATAACTAAAAATTTTTTGACGTATTTCATAATAATTTTGAATAAGTTTTTCCAAAGTTAGGACGAAATGTAGGGAGCAGACTCTTCAAAAAACCCCAATTTTAGAAAAAATTGTTATTTACAAAAACCTTACCATAGAATTTGAAATAATGAAGATTATGGTAGTTAGGTGACCACAACGAATTAAAAAAAATAGTGGTTATCAAAGAAAAAACATTTTTTTTAATTTGTTGCATAGTGTTATTTTTGTAAATTGTTATTCACTTAAATTTCACTAGCATCTTGTTGATGGTTCTTTTGTTAATTTCTTTCTGTTTCATTTCGCTTTTATTTGCTGTTGAGGTTGTTGCATTGCAAGATAACACTGATGCTTTTGTATTTATTGTATCTTGCCTGTTATGTCCTCATTTATTTTCGGGAAAGTCCAACTAAACACCAGTTACCCCAATTCCCAGGCCACTGCTGCGCATGTACGCCATAATTCAATTCTGCCGTTAAAATAAAAGCACTAGAATTGCACAACAAATAGAAAAAAACTTGCACAAAAAATAATAATGCTCCGTTAAAAAATATTAAAAGGAGACAACAACTTCCGCAATGTAATTAAATTTACACTTGATTTAGTTCTGAGAGCGTCTATATTTTTAACTAATTTCAAATAAATGCTTCAATAGATGAAAGTCAATTTTGAAAACTTATTGTCCGAGTAAATTTTAACACTTAGAACTAAGAAATTAATTTGATTTTCTACTGATGGTTTTGGTACAGGGTGTATGGTAGCAGATTTATATTTGCAAACTTAAATAAAAAACGTAATAATTGAGAGAAAGTTTTATTAAGAGCACTGAACGATAAAATGGAAATGCGTATTTTATTTTTTAAAGAATATATCATCCAGATCCTTCAGATCCTTTTTTAAAATGTCATGAAAAATCGCTCTTGGAAGTCCCAGTGAGCTTGCTCTTTTCCGTATTGAAAATCGCGGATTTTCACGTAAACTGCTTTCAACCAGTTCAACGTTTTCGGGGGTCCTCGAAGATCAACTGGGCCCTGGCCGTGGGACATTCACGGAATGCGGAATCTCTGCACCCACGAACAAATTTAATTTACACTCGGTCCATCACTTATTCGCCGAATACCGAACTTTGAACAAAATTGTCGACGAGCAATTACGTAAGAATCATTACTCTTAAAAAGTGTCTTCACAGCGCGAACGCGTGATGCCCACTCGACCACTGCGACACATGACTGACAAATTCGCACAATCGATAATTACAACGGCGCCACCCTCCCTCTGCACCGTTTATTACTTTTTGAAATAATCGTACTTAAAGATATAAATTTGCGTGAGTGATCCAAATATGTACTTTGACCGATAACTGAATGCCTGCCATTTACTTTTTAAAGATTATTTCATATAAACGTTGCGCGTTCTAATTGCTTACCAAACTCGCCTCTCAATAAGTTAATTTTGTGCAAGTGCAATTATTCCATTTTGTGCAAAACAAAAATCGGTAACCATAGTACATTGCCAATTGTTGATAATGGAGTCGAATTAACATATCGCGATCTTCATTGGCACGGCCGATACAGCAATATTTACCTCGGTACACACTTTTATATACGGGTGGTTGCTTAATATGCAATAAAATTAAACTGGTGCGAAATTTGGTCACAGCATCTGGAATAGCCTGTTCAGTGGGTCTTATTATGACGACCATAAAATGAACGTAATTTACGAAGCACATTTCTCATTCAGCACGAATTTTGATAATAAAATTCTATTATTAGCAAGCGTTGTTCGTTTGTTAGTCTATTCATGGTGAAATGGCAAACCTTACCGACCAGTTTTGTTATTGCTACATGTCACGAACATTTTTTAACCCTAAAAAAACTAAATACCCGTTATAATCATATGAACTATATTTATAATAATTGCCTTGCGAACGTAATTGAGACAGAATTCTGTTAAATACATTGATAATCATTTCACCAAGATTCTTTTAAATGCACTAGTGAGCCATTTAACCAAATTTTCTTAAATGCATTTCTCGCTTAAAAGAGTTGGCTTTAAACATTTTTCATGAACGCATTTCACCGGGAATTGTTGTAAATTTAAAACGAATAATAAAATGGTTGTTGTATAAAGAAAATTTTGAAGAAGCTATTTAGTTTATTTTGTTTGTATATTTGGAAATTCTCAAAAATTTCTGAGATTTCTTTTAAAATTTGGTTAAAAGTCTACTGAGCACTTTCGTATTAGCACCAAATGATATGTACATATAGACCAGCTAAACCAGATGACAAGTATGGATAAATAATCGTAATATATTTTGATTCGCGTTTAATAAGATGAATTGTTAGATGATTAAATATATTTTGTTAAAAAATCAACAAAATGCATAAAAACGTGATATATAATTTTATGTCTATAATATTCGGTAAAGCGTTGCCTACTATTATCGACTTAATTTTCATCAAAAGTCTTTTATTTATGTATTTACTTTGGTCTATCAAGTAGTTATTGCTATTTTAGAGTCTTCGATGCCAAAATAATTTGATATTTGTCCTATGTTTTCGATATAAAAATATTGTTTAAGTACGTTCTCGAAACGGTCGACTTCAATTTTTTCATTTGAAAAGATTAAAATGGCCTTAACGTAGATTAATATAAACAAAATGTTACTCTAAAGCTTCGTACAGACGATGCAAACAATTTGCAGCAAGTTGATTGCTGCAAACAAATTTGCGTGTATGAACAGTCAGGAAAACATTTTGCTGCAAAAACAAAGTTTGCAATAACTGTTTGCCGCAATATTTTTTGCTCATCGTCTGAATACGGTACTTTCCCGAACTTTTGATTGCGACATTTGATTGCTTGTTTGCATGCGCTGTTTGCAAGCAGTTGTATTATTGCTGCAAACAAGAACACATCATTAATATGTGGGATCGGGATTTGACAAAAAAATTAATAGAAGAGTATGAGAGTTACTCCGTCCTGTGGGATGTGTCTTCACCAGACTATAAAAACAAATATAAAAAACAAAGTGCGTACATTGAAATTGCTAAAAAATTAAATTCAAGTGAAGAAGAAATCAAAACGAAAATTCATAATTTGCGCACCCAGTATATGCAAGAGCTCCGCCGAGTAAAACAAAAAAAGAGTGGCCAAGGTACCTCGGAAAACTTTACCAGCAAATGGAAGTTTTTTAATGCGTTGAACTTTATTATTAATGATAAAGAAACAAATTATAAAATTCAAAATTTGGTAAGTACTAAAATTTAAATCAAAATGTGTATATTTATTTTATAGATACTTATATTGCCATGAAACTTCACCATCAGGCGAAACAAAAAAATGTTTAAACTCTTCACGAATATCTTTTGCTTCGGTACAGTTTTGTGTATTTCTGTGAAGTGGTAAACAGTTGCCTTCCAACACAAGCTCGTTACGCCAACTACCTGAAATCAGTTGTCCATCAACCTCATTGTCGAACGTTTCACTGGGAGCATATATTTTTTTTGATTCCTTTTTGGGCATCAACCAGTTGTGTAATGCACAAATTGCAGAGACTACATCGATAGTTTTTTCTGGCCCCAGTTCTAAAGGTTTCCGTAATACTCGGAACCTACTTGCCATTATACCAAAAACATTTTCTACCACTCTTCTTGCTCTCGAAAGACGGTAGTTAAAAATCCGATTTGGAGCCGGTTGATTTTTAAACGGATATGGTTTCATTATATATCTTTTTAAGGCAAAAGCATCATCTGCTACAATAACATAAGGTACCTTGCAATTTCGGCCGGCAAGTGGCTGCTCCTCAGGAACATGTAGTTGATCATTTTGCAGTGCCTTTGATAGAGTACATGCATTGAAAATTCCGCCATCGGATATCCGCCCTTTGCCTCCTACATCGAAATAAATAATTTTATATTGTGCATCTGCTAACACCATTAGAACAACACTGTGCGTGCCCTTATAATTAAAGTAGGTGCTGCCACTGTTAGATGGAGCTTTCATAACCACGTGCTTTCCGTCTAAAGCTCCGATGCAATGGGGAAAGTTCCACATATTTTCAAAATCGGATGAAATTTCAAGCCACTCATTTGTTGAACTAGGAATCTAAAATAAGAAAATAACAATGCACTTATAAATTATAAACTATATAAATTATAAAAATTTTATATATTCAGGCTCTAAATGAAAGCGCCGTTGATTCAATTTTATCTGAAGCGTCACCAGCAACTAATCTATCAACACCAACACAAGAGGCACCGGGGACATCAAAAACAAACAAAAGAAAACGTGATGACGTGCAATTTAAGGATGAGGATGCATTAATTAAAAAAGCATCCGCTTTAATTGATAAACCAGCTGATGAACATCAAGTTTTCGGTGACTTTGTGGCATCTGAACTCAGATTGTTGAAGTCACACCAAAATATACTTTTACTTCGGAGGAAAATTCAAAGAGCTATCTTAGAAGTATCGGAAATGGAAAATGAAGGTACTTTTTCTTGCTCTACTTCTAATTCAAATCTCGTATAGTCGTCTACCAATTCTCCAGTTCTTAACATTTCTGATGGTAAGTAAAATATATATATGACTGTTTTTATTTACTTTAAGATATTCCCGTTTCAGGCATTTATACACAGCTCGGCAACATTTTTTACCGACTCCAAACTTCTTTGTTTTTTACGTTTAATTACAAGTGCTAATACAGCAATTGCAGCAATTCGTGATTTTTGAGCCGACATAATTTTAACACGTCTTTATTTATTGTCTTGCACATAGAAACTGAAAACAAATGTGAACTCCAAAGCAATATATTGCACGCAACAATCATGCAAAAGTTTTCATGCAAATCGAAAACTGATTGGAGCAAGAAATTTGCATGCAATATTTGCATTGGTCTGAACAGTTGTGCAAACATTCGCTGCAAGTTATTCTCAACTTGCTGCAAATTGTTTGCATCGTCTGTACGAAGCTTTATGAGTATAAAAAAAAACTGTAGCCTTACTTTTTTTTTTTTTTTTTTTTTTATCTGGGACCAGCACTCAGGAGATGAGATGACTCCTACACATGCGAAGCATTGTGCTGGAACTTTTAGGAAAGGGATAGTAGGAGAAACGACAGGAGGTGAAGCTTACTTATTTTTGCAGCTCTGCTTTCGCACGTTCTTTGTTTATACTTTTAGCAGTGCTGAAGCTTCGGTTCAGTAGCCATTTTTATTATTGTTTTACTTCGCCGGTGCTACACAATACCGACGAAGGAGGGCGTTCTGATGCGATTGTGGATTGCTATCAGCTGAAGCCGGTATTGTTCAGTGACCAGTGACTATGCCTTCGCCACTGACACACAAAGACACACTAATGCACATCAGAAAAATGCGAGACGTTTATTTTCATTTTAAAATTTTTGTCTGAAACTGGAGATGAACCCAGGTCTGTTTTTGGATTCGTAGTCAACGTGCAGACTACCATCCATCGTGCCATCGCCACCCTCACTTTGTTGTAATTTCACTCCAACAGCACGAAGTGTTTTTAATTTTGAATCTGTGTTGTGCTAACTTGGACCAAGATGTTGCCTTTTTCGGCTGTTTATTATTATTTAATATTTCATTTATTAGTTTTCTTAATTTGTCTGGATGATAGTTCTCCCTGCTGAATGACGGGCCATCCAATTTTTCACTTTCTATATCTGATGGGAAAAATTCATATTTTTCTGTGCTCTGATCGAGTAATGGTATGGGAGGGTCACATAGTATTATGTCGCCTAAAAATAATACACATTCGTGTTTAATAGAGTTTTGTTCATACAGGATTATACTTACTTTTTTCGTAGACACAGTCAGAATCATATACCGGCTCAAGCCATCGATCTGAGCATAATTCAAAATTGCGCTAAGCTTTAGGTTGCTATAAGTCATACCCTCTTTCATTTTTGGTCCTCCGTCGGTGCCGTAAGTACTCCTTTTTTCTTCTACTGCTCTTTTTCATATTTTTTTAAATTATAACATTTTATGCTTAAACCTTGGCAGTTCGTTGCGATCCACTTTCTTTATTATATATTCCACAAATACGTTGCCAATCATCTTTTTTGTGTTTAGCTGTAACACTATCAGATTTTTTTTTTCAGTAATAGTTCGATTTTCCCGAACCAATTTCTGCAGCAATTCTATATCTTGCGCGGTAAAGTTAGATGTGCGTGTACTTGTTTTATCCATTTTTAAGAAATAATATAACTAATGTAAACAAAAACCATTTGCTATAGTAGTTTTTTTTTTTTTTTACACAATATATATACTATTTATTGAATCTTCAAAATCAATTGAACTAACAATAAGTATTCAAATCTTAAGAACTAATTGCTAATTATTATTAAGTACAGCCTAGCTGTACAAAATTATTTATTGCTCGTATAGTTTTATTTCCGCGTCTACTACGTTCGGGCTAGGGAAAGAGTATCCCTTCTTTTCAATCGAATGAACCATCTTTCGCTTAAAATATTTCGGGCTAGTATATTTGGATGATCTTGGAGTTTGGTTAGGTATGACGTTGCGTATGTTGTTATCTCTTGTTTGACTGTCGGAATATTTAAATCCTTGTGTATGTTAGAATTTTTTATATACCACGGCGCATCTGTTATCATTCTCAGTATTTTGTTTTGACACCTTTGAATTTTTTCTCTATTGGAAGCTGAGGCAGTGCCCCATAGCTGGATACCATAGCTCCATATTGGTTTTAAAATTGCTTTGTAAAGCAAAAGCTTACAGTCCAGTTTTAGCACAGAATTTCGACCAATAAGCCAATTTAGTTGAGTTGCTTTTAATTTCATTTGAGTTAATTTTGCATCGATGTGCTGTTTCCATGTTAGCCGTCTATCAATGTGCATCCCTAGATACTTGACTTCCAAACGTTGAGGTATTAACTGGTTGTTGATCAGAATAGGAGGACATGTGTCTCTGCGCAGGGTGAAGGTTATATGTACGCACTTATTCTCATTAATTTTGATTCGCCATTTTTTTAGCCAGCTTTCCAGCTGCGAAGTTTGGTGCTGTAGGCGACGAGATGCTTCGTCAGCACTTTCGTGAATGCTTAAGAAAGCTGTATCATCGGCAAAAGTTGAGGTATGGATGTTCGCGACTGTTGGCAAATCTGCGGTGTATATCAAGTACAGCAATGGACCTAATATGCTGCCTTGGGGAACTCCAGCTTCAATCGGCTGCGGTGATGACAGCCAATCACCTTGTTTTAAAATAAATTTGAGACAAAGCAGGTAACTTTCCACTTACAAATATTTTCAGGAAGGTACTGGGTCAGTTTATATATTAATCCCTTATGCCACACTTTATCAAAAGCTTGGGAAACATCGATAAAGAGGGCTGAGCAGTACTTTTTTTCTTCTAGGGTATGCTTTATAACATTCACAAGTCTATGTGTTTGCTCAGTTGTGCTGTGTTTACTTCGAAAGCCAAACTGATGGTCTGGAATGCAGCGCTTTTCGCTAATGATTTTATTTTACTTGATAGCTAATAATTTTTCAAAAAGCTTAGATAAATTTGGCAAAAGGCTAATTGGCCTGTAGGACTCAACTCTGGTGTGGTCTTTACCTGGCTTAGGTATCATAGTTATTAGTGATATCTTCCATTTAGATGGAAAGTATTCAATGCACAATATCGCGTTGAAGATGTGGAGAATTCTTTTAACTACTGTAGTTGGGAGCTCTTGTAGCATCTTGTTGCTAATTTTATCGATGCCAGGAGATTTTTTAGGGTTCAAGTTGGCGATAGCTTCTTCGACGTCTTTCAATTTAAACTTTATCGAAACTGCTGCATCCGTAACTACCGATGGAAATTCTTCAGGGTCGCTTGGTGCATTGGGGGTGAAAACATTTTTTAAGTGTTCAACGAACAACTTGCCTTTTTCTGTGTCGTTTCTTGCCCAATCCCCAGTTGGGGTTCGAAATGGAGGTTTACGAATAACCGGTCTTTTGAGATATCTGGTAGCACGCCATAGTGAATGATCGGATTGCGGTGTTGCATCAAGACCTTTAAGATTCTCATTTAAATAATCAGTTTTTTTGGATTGTAACATCTCTCTTAGCTTTTTGGTACACTCTATTAGTGGAGCAAATTTTTTCTTGCCTAATTTTGCGTGAATTAATAATAGCGTGCTGTGCCGCCAGCTTGAGACTTTCGTCCAATTGTGTAAGAGATGCATCTACATCGTCTGGTGTACGAAGTAATACGTTTTGACAGCAGTGAGTAGCAAGGTATTTGCGAAATTTCAACCAATTTGTGTATGTTTTTATTTTTTCAGCTATCTCAGTCGCTTGTGAGTTTTGTGAGAGTGATATTGTAATTATAGTTGGTGAATGATCTGATGATAAGTCAACAGAAGATTCAACAAGAATGGATTTAGCTGCAATGCCCTTTGTGATTGCGAAATCTATGACATCAGGTATTTTGTTACGATCAGTTGGCCAATATGTTGGTTGTCCGCTTGAGGCGACCGTCAAACACATTTTGGAAACTACGTTGTATAAAACGCGACCTTTTGGGGTAATCAGGCGTGATCCCCAATACGTGTGCTTTGCATTAAAGTCGCCAGCAGCTAGGAAACTATTGCCCAACGATTTAAAGAATTCAGAGTACTGATCCTCAGCAATTGAAAACCGCGGAGGCGAGTAAATTGACGATATAACTAAGCCTTTGAAAAATTCTTCAGGACAGATCGAAGTTGCTTGAAGATAGTCTTTGCTGACTGCACCCACTAAGTAGTGCTTTATTCTGTTCTTTATTAATATAGCTGAGCCCCCACATGCTCTACCACGGGGATCTTTGGCGTCATAAAATGTATAGCCTATTACCTTAAAAACACTTCTAGGTGTTAAATGAGTTTCGGCAATGAGCATAACATCGATTTGTTGATCCGCTAGGAAGTGCTCAAGTTCGTTTTTTTGTTGGCGTATGCCGTTAGCGTTCCAGAAACATAACATTAGGCAGTTCATGGACTTTTTGTTACAGCCTGCAAAAGCGCAGTTTGCATATTTATCAGTGTTTGCATCATTGGCAACATGGTATTAACGAAATTTTGAACTGTTTGCACCAACATTTCTATTTTGGCTTCCAATTGGCTGGAATTTATGGGTTGTGGCTGCACTGTAGGCTTGGAGCTGATATTTGTGCTGTTATTGTTTGTCTTCAGGGCACTGCGCGTTAGAGGCGTGGCTGAATTTGCTTTTAGAATGTTCGCATATGAAATTTGTTGATTATTTGATGTCGGCAGCTGAGGGTAATCATTGGTAACAAGCTGTTCTTGTGTTCGGGAAGCAACATTTCGTATCTGGTTTGACGAGCTTCTAACGAGAGAGTAGACTCTGCACCCTCTATAATTTGCGGTATGGTTTTCGCCACAGTTGCTGCATTTTTTGGCTTTCGGGTCACCTTTTGGCTTTTTGCAGTTTGCTGTACTATGTAGGTCGCCACACACTACACAGACAGCATGTAGCTTGCAGTATGTCTTACTATGGCCAAATTCTTGGCAGTTTTGGCATTGCACAGGTCCTGATCTCTTGTAAGGTTCCTCTATTGTCACCCTACGATGCAACAGATATCTCACGTTGTATATTGAGTGAACTTCACCTTCTTTAATTTTTTTTTATCTGGCTCAAGTTCGACACGAAAGATGGGCTGTGGTACCTTTTCTTTATTTATTAAGTTTATTACATTTTTTGCCTTAAAGCCTTAAAGACTCTCCAGGCTGTCCTTTATTTCCTTTGTAGCAACCCTGGGGTCAACACCTTTTATGATCACTTGAACGCCTTTTTCACTTTTAAGCTGATAAGTGTAAAAGCTTTTTTTTGTTTCCTCAAACGTCTTTACAACTTTTCGATAATTGTCTTCTGTTAGGACCTGAATTTTCGTTTCACTGATTTTACCGCGTCTTACCGGCACGGTGTAAAAAGAGTTCTCACCGATAGTTTCTATTAAATTTTTTATTATAATGTTCGAGCTTGCCTGTCTTAGATATATTGGAGGTGGTTTTGGGGATTTACCCGAGGTCGTAGGGACGTTATCGTCATTACCCAGAATTGCAAATCGGTTTTGAGAAGCAACGCTAGCGGTTTCCGAATCTCTAGCTACCTTATGTTGAGATGCGATGTTGGCCGATTTCGGGCTACGTTTCCTTTTCGTCACTATTACGTACCTGTCCATACCGGTTTGTGCCTTTTCCTTAGCCGAATTCGGAGGCAATGTACCGTCTAAGGGCGTTTTTAAGGCTGCGAATGACGTATTTGGATCCTCTTTAGATCGCGAGCAATCTGACTCTGATTGTGTTCGCTTGGGTGTTTTAATGGAAACGTAATTACTGTTGTCCACACTCTTCATTAAGTTGTTGCTTGAACGAGTTTTACCTTCATCCGATTTCGTTGTTACGTATATATTCCTTTCGGGAACACTTGAACGACTAGGGCTTATATTTAAGCCATCATGGCTCATTTATTATTTATTTATTTATTTATTTTATTTTTTGATATATATTTATTAAGCCTGAGGTCTTTTTTTATCTTATTTTGTTTTTTATTATTCGATATTTCGTTAACAGCTTGTTAACATCATCAGGAATAACATCATCAGGAATTTCCTATTATTCCTGATGATGTTAACAAGCTGTTAACAAAATATCGAATAATAAAAAACAAAATAAGATAAAAAAGACCTCAGGTTTAATAAATATATATCAAAAAATATAATAAAAAAAGGTCAATTAATAATATAATTAATATTTATTTATTTATTGTTAATTTTTGTTTGCTGGGTAAAAAAAGAAAAATATACAGCAAGTAAAGCAGAGCGAAAACAACATAAAATAAAAACTAGCGGTATTTGGTATGCTATATGTTGTTGTTTAATTTATATTGTTTATTATATTATTTTTGAAATAAAAAAAAAATTCTTAGCACTTCACTTCTCACTCTCACTGATAAAAAGCGACTGCTATAGTAGTGCCGCCAATATTGAAAATTAAAAGATTGTTAGGGTTACCTTTCTTTGGTTATATTGAGAATGTTAGTTAAACAATACACTGTGAATATGAAGTATTAGTTAAACATTAGTTATCATTTCTGTTTACTAATAGTTAACTAATGATAGTGAATTTGGGCCTTAACAATGCTCTTAGAAACGGTAGTATGTTGTATGCTCCAAAATGAATATAAATAGTACAGACTCATAAATATATCTAGCAGTTTTTCTGATGTGAAGGTTTCAGTGGCGAAGGCATAGTCACTGGTCACTGAACAGTAACGGCTTCAGCTGTATCCAATCCATATGCACATCAGAACGCCCTCCTTCGTCGGTATTGTGTAGCATCGGCGAAGTAAAATAATTACTAAAAACGAAGCTTAAAAATTTAATAAGTCTCCTTGACATCAGAGACGTTGCAGGACTGTATTAAAAACCAATAACTTGCAGAAAGCAGTGTTGTAAGATAGTGAAGCTTCACGTCCTATCATTTCTCCCACAATCCCTTTCCTCTTGTTCCAGCACACCGCATGTGTTAATACTGATTTGTCAGTGATACAAAATGTAAGTGGAGTCGGTGTTAAAAAATTGTTCTCAAAGAAAGAGTTATTTAAAAAAAATCGTTTCAACTGGGATTCGATAAATCAGCAATCTGCTGTTTTTTTTTTAACATGTTTATGAAAAAAGCAACCAATGAAATTTGTGAATATTTAAACACAAATATGGAGATTGCCGCAGCCGCATCTTTTCCAAAATTGCAATAAATTAATTGTTGGATAATATAATAATTATATATAATTATTGTTGGCTGATTTATTCTTTATTCCTATTTATTGTTGGATTTATTGAAACAAACTTATATTTCATATGTTAGGAATGTGCTGTACCGAGGTGTCATTTTTGTGGAAGAAAAAAAATCACCATATGTTAGAATAAAATGAGGTAATATTTTCTCTTTTTCTTATAATATCTCTTGCTGTTATTGTCTTATTTTTTTGACTCAACCACTCAGGGTATCATAGAAACCAATTTTATCAGAATTGGATTTGAAACCGACAAAAAAAGTTCGTTGGTGCCACGAAATCCAATGTTCTCGGTTTTATGTTCGAAATAGATTTCATATCGGTTTTAGTCACAGAAACCAATGTGCTCGGTTTTATTATTGAAAATAAATCAAGCAGCTGGCAGCTGTCGTTTTCTTATTTGAAATAAATAAAGTAGCTGAGAGTTCGTTTTTTCATTTTGTGTTTTTCAACAGTTAGACTTTAGATGTAAGGAAATTAAAGTTTATAAATTGCAAAAAAAATGTATTATCATGTTTTTATTCTCAATAGGGGAAAACATAAAAATAGCAAAGGATGTTTGCAGTATGTTATATTTTATTGCTAAATTGTGTTGTTTTATTTTACACATGTTTGGACTGAATGGAAAAGCGTGGAGAAGAAAAAAGTGGAGGACCGTTTTCTAAGTTTCAGCTTTCTAGCAAGACATCAGAGGCGCTTCAACACTGCTATAAAACAAAGAACGTACAAAAAGCAGTGTTGTAAGATAGTGAAGCTTCACCTCCTATCGTTTTTCCTACTATCACTTTCCTTTAGTTGCAGCATAATGCACCGCATGTGTAGGGGTAATCTCCTGATCTCTACTTATTTTCATGACACCAAATGAAACCAATATTGGCTTGCAAATCCGATAAGAAGCAAAATCAACTTCTAAGACAGCCCGGATTACTTTCTCTTCATTGTCTCAGTTTATAAAACTTTTTGTGCCACATAACAAGAGCGAACTAACTTTTTATGAAATTAATTTCAGTCATCACTATTGTGAATAGACAATAAAATTAAATAAATACTTAAATTTTACCCTTTCTCTACGTCGTCGTTTAATTTTTACATTAAATCTTAATTTTCTTCCAAAGACAACAAAAACTCTTTCCAGATTTTCGCAAAAACTTTAAACAAATAAAATTTGTGAAATATTTTCTACCAGCACATTCATGAAAAGGAACTGCTACAAAGAAATATTTCTGTTTCTACACATCTCTAAGAAAAATGTTGTAAAACAATCATTCGAAGGATTAAAAAAAATTTAACATAACAAACTGTCGGTCGTTCATTGACTATGTGATGGTAAAAAAATGTTGCCAATCTTGACATTTTGTAGCAGACGCTGTTGGCAGCAGGCATAACATGATGTCATGATGCAAACAATTCAAAACTTCCACAAATACTTTAGCATTATGGGGAACCTGTGTATTTCACACACAAAATTTTATAGAATGTTCTGCGGACTATTTGAGATGTTTTTTTTGTAATTTAATGATCGTTGTTCTGTTTTTTATGAAATAGTGGAAACTAAATTTTTCTCATATGAAACTTTTGTGGTCTTCTTGCTGTAGCCTTTGAATGTTTGTTAAAAATTTTTATTTCTATTGAGACAGAACTCGTATTCACCCAACGAGTGAGTTAAACAGTGGAAAGAGTTGTTTTATATTATATATTAAAAAATGTGTCGCAATGGTTGTCACTCGCTGTTCTTTGGCTGTTTTTTTTTTAAATAATAGAGAAAATGATATCGGCCAAGTGGCAGCCCTCAGATTTGATGATATTCTTCAAGGAGTGTGAGGTTTGTCGACATAGACTCGTAAATTTAAGAACCCATTGAAAATAATTCTAGAATGAATGAATATGAATTTTATTTTGAATAGAAATTATGTAACGATCTCAGAGTAGGGTCTTGCTAATACGTCGGTAACGCGCGTAAGACCCAATTCTGTTTCCTTATGCATAAGCGCATGACTGAAAATGGTGCTTCATATGTAGTTATGGATGGTATAGGCATTAAGGAATCAGAAGCTTGTGTTGTTTTTGGCATGATAATTCAGTGTCGTGCGTTGACTGGCCTCATTTTTCAAGTCTCTAAACAAGGATTCAAGTGACTAAGAGTTATAAGAAATACTTCACTCCATCTGATCACATTACTATCTATATCACCTATGTCTGACCGAAAATGGAATACAATTCTCTTGTATGGGGCGGTGCTTTAAAGTAGATGCGTGACAGTAGAGTCAACTCAATTGACTTGCTAGAGCATCATCGCTATAATGGAATGTCCCACAATGATATAAGGGAACTCACTCCCGAAGCTCGGACATTTATCTGTGGGGTTGATTTAAAAGCGAATTGCGCATTACAGAGGAAATTCATTTTTAGCCGAACTATTCGTAGTTGAAATAAACTTTCTGCGGACGTCTTGCCCTTCAATTTCTATGATGGAAAGCTAAAGTCGGATGACCATAAACACTACTACTTCTATCCTCTTAGTCTTAATCTATTTTCACAGTTCCGGTGCAAAGTACCGTATATACATGAGATATTTTATACAATTGAAATAACAAAAGATTTATTGAAAATGAATAAGATTTGCGATCTTGGTACTTGCATAAAGTTGTTCACGTGCGACATCGTAAGTGTGAAATAAAAAATATTCATTCAACTCTTCAATATTCTTTGTCTACCATTGTCAGGATTAAAAAAGGCATTGAACATTTAATTATTAAAATTACATTATATCTACCGGTAGCGATAAAATATACAGATTTGCCCAACTTAACATAAATGGAGTTAAAATGTATTCTACGCCATCTGATCACACTGAGGAGCATTCACTGCATATTTGGAAAATACAAAAAAAGTCTGGTTAGATATTCGTGACACTGTTTTCATTTTGATTTAATTTTATTTATTATGTTTATAATTCTTAATTCATACGATTTTATACATACTACATAGTTTTATTAAGTTAATTTCTATTATGTGAAAATTAATACGTTTGCGCAAGTCACAATCTTGTGCATTTGAAAATGTCCCACAAAAGGTGAACGATTTTTTTGGTTTAGTTTACAACAGGTGCAATGAAACTTGTTATGATATATCTTACCTCTACTTCCAGAGTTTCCTGGAGTTTTAAAATTTTTGGCATCAGTCTATATTTTGTTGTATTTTTCTTTTATTTTAAAATTTTGTTTTTTTTTTTTTTTTTTGACTTGGACCGGCACTCAGGGGATGACCCCTGCTGGAACTAGGAAATTAGGTTATGGGGAGGAGGATAGAGGGAGTAGTGTTTATTGACATTTGATTTAAATCTTCCCATGCTAAAAGTGACAGGAAACACCTCTGCGGGTAGTCTATTCCACATACGTGCCGTTCGGCCAAAAAACGAATTTTCCCTGTAATGCGTAGTGCGAGTCGCCGTCAAATCGACCACAAATGGATGCGCTCTTAATGATGATCGCGTCGTGCGCGCGAATAACCGGGTTTCGGGAACAAGTTCCCTGATTTCTTTAGAACACATCCCATTATAGTAACGATAGAACAACGAAACGCACCCCACGTTGCGACGATGCTCAAGAGAGTCAATAGAGTTGGCTACCCTACTGTCTCCTATGAGTTTCTCCGCCCTTTCTTGTACACGGTCGAGTAACTTCAAAATAGTCTTTGAAGCACCGGCCCACACATGAGAGTTGTATTCCATTTTCGGTCGGATGTAGGCGGTATAAATAGTGAGGAGATCAGATGGAGTGAAGTATGTCTTACACAGCCTTAAAAAGCCTAGGCACTTGAATGCTTCCTTTGAGACCTGAAAAATGTGCTCAGTCCATCGGACATCACACTGAATTTTCATGCCAAGAACATCAAGAGCTTCTGATTCCTCAATGTTTATGCCACCCATTTTTACAGATGAGGCAGCGTGATCGTGCATACGGCGGTGTGTTAGCATGCAGCACTGGGTCTTTTGGGAATTGAAATCGACCCTGTTCGCGTGACCCCATTCCAATATTCTCGTGAGGTCACCTGTTAGCGAATCATTCATATTCTGCCGCGTCGCCGCGATCATAGTTGATGTCGCCCTACGATCAAATGAATATGAATGGCAGATACTGCTGTCATCTGCGAAAGAGTGGATAGGGTTTGAAGTATGACATAGGAGGTCATTAAGAAAAATAAGAAATAGGGTAGGAGAAAGAATGGAGTCTTGTGGTACACCTGAATTGATCTTGAACTCGTTAGATGAGATCCCGTCTATAACAACTCTTAGAGCGCGATCCCTGAGAAAGCTCGATATAAATCGAGAGAAGATATCACCGACACCAAAAGCAATAAGTTTGGACAAGAGTGCTCCATGCCACACTCTGTCAAATGCTTTTGAAATATCTAGAGCCACTACCTTACTTTCGCCAAAATGGTGGATGGATCGACACCATTTTTCCGAGAGGAAGGCTAATAAGTCTCCCGTGGAACGTCCTCCACGGAAGCCATATTGCCGGTCGTTAAGTAAGCATATCGCGATTGGGCTATAATTTTCAGGGTTGCTTGATCTCCCTTCTTGGGGATCGGCGTAACATTTGCAACTTTGCAGCACGACGGAAATTCGCCTGCATGATATAGGGTGCTGAAAAGGATTGCCAGAGGACGCGATAAGTCAAAGAGCACTGCTTCAAGACCAGTGTCGGAATTCCATCCGGGCCAGGAGACTTATTTAAAACCCGCTAAAACCCTTTTAACATGATGAAAAAAAATGTTTTTGGGTAAAATCAAAATCTTTTTTAAAAAAAAACATCAATGCACTATATTCTAAAATTATTCCCATTGAAATATTGCTGGTGGTTTTACTGAAATCCACGTTTGGATCATTTTTGTTTTATTCAGTTATCTTAAAAATTAAAAATTGCCCAATATCAGTGTAAGCGTCAATTATAGTGATAATTAAGATTTTATCGCTTACAAAATTTCGTAATACTTTCTGTGCCACTGTTCAATATCAATTATATGCAACCTGTGCTGAAATTTAACCACCAAAATCATTGAACATTGTATTACACTCTTAAAAAATATTGTTTTCAATTATTGTAAGTTGTGGTTTTTTCTCCTTAATTTTATTTCTATATTCCATTTGTAGCCGCTTAAAAGCAATTTAAAAGGAATTCCGATTGCTTGCTCTCATTAGAGAAACATTGTTGGATCAATATCGTTCACATCTTAAATATTGTACAAACTTTCATGTGTTGGTGGTCACTTATTTAAATTGATTTCATCGCAAAAAAACTTTAACATACTTTGATTATTTTATATATTGTACGTCTTTGATAATCAATAAAAATAATTTATTATATCTACAATAACAATTAAACTAATAATAAGTATTCATATATTGAATATGAAATTGTAACTTCAGTTATCTGATATTTATTTATCATGTATAAAGTCTTTAAGGTCGTTATGCTTTGATTTATCGCATATGCTTTGATTTATTCGTATTTACTAGACTAAGAATTCAACTGCAAGTCGTACAAGATTAATCTGAAGAATTCTTTAAAGAAATGTAACGTCGTTTAGTTTCCACAAACTTATGCACATACAACACACACGTACTCTGTTGCATTTACAGTTCATATTAGTGCAAGAATGCTGCACGTTCTATTGACACTTTTCTGCATGTTTGTTTTTTTTTGTATCTTTTTTTCTGATTGGTGCTTCTGCTTAACAGGCATGCAACAGGATGAGGTGGCATTGACTGCTTCAAAACGGCACTTGTTGTATGAACCAATTGACAGTCAATTTAATTTTAACAGCTTTTTACATGTCCACTCGCTAACCGTATTGTTTCAAAGCACATCTGCATAGTTAGTGACTTTAAGACTTTTAATAAGTGGCATAGCTTTTAATTAAAAATTGTTATAGTTGAAGAAGAAATACAAATTACTTTCCGAAAAGAATTTATTTATATCTTAATTTTTTTTATCAAGAGCATAAAAACTTTAATTACACTTAATTGTGCAAACTTAGTCAAAATCAACTATGCTTTCGAATTCATTGAAATAATGTGTATCGCTTATTTGTTATTAATTATTGTGAAGAAGGAAAGTTTAATTAAATGTCAGTTAGTTATGCTTTGAATATATGTTCTAGAGTTTTCTGCTGTCGTTTCTAAACTATATAAACTGTTGGTACTACACTTGCTTTTATAATAATTGTTAATGTAAAATATATTCCCAATCACATGAGTAGTTACTTTTACATAAAAATCAAATATAAAAAAAGAAATATTGTGTTGTCTAAAATAATTTCATATTGAAAACATTAATAAAAATCTGCGTACTCGCAATTTATAAACTTAAACTTAATTGCTAATTCGTTCGTTAAAATGGACACGATATTTTCATGTAGGTTAGATGTTGTGCATTCTACTCGAAGATTCGGGGTTCCTAGAGCAAAAACATAAACCGATTACTCCAAAAATATAGTTGGTACCATGTATTCTCTTAGGTTCCTGTAATCCGAATCCCTAAGGAATTCCAGGTTCGGTATATTGGTCCACTGAAAAACTTGTCTTCTAATTCGACTAAATGCTGGACAATGACACATATGCTCTAGTGTATCGCCCTTCACCTCGCATGCGATATCCTCCGTCAGTTCCATGCGAGCGAGATAAGACATCAACTTCATCTTGCCGGTTATTCTGACTACTAGTCTCCTTATTGTTGGCACGTTTAATTTCAGTAACTACTTTGACTCCTCCTAATTGGGATCGCACCAAAGTATACTGGTAATTCTTTCGACAGTAGCATTGTGCCAGAATCTCTCATGTTCCGCTTTCGCCAATTGTTTGAGTTCACATTTCAGTCTTCGAATAGCTCTGACATTCTGCATGGCGACGTAATCCTAATATGATCCCATTTTAGCAAACCTATCAGCCACTTCATTCTCTATTATATCTTAATGTTCTGATATCCATATTTTTTTTTATCTTGGACCAGCACTCAGGAGATGACCCCTACACATGCGGTGCATTGTGCTGGAACTAGAGGAAAGAGATGATAGGAGGTGAAGCTTCACTATCTAACAACACTGCTTTTTTGCACGTTATTTGTTTTTTTTTACAGCAGTGTTATAGCGTCTCTGATGTAAATTTTTTAAGTTTAGTTTTTAGTAGTAATTTTTAGTAATTATTTTATTTCGCGACGAAGGAGAGCGTTCTGATGTGCCTGTGCATCAGCACAGTATTTGTAAGAGTTTGTCTCATGCTTACATTGGAGGACGATGCGGAATCTGTAAAAATACGGACCCGAACGCTGTTATCTGTTTTCAAGCCATTTAATGCCTTCCGTAATTGGCATGATCTCAGTCTGAAATGATCCAGCAGATGGAATTATTTCCTTACATTACGACCCATGTAATAGAGTCCGCATCCCGCTCGGCCACCATTCTTGCAACCGTCAGTATAAATATCGGTTTCCGGATTATTCCCCATTACGTTCACTGCATAAAATTCCGGTATTAGATGCATGCACTCATTTCGTAAAAATCTATTTGGGATCCTGCCGAACATTTCCGCGGTACATTACCTTATGGTAAGATGTCCAGTATCCTTTGGTGCCTGGTTAAATGCTCTATTTCGAGCCATTCTCCATTTACAATTAACCTGGCAGCAAACTGTACATCTATCTGCAATATCCATATAATGTTCTCCTTCGCCATCGAATAATAATTTGAACTTTTGCTGACATACATATTCCCTCCTCTTGGTTTCCAGAAATTATTTCTCTCCATTTTAATCTTAATCTAAGAAAATCTATTCCCTATTAAATAACTAAAATATTAAATGTTATCTATTGATTTTTGTAAATTAAAGTAAATAATTTTCTCTTTGAAGTCATGCCACAATCTTATTAATTTTATTCATTTGATTAAGCTCTGTGAGTGATGATTTTGTTGACTTCAATATTTTAATGCATGATAGGAAATTTTAAGGATTTAATAACCATTACGTCAGTTGACGTCTGGATGATGGATTTACCCTGGAATGCATGCAAATTAGTCGTAGAGATAGCAATTTAACAACACCAACAACAACATCATCATTAAGTTGTCGAGCTTTTTGTAACCCCAATGGCTGAGAGGTGTTAATAAACATGTTCGAATAATATTATTTTTTTCGTTGTTATTTCCCCTCTACAGTTGGGAAATGAACTTGCTTTTGGTTATGTCTGGATGGATTGCAATGTTAGTGATTTGTACTTTTTGTTTGCTAGAACAAAATTTAAAAAGGGAACAAAGCATCACACAAAGTGTCACGACTGCAAAAGATATTTCTTCTGTTTATTTTTTGCAATTTAGTAACGAAATTCAAATGTTTTTCCATAGAAATTCTGATTAGTGAATGTTAATAAGCATGTGTATTTATATTTATTTTTCTTTTAATGAAATAGAAGAAACAACAGCAACAGCCAATCAGCCCACCACAACTACTGGCGATAGAATCGCAACTACAAAAAAAAATCATATTCGTTTCACATAAAAAATTCAAGTGTAAAATCTTTTGTTTGTTGCCTTAATGAAATTTAAAATTACTTTTTATAACTGATGGCTGATGTTGAAAGAGTTTTCGAGTTTTTCTGTTATGGTCTTACGACTGCTTTAAGTTTACACCACGAAAATGTACTTTTCACAGACACTGATCAATTTAATTTTGTATCTTGAGAAAAACAAAATATGTAGTTAATTTCAGTTTAAAATCTCTGAAAAGGAAATACTTTGTAGGACTTCTACTTGTTTCTTTTTCCTTTGCTTATTATATTTTAATTTTAATCACATTGGCCATGATTTGAGCTCAAAATATTTTAATTGTCAGAAAATTTATTTATGTTAATTTAGTCTAAAAATATTAACTATCAAGTTTTGAATAAACATTTTGTGTATAAAATATATAAATAAAAATGTTTCATTTGATTCAAAATACATTAGACCCATGGATTGTTATGTTTTTGTTTATAGATTTTTTGGTTTGTATGTTTGATATTCAAAACAATTCTCGTTTGATTAATTGAATTTTAAACATATAGATCTTGGGTAAGCATTAGCGAAATAGTACTATATGGATATGCTTTCCTCCTCAATTATTGAGTTGCTTTTGTAATAAAATGCTTTATGATATTTTTCATACTGTATGAGAATATCATAGGGTATGTAATAATAAATTTCAATATAGTTTAGGAAAAAGCACAATTAGAATCATATATATATATAAATAATAATTTTTTACGTTGGTGACCACGACGTTCCTTATTCTGCCTTAAGGTGTCAACAACAGATGATGAGTTTGTATCGCCAGATATATTAAACTATGTGAGCCACATTATTGAAAATCCTCCAACGCAAAAGATGTATGAAAATCTTAAGTCAGCTCTGCTTGTTGAGTTACAAGATTCTGAAGAAAAGAGGCTACAGAAGTTACTGGAAAATTTACAATTGGGTGATAAACGTCCCTCTACAATGTTGCGTGAAATGAAACAGTTGTCTTCTAGCAAGATGACCGATGATACGCTCAAGTCATTATGGTTTCAGCGATTACCATCAAGTTTAAAAGCAGTGTTGCCTATAAGCTCTGATAGTTTAAATAAACTAGCTACTATGGTAGACAAAATTAATTAACAGCTGGACTATCCGTCGCTTTGCCAAATTAATAAATCTAACGAAACTTCACGTATGGAACAAATTGAAAAACAGTTTAGTGAAATCGTGAATAAGATTGATGTTATATCAACATTCCGCATGGGCGCAGTCGCAATAGCAGCAGATGTTTCAGCAGAACCCGAGAAGTATCAAGAAATTTATGTTGGTATCACTTTACTTTTGGCTCGAAAGCCTCTAAATGTCGACTTCCATGAACTTTTAAAGCGGAAAACTAAATACACCTGTATCTAAGGTGACGAATACAGGGAATTTTAAGATATGTCGCCTTTTTTTGAAAGATAATAAATCATATCAAAAGTTTTTAGTTGACACTGGTGCAGATGTATCTCTCATTGCTGCAATTATACTACGTAAACATAATAATCCTGATTCCTCTTGTATTTCAAGCTGCTAATAACAGTGTTATAAAAACTTATGGCGAAAAAATTCTGCGTTTAAATCTTGTTTTAAAGTGGGATTTTTTATGGAAATTTTTTATTGCCGATGTTCCACAAGCAATAATTGGTTTTGACTTCCTTGAATATTTTGACCTGCTTGTTGATGTTAAAAAGTATTGCCTAATAGGTAACAAAAACTAATTTGTCTGCGGGTTGTACAATCGTAAAAGAAGATACCACAAGCTCAATTAAATGCAACTTGGTTTCCAAAGATTCTTCATTTTGTTGTCTTCTAACGGATTTCAATGATACTCGTATTACTAATCCTTCGCACCAGCTACCAGCAGTGAAACATTCAGTTACTCATCACATTACCACCAGTCGTTCACCTGTACATTGTGGACCAAGAAGATTGGGACCTGAAAAACTAGAAATCATAAAAAAAGAGTTCGAATACATGATGCAGTTGGGTATTTGTCGTCCTTCTAAAAGTAGTTGGTCAAGTTCTCTTCCCGTAGTATCTAAGGGTAATAACGAATGGTGACATTGCGGTGATTACCGTTCTTTAAATAAAGTAACTGTTCCGGATACATATCCAGTGCTCATATACACGATTTCGCTCTTAATCTTCATGGTAAGAATATATTTTCTAAAATAGATATGGTTAAGGGATACTTTCAGATTCCCGTCGAGAAGCTGACATCCCTAAAACAGCAATTACAACACCAATAGATCTGTTTGAATTTACTCGCATGACATTTGGGGTATGCAACACTGCACAAATATTCCAGCGATTTATAAACGAAGTTATAAGAGGCCTCAACTTCTGTTATGCATATATCGATGATGTGTTGATTGCTTCGAAAGATTTAGAAAAACACAAAATTCATCTTCGACAGTTATTTGAGAGATTGCGTTCTTTTGGTCTGACTATTAATATTCGAAAGTGTGAATTTGGAAAACACGGACTTTGTTTTCTAGGAAACCTTGTTACTCCAAATGGTTTATATCCCAATCCTCATCGTGTCCATGCAATTAAGAGCTACAAACTTCCCAAAACAATACATGAGTTGAGACAGTTTCTTTGTCTTATTAACTTTTATCCACGATTTATTCCAAAAGCCGCTGAGTCGCAAGCAATTCTTCATAATCTTTAGAAAGGTCAGAAAAAATAGATAAACGTAAAATTAATTGGAGTGATTAACTTAAAAATGCCTTTGAAAGCTGTAAAAACCAGTTCTCCTTACGTATCCTGTAAAAAAGCTGCTCTTTCTCTCTACGCTTCAGATTTTGGTATGGGTACTGTGCTTCAACAATTCATAAATAAATAGGTACCTTTACGATTTTTCTCCAAAAAGTTTTCAGAAACTTTACTTCCTTACAGTACATATGATCGGGAAATGCAGCGGCATATTCTGGCTTAAGGAACTTTCAATATCTTCTCGAAGGTCAAAATTGTATTATTTACACTGACCATAAGCCGTTAACATTTGCTTTTTCTCAACGGTCGGAAAAAGCGTCGCCTAGACAGGTATGTCAATTGGATTACATTGGTCAGCATACAACATGTTTAAATATTATTAAAGGAAAAGAAAATATAACTGCAGATGTATTATCAAGACTTGAGATCGTACAAATGCCTTTAATAATCAACTAAGAAGATTGAACCCATTTGTATCCAAAAAATTTCGTATTCAATATTGTACACAACTTGTCGCATTCTGGTTCAAGATCATCTGTGAAAATGATAAGTGAACGTTTTGTATGGCCGTCTATGATTGATGTGGCATCTTAGGCTAAAAATTGCTAATACGGAAATTTGCAAATTTACAATTCGAGAAGAGCGTTTTCAATTCATCAGTATTGACATTGTAGGACCTTTACCTGTTTCAAAAGGTTACTGCTATTGTTTAACGTGTATTGACCGTTTTACTAGATGGGGTGAGGCAATACCAATTGAAGATATAAGAGCTTCAACCGTAGCCAATGCATTTCTTTTTGGATGGATTTCGCGATTTGGAGTTCCAATTCAAATAACAACTGACCAAGGTAAACAATTTGACTCGCTTTTATTTCAAGAATTTTCAAAAATAATCGGATTAAAGGTAGTACATACTACCTCTTACCATCCACAGGCAAATAATCAGATTGAAAGATGGCATCGTTTTTTGTAAAACGCTATAAAATATCATACGGATACAAGATGGGTAGAAGCGCTGTCATTAGTATTACTTGGATTACGCTGTTCCGTTAATCCTGACGTAGGATATTCGCCTGCAGAATACACTTATGGCACTACTTTGAAAATCCCAGGACAGTTTGTAGTAAAAAACTCAAGCAATACTAGTAAAGGGTGCTTTAGACCATAAGATCTGTCGTACGACATGTCAAATTTTTATGTAGAAGAGCACAAGGCGGATCGTCTAAACGTAATATGTAATGAAACTATAAGATTTTGAGAGAAAATACGGATGAAAATTTGACAGTCGTATGGCTCTCTTCATTTTTTAAAATTTTTCAAAAACCAACACACATAATTAGATCAGGGATGCATTCTTATGTAAACAAATGTGAGAAAGCCAGGGAGGGAAAACTGGTTTCATAAATTTATACCAATTATAAAATCAAATGTACATTTTAGACAACGACAGCACAATTTTATAAAAATATACGTATATTTTCCAAAAGTACACTAAAAATTTTGACCACGAAAATAACATATTCGAAAGTTATAAAAATATTTTTCAAGGTTATTAAAAAAAAATTTCAATTGCACAAGAACTCCATCCCTGGGGAAAACAAGCAAACAGCTGTAGTTAAATTAAATGAGAATGTTTTCATCTTAAGGGTGCTTTAGACCATAAGATTTGTCGTACGTAAAATGTGAGAGAAAATAAAATGAAATTGCATCCGTATTTCAAAAAAAGAGAGTAAAAATCGGATGGTTGTTTTCTGGCGTTTACACCATTGGTATGGATCCGTTTCAGCTCTGTTAATTTTCTGGTAGCAAAATTTTAGTAGCCGTTAAGTATGAATTCTTAAGAAAGGCATAAGAAAGACAGTTATTAATCTCAAGTGTTACATTAAGAAAGTTACCTACTTCTACACATAGTGTATATAACTGTTTTGAACTCTTATACCTCGGCAGAGTAACGAGGAAAAAATATTTATATCAGTATTAATAGCAAGCATGTAGAACACGTATATTTGTAATTAACATAATCTTCTAAGATAGGAGGGTCCAAAAGGGCGATGGGGGCGAAATTTCTTCGTCTCCAAAAAGACATGTACATCTATATATATATATATGTATATATATATATATATATATATATATATATATATATTCTTTTATTCTTTTATTCTTTTCACCGTTTAGAATAAGAAAGAAAATTATTTTTTTTATATAATTTATTCTTTATTGGTAATTTATTATTAAGACACTATGTGTCTATTTTATCTGAGTTCTTATTATAAACTTAATTAATTTTTAAGACACTATGTGTCTATTTTATATGAGTTACTGTTACAAACTAAACTTACAATTAATTTTTAGGTTTTATTACAACTATTTTCTTAAAACAAATTGCATAGTTTAATATTTTATATTGCATTTATGTAGGTCAATAAAATATGCTTTATAAGCGGAAGATAATTTGCAATTATTATTCTCCTAAAAATATTTAGTTCCTTAACTTATATATATATATATATATATATATATATATATATATATAAACAAGTCGTAAGTGAAATAAATCCCAGGAAAAATTAAATAAAA
This sequence comes from Dexiosoma caninum, assembly GCA_963924685.1. Classification (NCBI taxonomy): domain Eukaryota; kingdom Metazoa; phylum Arthropoda; class Insecta; order Diptera; family Tachinidae; genus Dexiosoma; species Dexiosoma caninum. Next base: position 57,490,812 of record OZ004725.1, read on the forward strand.
ACATTTTCATACAAATGTGGGAATTATTTCATTATGATTTGAGATTTAAATAATTTTTGTGGGAATTCTTTAATTTTTTTTGTCTAAGATTTTTACATAATGAAATTACTCGTAAATGAAATAAATTCCAAAAGAATTTCATACTTTTTTCTTAGCTTTTGTTGGAGTTATTTAATTTTTTTTTTTGTGTTATTTCATTTGTTATTGTTATTGTTTCATATATTTTGCTTTTGTTATCGAAGCCAGTGTTGGTTATACCATAGAGAACCCTTGAGCCCGGCCAAAGCCCGGCTCTGCTAAAAAGCTTTTGTTAACGAAGCCAGTGTTCTAATAAGATTATTAAATATTGTACTCTAGAGCCTGCCCAATCGACTCCCAAGAGGCGCGTAATGGCCACCTCTGACATCAAGGTCTTAAGCAGACTTAACATTAAACCTGTATTCACATTATATTTACAAAGAATGTCATTGTTTTATACACAACCTATAATAGTTCACAACACTATACTGATGCTAAATTACATATATACAGATTTATATTTTTATTCACTTTTAATTGTATTTAATTTGATTTTAACATTTTTTTTTAAAGAATATGGATAAATGAATAGATACAGGGTGTTTGGTGGCAAATTTATATTTCTAAACACGATTATTTAAAAAAAAAAAACTTACGTTACTTACTCTCGTGTGTTGTTTTTCACACATATGCAATATCAATATATTTTGGTAGAGCACCATAGTTTTTTTTACATTTATATAACATTAATGATATATTTATTTTATAATTCGTTCTGTTTTACATTAATATTTCTGCAATACATTTTTCACAAACATTGCGATTACCAGCGATCTTTTGCAAAAACAGCACATTTAGTGAATATAGTTTTTATATTTTGATATATCGCTATAACATATATGACATCGAGATTTTCCTTCGATTATAGGAGGAATTTCGAAAGATTTTGATGAACTTTGCAAAGCTTTAGAAGGTGTTTTCACATCGGAGTCTACGTCAATCGAATGATACATTATAGTTCTCACGAATTGGAAAAAATTTGTCAATAGAGTTTGCATGCCGTCTGCCTTATAACGTCATCAAAACGAATAACACGACTCATGTACTGAAATGTTTTTGTTGACATTATCGAACAAATTCAACATTGTTTCATTCTTTGATCTAATATAGTGCAATTATAGCTAAAACATAACAGAAGTTCAATCAAAAATAATATACCTGTACAGTTCAGTCAAACACATATGCATATAGCAAGCCTAAATCAATTTCTATATAACTGTCGCCGCATTCTGCCTTTGCATATATATTTGACCACTTCACAATTATCTTGCAATAGGCGGAGGAAAAATAACGTAAAGGCATCTTTGATATCGTTGATCTAGTTGTACCTGGATTCAAATTTATTATATTTTCATTCTGAAATCTTGCCGGGAGATCGTGAACTGGTTGGGGATTCCATACTGTACGGTTTTTGACACAAATAATGGATCCTTAATTATATAAGCAGGCAGCAACTCTATTCCATCGGTGTACTGATTTTCATTACAGAGGTCGAAATTATATTGATATATATATGTTTCCGATGTTTTGGTTTCTTCGCTATCAGAAAACATTTAGAAACATTCAAAATTGCTTCTAATTCCTTGTAGATAAGATACTTTGGTCTAGTCATTTAATAATTATAAACCACAAAATTATATATATATATATTGCATGCAGTTCGCAACAATATAAAAACTATTGGCAAGTGGCAACCGCAAATATTGTACGTAGAAACTTCATATGTGTAGAAAATCATTCACGAGAGTAACTTCGGAACAGCCCTACCTAAACAAAAGCGGAAAAGGTTTTTTAGCTGTCAAAAATTCTCATGCCTATACAATTTGTATGTAGCATACCGAAATACCGCGGCGTCAACGCAATGGCAACGCTTTGCAATTGGAAAATCCGATTTTGACAGTGCGTTTAATAGTGAAGGAAGTTGCAAATAAAGAAGGTGAAAGAAATAAACATAAAAAAATATTTGTTATTAGAAAATGGAGGTAAGTAAATCCTTTAAATCGTCCATATAACTCATTGTTTAAACTTTTTTTTTTATAAAATGGTTATTTAAAAATTGCAAACACCAATAAACTTTATTGTTAAAATAATCAGGGTTGTTATATATTTTTTTTTGACAGCCCTGTTTTTATCGTTTTGACATAGCGTTGACGATTTTATTTAGGTATGGCATTTCAGCGTAAAAGCTAAGCGGAAAAAACGTTCCGCTTTCCGCTCTTGTTTAGGTATGGCTGTAAGTTTTGAAATATTAAGTTATTAAATAACATTTTTTAATCTAAAATTTTTTTTTCTGCGCTTAATATATATTATAAACAAAGTCAAGCATATTTAATAGTATCTTCAACAATTTTGTTGGTTATCGTCCAAAAATTAATAATTTTGTGGGGTTTTCCACACACCGATGATTTAAAGGTTAATGTTACTAGCTTTGAAGTTTATATTAGTCTTTTCTGCAATTGGGCTAATTTTGGAGTATTGTTTGATGTAGATCGTTCTGAAATATTCAGGTATGTAATGGAAATCGATCGATTTGAAAAGTAAATCGTCTTTTGAAATCGACAGTAGTGTGATGAATTTCGACTGATTCCATATTTGTTTCGTTTCCACATATCTTCTCTAAATACAACTGTGCAAAATCTAATAATACAAATGTAAAATATGTAAATATATATGTGAATGTGAGTGATGTTTGTAAAATATTTAAACAAAATAACAAAATAAAATTTGTATCAACATATTTTATCATTTTTATTTATAAAATGCCTTTTTTTGCTGCGGTTTCGCTAATTCTCTTGGAAGAAAATAATAGGATGAATAGCAAAAATATTCTAAGAAAACGTTTAAGAGATAAATCGAATCCCTTAAATTTACCAAATGAAATGTGGGTATTTAAATTTTTAAATTTCACTTCTATATTAACTAGTATTTATTTAATTACATTTGTTGAATATTTTCGTTTAAATAAGGACGAATTTATAATAATTTTTTATTTATTTTTTTACTTTTTTTGTATATTTCTTTACATTTTGTTCAAGTAAAATTAAACGATTTGAAAACGAATTTAAACTGGCATTATCGAAATGCGTCACATGTTAAAAACGTCTTTTTTTCAATGAATCAAGATGGAATATAAAATCGTCACAACAAATCGTCACATACAAATTCATCACACTCTTTGTCGATTTCAAAACGTTTTAACGCCGAAAACGATTTTCATCACATACCTGATTGAGTACCGTAGAAATGTTTAAAAAAACAATTTTAAGAGTTTGCCTTCTCTCTACAGATGCAATAATCTTAAATTAAAAGATAACCATTTTATGGTTTACACATCATTGACGTTTTTGTGCAGAAATAGAGACGAACGAAAGAGTTGTGATGAACGTACGTAACAAAAAACGGTCATGACTACCATAGGGTTTGAGCCCACAACTTCATGCTTTAGAGTCAGTGCTAATGTATGGAATTCTGCATTACTGTCGCGTATGAAAATGTTATTTTGTCAACGTCTGACTGGCCAGAAAATCGTATAATCTATTTATTCATACTATACGTTCCCAAATATTGTTCATTCTAATGAAGTAATCTTTAGAAAATTTAAAAAAAAAAAATTTGTAGCACCTGTTAACTGATTTAGTTTCTTATTTATTTGCCGTTTACACTAAATTAAAAATATTCTCTAGAAATTACAGCAATTTGAACTAAAACAACAATATAAATGATCACAATTGTTTATTTGCCTCTTTAACCTGTTCACAACAACACCAATAACTTTTAAATCAAGATAAATATGCCCCCGCTATTGACCTGAATTTTCCACTTACAGGAAAAAAGAAATATTTTAACAACAGCAACTACTAAAAATAGACTAAACTGTAACTTAACCAAAAATTGGGTCGCTAATAACACAATGTGAAAAAAATTTAACGAAAATCAAGGCAAGAGTGAAACTGATAAAAAAAAAGCAGGCAACTGCAAAATTTTGCCATTCAGTTGGACTTTGTTTTTGTTTTAGTTCGCGTTGAAGATGTGCTGTTATTTAAAATTAAGTTTAAACATTGTGATTAACTTGTGTTTTTTTCTTCTTACTTTATTTTATGCTATAAATTTATTGGTTTAGAAACATTTTATTTTTAGTTTGCTTTAAAATAAGAAAATCAAGTTTTCCTTAACTGAAATTTACGGAACAAAATAACTCAATCAGCTGGAAACAGTTTTTACCTCAACGCAACGCAGCCGCCAGCTTAGAAATAGTTTTAAATTGGAATGCAAAATACTTGATAACGAAAATTATGGTGATTTTAATTTAAACATTAAATAGATGAAAATTATACAAATTACTACTGGGGTGAGAACTTTTTAAAGTTTTTCTTTTTCTTCCTTAATAACTTTCACTTGTAATCTTTGAGCTGGAAATGAGTGAGAAATGTATTTTCTATTCTTTACTCGGCTGGGAAATTAAAAAAAAATAGCTTCAAGGTCTTATAATGAAAATAATTGAAATGCAATTTTTTATATTAAAGAACCACAATAATTCCACATGGCGATACACAGTACGGTGCACTATCGGTCAATTAAGTTTATGAACTTGGGAAAAAATGTTGAATTCAATTTAATTTAAATTGGTTAATTTTATAAATGCAATTGGAAGCCGAACTAATTCGTCAGCAATAGTTGTAGACCAAAACACAATTACGTATACAAACAAATTATATTACCCTGTTCAAAATCCTTTATAAATCAACCGACATAAATACATATGTACGTATTATAAAAAATACAATACATACGTAATGAAAAATTCGTTTTTCTGCCGAACCATTCGGATGTGGAATAAACTCCCCGCAGAAGTTTTCTCTGTCAATTGCGATATTGTAAAGTTGAAGTTGAAAGTGAACAAACACTACTACCTCTCTCAGCCTTCCCAAAACTATTTTCCTAGTTCCGGTGCAATGATTTTCATATGTAGGCACCATCCCCTGAACACTGGTGCAAGAAAAAAAATAAAGAAAAATCAAAATGGATTTAACGACACGAACGTCACGCTGTATTATTCATAATACTGTATACTTGCATATAATTAACAGAATTATGAAAAAGTATTTTATTTCGTAGGATCGGAAGGGTCAGAACGAGATTTCAAGTTTTTGCTTTGCCTTTTCTATCGCACAGTAACCAAATATTGTTGTTTTGTTTTGCATTTTAATCTATGGGTGTGAAAATTTAACGTATTTTTTATTTACTTTATGGTCACAATTCCATAATTTTAATAAATAAATATTATATAATTTTATATGTATTTACAAGAAAAACAGTGTGTGCATGTGATCAGGTATAGAAATTTTCTTATGTAAACGTCCCGCTACATGAAGATGTTTCCATTGAAGGAGGGTAGTATTTAGTCTTTTTATATCTCGTAATACGCAACAAAAAATTTACGATATTTACGAGCACGAAAAGCTGTCGGAAACATTACATAGTATATTTGGGAACAAATGCGTACAAAGATGCTGACGATAAGCACTAATGTTTTTTGTTTACATATGAAAGTAAAAAAATAATCAGAAAATTTACATATAAAGGAAAAAGTTTTTATTTAAAAATTTATTAAAAAGCAAAATGGAAGGTTCCTCTACTATAATTTACGCTGTTTTAACTTTTATCAGGTTATTTTTATTTACTTTATACAGCAGTTGCCAATGATGCACATTTTAGTTTTTATGATGTTATCCGTTTTGTTCCTCCCAGCAAGTTTGTATAACTTTGGAACATTCGAAGAGTTATTTTTTTTACTCTCATTTGCACGGACTTCTCCGTAGTCATCTGGTATAATGTTGCTTTTTAGTTTGACGCCATTAGAAAGTATATTCCCTGGTTAAAAACTGTAAGAGTAAGTTAATATAGTGTAGTTTACCACCGTGTTACTGATATATGTTCATAAAAAAAATAGTTTGAAGGTTTGAAATGTATTTTTGCCAAACGGGCCACAACAATGTCCAAAGGACACTGAGGCAAAAAAATAAATTAATATTTTTTTTCATACTTAGGTTAGTTATGGAAAAAATAAAAATAAAACACATTCAAGTCCAAATAAATTTATTATGCTTACGACAGATAATCAGGTATGTGATGAAAATCGTTTTCGGCGTTAAAACGTTTTGAAATCGACAAATAGTGTGATGAATTTTTATGTGACGATTTCATATTCCAACTTGTTTCATTGAAAAAAAAAACGTTTTTAACATGTGACGCATTTCGATAATGCCAGTTTAAATTCATTTTCAAATCGTTTAATTATACTTGAACAAAATGTAAGGAAATATGCAAAAAAAGTAAAAAAATAAATGAAAAATTATTATAAATCTGTCCTTATTTAAACGAAAATATTCAACAAATCTATTTAAATAAATACTAGTTGATATAAAATTTAAATACCCACATTTCATCTGGCAAATTTAAGGGATCCGATTTATCTCTTAAACGTTTTCTTAGAATATTTTCGCTATTCATCCTATTATTTTCTTCCTAGAGAATTAGCGAAACCGCAAAAAAAAGCCATTTTATAAAAGAAAATTATAAAATATGTTGATACAAATTTTATTTTGTTTAAATATTTTACAAACGTCACACACATACACATATTTTACAATTGTATTATTAGATTTTATACAGTTGTATTTAGAGAAGATATGTGGAAACGAAACAAATATGGAATATGAAATCGATCGAAATTCATCACACTACTGTCAATTTCAAAAGCCGATTTACTTTTCAAATCGATCGATTTCCATCACATACCTGAATGTCTATTTCTAAAAATTCTTTTAATTTTGTACTTTCTGAATAATAACCATTTCGGATAATGAATAATTTTAATAATAACATATATTTCTTGATTTTTAGATTAACCTAAAAATAAACATTATTATTATGGCCTTTGATTTAGAGCGTGTATTAGTGACAAGTGACAAAGCATCTGATATCAGCTGTTTTGCAAATGAATGGTGTTTGTGCTTCGGCAAATATATATTAAAATCTTTTTATTTAAGCATGTTCTTTTAAAAAAGACAATTTTTAATTACATTAAATACAATTAAAACTGAATAGAAATATAAATCAGTATATAATATACCGTTGTTTAAATCCAGAAATAAATCTAATATAAGTAATTATAGGGGCATAGCTGAACTGAACGATATACCAAAACTTTTTCAAAAATGTGTAATTTATTTTCAATTTTAATATTTAATAAACTTCCAGTTCATTGACACCACTTCAACATGGATTTCGGAAAAGATTTTCTCCTATGAGTAATGTGCTTCATCTTACAACATTAGTAAATAGAGGTTTTGTCAACGGTCACCACACTGTTGTAATATATATATACTGATATCAGTAAGGAATTTGAGAAAGGTAATCATGTTATACTACTGAAAAAATTAGATATAAACGGATTTGACAGTAATTATCTGAGCTGGTTTAAATTCTATTTGAGTAGTAGATCCCAGTCGGGTCATAGTGGTGATTTTCATGTCGTTCAACAGCTTTTACAGATAGATTTGGATAATTTTTAGAAATGGTGTGAAATTAATTTAATGGAACTCGATTTAAATAAATGTCAACATATGTGACAGCGCATAGAGAAAGGGACCTAAGGGTAAAAAAAGCAATTTTCACTTTTTTTTTTTTTTGATGGGGACAACATCTGAGCATCGAATGAGACCGATCCCATACTCCAAAAGTGTTCCCTCCCAAAGATATGCGCGTTTTATGAAGTGATGGTACACCAAAGATACACGTTGTTAAATCTTTAAAATGGCTCTCCTGAACAAAACCGGTTTTTACCCTTATGTCTCTTTCTATTTTGCGCGTCACATATACTATTTTCAGCAGTACGAAATTCTGCTATTTCCTACGTCCTTGCTGGCTGCAAGTTAAAATTAGTCGACATAATCATGGATTTGGTAATACAACTTGAAATTAAACTTTGTGCAACATATAACGGTGACTGTCAACTAATCCCGTAGCATTCTGGTTTTTATTGAAAAAGGGACGAAGGAATTTAGTAGTCCTATAATTACGAAAATATATGTTTATAGCGACCGTCTTTCTCAAGCAGATTAGCGGAAATTAATTTACCTACTTTAAAAAGTCGGAGAATAATGATACTCATTTCTTATATGGTGAATCTTAATAATGGCAACATCTATTCTGAATTTTTGCTGAGTAATGTAAGTTTTAATCTTTCAGAACGATAGATACGTAACCCACGAAATACGCGAAAATATCAGTATCCGGAACAATCATATATATAATAATCTTAAAATCAGTATTTTAATTTATTTCATCTGTCTTGAAATTCTTTTATTCTTTATTTTATTTATTTGCTCTTGATGCTTCTATTTTTATAAAGGGTGGTTAAATATCAAGGGCCGATATTGATTTTGAATAAAACACAAACTATTTAGGAAATTATTGTAATTTTATTTTATTATGATATATTGGTATTACTCAATTATGTATGGAACAAAATATCGGCCAAATGGGCGCCGCGACCACGGCAACAGTGGATGATCATTTTCGTAGAAAATCATCTTCAGTGATGAGGCACATTTTCACCTCAGTGGATTCGTCAATAAACAGAATTGCCGCATTTGGGCGAATGAGAATCCAAGAGTGATTGTCGAAAAACCAATGCACCCACAAAGAGTGACTGTTTGGTGCGGTTTATGGGCTGGCGGCATCATCGGGCCGTATTTTTTCCAAAATGAGGCCGGTCAGGCAGTTACTGTGAATGGTGTTCGCTATCGTGAGATGATAACGAACTTTTTATGGCCCGAATTGGAAGATATGGATGTGGACGATATGTGGTTTCAGCAGGACGGTGCCACTTGCCACACAGCTAACGAAACAATGGCTCTTTTGCGCAACAAATTCAATGGCCGTGTTATCTCACGTAATGGCGATGTCAATTGGCCGCCAAGATCATGTGATTTGACACCGTTGGACTTTTTTCTTTGGGGTTATTTGAAAGAAAAGGTGTACGTCGATAAGCCAGCAACAATTCAAGAGCTAAAGGATGAGATAATTCGGCACATTAACGGCATAGAACCTCCATTATGCCTCAGGGTCATCGAAAATTTGGACCATCGGATGGAGGTGTGCCGCCGTGGTCGCGGCGCCCATTTGGCCGATATTTTGTTCCATACATAATTGAGTAATACCAATATTTCATAATAAAATAAAACTACAATAATTTCCTAAATAGTTTGTGTTTTATTCAAAATCAACATCGGCCCTTGAAATTTAACCACCCTTTATTTTCTTAACCATTTTAAACGCTTTACAGCAAATGTTTCAGAGTATGGAAATGTAAATTAAAATTTCTATAACAAAATTATGTATGTAAAGTATAAAACAATAAAAAAATTCTGGCTGACTGATATTAACATATTAAAATGTTCCGCATTAACAAAATTTGGCCCATTGTGATAAATTTCCCTCTTTCGTAAAAAAGAGAACAAATCATGTCATATTTGCAACGACATACATTTTTTTAAAATTTATTTAATATTTTCATAAATTTAATAATAAAAAAAACTTTCTGAGATGTACGTATAAAAGTATTTATTTCGATTCTAGTCACGAATTTGACCAAGTTCATCAAATATGCATCAGCATTTTTGGTTTTTGTTTTTATTTGTTTTTGTTTTATAACATCAAAATAAGCAGTAGATGGATGATATTAGTTGTAACATTTTTTTCTCAGTTAGATTTTTGCTTGTTAGTATGTTTACAGATTCACTTGTTTTATACATACACATACATGCATACTTAAGTATGTGTATGTATACGAGTATGCATACACAAAATATTGAAAGCCATATTTTCCAGTAACCTATCGATTTAAGAATGTGTATATTTATTCATAAGAGCATCATTATCACAATATTTTAAAATTGTTTCAAGTTTGTTTCTCTAGATTTCATCAAACTACAGCATTATTTCGAAAGCTACTTAACATCATTGCTATCAAAACGAGTGAGTACGTGCTGACGTTAGTAGTAGCAACTTCGCTTTATATCACCAAAAAAATCAATCTATCAGATAGATTCTCTGTATATGTACAAAGTCAATCTTAAATGAGTATAACTCAAGTTGTGTTTATTTTTCCTTTTTTTTAAGCTTATTGGAACTTCTTTTATTCATTATTCATTTTTCCAACCACATCCATCCATTCATCTTGTTTGTTTATTTTCAATGTGAAAACTTGTCTTTTTATAGGTTTTAATATGAAGATATTTATTTTTATTTCTAAATGTCCTTATATTATTGAGAGTGTGTGCATTAATATATCTAATGTTGTTTTAATGCATTTAATCATTATTATTATTATTAAAGTCATCATCATAATAATCATAATCGTGTTTCTCATTGATGAATTCGTAGATTTTCATTACAATTCATTCTGCCAAGTACCTGTTTTTCCAATACGACTATTTTTTACAGATTGTGTATGCGTTCGCATTTAATTGAAGTAAAATGAAATTTCCTATTAATGCTATATTTCAAGTGTACAATTTAAGCATATTTCTCTACTGCCACATATCCCATATTTACGACATCTAATATATCAATATCCATTTAGTTTTATGTCTTGTTCGATATATGTTTCGTATGGAAATGGGTGTTGAATAATAAATGGGTTTGTTCCTTTTTTGTTTTGGCATTGTTCAATTTTAAATGCATACCCTACAACAGAGATGGCCAACCTTCACTACAGGTGTGTCTTTGTTTGTGTCAACTGTTGCCGAAAGGTTTCAGGGGCGAAGGCATAACTGGTCACTGAACAGTGCCGGTTTAAGCTGATACTTCGGTATTGTGTAGATAGTGAAGCTTTCTTCTGTCTATCCCTTCACAACCTGCCACCTCCCTGTCCATTTCCTTAAATTACAGTACAAAGCATCGCATGCATGGATTATTCCTTCAGTTCTGGGCCAAGATGAAAGAGAAAAAAATTTCTCTTTACGAGGACCAAAATAAAAATAAAATATCAAAAACAACAGTTGTTATGGAATTTTTTTTCTTCAGTACGCGTTCAAACAAATACTTAACAAAATACTTTATGACTTGCCCATATTTTCTTCACAATAATCATACTGCCAAATACCATATATACGAGGTTTGTTCATAAGAAAATGTGAATTTTGTTTTCTTTGATTGCAATAGCGTGGTGCATCATTAGTTCTTGCCAACAGGTCGTACGGTTAATAAGGAATACTACAAGGAAGTTATGCAACGATTGCGTGAAGCAATACCATTCAAATGATCGGAATTGTGGAAAACAGAATCATGGATTCTGCATCACGACAATGCACCAGCTCAGACACCAATGCTTATTCCTGATTTTTTGGCCAAAAACAAAACCCATGTCTCAACCACCTTATTCACCAGATTTGGCTCCCTTCGACCTTTTTCTATTCCCAAAACTGAAGGGACTAATGAAAGGAAAGCGTTTTGTCACAATTAATGAGATAAAGTCAAAATCGAAGAACGAGCTAATGTCCTTACCGAAAAGCGCATTTCAGAAGTGCTTCGCGGATTGGAAGAAGCGCTGGCATAAATGCAGTATATCTGAGGGGGATTACTTTGAAGGGAACAAAATGGATATTGACAAATAATTAAATACTTTTGAAAAAAATTCAAAATCCGCCTTTTCTCGTATATTAAATTTTATATGATGTTTGGCTAAAATAAACAAGTACACAGAAACTTTTTAATTTCCCTTTATTTTATATAAACACTTTTCTTTCGTTTAATTTTATGTAAGAAAATGTGAGTTTTTTTTTTTATTATCCAGCTGTATTGTTTTGTGTTACCACTTCAATAAAAAAAAATTTACGAGGAAAGTAATTGAAAATTTTATATCTTGAGAATGATTTTCAAATTCTTATTCTTCAAGAAAATTTTTGAATTAGCGATGGGTTCATAAATTCGTCCGAATATAGTTCACAAGTTTGTATTTTCGTATTTAAAATACTTTGTAATTAATACTTCACGATGAACAATGCAATAAAGTGTTAAAAATTCAGGTTTCCTTAGACCATTTTTTAATAGACCAGTAAAACCTTAATTATTTTTCTAACATTGTAGATGATCCGCCTATTTCTATACTTAACAAATGTTCAGCGATACACCTGTATCTCACAATATCTTATCAAATACACTCTTAATAGCAGATGGGGGTGCTGATGGCGAGTAGTCAGCGTGTTGGCTCTGCAACCAGAAAGAACCAGGTTCGATTCCCAGCCGGGTCAAATCAGAAAAAAGTTTTTTCTGAGTTTTCTGTGCTACAGCACCCTCCTTCGTTGATATTTGAGCAATAAAACGTCGGCGAAGTAAAATAATAAATAAAATGGCTCCATTAGCTTAAAAATAATGCGTCAAAAAACATCAGAGACGCCGCAACTTTGCTTTATAATTTACACGCAACTGCAGAGTTGTGCAAAAATTAAGCTCTATCTTCCTACCACTTTCACCACCTGTCTATTTCTTCCCTATCTTTCTCTCTAGTTCCAGTGCAATGCATTGCATATGTAGGGGATAATCCCTGAGCACTGGTCCAAGATAAAAAAAAAAATAAAAAATCCACGAGTGGATTAAGTGCTACAAAATCCAAATGTTCTTCGCTCACAATTAAAGATGCGGCGACGTATCGGATAAATACACTGTGTACTGTGTGTATATCGGTTGACTCGTCAAGGATAAGCTAAAAGCTACATTAGTTTTTACATCATCCCTTAGTTGCTGTTTACAATCTTTACTGATTTTCGTAATACGTGGCTCAGTTGTATGATGGTGTGATACTGAAACAATGCCAATTTGTCTGTGCAGTTTTGTATTTATTTATATTTCCAAAATAATAACTACCTGCTCCTACTATGCATTATAGGTACCACTTTAAATTTTATTACAAGTTTAATAAATTATTAAATATTATACATTTACAGCCGTATTCATAAAAACTTTCAGAAGCTTCATAAACCGTTTATAAACGAAATTTAAATAAGTTTTATTCATAAATGATTAATATGCTTTGGATTTAAATTTCTAATTTCTATTTTAAGTCCATCAGTATAAAAATGTTTCGCGCATTTATATACTTACGTATCTATATACATATGTACAGGTATGTATTCAAACTGGCAATGGTTCACTAATAAATAAAAATAATGCTATTATAATAATAATAACATTGTGTTAATATGTATTTATGTATGTTACAAAAACCCCATAACATTTGAAAAAAACAATTGAATTAACCCAGTGGCGAATGTCATGGTGATTCATTGTGAAAAATGCTGACAATGGTTAATCATCAGTGACAGATGCTGAATTTTTTTTGGCGTCATACATGAATTTTTTAAGCAATTGTCCAAAACATCATAGATCCAAATTGATTTTGTTCGGTAAGCGTCCGAGTATTAGCGAGTCCTAACAGACAATATCATCGATATTCATATATGACTTTTTATGTAATTCATGGCCATCAGAAAGATTCTTAACAAACAAACTCAGCTTCACATCACACTCATAACAGACAATGTAGCTAAGTTTCAAAATGCGGTGACAAACTAAAAACAAATATTTAATAATCCGTTACTTTTTTTTTCTTTCAATCATTGATGAATACTTTTAGCAGTCAAATTCCAAAAGAGTTCATCTTTGTTTCGAATAATAACAGACACTGTCGATTACTTTCAACTTTCTGTTATACGGTGAATCTATAGTGATTATGTCATATAAACTACGCCTTGAGATCTAGTTTGTAAAAAGGAATCATAAATGAAAATATCAATATGATAAAATCGCTCAAAAAACGCCACCGGGAAGGAGCTAATTGTCAATTTATATATGTATATACGAGTACATATCGCTCATTTACTTTAACAACGTCATAATTCATTCCCGATAATTAATTCCCGATAATTCGTAATCGCTAAGGACCGGCCATTTCTTACGAATTATAAGGGTTTTCGATTTAGCGGGGTTTCAATTTAACGGGGTTAAAATAAAATAAATACGAATTAATTTATTTACTAAAACGATAAAAAAAAACATAAAAACAATTGTTAAAAATAAAATACAAAATAAATAAAATAAATACATATGTAAAATAAAATAGCAAATTCATTTACTTAGTGTAAAATATGTACGTGTAATTTTAATAGCAAACAAAAAACAATAAAATAAAAATAAAACTGACAAATTAATTTTCTTAACTTAAAATACATATGTATGTACAGTCGAACTTCTCTATATCGTAGCAGTTGTGGACCGTCAAATTTCTACGTTATAGAGAAAATTCGTTATAGAGAAACTGCAGAAAATTTTGACTACATTTTTTTTATGTAGAAAATATATTTATTAAGACAAAAAAAATTGTTTTTACATGAACACATTAATTTTTTTTATTAATACATACATATGTGACTAAATTGATGCAAAAAATCGATTGCTAAAAACTTCGCAATAGAAAGATTATTTAGTGTGAAAAATTCTATTTAGGTCTTAAAAAATTGTACGTTACAGAGAGAACTTCGCTATAGGGAAGTTCGTTATAGGGAGATCAAAATGTATGAAAATACTCACAAAAATGTTGTGTTCACGAATTTTATTTGTTATAGAGAAGATTTTGTTATAGAGAAGTTCGCTATAGAGAAGTTCGACTGTATTTACATTATCTAAAATTAATTTTTTAAAAAATGAGTGATTTGCATTTGTTTCAGACTTTTCTCACGGAGGTTGTCCAAGGTATTTTTTATTTTTATTAAAGAATTAAAAATTTCTTCGTTCAAAGTATGATTGGAGACATAAAATCTTAATTTATTAATTGCCAATTTTGCCTCTTTATTCGTCATTAAGGGAACTTCGTTGTTGCCATCATCGTCGTCGTCATCACTTTCAAATTTGTTGTTTTTGTAACACCGACAGAGTTTTATGCGTGCGCTTTGACATTTTTCTTTATTTTTAATGTAACAAACTGATCTTAAGAAAATAAACACACACAAGCAAAAGCAAAAACCCACGCAAAAAAAAATAGCGGTAAACAAAAAATCATTTTTTCCATGTGTCTGTGATTTTTATTACGAATTATAAGTGGTAGTTAGCAAACAATTACGATTTATAATAGGTAAAGAAGATTTTATTTAAAAAAAAAATTACGAATTAGCGAGGGGACCAAAATGTATGGAAATTTTACGAATTAACGAGATTTTTTCAAGGGACCGACAGTTTATTACGAATTATCGGAAATTATGATTTATCGGGGTACGAATTATCGGGATTTGACTGTATACAATTGTTGAATTAATAATGGAGAATTAATCTACATATGTACATATCGGCTTTTATCTTGTGTAAAATATTCATACAAATAGCTTCAAAACTAACCTCATGACGGAAGAATATGTTTGCATTTCCCCATTAAGGGGTATGTACATATGTATGTACTATGTAAGTTGAAAACTTTAAGCAAAGACTATAAATATATAAAGATGTTGCACTGTCATACATTGTTCTGCCAATGCTAAATTTGCTGATGGTTTTAGTACAAAAACCATGCTAAAACCACTTTTTTCAAGAAAGTCATTTATTTTCTGAGAGAATTTATTATTCTCATGTCTCTACTATTCATTTACATATGTTTACATGTGTTCATACGTTTGTGTCTTTGCATTCTCAAGTGTGTGTGCATGTGTGTACATTTAATAAACAAACGAAAGAATCCATATAAACAAACAAAAACAGCTAAGGCTCGTTTTGTGTTCGCACAATATATGTGGACATAAGATACGTAAAGCTAATGTCGCTGATTCTTATTTGATTGGCAAATATGTATATGTATTTTATTGTTGTACTATTTCAAGAACATCGATTCGCACCGAATTTAATATTATTTAAAATTGGAAATTTATATAACTATGTATATCTATATACATATAAATAACGTGTCACGACGTTTGTTCTCGCTAATCTCCGAAACTACTGGACCGATTTAAATGAAATTTTGCGCAGATATGTTAACAGTGTATAACTTGAAATATAGGCTATATTTTATTTTGAATTTGAAATAGAAAAAATTGCTTTTTGAATAACCTGGTCATTTATAAACAGATTTTCAAAATTATTCTTTTGTTGCCTGCAGTTGGGTCTCATAAATTTATTTTTGGAAATCTGTTAATAACTCTGCCATTTATAAAACAATTTTCTTTCTCCTCTCTGAAAGAGTATAGCAACGGGACAAGATATATAAAAGTATGTATGGGTATATATATACATATGTAAGTATATAAATGCAAGCGCAATGCGACTTTTTTATTTTAATGAAGTTGCTGATTGTTTTAACTCTGAAAACATTCCAATAGAGTTAACATCAAGCCGCTATTTCGTTGGTTACATAGCTCAACGGATATCTTGTGCTCGCTGCCGTATGTATATAATAAAACCCGCGCAAATTTTGTCATATCCATCAGAAATGTTTGTACATGCAAAAAATTACGATAAAAATTCAGATTTTGGAAGTTTGTGTGCTCCATCAGACTTATTTTTTGCAGTATGTAAGATTCATATAAAAGTTTTCGAAAAAATTTTTTCTTAATCCAAAGAAATAAAAAACATAAAAAAAATATTGTTGAGCAATGTGTAAATTGCACCAAAAATACAATATATTCCTTTCAAGAAAATAACGTATGCTATAAGCTCAGAATGGAGATGCTAAATTTATTAATTCTTACACTTTTACGAATGCATTCCTCGTGGGAAACATACAAAAACAAATTAACGATCGCAGAAAAACTGAAATTTTAAAACAATAAAATATATGCTTAATTCAGAAAGTTATTAAATATGTACCAAACCCCAAAAATAATTACATTTCTTGTGCTAGTTATCACTTATTAAAAAGATTTTATTAAATTTTATAATAGTTTTGTAAACAAAATAATAAATTGTATGGTTTTCGAACTCAGGTAAGCTCACGTTTTATTAGATTTATGCATATACATACATAGATATTCTAACTATACAATTGAAAATTCTAAAATAAAATATTTAATAAAACAAATGAGTATACATAGTTCGGTGCGAATCAACATAAATGCAATAGTACAATAACAAAAAACGTAATTTTACCCTACATCCATAGAAATCGGTCGCATTGGCTTTGCACTGTTTATTTGCACATGATTTATATGAAAACAAGAAACTGCTTTTATTTGTTAATACTGTTATTGAATGTGCTTTGCACAAGAAAAATAACACACACAAACACATTTCTCAATAAGCATCATTTATATGTGTAAACAACAAAAACAACCATAATTTCTGTGGAAAAAAAATTTCTAGTAGAGTTAAAAAAAACAAAAATGTTTCAAAAACAACAACAAAATAAACTTGACAAAACCAATGCTTATTACTACTATACATATGTATGTATGCCTAAAATTTTTGTGTTCTCTTCTCTTGCTCAAAGACTCTCTTGCTACTTCAACAACGTCAACAAAACTAGATTTGTAAAAAACGTACTTAAAGCAAAGACTATAAATATATAAAGATATTGCACGTAGAACATTGTAGAAGATTCAACAAGAATGGATTTAGCTGCAATGCCTTTTGTGATTGCGAAATCTATGACATCAGGTATTTTGTTACGATCAGTTGGCCAATATGTTGGTTGTCCGCTTGAGGCGACCGTCAAACACATTTTGGAAACTACGTTGTATAAAACGCGACCTTTTGGGGTAATCAGGCGTGATCCCCAATACGTGTGCTTTGCATTAAAGTCGCCAGCAGCTAGGAAACTATTGCCCAACGATTTAAAGAATTCAGAGTACTGATCCTCAGCAATTGAAAACCGCGGAGGCGAGTAAATTGACGATATAACTAAGCCTTTGAAAAATTCTTCAAGACAGATCGAAGTTGCTTGAAGATAGTCTTTGCTGACTGCACCCACTAAGTAGTGCTTTATTCTGTTCTTTATTAATATAGCTGAGCCCCCACATGCTCTACCACGGGGATCTTTGGCGTCATAAAATGTATAGCCTATTACCTTAAAAACACTTCTAGGTGTTAAATGAGTTTCGGCAATGAGCATAACATCGATTTGTTGATCCGCTAGGAAGTGCTCAAGTTCGTTTTTTTGTTGGCGTATGCCGTTAGCGTTCCAGAAACATAACATTAGGCAGTTCATGGACTTTTTGTTACAGCCTGCAAAAGCGCAGTTTGCATATTTATCAGTGTTTGCATCATTGGCAACATGGTATTAACGAAATTTTGAACTGTTTGCACCAACATTTCTATTTTGGCTTCTAATTGGCTGGAATTTATGGGTTGTGGCTGCACTGTAGGCTTGGAGCTGATGTTTGTGGTGTTATTGTTTGTCTTCAGGGCACTGCGCGTTAGAGGCGTGGCTGAATTTGCTTTTAGAATGTTCGCATATGAAATTTGTTGATTATTTGATGTCGGCAGCTGAGGGTAATCATTGGTAACGAGCTGTTCTTGTGTTCGGGAAGCAACATTTCGTATCTGGTTTGACGAGCTTCTAACGAGAGAGTAGACTCTGCACCCTCTATAATTTGCGGTATGGTTTTCGCCACAGTTGCTGCATTTTTTGGCCTTCGGGTCACCTTTTGGCTTTTTGCAGTTTGCTGTACTATGTAGGTCGCCACACACTACACAGACAGCATGTAGCTTGCAGTATGTCTTACTATGGCCAAATTCTTGGCAGTTTTGGCATTGCACAGGTCCAGATCTCTTGTAAGGTTCCTCTATTGTCACCCTACGATGCAACAGATATCTCACGTTGTATATTGAGTGAACTTCACCCTTCTTTAATTTTTTTTTACCTGGCTCAAGTTCGACACGAAAGATGGGCTGTGGTACCTTTTCTTTATTTATTAAGTTTATTACATTTTTTACCTTAAAGCCTCGACTCTCCAGGCTGTCCTTTATTTCCTTTGTAGCAACACTGGGGTCAACACCTTTTATGATCACTTGAAGGCCTTTTTCACTTTTAAGCTGATAAGTGTAAAAGCTTTTTTTTGTTTACTCAAACGTCTTTACAACTTTTCGATAATTGTCTTCTGTTAGGACTTGAATTTTCGTTTCACTGATTTTACCGCGTCTTACCGGCACGGTGTAAAAAGAGTTCTCACCGATAGTTTCTATCAAATTTTTTATTATAGTGTTCGAGCTTGCCTGTCTTAGATATATTGGAGGTGGTTTTGGGGATTTACCCGAGGTCGTAGGGACGTTATCGTCATTACCCAGAATTGCAAATTGGTTTTGAGAAGCAACGCTAGCGGTTTCCGAATCTCTAGCTACCTTATGTTGAGATGCGATGTTGGCCGATTTCGGGCTACGTTTCCTTTTCGTCACTATTACGTACCTGTCCATACCGGTTTGTGCCTTTTCCTTATCCGAATTCGGAGGCAATGTACCGTCTAAGGGCATTTTTAAGGCTGAGAATGATGTTTTTGGATCCTCTTTAGATCGCGAGCAATCTGACTCTGATTGTGTTCGCTTGGGTGTTTTAATGGAAACGTAATTACCGTTGTCCACACTCTTCATTAAGTTGTTGCTTGAACGAGTTTTACCTTCATCCGATTTCGTTGTTACGTATATATTCCTTTCGGGAACACTTGAACGACTAGGGCTTATATTTAAGCCATCATGGCTCATTTATTATTTATTTATTTATTGTTCATTTTTGTTTGCTGGGTAAAAAAAGAGAAATATACAGCAAGTAAAGCAGAGCAAAAACAACATAAAATAAAAACTAGCGGTATTTGGTATGCTATATGTTGTTGTTTAATTTATATTGTTTATTATATTATTTTTGAACTAAAAAAAATTCTTAGCACTTCACTTCTTACTCTCACTGATAAAAAGCGACTGTGCAGTAGTAGTAGAGACATGAAAATAATAAATTCTCTCAGAAAATAAATGACTTTCTTGAAAAAAGTGGTTTTAGCATGGTTTTTGTATTAAAACCATCAGCAACTTAAGCATTTGCCGTACAATGTATGGCAGTGTTACATCTTTATATATTTATAGTCTTTGGTATAACCCTTCACTTTAAGTGGAATGGGTATACCGTTAAGGAAAAAACACTACATACACCCTACTATTTTGAACTTCTAGAGAACTAGTGATAATATTAAAAATAATTTCGATGTCAATGTTTACGACATTAATAGTTAAGAATGTTGGAAGAACAAAAAGTTTGGAAATATTAATCATTTATACACTATTGGCGATAAACATAGAAATCGGTATGAAAAAAGTAAATAGAAGAGAAATACAACACTCAGTTCGATATTTGGCGGTTAACTTCGAAAAGAAAACAAATCTTACGGGGAAATTGCTAAAATAGTAAAATTAAGTCGCTCTACAGTCAAAAGTCAAAAGTTGTCAAAAACCATCAAAGAACATCATCATCAAGAACAGTAATGAACGTTTTGCATGATAGCGGCTTTAAAGGTTGAACAGCACTCAAAAAGCCATTTCTTTCAGCCAAGGATCCTCAACTTCGCCTGCATTTTGCTAAGGCGCATTTACAGAAAAGAAAGGATTTTTAGAATAAAGCTATATTTACCAATGAAAGTAAGTATAATATTTTCGGAAATGACGGCCGAAACTAGGTTTGGCGAAAACCGAATACTACACTTGATCCAAAAAATATTATACCTACTGTCAAACATGGGGGGGGGGGGCAGTGTTATGGTGTGGGCAGCTATGGCGGCATCTGGAATTGGTCGATTGGTTTTTGTTGAAGGCGTTATGGACAGATATCAGTATAAGACAATATTGGAACAAAATCTGAAGCCATCTGTGGAAAGCTTGGGCCTGGCAAAGCAATGGATTTTCCAACAAGACAACGATATATAATGCACATATTGTTAGAGACTGGCTTCTTTATTATGCACCTAGGCAGATCAATACACCTCCCCAGTCCAAAATATTAAAAATATATTGTTTTCTTTTATTTATTTAAAATAAATTAAATATTGTATTAGATTTTTAAGACTGTATGTAGATTTTTTTTCTCAAGAATTTTTATTGTTTTTGTTATTTCTGTTATTGTTATGCTTTTTAATTAGCTTTTTGTTTTGTAAATAAACTTTGTTTTTGGTACTTTAAAAATTAATGCAAACGCTTTATTATTTTGCCTTACGAATATCTTAAAAACACAAAATAAAAGGGTGTATGTAGAGTTTTTTCTATAACTGTATATAAGTTTGTCATTCCGTTTGTAATTTCTGTAATATTCCTTTCTGAAGAAAAATTTATATACATATATTCAGAAATGCTATGAATAGAAAAGTTTATTGAGCCGTGTCGCTTTTTTAATTGAAATTCTAGTACAAAAACTCCAATAACTTTTTTTTTTTGTTTAAGACAATACAAACTCTACGAAGCTCTTAAGCTTGTCTGTAGAAACACCCATGGTCTAAGCGGGAATCGAACCCACACCACCATATTGATAAGACTAATGCTCATGCACTAGACTATGGTAGGAACGATTTTAATGAAATTTAGTCCGTGTATGTAACTAGGTGTACTTTAAATACCATTTGGGCGTTGCTAATTAGCGCGCGATATATGCAAAAGAGACTAAGCTATATTCGATTTCCTTATAAAATATTCATTATAAATTATGAATTAGAGTAATAGAGTCATAGAACACTGAAATTAAAAAATACTTATATAATATGATTCGAACCATCAACAAAACTCCACCAAAACGCCACCCAGAAACTCTGTCACCTCAGTCATCGAAACCGCCGAGTTTATTATAACTTATCAAGACTATATTTTGTCACAATTTTCCTTCCCTTTTTAGTAACACATATAAAGAGATTTTACCATATATGTATATTAGGGCGGGTCGATTTAAAAATCGCTCAAATTACAAGGAAAATCGTATTCTATGGATCAAAATAAGAAACTTTGCCGAAGGAACCATACCTCTACAATGTATTTTGATGTTCCGACTTTTGACCCGAAAGGTAAAATTTTGAAAAATCTCACGCATATGTACTATTAGTTTTAAGGTTCCCATTTTTAGTATTTAAGTTCAATTTTTTATAATAAAAACTCAGTATTTTACAACTACTCAAAGCGTAAGCTAATCCAACAATGAATCCACCATCCTGTACACCGCAAGATGAAGCCACAACAACTATCGAAAACCCAATGAGTCATATACCCAAGCATGATGTTACTGTTTTTGGTGTGTCTACTAATTTGAGTGATCTTGATTTACCTACCCATCTGTGGATATCTTGAGATAATATTTTTACTTGAGCGAACGTGCTAAAACAGACCAAAAAAAGTTTTCTTATAAATTATTCACTATTGAAGTACAAAATAAGTTGATTGAAATTTGAGAAAAACTTGGTATGGAAATAATCGCGAAAAATTTTGTATATATTAAATTGAATAGATTGCTTGACAAATATCAAGAACAAATCAAGAGCAAAAAGAAAAACCCAAAATTTCCACAGTTTCTAAAATCTCTGGAAACAATTTTTTATATTGGAACATGTAAATGCGATTTGAAGGCAGCTCCATGTGCATGCGGCTTGGTTCCAGAACGCCTCAAAGAGTTTATGCACGATCAACATAATCAGAGAAGACTAGCAGTGGCTGCATTTATGATGGAAATTGAAGAGCAAGGAGCAACGTCTATGTCATCAATGCCAACATACCAAGATCCCGATGATTCAACATACGCACCGCCATCGGTTCAAAAAGATATGGATAGAAGCACAAGTTCACAATACACAGAAAGATACGATTGTTTTAACTTTGCCTTGATATGTGACAGATTTGGTGTGCCTGATAGAGTAGCATCAGCATTAGGAACCGCTCTTTTCCAAGATTTAAAAATGAAAGATAAGCATGGCGAACCTCTCATCATGGCTAAAGCGAAAGTTCGCAGAGAAAAAGAGAAATGCAGACAACATATGCTTCGCAAACGGTTAGATGATACCAATTTGTTAGCGTTTTCATTCGATGATACTTTAACGAGACATAAAATTTATGAGAAGTATCATACTAGGATGGTAAAAGAACCTCATATTGTTATTTTGAGAGAATTGATTGGTTACGTAAGACTGGAACATGAAACCGTTGAATACAAAACAACCAAAGTAAATGATTTTTTCAACGATAAAAATATATCACTGGATGCATTAATTGGCATATGCACTGACAGTGAGCCAACAAACACTGGCCCACACCTTGGAATTATACGACGATTCGAAATATACCATTGCATTGGTTCCTCTGCCTTCTACACTTCAACGAACTTCACGGTCTAATAAAACAAATAAATCCTTAGAACTCATAAACATAAATCATGGTGCTAGTTTTTACAAACAATTGTTTAGAAGCCACACCTCATTCTTCTTTGCTTTTTTATTTATATGTACATTCATGCGAATGAGTGACAATCCTTTTTGAGCATTTCTGTATGAAAATAATATAATGTTTTTTCTTTGCTTGCCCAATAAAAAATCTGATTTTGACGAACTCTGGTGCCACAAAATAATGTTTGGATAGCGCTAAGTCGCAATATAGATGATTATTCGATTATTATTTATGTATATAATATGTTCATAATTTGACATTTAAAAAAAAAAATAAAGAGCTGAGACAAGTTTAATACTGTATCAGCGACTGTTGTTAAAATATATAGTATGAAAAACTTAATTGTACAAACAGCTACATTTATAAAATAAATCATTCGCTACACCAAAAAAAATTATAACAAATAAATTTTTTACAATTTCTGCTAAAAAAAACATTTAACAAAATTTAAAAAAGCTAAAATACATTTTAACGAAAGAAAATATTAAATCTAACAGTGAAAATGCTAAAATAGCGGGTTATGTATGCGAGTCAATGTCCATGAATGTGAGTTTTTATTTTAAAATTATGCTCAAATAAATATGTGCTGGCAGAAATAGTAACTATTTAAACCAAAATATGCCAACTGAGCAGCAAAAAATAGCTGAAAAATGCTTAACTTTAAAATTACAGAATTTTCTCTTTATTTATGATTTATTATTCAATTTATAAGTTAACTGCCGCATTCAATAACCTTTTTTTTATTTATAAAATATATAATAACTAATATTTCCTGGAAATTTATTTATTAATCCTTTAATAAATGAAATGAATAAAAATATAAATAAATTTTGATGAATTCGGCAATAAGAATTTATTGCTTTAAAGAAGAAATCCTCAAAAAATCGAAAATACATTTTTTCATAATTTTACCAGAAACAAATATGTATGCGTCTCAAATTTGTACGACAAAAAATAGTCATTTATGCCTTACGATTTTGAAGTATACTAATGTCTTTTTTCCTGTAAAGCTACCAAAAACGAATATTTTGATTCAATTATGGCTTATGCCATTCTTCCGTGATCGGACCTTTCAAACAGAGGGTTACACAAATATTACTTAGATTTTATGGAAGTAGAAGATTCCGCAAAGAGTCTACTTTTACTAAATAAAGCAAATCCGTCCGAAGTATAAAAGAAACATATAGTTGCCTTAGAAAATTTCTTAATGATCTGTGTAAACCGCAAACACATTGGTCATTATAGACTTAGAAGGATATATTGATTTATTCACAAAAACATAAAAATATGTTTTTAAAAACATGTTACTACGATGTATAGGTTTACACATTCTTCCTTTCATTACCAGGGCACAACGGTTTTTTTTTATCTTGGACCAGCACTCAGGAGATGACACCTACACATGCAATGCATTGTCCTGGAACTATAGGAAAGGGCTAGTAGGAGAAATGATAGGAGGTAAACATTCACTATCTTACAACATTGCTTTTGCACGTTATTTGTTTTTATAGCAGTGTTGTAGCGTCTCTGATGTTAAGACGCCGATTAAATTTTGAAGTTTCGTTTTTAGTAGTGATTTTTAGTAATTATTTTACTTAGTCGGTGCTACACAATACCGACTAAGGAGGGTTTTCTGTTGTGTCTGTGGATTGTACAGAGCTAAAGCGTTACTGTTCTGTGACTGTGCCTTCGCCACTGAAACCTTGCGACAAAAAAGAACAGTTAATCTCCAATACTAATTGAGTATAATGTGCATTTTCTATGATACTACGCATGTCATCAGTACCTTTTGTGTCAACAGGAAGGTAGTTGTAAAGTCATTAATATCATCTATTTAAACCGTCAGAGCTTAGGAAAATGTGTACGAGAATAATCGTTACTGTCATCATACTATTTTTTTTTTTTTTTTTTCAAAGACGATACAAACTCTACGACGCTCTGACTGTTTGTTTGTAGAAACACCCAGGGTCTAAGCGGGAATCGAACACGCACCTCCATATTGATAAGACTAATGTTCATGCACTAGACTACGGAGGCACACAATGTGACTAAATTGATGCAAAAAATCGATTGCTAAAAACTTCGCAATAGAGAGATTATTTAGTGTGAAAAATTATATTTAGGTCTTAAAAAATTGTACGTTACAGAGAGAACTTCGCTATAGGGAAGTTCGTTATAGGAAGATCAAAATGTATGAAAATACTCACAAAAATGTTGTGTTCACGAATTTTATTTGTTATAGAGAAGATTTCGTTATAGAGAAGTTCGCTATAGAGAAGTTCGACTGTATTAATAAAAAAAAAAATAATGTGTTCATGTAAAAACAACTTTTTTTTTGTCTTAATAAATATATTTTCTACATAAAAAAAATGTAGTCAAAATTTTCTGCAGTTTCTCTATAACGAATTTTCACTATAACGTAGAAATTTGACGGTCCCCAACTGCTACGTTATAGAGAAGTTCGACTGTAAATATAATTTATAAATAAATATATAAATATATATATATATATAAAACGGAATTTTTGTTTGTACCTCATAGGAGACCTGAGCTCTGGACCGATTTTACTGAACATTGCCGTAACTGCAATGTATTTCAAAAATGTAAAATATGAAATTTCAGCAAACATAAAATGGCGTACGAACGAAAATGGCGGACCACTACTTTGTATACACCCCGTGATATGGGTAACAAATGAAAAAGATTTTTATGAGAGGTAGTCCAAATCAGATGGAATCACTATAAACAAAATATAGCGGACGACCCAAAGTGGCAACAACAAGTACATAAATAGATGTCGGGTAGCAAAGCTCACTGGGTTAATTTAGTGTAAAATAAAAAAGACAATTGCCGTACGATAATATAAAATTATTACAGATTCAATTGCTATAGATCTGTTATTGTTCATTTAAAAGTAACTTTTGTACTCTTCAAATAATATGAATAATAAAAATTTTTTGTCTGTTAATTTTTTAATTTCTCTTCGCATTCATACTTTCAAAGAGTCACATGCTGCTCGCTAGCCGAGAATGTGTGCCCTGCTTAGCATTAAAATTGGTGCGATTTTCATAATGATAATACAGACCGCGTGTTGCAACTTTTTTACTTTTCAAGCTTTGGTTTAGTAGCCATTTTTAGTAATTATTTTACTTCGCTAGTGCTACGCAATACCGACAAAGAAGGGATCTTGAACATTGTACCACCAGTAAAATATAAAAAACTCAGTTAGCAAACAGGAACTTAACACAATAATGAAATAAGATAGTTACTTTCAAATGTTGTTTCTGTTCCTCATCTTTTGTTATTTTGCCACGGTATTCTTGAATTAATTTAATAAAAATAAAAAATAATTAAAAAATTCCTTAAGAATTTTCATATTTTAGGAAAATAGATCATGTAAAATATTGCAATTGTCTATGAATATAAAACTCTTTAAATTTTTCCTCTTTATAATAAGTTTTTTTGTATTTCTTCATCTTCATTTCTATTGTTACATTATCTATTTTTTCGTCAAATAAACAAAAGGCCACAGGAAACTGATTTTGAAAAATTACTATTTTCAAACATTATATATCCTTGGCTATCAATAGATCATAGTGTAATGCACCAGGTTTTGGGAATTTTATTCCTCCAAGAGGACTGCCTCCAAGGAATATGACTACTAGTACCAAAAATTCTTTATAATCATTTGTTGGAAACGATTCATTAAATCTATTCTTAGCAAAAGATAATACTTCAGCAATATTATCGTCTAGAATTTCAATAATTCTTGGATGAGCTATTCCTGGTATAAAATTATATCTTTATTACTGCCCAATGTCTTTTGAATTTTTTAAAAATCGCTATCTACTAGATACTCCAATATTGACCTCTGTAAAAACTGTTGATATAACAATTGCAAAAATATGGTGTCTGCAGCCTAAAAATAAAACGTCTTTGAATCGACCAGTGTTGGATGATGTCGTATCAAAAACAAACGCTTTCGGTTTTCTCAAAATATTTTTATTTTCCAATTCGTCATAAACAGCTGAAGAAATTTCTGCACAAGTCCCAAAAGGAATATCAGGCATATCTATAATGTGGTCTAAGCCTGGAGCCGGAGCAATTGTAGCCAATCGATCTTCTATTTCTCCTGTTACTGTCGATAAAAGCTTAGTATCCCAATGTATTGTCGAAGGTTGATCATTTGCAGTGAACTTTTGTATAATTTTTCACTTTGGGATTTTCTTAATTGTGCTCTTTGCTGACTTATAGCGTATCGACTGTAAATGTAATCAGATGGATTAAGTCACATTGCATTAAAAACTGCTACCAATAAATCTACAGCATCTATCCGGCTTATTTTCAGTTTGCAGCTAGTCTAGGAGTTAAAATATTTTGTTTTTTCGTACGGGAAGTCCTACGAACACGTTTTACCTCGGGTGAACATAAAAAATATTCTTCTTCAGATATTGTAGCTTCTCCACATCCTGAAAATTCTATCATATTGCAAGCTAAAATGAATAAGGTCGCTGTTCAGGACTTTTAACAAAAATTTTTAACACCGTTGTGTAATATTTAATTAAATTTTTACCTGAAAAAAGTTGTTGCTCACTTATTTTTTACGCAATTCTTCTTGTTTTTTGCAATTAATTTTTATTTCTTCCTTTTTCCTTAGGTTACCGTCCACTGCTAACATAGTACCTTCACGTCCTTTTATTTTCTGTTTTAGTAAAAATAGTTCATCTTCTATATCTATAATTTGCTGTGTATCACTATGAGCAATATCGAACATATTTTTTAAACTATTCTATCACTATTCTCTTCTTTTTTTATGAAAGTCGGACACTACATATATATTTTTCTTTAAATCTTTCCATTCCTCGCACAAGCGCAATATTTTTTTAGCACTTCTATGCAACTGCTGAACTTTGAGGCAGTCTCCCTTCGAAGGGAGTTTACAACCAACTATTTGATGTTTTTGATAGCCTACTAAAAATATTTCTTCTCTTAATGAAGGCATTTTTGTGTAAATATATTTTTCACCAAAATCACAAAAAAAAACTCACAAAAAGCACTTAACACCAGTAATTCACACAACTGAATGCAGTTTAAATTAGCTTTGGGATAATGAATTAAATGTATAATTTTTACTTTAAAAGTCTAGTAGGCCTTGAAACTTATCATTAAAATCAGTTAATTTAAAAACAATGGTTTGTGTCTATATTAAAAAAATTACTTAGAACATAGATGGGCAAGTGATATAGAAAAATTGTTTTGTATTCATGTATTTGAATAATATAGTTTGTATATCTCCTAAAGGAGATACCAAGGTTCATTTCCCAAAAAAAATTGTTTTACTGTCTTTTTTATTCAAATAAATAAACCAACATATTTTTGTAAAATAGTGTAGAAAATTAACGAGTTTCACAAATTTATTTCATATAAATTGTGAACGAAAACGTTGTGCGATTTGGCTCAAATCTTCAGCATTGAACTTTTGGACCTACTGGCACAATATTCTGATCCGCACACTTTAAAATTAAATAAAAAAAATTCGGCCGTTACCCCGAAGGAAAAAAAATTTACTATCAAGTCATTCAGACCAAAATGAGAAACTTCAGCTTTAACCTTTCTCAATATATACAGAAATCAATATTTAATTTGTATGGAAGGTACCACGCCTACTTGCCCACTGTTGATATGTACCATTAAGTTACTCAGACCAAATACAGAAACTTTTTCATTAATCGTTCTCAAAATATAATGAAATCAATATGTACTGTTTACCTTCCAGTTTTTGACTGATGATTTGTTTTAACTACAAAGTCATTTGGACCATATTCAGAAACTTTCACTTTAACCGTTCTCAAGATATACAAGTATTTATATACTTACTTTGTATGAAAGTGGCAACAACCAGTTGGAATGTTTTAAACATTTTATATCCTATAGTCCAAATATACACAGGAATAATGCGCAAATGTATAATGTAATGTAATGTAATGTATAATGTATGTATACAATGTTCAGCTGTTTAGCTGGCTATCAGGCACAAAACACATAAATACATACAGTGACTCAATGTTATAATGGGACAAGCTGTTTATCCAATAACTTTCGAATTATTTTTTTGAATTTATTGGTTTAAGAAGAAAATAAAATTATATTTATACTTTTATTTTTATTATTTATTAAGAACATAAATAAAAAATACATTGACTACCGTCACTGGGATATAAAAACAAAAAAACTAAAACAACACAGAAAATCCTGTCAAAGTAATAATGGGACAATGTAATAAAGTAACAAGTTAAGTATTAAATATATAATGTTTAATATTTAGTTGGAAGGCCTTTTTTCTCTATTACAGCCTTCAATCGATACGGCATAGATTTCACAAGTTTTTGACAGAATTATGGGGTTATTCTACCCCATTCCTCTTTCAGAGCACTAATTAGGTCCGATTTGCAACTTATTTGGTAATTTCTTAATTTTTCTTCTAAATAGGCCCATACGTGCTCTATCGGATTGAGATCGGGTGATTGCGGAGGCGTTTCGAGCACATGTGGGCAATTGTAAAGCAACCAACACCTTACATTGTGAGCCTTATGCTTGGGGTCATTGTCTTGGTAGAAGTAATAATCATTCGCCAGTCCCAATTTCTCTGCTGTTTCTGCAAGATTAGCACGCAGGATGTTGATATAATATTTATGATCCATAATTCCTTCAATAATGTGAAGGTTACCGGGACCAGCTGCTGATATTGCACCCCACACCATAACTGACCCCAAGCCATGTTTAACAGTAGGTCTCAAATTTTTTTCTGACAGGTCTTCATTTGGTCTTCTCCAAACGAATGACCTTCCATCCGATCTGAATATGTTATATTTGCTTTCGTCAGTGAATATTACCTTATTCCAGAATGATAAATCCTTGTTTCTGTGGTCTTTAGCAAAGCGCACTCGTTTAAGCTTATTAACCTTATTAATAAAAGGTTTTCTCCTAGCTACCCGGCCATTATAATTGTGTTTCCTTAGCACATTTCTTACCGTTTCGGGATTAGCTTTCTTTGCTAGATGTATTTCGGCTTCAGCAGCAAGTCTGGGAGCGCTTAAGTAGGGTTTTTGTTTGATTTGTCGCATAAGCCATCGTTCATCCGCGTCGGAAAATATTTTTCTTTTGCTTGGTTTTGCTACATTTTGAAAAGTTTCTGTACCTCCATATCGTTTTATGATGTTAAACACTGTAGATTTTGGTTTATTTACTATTTCCGCAATATTTCTCACGGTTTTTCCTGATTTCGAATGTTCTAATATCAGTTTTCTGATTTGAGGCGATGTGTGTGAACCCCGTGGCGCCATATTTTAATTTTCTTTAAAAACTTATCAAAAATTAAGCTGTAATACACTCTAGCAACTTTTAAACAAAAAATTTTTGCAAAATGTTCCGTTATAAAGCCTAGATAGTATAGTGATGGCAGCTGTCCCATTATTACTTTGTACTGCATTTTTAACTTATTGTGAATAATTATTTATAAATTAATTTTGACAAACTTAAGAATCATAATCTTTTGAGATGGCAATTAGCACAGTGTTAGCTACACAAAAGCATGAAAATTTTGCATTAAAATCAATTAACATAGTGCTTAATTATCTCCACATAAATCATTTTAGCTTTGTCCCAATATTACTTTGATTCACTGTATATACATTTTTATATGTATATATATAAGAAGATTTGTACATATAAAAATTAATATTTGTTTATTGGTATTTTATGCGCGACCAAACCGCTTATCCGATCAGAATTAAATTTGGTGCACATAGTCTGTCAATTGATGGGATGGTTATAGGTATGACTTTTTTAAAAACCAGGACCAGTGGGCAATATGGGGGACATTTTCGCCTCTCGGAAATGTTCGAACCGATTTTAAAGGAATTTAGAACATTGATAGGTCCCTGTCTAAAAAATCACATAGGCTATATACATTTTCAAAAATAGGACCAGGAGGAAGTAAGAGAGACAAATTCTTAATCTCAGATCGATATTTGTGAAATTTAAAATGTAGGTACCCCTTCGTTTAGACATACGCTGTGTATCTTCTCAAAAGTAAGACCATCAAGGGTCGATTGAAATCTATTTTAATGAAATTTAAAACATGGATATCCCTTCAATTAGAAGAAGACAAAGGTTATGTACCTTTTCTATGTTATTCGTATGGCCCGTTATTTGCTACGTGCTCAAGAGTTGGACAATCCAAAAATATATATTGCTAAACAAATAATATTGTCGTCCCTGAAGCGCTTCAACAAAACATTTATTAGTTTCATGTTTAGTTTCGCAATATAATAGAGAAATACATGAAAGACAAACCCATAAGCTGGGGATTTCAATTATGGTGTCGTTCCGATGATGGCGAGGATGGCTAAAAGCAGCGGGCTTGTACCTCCTGATGAAGACTACCAGATCAGTTTTGTCCAGCCTGAGACCGCAGTCGTTCATCCATGGCTAGCGTAGCTAGTACCCTTCTGAAATTGACATTTCCCTAAACCCAATTGAATCAGTAAAACTTAAGTTTTAACACTAATTACAAAGAATGCGTTTGTTTTTTTTATCGAATAACGCCGATTAGGACAAAATCGATGGTTGTAATAAAGAAAAATCCAAATGGGATATATATGTCCAATTCGTCGTCAAAGGCTTAACAATTGCGAAAAATAGTGTAAATAAAGATAATCCGGAAGAGTTTCATTAGAATTAATTTGTGTATCCTTTCATAACGTTGTGTGCAATTACTTAAGAAATGAAGCAAAATATGCCAAAAACATGAGAGAAGTCTATGGAATGGTGAAAGATTCTAGGAATAACCACCAATTTCAAAGATTTTTCTGATAAAATCAGAGCAAAAAGTGGTTCCAATCCCATTCTTTCTACCGTTAGAACGATAATAAATACAGCTTACTGACAGATTACTTAAAACATTTAACCAGCAACGTAGACAATTACGGTTGAATTATTGCAAAGAGCACATGACTTCAAAGAGTGAAAGGAATAAAGTAGTTAGGTTAGGAAGCGGACCCTTCCCGATAGAGAACGATCCTCTTAGGCCAGGGCTTAGGCCCATTGTGATAGTACAAGCCATTCACACCCAGGGATCAGACATTCGCCACACGAAAAAACACCGATTCCAAGCTAAATCTCGCTATTGCGGAAATTCTCACCAGAGAGAGTTCTGTCAATGATGACAGGAAGTGTGAGACGAAAAACATCCGCCGTTTCAGGCAAGAGCTGGTACATGAGGTGAGCAACCGTTTCCTTCTCCTCCACAGGCCCACAGCTCCTGCAAAAATCCCGAGGGGGACTGCCGAGTCTATCGGAGTGCCTTCCTATTAGGCAATGATTGATGGGTATACCATTCAAAGAAAGACGACACTTAATCCTCTAATTATCCATACCAGATTATACCAGCAGAGCCTAGCAATACAACATATTTCCTCATGCTGCTTCCGCATACACCGACCAAAGGATACACAGTTTAACCTATGCCCGTCAATAGTTCGAAAATTGCGAGCCTTCTACCCGCCTTGGCCAAGCCACATCCCGGGACCCATATATGAGTCACTCTGAAATAGTCCGAGATTAACCTGAGAAAACCCCGGCATTCATGGACGAGAACCGATGTCGAAGTGACGCCCGCGAGGGATCTGATTGCAGTTGGACTGTCAGATTAAATCCGAAAATCATCAGAACAAATTCGGCCATCCAAGAAGCATTCCGCTACCTTCCGTATGGCCATGACCTCCATAGTAGTTTAAAAAAAGTAAAATTTGGAAGGACCCATTGTGATATTAGGCCCATAATTCTCAATTCATAATTCATAATTCTCGCTACGATTGAATTTGACGTTCTCATCTCAGATATTAGTCCTAATGTTTTAAAAAAACAGTTTCTACAGATTGATTTGTTCACATGAGATTTATTTATATCAGCATAAGTTTAATTCCTGATATCATTAGGTACGGATCTGCGAGGAGGTTGCCATACCCTGCTGATGCTCCTGGCAATAGTCAACACGAAAGTTACTGAGTAAACGGTCAACCCTATTATATTTATTAAAGTGGGTTCAGCTGCTACTCATATACTTAAGTAGGTCTAAAGCGTTTTGTTGTATACGTATTGTTGTATACTGACGATTTAAAGAGGACGTTTACCCTCCATTGTTCAAAAAATAAAACAAACTTATCGGTATAAATTTAATAGGCAAAAGTAATATAATTAATATTGCAATGTAAAATTCTACGTAAGAACCGCATATTTTTGGTAAAAGATAGCATTATAATTTCTTTTTATTCCGCAATAAATTTATGTTACATAATATTTTCATAAATATTTCAACATCAATATGATGCTTTCGAAGGTCGTTATGCCCCTTCATAAGCTTTCATGTGTTATTTATTCTATTATATCGGTATTCCTGTATTTTAGTTTTAGTAAATATTTTTAACATGTAGGAAACTACATATCACCACTTTTATTCATAATAAGAGACCGTAATCTTGCAGACCATAGAACTGTTTTTCTGTTTCCATTTGATATAATAAATATCCATTTCGTGGTACAAATATAACCAATATTTTAATTATAGCATTATAACTGCCGTATTCTTAAATTTTTTTTTATTTAAAAAATGTTTAATAGACAAATTCAATTAATACAGCTTCTATAAAATCCAACAAATATGATGAATATGGCAGTTAATCTTTACATTAGACTTAAGCTGGATTTGCTTCTATTAGTTCGCAAATTTCTTGAAAACTATTAAAAATATACAAAAAATAAAAAAGTTATTTATGACTATGAACTTTGGCTTTCTCCGTCTTTGAATCGTTTAAGTTCATTTCACTTAATTTGTCTACAAATTAAATAAAATAAATGTCCATATTAATAGATGCTTTGACCTTTATTTATTTTGAGAATATGTTCCCAGTTAAAATTTTGCCTTGCACAAAATTTCGCTTATAAATTCTGCTCCACTTCAAAAGCAACACAGAAAAATTTAAATCAACAAACCTAAAAAAAAAGTTGGCATTGCAAATAGTCCAGCTTTTGTTATATCGTTGGCCTTGTAGAAAAATTTTAAATCTCTTAATATTTTTTTTATTTGTTGACAATAAAATTGTGAAACTAAATGTCATTGCGATACCAAAAACCTAAAAAAAAGATCTCAGTTCTTTGCTTGTATCTTTTCTTTCCAAAAGATTTATCCAAAAAACGTTTAACTGGACATGTTGTCTAATATTAAGTTTACAAAAGATTAACAAATTCCAATTGCATGTAGGAGTGGAATAAAAAAAATAATTTATGAAAAATATTCAGAGCAAAAAAATAAGAACTCTATTCTTTAACAAATGCTGGCACTCAAATTTTCTAACAGAAATTATTCATCGTTTTGGCACTTTATATAAAACAGATTTTTAATACTTAAAGTTTTGCTACAAAGTGCAGAATATTGCAAAAAAATAAGGAGTAAAGTATGCTCGTAATGAGAATTATATGGGGAAAATACTTTTCGTGGTACTAATAGAAAAATATTGAGTGAAACTGATAAATATTATAATTATGTGAATTTAGTTTTCTTTTAAATGATCAAGAGATACTTATCCAGATACCAGAATCCCTACAAAAATTTGTGCTTGCATGAAGCATTTTTGTAAGGAGACAACATAAAGGAATCCATTGCAATTAGACTTGATAATGCATGATTTTTGTTCACCAAGAGCCAAATCCAAACGCAAAAGAATGCACTTATACTGTTATAAAGAATCGCTGACTTTACTGCATTTCGGCAGCATTTTTGTAAGCATTTGATCCGAAATATGCAATGTATTGTTTCCGATAGTTTTTAATGCTTATAAATTTCGATACTGGGGTCCAATTGGCCATCAGGATTATTTGTCATAAATTCATAGAATATCGCTGAATATTTGCTGAAATTAAACAGCAAATAATATTTTGTTTCATATCCTGTGAAAGAAATTAATCTTCCAAACTTTTAGGGCATTTTTCATTTTGCACTTTGGGCTATTGTTCATAATTTTTTGGGTGATTTGGTACTGTTTTTTTGGTGTTTCATTACTGCGACGGTTCAGCCATGAATTTCGTGCGATTCATAATTTCTGCATTTTCGGTGATTATTCGTACACTGATTGCTCATTATGACAAATCACTAAAATTCGTTAATTAAAATATCACATTTGTTCATTATGAACAATGTGCCATTTCTCAAATACTGCTTAAACCTCATTTCGTTTTACCTTCAAAATAGAAGTAATTTTTGGAGCTGAAAAATCAAACTTCTGTCTTATAAAATAGGGTATATCACAAGACACAATTCTTGGTTCACTATTATGTACAATTTATTCGAACGACTTGCCATCGGGGTTCAATTAGTTCGTTAAATAAATAACTTAAATTGTAAAATACAATTAACAAACTTATTTTACAACAATTTTTGAGCGTTCCTACATTTCTGTCTTTTGTACGATTTGGTGCAACTTTTCATTGTGATAAATGCCCAAAATTTTTGGCAATTGTTTGCTTTTTGGGTGTTTCGTCTCTGTCGTGATTTCACCCAAGTGTATAACAATAATTTTTCTGTTTTGGGCGATTTTTAAGACAGTAACTTGTACAACAGTCGAATTGTCAAAAGTTGAACTATTTACAACGTCAAATCGAATTTGTTAAAAAAATTCAGTGAACGAATTAATTACGAATTTCCATTGTACTTATTTTAAATAAACGTGTATATACTCTTAGGCCCATCAAGTCACAAATGTAATAACGAACTCAATATCACTCCATCAAATAGTTGTTCAAATAAACCAAACTGTAAAAACTGTAAAAAGTTTGAAAACAGTATAAAATTCACTAAGAGTATGTGATTTAGATAATTTGTATGATCTTTTGCCATTGCGTACTTAACTGCAAATCATTTGTCATTTCAAGTAATCTAATCTGGTAAATTATTTCAAGAAATTGTAAAAACACACAGTTCCCCCAGTTAAATACATTTGAAAGGCGCCAAATGTATTACGTACTTGTAAATGTTGTTAATGTTGTTATCCACTCGATATCAAAAGGTGTACCAGATTTCCTTTTCTAATTTAAGTTTCTCTATCAAGGATGTATTGAAAAATATAAGTAAATAAGAATTAGAGCAGTACGGATTTATGGGTGATAAACAGTTTGCTTTGAAAGTCTAAATTAAAACTGAAATCGTAAGATAAAAAACTAAAATTTTTCTTATAATGCAAATAAACTGAACAATATATTTGCTTTCAGCTTAACCAATTTCTCAATTAAATTATCTAAGATTGATTAACATCCTTGCTTCCACAAGGTCCGCCTTAACATATTGATATAGATATATTTAAAACTTCCATATCTTGTGGGCTAAATTTAAGCGATATTTATTTCATGGGGGTCATTAAAAAGAGAAATTTTTAAAAAGAAATACGTAATACGTGAATGCCAGTCACACCGTTGCCTAACTTTTTAAGATTTTTAAGATAGTAAGTTGTGCAGTTTTTTTTTTTTTTTATCTTGGACCAGCAGTCAGGAGATGACACATTGCGTGCGTTGTGCTGGAACTAGAGGATAGGGATTGTAGGAGAAATGATAGGAGGTGAAGCTTTATTATCTTCCAACAGTGCTTTTTATACGTAGGTTGTTTTTACAGAAGTGTTGTAGCGTCTCTGATGTCAAGGACACGTATTAAATTTTGATGATCCGTTTTTAGTAGCTGTTTTTTGTAGTAATTATTTTACTTCGCCGATGCTGCACAATACCGACGAAGGAGGGCATTCTGATGTGCCTGTGGACTCGATACAGTGAAACCGTTACTGTTCAGTGACCAGTGACTATGCCTACTGAAACCTTCGTACAACAACTGACATAAAGACACACAAATGCACAACAGAAATTTTTTCTTTTTGTAGTCAACGTGCAGACTACTTCGACAATCGCAAAAAGCAAAAAAAAATTATTGCTGTTACAGCAGCAATTATTAGACAAAATTAACTTTTTTAAATATGTATCAGATACCTTATAAACTAAATGCCAACTAAATTATTTCGGAAATTACCGAAGGTAAGCAAACAGTATAAAATATTTCAAAACGTAACTCTTATTATATAAGTCTATGATTATATAAAGGTCTTCCATTATTTGTAAATAAATACTTTCAATATAAACGAACAAATAAAATTAATTTAAGATCTTTATAAAGAATCATAAACATCACATATTTAACGATATTAAATGCCCCATAGGAGACTCCAAGTCAAAGAAAACAAAAATACAGACGCATTGCTACAAAAAGTTATGAATTACACAATGCAACAAAAAAACAAAAAATTTCAATTTAAAGAAAAAGTATTAAATCACGCTTTCTTTTCTTGGTTTTTAAAATATTTTTATTAAGAAGAAAGCTTTTCGAAAATGTGTTAAAAATTACAGAATTACAGAGAATATTGGAAAATGTCATGTAATGAAATACAATACATAAAAGATTTTTTGTAAACTGTTGGAGAGTGTAATATTTGTGTATGCATTACGAACTGACCAACACTTTGCATATTTTTATTACTACAAGCAATACAACAGGTAAATAAAATAAGTTGTTCTACCAAATTACAACTTCAATGCAAATTAATAATTTTTAACGCATTTAACGCATAAGGGTGGCGATGGCACGATGGATGGTAGTCTGCACGTTGACTACAAAACCAAAAAACAGACCTGGATTCAACTCCAGTTTCAGACTAAAATTATAAAAAAAAAACATCTCGCTTATTTCTGATGTGCATTAGTGTGTCTTTGTGTGTCAGTTGTTGTCGGAAGGTTTCAGTGTCGAAGGCATAGTCACTGGTCACTGAACAATACCGGCTTCAGCTGATAGCAATCCACAATCACATCAGAACGCCCTCCTTCGTCGGTATTGTGTAGCACCAGCGAAGTAAAATAATAATAAAAATGGCTAATAAACCGAAGCTTCAGCACTGCTACGAGTATAAACAAAGAACGAGCTAAAGCAGAGATGTTAAACAATTAATTGAGCTTCACCTCATGTAGTTCATACAGTTCCAGCACAATGCTTCGCACATGTATGAGTCATCTCCTGAGTGCTGGTCCCAGATAAAAAAAAAATCAAAAAAATTCATGCAATGAACTAGAATGAAATAATTCGGGTTTGTCGGAAAAATATTAAATACAGCTATAAAATTTAAAACAAACACAATTTATATATAAAATGGCAAACTGGTTGAGTAACTGCCAACTGAAGGTAAACAATCCATAGACACGTGCGTTACATACAGATTAGATAACAGGTTCCACGATCAGCACAAAGCACTGTGGTCTATCCATAGAACAAAACTAAAAATTTCCGATAGTGGAGTAAGACAAATTTGATATCGCTATTCGATCACTATTACGGTACCTAATTATCGTATAAGAAGTTCGCATAAAAACTTCATTCTTCAGTCATATTTTGCCGTCGAAAGTGAAAGTGGACACATTATATCTAGTTAGCGGTCCTCTTTTTTTAAGTTCTATTGTGATTTTGATTATTTTTACTTATCATATAGAATGGATATCAAAACGAGGCAAGTTCGGCGATTAGGGAGAATTTAGGTCTAATTGTCGTACAGCCGCGTCGTGGAGAAAGCGGCACGTCGAATGACAGAAATATAAGTCGGAGATTTTGGTAGAAAGTATAATTTTGTAATCTCTATCATCAAGCTTTAATATCAGAGCAAACAAATTCAATGTTTTTGCTTTTGAAACTGCTCGACAATTGATCCAACTTTACCCTTGCTTTTATTATACGAGTCCGAAGTTATAGCTAATTGCCAAGTTTCTATATGAAAACTCTATAAAGAAGTAACAGAGCCATAGTCTCGCTGCGACATCATTCGCAAATTTTAGCGACCAGCTAAATAGTTGAAGGAAATTATCTGTTCATTATAAAAAACTATCATCCAAAGATGTATTACAACTCCTAATTTAAACTAATTAGTATTATACTCTAATATTAATGATCTATATAATAGTAAAAACTCTTTAACGAACACGACAAATAATAATGAAAAATCATCGTGCTGCATGCGCATCATTTGAATTTGTAAATTTTTTATTGGTTCGATATATAAAATTATAATATACAAAAAGAAAAGGTCCTGGGTTCGAGACCAGTTTCGAACTAAGTCATAAAAACATTTCGCATTTTTTCTGATGGGCATTAGTGTGTCTTTGTGTCAGTTTTTGTCGGAAAGTTTCGGTGGTGAAGGCACTGAATAGTACCGGCTTCTGATGCATCGCATGTATCATCCCCTGAGTGCTGGTCCAAAATCCAGCAGGTCAGTTGAGAACTAGTTCCGAAGTTGCAACTTGACTGTAGTTGTAACTAGACTGTAGCAAAACTGCTACTATTCAAAAACGGATAGTAACTGTATTTAAAATAATATACAAATAAAATATTTGGGCTCTTTTGATATCGTAATGTTAAAATCGTTAGTTGAATGTACGAAAAAAGGACAGGTAGGCAACCAGACTGCAGTAAAAACAACTAGTAAATTTCTAACCACGTCCACTTTTCAGCCAAGAAATTGCCTATAAGTTGGTGGGAGTTAGCGAAGCGCACCGGGTTAATGTAGTTTTGTATAAAGACAGAAAATACTATAATAAAGTTAAGTTTAGTATTCTCACTACAAGAAGTTGTTTCAATGAAGCAAGCACTAACTTACATGTGTATATTAGACTTACATGTGTATTTGCGAACTTTAATTTTCTGACATTAAGGGGTACAGTAGCATGATAGAAACAGAAATCTGGTGGATAAACAGTAGAAGGGGATACTGGAAGGCAATGGCTATTGATAGAGACAAAAACATTGACATTTTTTTTTTTAAATTACTGTCCAAAAATACGTTATATTAGGGGGTGTATGAGAATTTTTTTAAGGTACGGTCGGTCTAGTGTACATGTCATTCTAATAAAATTTTAAAAAAATTAACTTTCTAACTTTAAAACTATTTTTAAGAAAAATTTAATAAAGTTGTATTCATAAATAATTAATAGGCGTTAAATGAAGCATCTATAAAATCTGAAATTTCATTCTTGGATTTACCCTTCCTTAAACCAAAAAAAAAAGGATACTTTGCTTTCAACATTTTGTTTGGGCACATGTTTGCATTTAAAAAATCATTTTTCCGGAATATTATTGAAAAATTGTGAAGAAAAATTGATTTAATTAATAATATGGACTCGATAAATTAAATTTGACTAATACGTAAATGAACAGACACTTTACCTCAGGTCTCAAATTATGGCTTTAAAAATGCACCGTACGCAAAATTGTGAAGATGTAAGATATGTATGATTCCACGGCAATGGTGCTGAAATATTCACAATATTCACGATGCTACCAACCTTCATTGCCCCACACAAGACATATTATTATTGGTCGTTATCTTAATAGTCTTGTAGTCAACGTGCGGACTTCTTCAGCCATCGACACCCTCGTAGTAATTTTGTTTTTGTTTAATATGTAAAATACGTACGTAAACATAAAATTTTTACAAACATTCAATTGCTATCAGTGATAGATATTGTGGCATTATTGTTAAATTATTGCATGCTATGTGGTGGCATCGCACCCCCTTCCGATTGTTGGCCCTTTTTTGGTATTTTTAATAGTTTTTACTAAAATCGTTACCTTTTCATATTTGTTTGTTATATAATTTGGGAATACTGATTACAAATTTTGTTGCAGAACATAATTTCCCATTCTCAATAAAAGACCATATTTGTATTTTGCTCAAAAATGGAATTACTGACTCCAACACAGTAAACAAAATTTTTGTAAACCACAAAAAGACTACAAAAATAATTTAAGATTGCACTATAATTACAAGTAAGTTGTAGTTTCAGTAAATAATTTTTAAATTTTTATAATTTCTACTACATCCACAAAATCGCTAGTTATTTTATTCAGCACTTTACGGACGAAAATATTTTAAATTTTTGTTTGTTTGGTTAAAACATGTTAGTGCTACTTTTTCCTTTTTAATAAAATTTAAATTTTCCCAGTATCTGCAAACAAAATTATTATTTAATTCTAAATATTTCGGATATTTACTCGTATTTTTAACTTTAAATTTTATTAAAAAAAAAAAACTGTAACTTTACGAACTTTTACATATACATATCTTTCCTATTCGTCGTTTTAGAACTAACAATTCTACAATTATTTTTATTTAAAAAATTGTTGAATCCTTAGGTCTATTATAACTTCTTCAGGAAATAAAAATAATATATTTGAAAAATTTTTACCTAGTGCTATCTATATATATAAATCTGAATGTGTGTTTGTTTGTGTGTTTGTTTGTTTGTACCTCATAGGAGCCCAAACCGCTGGACCGATCTTTCTGAAGTTTTAACACCATATAATTGGTACTCTTGAATGGCTACTTTTTTTTAATCACGCCCATTTTACGCCTACTTTTTTAATGATGTTACTCCTTCCACATGGTTTTTAACAGATTTTATAATATAAACGAGCTTAATTTCGCCATTTGTGGACAAATCGCGATGAAATTTGGTGCACTTAGTCTGTGCAACTCCGGAAAAGTTATATAGACCGGCACTCAGGGGATGACCCCTATACATGCAGTACATTGTGCCGGAACTAGGAAATAAAGTTTTGGGTGAGAGGATAGAGGGAGTAGTGTTTATTGACATTCGAAATGAATCTTCCCACGTCAGCCTGATGGCCGGGGACGCCGCCAGTCGCCTGCAGCTAGTGCAGCATAACGAAGAGATACTTGAATGGGGTAGTACCAGTAGCATCCGTCATCATCAAGGGAGAAGTACGCAGTATCCTCTCCACCACCCCTCGGCTGGTGCCCCTCTTAACTTAATTAAATTAAGTATTATAATAACTCTATAGTGAAACATGCCACGAAATCAAAATTTCAAATTCACATCACAGATTGTAATATAACTTTTACTGTTCTCTTATGAATACAACTTTTAAAAAGTGATTTATAATTCCAAAAGTCTATGATAACTTTTGTACTCTTTAAACATATAATAAGAATTTTTTATGAATATGGGCCAGTCTTTACGTCTTCATTACTGAAATCACATTTTCAAGGAATCACATTTTAATACTTTAAGTAGTTTTTCTATGCTTTCTTTGAAATTAAGTTTTAAAAACTTTTGCATTCGACCATTCCATGCCATTGTGCAGCAACTGTATGAGTTCCTTCCATGAGTATAATTTATAAGAATTTTTTTTTTTTTGTTATTTTATATTGTAATTTTATATTTTATTATTTGTAATTAGCCTGAGGCATTTGCAGTTGATTTTATGGCTGCTCAGGTTAAAATTTTTATGTTATTTTTATTTTTCAATTTGTGTTATTTATACAAGTATTTATTATTAATATTTGGTGGCATATTGAACAGCATTCTTGTTAAAGCTTCAGGAAATATAAGATTGAAACTTTAAATGGTTTAGCTGTCTAATTACAGTGCTTCAGGAAAATATTCATTTTGAAAATTGTATTTAAATACTAATAAAATTGGCATTTTCGACAATATCTCTATTTTTTTATGTAAAAATCTGCTTTTTTGGAAAAAAAACGTTTCAAAAAATTATGTCTTCTTTTCTTTGTATCTGATAAAAATAATTGCTTTTTTATAGACCATGTTTTTAGAAAATATAGTTTCTTTTTCAGAACAATAAGTTTTAGAAAAAATAATAATATTTATAAAATATCTTTTTAAAAGAAAATAATTGTTCAAAAATAAGAATGATAAAAA
Organism: Dexiosoma caninum; assembly: GCA_963924685.1. NCBI lineage: Eukaryota > Metazoa > Arthropoda > Insecta > Diptera > Tachinidae > Dexiosoma > Dexiosoma caninum. Next base: position 57,534,195 of record OZ004725.1, read on the forward strand.
AAGCGTACATAAATATGTACATTTCAGTGAACTTATGTACACTCAAAAATATTCAACATTAACTGAATGTAAACCATTTAAGAAGTTTCGGGTACAGTTAAAAATTAATGAAAATTTAGTTATTTTAAGAAGACTTACGATTTTTAACTTTCTGTATGTTGTTTAAACTCAACGTGCAAACCAAATTTCACCGAAATCGGTTCAACCGTTTAGGCAGACCGGATTTTGACCTATTTGGTAACGCATTAAAACAAAAAATATTTTTTTTAACTTTATTGCTCTTATCAATATAAATATAAGAATGAATTTTTTTCCTTTGTGTTCTAAAAAAAATTTAATATCAGAAGATCTCTAGGTGCGATAATGGAAACCTTTCTTTCACTATTATATTGTGGCAATGGAGTCCGCTTCAAACTCAGATTATTTCATGGGTTAGTAAAAAAAAAATATTAAATGACTTCAAAACAGAAATGCTAAAAAGATTTATGAAAAATTTCAAGAAAGTCTGTCTCATGAACGGATACATATATTAAAACGGGCGGAGGGGGGATTCATAGTCAAACTAAACATTCCGCAAACGCTCTAACCACTCAGCCAACGGTACAACAGTTGCTACATGGTATATAAAGAATTTAAACTTAAAATTTTAAAGGCTTTTTAATGGAAAAAATTAAAGGCGGGAAGGGCAACGTTATTCAAGAAACGTAAAAGGCCGTACAAGTCAAAAGGTCAATATAAACAAGGTTTAAACTTTTTAAATAAATCGTTATTCGGAATAAAATTATTGTCGGAAATAAAAAAAAAATTACTTTATTTGTTCTGGCTTGAACGGATTTAGTTAATAATAAATAAAAATTTTCGAGTATTTAACTGAATTATTTTATTTGTACGGGCAATAATTGTGGAATTGATTTCCAAAATCGATTATAAAATTTTAAGAATAGAGTTCTTTTCTAAAATATCTCCCTGTTGTTAGCTCGGTTCGGTTTCGAAAAGGTTATCCATCATAACAACAACACGAAAATAAATAAATTACTTGGTTATTATTTTTGATGATATTGTGAAAAAATTATGTTTATAAACAATCAGAATACTTCTTATTTTATTAATTTTTTATCTCTAATAAATAAAATTTGACGTTTTGCTCTTTTGCATTTCATTATGTAAATATGTATGAAAGTATATTTTGTTTAATTCTTAAAATAATAAAAGCTCACATTCACTAGTCAATGTTGTTTCTTCATTTCACTACTACATTTGACTTCGCCTTTTGTAAATTGTAATAAAGAATTTTACTGCCTGTTCATAGAAGCCGAATGAAAATAATCGTTATGTGAATCTTACACAAAGCAATAACAAGTTTTGTTTAGCAATCCCGCGGTACCTAGCTAAAGTTCTAGCATTACCTTAAACTTCCTTGGAGTTTGAATATGACAGAAGAGGCGACTCTTCGAAATCTTACTAGAGATTGAGGAGGTTACGCTTGCATTTCCGTGTGACTGCAGAAATACAGTTCAATTCTAATCTAGTGCTACAGGCCAGCGAAGCCCCACAGCTCTAACGCTCAGTAAGGGTTTAATTGCCGATGTACTCTTAAGTGAGTACTTCGTGTCCACCCCGAAAAGTTGGAGAATGTGTGCTGGTTTGGGATGCATCTACGTCAGGAGTGTGAGTACATTCTGATATACTTTCACTTCTTCGTGTATCTTCTAAAATTTTTTTAAAGTCAATTGGTAAAAATATCGCATTGTCATTTATACAATTTGAAGAGGAGCTAATTTGAGTTATTTTTAAAGATGACAGTTTAGCTTTGATATTTAATTCATAAACCGAAAGATTTTTGCCGTGTCCGCCCTTGGCACGTATATATGAAAACAAGTTTTCCAGCGGATCTTGGTTGAAAAGGCTCGTTAAAATGAATAGTAAATTTGAGTTTTCTTCAAATAATTCGGACGATGGAGCCAAAATAGCGCTTGTGGTTTGAATTAGGCCATCGATTAAATATATTTTGTTTCCTGCATATTTAATTTCTCTCATATAAGTAATTAGCTCTTCAAGTAATTGCCAAGCTCTTTAAGTAATTCAGCTTCAAGCCGCGCTTCAAGGGCTTGGTATCGTTAAAATACGAGTACATACCATGCCATTTACATGTTCGATAGCTAGCTATTTTTAGTTATTTATAGCTATTTTTATAAACTACACGTTGAAGTGGCTACTGCTGATTAACTTCGTGTAAATTGGCGATTTTCATTGGCATTCATTAGATTGCAGCAGCAACTGAATTGCTCACAGTTTGCACAGCTATGCCAACACGCATCTTTTGTAAAGTATTTGGGCTTATGTGCACTGTTGTTAATTTACTTGTTTTTGTTACTTTTCCGTACTCCAGCTCGAATATTTCTTTTACAACATCGAACCGCGCTACACCATGCGGTGTTTTAAAACCAGCTTTGATGAAAGCTTTAAAAGTAAGGCGTACATCGTACATCAAATAAATTTTGGCATTTTTATAAAAGAAATAAGGTTTTTTACAGGATAGGCAACATTAACGGTAAAGGTCAAACTGATTTGGTCATTGTTTGTAAAATCCAAAGCATGATATCAGTAATGTTAAGGAGAGCTAGTTTACCTTAGTTAACTTGGTTGTGGTAATAGGTTTGTAGTTCACCAAACTATTAGGAATACATAAAAAATGTTAGTGCTTGGGCTCATTTGCCTTGCTTAACCTTTTTAATAGGTTGGTGGTTCACCAAACTATTATATAGCGGATATTTATATTTACAATCATCCAAGTGCTACAGAAGGATAACGATAAAAAAATTTATGAACATGAAGACAACCAGTCGGTTTAATGATCTGATGATGTTTATTAAAAAATCAAAATCATTTATACTAAATAACAAGTGAGCTTACAATTAAAAATTGCAATGTTAGCAAAACACTAACAAAAGTAAACATTTAATTTAATTTATGTAGTGCTGGCCGAAAATCGTTCAAAAATATGCTGACGCGTTGTGAAACATTTCTTTCCCACAATTTAGTTGGAACAAATTAAGTATTGAATTGCACTTGTCTGGAACTAAATAATGCAACATAATATTTAGCAAATTAAAATCACACTCACACGATAATTCTCACGTTTTTATTTTTAATAAAACGTAAACAATATTTGAGCGTAAAAAAATAAAGGTTTCCTTTACTTATAAATTCTATTGGTGATTCTTTTAGTTTTGTTAACAACTAAAAGAATTAACAAGTACTAAAGGAACGTTGAAGTTTAACAGACCAAGAAGGAATTCCGAGGCAACATCTCCACGAATCAGACCCATGATAAATAGTGCGCTCAGCATCGTCCGTCGACTTTTTAGCGTTGGCAATTTTATTAAAGCAAGTCTGCTATGATACGGCGGCAAGACATACGAATTCCAGCCAAGACCACGCAGACAGAAAATTAAAAACTGTTTTTGTACCGATTCAATACTATTAATATGAATAGAGTAACAGGGATCCCAAACAGTTGAACCATACTCAAGAATTGGCCGGACGAGGGATGTGTATACAAGTTTTGTAATATAAGGGTCTAGAAATTCCTTAGACCACCGTTTCATGAATCCAAGAACCCCATAGGCTTTATTGACCATTGTAGAGATGTGATCACGAAAGTTAAGCCTATGATCCAATAATATGCCAAGAACTAAAATGGTTTCAACTTTAGTTAAAATATCAACATCAATATAATGGGAAGTTTCAATCGGATTGTGTCTGAAAAATGACATGTGTTTGCATTTCTTTATATTTGGTTCCAACAAATTAAATCTGCACCATTAATAAAAATTCTGAAAATCAGCACTCAGTGAATTATGTCCATTAATATCACTAAAAGAATTAAAAATTTTGACATCATCGGCATACATCAGTACTTTAGAATGCAACACAACAGTAGGAAGATCATTGATGAATAAAGTGAACAGACCCAAGTGACTGCCTTGAGGGACACCAGAATGTACTTTACAAATCAGTATGGTTTCGGTTAGAGATACTTACTTACACAAAGGAATCTTTTAATAACATAAATAATTCATCAGTTTGTATATACAAAATGGAAAGTATAAATAAAATTTAAACTACTATCAAAATCTATATGTACTAAATTTAAAATTCGGTGCGAATCGATGTTCTTGCAATAGCACAACAATAAAATATATATTTTTGTCATACAGGGTGTCTAGTGGCAAATTTATATTTTTAAATACGATTATTTCAAAAAGTTTTTTTTTTTTATTTATTATTTTGAATACTCCGCAAAGCTGAAAAGCTTGTCTGCAGTTATAAACGGTGCGGAGGGAGGGTGGCGCCGTTGGAAAAATGGATTGTGCGGATTTGGCAGTCACAATGTCGCAGTGGTCGAGTAAGCATCGCGCGGTCGCTCGTCGACAGTTTTGTTCAAAGTTCGGTATTCGCCGAATAAGTGATGGACCGAGTGTAAATTTAATTCGTTCGTGGGTGCAGAAATTCAGCGCAATTGCTTCGGCTATGAATGCCCCACGGCCAGGGCCCAGTCGATCTTGAATGACTCCCGAAAACGTTGAACTGGTTGAAAGTAGTTTACGTGAAAATCCGCGACTTTCAATACGGAAAAGAGCAGCCTCACCGGGACTTCCAAGTGCGATTATTCATGAAATTTTAAAAAAGGATCTGAAGTTGCATCCTTTTAAAATTTAAATCGTTCAAGAACTGAAAGAAAGTGGCTTTCATTTACGCAAAAATTTTTGTGAAACGATGTTGGAGCGTTTTCGCACTGTAAATCCCATTTTTTGGAGCGACGAGGATCATTTTCACTTAAACGGCCACGTCAACAAGCAAAACTGCCGTTACTGGTCTCCAAGAACCCGCAACCCTCGATTGAAACAACAAAAACCATTGCATTGCCCCATGGTAACTGTTTGGTGTGCCTTATCAACGCATGAGATAATTGAACCATTTTTTTTTTAAATTCTCGAGCCACGCGACGATTGTCAACGGTGAAAATTATCGACGCACGATTACGGAATTCTTTTTGCCAAACCTACGAGCACATCCATCGTACTCTTCACACACGTGATTTCAACAGGATAGTGCGACTGCACATACAGTCAGAGCTTCGATGAATTTACTTCGGGAAAATTGCCTCCAAAAACTGATCAGTCGCTTTGGAGACATCCCATGGCCACCGAGGTCGCCCGATCTAAATCCCATGGATTTTTTTTAAGGGGGCTACCTCAAAGAGAGGATTTATAATGAAAATCCCCAATCTCTTGCGGCTTTAAAGGAAATCAGCTCAATTGAACCAAGTTTACTGCAGCGTGCGGCGAGAACACAAGGCTCCGTTTTGTGTTCAACTCGACGGAAGATATCTGGATGACATTCTCTTTAAAAACTAATATACGCATTCCATTCTATCGTTCAATGCTCTTAATAAAACTTTGTGTCAATTATTACGTTTTTTATTTAAGTTTGAAAATATAAATCTGCTACCAGGCACCCTGTATAATTAAAAAATCGGCGATATTAAACTTTACGTACCTAATGTCAATATAAATTGTGTGAAAACAATGCTTCTTTTTCTTTGTTTATATTTTTTCTTTTGTTTAGGATATGTACACATATATCTACATGTGGATGCAAAGCCACACACATATAAACACATGCATAAGAATAATAAGTTCTCTGAAAAAATAAAATACTCTCTTGTTAAATATGGTAGTAGTACTACTGCCATCAGTAAATTTAGCACTGGACGAACATTTTATGGCAGTAGTTTTGTGCTGCTAATGCGGGGTTGTAGCTGGTTGATAAATTATGCAAACCAAAAAGGTTATCTTCACCGAATTTTCCGACAAGGTGAAATGTTATGCCAGCATAATTATACTCATGTAAATTGGCTGATTTAGTCTCCAATATAAGGAGAGCATAGCGACTTTACAGTGGAAAGCTTAAACACAACACACAGTGATACCAACTTAACCCTTTTTGCGCTGTATTTAGGACTTATTCATTAGTCTTTTCAGACATGTACACTATACGTTTGGTACTTTTTGCATCTTTCCGTGATTTTCACGATTTACCACCAATTGTATTTGTATACATTAATTCCATAGAAATATACAGAAAGTCAAAGTAAATATAAACATGTGGCCGGAAAAAACATACTTTTGAAAAAAAGTGTATTTTTCTAATTCTAGCTATAAAAATTTTAATATGTATGTACATATTTTTAATATAATATATGTATATGTATGTGGGTCTATAATCATATAACGCGTAGAAACTTGCACCCACAAATTTTTAAATTTTACATGACGAAAAAAATTTGTAAAATAGTAGTGATAGTTGCTACCTTAAAGCGTGAAGTAATCAATCAAAAAACTGGTCTGAAATTAGAAAAAAAAACATTACTCAAAACCTATACATCGTAGCAACATGTTTTTAAAAACATATTTTTATGAATAAATAAATATATCCTTCAAAGTCTGTAATGACCAATATTTCTGCGGTTTACGCAGACCAATAAGAAATTTTCTATGGCAATTAAATGCTTCTTTTATTTTTCAGAAGGATTTGCTTTATTTAGTAAAATTAAACAATTTGCGTAATCTTCATCTTCCATAAAATCTAAGTAATATTTGTGTAAACCTCAGTTTGAAAGGTATGCTAACGCAAGACTGGCGTAAGCCACAAATCCATTAAAATATTCGTTTTTGGTAGCTTTAATGGAGACGCTAGTATTGTTCCAAAAACGTATGGCGTAAGTAACTCTCTACGTCGTAAAAATTTTAGACGCATATTTCTTTCTGGTAAAAATTATGCAAAAATGTATTTTAAATTTTTTGAGACTTTCTTCTTTAATTCAATAATGTCTTACTGCCGAATTCATGAAAATTATTTATATTTATATTCATTTCATTTATTAAAGGACTAATAAAGAAATTTCCATGAAGAATCAGTTATTATACATTTTATACGTCCAAAAAAAAATTAATACTGGAGTTAACTTATTAATTGAATAATAAATCATAAAGAAACAGAATATTTTGTAATTTTAAATTTTAGCAATTTTTATTTATATTTGATTGCTCAGTTGGCGTATTTGGATTTTATCAGCAACAGCACATATTTATTTGAGTATATTTTTAAAATAAAATCTCACATTCATGGCCATTGACTCGCATACATAACATAGAATGATTCATTTTAAAAATGTAGATTTTTGTAAGAAGGCCCCTACTATATTTTAACAATAGTCATTGAGACTGTCACTGCTATTAAATTGGTCTTAGTTCTTTGTTTTTTCTTCAAATTTAAAATTATAAACATATTATACAAATAAATAAAAATTGAGTAATCATCTATATTTCGACTTAGCTCTATCTCAATATTATTTTGTGGCAACAGTGGCCGTCAAAGTCAGATTTTTTATTGTGTTAGTAAAAAACCAACAATATATTTTTTCCATACAAAAACGCTCAAATAGCAATGTCTCGCATTCGCGTGAATGTACATATTAATAAATAAAAGCAAAAAAGAATGAGGTGTGGTTTCTAAACAATTGTTTGTAAAAACTGGCACCATGCTTTATGTTTATGAGTGCCAAGAATGCATTTCTTTTATCAGACAGTATACATATTCATATATGGTAAAATTTCTTTATATGTATTGCTATAAAGAGTCGTTACACGGTTTGTGTTAGTGTATTAGTGGGAAAATTGTGACAAGCTATATTCTTGATAAGTTATAATAAACGCGGCGGTTTCGATTGCTGAGGTGACAGAGTTTCTGGATGTCGTTTTGGTGAACTTTTGTTGATGGTTGCATTATATTATATTAGTATTTTTTATTTTAAGTGTTCTATAACTCCAATTCATAATTTATAATGCATATTTCATAAAGAAATCGAATATTTCTAAGTCTTTTTTGTGTATATTTCGCGCTACCTAGTGGGTCCAAGTGGTATTTAAGGTAAGTAGTCTACTTGGTTACATACATGGACTAAATTTCATCAAAATCGTTCCTGTTATGGAAGTTTTTGTACTGCATTTCGGCTGTGGCTATGAAACTATTGAACCGATTTGCCTGAACTTGAATAGTAACCGATTCAGGGCTACTACTGACCGATTTACACCAAAACTAATACTGTGTAATGTTTAGTTTGGTCGGATAGTTGATTTCAACGGACACACAGACAGACGGACATGTCTCTGTAAACTTTTCTATTCGTAACATTTCTGAAAATACAAATATATACATTTTTCTTCAAGAAGGAATATTAAAGAAATTACAAACGGAATGATAAACTTATATATACCCTTTACATTAAAAGTGAAGGGTATAAAAAGCAGGATAGCTCAAACCTACAGTTAGGAGAAAAGGTGGTACTATCGCTCCTTTTTCTTTACTTCTTATATTTTTCGGACTTAGCATTATAATCAATTTTTTAGCCACAAAAGCAACGAAAAATGGTTGCAATTGAACAGCCCTATTTAGTCAACCAATATAATCATGGAAGGTGTAAACTTTCTCGATAACGGTATGAACAATTACCGCATACGGGTTCGGGGAAAAAAGTGATATTGGGCATTATTTACAAATGCTTTCGACGCAGGTATGCTAAATGCGTGCAGGCTACATTGTGTTTGTCGGAAATATGAAAAAAACCACAACTGCCGCAAGCAGATGTATGTGAGCCAATAATGGTGGAATAAAATCTTCAAAATACTGGGAAAATGCTGACTTCTGGAGCATGAGTGGGGATTAGGTATGATCGCATCCATCATTTAGTCGGAACGTATCTTTTCGTCATTATTGTGCCCCTACGATGGCAAAAACATGAATACGGATCTTTGAAGTGGCCGGCGCAGTTACAACCCGCTCCTTGCTTCCAGGACTAGTACAATAGAGCAGCTCAAGATAAATGAAAAGACGTAAAGGTTAAATAATTTATAACTTTAATTAAATGAGTAAAAAAATATAAATTCACTTTTTATTTAGGGTAAAATATTTTTTTTTATATATAAAACATTGTCATATTAGAAACTCTTGAAGGACTGTTGGGTATTATATCATTTACATTATGCACCGTGTGCAAAGCAAATGTGTTTACAAACCACGTTTAACGTCTAAATCTATATATAATAGACCGGTGTTTTTGGCTTTTCGTACTGACATAGAAAAAATATCCGGCAAAACGCAAAAATATTTACTTTTTTAATATTTTCTGGACCAATTGTTGCTTTTTCTAAATAAAAACTTAAGTCGAAAGCGTAATCTATAAGCTGGCTCTCACTACAATTATTGTACTGTCGTCACTTTTTTGGATATTTAAATACCCATTAGGCAGGAATGGGTTGAGAAGGTATTTTTTTAATAAAGATTATTTATGTGTGTTTGTTATATAGTTTACATGGTATATATATATATATATATATATATATATATATATGGCTCTCAACCCAGGACTTGGTTATTTTGTCATAAGGTACTAAATTTTCTTTTTCGACTCTTGTATAGTGTGGCCGCAATATACTGTTGTCATCGGTGTACCTACTCCGAATACCCCAGCACTTTCACCAACATCGGAATACAGGTAAGAATGAATTAAGAACCTCTAATGTAAATGCACATCACATGAGATAGTTCCAATTGCAAGAGCAGAGGTAATGCAATGTTGGGATGCATGAACGAGAACAACTTCTTTTCCTTAAACACTGGACATAGACCGACGTTTATTAACAGAATAAGGGAGGAAGTTACCGATGTGACAGTGTGTTCGCATACCGTGCGAGGATACGGTAGAGTTAGGCTGAATGACTTACCACGAACATTAGGATTAGCTTTGGGGGGTGTTGTTCACTCCGGAGCAGGCTTTGCCCGAGGGATGAGCGCTGGATGACGCGACAGTTGCTTAAAGAGAAACAAGGAGGCGCTACAATTGAGCCCATCGGAGGAAATTTCTGGTATACTGGGATTAGTATAAGGCGAAACTGCCAATACGAAGCGCGATTCTGCATAGCATTTGTGAACGATGCATCTTATCTAAAATCCATACGCAACCTGAAACTCTCATCAACTTGGACGTGCGGCGGGGCGGAAAGAAACATAAATGTTGGAATTACTGGTGAGGTCGCACTTCCAAACGCGAATTGTGTACACCGTGGGAGATACACGGAAGTGAAACCGCATCAGCCTTTGTCGTGACTAATGAGATGGTGAATCGGGCAATAAGGATCTTTTCGCCGTATAGAGCGGCGTGGCGAGATGAAATTTTCCCGGCACTGCTGCGGAAAAGAATCAATCTGATATGTAGCAGGATGGCTCACACATTTACCACCTGAATAAAGTATGCGTACATCCCAATGGTGTGGAGAGAGGCAACGGTTGTTTTTTTACCAAAGCCAGATAAGGATAGCTACACAGAACCAGTATCTTACAGACCGAAAAGTTTGACTTCATTTGTACTGAAAACACTAGAAAAGATAGTGGACACAGTAAAAAAGGAGAAGATGCCCAAGGAAGCAAGAAGGTTTAAACAACACGTTCACAATAGGAGCAGGTCGGTCGAGACGGCTTTACAGCAGGGTTTTTATAACATTGAAAGAACCGTTGATTTGGGTATTTGTGGATATGCATATGCGTAGAAACAGATGGATAAACTTCGAGGTTAACGATTTGAGGGTCAGGGTAAGTGCGGCATATTGTCGCACCACCCAGAAACCAGCCCAGAGCGCTGGTTGAGTAGGCGAAAGTGGCACCCAACATATCATATGACTGGAAGAGACAACGCATACCGAGTGTCAACCCGAAGAAGACACAATTTGCATGTTCAGAAGGGAACGGAAGATTCCTGTGTTTAAATTTCCTGGGTTAAATATCTGGGGGTCATGCTTGATTGGAGAGTATCCTGCAAGAACCGTAAATAGAATAGGGCTCAAAGCGTGTGAGCCTTTTGCAAAAGATCGCTTGTCTCTAAATATGGTGTAAACCAGAGCATAACACATAACACATGAGCGTAATGCGACCAATTCTAAAGTACGCATATTTATGGTCGGGTAGCGGAACGTTCTTCAATGCAAGGATAAGATAAACTCTTACGAATACCGTGCTGATTTACCAATAATATGACACCAGCACATCAGGGAATAATAGAAAGCGAAGGCCAAATGCTACTGTGGGTAGGATCACCATCGTACTCTGGAGTGATCGGAACCGAGAAAATCTTAGGAGTTACTGGAGCTGAACAGGCCAACAATCAGGAAACTGGATGGCATAATAACCGGTCACATGGAGATAAGGTCCCATCTCGGTCGCATGGAACTCATGGAGGATATCACGTGTAGGGCATGAGGCGACGTAAGACTGAAACACTATTTATGTCATAGTCAAGCTTTGGATCAGATTAGAAGAAAACTTTTTCCGAGGACCTGGGGAGCCTTAGGGCTCGAATTGGAGGGACCTTAGGGAATACATGGTCCTGACTGGGTTCTTGGAGTGACCGGTTTTATGAGATATGTTTTTGCAGTAGGTACCGCCGGGTTAATATCGTACAGAGACATAATGCTGCCTATAATAATTCAGAATGTAAAGCAAACTCCCTCTTTTTACTTATTTTTCTATTATGTGAAATTTGACATATGTACATTTTTAATTAAATTTTAGAAAATTTCAAATATATGTAGAGCTAGAAGAGGTGCATAGGAGGTTATTCATAATATAAAGATTATCCTACATACGAGTACATTGATTAACTTTTTATTCTTGTGTAACTAATGAACAACTACAGGAATTCTATTGCCTTTTAGTATTTATTTATCGTATGAAATTTATTGCTTGAGCAAATATCTGGCTGTGAAATGCACTAGACGAAAAAGATAAACGACAGATTTTTAAAATATTTTAATCCACTGAATGTATCTCTTTAGATATTTAACTAAATGTGCATTAGTGTGTGCCAAACAGCCATTAATTCTCCATGAAGTTGGAGATTCATTGCAAAAAAAGTACGCCAGAAGCAAAAGTTAATAAAAAAATCTACAAACATTAGCAGCATGCAAAATAATCCATTGAATAGTTTTCAAAATGTTTAACATATTTTTATGGCAATTTTTCATTCTACAGAGAAATGCAAAAAATTTAAATAAGTAATTTTGTTAAAATGTTAAAAAAAAGCGTAGCTGTAGTAAGTGGCAAAAATTTATTTTTTTCATCTAGATTTTTCTTTTGTAGAATTAAAACGATGGTTAAGCATGCAGCATTGGGTATTTTGGGCATTCAAATCGACCCTGTTCGCGTGACCACATTCCGATTTTCGCGTGAGGTCACCTGCTTGCGAGTCATTCATATTCTGCCGCGTCGCCGCGATCATAGTTGATCTCGGCCTACGATCAAATGAATATGAATGGCAGATACTGCTGTCATCTGCGAAAAAGTGGATAGTGTTGGAAGTGACATAGAAGGTCATTAAGAAAAGTAGGAAATATGGTAGGAGAAAGAATGGAGCCTTGTGGTACCCCTGAATTAATATTGAACTCGTTAGATGAGATCCCGTCTATAACAACTCTTATAGCGCGAGAGGAAGGCTAATAAGTCTCCCGTGGAACGTCCTCCACGGAAGCCATATTGCCGGTCGTTAAGTAAGCTATTGGTCTCCAAATACTTCATAATATGGAAATTCAGCATACTCTCCATTACTTTAGAAATGGTAGAGCATATTGCGATTGGGCGATAATTTTCAGGGATGCTTGCCTCTCCCTTCTTGGGGATCGGCGTAACTTTGCAGCACGACGGAAATTCGCCTGCATGGTATAGGATGCTGAAAAGGATTGCCAGAGGACGCGATAACGTCGAAGAGCACTGCTTCAAGACCAATGCCGGAATTCCTTCCGGGCCAGGAGACTTATTTATGTTAAAACCCTTTTAACTGCACGAGCCCGAAAGTATATATTTGGCATACTTACGGATACACGCTCGGTTGCGGCCAGGGGTTGATTGATTTCCGGCAGGTGAGAATTTTCTGCAAACATTCAGCTAGGAGGTTAGCCTTTTCAACTGGGTCAGTGAATATTTAATCATCCTTTAAAAGAGGCGGAATAGAAGAACTAGCATTTCCCTTAACTATTTTAACGAATGATCAAAACCTTTTACTTCCCCTTCGGGCAGTAAGAACTTTGACGCGAAGACGCTGCTCGCCCTTTTGCGCATGATATCAGTATCTACGTTTTTATCATTCCCGCTGATACTAAATGCTTCCTCTCTGGATCTGAATGCAAGTCTGCACGTCTGATTAAACCAAGACTTTTGGGGTGGGCCTAATCGAAATTTACTTCGATGGTATGAACGTTTTAATACCAAGCAATATTATATTTTGAACCATTTCAGCCATGGCATTGACATCATTGTCAAGGAAGCAGAGCCTCCAATTGAAATTCCGAAAGAAATCGTAGAGCTCAGCCCAACGCGCCTTTTCGTAAATATATATTTCAAACGTTTCGTAGCTAGCGGTGAAACGCCTCGAAGTTCCGCAAACGAAAAGGGGCAGAAATGGCAATGATCTGAATTACCGAGAGGTGCGCTAATATTCAGTTCATAATTGTCAGAGTGTGAAGTGAGAAAAAGGTGGAGTGTATTGTGTTGGTGCCTGTCAACACACGGAATATGTGTTGGTTCATTCACTAATTGCGCAAGGTGATTGTGCGCTGCGAATAGCCTTCTGGAGTTGTATGGCTGGAGTTGTATGGCTCTAATGGCGGAGCCACGATAAATTATGTACATTGAAATCACCAGCAATAACGATTTCACTGTTCGGGTAATTTTCTAGGATCTCCGATATAGTATCGGAAAGGGCATCGAAGTTCTGTATAGTTTTCTCCCTTTCCGTGTTTGGAAACCCGAAATGCAGAAGATGTGCCCTGATTTTGAATTTAAGCCAAAGACAGCTAAATTCGGGATCATGCGTGCATGTAGATTGCTGGCACTGGTACAAAACTTCATTACGTATATATTGCAAGGGCCCTGTGTAGATGGAAAAGAGATAGGAGGTGATACCAGACAGACACGTGGGTTTCAGTTAAGGCAAAAACATCCGGCCGATGGAGACAAACGTGAGCATAGACAGAGAAGAAGTTTGCCCTTAGTCAATTCTGAATCGGCCTGATCCGGTCACCGTGACCCGAAGTGACAGCGCTGGTTGGTAGTGTCACACTGATTTGTATTTTCTCGACCGTCACTAGCATAGCGGTTTGCACTCTTTTTTTCTTTATCGTTTTAATTTTTATTGTTATTGTTTTCCGTATTATATTTCAGTATATTGTTTTCTTTTTTTTTAGGTACATATATTTAGTTGTTTGTTTTATTATTTTTTTAATTTTGTATATTAAGGCTTTTCTTTTTTGTTTTAAATTTATTTGTTGAATTTTTGGAATGTCTTTGTTTAATTATCCGTTTTTTAAATTTTTTTTTTGCGACACAGAGGAAAACGACGGACGATCAAACACACGGATCTCATCCAAACTGGATGAGATTAAGTCTGGGAATAGAAAATTCTTTTAGAGTTACGCTCTCAACTTCCTCATAGAAACTTCTAAAATTCGTGGAATTCAAAAACTGAAAAGCATTCCTTTGCTATATTACACAAATTTGCCATGAATGGTTCAAAGCACTTCCTCACGATGTAATGGAACAAATTCCATAATAAATCCTACGCCAACGTCAGGACTAAGATAAGTTGGAGTGTGTGTGTAATAAAGAAATATTTTTTATTTATATTAAATGCTCTATGTAGATTTAAAAAATGTTATTAATTAACAATTGTTTTATATTATATAATTTTGTTAGTTTTGATTTTCTGAAGATGCCACTCAAAGGCGTTGCTCTTTTATATAATAATTCGTTATGCTCAAAGAATATTTATTTGGTTACCTTATTTATGAATTTATTTTTTATGTCGTCAAACAATTAATATTAATTTTTTTTATTAATTGCTCTTCAATGCGTTGCGAAAAAAAATGACATGTACCGTGGACCAAATAAAAAAATCACAGATGTACACTCATAAGACGTTTTTCTCTCTATGTATTTTTTAGGTAAAGATTTTAATCCATACACACAATATTATCGCAATGGTTAATTAATATTTTATTGTATTTCCACTATTCGTATAGTTCCCTCCATTAAAACAGATTAGCTGTGCTGTTGGAGGCTAAAACCTGCTTGGTTTATTAAACGGAAAACGGAAATTAAGAATTACTTTGTGCGTTAAAAATTCTCATGCATCGATCAAATTTGAAGAGGAATAATAATGTACAGCAACAAAAATAAAAAGATTTTACATAGCAATTGGTCAGCACTAAGCACTTGTTGACATTTTTCTTAAACCCTTTAAGCCTTAGTTCTTTCTTAGTTAATTCTCAAAGAATTTTTAGTAGGTTCCGTCGGCAGGGTGAAGGTAAATGACGATCCTAGCCCACTTGGCTGCAATTAATTATGGTCCAATTTTTATGGCCCTATTGTGAAAAAACCCTCACGTGGTGTAGTGATACAGACCAGGCCCTCTGCTAGGAATCGAACCTAGAACCATCAACTGATAAACTAGCACATTAATCTCTAGACAACCGGGGCAACATAGCTTTATATAACCATGTAAAAAAAACGTTTTGCTTTTCAAAATTTGGTGGAAGGTCTACTGATGAGCTGGTACAGGGTTATCCATTTTCCGGTATCAAAAGTACGTACGAAATACAATGTCATTCAAATGACCGCATCTATATCGGTTGCAGCAGTCGATCTTGTTGGCTACTTTTTCGCACATTTTGGGCGGCATCTCGGTGATAACTGAAAAAATTTTGGTTTTCAAGGGCCCCAACGTCGGGAGCGTATCCACGGTATTTGACGTAGTCCCAAACGGCATCAAATCGCATGATCCTGGTGACCAATTGGCGTCGCTAAAACAAAATTACACGTTCCGGAAACTGATCTTGCAGTAAAGGCAAAATCGAACGTGTTGTTGCACCGTTTTGTTGAAACCACACATCGTCCAGTTCATGCGATCACAGAGCTCTGAATTGTCGGTAACGGTTCCTCCGATTATCCGCCACACCACGCCTGACCACATCAAATTTCTTTATAATCATGTCCATTCCTTGCACAGTAGTATAACACTTCATAAGGGTGCCTCCGTAGTCTAGTGCATGAGCATTAGTCTTATCAATATGGAGGTGCGGGTTCGATTCCAGATTAGACCCTAAGTGTTTCCACAGACAAGCTTAAGAGCTTCGTAGAGTTTGTATTGTCTTTAAAAAAAAAAAAAAAAAAAAAAAAAAAATATTCCTAACGTAAATTGGGTCAATTCCGCTAACTACACTGAACTTAACCGTTTGTTATCTAATGTTAGTTGGGATTTTATGCTAGCTGATGATAACTTTGATAACATTATATCAACCTTTTATAATATTCTGCATTATATTATTAGTATTACTGTTCCAAAAATTAAAATATACAACAATAAAGGGCCACAATCAATGCTTACGTAATGCTAAAAATAAGAAAAATAAATTTTTCGTTAAATATAATAGAACTGGTTCAGCTGATGATTTTCGGAAATATACTATAGCAAGATCTGAATACAACACTGCTAACAAACTTGCATACAATAACTACATAAATCGTATTAAACGCAATATAAGAACAAATCCAAAATCTTTTTACAAATTCATAAATTCCAAGCGCAGCTCTTCAGGTTATCCAAAGCATTTGAAATATGGTTCCGTATCAGCTGACGACGAGGTCTCAGCTCTGCTCAGGTCTGCAATATATTTGCAGACTTTTTTTCAACAACTTATTCTACCAAGTCTTATAATAACTCAACATCCCATCCTTACGCTACAACTCATTCTTGTGGGATTTACTTTCCATTTATAAATATTGAATTAAATTTGCTGAAAAACACGTTTTTTCCTGGTCCTGATGGTATACCAAGCTGTATCCTTAAAAACTGCGCTGCATCACTATCCGCACCTCTTACTGTATTATATAACAAATCTATTGAATCATGTTATTTGCCATCAGTGTGGAAAAAATCGTATATAGTTCTTTTATTAAAAAATGGCAGTAAAGCGGATGTATCTAATTACCGTGGTATCGCTAAAATTAATGGAATTCCAAAACTCCTTGAAAAGATTCTTCCCACTACCTATATCATCAAATTTCATGCCTTCTATCACCATGTCAACATGGCTTTCGTAAGCTCCGTTCAACTACAACGAATGTTCTGGAACTTACCACTATTGTCAATGAAGGTTTCACAAATAAAATGCAAACTGATGTGATATACACTGATTTTAGTAAGGCGTTCGATAAAGTTAACCACAATCTTTTATTGCACAAATTATCACTTATGGGCTTTAGTTACTCTGCTTTAGAATGGTTAAGCTCTTATCTATCACAAAGAACTCAACAAGTAAAATTTGGAAATGTTACATCAAAAACCATACAAGTACATTCTGGTGTCCCTCAAGGCAGTCACTTGGGTCCAATTCTGTTCACTTTATTCATCAATGATCTTCCTACTGTTGTTTTGCATTCTAAAGTACTGATGTATGCCGATGATGTCAAAATTTTTAATTCTTTTAGTGATATTAATGGACATAATTCACTGAGTGCTGATTTTCAGAATTTTTATCAATGGTGCAGATTTAATTTATTGGAACTAAATATAAAGAAATGCAAACACATGTAATTTTTCAGACACAATCGGATTGAAACTTCCCATTATATTGATGTTGATATTTTAACTAAAGTTGAAACCATTTTAGTTCTTGGCATATTATTGGATCATAGGCTTAACTTTTGTGATCACATCTCTACAATGGTCAATAAAGCCTATGGGGTTCTTGGATTCATGAAACGGTGGTCTAAGGAATTTCTAGACCTTTATATTACAAAACTTTTATACACATCCCTCGTCCGGCCAATTCTTGAGTATGGTTCAACTGTTTGGGATCCCTGTTACTCTATTCATATTAATAGTTTTGAATCGGTACAAAAACAGTTTTTAATTTTCTGTCTGCGTGGTCTTGGCTGGAATTCGTATGTCTTGCCGCCGTATCATAGCAGACTTGCTTTAATAAAATTGCCAACGCTAAAAAGTCGACGGACGATGCTGAGCGCACTATTTATCATGGGTCTAATTCGTGGAGATGTTGACTCGGAGTTCCTTCTTGGTCTGTTAAACTTCAACGTTCCTGTAAGACCTACCCGCAATTGCGAACTCTTGGCATTGAAATATCACCGCACTGTATATGCTACTAATGATTCTTTTCGCCGTTCATGTATCAACTTTAATAAATGCTACCACGTTACGGACATATCTGAGAGTAATGACGTTCGAAAAAGAAGTCATACTTTATTTCTAAATTGCTAAATTAACTATTTTTTATACTGTTTTACTTATTCGCATTTAGTCAGTAAGGATGTAAAAATCTATTGACCTAATATATAAATAAATAATTAAATATATCAGAGGCGCTTCAACACTGCGATAAACAAAAAAAAACGCACAAAAGCAGAGTTATAAGATAGTGAAGCTTCACCTCCTATCATCTCTCTCACTTTCTAGTTCCAGCACAATGTATCGAATGTATAGGGTTCATCTCCTGAGTGCTGGTCCAAGATAAAAAAGTGACAAGTGGTTATTGTAGAAAGTTTAACATCTGGACTTGTTGTAAAAACCCCAAAATGTATTGTCATTATAGCGTTAACGCAAAAGAAATCTAAAGTAAATATAAAAAATAATATTTAACAAATGTACCATTATTCAAAGTAATTAAAGCGGAAAAGTTAAAGAAGTTTTTGTGTTTATTCTTATTGTCGAAATGAAAAGAAAGGAAATTGCTTTTGTTTTAGAAATGTTTCTTTTATTTTCAACGTGTGCATAAGCATTTTTAAATATGCAAATTTTAAGAAATGAAAAATAGAAAGTTTCAAATATTCTGTTCATATAAATCATTAAAATTCAAAAGCATTTAAGATTTAATTATAGAGCTACGCGGCAGGTAAGTACAAGTATAGCAAACAATTATAAGAATATCCGCCAAAGAATTTTATCGTTGGTATGAAATACTTTACTTTCAAGTAACTGTGAAATTGTAATTAACATGTTGTTAATATTTTAGTTAGTATTTTCTTAACTTAATTTAAAACTTTGTAGGTCTTCAATTCTTCTGTGTTATTTCAATTAAAAAAAAATTTTTTTTGCTGGATTGTAATTTAACTGGATCACATTTCCATTGTCGGTTTAATAAATACTCTACTCAATAGTGAGTGATTAATGGTTGTGGCGATGTTTTAATATTCTTATCATAATTAGAAGTTTCAGATATTGGAAGTAGGTACATGACGAAAAAAAGAATAGAAAATAGTAATGAATAATAATTTTGTTTTTGTTGGTTCATTGAATAGCAAATTTGAAAGGGTTTTGAATATTTCGAGTGGAGGTTCACAAGTACAATTTTAATTGTGCTTCGTGATGATGTTGGTATAAGTACAGGGTCAAGTTCAAGTTTCTATTCCACGTGCTAATTGAGTAAGCCTTTAGAATGAAAATTTATTTTGTTACCCAAATTATATTTGTATGTATTGCTCAATTCACAAGCTCAGTCGTATAATTTATCGTCAACAGGCATATTTGTAAATTTATTTCGTAAAATAAAAACAGGTACATATGAAAATCTAAATTTGATACGAATTAGTTTTTAAATTTTTCACGATAATATTTTGATTCAAATAATTTTAAAATTGTATTGAAATGTATTAAATATATATTTGTCTTTAAAAAGAATTTAAAATCTGGTATTAGTTGACACATATTTGATAGATTTTTACAAAAAGAATAAAATAATGTAATATTTCCACACCTGCCGTCAAGAAATTTGTTTGCACTCGCGATAATCTGACCACCCCAAAAAAAGAACACTTGTCCATTGTCTACTATAAAATCTGCAAAGCTCGAAACAAATTTGGTAGGTTTTCAGTGCGTTTTATCTAAACAGTGCTGAAATATAAATGAAGAGCATCGTTGCCAACTCGACAGATATAAGAAGGCTAGATTTGAAACAAAAAGTGGCTAAATATGGCTAGATTTTTAAAATTATTAAAACTGTGGAGGTAAACCACACCAAGTCACATTTTTTTCAAAATACGTTTTTAATACTGTTGGAGTCAGCATTTGTTTGCTCTATCAGTGGGTAAATTGCAATAAGTTCTATATAATGTAGTTTATTAATTGATTGAGATATATAGAAAACGGTATAGAACAGTACCAATTCCATCATGGGAGGTAAGGAACATCATTTTAATTATTAACTGTAATATTATATGACGTAATTTTATTGTAGACTAGTTGACCCCGCTACGCGTTGCTGTAGCTGTTATAATAGTTTTATTTTAAGAAATGTATATGCCTCTATATAGTGGTCTTCTCTTTGAAAAAATATATAGTCTATCTAGATGGAGACCTCCCCTCCCTACCTTCCGAGTACCTACCTGTATTCCCAATTTCAGCTCTCTGGCTCTATGAAGAGTGAGCACCCACACAGCAAATGGGAGTACCACATATGCCGTATATCGACTTTCAGCTCTGTAGCTATAGTGAAAATGCCCGTAGCAAAAAAATTTACTATGAAATCATTCAGCCCAAAACGGGAAACTTTGCAACGTGCCGTTACAAATGCCCTTACCTAATACTCCTATTAAAATATAGTGTGTTACAACTAGCATATTAGAGCGTAGAAATTACCAGTTTTAATGTATATTTGGTCGATTGTAAGAGCTCCGGAATACATCTTACAATCGTACAAACCGTATTTAGAATTAGCCGGATACGGTGACTCCCGAATATTCCTCGTATTCGTTCTGAAATAGTTTTACCGATTGTAAGAGCTCCCGAATACGTCGTACACTCGTATTATCCGCATTTAAAAGTATTATTGCCGATTGTAAGAGCTTCCGAATACATGTTACACTCGTACTCGCCGTTGAGCTGTGTATAAGGCACAAACACATATACATACATATGTACATACATACATACATATATACATTCAAACGTGCATACAATCATGTCATTTTTATATATAAAATGTGTGTGTTAGTGCCTTATAGACAGCTAAAAATCTGAACCGATTTTCTTTAAATTTTCACAGTATCTCTCTGTACAACTAGAAGGAGCTATAGGCTACATAAATTTAAACAAATCATCAAATCATTTGAAGTTATCATAGAGATCGGAAAGAGCTGGTCCGAAAGACCAGATCAAACAATTGAGTAAAAATTCGCCACTACTAAACGACTATCCGGCAATTCAGACGAATAAGGTAAATAAAGTGTGCCAGTGAAGGGTATCTAAGATTCGGCACAGCCGAATATAGCACTCTGACTTGTTTTAAATAAAACTATTATAACAGCTTCAGCAACATGGCGGATTCACCTAGTAGTTAATAAAAATAAATTATAAATATTATTTAGTATTATCAGCGATGTTCACGACAGCCTTTTAGGATTTTATATCTCAGAAACATTCATTAGATCGTTTAGAACCGCCAACTGTGCAAATATTAACAGCTTAAAAATAACTAATGTTTGACCTTGTACAATGAATAACATGCTTGAAAAACCAATAATTTTAACTTTACTAAATTATATTATTCTATCGCGCCAAAAAAAGAAATATATACACAAGGGTGTCGATTATCCTTTTGCGATAATGTGAGATTAAAAAAGAAAAATTTTCTATTTCGTTTTCATAAGAACTTTTCACAATATCTCATCACAATTGCGTACGAGTAGATTGCGATTACTATTTAAGTAATGACTAAATGTTTCATTCTAGTTGTAGCCGTGAAACTCTTGTATTTATTTTATTCAACATCAAATATCAAAATAAAATAATATAAATGAAAATAGAATATGTCTGTATTAATTATTTTAAAGGATTTATCATACGAAATTCGGCAATATTATTTTTTACCAAAAATCAATTAACTGCTGCAGCTTTACAACTAGATTTGCTTTGGACTGAGAATAAACTTCCGTTTGAATCCTTGTACTTCCAAATTTAAGATACTCGTAGCATTTTGCTCGCGTTTTAAATTATTCGCTGTTCATATTTCTTCTAGTTTTCGTTCCTCAAATTCGAAAACTGCTTCTAAACTCTACTTTTGAAAAGTTATTATCGCCAGAGGAGAAAGCTGTCTGGAATTCATTTCGATAAATTGTTTCTATTTTTTTGGGAAACATCAGATGTCCAAAATTACAAAGAAATCGGTCGTGATTTGATTGAAACCTATTCAAAAATTGGTAAATATTAATTAAATTAATTTTTTTATTAATGTTTGCTTATTTTTCGAAATTTCTAATTTTAGATATAAAAATGTCACTAAAAATACATTTCTTGCATACGCATATGGACTTTTTTCCGGAAAATTTAGTTGCCATAAGCGACGAGCATGGTTAACGATTTCATCAACAACTTAAGACCATGGAGCAACGTTATCAGGACTATGAAATGAAAGTATAGTGGGAGATTTTATTTGGTTCCTCATTAGAGAATCAAATTATCAAAATCACAAGAGACTAAACAAAAGTCGAAATTATTTTTAAATTATGCTTTGGGCATCCTTTTGATTAAAATATAACTAGTTGTTAACTTTGTTTACTAGCAAATATCTATTAAATGCTAAAAAAAATTAAGTGGTCTTTAAATTTATGATAGTGCCAGTAAAAAAATAGTGCTTTTCTAAAGTAGGTACTTTCACTTAATCGGCAATAAAACACACATTTATCCATGGATTTTCATGAAATAAAGTTTATTTTATTTCTATTACATTCACCTCTAAGATGAAAAAGTAAAACTGGTAACTATTTTGTGCTTTAAATATTTTATGAATTCAAAAATTTGGTAATTTTTCCAAAAAAAAATTTTTTTTTGATTTTTTCATCAATAAAGCCAAAACTTATTTCTAAATACAAAAATTTTAGTAACAAAACTTAAAGCTGGTGTAATTTAAAATGTTTTGGCGTTTTTCAAAAGTTACGACCAGATGTAGGGAGCAGCCGCTTCAAAAAACCTCAATTTTAGAAAAAAAAATTTTTTACATAAACCTTACCATAGAATTTGAAATAATGATGATTTTGTAGTTAGGTGACCACAACGGATTAAAAAAAAAATAGTGGTTATCAAAGAAAAAAAATGTTTTCCTAATTTGTTGCATAGTGTTATAGGATTGAATTTAATTTTTTTTTTTTTATCTGGGACCAGCACTCAGGAGATGACTCCTACACTACGAAGCATTGTGCTGGAACTAAAGGAAAGGGATAGTAGGAGAAACGACAGGAGGTGAAGCTTAATTAATTATTTTACAGCTCTGCTTTTGCACGTTCTTTGTTTATACTCGTAGCAGTGCTGAAGCATCGGTTCAGTAGCCATTTTTATTATTATTTTACTTCGCTGGTACTACACAATACCGACGAAGGAGGGCGTTCTGATGCGATTGTGGATTGCTATCAGCTGAAGCCGGTATTGTTCAGTGACCAGTGACTATGCCTCCGCCACTGAAACCTTCCGACAACAACTGACACACAAAGACACACTAATGCACTTCAGACAAATGCGAGATGTTTATTTTTATTTTAAAATTTTAGTCTGTAACTGGGGTTGAACCCAGGTCTGTTTTTGGATTTCTAGTCAACGTACAGAGTAACATTCATCCTGCCTTCGCCACGAACAATACAATGGAAATACTATGAACTCGCGGTAATATGACCTAATTAAAACCAACCGAGATTATTTTTGCGAAATTGTTCATATTTTTCCCATAAAAATAGTTTTTTTGTTAAATTTTTTTGTTTGTTGTTTACTGGATTAAAAAAAATAATTGATTTTTGAAACAGAAAGAACAACTTAAAATTATTATGCCATAATTCATTGATTTTCTTTTGCTGCTTTTTTTTGGTGTAGAAAATGTTGATAGGCAACAGAATACACTAGGAAAATCCCCATATTGTCATGCCATCATCATTTAACAACTACCCTCTTGAATCAAGGTTACAGATTTAACCATTTTCCTGATAGTTTTAGGCCGAATATTTTATATAACTCTAATATTACTTTTATTTCGATGATATCTTATACGAGTATATAAAAATGACATGTTTGTATGGATGTATGTATATATGTGTGTTTGTGCTTTATATACAGCTCAGCGGCTGAACCGATTTTGTTGAAATTTTTACAGTATCTCATTGGAAGGAACTACATGTAGGCTATATAAATTTCAAAAATTCCAACATATTTATATTAGTATATTTTGAGAACGGTTGAAGTAAAAGTTTCTGAATATGGACAAATGTCTTTGTTGTTAAAATAAATCATCAGTCAAAAACTGTATGAGATTGATAAAGATTGATAGTAAATTTTTTTTCCAATGGCACTATAGCTACTGAGCTATTCGCGTCTCCGGAACTAACTAAACGATTTTAAAATAGATACATAAGCCATATACATTTTTTTTAAATTAAACTATTATAAGTACTATTATAAGCTACAGCAACGCTTGGCGGGGTCAGCTAATACATACATACAAACATGTAATTTTTTTTATATAAGAGAAATTATATGTAACAAGAATTTTATGAATTTTAAGGGCACAAAGCCACAGGGTCTTCCAGTGATAACTGTAGTAGCTTATTTTTCTTATAAAGATCCTACATTTTCGCCCATGAAAGCTAGTAGCCATATTGCATTTTTTCTATTTGTCAATGTCGAATATCAAACATTAAAAGTTATTACCAAGCAAACTGTCCATATTCGTATATTTGAAACACGGAACAGTCAAGGAAAGTCATTGAAAATTATTTAGCTGCAAAGTGACGAATGTGAAGTGAAAAAAACAGTTGTCGGAAAAATCTTATTAAAAACTGCATAAAAACAATTCGAAAACTTTCGCTTTCAGTGACGCGCTGATTTTCTGTTCACAATTTTCTTTCTCCTCAAAAGTACCAATTTGCATATTGTATAGTTTTTCATGGTAGGGACGATATGGAGAGAAATATGTCTTCTGAAACTGGAAAAATGTGCTCGGTCTATCGAATATCGCACTGATTTCCGTGAGTATTGTTATTGAATATAAGTACATATGTGTACATTTACGCCGTTAGGAATCTTAGCTTCAACTTGATGTATCCAATAGATCTTTCTAGGTTTTTCCTTTGCTTATTTCGATACGTCATAACTTTTTATTATTCTCAGGAATATTTTTACCGTATGAATGCGTCCTACAGAGCAATGTGTTGTGGAAATTAAATTTCCAACATTCCTCAATCGCAACATTTACAAACATAAATCTCGTGTTCCTCACTATGTTCTCATAATTTTGTCAATTTTACTATTTTGCTGCCGTAAATGATGATGTTGTGCTTGTAGTTCATAGTGATTTTCAAAATGAAACAAGGAAACTGCAACCATAAATTTTTTAGAATTGAACGCCTCCGCCCTGCCACATTGGCAACCAACGAAAGCAACCGTTCATTACAACAGCGAAAAAAGCAGTCTTCGAATAATTCTCTAATGTACGATTTAGTCACAAAGTTAAAACAAATTTTCGCGTATAAATCACCTTTTGCACCATGACCCAACGTGTTGCTACGGCGACACACAACATCAACAACAATTACCGCAAAAGCACCAATAATAACAACAACAACAACCGAACAGAACAAGCAGTAGTAGAACAACAATAATGTTTATGATGTTGTTTCTGATGTCGAAGATGATGAGGATGAAAAACAGTTTTTGGTTCCTGTTGCAGCGGTAGTGATTTCTTTGGGAACAACAATCACACAAAGGTTCTGTCTTGCATATCTAATAACAACTACACATAGTCACTGTCGATCGATTGAAGAGGCAGGAAAAACTGCAGGCATGCAAAACCTTTAATAGTTGAAGTTAAATGATATCAGAAGTGTGCATCTGGGAAGAGTTGTTTTGGTTTTTGTTTTTGGGTTATAGACTTTAGTGATTTTTTTCATTGTCTTGTCTCTATTTCCCAAAACTTAAGGACTGTATTATTCATTCTTCTTGTGTTTCGATTTTCTGCTCTGCCAGTTAAAGCAATGATATTTATTGGAGATTTTAAACGGTTCTAAAATCATATTTTTTTTTTAACTAATAGACAATATTGAGCTGCAAATCATGGTACAAAACTAAAAAAGTCAAAACAAATATCTCAATGGCAAAAAAAGAAGAAAAAAAATCATTAAACAAAAACGGCAGCCCATAGTATTAGCAACTAGTGACACACAAAAGAAGTAAAAAAAAAACATGTTTTATTCCTTTGTACTTCTTGGATCGAAATAGTGCCAGTAGTGTCTTTTGATACACAGCCATAACAATCAATATAGACACTATATATGTATGTACAAGTATCTACGTACATAGTACAGGGTGGGCCAAAAGTCACGCCTGCGTGTACAAATTTAATAACTTTTTTGTTTACTATTATTTTTTATTTATTTGCAAAATTTAACGACCGAGCAACGAACCAATGTGGTAGAATTTTACTTTTACCAGT
This sequence comes from Dexiosoma caninum, assembly GCA_963924685.1. Lineage (NCBI taxonomy): Eukaryota > Metazoa > Arthropoda > Insecta > Diptera > Tachinidae > Dexiosoma > Dexiosoma caninum. The sequence goes on from OZ004725.1 coordinate 57,560,843, forward strand.
TGACTACCATCGAAGATGAATTTGGGCAACACGTTTCTTGGAGTTGTGCGCAGAAAATAACGAGCTTATTAACAATTTAATAATGAGTGATGAAGCTAATTTTCATCTTAATGTATATGTAAATAAACAAAATATGCGATTTTGGGGTACTGCAAACCCCGGAGTTGTTCACCAGCGCCAATTGCACTCGCTCAAGTGCACGGTATGGTGTGGATTGACATCAGACAGAGTTACTGGGCCTTACTTCTTCGAGAATGAAGTTGGTAATGCAGTGACGGTGGGACAGGTATCGTACTATGATTATTAATTTTGTACGACCTGTGGCAGCCAACAAGTGATTCCAGCAGGATGGAGCAACAGCACAGACCGAATTATCTCAAGAAATTCAGAATTTAATTGGCCAGCGCGTTCACCAGACTTAACAGCACCTGATTATTTTCTATGGGGTTATCTCAAAGACCGAGTGTATGTTAACAATCCCCGAACTACAGAGCAGCTAAAGCACAACAGTGAAGCTGGGATCAGGGCAATAGAGCCTGAAACTTTGTATACAGTTATGCAAAACGCCTGTTTAAGAGCCCAATTATTCATCGATGAAAATGGTGGTCATCTCTCGTAATTAAAATTTAGATCGTACAAAGCTAATATTATATTTAAAAAATAAAAAATAATAATAAACAAAAAAGTTATTCAATTTTTACACGCAGGCGTGACTTTTGGCCCAACCTGTACATACATATGAAAAGAGAAAAAGTCAGATTCAAATACATAGTGTAAATTTTACAAAGAATGTTACAAGCAAAAAAGATCTGATTGTTCATCGTAATATGACCAACTTTAAGATGAATTTATAGGCGCTAGAAAACAAGGCGACCCAGGAACTATGGCGCCAAGGTCGAGAAATGAAACAAGGCATTAGAGGTTGGGTTTAGTTTTCATTATGAGAAATTACCACAATATCTTTACCACCAAAATAATTAAAAATTACCTCAAAACTTAACGAAAATATTGCCCAAAATCTGGCGAACAAAACAGTTTAGCAGCGCGTTAAGATTGTTGAAGCCTTTTATACATTGCGTGCACTTCGTGATTTTTTTGGTCGACATAATCGAACAACTGTGTCAAATTTTGAATAAAGCGTTGCCAATACGCCCAATGGATAGTTGAACAGATAGAAGTGAGTGGCGACTTTACAAAGAAAATAATTTTCGTGTGATTTGACACCATTGGACTTCTTTGTTTTGGGATATTTGAAAGAAAAGAGTATATCAATAAGCCAAGAACAATTCAAGAGCTAAAGGATGAGATAATTTGGCACATTGACGAAATTGAACCTCAATTATTTTTCAGAGTCATTGAAAATATCGAGCATCGGGTAGAGGTATGCACCCGAAGCCGTGTGGAGCATTTGACCGATATTTTGTTTCTTACATAATTGTCATCCTTCCTTTTATCATAATAAGAAATATTAAGATAATGCTTATTTATAATTAATATCGTGCGTTTTGGTTGGACCACCCTTTACAATATCAGCCAAAAAAAACTCTTATTTTTTGGAAAGTTTCACGGCCGACCAAAGGGACGCTATGCATAGTTTTCTTTCTTTTTAATTTGGTATCACATACGCCAAAGTATATTTATTCAAGTATATACAAATGTATGTACTTCGTATTTTGTTTGTGCAGAACTATTTTTTATCTGTCAAAAGAATCTGATTAAAATTTAAAGAAAAATGTGAAAAATATTTCTACAAATTAATCAGCGACGTTTCGTTCCAACAAGATAGCGTAACTTGCCATACAGCTCGCGTAGAAATCGCAAAATCAATTTAGTGACAACTTTATTTCTAGAAGTGCTCCTGTTCAACGGCACTCTCGATCGTGCGATTTGACGCCTCTTATGGAGATATGTTAAATCATTGATTTATGCCGACAAACCAGCATCTCTTGAAAAATTAGAAATCAATATTCAAGCCACCATTGTCGCCATTGTAATAATACATATTGTTTTACAATTTTGTGATTATGTTTACAATATTTATTTATTCAGATCCATATGTATATATATTTATATGTTCAAAAGTATTTACAATTTTTAAATTTTTAAAAAAAACACAATGGCGTACTCAAAATTTAAACAAAACTATAAAAAAAAAAATTTTCTAATTTTCTGTTAACAACTTTTGACATTAAAACAATAAAAACACAACAGAGAGTTGCGGGGACCTAATCAAACTCCCAAAAATGTACGAAAACGGCTCAAAAATGTTCGTGTTCTTATTTTTTGATTATCTTTCGGACTTTTACTTAATTTCACACTTTAGCGAATTTTTAATACACCGTTAAATTCGTTTTACTTTCCCTGATTTCAAAGATATTTTTAGAAAATTTATAATTTATTGATGGTTTGAGAAAAGACAAACAGATATACAGTCGAACTTCTCTATAACGTAGAAGTTGGGACCGTCAAATTTCTACGTTATAGAGAAAATTCGTTATAGAGAAACTGCAGAAAATTTTGACTACATTTTTTTATGCAGAAAATATATTTATTAAGACAAAAAAAATTGTTTTTACATGAACACATTAATTTTTTTTTATGAATACATACATACATATGTGACTAAATTGATGCAAAAAATCTATTGCTAAAAACTTCGCAATAGAGAGATTATTTAGTGTGAAAAATTCTATTTAGGTCTTAAAAAATTGTACGTTACGGAGAGAACTTCGCTATAGGGAAGTTCGTTATAGGGAGATCAAAATGTATGAAAATACTCACAAAAATGTTGTGTTCACGAATTTTATTTGTTATAGAGAAGATTTCGTTATAGAGAAGTTCGCTATAGAGAAGTTCGACTGTACGCTGTTGATAACTCTAACCGAAAATTACAGGATTGCTTGCGTAAAATAGTTGTAAATATATCTCAGCTAACATTTCCATGTCGAAGAAGATTCCTCGTACGCGAGCTTATTGTTCTCAGATAAAATATGTAAAAAAGCAATAATTAAAAGAAATAAGTAGATGCTTTTCTTATTGTTAGTAGTCAGACATCGTCAGAAGATTCTTTTAGGAGCTAGCTGGGTTATACGAGTAACTTATTTTGTATACACATATGTATGTATATATACATACATACGTAATAATAAATTTCACATATAATTTTTAAGGGAAAAAAGCACATTTAGAATCATATATATAAGGAGATATTCCCAAAATAAATTCAGTTAATATAATTTATATATTAGTAAAAACATGCTGAAGATAGTAGAGAAAATGCGGGCGGCTACTGTCAGCATGCCGGCTTTGCTCTCTAATTGATATCTGTTTATAATTTGCATATTACAAATAAAAACTACTACTTTTAGTGTTGCACATGTGCAAAAATGTAACAAATGCAAATCTTAATATTTTGTTATAATAGAGTGATAAAATTATTGAAAAGATTGTTAATTGGCCTATTATTTCTCTCGTAATATTATTATCTTTTTGTTGTTTTAATTGAGCGACATTTAACATTATTAGTTGTTTTCCTTATTTTTAACTTGGTAGCGCTGAGTTTAGTACAGACAACCTACGGTTGTATTTTACTACATCAACTTAAAACAAATTTGGAAAAGGTTTCAAGGAATCTGTATGGTAAAACCATGTTTTAAAGATTGTTATTACCATTAACATTAAGTTTTGTATTAAAAACTGTTGTTAACTTCAGGTATGAAAACATTATTACCAAAGAAAATAAATTCACTGTTGGTCTCGTTATTATTTGGGTGGACATTTGCACATGAATATTTTGCTTTTTTTGGAATGTTGAAGTTTCGAATATGAAATGCATTAGTTGAATATATTCTAACTGCAACTTTTGAAATCATGTCAAGTACATTTTGTAGCAGCAAATGCACCAAAAAATGACAACAACAATATGCGCCAATAGGTGGAACGATTTTTTTATATTTGGGCAGATTTTTATTGTTTTGTTTTTTTTTTTTGTAAACAGGCTTGTTTTCTTTGATTTTTCAACTGATAGGAATTTAAGTACTAAATTTCACTAAATGAAATACTCTGTAGAATGAAATCGGTGAAGAGTTTGCAATACGAAGAGCAACAGTTGCAGGGGCAGCAACATAGTTACAAGGAATGAATATAAACAGCAAAATAACAGCATGATTTTTATTTCATTTTATATTTTTTTTTCATGTTATTGTAGTTGTTGTTATTGTTTCGTTTGTTGAATTAATATCTCTCAGCGTGCATGCTCGAGTTCATGACATTATTGTGTCGTCAATGAATTGTGTTTAAATTGCTGTTATTGCAATTTTTATGCTTTTGAATAGCAATAAGCTTTGTTTTGATTGTTGTGTTTTCCCCTTTTTATTTGGTGTCCCTTTCTACAAAATTTGTTTTTATTGCTTTACTTCGATTTCTATACATACTCGTATGTATATGTACATACATACATATATAATTTTTTTTTGTGTTGTTCGATATGTAAAAGCTTTCAGCTTGTTGCCAGTAATTGTTCATGTTACTGATTACAGATTTGCTCAAAATCTTGTTGCATTTATATTTTTTTTTGTGTGTTCTGTAGCTGTTGCTTTTATGTTAATTTTTTTGCATAAATTTACAAAAATTTGATAAAAGCATGTGATATTTTATCAAAATTTCCTATTTGCTCTGGTATGAGTTTTTAGTTCAGGAAAATATTTGGGTTACTGCGTGTTGTTTAATGTTATTGTTGAAATTTTACCTCTTTTGGAGTAAAACAAGAGTTTTCGGACACATGCTTACATTCATAATAAGACTTAAATTTTATTTAATAGAATTTTTTATTTTACTTATTTAATGTGTCCAAAGGAAATACAGTAGACTCTCAATAATTTGAAATTCAAGGGACGAAAGAAAAAGTTAAAATAAGCGATATTTCAATTTAACAAGCGCATGGTAAAAGCATTGTAATACTAAAGCAAACAGCAAAAACTCAAATACATTCACACTACGAGTTGAAATTATAGAGCAGAGGTGGCCATAACGCTACTTTTGAAGTCGATTTGATTGGATTGTGATTAGTTTATGTTTTTTTTAATGTTTCAATTAAGCTGAGTGCCTTGTTTGTAATCAAAAATAAAAAAAAAAGGTTTCTTTCAGTGGAATTCTCTATTTTAAATCACCAAGATATTAGATTATCAGATAAATTTAAAAATCAACTGATGACCTAAGTACGCATTAGCGAAATAGTACTATATGGATATGCTTTCCGCCTCAGTTATTGAGTTTACTTTTGTAAAAAAAATACTTTATGAGAATATCATAAAGTATGTAATAATAAATTTGACATATATTTTTTAAGGGAAGAAAGCACAATTAGAATCATATATATGAAGGGATATTCCCAAAATAAACTCAGTTAATTTATTGAATGTTGTTCAAGAAAACGATTGAGATTATCGCGACGTTCAAGTAAACGAGTTTAAAATTATCAAGAGTCTACTGTATTAGGGAATAATTTATTGTATTTTCTGTTAATTGTAAGTAATTTTCACGATATTTTGTATTTTAATTACAACTTCGACAAGTGGTCTCATAAATAAACCATCAAATATAGTCGAAGTCCGGTATAACAAACACGTATTTTAACGAAAAGTTAATGTAGCAATTTTTCCTTTAGCTGTTTATATTACGAACCGTCAACAACAATATAAATTTTTATTCTTATACACTAATCACGTAATCTGGAATGGTTTGAAATTTTTTTCCTTCAGAGTGATTTTTATTGTCCCACTTGTAATTTGCAAATAATGCAAAAAAAAAAAAAAAAACATTTACATGGCCTAAAATAACTCGTTATGCAAATTTTCCTGAATGTAAATTATTTCTATAAGTGATGGTATTATTTATTTATTTTTTTTTTTTGCATTTGTACAATCAATATAGTGAGTAATACGAGTTATAAACATCACTTCTACTCCTTGCAAATGGTTTTTGGAAACAACTTTATTTTCATAAGGAAACTACAAAAGAAAACTCTTGTTTTTTTTGCTTTCTTTCTACATTGTGTAGCACATACGTTATTGTCATACCACAAACTGTTGAGTAGTTCAAAATTTGCATTATGTATTGGATTTTTATTTATAAGGAAAACTCTATGGGTTAATCTAGTAGTTTATATGCGTTTAAAAGAAGACATTGTAATGAAACAGCGAGAGCAACAAGAAATATGTACAAATGTACATACTTTTAATGATGTGGAGTTTTCGGTAATAAGTGGTAAAATCATAGAAATAAAATATTGTTGGGGTTTTTTTAAGGAGATTCAATGTCGTGTTTTATTATTGATTTGTAGTTTCATTTGAATGCTTTTGTTTGATTTAAAAGTTAAGCATACAAAGCAAGTATGTATGTTGTTGATGGTAAATATTTTGTTAATTTTCCATATTAAAAGCCTTATTTGAATTTGAATAAGTTCTCATAGTTTTTTGTTAAAGAAGTACAGCTTACTGTTGCCAAATGATTTATGACTGTGTATAAACCTTTTTTGATAGTACATCTCCGTTTTATTATTTTTTTTATTACTTTCTTCTCTAAGTAAAGTGTAGCCAAATATTTCTTCTTTTGTTTGAACAATTTTGTTAAAATATTTTTTTCTTTCTACTTGGTTACCTTCATCTTCCTCATCGTGACTCGATTTGCTGAGGTATATTTAATATTTAGCTTTTGCAAAGAATTTTAAGCCTTAAACAAAAGTGGTCAATTGGTCATGGTAGTATTTAAATTGAAATATGATTTCCATTGAACCTGAAACAAACATTTATTGTTAGAAAAATAATTTTTAGCCAGTTTTATGTACTATAAAAAATTATTTTATTATATATATACATACTATTTTATATTATTACTTAGCCAAAAATTATTATACATATTTAAGCTGAATTCATTATTTCCTTTATGCAATTAAATTTGAATTTATAAAACTGCCGAAAGCAACAGAAGTTCAAAGCTTTGTTTTTGAAAGACAAACATTTTTAAAATAGATTTTTGTAAGAGTTATAAAAACATAATTTCATTATTTTTAGTTAATTTTAACTCAATTTGTTTCGCTGTTTTATTCTTTTAGTTTCATGTGTCTGCTTCTTAAATTTTATGGACTGAGTGAGTGGTATTTTCTTTTTATAGTGAGTAATAGCATTTTTATAAATACAATAAATAAAAATAACACTTTTAATATACGAGTTTCTTTATATACATACAAATTTCAAGAAGTAATAAATTTGGTCTACTTTGAGTCTTTTAAAATGAAATAAACTAAGACATAAAATTTTTTATGAATTTGTTAATGTATATTTTACGCAGATTCAAGTTATGAATTTTTTTTAATGATTAGTAATAGCTCATAAGCTCATGGAAAATTTAAAAAAATTGCTTTTTGGAACAGATAACTTTATAAATAGGTAATTATTTTAAAAAAGTAAGATGATGATTAATTTTTCTTTTTGGACCAGCACGTAGGGTAAGTATGTCATTCTATGTACCATAAGTTGTTGGAAAGGAGTATTGGTTGGTATGTTCAGGTGTTACACCCGCTAAGGAAGGGGTCAATTAACACAAGGTGCCGTTTTGATACTACAAAAGTCGCGTAATCAAAAAAATTTAAGTAACTGATGTGGACTGCCGTACTCAGCATCTAGATCCAGCTGGCCATATCCACAAATCGCACCAACCTGGTAGGGATCATATTCCCGATGCCACCATGATCCGTAAAGAACGAGGCTACCAGCGTCCTCTGCCTGCCCCTGCAAAGGACAGGGCACTCACACAATAGATAGAAAACCGATTACTCAGTATTGTTCTCAGCACAGCTCCTACATAGTGCATCTACACATATCCCAAAGTGTCCGGCATGACTCCACAATGGCCAGTTGCCAGTACAGACTGCCGGCAATTGGAGATATTGATTCCTGACATCTTCATAAGGTTATCGGTCCTCTGCTTGTTATAAGTCGGCCAATTCTGATTCGAGATGGAGCAGCACTCCAATCTCCAGCACCTGCCTTCTGCATTTTGCAAAAACTCGAGCCATATTCTCTGCTTGATCTCACGTGTTGTATCAGAATATCTTCATAATGTGGATTGGATAAAGCCGTACCTCAGGAGGAAGCTGGTCCGCTATTTCGTTTCCATAAATACTGTGATAAGTAACTGTTACATGGTATCCAAAGTAGAATCACCTGACGGCTCCCCTGTAGCTGCGTCACGGTTTCCCTGCACTGTGTTACCAGCTTCGACGACGATGTTCTCGGCCAGAATTTCAGCCTGGCTGTCAATAAAAATCTTATTATTACTTCCAGTGATCATCACCGTCGCAACCTCAGCGAACTTCATGATCGAATAAACCTCCGCCTAGAAGACACTCGCGTAATCCGGAAGACTGTAGGTATTGGTAATGTCCAGAGACAACATTCCCATTAATTTTCAAACCATCCATATAAAAATGAGTGCCTCCACTATCGTCAACAATTCCTCTTCTACCACTACCTCGAATTAAAGATGACATTGCAAATTGGTCGAAAGTCAAGAGTCGGCTTCCTATAGTCCGTCACTGCTGGGAACTCCCCCAACAGTACACGAAGTATGCTGCCCTGACCATACGGTCTCTGATGCCACTGGTCCATCTCCATCAGTCGTATTTCACCACAATAGGCCATGTGCATGATGTACAGATCAATCGGCACCAAATGGTTTTGTTTTATAGCAGTAGCGCCTCTATGTCAAAGAGATATATTAAATTTTGAAGCTTCGTTTTAGTAGCCATTTTTAGTAATTATTTTAATTTGCCGGTGCTAAACAATACCGACGAAATAGAGCGTTCTGAGGTGGTGACAGTGGATTGGTTACACAGCTGAAGCCAGTGAAGCCAGAAAGCCCTCAATATCCAGGAAGGTCGCCATCGTATATTCCTTGTATTCCAAGGACCGTTCCTCCGATTGCACCACCCCATGGAGTGCCATCTTCGTTGACCTGCCCTTACGGTAAGCGTGTTGTACCCCCGATATCGGAAAACTTTCCATTTTGTTCCTGAAGTGAATCTCCAATACCTTTACAAGGCCTTGAGTATGAAAGATGTTGAGATTATCGGCCTATAATCTTTCGCCGACTGGTTACCGGTTTTCCCCACCTTGGGGATAAACGCAACTTCCACTCTCCTCTAGGATACCGGAATGTATTTAAAATTAATGCAACTGCGGAAAATCGATTTCAATTGAGGTGTTATCGTACTGCGCAGGATCTGCACCATTTTAGATTATACCACCGTTACCCGGTGACATATAAACCTCAAAGCATCCAAGGTGTTTTTTATGGCCGAAGGACAACACTTCTTCGGATTTTGTATTCCTGATAGCTTTCTTGTAAGTACCCAACGCCTGTACGGTTTTCATCGATTGCTCTAGTAACTTATGTTCTTCTGGCCCTCCTAGCCGACCTCCTGAGTTCCGTTAGCCCCTCTCTCCACCATACCGGTAGTCGTTTATCGCTATACCTGACGAGATATGCCGTTTTAAATGATCTCACTGAAGTATTCTGCTAGAGTACTAGATTCCCGTCTAAGTCTTCTGCCACCGTGAACTTCCTATTCTGCAATGTACACAGACGCCTGTTTGAAACCTTCTCAAACATCGCCCAGTCCGTCTTCTTCGGGTTCCGATAAGGCATTTTTAACCCCTATGAATATACGGTTTGAAGAGTATTCACTAGGAGGATCTCAGCCCAAAAACTTTCTAATCCAACACTGACATCATCAGCATAAATGAAAATTTGACACTGTGAATTATTGATGTATTCAATAAGATCATTTATATATAATATGAACAACATGGGTTGCAGAACTGACCCCTGTGGAACGCCGCTATAACAGGGTTTCGTTCATAGAAGATATAAATGAGTAAATAAGCCTACAAGATGACGAAGAGAAACCATAGATATCATATAGCTTCGCAAATAAGACATTATAATTCACTGTGTCAAATGCTTTACTTAAATCAAGTGAAATTAAAGTCGAAATTTTATTTGCATTTAAACCTGCATGAATATTTTCAGTTAGTCGTAGCTACATAGACTAACAGGTAAAAGGTAAAATTAAAAAATTGCATGGCTGAAAAACTTCATAAAATTAACAGAGCAATATAAATATATTTATACATATTTTCAGATTTACTAGCTTCAAAACCTATGGTTTTAACAAAAAGTCCTCCGGGTTATCGGCCTCAACAGTGCTGTTAGAATCGTCTATGTTGAAAAAATCCTTTAACTCACCTAAAAAGAATACTTTGAGTCCACCATCAGCAAGCTAGATTCTGACTTTAGGAACATCTGTATTAAGCAACCGAAGTTGACAATTCTGTTGTTTCTTGTTAGACAGCGACAATGGTAGCAAATTCTGCTTGCTTTGGCTGATAAATGGTCATTTAGGAAAATTCTTTTTTGTATGGCTTTGCTCTTTACTTGTGGCACAAAAGCGGATAATTACAGATTTTTATTATCCAGATAATAACTTTTCATTATTATGTCTCTCTTTTCAATTGAGGGAAATTTTACCAGTACTGAATGGCCATTGGTAATAAAAGAACATAAAGCAATATCACATCGACTTTTAATATTTTTAAAATTTTTAACACAATATCATTAATATTTTCCTGATTCTTCATAAATCCATTAATAATAATGTCAGCCCGATTCAATCGTTTATGAAGAACTTTATTCTGATCTTCAAATATCTTTACTTTACTTGAAGTTGAGTGGTCCAACAATTTAATTTTCATATTGCATTTTTCTACATCGCTTCTAAGTCCTTTATACTTGCTGCTGAATTAATTTTTTACTTCCGCTAGGATGGTATCGAATTTAACTTGGACATCGGCTAACCTATTGCGAATTTCTGTAAGTATTGATAAGGAGCTCTGTGCATTAGTATCTGGAGGGTATTCTTTACATTTTTGACACGAGAACTTCAGCAAGCCCTAACTTTTAGCGAAGGAATTAAGCACTTCGAGAGATAAATTCGCACAGCTATCATGAAAATACTTCGAACACGACTGACAGTCCAAACTTCCCTGCGACTTCGTAATATTTTTGTCGCATTTTTCACAATGTGTACTGACCATTTTGTATCAGTTAATGCAACTGCACAGCAGAACAATATATTAAGTTTAAGGAATTGTGTTTCAGCTCTTTTCTTATTATTTCTTAAGATTTTCTATTATTTTATATTTCCGACAATTGCACTAATTAGTTCTTTGAAAATTTCGTAAATTTAATAATTTAACAACAGCAATATGCACACTAATGCAAATCAGAAAAATGAGAGATGTTTATATGATTTAGTCTGACACTGGGGTTGAGCACAGGAAAGTTTTGCTTTTGTAGTCAACATGCAGACTAATTCAGCCATCGCCACCGTCAAAATATTTTCTAATAGATTTTAAATGTAATATCAATTGGAACAAACGTAATCACTGTTGTGTATGCTACTTTGGATTTAGTAATTTTCCTTGAACAAAAATTTTAAGTTAGCTATTTTGGTTTTACCTTTAACGTCCGTATTACTGCTTCGATTTTGAAAAGATATTGTATGAGACAATTCAGACGTTGCGCTTTGCCCCTCCAACAATCTTTGTATTTTCTTTTGGTGTCCCTTTGTAACCCCTCATGAGTTTACATCTTCCGCTTTTTTTTGCAACAATCAGGGAACTTTTTGATGTTTAATCGGTGTTGCCATATATGATTACACCTGTTATTTGCAATTTGTAAAAATATCAATTAAAATGGTAACACGGCTCAAAGTTTTATATGTTCAACTAAAAAATAACTATTCGTTTACATTATTAATAAACATTTTTTATTGTTGAGTTATTTCTTATTGAAAGTTGCCGTAAATATAAATACGCATTAATTAGAAATGGATAAAAAATATTCAAACTCGGCAACACCGTTTATGAATAACATGAGAATAATGAGAGGTAAAGAAAGAAACAAAAGAGAAATACAAAATTGCCCCCTCAAATCTTGTTTCATGACTCTTTGTTTACCTCTCTAGCTTCTCCTCTCCTCTCGCCTATAAACTCGTATCGCTGCCTCTAAGCACAGTGTGTGAATTGGGTATATGGAATTTAAGAAATTGTCAGATGTGTACAATTTTAATTTCAATCAGATCGGTTTAGTACTTTGGCAGTAATATGACTTTAAAGTTATTACTCACACCATTAAATAAAACACCTCTTATTAGATAAAAACAAAATTAAATATATCTTTGCTTTCCGTGTACGTGTTTTTGAAAAAAAAAAAAAAAAAAAGAAAACAAAAGAAAAATTGAGTGAAACTAAAATAAAAAGTTTTTCCTCTCTATTTAAGAAAATAAGAACGGAATTAATCTAAAGTAGGGGTCCCCAGAGACATACATCCATTCACATTTTGTACTTGTTTTTGTTGTCTGATTTTAAGCGTAATTATTTTTCGTTCATTACAGTAATATTTCCAGTATGTAAAATATTTACTGGTGCCCTGAAACATCTGCAAAAAATAACCAAAAAATTTCCACTTTTGATATACATAGATATATAAATTATAATTGTTATTAAAGCCCGTATCATAAACTACAACTATACTCGACACAAAAATTTTAGTGCTGCCAGGTCACATACTTCGTGCGAGAGGAACAACAAATAAGTTTTGAAAAATGTTGCTTTCTTTGTCGTACGAAACTTGTACAATTTTCTTTTGGTTGACAGAAAATAAATTTTTTTGTAAAATATTGGAGCAAATTGGAAATAATTTTCCATTTTCCTCCAATATCATGACCAAAGTTGGTAATATGTAGACATAAATATTATAGATTATTTTGTCTACATGTTACCAAAAGTGAAAACAAGCAAAACAACACAAAAGCGGATGTAGAAGCCGGTGAACAAAAACCAAAAGGTAAGTACATACATATGTATTTAATTAAAAAGGAATTATCTAAATGCTTTTATTATATTATATTTAAATTTTTTAGGAGCCAACATTGCGTTTTATGGTGCACAGAAGTATATAAGCTCCACATGTTCCGGAAAAGTCTAGACAGGTAGGTGATATATGTACATGTTTACAAATTGCAATTTCAGGCCCTATTAAAAAATTTGTGTTTCAGGCAATACATGACATCGACGCCAAAGAATGGATTTATGCAATAAAAGCAGCTATGAGAAGTAGGATAACTGGCTCAGTAGGAGTAGCAAGGTAAGTCATACATTTTCTATTGAGTGCTAGTGTCCCAAGTTCTAAAACCCACACCCAAAAGTGTTACTGTGTTTTAAAATGTAAACGTCCAGTTATTTTATTAAGCACAAAACCAATTGGAACAAAAGTGTTTAGTGCTAAACAATTTGTTAACATAAGCAAAAGAAATTCCAATTGATTTTATGATTAACAAAAGCAACAAAGTGTGTTTGTGTTTTATAAAATAACAATGATTGACAAAACCAAATAGAACAAACAAATTTGGAATAGATTGTTAAAATTTAATTTTTAATTATTTCGTTTTCCGTTTTTATAATTAAAAAAAATTATTTGTTTTTATTTTCTTTTATATATATGTATGTTCAACGAGTGCGTGAATATGTGGAACTTGGTTTTGGATGAGATGAGAAATGGAAACAAATGAATCCAGAAGAAATGGAAAATAATTATTATTAATTAAAAATACTTTCTGTAGTAGAATTTAGTTTTTTCTTTTTAAATAAAAACAATTAATTTACATTAAATTGTATCGGTGTAACATTTATTTATTCAGTTTCGGTTTCTATTTTTGAAATTAAATGATTTTTAAAAGAGGAAATAATCGTGAAAATTAAGTTATATTAAAACAAATGCTTTGCCTTTAGTCGTAAATAAGGACTAATGAAATTTTAAAACGGAAAAATCTATTAAGAAAGAAATAAATAAATGTAATATTTCAAATGGCTCTTAGCACAATTTTAACACTATTGAACTTAGAACTTTTTCTTTGTCATTATTGAACTTATCAATTTGCATATCATTTTATTCATTCAAAAATATTCAAATTTCATTAGAATATGGTTGGGCGGATAGTATTTTGAGAGAACCACTAGATTTTGTACATGGTCAAAGGCAGGCTCTTGAGAAGCAAAGCGAAAACTGGTGGCCTCTATGCTAGACAATTCTTCATAAGCTTTTAAGAAAACATATTGACCACAAAGCTGTATGTAGGCAAAAATTGTTGACAAAATATCGTTCAAATGTTGAAAAGCACTGCCAGTTAGGTAAATGCTCAAATTGAAAAGGTCCTAAATGGAATTTGTATCGAAACCCGATTCATCTACTCCAGCTATTAGTTGTAAGCCCCAGAGTCTTATAAAAAGAAAAACAACATTTGCAAATGTTAGCAGCCATTAGATAATCAGTAAAAACAAAATAAACTAACCTTTTTCTTAAATAAGCAGACAAACTGCGTTAACCATAATAACCAATTAGATGAGAAAGCGATCAGGGTTACATTTGTACAATTTTGCCATCGGTGGCAAAACCCAAGTTAATTCCAATGCACATACATTTTCTGTGGTTTTAACAAAGCGCACTTCATTGTAAAATTCCTTGTTAAAATACTGGGTGGATTATTGCTGGGTATATCCGTAAAATGTATATAAAACCTAATGCATTACTTGCATTTCCACTCTTGCCGGAAATTTTAGTCAAAGTTTTAGAACTTATTACACATACTTTTTTTGTTGTGCGCATAGAATATAACACTTTCATTTGCAAATTAACTTTTTATAATATTTTTTAAACCGCGGATTTAAGATTTCATTCATAAAAATTTAAATATTAACAAAAAAACAAATTTTTCCCAAAAAATTCACACATTTTGCTACTCAAAATTTATTTTACATTGCAAAACATCTGTTTTTAAAAGTATAGGTATAACCATTGCTTTTAATACATTGCTTATGCTATCATTTTATACACTCACACGAACCTTGTGACGAAAACTGATTTGGGGCTTTTTCAACTGTCACTTGTGGCTTTTCTGTATGTATATTCTGTGCCCGTATGACACTAAATTTATTTTTCATTAATTAATATAAAATTGATAGCAAAGCCAGAAAGAAACAAATACAATATAATATTTAAAATTTTTAAGTGCTGCCTCCTTATTTTCATTTAAAAAAAACGCTAAAGAAAAAATACGGTCAAAAACTAAGCTTAAAATCACATTTTTGAATAACGTCGTTTATATTTATTTTATATATGACATAAACGATAGTGTCCGTTTATGAAATATTTATAATTACGCATCACTGTGCGTTGGCATACTAAGCACTCACCTTTACCGAAGTAATTTTCCCTACTTTAGAATCTAAAATCTAGATTCTAAAGCCATACATTCATACTTAAATATGTATGTACGCATTATATTAATTTTTATGCGGGAGTGCATAATAAATGTGTTAAAAAATCTATATATATAAAAATGGTGTAAAAATGTATAGTAATTCATAAAATGAGAACGGCTGGGCCGATTTCTGTAAAATTTTTTGTCAGTTCTTGGTATTTTCGAGGATAAAGTTTTTACGGAAGAAAATTTTGGAAAATCCCTCCGTCTAAAAAAAGTCTAAAAATTGGAAAATCGAAAATCGAGTTTTTGTATGAAATTTTGTGTGAAATTATTCCTTGATGGCTTTCCAAATCAAAAAATAGAAAGTTGTTAGTGTAAATCATGGAAAATGTGGAAAATCTCTCCGCAAAAGTCGGAAAATTGGAAAAATTGAAAATTGATTTTTTGTATGAAAACATTGTTCATCAAATCGCTCTCTACTGATTCAATTCAAATAAATCACATTGAAAATTTAAATATTTGTGTTGTATTATTACTCTAAAGTTTGTCTGAAGGCTTAAAATTGGGGCGAGGCGAAGTTCGCCGGGTCCGCTAGTTTATAATAAAATTAGAATAATATATTAACTGAATTTATTTTGGGAATATCTCTTTATATATATGATTCTAATTGTTATATTATATTATATAATTAGAATCATATATATAAAATTAGAATAATTTTTATATTGATTTTCAATAATTACGTCACAGTTGAGGGCAGCGAAGCGCACTAATATAATCTTGTATTTATAGAACAGGGAATTAAAAAAGAAATACTTAATATAAAATGTTCTTGGGAATACTTCCCATAAGTAAATTCCATCAAAAAATCTTTTGAATAAATAAAAGTTTTTGTATTAAATTCTCTGTAAAACAAAGATTTTTCTTCTATTTAATAAAAACAAAGAATTACCTTGAATTTTAACTGTTTTTTTACTATAGTGAGTTCACATTGCACTCGCTAAGTGTACTCGTTATACTCGGAAGTGGCTTCCCTGACGTCCGTAGTTCATGAGTTGAAACACCCGTGTTGTGAGTCTTATTCTATGTATGTGTCATTTTCATATCATCTCCACATATTTATTAGTAATTCTTACTTAATAAACATAAATTTTAGCAATAAAATTGTATAAATTTTTAATTATTTGTTCGCATCATAATTAATTAATTTGTTTTAGTGTTGTGTTGTTTAAATTTATGGATCAATACATTATCGGTAATAATTAATATACTCGCATGTACCAATATAATTTTTTTATTATTGGTAAATTCCATCCATAATTAATTCAGTTTTATTTTAATTTATTTTTTTTCTTGGAACGTCGTCCACGGAAACCATATTGCCGGTCGTTAAGTAAGCTATTGGACTCCAGATACTTAATCAGATGGAAATTGAACAGTAGAAATGGTAGAACATATTGCGATTGGTAGATAATTTTCAGGGTTGCTTGCCTCTCCTTCTTGGGGATCCTTGGCATAATTACGGATACCCTCTCGAGAGCGGGTAGTAATTGATTGCTTTCCGGCAAGTGAGAATTTCTTGCAAACATTCTACCTAGGAGGTTAGCTTTATCAACCGGGTCAGTGAATATTTGATCATCTTTTAAAAGAGGCGGAATAGAAGAACTAGCATTTTCTTTAACTCTTTTAGCAAATGACCAAAAGCTTTTACCACAAAATACCTAAAAGTGTCAGCTAGGGTCTGAAAAAATTTGGAATAAGCTTTTTCACTAAATTACTGTTGGAAAGGGACAAATATACAAAGTTCACGAAGGAAGAAAAGTAAACAAAAGAAAAATGCCATAAAGTGAAAAATTTTGCAAACATAAGCCACAATTTGTGCACAATTTCTTGTGTTTCTATTTGTTTTAATTGTGTTTTGTATTAATATTAAAGCAAAAACAACATAGTGAAGCTTGTTTTAATTGTGTTTTGTGTTAATATATGTAGCAAAAAAAACATAGCGAAGCTAAAGAACTACCAAAAAGAAATTTGTTGTGCATAAGCCAATAAAAGGACGTTTTAGTGATTTTGTGATTTTTTGGTATCTATTTGTTTTATTAAATGAAATTAATTTTAATAGTTAGCTTCATGAAACAAAAGACCACATTGTTGTGTTTTATAACATTGTCGTGCTAAATATTGCGAAATTGTGAGCATAAAGTAGATGAAAAATACGGCAAATTTTCACATCTAGAAAATAAAAATCAAAACAAAACAACAATATTTCGGAATTTAGAAGAAAAAGAAACCAAAGAACAAAGTTACTGTACGAGAGAAACAACAAATACAAATTTCTGTTCCGATGATGTCTCTTTCTCTGCTCATTCGCTGCTTGAACTGACACTTCTGGGTGTTTTGTGGCTTTTACTACCCCGTGGGGATGTAAAAACTTTATCGCGAAGACGCTGCTCGTACAAAGCTTTTACACGTCTTAGCACTTTGGCACATGAAGATCTCGCCATTTGCGCATTGAATCAGTATCTGCGTTTTTATCATTCGCCAGATACTAAATGCTTCCGCTCTGGATCTGACTGCAAGTCTACACATCTGATTAAACCAAGACTTCGGTCTAGGACTAATCGAAATTTGCTTCGATGGTAAGAACGTTTTCTTACCAAGCAAGGTGGTTGTGCGCTGCGAATAGCTCAACATATTGGCCTTCTGCAGCCGTATGGCTCGAATGGCGGAGCCACTATAAATTATGAACATTGAAATCACCAGCAATAACGATTTCACTGTTCGGGTAATTTTCGAGGATCTCCGATATAGTGTCGGAAAGGGCATCGAAATTCTGTATAGTTTTCTCCCTTTCCTCTATTTGGGCTTCTGTAAAGAAACCCGAAATGAAGAAGATGTGCCGTGAATTTCAATTTAAGCTAAATTCGGGATCATGCGTGCCTAAAGATTGATGGCATTGGTACACAACTTCATTGCGCATATAGATGGCAAGGCCCCTGTGTAGATTGAAACGAGTTAAGAAGTGATACCCAGGTATGTGAAAATCCTGTGGGTCAGCATCCTCGGACACCTGGGTTTCACTTAAGGCGAAAACATCAGGCCGATGGAGACAAACGTGAGCATAGACAGAGAAGAAGTTTGCCCTTAGACCACGTATTTTGCAGAAGTCAATTCTGAATCGGCCTGTCATGATCAAGGCAAGAAAAATCAAATGTAATGTCTATCTTCCGTATTGCAGACGCCACTGAGCTAATCGCCGCTTGAACGACTGCCGGTAATCAGTGTTATTCCTTCACCACCAAACAGTCTGGCAGCAACCAAGACAAGAACATCAACAATATAAAAGATTTATTCGGGTATGCTCAGGAAATTTTGCACAATGACACGAAAAAAGGCCATAAAAGCACTGATCCGGTCACCGTGCCCCGAAATGACAACAGTGGTTGGTGGTGTCAACACTGTTTACTTCTGTTCGCCCGTCACATAGACCTCCTGTCGTTTCTCTAACTATCCCTTTCCTATAGTTCCAGCACAATACATCGCATGTGTAGGGGTCATCTCCTGAGTACTGATCCCAATTAAAAAAAAAAATATATATTGCTGAATAGATCGATTATGACGGCCATAATCATAACATAATGCTCGAAAAGTTCTCACGTTTGAACCATTACATTTGTGCAGTAATTTTTATGTCTTCCTTGGTTGTTAAACGATCCATATTCGTAAACTCCCAGCTTTTCCCCTTAAATGAATGATACTTCAGATGAAAGATAATTAACAGCTGCCAGCTTTCACAGACCAGCGGTTTAGAAACAACTCAATTGTGATCTAACACAGCAATGCCCACCAATCATATTATTTATTTTAACATTATTCTTATGACCTAAATGTTAATTTCAGTGTAAACTCACGTAATGTTCATTTTGTTGAGCTTTAATTTTTTTAAATTAATAAATTGGAGGAATTTCCAAAAGAAATTCCGGTTAAAAAATTCTTTTAATAAGCCTTATCAATAAAAAATCGTTTATAGACACAAATATTAGATAAGTTTAAAGTAACCTTAAAAACAGTACTAATTATATTTAATACAAACTTAAATATTGGTCACGTATATACTCTTAGTATGATATGAAAGGGAAAACTACATACAATCAACACAATACTTGCAATCAATTGGCTATATATCGTATGTATGTAAGTAGATGTAAAATAATTGTTTAATAGGAAATTGCAGCAATCCTTCAAATTCAATATGAAGGATTTTTCCATTACCGAAATGATGCACAATTACAACGTCCAATGATTTCGCAATCAAGAGGAGTATATCGAATCATCCAGTCTTTTGCTACGAAGAACAATTCGTAGAAGAAACAATTGCTATTGAAGGCAATCATTTGACATTTTATAGATAGGTTTGGTTATGTATTTATGGTATATTAAATATTTTTAACTGTCAATACCATACGATTTACTTTTTAAGTAAAGAAAGGAGAAGGAAAATAATTCGTAAACACTGGCAACCATTATTCGATATCTAGAGTTATTATAGTTGATATCCTAACACTGTGCGAATAATGTTTGTTAGCCAAAAACCAAAAAAAAAACCAAAAACGGCACATGCACCAGCAAATTGAGGCAATAAAATGTTTTACAATACATTGTGTTTTCAAAGGTATTTGAGCAACCTCAAGAGCTGATAGTGGCAATATTAGTGGTCTAAATTGTAGTCCTGGTGATAGTGATAGCAGTGTTTAATGATGGGTTTGATTTTTAGCACATGTTAGTCGGTTGCACTCCACTCACTCGCTCCCAATGGAAAACAGCATCAACACCGCCAGCCAGGCAACAAGTGAATTATTTACTATTGTTGGGTTTGCTTTCGATAACAACTAAACTCAAGCGCTTTTGTTTGGCCATTAAAACTTCATCTGAAAGAAATTTATTTATTTTCTATTCTCCCATTTTGGTTATTTATAGTTTGATTGAAAATAAAGGACAGTAAATTGTTAAGAAGAAAGATAGTCGGTAGCTTTTTGATGTTGATTTTGTGCCATAAAAGTTTCTCATACACAAATCGAAGAACACTAAACAAAAAAAGTGTTTAGAAAATGTTTGTCTAAAACGGACATAAAATAAATATTTTTCCACAATAATAATTTATTTATTTATTTAAGGTTTTACATTATATATAAATGTATAAACTAAAATTAAACATAGCTATAACAGCGAAGAGGTAAGCTAATGGAATAGTATTTCAGTGCAAAAATATGAGTTTTGATTTATTGTTATTTTGAAATAAATTTATGAATTCATTACACATTTGAAATTTATCAATTTTTTCAATATTTCTCTACTCCTTTTACGTATCCTTCTTGACTCTCTATTTTTAATACTAACGATTTAATTAAAACTTGCACTATGTGTTTGTTTTATATCAGTAATCTACAGTACTATGCATTGTTCTGAAGATGAATTTGTTAATCGGGGACGCATTCCATTTGACCATTAATAGTTTCTCAAAGAGTATGTTAGAATAGACTTGTTCGGCTTTATATTGTATGATCTTTTCTTGCCTTCGAACTCATTACAAATATTGAAAACTTTCACTTTTGAAGTCATAACTCGGCATTAACAATTTAAAGTTGAATAAGGATTCTTATTCCGGGCAATTTTATAGCCTTTTTATTTCTGAATTTCTCGATTGCAGTTACTCTTCTGGGTTTATGTTCAACAATTGTCGTCTTAATGTCATCAGTCTATGTTTGAGATGTTCTCGAAAATTTCAGATTGCAATGATCCTTCTGGTGTCCTCAGGAGTACATATTGGGTACAGTGAGTACTAATATATTTTTTCTAGTTAACATATTAATGAAATTATTGTCGTGTTCAAGTTCATAGATAATTTATCACAATATTGTGAAGAATTTACATTCCCGATTAGAATAAGGGAAAAATTAACATTTTCAAAACTAGAACTAAGGGAAAGATAGGGGGAAAATTTCAGCATCTCCAGAATTACATAGGCTATTTTGATCAACTTTAAAACAGACGTATTTGAGTTTAAAGACACATTGGCAATGATGCAACTCCGGGATGGTTATAGGATTAGATATTAGATATTATTTGGTAATGTTTTTGGGTATTTCGTCACTATGACGGTTCACCCAACAATTTTTAGCGATTCTTCATTGCTGCGTTTTGAGCTGTTATTACAGCCGTGTTTGATTTATATATAAATCCAATGAAGATTCACAGAAGGAACTCCTTTTATCATCTCAGGCATTGAGACAAAGCCGGACACAGTTCTCTAGAGATTTCACTTGTGAGCCGCAGAAATCGAAATCGATTGGCCGTTTCACAAATTATTTACAAACGTATTGCTTCTGTGTTATTTTATAGTTTACTTTTGTTCAAAAATTCAACACGTGTTCTTCTAAACTTTCTTAAAAAGGATTCTATTTAAAAAATTTTTTTTACTTTTCAACTGATGTTCCAAGATCAAGATCAGGATTAAACTTTAAAGTTTATATGTATTTGTATGAACTCTTTAGTTTTTATATTTATTACACAGGGTGGCACAAAAGGAGCTATATGGTTTGAATTCCTTATAACTTTTTTAATTATTATTTTTTTCTTTGGTTTTTTCCAGCATTTTGTGAAGAAGACTTGAGGAATTAATTATGAAGCATTCGAAATGAAATCATGGTCATTACACCCAAAATTTTGAGAAAAGTTATGGAAAATATGCTAAAAAGATCACGTATATACAGGGTGGCACAAACAGAGCTATATGGTTTGAATTCTTTATAACTTTTATCATTATTTATATGATTCTAATTGTGCTTTTTTCCCTTAAAAATTATATGTGAAATTTATTATTACATACCCTATGATATTCTCATAAAGTATGAAAATATCATAAAGTATTTTATTACAAAAGCAACTAAATAACTGAGGAGGAAAGCATATCCATATAGTACTATTTCGCTAATGCTTACTTAGCTCATCAGTGGATTTTTTCTAATTTTTGAATACAAATCTGAGATCTATATGTTTAAAATTCAACTAATCAATCGAGAATTGAAGTTGAATATAAAACATAAAAACCAAAAAATCTATAAACAAAAACATAACAATCCATGAGTTTACTTTTATAACACACACACATTTCCATTTTTAGTTTTTTCTTAACATCTACACTAGGCTTGCCATCGGCCAGCATAACTAATGTATTTTGAATCAAAATACATTATTTATTTTATTTATTAAAAATCAGTTCTTGAGTTGCTTTTGTAATAAAATACTTTATGATATTTTCATACTTTATGAGAATATCATAGGGTATGTAATAATAAATTTCACATATAATTTTTAAGGGAAAAAATCACAATTAGAATCATATATATAAGAGATATTTCCAAAATAAATTCTGTTAATATTTAATAATTATTATTTTTTCTTTGTTTTTTTTTCAGAATTTTGTGAAGAAGACTTGGGAAATTAATTATGAAACTTTCGAAATGAAATCATGGCCATTACACCCGAAATTTTGCAAAAAGTTATGGAAAATATGCTAATAAAAACACGTATGTGCGAAACAGAAAATGGACATCACTTACAGAATATCATTTTTCAATGCTAATTGCAAAAAATTACCCAATAATATACTGTATTTAAAAAAAAAAAATTATAATAATGCCACCCTGTAGTAAATAAAATATTTTTTACTTAAACTTAATCGCTTTAGCGAAATTTGTTTGTACTTCATTTATCATCATTGACAATTGACATTGCCGTTTTTGTTAATCTTACAAAAATTGATTAAATTAAAATAAAAACCAAAAGATACTAGAGTTTGGTTTCTCGGCATTCTTTTGTCCACCCATTAATAATTCATATGCAAATTTTTTTTTTGTTTCTCTTTTTAAATTCCAAAGACCACCAACAGCAACGCAACTTTCAACGAAATTTTACCAACCGTCCGCCTACTGACACATAACACTACAGCGTTCAATGCAAGAGTAAGTAGAGAAAGATGGAATTAAATGCATAAATAAGTAACCAACAAAGCATAAATTTTAAATGAGGATTTCAGAAAACACCCAAGAAAAAACCTTGAATACGCATTTGGAAGATATTGTATTTCTTTCTGTGAATTCAATTAAAGCGCGCAACATTGAACACAATTGCATGAATTATGATCACTACCGAGGGTATGGTATTGTTAAACTGGCAAAGTTTTAATGTACTTTACTTGGGACAAGTTGTAACATAAAACTTAAATATTTGGCAACAGGTGCCTTTTGGTGTTTTAGTTTGGTAAAATCTTGTAAATTGTAATTTTGTCTCGTTAGTTATTTTGGCGGAAAAGGAACATTTCATTCGCAAGAGTTAAATATCTAATTATTTTGGGAAATTTTCAACATAAAGCATGACGTTATACATTTGATTATAAAAAAATTTTCCTCTCAAAGTGGCCTCAATTTGAAGTTGCTGGCAAGAGGCTCATATGTAAGAGCCTTGCATATCATTTATAACATGACTGACCACCGAATTAAATAAGTCACGTACCATTGTGCATTGTGTCTTAAAATAATTCTAATGAAGTTAAAAGCAATTTAGTTTAAGAAACAATTTCCAACTGTCACGTTTGCATTGCAAAATTTTAAATTACGCTTTAATTTGCCCCCTACATATACTATTAAAGGAACCACATAAAGTTCCTTTCAATTACAATTTAATTCTATAATGCAACACTTCCTTATATCACATAAAATCCATTAGACTCTTTGCTAATACAACTTCAGTTAAAAAAGAATAATATAAATTAAAAAATGAAGAGAAAAGTCAAAAGTACGAACGCGAGTAGAATGCGAATAAAAAGAGTCTCACAGACTGTCTTTACCAAAGCGCCAACTATTTAACATTAAATTATAGCATTTAAAATTTATTAGTACTTCAAACGTATATAATTTTGCAGTTACGAGTACAAATGATGGCCAAGGCAACAACAACAATGCCAGCAACTAACTCTGCTGTATAAACTAGCAGCAACTGGTACATCAATTTCCTAGCTGCAGCTTAAGAAAACAAAAATTCTTCCAATTCTTTTTTTATTCCTTGTGTTTTGCTATAGTACTTCACAGGAAATTAAATTAATTTTAAAACGAATGCCTAGAGGATGTTTATTTTATTGACAATTGCACAACAATTTGTCCTTCTTAATAATTGCAGTTATCAATTGCAAGAGACATAATGTTATAATTTTGGAAAATTTTACAAAACTGAATATGGATGAAAAACAACATTGTCATTAAAATCACAATTATCCGCTCGGAATTATTTTAAACAAATTTTTATTAATTTTAAGAATCTTCTTCTATTTAGTTAAAAGTTTTGTGTCTAACCCGTAGTTTTATAAAAATTTGTTTCAAAGGAATATGTCAGCGGGAGGCATGTTTTGATTTTACACCAATAGTTTTTTTGGCGAATTTTTCCTAGAATTCTTTTTAGATTACGTTTTTGCTAGACACTTTTTGACTAAAATTATCGACAGCAATAATTGAAAATAATAAATATGTATGCAATGGCCAGGAGAAAATCAATATGTTAAAAACCATAATATTTTATAGCATTTAGAGTAGTGCGAAATCTAAAAATAATTAAATTTAATTTTATGTATTACTTTTTTATTACGTCATCCACTATTATTATTATTATTTATGAACAGACTATTGGCAAGTTTTACTGTCCAAAATATAAATAAATTTACAATATACATTTATTGTAATAATATATGATAAACATTTTTGCCTTTTACCTGCGAGTTCGCTTACGTTATTATCTCTATCGGTTATATGGTTTTACAGAGGTATATATTACCCCTTACCCCTAGTTTTTTAATGTATATCATACTCGTATGTGTCTTTTTAGGGTGTGTCTTTAGGAGGGTGGCGATGGCACGATGGATAGTAGTCTGCACGTTGACTACTAAACCAAAAACAGACCCGGGTTCAACCCCAGTTACAGACTAAAATTTTAAAATAAAAATAAACATATCGCATTTTTCTGATGTGCATTAGTGTGTCTTTGTGTGTCAGTTGTTGTCGGAAGGTTTCAGTGGCGAAGGCATAGTCACTGGTCACTGAACAATACCGGCTTCAGCTGATAGCGATCCATAATCACATCAGAACGCCCTCCTTCGTCGGTATTGTGTAGCACCGGCGAAGTAAAATAATAATAAAAATGGCTACTAAACCGAAGCTTCAGCACTGCTACGAGTATAAACAAAGAACGTGCGAAAGCAGACATTAAAATAATTAAATAAGCTTCACATACTGTCGTTTCTCCTACTATCCCTTTCCTATAGTTCCAGCACAATGCCTCGCATGTGTAGGAGTCATCTCCTGAGTGCTGGTCCCAGATAAAAAAACAAATGTTTTAAATTGCAGCAAAATCGGTTGAATAGTTTTGATGAGGCATACCTATATTACCGTCTACGTAGTCTCGTGGAAATATTTTTGCAAAAATATATAGGGTATGTATTCTTTTAGCCGTAGACTACATTTTAAATTTCATTTCAATTGGTTAGTGAGTTTCAGAGACGCGGAAATTACCACATACCTCCCCTCGTGATCTTGTTTTTGCAATAATATATACTCGTAGACTGTGTGTCCTATATATGGCTATGTGGACTATACATGTTCTAAATTTCATTAAAATCTGTTGATTTCGTTTCTTATTTTTATAGATAACTACATGCACTTTCCGAATATCGACGTCATTAATCGAAATAAAATATAGCATATAAGACAAACTTACATATCAGTGCAAAACTTCATTAAAATCAATCCAGCAGTTTCGGATATTAGTACGGACAAACATCGTGACACGAGATTTTTATATATATAGATATACATTTTTTTACTATAATATAAGTAATTTTTTTTTATCTTGCACCAGCACTCAGGAGATGACCCCTACACATGCGGTTCATTGTGCTGGAACTAGAAAGGGCATTTGGTAAAGCCCCACTTTCTTACAACTACGCCTTTGCAAGTTTGGCCATTGGAGAGGCACGCCGGCCACCTTGGGATAGGTGGGAATACAAGGTGCAGGAGCTGTTGTGATGACGATAGTGAGGAATCGGTTTTCCATCTATTGTGCGAGTGCGCGGCTCTGTGCATGAGCAGGCGGTAGATACTGGGGGCCCCGTTCTTTAAGGATCTTAGCGGCATCTGGGACATGGCCCCCACCAGATTGGTACGATTCTTGGATGTGGCCGGCTGGATATAAGTGCTGAATACTGCAGTCGATGGCCGCAACTTCACTTTTGAATTTCGTGAGTTTAGTGGTATCAAACCGGCACTTTGTGCTAATTGACCTCTTTTCTTGGAAGGGGGTGTCATTTGACCCAACCAACCAACCAAATTACCTAGTGAACCAAAACTTGTACTTAATTCCAGAAATCCACATCTTTACTAAAAGCAAAAGAAATTTTGATTGAAGCAGAGTATTTTTATCAAATGTGTTCTAAATTACAATCATTTTCAACAAAGAATTATAATGATAATATTAAAAACCGAAATTTTTTTAATTATAATAACACAAATAATAAGCAATATTTCAAAAACTCCAATAATTTTAAATCTTCTAGGAATATACAAAATAATTATGAGCAATTTAAAAACAAAAAAAGTTTCAACATTCCTTATTTTAATTCAAATCACTTTCAAAATAACCAAAATAATTTTTCAAACATAAATCAATATGAGGAAAACAGAACAAGAAATTTTCCTAATCCACAAAACAATTCTTCAAATATTAACTTAAATAGACAAAATAAATCAAAATATTTTAAAGATACAAATGATAAAAGTAATTCTCAACAAACTAGTTTCAGTAATGCTATGACAATGGAAGTAGATAATACAACAAAATACCCATTATATTTGAAAATTCATCTGGAGAAAATTTAATATTAGACCCAATAATTGAAATAAATTTTAATGAACCAAGAACAGATTATTTGATACAAAAATTAAAACATCAAGATTTAAACAAAGAAGAAATTGATCTTCTAATTACAGTAATCAAAGATTTTAAAAATATTTTTTATATAGAGTGAGACAATTGGTCTACAGTATGCAAATATAGGCACAAAATTCTAACTATAAACGATATACCTGCTTATTCGAAAGAATATCGTTTTCGAGAAATCTATAAACAAAAAGTAGATAAGCAGATTAATGAAATGTTAGAGTCGGAAACAATAATTTAATCAAATAGTGCGTATAACGCTCCAATATGGGTCGTTCCTAAAAAATTGATAGTTCCGGAGAACAAAAACGGAGAGTAGTTATTGATTATAGGAAATGAAATAATATTACGATTGAAGATAAATTTCCTATACGGAATATGGAAGATTTATTTCCGAAATTAGGAAATTCTCAATATTTTAGTACGGTTCATTTAGCAAAAGGATTTCATCAAAATTTAATTTCACCGCAAGATAGATACAAAACTGCATTTTCTACAACAACCAATCACTATGAATTTAATAGAATGTCATTTGGTTTAAAATATTCACCTGCATCATTACAAAGAATGATGAATGAAGTACTTCAGGGTTATATAAATAATATATGTGTTGTATATTTAGATGATATTCTAGTATTTTCTACATCGCTCAAGAGCATGTTTTATCACTTAGAAAAATTTTTAAAAGATTATCGGACTACAATCTCAAAGTCCAAGTTGATAAATGTAATTTTTTTAGACATGCATCAGAATATCTTCGACATATTATAACTCCTCAAGGAATATAACCGAACCCAAACAAAGTAAATATAATTAAAAAAATTTTACTTCCGAAAACTATCAAAGAAGTCAGATCATTTTTAGGATTAACAGGATTTTATAGAAAATTCATTAAAGACTATAGTCAAATAGCATTACCGAAGATTTCCAAACTTAAAAAAGATTCAAAGATCGATATTAATGACGAGGAATATATTGAATCTTTTAATAAATTAAAAGCAATTTTATGTAATACACTAGTTTTAGCTTATCCGAAATTTTACAAATTATTTGTGTTGATAACAAATGCTATCAATGAAGCTTTATATTACGCACACCTAATTGCGTTTTCATCACGTACATTAAAGAATCACGAATTAATTTATAGTACCATAGAAAGAGAATCGCTTGCAATAGTTTGGTCAGTAAAATATTTTAGACCATATTTATTTGGAATAAAATTTAAATTCAAACTGGCCATAAACCACTTATTTTGCTGAACTCTATGAAAGAACCAATTATGAAATTACAAAGACGGAAGATACAACTGAACGAATATGACTTTGAAGTAGAATATATTAAGGGAAAATCGAACAAAGTAGAGGATTATATATATTATATATTCAATCTGATGTAGCTATAATTCATAGTGCAGATGAAAATTTAAATGATCATATTTCTATATCGGAATCTCCAGTAAACATTTATAAAAACCAAATTGTGGTAACTCATTTCATATATATAAGCAAATTCTATATGAAATTCTATATATAAATATACATAGGCAAATATGTAGTAAGCGTTAGATGAAACACTTATAGTTTTCATATTTTAAAAGTATTCATCTCAAAAAAATTAAATTTATAATTAAGTATAATGCATGTGTATATGTATATATGTATGCATATTATCGTTAATATAATTAAGATTGAGCTGTTTAACATTATTACTATTTTTTTAACTGTATATGTTATATATTTATTTTTTACTTTACTTTGTAATAATTTTAAAAATAATGTTTCCATACTTAAAAATATACTTTAGTCAAAAATTTTCATGAACGAAATATATTCAAATTGTAACAAGCGATATTAAAATTAATTTATAAAAATAAAATATATATTTTTATAATTAATTTACTCGGTCCGCTTCGCTATCCCCCACATCTTTTTAGCGTAGTAATACACGTGTGTTTATGTGTGTTTAAATTTTCACTGAAATCGAAGAGGTAGGAGAGAACGAAATTGTCCTCTTCTCCCTTTCCTAACTACTTTTACTCATCAAAAAGTTTTCTATATTTTAATCTGGAGCATAAGCTATCCGTTTGTCAAATTTCATGCAAATCCAAACAGTTTTTGCGTGATGCTAGAACATACATCCAAATGTGCCTACAGACTAGCTTAACTAACATAAATAACCGAAGTTCATTTTTACTCGCATTCAACAAATATATTAAATTTATATATAATGTTTTTATTTTTTAATATACTTGTACATACATATTGAATTCTCTTTTCTTTTCTTTTTACAGTTTATAACTGAATACTTGGAAATTTAGCATGAATGCATTTAAATTTAACTAATTTTTTTTAATCTTGTCAACGATGATCCAGCGAAAATATCGTCATTATTTTTATTCAAGATCAGCTCCCACAGCTTTCCTGATTACGATCGATAGTCCTGGAAAATGTTCTCATCAGAATATTCGCACTGGAAGCAAATTGAAAGCTGTGCGGCAGAGTGTTAAAAATTATATATTATATCAACATCCCACTGTATCCTGTACTTTGTTAAGGTGCCTTGAATTTGATCAATACTGGTATTGACAGCAACCGTTCTAGAAAACTTGCCACTCGTTAATTATATGCATCCCACAGCATACATATACCACAATGGATGATTTGACGAAACAACATGTCCACTTTTAATATTTAACATATAATAAATGAAATGCACCTTTAAAATTTTGAATTTCAGCACAACAATATGGACGGAGGTAGTATGCATTAAAGCGTTTCAAACTCGCAGTTTTAAATGAGACTTCTATTGACTTTAGAATATATAGTAAGAGGAGAAAGGATAGAAAGATAGAGAGCTTGATCCTAGCATAACTCTGCAGTTGCGTGTTTCTTGAGAATTTGAAAGGCAGAATTGCTGCGTCTCAGGTGTTATGTTGACACATCAATTCGTAATTTAAAGAACAGGCTTTTTGTTTTACTTCACCGAAGCTTAAATAATTGTTCAAATACCTACGAAAGAGGGTGCTGTTAGCGCAAATTTGTTCAGTAAAAATTTGCAGACTCTCAAAAAAGAACTGCCATTTTACTCTCCCAAATGGTGTTCTCTTTTGTAAATTTTTGTGTAAACGAATGGTTTTCAGTAGAAATTTGTGGAAATTTGCTCAAATTTTGGGGTAAACGAATGCAGCTAATTACTCAGGTAACTGAATATAAATAAATAAATATACTTTTTGAAAATAAAAAAATTTAACCAATTTCATTCCCATAAAAATTATTAAAAAAAGCACAATGACGAGTGTCGTGTAATAAAAATAACTACATATGTATGTACATATATTAAAACTTTTTTAATATTAGCCATAGAAATACTTTGCTTTCAATAAAGTAGCTTATAGTATCTATGATATTGCAAAAGAAAATACTGCACAAAGTTACATACCAAATTTCTAAATGGTATTATGCAATAGAGAAATTAGAAATGAATAACTTGGAATTGTTCGTGTGTACATTTTTCTATCCCAATACAATGTAAATTTCTGCAACACTGATACATAAATGTAAACGCATTCAAAGCACTAATCCTTTGCATTGGTGATTAACTAAAAAATTTAACCGAAGCCAATACTGCACAGACGTCCATAACAAATATCTCGGCATTCCAATTTGAAAAAAAGATGAAATGAAAAATGAAGCACTCCCATTGCATAATATTTGTTAAACACGATTATTTAATACAAATAAATACATATTTATTTAGTAGAATGTTTGAGAAAAAATATTCAATAGAAAAAAAATATGAAAAATCTTTGAATTGAATTATTGATAAGTTAATATGCAACGGAGGTGACCTAAATAATTTGTTATGAGCTTAGGCAATAATAATAAACAAAACAAAGTAATAATAATAATAAAAAAATGTAGAACCAATAGAACAAATCGTACAAAAAGAAAAAATGATAAACGACACGCGAACGTGCTCAAAACTAAAATGTTATACTGATGTCTAAAGAATGGTTTATAGTATTCATTGCCAGGAAAATGGTGCATTTAACATTAACACACACACACTCTATATGTAAAGAATTATGAAAATGTTAATTTTTATTTAGCACGGGATGAGGTTTAGAAACACAATATGTATTAAAAATAAAGCAACATAAATATAAAGAGGGAAATACTTTTGAAAAGTGACCACAAGCAAAATGTCAGTTAAGTCAGACAAAACCAAAGACAAGATACAAAAATAGAAAAAAATCACTAGAGAAAAGGATACCAATTCAACAACAACAAAAACAAAAAAGATAAACTAAAGCACGCTTTTAGAAATATTTAAGTCATGAGCTTAAACTGATTGCATATCTTTAAACACAAAAATGTTACTGTTCTGTTCTATTGCATTATTTTGTTTTTATTTTTTGCTACTCCGTTTGTATATTATTTATAGGCGACAGCTTTTAGTGTAGGCGTTTAACGGTTTAAAAAAAATCCACTAAGAAATTCTTCGCATAAAGAAAATTATGTAAAAGAAAACACACGAATGTAGAACTTCAGTTTTTTTTCATTTTAAAAAAGAAAAGTTAATATTCAACACAAACAGGCATCAAAATAGGCGTGAAAACTATTAAATATTTACTAAGTTTAACTGAAATATTACCATAGCAAATCTGAATCATGATATTTTTCCAAGAAGCTGTAGCCGTACACGAAACAATGCCAACAAACAATGGCAGACACAACGCCACAGAATAAATAAATAAAATTTTCTACACAAACATATTTCGGATTAAATTCAAATTTCAAATGAAATGGTTTGTTGAACTTGACACTTTGTTGTCATAATTATATGACCGTTTGTCTTCGAATTTGTTACATAATTCAACAAACCACATCACACAAATTCACACACACATCCAGCCTATATTAAGAGATGAATAGTGCTAAATTAATCTTAGTTAATTTACAGTTATATTTCAACACTTAATCAGATGGTTTTGAGGAATGGCAGTCAAAGAAGCAAAATTACAAATATTTAAGCTAAACTTGACAGCCATACAAAAGAACTGAAAAACAAACGTGAAATATTGTACAGCGTGAGTACTTTTTCTCTTTTCTCTAATGTTGTTTAATGTACACCAAACAAAAGACTTAAGAAAAAAACCTCACCTTTTAGTTTCCTCAATTCAGTTATGTTACACTGTGGCACTTTTCGCGAGAAGTTAGCCAAAAATAAATTTTAATGCTCGCTTTGTTCAATATTGTGACTATGTTTCGAACTATTTTTTGATTTCATTGCAGGGAGATTATTTTCTGAAATGCTGCTATCAGGAAATAATTCCCAGCAAAGAACTGAAATAAGTGTCCCAAACACAATTGGAAGTTATTTAATAGTTAATTATTATTGCGTATTATTTCGATTTTTTATGTGGAAAATATTGGCAATTTCTGTAATGTGTTTTGTGTAATGAAAAATTGCTGTATCGCCTCATATCACTCAGTTTAAAACACCATTCTACATGACAATGAAATTTTTAAAATAATTCTAGCTTTTTAGTAGTAGATTTAAGCAAGTACGTTTTTTTTTATCTGGGACCAGCACTAAGGCGATGACTCCTACACATGCGAAGCATTGTGCTGGAACTGTAGGAAAGGGATAGTAGGAGAAACGACAGGAGGTGAAGCTTAATTAATGATTTTACAGCTCTGCTTTTGCACGTTCTTTGTTTATACTCGCAGCAGTGCTGATGCTTCTTTAGTAGCCATTTTTATTATTATTTTACTTCGCAGGTACTACACAATACCGACGAAGGACGGCGTTCTGATGTGATTGTGGATTGCTATGAGTTGAAGCCGGTATTGTTCAGTGACCATTGACTATGCCTTCGACACTGAAACCTTTCGACAACAACTGACACACAAAGACACACTAATGCACATCAGAAAAATGCGAGATGTTTTTTTTTTTAAATCATTTTAGTCTGAAACTGGGGTTGAACCCAGGTCTGTTTTTGGTTTTGTAGTCAACGTGTACTGAAATACTAAAGATATACATGTCATGAATAAATTGTTGCTCATTACCTTCGTCATCGGAATACTGAAGCCGTTCAAACAGTAACTGTCCTATACTTTGCAACTCGTTGAGTTGGACGTGGACATTTGCTCTATTGGATTATAGTGGCATAATACACACATTTCTTCTGTAATGTATATTTCAGAAAATTAAAAGCGAAAAAGTTTTAGTGGGCGAAAATGGCTTCGTAAATCCTGCGGTTTATTTTTGTTTTTCTCAATATTTAAATATTGAAGGTTAAGTGATTTTAAATTTATCCAATAAATATCACGAGTGCTTAATTTTGACAAATTCCATGGCATATTATATCACGGGGGAAGAAGACGAAGTCATTATAACCACACAAAAAAAAATATCATATACTATACTATTCATTTCACATTTTAAACAATGACGAAAATACTAATTTAAATCACTCGTGTCTACCAGTAGTATTATTGCATAAAAATTCAATATATTCTCGAATGTCCCACCGTGCATCGCCAATTTGCAAACATATCTCATACGCTTCTTTACCATATAACTACTAAGAAGGCACTATAGAATAGGGAACTTCTTAAGTATGTGGCATAAAAATGATTTTTTTTTTTTGTTAGATATTAAAAGTAAATAAAAGTATTATTGTATTGTTATTTCAACAACAGTTCTAATATTTAATCGCAAATAGTTAAGAAGCATATCTTCATATGTAAGTAGAACAAACGAATATTAATATTCAAAATAGTAGACTTCAGTGAATGAATATGCAAATTATATTACAAATTATCATCCACTAGCAGTAACAAATTTTGCAATAACATTCTATGATATATCGCCTACATTATTGTAAGGGTAATTTATGGTAATTTTGAGTGCATTAGACTTTTCACTTTATTTATTAAAAATATTTGCAATTTAGAGGGTTTAAAAAGTATCCAAGACTTTTAATGCTGGTTAAAGTAGGTCAAAGTATTTTAAGAACGTTTAATAAACAGTCAGAAGGACCAGAGTCTAGCACTAGGTGGTTCATCAAAAATTTGTCTGATGTAAAGTTCTGTCTTTAAATATGAACGTGGAAGCTGCAATAGAGTTAACTTGAGAAATTCGCAACAACAGATTTGTTTCAGAATTAATCCGTTCTAAACTCTTGATCATATAGCCTCTATCTGGAAGATATCACAAATAACTATGATACCTAAGCCAGGTAAAGACCACACCAGAGTTGAGTCCTACAGGCCAATTAGCCTTTTGCCAAATTTATCTAAGCTTTTTGAAAAATTATTAGCTATCAAGTTAAATAAAATCATTAGCGAAAAGCGCTGCATTCCAGACCATCAGTTTGGCTTTCGAAGTAAACACAGCACAACTGAGCAAACACATAGACTTGTGAATGTTATAAAGCATACCCTAGAAGAAAAAAACTACTGCTCAGCCCTCTTTATCGATGTTTCCCAAGCTTTTGATAAAGTGTGGCATAAGGGATTAATATATAAACTGACCCAGTACCTTCCTGAAAATATTTGTAAGCTACTGGAAAGTTACCACTTTGTCGCAAATTTATTTTAAAACATGGTGATTGGCTGTCATCACCGCAGCCGATTGAAGCTGGAGTTCCCCAAGGCAGCATATTAGGTCCATTGCTGTACTTGATATACACCGCAGATTTGCCAACAGTCGCGAACATCCATACCTCAACTTTTGCCGATGATACAGCTTTCTTAAGCATTCACGAAAGTGCTGACGAAGCATCTCGTCGCCTACAGCACCAAACTTCGCAGCTGGAAAGCTGGCTAAAAAAATGGCGAATCAAAGTTAATGAGGATAAGTGCGTACATATAACCTTCACCCTGCGCAGAGACACATGTCCTCCTATTCTGATCAACAACCAGTTAATACCTCAACGTTTGGAGGTGAAGTATCTAGGGATGCACATTGATAGACGGCTAACATGGAAACAGCACATCGATGCAAAATTAACTCAAATGAAATTAAAAGCAACTCAACTAAATTGGCTTATTGGTCGAAATTCTGTGCTAAAACTGGACTGTAAACTTTTGCTTTACAAAGCAATTTTAAAACCAATATGGAGCTATGGTATCCAGCTATGGGGCACTGCCTCAGCTTCCAATATAGAAAAAATTCAAAGGTGTCAAAACAAAATACTGAGAATGATAACAAATGCGCCGTGGTATAAAAAAAATTCCAACATACACAAGGATTTAAATATTCCGACAGTCAAACAAGAGATAACAACATACGCAACGTCATACCTAACCAAACTCCAAGATCATCCAAATATACTATCCCGAACGTAGTAGACGCGGAAATAAAACTATACGAGCAATAAATAATTTTGTACAGCTAGGCTGTACTTAATAATAATTAGCAATTAGTTCTTAAGA
The DNA here is from genome assembly GCA_963924685.1 of Dexiosoma caninum. Classification (NCBI taxonomy): domain Eukaryota; kingdom Metazoa; phylum Arthropoda; class Insecta; order Diptera; family Tachinidae; genus Dexiosoma; species Dexiosoma caninum. Next base: position 57,596,711 of record OZ004725.1, read on the forward strand.
TTTGAATACTTATTGTTAGTTCAATTGATTTTGAAGATTCAATAAATAATATATATTGTGTAAAAAAAAAAAAAAAAAAAAATATAGCCTCTATCAAAAATCTTGGGATTGCTAAACGATTATAATCGTAATCGTAATTGCGATTAATTGCACCCTTCAATCAATCTATTAAACACGTCCATTACGATTAGAAATATTATGTGACCGTTTTTGGAAATACTCGTTTGTACTATTTTTTGCCTTTGTGTCATTCCAAATGCTTCGTATTGTGTACAAATATACAGAACACATACATCTGTACGTGAATATTTTTATAATGTAAGTAATGATGATATATAGAAACTACTAAAGCTCCTTGATCTGCTATATGGACACCAAAATAAAAACAGAAGTGTAAGCGACGATGATTATGAAATAATGTTCCAAGATAAGGAAGATAGCATGACGTCTGAGCTCAAATCTGAAATCGATAAAATACTTTTTTTTTTTTTTTTTTTTTTTATCTTGGACCAGTGCTCAGGGGCTATCCCCTACATATGCAATGCATTGCACTGGAACTAGAGAGAAGGATAGGGAAGAAACAGACAGGTGGTGAAAGTGGTAGAAAGATAGAGCTTAATTCTTGCGCAACTTTACTAAACCTACAACAAAATGTGGAAGAGCGTTTTCCATAGCTGGTAATTCAACTAAAATACTAAAATACGACCTCGCTCAGGTGACCAATCATTAAATGCCGTAGTGTTTTTGAAGTTTTACTATTTGAAAGATAATAAGTTAAAATTTTTGTTCAGTTTAAGTATTGTGTTTATTATGTTTCTTTTATGTTGCTTGTGTTATATTTACGTTGTATTAACAATTATTATTGGCTGAGTCTCAAAAACTCCTTTTAAAAAGTACATGTTTTGAAACGTCAATACAATGCACATTTTACAATTCATAACTTTGCACACAAAAAATGTTTCCAAAATAGTAACCCTATACACCGAAATAACTCAACGTATAGTATACCAGCGACAGAAAAGCATATATATAATTTATGTAGGCACCCGTCATAATTTTCTTTTTCCACGGCATGCGTTCTTCATTTAAATTGAGCCAATTCATTTACAATTGATCCCATTCATTAACAATTTCATATGCAAGGGACGTTTTGCTGGGACACAACTCAAATTCCTTATACATTTAGATATGAAAGACAAGTCTTTTATGTTATCAAACCAACACCGTTATTTTCTCATTCCAGAGATTGGGTCACGACTTAAATTTCTTTTTATAACTATAAGAGAATTATCTACAAATTTATAATACCAATCAGAAAATAACGTATCGCAAAGATGCTGCCTTTCTAAACATAATAACGGCCCGTTACTCTGTTATTGCAGAGATTGGTATGCTCATCTGAATTTTACTGGTGTCAGTAAAAGGTGATGTCTCAAAATTCCTGATACTTGTAGTCGGGGACCTGCGGAATTGTGCGCGAAAGACGTCCAATGCACTTCACATTTTTTCTCATGTGCATTTATGTCTTCGTGTCAGTTGTCGTCAGAAAGTGTAAACAAAAAACGTACAAAAGTAGAGTTGTAAGATAGTGGAACTTTCCCCTACTATAGAAGGCAATATCTAGTAGTAGGTCATTGATTGAGTGTTACTTCTCTTGAAGAAAAAAAAGCGATAGAAAATAATAGAGCTTAATTAATCCACAACTCTGCAATTACGTGTTTTTTTGTGAATTCGCAAAGCAAAGTGGTTGCGTCATTGATTCTGTTCATTATAAGTATGTATATTAATTCAAAAGTCAACTTTACCAAATGATTTTAAAAATCCTATGTGCATAGCTAAACTACGAAATTCTTTCATTACTGTAACTATTTTTAAAATTCTTAGCAGTTGAAAATTGTACGCATTCATTGTGCGCCACTTAAATATAAAAAAATAATAGATTCTTGTTTGATTTAACTGTACGCTAATATCCTTTATTGCTGAAAGAATCCCCCGAGGATGTATAAAGATTTTTAGAAAAGTACGTGATTAACGTGAAATGTTTATACTTTTACCGGTATTTTTTAGTGTGTTTAAGGAAAAACAGCAGAGAAGAAGTCACGCTGATCTGTTTGATCAAATCAAAACATGACAAATTAAACACCAGTAAATGAAAAATGAAAAGAAGTTGAAAGCATTGAAATTGCAACAACCATATTTCGAAATCTTTAAACAATTTTCTCCAATTATTCTTTCAAAGTAAAATAGCTTTATGTGCTTCCAGTATAATTAATGTTTTCGAAGCCATAAAACAAAATCTTTAGGCAAAAATTTATTTCAAAATCAAGCTTTTGTTAATTTAGATTGTCATTTAAACGCCAGAAGAAGAAGTTAAACTTTTAAAAACTATGATATTTATGATAGTGTTTTTGAATTACATATATATGTATATATATAAATTTAGAGGATTACATTGGCATCATTATTAGCCACCCTCTCCGATGTATTTAACAAACAATGTGCTGCCGAAAAATAAACTCTTAATGTTTATGACGTGTATTAAGACATTTACAAACTATTAACTTCGCCAAAGAAGAAATAATAAAAGAATTCAAAAGTGCAGCCAAGAACAAGTACAAGAACATTTGCACAATACTCAACTATTAAAATGTAAATTTTATAAATGAAATTGTTGTCTTTTTTACGACTGAAATTCTCTCATCATAAAAAAAAAACATATACTCGAAAAAATTGTTAATTATTTCCACTTCTGCATGAAGCAAACTTATTAATAGAAAGATAAACTGAGTTAAATTTTCAGCGGTATCATTTTAGTAAAGTCGTTTTCTTTTTAAACAATTTAAAACTTTTGCATTTTATTGGTCTTCTTTAAAGACATTTTAAAAGAGACCAATAAATTGAAAATATTTTTAATAACTAAAGTGCAATTTTCGAGAATCGAAATCGCTATAAGATAAAAGATTTAGAAAAGGTTGGTTTACTGAAACGATATAATAAATACTTCTTCTTCTAATTCTGAGCGGCAATTCAGCACGTATTCGATCTGAAATTTAGAACCACTCGATATTTAAAATGGTCATTGAAATGAATCACCTCTTTGCGTCAATAACAATGACGCATACATTCCGATGGATGTATTTGAGATTATCAACTTTGCACCTGAGCGCCACTGCAAAACATTTCTAAACTTAGTTTACAAGCTTCTACTCACCCTTGATGGTATCACATTCAGAATGAGGAAATGTTTAGCGATGCGGTGCTTATTTACACCCGCATCGTAATAGGCTTCAAAGCGTATATTTATGAAGTTCAACATTACTCTACATATGCAATGATTTGCACTGAAACTTGATAGAGTTAGGTATAGTCTAGTGAACAGACAGGCGGTGAAAGAGGTAGGAAGATAGAGACTAATTCACGGGTCTATGAAATAACTCCCACGAAATAAGTCCCACTTTCAAAAACGAAATAAGTCCCACCAAAAATTGCTTAAAAAAATGAAATAACTCCCACGAAATAAGTCCCACTTTTGAAAGCGAAATAAGTCCCACCAAAATGAAATGATTTAAAAATTTACTTGAAATGAAATAACTCCCACTCAAAATGAAATAACTCCCCCTTGAATAATATATTTCTTAAATGAATTAAGTCCCACTTTCATAAACGAAATAAGTCCCACTTTTTCACTGTTTAATGCGATTTCAAATAAGAAGTATTTGGCTCTTCGAAAAAAACACACGTCGAATAATATGAATAATCAAAGCAGAGGAATAATAAAGAAAAATCGTATGCAAGCTTGCAGAAGGCTTCTTAATGGAATGGATATTACGAATTTTGATAGAGTTCCAGAATTTATTATTAATTCTTTTTTCGGTCAAGGAACGTATAGAGAACGCCTACTAGTAACAACGTTTGGATTCGTAAATGGATTAAGTACAGATCAATTGTTCTTATTATTAAGATGGAAACCGTTTCGGAAGGACCATCAGATTAAAATTATCGACCTTTATAAATGGCTTGAAGATCCAGTGCATGGTAGACGGTATTATAGTTTTAACGTGGCATTGGGATTAGTTGTATTTTGTAATGGTGATATTAGAAAACATGGAACACGAATTCCAATTTCCTACTAAAAATATAATAAAACACATACATACGTAATTACGTCAACAATTTTTTTTAATATTGTTTTTCCAGTAGTTAAGTTCGGTACCTATTTGTACACATTTCTTTAAAGTTTTTTTATTATAGTAAGTATAAAGTAATTAATAACAAAAAAAGGAGAGCCATGAGAGATAAGGACAAAAAATTATAGTTGTCCTTTTACGAAATGTCCAATATATAACTTTTTGCATAAGAAAAAAATGAGAAATAAAGCCATAATGGCCTTATATTTCATGGCTCTATCGCACCCCTCCATAAAAAAATCATTTATTTATCAGATAAATATTTGAAGGGTTTCTTGAACTTCTGCACGACAGAATGGACATACTAGTTTACTGGTTTGATCAATTTTGTGAGTTTGCATTGTAAGACAGCATTCACTGCAAATTTTCAAGTGCTTACAAGGAAAAAATAAGAAATTTTTGCTGCTTTATGAAACAAACCACGCACATATTATTATTAATTGTATTCTGGTTGGTTTCAATATGGTTTAACGACTCGTCTTTAATGTCCTCTTCTAAATATGATAATTCTTCAAAAAGATCTTCATCAGGCTCCATTTGTACAATTAAATTATTTTTTGATAACACCAGTTGGTCAAGGAGAAGGAGTTATAGTACCTTGTAAGAGATCATTCTTGAATTTCGAAATCATATCTGCTTTCAAAACACAGGACTTTTTAATACGCTTTTTTCCCACACTACCATTGGTATTCATCAATAGTTCAAATTTTCTTACTTTTTCAAATTCTTGCATCTGAAAACTGAAAAGTTATGTGGACCGATCTGTAATAATGAAATCATAACACCTTTTATGTAAAAGGGAATATTGTATTGTAAATACGAAATAAATCCCACCAAAATAAATATTTAGGGTTATGAAATAACTCCCACTTTACAAAACGAATTTATTCCCACTCAAAACGAAATAAGTCCCACTTAAAATAAAAACGCGTAACGAAATAAGTCCCATCAATTGACGAAATAAGTCCCACTTTTAAAAACGAAATAACTCCCACTTTCAAAACAGCAATTTTTTGTGGGACTTATTTCGTTTTTAAAAGTGGGACTTATGTCGTGGGAGTTATTTCATAGACCCTAATTCACAACTCTATACTTGCGTGTTAATTATAAAACGGTGTCGCTGATTTTAGTTTTGACCCATTATTTTTAAGCTAACGGCAGCCATTCTATTTGTTATTTTATTGTATTGTAGCACAGAAAACATAGAAAAACTTTTTTTTGACTTGTCCGGGCTGGGAATCGAACCCGGCTCGATCTGGTTGCAGAGCCAACGCGCTAACTATCAATCAATATCGATATCGTTACAAAGCAAACTATCGAAAATTACATTGCGCATTGTAAACAGCGACACAAGTAAAAGCATTGAAAATCCTTCAGATGCAAAGTGACGAATGTAATTTTTTTGATAAGAAAGAAAACAGTTATCTGAAACATCTTACTACCATACCAAAAATTTTAAAAACTGTATAAGAACAATTTAATAATGTTCATTTTTAATGGCGCGCTGATTTTGAGTTCACAATTGAATATGTATTTTGGCTCTCCTGGAAAGTACATATTTGCTTATTGGATAATTTGACATGGTCATCGTCCCTTATGAACAAATATGACTTTTCCATTTTCATTCAAGTTGTGAAATTATATATATATATATTAATATTATGCATTTTTCACACTTTATGTATTTTGATTTTTTTGCATTGGACCGTATTCGCAAAATATTCGCTTGAATTTGGCGAGTACGAATACGAATGGCTTGAAATAGGCGAATATTGTATATGTATGTATACTACCTATAGCACATTTGGCAATGACTTGCCCAGTTAATGGAAAAAAAATATTATAGTGTTACTTGGCAAAATATTTTTGAATATTTACTTGGGTGCTGTTGGCTGTATTAGCTAGAGCGATCACTCTCCATTACAGCACCCTACCTCATCGGCAATAATAACGTTGGCGTAGTAATATAATAAATGCAATAGCCTCTTTTTTTAGAAGATAGTCAAATTAGCAATAATATATATAAATTGTGGGTTTAGCGTATAGAAAAAATACTAATAATTTTAATATCAACAAACAATATTTTTGTTTTCGAGCTCTTAACCAACGTCGACAGCCGCGTGAACTTTGTTAATACATATATTATTCTTCAAGTTAAAATGCCACCAAAAATAAACCATGAAGAAGCATTTGCCCTCAAACTTGAGAAAGTCATACAAAAAATTAATAATAATATTGACAATAAATTGGAAGCCCACCGCAAGCTTACCGAAAATCAAATTACAAAGGCCATACAGAAGTTTGAGGTTAAGATCGATGTTATGATATCTAATATGAAAAAAGAATTTAACGCGAATATAAAAGCAATAAAATCAGCAGTGAGTCAATGCTATGATGCCAAAAAAAAAATAGAGAAATCTACTTCTAACAAATATCAGCAAACAACAAAGGCTATATAAGACGTGGAGGAAAAAATTAATGTCACAGCAGCCAGTATAAAACAAAAACTAAATGCAGAAATTATATCTTTAAGGTCTGAAGTGAGCCAGCCAATTGGTAAAAACACCGTAAGTAAATACGACAAATTTAATAATGTAGCCTTGAGACGTATAAATCGACCTGATATATTTATATCTGGCTTGCCATCAGCAGCACCTAACCTAACTGATATAATTTAGAAATTGGCCAGCTGTATAACATTGCCCTATCAGTCAATGCATCTATATAAAAAACAATAAAGAAGTCTTGGTTATTTTTCAATCCATTAATGTTAAGAATAAAATAATGGCTAAATATTTAGCAACACGTACACTAAAGCTAAATGAATTGATAGGTGGCGATATCTCGTCCAGAGTATTCTTGAACGACCATTTAACTCCTATGGCCAGCAAGCTCTTATATACATGTCGGAAATTAAAAAAGAGTAATAGTATAGCTAAATATAAGTTAATTGACGGTGATCTGCCAACAGCCGACATTATTATGAGCGATGGAGTCGTGATGAAATTGGATTTGTTTGCTTTGCTGGATAGGTTTCAAGAGCCGCTAAAGTTGTGATGATTTCGTTGACCTTTACCAAATAGTGATAATAAAGTTTCTTGAATATACATAAGTATTAACTTTTATGAATAATTGGTGACCCCTTCTTATAATACCATATACATATTTATGTTTGTGAATTATGTATGTATATGCATATTATGTATATATATATATATATATATATGTATGCCTATATAAGTATATGTGTATAGATCTGTGAAAATATGTCAAAACCACTAATATCGATATAAGCAATTATTGAGATTATTGAACGTCGAAAGCGTGCTTATGAAATTTATAATTTCAAACCACTTATATCGATATAAGCAATTATTGAGATTATTGAACGTCGAAAGCGTGCTTATGAAATTTATAATTTCAAAACCACTTATATCGATATAAGCAATTTTTATAAACAATTTTTGAGATTATTGCACGTCTAAAGCGAGCTTATGAAATTTAAAAATTCTATATTGCCAGAATTTCTTTAATAACACCTATTATACATTTTACACTACTTTTGTTGGAATTATTACTGAGAACTAATAACTATGCATGTATTTTTTCAGCTCTTGTAAAATCGTATTTGTTATTCAGTTAAGTATGTCTTTTGAATTTATTTAAATTTTTATTTCATTGATACGGTTTCAATTTGATACACACCATGATGAGTTCCGTTTGCGATAATTTGGGCCCTATTGTTAGCGATTGTCACCAACTCAATAGTTATATAGCTGGTCCCGTTTCAGGCCTGAGCATTGGACATTGTAACTGTCAGAGTATCAAACCAGCTATATATTCCACGAAGTTTGATGAGCTGATTCACATGCTACGGAAATCATCATTTGATATTTTCGCAGTGCCGGAAACTTGGTTTAAGGCACACGTACCTGATGGCTCCGTTGCCATACCGGGTCATAGTTTTTAAAGGAATGATAGACTGAATGGGCGAAGTGGCGGGGTGGGAATATATGTCTCAATGCGGCGTGTGTGAGGTTCTTTTTATTGACATAAATATTGGAGCGACTGTAGTATTGTCTGGAGCTGTGTATTTACTGAGATTTTTGTGCGAGCGCATGAATTTGTCTATATCTCATAACTCTGCTCCAACATTTCGACACACAGCATAATTCCACGTCTCTTCTTGATCTCTTTATGGTAAGCAATCTCTCATATATAAACAGAACTGGCCAAGTACAATGTCCCTTTTTTTCCATCACACTTTAATTTATGCCAGCTTACGCAACTCAATGCATGAGAATCTGTTTAGGGAATATCGTAATTTTTCTCGCATAAATATGGATGGCTTGGTTTCTTGCTTAGCTGATCACGATTTTTCATCGTTTTATGATACATTTGACGTAAATCTTCAAGTTGATGTGCTGAATACTTTGATTTCAAGAATGTTTGCCTTTGTGCCTATATCGAGGGTTAGAATCAAGAAAGCAGAAAATTGGATGAAATCAAGGCAGATCCTTTACGCTAGGTCTTTGAGGAACATTGTATATGGGGCATTTATGAGCGAACGTTTCAATGTCAACTGGAGAGTGTTTTGTCAACTCAGGAATAGAGCGAAAAGGGCTATTTGCAATGTCAAAAAGGGTCACCATTCGAGGGAGTACAAGGGGGATGTGGAATCGACTTAGAACTGAAGGAGTGGGTAAATCTTTTTTTGCTCCACATGGGGTGGATGTGGATACTATAAATAATTATTTTTGTGATGAACTGAATATATCCCCGGATACGAACTTTGATATAAGAGCCGAGTTATCCAGTATTCACTTTGACGGTTTTGCTTTCAACCGCGCTTACATGCCTGATTTACTTATTGCATTTAAGATGATAAATTCGAATGCTTGCGGCTTAGATGGAATACCACTAAGATTTTATAAGATAATTCTTCCTCTAATTGCTAATCATATTTTATATCTCTTTAATTTTATAATAACGACCTCCACATATCCCGAAAAGTGGAAGTGTGCTAGGATAATACCGATTCCGAAAACGGGAACTAGCTCATCTTTAACCATCTTGAGACCAATTAGTATCTTACCTGTACTGTCTAAAGTTTTTGAACATATAGTTAAATCACATGAAAACATTTCACGCTTTTCGCTACTGAATGACAGGCAAACTGGTTTTTGAAGAAACTGTAGCACTTCGTCTACATTATTGGGTACTACCGAAATAATAAGGGACAAGATGGATACGGGTAAATCATGCATCCTTTTTTCTCTGGATTTATCCAAAGCCTTTGATCGTATAGATCATGCTAAGATGATAAATAAACTGCATTCCAAGCATGGATGGAATCTAACTCTCTTAGGATTACTCTTTCTAAAATTAGTGCTATTGTCGGTACCGGATTTGTCGGTTCATATTCGAAGGGTACCCATTGGCTGGGTTGACAGATTGAAAGTGTTGGAAATGATGCTTGACTGTAAGCTGAACTATGCCTATCATATTAATAGGTTATGTTCGAATATCAAGTTCACGCTTCGTCGTTTATACTCCCTGAATGTTTATTTACCCTTTAGAGTAAGGTTTCAGTTAGCTCATGCCTTGCTATTTTCTCAGATATCTTATTGAATGGGGTGTATTGATGCACTACGAATGGTAACATTAATACAGTTAAGCTATTGCTCAATAAGATAACGCGATTCGTATTTCGGCTAACGTACAGGGATCATGTTTTGGAGTATGTTGCTCAACTTTTAAAGTGTAGTTTCTGTAATTTCTTAACAATTAAGCTGCTTATGAGCCTTTATAAACTTGTTAGAAATTCTACACCTGCGTTTTTAGTTCAATGTGTTCGATTTTGTCATTCATCTGGAAATACACACATCCAGAATACACACTTCCCTCCTGGATAAGTATTTCCTTGTAAGTACAGCTTGTGTATGGAAGCGCTTGTCACCTGTTTTATGAACTTTTCAAATAGGAAAAGTACCAAATACCATTTGGATCTAAACATCGAAGGAGGACTGTACATACCGAATTTCAACTTTCTAACTTTACCCGTTTGGGCTGAGCGATGATCCGTCAGTCAGTCATGTTACTCTTTCATATATATTGTTTATTGTTATTAAATAAATTTATCAGTTTTTAATTATAAATTTAAAAAAAAAAAAATAGTAAACTATTAGCGGAGAGATAAAATCTAAACTCGTTATCTAGGAGTGTGTATTTTCGTAACATTAAAACTCACGCTTCGAGGATGGCTCTAAGTTTCGCTCTTTATGATCCTGTGAGAAAACTGAGCTTCACTTTCTTTTCCGGTATCCTGCACTATACGATGCTCTCAGGATGTTCTATGGGTCCTGCATCTTCTAAAGAGAACTACTCTATGAAAAGTTAATATACTTCGAAGGTGTCCTCACATGGAAACAAAACAAAATATAGTATTTTATATACTATCCTGTCAGATGCGATGATAATTTTTAACATAATTGAAACCGAAGAGATAAAAAAAATTGATTATTGTAAATAGTTTTCTAAGAGAACTTACATATATACTCAGATGCAGTGGTTATCTTAGATAGTTTTCTGAAAGAGCATACATATACAATCCTCAGCAGCAATAGGACAGTCAAAACAAGAAATTTAAATTCCTTTCTTCCTGAAGCCATACACTTAATACTGCCAGCGCAGTGGTTTTTACATACCAGTCTTGAAATATATATTATTTTCTTTTCAAAATTTGTTTCTATGGTTATTATATCAAAATATTATTTCGGCCGCCTGGATATATATTATTTTCTTTTCAAAATTTGTTTCTATGGTTATTATATCAAAATATTATTTCGGCCGCCTGGATATATATTAAGTATTTTTTTGAAGAAAAATAAATAAATTGATCTAGAGAACAGAAAATACAAGTTTTTTAAAACAATTAAAGTCGAAAAAATCAATAAATATATATAGCAAGAAAATATATTTAGATTTTCTTTAAGAAGCTACACAAAGAAGTAGCGAAATATCGAAATAAATTGAAAGAAAATTATTTGAAATCAATTTCGACCTTAAGCTTGAAGAACATTTAGGCCCAAATTCACAGTCATTAAGTAGATAATAGCAATAGTTTAACCAATAATATTGGATTCACAGCTTTTTGTTTACTATTAGTTAAACCGCCAAATGTCATTGGTTAACGAATAGTTATGCAACAGCTGATTAGTAAATTAGTATTTTTGTTTTAATGTCATCTATCATAATATAATATATATATATATATATATATATATATATATATATATATATAATACTATTAGTTCTTTTATTTTCGATAATATTTTGGTTTTCCCGAACCAATTTTAACATCAATTCAATATCTTGTACGGTAAAGTTCGATGAGCGCGCGCTTGTTTTATCCATTTTTATGAAATAATATAACAAATGTAAACGAAAACCATATGCTATAGCAGTACTGCCAACTTGAAAATTAAAATATTGTTAGGGTTACGATTCTTTGTTTATACTGAGAATGTTAATTAAACAATATACTGTGAATATGAAGTATTAGTTAAACAATTGTTATCATTTTAGTTTACTAATAATTAACTAATGACTGTGAATTTGGGCCTTAGAATCTAATTAAAATAAAGAATCGAATTAAAATAAATAGCGGAAGCAAAAAAAATTTATTAAAAAAAGTATAAAAACTTTAATTGTAGAGAAAACGGTAAAAATACAAACATGAAACTTTATAAAAATTTGGATGTAAATTTTTTTTTCTTCTCTTTTTTAACAACAGAAAATCTTCTTTGCTTGTCTGTAGAAACACCCAGGGTCTAGGAGGGAATCGAATCCGCTCGCTCAGTAGGCCAAAAGGGGCAAGCCGCGTCCATTGATAAGGAGGCATTTACCTTAAAGTGATAATCGTTTTTAATTGTAATTGGCATTGAATAAAACAAATAAGAGATAATAATAATAATCCTCCGTTTTCCAATAAATGTAAAAATTCACTCCTTCTCTTTAAAAGATTAACAAATTGTGCACACTTTTTTAAAAACGATTTTTTCAATACTCTGATTTTTTGAACATTATTCTTTGGGTGTCATTTCTTTCAAGCTCACTAAAATGTTTTTTTAACAGCCATATTTGCAGGCATAAATAAAGAGATACTTGATTGAAGATAAACAACAATTTTAGAACCTGCAACTAAGCTGTAGTCCTTCTAATACCACATTCCAAAAAAAACAAACAATATTGTTTGCTATTTAGGCATAAAGCTGTAGTCGCGTCGTTTTTCTATCTGACTGTCCACCAATATATCTTAGCATGATTTAAACTCTTAACATTGTTGTTAACAAATTATTACAATAAAGTTGAAAAAAAAGAAACAAATCTTAAAAAATATGTATGAATGTGCCACAAATGAAAGAAGAAAAAACCGTAACCCAAGAACATGGTGAGTGTACTTTGGTAGGTGCTAAATGGCAACGGGGCGTTGCATTTAACACCATCATTCATAACTCATGTCTTAAGCAACGGCTAATACATTCAAACAAATATTGTAGGGCAAAATAGCACAATACAAAAAATGAAAATTCCAAACAGACGAAAAAGAAAAAACTTAACTAAAACAGTTCGTAGGTAAAAAGTTTGAGAATACGTGCCTCTATGCTTGAGCAGCCATACCAAGCTGAGCAAACAAATGGAAAAAATGTTGTAGGAGAAAAAAACGCTTTCCTCGCCCGTCGCCATACATGGAAACAGTGGGTCGATATTTATATTATAACTAAACGAAACTTATGACTGACTGACAGACTTAATTCACTTACTGGCTGACTCAATGAGTGAAAGACCATAAAACTAAACGGTTTTATTTATTTTCAAAGAATTTTGTCAGTTTTTTCTCTTTTCTTAGCTGTTTATTGTAAATTTCCAGAAGAGCGAAGCAAAATGTAGAAAACTGTAAGGAAAGACTATTTAAGTATCGTGGAATTTTGTTCATGTCTTAAATAAGGCATACACTTTAAGTTTAATCTTTTAGGCACATTTACCCAGTGCTTAAGGTGCAATAAGTTGTAATTGTCTATTTGACGTCTTTTAGAGTTTTATTGACTTTAAATGATGATATATTTGATAGATCATTAGTTTAGAGAATTGAAATGTATTTTGGAAATAAAAGGAGACAACAAAATATATCCATAAATTTTCAGTTTAAGTATTATTATTATTGGGGCCAGGAAGCACCGCGATCAAGAAGATCTATTATGCAAATTTTATCACATTAGGCACCCATCCTAAGGCTTCTAAGGAATCTAAGCACTATTTGGGGTCAGGTGTTCTGCTACTTTTGTGGCATCAGATATATAAATTTTGTGCAAGTGGTACCTCGGGCCACAATAGCCTGTAAAGTACCCCATCCAAGGGCTTAAGTTCACTCTATTCAGCGAAAGCAGCCTATTTGAAATTGCCCTATTCGGATCATGAAGTGTTTGATCTGACGCTGGGCGGCACAATCATGCCAGTGAGCAGTGAATTCCGTTTCCTCCCAGTTTCTAAGAATTCCCTTCATATTCCGATGGCATGAACTTCTGCCTCGAAAACTGTTGGGTATACTCATACGAGTATATATATCATTGTATATCGATTTCCTGAATCGGTGCCCATTATTCCCGCCCTTGTTCTCCCTTCTCCAGCTTGAACCCATCACTATACCATACCTGATATCCCAACTGGAGATTTGATCATGGAATCCGTGAGACTTTATAAATACAGTCTTGTATAAAGGTACGAGTAGCCAGCGATCCGCACTGATCTAAGAATAAGTAAGGGTTTAATGGCTATGTGCTCCTCGTAAATGCTTAGTTGTGCTCCTTGGAGTGCTTTGTGTCAGCCTTGAAAAGTTGGAGTTAGTGTATTGGCATTGGTTTGGATTCGTAGTGATTGTGGTTAATACCTAAAATCACGCGGGAAGAGTAGTTATGTGTCGTATTTAATTACACATATATTCTGATATGACTTTTATTAATCTAGGTAGTTTTGTCGAAGGGTGTGTTGGACTATACAGATGGAAGTTCATTGTGCTCTATCTTATGATAGAGATTGGTGAATGGAACCTTGCATTCAAAGACCATAGCGTTAAAAACTCTGATGTGATAATGGGATTAGACAAAAACACCTCGGCAAAGTGTAATATCATAGGCAAAGGAGAACTATGATACTTGGATTGCAACCTATGTGCCCCTAGTCAGTCACTAGTTGTCTTTCCATGTCCCCATAGGGGCGGTAGTGAACGTCAGAATTCACCCGGCGTTAAGAGCACCGCGGGGTAGGACGCTATGCGCAGGTACCGGTTTTAATCTTGAACACATCTGCCACCGTGATAACAACATAGATGGTTCGATGTAGTTTACACAACACGTCCCTAGCCCTTCTTTGCATGGCCTTCGGCCACCATACCAACACCGTATAGCTGACTATGGGGTTCACCACCGAATTGAATATCATTCAATTTCATTGAAGTCATTCTGAGATTCAGACTCCAAGTCCTACCATAGAGTTCCTTACAGGCACAGAATGTCCTCATTGTTCCCGTGGTCTAACATATTTAGCAAAAGTAAATAAATAAATCGAAGCTTTCCTTATGAACAACGTACTTTAGAGTGAGAGATAAATAATCGGAATTAATTCGGAATCTTTAATAAAACATCATTGTTTAAATATTAAAAATTTCCTGAATATGTTATCCGAAGGTTAACGAAATATTGAGAGAAAAAAAAGTGAAAAACATTTAAGCTTAAAAGAGAACATGGAAATAATTATTAAAATTATCAAAATCTTCAGCAGACCCTTAATGAAATTTCTTAGCTTTTTTCAAGCATTTGATTAAAGGGCTACTGACGATTTTTGGTATTACCACCAAATAAAATATACATACAGACCAGCTAACACCACATAACAAACAGCTTAATAGCTAAACCATATAACAAACATAGATAAATAATTGTATCCTATATAATTCTAGCAAACTTTCCTTGTAATTAAACTCTTTAAGACACAGCTATATTATACGTATATATTATAGACACAGCTATGTATGCGTATGTCTGTTTTACGCTACTTCTTCTCTTGATCAAAGAAAATGTTATAAAATTAATAAATTTGTACCGTTCACCTATTGCGAGTTTGACATGTTCTGTGCTCCTGGATATCATGGAAAGTTCAAATCTGTATACCAAAGAACTAAGATTGAGTCTGGAACATCAGTGTGGCTACATAATGAAAGCGTATTAACGCACCATTGTTAGAGGCAAATGTTTGTATTTTTGCATTTTCACAACGTGGTGATGGGGAGAATCTATATATATATATATATATAGCTGAATGTGTGTTTGTCTGTTTGTTTCTTTATTTGTTTGTGTGTTTGTACCTTATAGGATCCCAAAACGCTGGACCGATCTTCCTGAAATTTTCACAACATATCAATGGGACTCTTTAATGAATTATAGGCTACTCTTTTTTAATCACGCCCACCTTTACGTCTACTTTTTTAATTATGCTACTCCTTCCACATGGTTTTAACATAACATAAACGAGCCTAACTCGCCATTTGTGGACCAATCGCGATGACATTTGGTGCACTTAGTCTGTGCAACTCCGGTAAGGTTATACGGTATTACTTTTTTTAAATCCATGAGCAGGAGGACGATAGGGAGGAAATTTCTGCCACTCCGAAACGTTCAAACCGATTTTAATGAAATTTAGAATATGGATAGATCTGCATCTAAAAATGCTCATAGGCTATACACATTTTCAAAAGTAGGACCAGGAGGACGATAGGGAGGAAATTTCTGCCACTCCGAAACGTTCAAACCGATTTTAAAGAAATTTAGAATATGGATAGATCTGCATCTAAAAATTCACATAGGCCTTGTGCATTTTCTAAACCAGGACCAGGAAGGTGATATTGGGGAAAATTGCGGCCTCTCCAAAACTAGATTTTGATGCACTTTAAAATTTGCATGTATTTGAGTTTAAAAGAGACATTGGCAATTGTGCAACTCCGAGACGGTTATAGGTTTTTGAGACCTAGGACCAAGAGGGAAGGTACTGGCAATTTAAGCGCCAGCGAGACCATTTAACCGATTTTAATGAAATTTAAATGAATTTTTGTTTTTGTGTCTAGAATGATACATATGCTACTTACATATATATTTTCTAAGTAGAACCAGGAGGTGACGTAGGGGAAGGTATACCTTTATAACCGATGGAGATAATAACGGGAGCGAAGCCGCTGGTAAAAGCTATTATGTATATATATGATTCTAATTTTAAAATTTTGCTTTGACATTTGACATATTTTTTCAGGAAAAAGCACAATTTTAAAATTAGAATCATATATAAAGAGATATTCTCAAAATAAATTCAGTTAATGTATTAGGTATATAATTCGTGAAAAATTGTCGCATTTTGGGAGAAAAAAATCGGAGCCATTAGTTTTTGGACATAAAATGTATACGCATAATTAAAACTGTCAACTTTTTAAAAGCTATTTGACCTCGAAATTTTGTGTTCGATGATTTCCTTTTTATAGAACTTCTACTTTTTTTTCTTATTTTTTTATATTTGGTATTTAGTTCGTATTTTAAAGTATATAAAATAATTGATTAATTTTTTTTATAATATTTTTATTAAATGTCTTAATTAGAAGAAAGGGGAAATACTTTTACTTAGAAGGGTTCTTATACTGTATTTTTTATCAGCTAACTAATGACATCTAAATATCTCAAGTATAAAAAATAATTTTGAATGCCTTAATTTGCATATGCATGGGAATGTTTTAGGTTAAATTAAGAAATAAAAAATTGTAAATCTCTAAAAATATTTATTTAATGAAAAATTCTCTTGTTAAAATTTATCAAAATGTAAATTTGCTTCCAAAACAATCATAATCTTATTTACCTACAAGAAAAGAATTTTCATCACATTGATTTTTCCTAAAGTTATTGGGCCGAATTGAAATTTTAATTTAATGTTTTCGTGTGTGGATTCTAGCAGTTCTGCTAAGAACAGCGGTCACACTGGAGAACAATTGAAAATGAAAAAATTTTCAGATTAAAAATTTTTCAAAGTAGCAACGAACATTTCAATTGAATGATTGTTGACGTTCAATACTTGCGTCTTCTTTTGCTTCTGCCAAATAAAGTGTCAAAACTTTCGACACTTTTGTCCCAATTTTTCCATATTTGAAGTGATGTGATGTTTATAGGTTTCTTTTTCAAATGTACATTTTTATTTTATTTCTTACAACGTAGAGGATACAAAGTTATGTTTGGGCCGCCATCATTTTATTATTAACATCACGGCGGATGTAAATGATTGCCTTGTTGTGTGAACGTTTTTTTTTTCTTTCGGTAAATCAATTTCAACAATAATCCACAACAATTCTATTGTAGTCTGGATTGTTTTAATATGCCTTGTCTATAATTTTTAAGTTTTTCGCTTTGTTTTCTTAAGATATTAGCAGAGATTCCTTTTTTGGTATTTTAACAATCACATTTGCAAAATTGGCGATTGTTTTTCTTGAAACGACGGCTGCTTGGTTGCTTGATGCAATTGACATGCTTTGAGAAGTTCGTTTTACGTGATTCATCAATGCGCGGGTTCATTTACATGTACTAAAAGAATACAAGCCAAAGAGAATAACTTAACACAGGTGGTGTCTGTTTTTCTATTATGAGTATTTTATGTTACGACCAAATTAAAAAAAGTGCTATTGCAGACATAATGAAATCTCTTAATAGTTGTTAAGCAATTATGTCCCAAGTTTTTCATTTATTTGCACGACTAACAAATATTTCTGATTATTACTTTATAATTATGGCCTTTTAAGAGGTTATTTAAAAATTTATGAATTGTTAATTGTTTACTGTATGAATTTTTCCAAACCCGTGGGAATAAGTTGCATATTTTTAAATTTTTTTTTTTTGCTTTGGAGTTCTTACAAGTAGCCTACAAATGAAAAAAATATATATATTTTCTATAAAATTTCTTCATTCCTAGAATAATAAGCACGTTCTGTTCTGTTCTGATTTTTTTATTTTTTTTAAATTCTATTCCACATGGATTTGGTTTTAATGTTTAATTAAAATTCATAGATTGTAGCAGGTATTTCTTTAGCCTGAACGTTTGTCGTGAGTTTCTATAAACAAACAAAGGAATCACCAAGGAATGCGTTCTAACGCATTTAATGGACACCACATATGGTTTGCATGAACACAATAAACAAAAAGTCACTGTAATTAATTGCCTACAATATATTCTTATGTACAAAAATGTAATACGTAACTAGTTTCTCTGCAAACGTTCTACAATTACAATTATTTACTCTACATAACTTGTTCGACAGTTTTTGCAATCAAAAACAATACAAATTCAATTAACGCTCACAGAGTTGATAAATATCTGTATAAATTCAGTTAGAATTAGAGAGTGCAAGTACTGCAAATTATGTCGTATAGCTCTTTTTTATAATATAAATTTCTGTTTTCCGTCTGAGTTGGTTTTCTAACAATATTAATTTATAGATCAACATTAATAGGTTCGTAATTACTTTAACACTGCCATTATTTTCATTTTCAGAGCAAAGAAAAACATAATAAAATTATTTTCATACTTAGCGTAAAACAAAGTTGTGTAAAGACAAAATTTGTTTTCATCTACTAATAACCAAACACTATGGACAAAAACACGAAGAAAACTGAAGATTGTGTTGTAACAGCCTTCGAGCACAGCATGTTGTTCCGTTCTGCAAGTTTTTGATTTAGTTTGCTTTTTAGTAATTATCACATATAATCATCATCACCAGAAATAAATGGTTGGATGGGTATTAACTAACTACTCAGCCAATAGCACTAAGATTTTTTAATTTAAATAAATGAAAATGATTACAATATCAGCTTTAAGACAATTCTGGAAGTTCTCCTCCAACGGTAGATGTTTGAAAATATAATATCCACACATTATTTTACATTATTTTTTAAAATAAATATTAAACAATTGTGTTTGTAGGATATGTATACTGTGTTATGTATTATGTCTTGGTATAAATCAAATGTAGGGAACATTTTTAGCTATAACAGTAACAAAGGAGCCAGCATACGTTTCTTTAATTTTTTATCTTGGACCAGCACTGAGAAGATAATCCCTACCCATGCGATGCATTGTGCTGGAACTAGAGAAAAAAAATGGTTAGAGAAATGATAAGATGTAAAGCTTCACTATCTTACAAATCTGCTCTTGCACGTTCTTTGTTTTTATAGCAGTGTTGTAGCGCCTCTGATGTCAAGGAGACCTATTAAATTTTGAAGCTTCGTTTTCATTTTTTCCTGGACCGGCACTCAGGGGATGACCCCTACACCTGCGCTGAATTATGCCGGAGGTAAGAAATAAGGTTTTGGGAGAAAGGATAGAGGGAGTAGTGTTTATTGACATTTGATTTAAATTTTCCCACGTCAAAAGTGACAGGAAAGATTTCTGCGGGTAGTGCATTACACATACGTGCTGTTCGGCCAAAAAACCAATTTTCTCAGTAATGCGTAATGCGGTTCGCTGCCAAGTCGACCACAAATGGATGCGCTCTTCGTGATGAAAGCGTCGTGCGCGTCAATAACCGGGTTTCGGGAACGAGTTCCCTGATTTCATCAGAACACATTCCATTATAGTAGCGATAGAACAACAAAACGCACCCCACATTTCGACGATGCTCAATGAGTTTCGCTCTCCTCTGTACACGGTCGAGTAACTTTAAATAGTCTTTGAAGCACCGGCCCATACATGAGAGTTGTATTCCATTTTTTGTCGGATGTAAGCGGTATAAATAGTGAAGAGATCAGATGGTGGTAACTATGTCTTACACTATCTTAAAAAACCGAGGCACTTGAATGCTTCCTTTAAGACCTGAAAAATGTGCTCAGTTCATCGGAAATCACACGGAATTTTCATACCAAGAACATCAAGAGCTTCTGATTCCTGGATATATATACCGCCCATAAATACAGCTATTGTATAGCACCGGCAAAGTAAAATAATTACTCAAAATGAAGCTTAAACATTTTAATAAGTCTCTTTGACATCAGAGGCGCTACAACACTGCTATAAAAAAATAACGCGCAAAAGTAGGGTTGAAAGATAGTGAAGCTTCACCTGTCATTTCTCCTACTATGCCTTTCTTCTTGTTCCAGCACAATGCATTGCATCCCTAGGGTCCTGAGTCTCCTGAGTGCTGGTCCAAGATGAAAAAAAAAAAAATATCCGTAGCGTATGTTTTGTCATTGAAACACTTTTTCCGGTCAATTTTCTTAAAAATTATCTCGATTTACATATTAATGGGAAAGAAAATTCTCAAACATTCTTATTTAAATGAAGGTTCTGATTTGTTTTTCTAATTTTTCCTGAAATAATTTCTTTTAAATTGGTCACGTTCTAAAAACCTAAATATTTTACTAAATAATAATATATTAAATATTAATTTATATTAATTTAATATTAAAAATTAACCAATGATTGCCACAGAAATTATTTAAATAAATTATAAATGCTTTTATTAAGAACTAAACAACATTTTATAGATTCTATAACAGAAGTATTGATTATGGAAATTAATTACCAATTAGAATAATAGGCCATTCCTTCAAGAAAATATTTTTGTTTGTTCTTTTTTCATAAATAGAACATATTTTCGTTTGCTTTGACCATTGAACTGTAAAATTTTTCAGAAATTAATAAGTAGGCAGCAGATTACGGTATTCAATAACAAAGGAAAATTCTATTAGAATTTCTATCGACATTAAATTTTTTAATTCGTACGCAGTGGAGTAATGCTCATATAAAAAGTAGGAAATATGGAAATAAATGTTTTAACGATACCGCTTATTTTAATTTATTTTATTTTTTTGTAGTGTGCAGTTAGAACTTTTAAATTAAGAAATATACACGCGGTTTAGCTCTCATCAATTTATAGAATTTGAAAGTGTGACGATATTTCTTTTAAAAGAAATCTAGTGAGAACAAAGATGATGATATAATCATACTGGATACCGCAAAAAGATCTCTCTCGCCATATGATGTCAATCTGCTTTAATATATAGAAATAGCATAACAATAATTCCAATTTAATGTCTACATTATATCCAGATAGAGAATACTTTCAAGCAATAATAAACCGAAGGTGCAATTTCTGTTAAGAGTTCACCTGACCTCTTGCAGCAAAGAAGCTTAGTAAAAATATCTTATCTGCAGGCGTTCGCTATAACGAAATTTAATTAAAAACTTGTTGTTTTTTTGTATACAAGGTGCAAACGGTTTACGATTTAATATTTGCTAGAGCTTAACTTACTCTATACTTTGAAAAACTTGATTTAAAAAGACAATGATATCATACCAATTGTTTGCACTAGTATATTCGGTAATTCTCAAAGATTTTTTGCCTTTTTTTAATATCCAGTGCGATTTTTGTTAGGTTATTCAAAAATTATGTTGAAGTTAAATTATGGTAAATCAAAAAGATTTGCATTTTTTACAGTATTATTTTTAAACGAAAACAACTTTGATTTACTTTGAAAAATAGGAAGAAACAAATGCTTTTTTTGGACCGGTACTCAGGGGGAAATAGGAAATAAAGTTTTGACTATCAGTAATAAGTCTCGTAAAATGACAAATTCTAAACAGTAATTTCGAGAGGCATCTATTGACCTCTATGGCTAGCCTGGTACTACTTATTTAAAACAATATACATCCTGTGTCTTTCTGTACTCAGATCTTTCTATGTTTTAAATTTTATTAAAATCGCATGGTTAGTTTCGCCCTACGACCCTCATGCATCTACTTATTTAATAAAACTTATATCCTGTGTCCAAAATAGGTTAGATAACTTTGGAGAGGTATAGGGTAATACATACCTACGACCTCATCTGGTCTTATTTTCCTCACCGTTTGAACCATCCCTGGACTCCCACGATATTAAAATATCAAAATTTTCCAAATGTCCTTTTTTCATTTTGCTAAATCTTCGCGTACTAATTACGAACAAAGGCACAGAAAGAAGTGCTCAAGTTGGTTCAGTCATCTTCAACATTTTAAGCATCCGAACAAACCACGAATAATTTTCATATACACTAGCGAGCATTAAAAATACAACGGTGTGACATATAAAATGTTATATCTAAGCATAAAATCACAAATTTCAGCGAGCAAAAAAAAGGAACAGCTTGTACTTCAATATGTTTACTTAGATTTAATAACTTTTTCTTATAAAAATTTACTTCAAACTAATATTTCGTATCGTAGCCCTTACAGTCTTGAAGCCTTAGAATCAACCAAAGGTCTTTTATCCCACTCTAATTTCAAAATTAATTGGCCGGATTTTTCCTCTTAACTTTTTTAGCTACAAGTACCTATAGCTTTTCTATAGGGTTAAGATCAATCCAAAACATGCACATCATTATTGAAGTTTCGAGCTATACGACATCATGTTGAAATATACTATCAGGCACTATTTTTTCTCAAAGTAGAGGAGCATGCGCTGTACAAGTATATCACAATATTTATTTGCGTTCATAGTTCTTCAAATTTTGATCAATGGGCATACTACAAAAAGCGAGAACACGCCAAAATATCTATTAAATACCCAATGATATAATTTTAAACATGCCGCTTCTTACACCATATTATAATAGATCCTCCACCATGTTTAACTCTTGGTAACTGAAATCTAGGAGAATATCTTCTTTATCTTTCGGTGGACCGAAATTTATTCCATCGGAGCCAAATAAATAAGATTTTCCCCGACGTTCCACAAGATCTTAGCCCACTGCTCACTTGACCAATGCTCATACCGTTCCTAGACTCAATGCGCTTCCTTTTGTTGACAACAGTTTTGTTGTCTGTCATCTAGCAAGCAAATTTGTTGCATTTAATCTATGATGTGCAGTGAGGACTCCAATAGAAGCACCCATAAGGTCATTAGCAAAACTGGAAACGTTGATAATTTTTGACCAACATTATCATTTGACGATCTAGGAGCTCTGTAATTTTCCAAGGACTACATGATTGTCTTCCTACAGCCTTTTTCACATAAAAACATAAAGTAATACGAAGTACTGTCGATTTACTTACACCAAAGAGCAGTCCAATTTTCCGCATGGAATTTCCTTGTTCTAGACATTTAAAAAGGGCTATTTTAATTTACCGTGATAGCTGTTTCTAAAGCAAATTTAATATTAAAAACATTTTTAGGATACTTTTATTTAAAAAGCAATATTTTATAACGTAGCATTTTTTTGCTCGTTGAAATTTGACACGTTTATGCTTAGTGTACTAGAAACTAAAGCAAAATGTTGTTAGTTTGGTCACTCTCAAACAAAAGAATAAACAGCAAAAAAGCAGAGATGAATTTGTTATCGCTAACTTGAAACAGATACACTACAATATTATATATCACATCGTTGCAGTTTTAAGCTCGCTACTTTATATAGATAAGCCTGAAGGCAATTGCTGTATTTATAAATTTATAAACATATGTAAAACCGTGGCTGAAAGTCTTAAATGTATAAAGAGGACTTATAAGTATATACATTAGGGCGGGTCGATTTGTATGGAGGCAAACAAATCGCTCAAATTACAAGGAAAATCGTATTCTAGAGATCAAAATTAGAAACTTTGCCGAAGGAACCATACCTCTACAATGTAGTTTGACGTCTCGACTTTTGACCCGAAGGGTCAAATTTTGAAAAATCTCACTTTGACCCATTTAGAGTGCCTCAATCGAGTCAAAATGTATGACCGACCCCCCCACTAACTTTGGAGGTCCGACCCACTTATGCCAGTGGCACACCCCCTGGAACCACCCCTGGGGGATTCCCCATACAAACATTTCAAGAATTTCCATTTTTGGCACTTTACAAGAAAAAATCAGCGAAATGGCTATGTTTTTTTATTTTTGCAGTTTATTTTTCTCTTTAGAAATTTATTCAGTCAGAATGAAATGAAAAAATTAATTTTACTTAGTAATAGAAAAGAAAATAAAAAAAATTATTGTTTGAAGTCTTTTTTGCTTTCAAGCCTCGACAATTTCGCACGGCTTTCTAATGTCGTCGCCATAACAGCCTCTATATTTCCCGGAATGACTCGTTTGGAGACGCTAGCTAGCAATTGAACGTGTCGTTCCGTTCCTTGTATGTGTGATGGAATTTTTGGATCTAAAAACGGTGGATCATCTTGATTTAAATATTCTTTCAATGTATCGTATGGAATGCTTCGCGTGAATGGTGGTTCAATTATGTTATTTATATCCTTCAAATTGATCATTTCCATGTAACTTGTGCAATTAAAATTTATATCTGGTTTTTTATAAACTCTAACTTCCGTTGCGTCTTCAACATCGGTTCGATAGCGTAGAATTTTCTTTATAGCACAGTCTCGCTTTTCTTTGCTATCATCAAACAACATTGATAGCAAGATATTTTCCGAATGCGCATAATATGAATTATCTTTAATTACTTTATTGACAATACTGCGTAAATGAGGTTGTAGAAACCGTGACCAACTAATGAACTTGAAAAATAATGCACTACCGTATACGACAGAGCTGTAATACTTGATATTGAAGTACATTGGCACATAACATTTAATCATAAATTCAACCAGAATCCGTAAATTTTCGGATGGATTTTCCGTTGTCGCATACAATCGTAATAATCTACCAGCCTTGTTAAGCCAGCGAGAATGTACAATTTTCCCTGGTTTGATGTTAGCCAGATCCAACGAAACCACGCCGCTAGAAATTGCATGAGCCATGTCGTATAAGTACTTCGAATCGGTGGAAAATTCAATTTTTTCTAAAGCAGGGGGCATATTTTTCAACTCAATTTTCTGAAAGCCGTCCACCACCTGAAATATATAATAATAAAATAATTAAAAACGGTTGACAATTATAATAAATGAGTGATAGCAATAACTTACCGGAAGAGTTTCACAAGTTTCGATTTGACGGCTCAGTTTTCCGCTTGCCGATCTTGGTCCAGTGCTGGTGGATTTATCCAAAGCTTCAAACAAATGTCGAAACGGAAGTTCGTTGAAGTGTAGAAGGCAGACGAACCAATGCAATGGTCTTTTTAACAGCAATTCGAATCGTCGTATAATCCAAGGTGTGGGCCACTGTTTGTTGGCTCACCGTCAGTGCATATGCCAATTAATGCATCCAGTGATATATTTTTATCGTTGAAAAAATCATTTAATTTGGTTGTTTTGTATTCAGCGTTTTCATGTTCCAGTCTTACGTAACCAATCAATTCAAAATTAGGTTCTCTCAAAAACAATATGAAGTTCTTTTACCATCCTAGTATGATACTTCTCATCAATTTTATGTCTCGTTAAAGTATCATCTTTTGTGCCATCGAATGAAAACGCTAACAAATTGGTATCATCTAACCGTTTGTGAAGCACTTGTTGTCTGCATTTCTCTTTTTCTCTGCGAACTTTCGCTTTATCCATGATTAGAGGTTCGCCATGCTTATCTTTCATTTTTAAATCTTGGAAAAGAGCGGTTCCTAATGCTGATGCTACTCTATCAGGCACACCAAATCTGTCACATATCAAGGCAAAGTTAAAACAATCGTATCTTTCTTTGTATTGTGAACTTGTGCTTCTATCCATATCTTCTTGAACCGATGGCGGTGCGTATGTTGAATCATCGGGATCTTGGTATGTTGGCATTGATGACATAGACGTTGCTCCTTGCACTTCAATTTCCATCATAAATGCAGCCACTGTTAGTATTTTCTGATTATGTTGATCGTGCATAAACTCTTTGTGGCGTTCTGGAACCAAGCCGCATGCGCATGGAGCTGCCTTCAAATCGCTTTTACATGTTCCAATATAAAAAATTGTTTCCAGAGATTTTAGAAACTGTGGAAATTTTGGGTTTTTCTTTGCGCTCTTGATTTGTTCTTGATATTTATCAAGCAATCTATTCAATTTAATATATACACAATTTTTCGCGATTATTTCCATACCAAGTTTTTCCCATATTTCAATCAACTTATTTTTACTTCAATAGTGAAGGATTTATAAGAAAACTTTTTTTGGTCTGTTTTAGCACGTTCGCTCAAGTAAAAATAATATCTCAAAATATCCAGATGGGTAAGTAAATCAAGATCACTCAAATTAGTAGACACACCAAAAACAGTAACATCAGACTCATTGGGTTTTCGATAGTTGTTGTGGCTTCATCTTGCGGTGTACAGGATGGTGGATCCATTGTAATATGAAGATTGTTTAAATAATAAACTATGTAGCTTACGCTTTGAGTAGTTGTAAAATACTAAATTTTTATTATAAAAAATTGGACTTAAATACTAAAAATGGGAACCTTAAAACTAAATAGTACATATGCGTACTTGATGTTAGGCATGCTCTTTACTGCATACAGCTACATATTCTAAACACATGGAAGATATATTTTATTACATAGCTATCAGGGATTACCAGTATTTAACACAAAAATAACACAAGATTCTTGTTTCATTTACATATGTTCTGACTAAATAAATTTCTAAAGAGAAAAATAAACTCCAAA
The DNA here is from genome assembly GCA_963924685.1 of Dexiosoma caninum. Classification (NCBI taxonomy): domain Eukaryota; kingdom Metazoa; phylum Arthropoda; class Insecta; order Diptera; family Tachinidae; genus Dexiosoma; species Dexiosoma caninum. Next base: position 57,623,525 of record OZ004725.1, read on the forward strand.
AATAAAAAAACATAGCCATTTCGCTGATTTTTTTCTTGTAAAGTGCCAAAAATGGTGATTTTTTTAAATGTTTGTATGGGGAACCACCCAGCGGTGGTTCCAGGGGGTGTGCCACTGGCATAGGTGGGTCGGTCCTCCAAAATTAGTGGGAGTCGGTCATACATTTTGACTCGATTGAAGTCAATGGGTCAAAGTGAGATTTTTAAAAATTTGACCCTTCGGGTCAAAAGTCGGGACGTCAACATACATTGTAGAGGTATGGTTCCTTCGGCAAAGTTTCTTATTTTGATCTCTAGAATACGATTTTCCTTGTAATTTGAGCGATTCTTAAATCGACCCGCCCTAATATACATACATATATATGTATTTACTATACGAGTATGTACTCGTATGTATAATAAAGACTTCAGAATTGTATGAATTCACACGTTTTTAAATATACAAATTAATTAATTTTTTGTTCTACACAAATATAAATATTGAAATAAGGAGTATAAATATTAACAAATTTATTGCGCTTAACATGCTACCATAAGACTTTAAATGTGAAAAAATAAAAAAAAAAATTAACTTGGAAAATATTTGAAATGGTGTTATTTGGTCCATTAACACTGAATGTTAAAAAGCTGCACAAGCCATTTGATTGGAAAATGTGGCTAAATCATCTTACATATTTAATATGAACAAAAATAAACTATAAGCTGAGCAAAAATAATAAAAGAACGTGACTGAAAAACATTATATGACTTTTTTTTAGAAGTAGTCTAACATCTGAAAACAAGTTTTCTTCAAAGCTTACCCTTAAAACAGACATTCAGGAAAGAAAACTTCAGCAAAAAGTTATAAATATTTCTGTAATAATTTTATAAATAAAAGAGTCTAACACTATCAATTATGATTACCACATCTAAAGCGGCCTTCTTTAAGTTTCTCTAAATGGTGTTTGCTTTGTGTGGCAGCCAAGATGAAGATGTTGTTAAAACTTTAGGAAGAAAGAAAAAAAAACATGACACACATGTACAAATCTGTTGCTTTTGTTAATTTTTATTTTTGTAAAAACCGCTGTTATGTGATCCATCATAAATTTTGCAATATTTTTGCACAATTATATTCACAATTTAATAAAACTGGAAATCGGTGGCATGTGCATGACCATTAGTGCAGAGAGGAAGATGGAAAGAAAGTGTGCTGATATACTACATCTAGAAGAAAATTTGCATACGCTAAAAATTAAGGGGTTAGATTTGTTTGAAGAGCTGTATTTTGTATAGAGACCAGATTACGCTAGTGAAATAAAAATTATTGTATATGCAATAAACGAAATGGTTTAAAAAATATTTAACTGCTAATAATAATAATAATACCTCTTTGAAGTAATTTTACAACCACAGATCAGCAGACTTTTTATGCTTAGTCACTGTGTTATTTTAACCCGGTGCGCTTCGCTACTCCCACAACAACTTATCTAATCTCGACCAATTTTTTTTATAAAAAGTACGTTTCCAAAAAGTGATTTTTCTGGTAAGTACCTCTTTCAAATATATAGTACATTTTCCACAAAGTACCAATCCCAAAAAGTGAAATCTTATAAAAGAATATATATTTTATAAATCGAGTTAAAAAAAAGGAAAGATATATAAAAAAGTGAAAGTAGATGGAAATAATCTTTTTGATATGAACAGTACTTTAGGAGCAAAAGTACCAAAGTAAGTACCAAAAATAATTTTTTGCCAATTTTGCCTCCTAAAAATACATATGTACATATATTAAAAAATTAGCAAATAAATACACGCTTATTTTCATTAGCACTGGCATGCTTTTGGAATTTTCAATCTATCTTTCGTAGTTTCCGAGATGTGAAGATATCAATTTGATATTTTTTTCCTCTTTTTACCCCCTTTGCAATCGAATTTCCAAGAAATTATCTAGCAATAGAGCGTTTGGGCTGGACGATGATGGGTCAGTCAGTCAAAAACGTTGCTGTTTTATATCTATATATAGAACTGAATGAGTGTTTGTTTGCTTGTGTGTTTGTACCTTGTAGGAGATCAAACCGCTGGACCGATCTTTTTCAAATTCTCACACTATATAATTGGGACTCTTGAATGAATTGTGGGATACTTTTTTTTAATCACATCCACCTTTACGCCTACTTTTTTAATTATGCTACTCCTTCCACATTTTTAACAGATTTTATAATATAAACGAGCTTAACTTCGCCATTTGTGGACCAATCGCGATGAAATTTGGTGCACTTAGTCTGTGAAAGTCCGGGAAGGTTATAGGGTATTAATTTTTTTTTAAACTAGGACCAGGAGGGCGATAGGGGAAAAATTTCGGCCTCTCTAAAACTACGTAGCCGATTTTGATGAACTTTAAAACTTGGATGTATTAGAGTTTAAAAGATACTTTGACAATTGTGAAACTCCGTGAAGGTTATAGACTATTACTGTTTTTAAAACTAGGACCACAAGGGAAAAAGGAGCAATTTCCAGCAAGACCATTTAACCGATTTAAAAGAAATTTAAATGCATTTATGTTTTTGAGTCTAGAAGGACACATATGGTACATATATATTTTTTAAATAGAACCAGCAGGCGACTTAGAGGTAAGATATGCCTTTCCGAAACTGTATAACCGATGGAGATAATAATGGGAGCGAAGCCGCAGGCTAGTATGTAATAAAATATAGATTGTTAAGTTCCAATGTTTTACACAAAGAATTTGTGCCAACTAACAAAATGAACAGTTCATTAAAATGCATTAATTTTACTGAACTTATTTCAATGATTAATAAATATTATAATCACATAATATTTTTTTTTTATTATATCAAAGGATATTCAGCTGCAATTGCAAATGTTTCGTTCTATTCGTAATTTGCAAGACTTTCAACATTAATTTAATAGTTCTCATTGTCCTGACAACTACGAAGTTGTCATTGCTACTTAAAAATTCATGAAGAGCGACTCATTTGTTTTGGGTCATTATAGTGCAAGATTGTGACTGCTAGGCCCTAGAGCCAAGTACTTTATAATAAATATTTTTATTAATTCGACCGATTATGATAATCATTCGGAGATGAAAATAATGAAAAGTGAACAAAAAATCACAAAGGGGTAAAATTATTTTCAAGATTATAATTTGTTTGGGTTGCCATTGCAAGTGTATCGATTTAAATGTAATTTTTATAATGTAAATAAAAGTCTTATAGTGGTCGTTCTATTGGCTGAGTAGTTAACTCGGTAACCAGCGGTTTCCCCGGTCATACCAACAAATTTATCAATTGTATCTGCGCTAATACGACCTCCTCCGTCGGTATTTGAGCAAAAAGGAGTAGCCGAAGTAAACCAATATATAAAATGGTAACACCTGAAACGCAGAAACTCTGATTTACAAATTTTCGAAAAAAAAAAACATGCAACTGCAGAGTTGTGGTAGTATTAAGGTCTTGTCCTTCTTCACCACCGGCCTCTTCTGCACGTACACTATGCCCTTCCAACTTCCGCTGCTTACATTGTAGGAGACATCTAGTGATTACTGCTTCTAAAGAAAAATAATAAAACAATTCCAGTGTTTATTTATTTATTTAATTTAGACTATATAAAAACATAATCGCTTCTACCGTGAATAATAGTTCCCTCGAAACGTGGACGATGTTTTTCTCCCAAATTTTTCCCTCTGATTTATTCACTTGATTTTTGCAGGGAAATACAAAATGTAAGTAAAATCTTCTTTTATTTAGGTATTTTGATAAATAAGTAATACACAGCAAGGAACACAACACCCTACAAGTATTGAAATACAACATGAAAAACACAGCCTCATTATGGAACAAAAAATTAATGCTAGCATATCAGCCATTGAACATAAGGTGCTGCAAATGTTCGATAAATTTAGTTCTGAGCAGCAAGTGAAATTTAATAAGTTTAGGGGTGAGAGAGTAGCTAAGAATGTGGTAAGCCAGGATAATGTAGCTGTTAGCAGGTATCTTGGAGTTCGTGAGAGGCATAACAGCATAGAAGACGAAACAGAGCGGATAAATTGATTAAAGGGTTGCCGAAAAATATAAAAAACTTGAGTACATCAGTTTTTCAGATATAACCCAAAACAATTTATACATTAATGGCGGCAGAGATGTTTTGGTTAAGATATTTATTACAAATTTATTAACACGGATGTACCGAAAGTTAAAGTTGCATTGCCTAATAACATCGAAAAGATAGATGTTAGATTATGAACAATGTGTTAATTTTCTAAATGATGGTATGCAGTTAGATTGCTCTGTTGCTGGTACGAATAATAAGGTGGTAATCAGATTTTTATCGATTGTTGTAAACAGTGAAGTTTAATTATTATTCACTTTTTATAATTTTCATTTAATCTATTTCATGATTTTTTTAAGTTGAATATTTTTGTTGTTTTTAATTGCAATTAAACTTCACTGTGGTTTCTTCATGTAGGTACTTACTGGTTCTTATTGTTTATTATTTTATTTTTTGTTATTGCTTACTGCTAATATTAATATCAATTACGATTTATATTGCCTATTGACATGGATGTCAGACAGAAACTTAGTTATGTTTGTAGTGTTAATAGTTTTTCCAGAACCCAATTATGCCATTTGAGCCATAACCTTAATATAGGTCACTTGAATTGTACTAGTTTTAATTTGAGGCCTACTGACTCGAAGTTTTGTGAGATTAGGCGTATACTTGAGGCTGGTTTTTTGAATGTTTTCGGTGTGAGTGAGACTTGGTTGAAGGATAAAGTTTCCTATAGCATTGCACGTATTCCTGGTTTTGAGTACCATTGGAAAGTAGGGAGGTAATTTACTTGTTATGTATTTTGATGTTGTAATTGTTGGTGATTTCAACAATAATTTATTTGAACCTTCCAAATCGTTGAAGATTAGGTACACTTGTGGCAGAATGGGTCTTTCTCTTATCCATAACTCTGTGCCTACACATTATAACATTCAGTATAATTCTTCTTCTCTCTTGGACTATTTTTTTGTTTCGTTGCCTGAGAGGGTGGTTAGGTCTGATCAATTTCAGTGTTCAGCCTCACTCTTTTATTTTTATTTCGGTTGAGCTTTAGTGCCAGTTGAAAGGTGGTATTACGAGTATTAAGACTACAATGCTGTAAATTTTGACACAATTCAGGATATGCTGATGAAAAGCAGTCTTGATAATATGACGATTTTGACGATAAGTTGACCATTTTAAAAAATTATTTGCGATTTCTGCACTCTGCAGTGCCTTTGAAGGGACCTATGAAGAGGCGGAATTGTGAGGACTGGATTAATGATCCGGAGATTTTGTATCAGATTTCTCTTAGGGATATTGCATATAGAAACTATTTGTATAATAGGAGTGATGGGAATTGGAGTTTGTTCTGACAATTTAGAAATAGGGTGAAGGCTGTAATTCGGTGGTGTAAGAGAAGGGCACATGGTTTGATTTTTGAGAATAAAAACAGTAGGCAAATTTGGTCTATCTTGAGAATGAATGGAGTTGGTCGTAGTGTTGATGATTTGAATGGTTTTCATCCCGAAGTGTTGAATAGAGTTTTTTCCATGAATTAGGTTAATCGTGGTGAGGATTCTGATTTGGACCTTTGCTATTCATAATGTTTGTTAATGATCTCTGAAGATTTTTCTATTGTATTGATACTATTCAAATCGTGGAGAGAATTAAATGTCTCGGCCTTATTATTGATTCATGATTGAGCTTTGAAGGTCATATTAATTCGATTATAGCAATGGTTTGCTTTAGTTTACGTAAAATTTGTAGTGTGGATTTGATGTTACCGTGACATGTCAGGAAAAATGTAGTTGTAGTTGTAGATTGATTATGCCGATATTTACGTATGCGTTTGAGGTGTATTGTGGTGCTTTGGGTTATGTATTTGGGAGGGTTAGGTTTGCAATTAACAGCGCTGTTAGATATATTTATGCACTTACGATGAGACAGCATGTCTCGCCATAATTGTACTTATGTTCATAGGGTTGACTTTTGTTAGGTTTAGAAACTAGTTACACTTTCATATGTCTTTTAGATTGCAGGTGGCATTTTGTATATTTGTTTGAATTTGGAAGGTCTGTCAGACAATTGATTTTTCCGAAGCTGGCACCTTTTTGTGTATTAGGGGGGCTAGGGATTTTAATAGATTACCATCCTCTATGAGGGTATTTGATTTGTCAGTTGGTGGTTTTGCAGGAAGACTTCTTCAGATGTTAAGGTCTGTATAGGGTGTTGTTAGTTATAGGTCTCTTGTACGAGAGAGTATTTGTGTATCATGGCTTTTGGGTTTTGGTAAAACTATTTTTACTGTAAAAATACATATGAAATCTAACGCCCGTATTCGTGCAAGTATTGGATGTTTGTTGGGAACAAGTTTGACAAATTTCTATGGAAAATATGTCAAAAGCGCGTTCATTTGTGTTTTTAATTATTTATTAAATTACTCATTTATTAAATTATTTATTTTATATGTTACATATATATATACTATATATTTTTCAAAAGAACTAATAAATTAAATGAAATGGAAGTAAAAATAATCGTCCAAGCACTTATATTAAACACAACAATAAAAAAAACTCAAATTATTTTTCATTTCAATATAAATGGCCGGACGATTATTATCACTTGTCTTCGTTAAACAAGCAGTAAATTTAAATTGGTTTAATTTTTAATTAATTTTTGTTTTTAAAATCTTCTTCCTTTTCTACATTCACTGAAAACTGATAAGGGAAGAAAATTCCACACATGACTCCTACACATGCGAAGCATTGTGCTGGAACTATAGGAAAGGGATAGTAGGAGAAATGACAGGAGGTGAAGCTTAATTATTTATTTTTGCACCTCTGCTTTCACACGTTCTTTGTTTATACTCGTAGCAGTGCTGAAGCTTCGGTTCAGTAGCCATTTTTATTATTGTTTTACTTCGCCGGTGCTACACAATACCGACGAAGGAGGGCGTTCTGATGCGAACAATCGCGTGGATTGCTATCAGCAATTTCATATTGTTCAGTGACCAGTGACTATGCCTTCACCACTGAAACCTTCCGACAACAACTGACACACAAAAACACATTAACGTACATCAGAAAAATGCGAGATGTTTATTTTTATTTTAAAATTTTAGTCTGAAACTGGGGTTGAACCCAGGTCTGTTTTTGGATTCGTAGTCAACATGCAGGCTACCATCCATCGTCCCATCGCCACCCTCTATGTTATGTTGAAGTGGTGACAGAAACTTCATGAGTAGAGCAATTAATTATGCATTTTTCAAAATGTTATGGTATGACACTTTATTGAGCTATACATCTTCTGATAACAGAGACATAATATAGGAATTTTCACGTATTCTCTAAAAGTATTTTATTTATATATAATATGTTAGCGAAGCAAATATGCCATTAGCAGATAGGGGAAGTCGTTCAGGGACCACTATTGATACACTGCACAAGTGATTAATAGTGTTGCCTGCCATAACTCAAGCTTGCTGGCAATACACTGTACAAGTGGTTACTGACCTGATACACTGAATGTCAAGCAAGGCAGCTGCGGTGACCTATCAATTAGCATCCATCCTTATCGTATACAATATACCAATGTGGATAGGAACAGGCTGCTGTGGCTGGACCCGCGATCGAAAACTACTCCTCACTTATAATGTTGAGGTGTAGTACCAAAAAGAGCTCCCCAGGGCACGGGTCGGTTGTTAATTTGAGCATAGCGCATACATGCCTTCACTGCATGGGGGTTCGTTTCTTTACTGGTATTCTCGTGGAAATCATATGGACAGAACACAAAAACAAAAAAATTAACAAAACACCAGCAGCTTACATAGGAAAAAAAGCTTCCAAGAAGAAGTTACACCAGCCCCCAGTTTTGTTGCACCTTCCATTCATATTATGTGTTCAAAATTTCAGCAACTTATCTTATATATAAGTAATTGCTCGTCGACCTTAAAATATTTGTATTTTATGAAAAAATCCTGAGAAAGCACTAGTCAGAATATTAAGTCAAAAATGTAAGCAATGTATCAAAAATGTTTTTTTTTATTCAATTATTGTATTAAAACACACACAAAATAATATAAATAAAGAAATTTTTAAAAATAATATTAATTGAAAAATTTGTTAGCATCGTTTTGGAAGTTTCAGTAGAAATGATCTTTCTGTTATATTCAACGTCATGAAGTGCAAATTCTTTTTACTTCTCTTTGTTAGTGAGTACCGTATTGTAATCTTCAAATAGTTTTACACTGCTCTCCACAGTTTCGTTAACCACACGCAATCAACACACGTAATCAACATTGTCATCCCAAACCTCAGGAGGTAATTCAAGCAATAGTCCATGATTTCTAGAATTGTGGTTTCCGTGGCTAATTTGGCAGAGTGACCTATTAATAAACGAGAACCGCTGTCAACATCCATTCTTTGAACTATGGTAATTTTCTCGGTAGCAGCTCATCAGATAAGTACCACAAGTGACGCTCTATGACAACTCTTCCTGCTGCACTGATTTCGAGATCAATGACTTCGTAAGATTTTATCTCTTCCAAAGTTGGTGGTCATTAATCGCTTCATCTGCTGCCAAGGCGCTTCGATCCAACTCTGCGTGTATATGAGTGCGAACTAACAAATCGGACAATTTTTTTTCTCTTTTAGCCGTAGAATACATAACCATAAAATACCACACAAACGCATAACCAGGGTACCCGTTTACCCCTTTGTAATATTTAATCATTTTCAATTACACAGAAAAAAGTATTTAGTTTTTTTTTGTTAACCCCGAATAATATAAATATAAGAGAAGTCAGTGAATAATATAATATTTTTATTAGCTTATTAGCAATTATTAACAATTAGAAGGAAAAAGACGAAAATAAATTTATTATTTTCATATTTTACCGAACTATATATTAACAGAAATTGAAAATAAATTTAATTTGTTTTCTTGTTTCTTGTTTCTTGTTTTTATTGCACGGAGCCAACGATACTATTACATAAGTTGTGTATCCAAGTGCTATAAAACCGTTACAAATTGGAAACGTTTTTTCTATAGTGCACGCGTAAGATTTTTAGTAGCAAAGAACAAGAGTACGTGTTGTGTGTTCAAATCATCTAGTTGGAGTGTTAGGGAGATAAAGACAAATTTCAAAAGTGATTATAAAGATGGCTTCAAAATCCAACGCAACTTTATCTTCCCGTGAATATAAAAGGTAAATGAATATAACACATACATATAGTGAAAAATTCCTATAAATATTAATTAATTTCCTGATTTACAGATTGAGTTATGCAGACAAGCAAGCATATATTCAGACTCTTTTTGATGCTGTTGTGGATGATGGCGAAAGTTTCTTATCTGAGGATGAGGAAGATTTCAACATAAGGGATGTCGAAATGTCAGATGCAGAAGATGTACCGGAACACGAAGATATAGAGGAAGTAGTCTCTGGAGATTATGAATCGGACGATTATGATGAAGAAGAACAACCACCAATAAATGCAAGGGCTGAACAATTTAAGGCTTGTGATGGTACTGAATGGAGTTCCCAACCAAATGTCCATCGCCAAACACTGATGCAAAACATCGTGCGACAACGGTGTGGTCCATCAAAACATACCGAATTGATGTCCATGGATCAAACATATAAATGTTTTATATGATATTATTATGCGTTACACCAATAAAAAGACAATAACTTTTTATAAGGCATGGAACGAAAGTCACCCTAATTCAACCCCAAAGATATGGGAAGAGTTAACCGTAGCAGAGTTGCATGCCTTTTTTGGAATACTAATTATGGCAGGCACAAACCGAAGCGGCGCTGAAAGCGTCAGAGACTTATGGAGCGCCAGAAATTTTCCACTGTATCGTGCAGTAATGGGAAATAACCGATTTTGTGAACTGCTTCGGTTTATAAGATTTGATGATGCAATCACTCGGAGCACACGTATGCAAACTGATAAAGCTGCACCTATAAGAGATATATGGATCATGATAAACAACAGTCTGGCTTTATACTACATACCGGCCAAGCCGTATCTGGAAGAGAATCGAGCAAGGTGAACGAGTGGTGAAGGATCTAGCTTCAAAGTTCAGAGGTACCGGCCAAAATATAACAATGGACAATTTCTTCACGACATTGAATCTTGCAGAGCATTTCTTATCCTGGAATATAACTCTAGTCGGAACACTCAGGAAAAACAAAACATATATTCCGATTGAAATGAAAGCGAATAAAGCTAGACCAACCGCTTCAACGATATTTGGTTTCCGAAAAAATGTAACAATGTGTTTTTATGTTCCCCGTACGAATAAAGCTGTATTGTTGCTTTCGTCTATGCACTATAAAGGCGTGATAGAAGAGAGCGGAAAGCCTGAAATTATAGAATTTTATAATAAGACCAAAGGTAGCGTAGACGTCATGGACCAGTTGTACTCAGAATACACTACAGAGCGAGCAACAAAACGATGGCCACTGTCATTATTTTTCAATATTTTGGATATCACGGCCTTGTCTGCATATATATATTGTACTATATGAACAATAAAATGATACCAAATTCTGCAAACAGAAGAAAGCTTTTTCTTCGAAAATTGGCTGAAGATATGTGCATGCCCATTATTGAGAAACGTGCACAAAACCCTAAAATCACTAGGTATTTTACGACAAAAATAGCTATTGAGAGCTACATAAACCGACCTATAGAGACAACTTGTAAAAGCGGCCCATCTATGTCTATTTCAGCAGGAGGATCAAGGAATCCAGTACCTAGATATTGCTATTTATGCTACATGCAGGATACATAACGTAGAAGAAAAACACGTAAAGCATGCAGCATTTGCATCAAACCAATGTGCCTGGAGCACTATATCACAATTTGCATCTGTATTCATTGCGACCAGAATAAGGAATACAATTTTTTTTTTTATTTTTTATTTTTTATGTACACGGGTACCACGGTTATGTGTTTACGTAGGTGTCGTTTTTGAAAGCTTATAACTTTGGAACCACTGAACCGAATTTCACAAATGGTCACCAAAACGACGCAAAATTGTTTTATTTTCCTAGATCCGAAGTTTCAATAATCCATTGTATTTATTTTTGCAGTTACAAACGTTCAAAGTCGCTAGTGGACACACGGGTACCCGGTTATGCATTCTAGGGTTAGTTAACTTAAATGCTTGAGAATTTATTCGAAAGAAAAAAATCTTTATAGCATACAGCAGTTTTGCCCTCGCTGAATATTATCAGTAATAGAATCTTAGGAGAGTTGAATGGGCCAAAGCACAGTGCCTATATTTTTGAAAGCATTATTTCAAACACGTGATGACAACGAGCAAGCCATTAAAGATCACGGCCCGTCTTTGCTTCGTGAAGAGTTCAGGAGACAAGAATGGAAAGGCGTTCTACTTTCTTATTATCAATTATAAAGGGTGGTTAAATTTCAAGGGCCGATGTTGATTTTGAATAAAACACAAACTATTTAGGAAATTATTGTAATTTTATTTTATTATGATATATTGGTATTACTCAATTATGTATGGAACAAAATATCGGCCAAATGGGCGCCGCGACCACGGCAACAGTGGATGATCAATTTTCGAAGAAAATCATCTTCAGTGATGAGGCACATTTTCACCTCAGTGGATTCGTCAATAAACAGAATTGCCGCATTTGGGCGAATGAGAATCCAAGAGTGATTGTCGAAAAACCAATGCACCCACAAAGAGTGACTGTTTGGTGCGGTTTATGGGCTGGCGGCATCATCGGGCCGTATTTTTTCCAAAATGAGGCAGGTCAGGCAGTTACTGTGAATGGTGTTCGCTATCGTGAGATGATAACGAACTTTTTATGGCCCGAATTGGAAGATATGGATGTGGACGATATGTGGTTTCAGCAGGACGGTGCCACTTGCCACACAGCTAACGAAACAATGGCTCTTTTGCGCCACAAATTCAATGGCCGTGTTATCTCACGTAATGGCGATGTCAATTGGCCGCCAAGATCATGTGATTTGACACCGTTGGACTTTTTTCTTTGGGGTTATTTGAAAGAAAAGGTGTACGTCGATAAGCCAGCAACAATTCAAGAGCTAAAGGATGAGATAATTCGGCACATTAACGGCATAGAACCTCCATTATGCCTCAGGGTCATCGAAAATTTGGACCATCGGATGGAGGTGTGCCGCCGTGGTCGCGGCGCCCATTTGGCCGATATTTTGTTCCATACATAATTGAGTAATACCAATATATCATAATAAAATAAAATTACAATAATTTCCTAAATAGTTTGTGTTTTATTCAAAATCAACATCGGCCCTTGAAATTTAACCACCCTTTATCTAGCAGTATTTTCTCATCCCAATGTATTACAAGTAGATGCTTCGGGTCGACTAGTTATTAAATCAAGTTCTATTTCGTGACTTGACACTACTGAAATTGAAACATTGCGTTTATCGGTATTTTTCTTAATTCTTCAGTTCTTTGTTTTCGTTTGATTATCTTACGACCACTTCTTTCATCCATGAGAAACTCTCTGTCTGCAATTTTCATTGAATTCAACGCGTTTGCATGGGCGATATCGAAAAGTTTGACTAGCTCTTCTGTAAGCAAATGCTCTCTATTTTGCTGTTCTTGCGAATTCTTGAGGGTGGCGATGGTTGTGGTAGTTAGCACGTTGACTACAAAACCAAAAGTCCTGGGTTCAACCCCAGTTTCAGACTGAATTATAAAACCACTTCGTATTTTTCTGGTGTGCAGTAGTGGGGTTTTGTGTTGGTTGTTGTCGAACTGTTTCCGTGGCGAAGGCATAGTCACTGGTCACTGAACAGTACCGGCTTCAGCTGACACTAATCCACAAGTAGCATCAGAGCGCCCTCCTTCGTCGGTATTGTGTAGCATCATCGGCGAAGTAAAATAATTAATAAAATGTCTACCAAATACAGCTTCAAAAATGTAATGCGTTTCCTTAATATCACAGGCTCTGCAACACAGCTATTAAACAAGAAACGTGCAAAAGCAGTATTGTAAAAAAATGAAGCCGTCCTTCTTCTATCTATCCCTTCACCACCTGTAATCTCTATCACTATTCGTTTCCTTGGGGGTACTGATGGCGAGTAGTCAGCGTGTTGGCTCTGCAACCAGAAAGACCCAGGTTCGAATCCCAGCCGGGTCAAATCAGAAAAAAGTTTTTTCTGAGTTTTCTGTGCTACAGCACTCTCCTTCGTCGGTATTTGAGCAATAAAACGTCGGCGAAGTAAAATAATAAATAAAATGGCTCAATTAGCTTAAAAATAATGCGTCAAAAAAAAAAAACATCAGAGACACCGCAACTTTGCTTTATAATTTACACGCAACTGCAAAGTTGCGGAAGAATTAAGTTCTATCTTTCTACCACTTTCACCACCTGTCTGTTTCTTCCCTATCCTTCTCTCTAGTTCCAGTACAATGCATTGCATATGTAGGGGATAGCCCCTGAGCACTGGTCCAAGATAAAAAAAAAAAAAAAAAAAAAAAAAAATTTCTTGTTTTTAAGAGCAGCCAGTTCTTACGAGTTTTTATAAGTTTTTCAACGTAGTTATTTGGTTGCCTGGTTCTATGACTTCTTCAAATTACTGAGTAATGCATTGTCCACGCCTATATATTCTGGAAGGTAATGTAAATTCGATCACAAGAACCTGTTACAAACATAAAATCAAACAGACAAGGCGAGTTGAATAAAAGCATTTAAAAATAAAAATCAATAATTTTTCTCAAAAACTTTAAAAACAGTAGTCGATTGAGCACCCTCTTACGGTAAAGATAGCCAACTTAACTAACTGATGGCCCGTCCTCTGGGGGAGTAAAGACTTCTCGTACTATGCTTGAGTTCCGGAGTCTGTGGAGCCATACCGCCACGGTGATATGACATTGTCATATTGGGACACTTGCCAGGCGCATGGGTCTGCCGATCAACGACTGCTGGTGCAATGATGAGGAGGAGGAGGAGAGTGTCGCTCGTTTCCTCTGCAAGTGCCCTGCACTAGGAGATCTACGTCTTCGTGTGCTGGGGGCTGCATCGTTCGGCAGCCTATTGAAGTTGTCAGGAAGGTGCTCAGGGATCTGATCAAGTTTATTGGGAGCAGCGGGTGGTTGTCGCGCTACCATTGTCGCATTCGTCGCCTTTTTCCACTCTGTCTCCTCCGCCCTCTAGGGATGCAATTAGCCTATTCTATTCTATACTCCCTTCTTTCTTTTCTGTACAGTTATCACAACGCAGCCATGATAAATTGGACCCAAGTTTTCACCGGCGACTACTGTCGTATTCATAAAAATTTTTGGGATTTTTTAGAAGTCATTATTATATACAAATATATTTAGTTTTATCTATTCCCAATTAAATTACCCACCACAATAAAGTGAAAACCAAATATTAAAGTAAACTTTCGTGTATCGTTATTAAAACCAAACCAATTTGCGCCATAAAATTTTTCAATAGCAAATGAAATAAATAAAATAAACAGTTTTATAATTCAACAATTGCGACGAAGTAAATATTAAATTATTTTCTTCATGTATTCAATTGAAGATGTTTATAAACACTTTGCACAAAAAAAACAAAATTAATTTAAATAACAAAATAATAATCGTAACTTAAAAAACACTTCCAGTTTCTACGCTGTAAAATAAATGTTTTCAAAATTGTGTTAAATTTAATTAAATTTATTCTAAATGGTAAAAAAAAAGATTTGAGGGTGCTAATACTTGGTGTGCCCTCCTTTAGCTTTAATTACAACTTCTAAGCGTCTAGACATTGAATGGATAAGCTTTGGTATATCATAATTTTCAGGTATTTCTTCCCATTCTTCTTTAATAAATGTTATTTGTTTTTTGGTGACCTTTTTCCGACTTTTTTCTTTGGGTGGACCCGTGAATTTTCTATAGGGTTTAAGTCTGGGCTTTGTGCTGGGCTATCGATCACTTTTGTACAATTGTATAACAACCAGGATCTACAAATATATGCCTTATGCTTCGGGTCATTATCCTGCTAAAATTTATATTTGAGCTTTTCTGGGTCAACAAAACCGAATTTCTGAGCACTTGCACTCAATTGCTTTTTTAAAATGTTTAGATAGACTTCCTTGGTCATTATATCCTCTAATATTCTTATTTCGCCAACACCCTTGCTCGAAATACAACCCCACACAATAACGGATAGTTTACCGAACATTACAGTGGGTATTATATTTTTATTTTCTAAAGCCGTCAGGGGTTTTCGCGAAACTTTTTGAGGTCCATCATTGTAGTAAAGCATCACTTTCGTCGCCAATTCGCCGAGTTACTTTTTTTTGGTCTGCCTGGTGTATGTTTTGGTTCCAGTCTACCTTCTTTTTCAGCACGGTTAATAACATTATATACCGTCCTTAGGTTAAGAGAGAACATTTCAGCATTTTCTCTGTGAGATTTTTCTTTATAGTAATTAAAATACACCAGTTGGGTAATGTCTTTGTTCAGTCGTTTTCCTGGCACACCCTTTATAAAGGGTGGTTAAATTTCAAGGGCCGATGTTGATTTTGAATAAAACACAAACTATTTAGGAAATTATTGTAATTTTATTTTATTATGATATATTGGTATTACTCAATTATGTATGGAACAAAATTTCGGCCAAATGGGCGCCGCGACCACGGCAACAGTGGATGATCAATTTTCGAAGAAAATCATCTTCAGTGATGAGGCACATTTTCACCTCAGTGGATTCGTCAATAAACAGAATTGCCGCATTTGGGCGAATGAGAATCCAAGAGTGATTGTCGAAAAACCAATGCACCCACAAAGAGTGACTGTTTGATGCGGTTTATGGGCTGGCGGCATCATCGGGCCGTATTTTTTCCAAAATGAGGCCGGTCAGGCAGTTACTGTGAATGGTGTTCGCTATCGTGAGATGATAACGAACTTTTTATGGCCCGAATTGGAAGATATGGATGTGGACGATATGTGGTTTCAGCAGGACGGTGCCACTTGCCACACAGCTAACGAAACAATGGCTCTTTTGCGCAACAAATTCAATGGCCGTGTTATCTCACGTAATGGCGATGTCAATTGGCCGCCAAGATCATGTGATTTGACACCGTTGGACTTTTTTCTTTGGGGTTATTTGAAAGAAAAGGTGTACGTCGATAAGCCAGCAACAATTCAAGAGCTAAAGGATGAGATAATTCGGCACATTAACGGCATAGAACCTCCATTATGCTTCAGGGTCATCGAAAATTTGGACCATCGGATGGAGGTGTGCCGCCGTGGTCGCGGCGCCCATTTGGCCGATATTTTGTTCCATACATAATTGAGTAATACCAATATACCATAATAAAATAAAATTACAATAATTTCCTAAATAGTTTGTGTTTTATTCAAAATCAACATCGGCCCTTGAAATTTAACCACCCTTTAATTGGGTAATCATTTGTTTATTCTATGAGCTTAATTTAATGAATAAAAGACAACTGCTACTCTTAGCGTCCATATAAAACTATTATACGCAATACATATGCAAAAAACTAACGGTTCCTTCTTGTCTTTGCATTTTTGAAAACACTTTTTTTACACTGTTTAAAGTATGCAAAATTATTTTGTAGCGTTGTTGTTGTAATATGTTCATAAATTTGTCAAAGTTTCGATGCCTGCTTGTCGACAACATACAAAACAACAGTTGTAAAAAAAAAAATTCACAAATATACTGATATTGTTGTTGTAAATATTTATTTAAATATAAATTCTTAAAAAATTTTTGTTTTGAAAACATTTTTTTTACAAACTGTATATATGTTTCATACTGAATTTCTGCAAAACTTATCATCACTTTAATTTATGACAAAACAAATCAAATCAAAAATCAAATCGTGACAAAAGGCAATGGTGATATCGTTTGTTCTTCATCTTTTTGGAAAGGGACATTGAATACGCAGGTGCTAATGTAATACAATAGAGCTCAATTCTTCTCCTTTTGCTCCTTTTTCTAATTTGAAAAGCAGAGTTGTAGCATTTCTGCTGTTGTGTCTGCACATTAATTTTTAAGCTAAAGAGTAGGCATTTTGTTTAATTTTTTACTGCGACGACGTTTTCCATTGCTCAAACACAAAAGCAGGAGCGTGCTTTAATGTATGTATATAAGTACAGACACTAATGGGGATCAGAAAAATTGTTGATCAATCAGGGCTGTAACCCGCTTTTGTTATGCACATATGTATGTTCACTTTTGGGGTTAAAAATATACACTCATAAATTAGGTTTTACACAATTAATTTTCTCAATAGAATTTACTTTTATTAAACGCAAAATATATTTTTCTCCAATAAACGTTCGTAAATATAACAGACTTAGGAAACAAACGCATGCCAATTTAATTTCTATCATCGATTTACTTTTTAATTAGTTTTAATGTTCAAACAGCGTAATAAATAGATAGTTAGTAATTCCAATATGTAAATAAAAAAATTCTTAAAATTGTAAAATTTTATTCCGCAAGAAGATTCTTTTGACGCTGCCTGGCAAAGACAGACGTTGCAAAAATTTAGAAGAAGTTAAATAAGAAAGAAAAAAATCGTCTCTAACTGTCTGTCTGCCTGTTACATGTAACAAAAAGCCATGAAGTCAAACAAACACAATACTTCGATATTAAAGATATTAAACGATAATTTGGTATTTCAAACCATGATGTTGTCCAACAAAACTGATACAAGACATAAAAGAAAAGCAAGAAATATTTAAATTCCGTTTGATTTGCGCAAATAAAACCAACAAACAATAAGCGATGAGCAAACAAAAAAAAAAAAGAAAAACAATACAAATCTCTTCAATACACTATGAACAGAAAATCTCCTCTTTGAGACAATCAGTTGCATTAGCTGAGAAGAAATTAAATGGAGGGAAATCAAACGACAATTTACCGCCAATGAGGATGATGGCTGGGAGAAATGGTTTTTGGCAACAAAAAAAAATTTCAACATATCAAAAACAATGCAAGAATGCAAAGCAAAACGTTTAAAATCTAAAAATTGTTGTCATTTGACCACAGGTGCTAGCACGTAATGGCCTGTTAACTTAAATAACAATATAAAAAATATTTTTAACATTTTACCGTAAGAAACACCAGTACTTGACTTTATTTTCTGAAAGTTTTCTTTCTTTTCTTGTGACAGGCACATTCGTATACACATGTGATAAATTCAACACGACCCCACCATATGGTCTACGGTTCACTACTAAAAAGCAAATGAGAATCACTTACAATTTGTTAATTGTTTTTACAAAAGCATTTATTGAAAGTACTTCGAACGACATATTTCCAAATCTCTAAAGTTGAAAAGTTTTACAACTGCATTTTATGATTATCAAAAAAAAAAAGCTATAAGACTCCCCCTTGAGAATATTGCATTTATCGTGTAGGAAAGTGTTTTTAAAACATTTAGTTAAGCCCATCCATTAGTTTGTTATAACAATATTTTTGAAGCATTCAATCAAGAGTCAAGATCAAGGTTGATTTGAACAGTGGTCTAAAAGAAATTATTATATAACTTTTATTTCTTAAATTTTTATTTAACAAAATATTTCGAAATCTCGAACTCCTGAAGCGATGAAATTATTATTTTTCTTTTTTCGTAAGAGTTGATCTCAATCCATTCATAATATCTGAATCATTTTCACCAGATTTTACCTCACTGTAGAATTGTATAAACAAAACTACTTTTGGTATAGTTTATTTCCTCTGCTTTTTTTGTATTAAGTGAAATCCATGTGCATATGAGATCAGAATACTTTGTATTCTGTTAACGAGAAATAAAAATGCTTGACATCAATTTTATAAGCGCTAGTAAGCAACTCCAAAGCAAAAACTCCAGCAAACCTGTAGTAAAAGTGTTTTCCTTTTCAAAATATTGATCATGGAGCGGCACACTATCATCGTGATGTGGATTGTAAAGCTGTTGATATTGATGCCGACGCGATGATGTGTTTGTGTTAGATAGTTGTTGGTTTCGATATGTTGAAAAAAATACGTAATACAGCTACATATTTGACGTCAATACATACTGAGAGATACCAAAAAAAATTTATTTTTTTATCCAAATTGATAGTCGAACTCAAGTATGAGTGTGTGTTGTCTTCTAACAAGCAACCCAAAAACACTTAATGAACAAATTGAAGTATGACGAAGATGAAAATGTGTTATTTTAATCTGTTAGGAATTTTCATTTTCCTTTCCTTCAATAATTATAAGTAAACCGGATTAAAAAGGATTCATTAAATTATTTTCTTTAAAGATCAACTGACATACTGACTGAATTTTTACATGAAAAATAACCATTTATACTAATAAAAATGAAATTAATTTTTACCAGGAAAAGTACGAAAAGTTGTTTGTATGGAATTGTGGGAACCCAAATTGTTATTACAATTGACATAACATGTCTAGAAGAATAATAAATTGCGATTGACTTGCGCAGCAGCGGTACACTAGCAAACACCGGTCTCTTTGAAAATTTCACAACGTAATTTCAGTTTCCTTCTTTGCACATATCTCTTATGACAACTTTGTAAAATTAGGCCCTCAATTTGCATGATTTTAAAATTTAAAATGGATATTTTTTAATGCTCATTATATTTGTGCATAAATTGACTTGAGCGATTTTAATTTCATTTGTGTGAATTTTGCATCAATAGGATACCAGCTTGTTGGCACATTCGAACTACGGTCGCAGGAATCACGGTGTATGCCAAATGTAGATATCGAAGTAGTGCATGACCGTCTCTGTATAAATCCAAGAACATCAATTCAGTGTCAAGTACAATATTTGTTAATAATGGCACCTAATGAAGACGCACATCCACAAATATGGCGTAAAATGGACTTCAAAGTGAAAGCTTTAAAGTCTGACTCTCCTTCAGTTTACAAATTTATGCGTCAACATAACACTAGAAATGCAGCAATTTCAAAAAATTTTAAATAAAAAAAACCAAGCAAATCTTAAAAATTTTTAAACTTTATATTATGTATTTCGGAAATACATTTATTAAAAGCAATTTCGTATAAATGTATGTCGTTGTAAACAACAACTCCCATTATAGCATGCTCACACGGCAAGCAATATTCGTGGTTCGCTCTTTTATTCATGGTTCGTACTAGAAGGCTGCCCATGCACAATAAAAATGTCTTACAAAACATCATAATTTCAAGCACTATCCATCTCCTTCTTTCACATTTCAAAATAAGCACTTCAATGACGAAATGTTTTATACATATAAACAAATACTGTATTATAATATTACAAAACAAGAGAAAGAAATAAAAGTAGAATCAACTGAAATAGAGCGAAATTGAAGTAGAACATCGCTGAAGTAAAACCAATTAAAGTAGTGGTTCTACTTCAATTTTGTTTCCAAATTTTGTTGTCTTAATTTATTTATTTTTTTGGTATTGAGTATCAGTGCTGCATACGCAGTTGCGCATATACGAGTATAATATTTTGGCGTTTGAAAATACAAATAAATAAAATTTTTCAAAAATAAAAAATAAATAAATATTTTCAATAATTTAACTATTCTATCAATTATTCAACGTTAATCAAAATCCATTAGGAATTTTTATCTCTGTTTGTTATATGGTTCAGCTGCTCCATATGCCGTATTTCATTTGGTGCTAATACCAAAATCTTCAGTAGAAATATGGAACAACTAAACCTCCATCGCCGACCGAGCTACATTCAGACTGATCAGTGTCCGTATCCATTGCCTACGGTTGTTTAACCCGGCACTGATCGCCGTCATTGAAATCCACATCAACTGTTGTGGTTCTGTTTACACCGACGGCTTCGGTCAAGGCATTTACAAGCTGCGAAGGTGGAGATTGTACCAAGCCCATTCTGGGCCACGAACGGACCTTGTCGTCCACAGGCAACACAATGAATTTGGAGCATTGCTGGTTAGCATTGCACACAGAGGGCAACGGAAACTTTCACTACAATTGCATTGTGCCATCGTATTCTATCAATTGGTGAAATTACAAAAAAGGTAAATTATATATAATTAATAAAAAAAGGAAAATTGTAGACGGTTCTCAATTAACAGCAGGCGGCAGAATAACTAAAGTATTCATTGGGTGAGTAATTAAACTATTATGAGTCTTTAAGTCGACGACACGCACTCTACCATCGCTTCCTCGATGTAAGTAAGGACAAGGTGGTTAATTTTTTAGAACCACCAACTCATTTTCTTTCAGGTCACCTAGAGGTGTCTTCCATTTGTTCCGCGTATATAAATCCTTCAAGTATTCCTCTTTAGAACGGCGGCATAAGTCTTAAAGAAAAGCATTAATTTTGCGCCAGCGGTTTATGATACTCAAAGAGGGTGAAGGTTCTTCGGATTCGGCTGGAGTGAACATCGAGTTCCCTATAAGAAAATATCCAGGGGTCACGGCGGACACATCAATAACGTTTTCAGTTAAAGATTGAAGAGGATGAGAAAATAACCAGGGGTTAGGGCGGACACATCAATAACGTTTTCAGTCAGAGGACCAAGAGGACGCGAATTGAGGCAAGCTTCTATTTTTTGTCAGAAATATAGCAAACTCCTCAAAAGTAAATTTCATCTAACAGCTGCTTTCTTGAAGTGCGTTTTTAAACTTTCCACGCCAGTATCACATAGACCTTCCTTATGAGGCGCGCCTGGTGGAATGAAGCTTCACTGATGACCGTATTTCTCGACCACAGTATCACGTAATTCTGTGACACGTTGGCTAATTTCACCTTTATCTCTTTCGCAGCTCCTACAAAGTTGTCAAAAGATATAAACCATGGGCATCCGCTGTGAGCAATGAAACGATGCCGTAAAAAAGCAGCCGTATACAAATCACTAACAGCCTCAAGATGAATTGCTTTGGTGGCGAAACACACAAAGAGACTTACGTAGCCTTTAGTAATTTTGGAGTAACAACCCATAAAAATTTTTATTTCAAAAAGGCCTGCAAAGTCAACAGCTGTGTTGATAAATAGTCAACCAAAAGTAGTTCTCTCTTCAGGTAAAGCGGCCATAATTTGCGTTTGAATCTTTTTACGATATAAAACCCAAACCATGCAATTATGCAGTACTGTCTTTATTAAGTTTTTAAATTTTTATTATACAGCACTCTTGACGGACCACATTTAAGACGAGCCGAGGGCCACCAGGAAACACTAATTTGAGAACGAATTCTATATAGAGTCGAGGCAAATTTCTGCCGTATGCTAATATAATAGGGTGTCGTTTTTTATAAGATTGATAAATTGATGAGCTGAGACGGTCGTTGGATCGAATAATGTTTTGGTCCAAAAATGGTGTGAATAATGGGCTATGAGAATCGAGTTTAAATTTCGACCTCAGACTACTATATTCCCCAAGAAACTAACATTTTTGGGATAGTGAAAACAACCAATTTCAATTTTCAACAACTAATCTCTTTAGCAATGACTCTGAAGTTGTGAAATGTGTGATTCCTGCGTCTGACCTTGCTAGTTAGGTTGAAAAAAGGGAACATATATGCTATAGCGTGCACCGCTCTCGGTAAGCTTGAAAAACGGTTAAGATTATCTTCATTGTCTGTCGATCAAGCAACAAAAACATGCACCCTTTTTGATTCCTCCACTGTTTCGAACTGTGTAGAGCCGTTGGGCCACAAAATATTATCAGCAAACAACCAATCTGAGGCAAAGCACCAAATTTTATTTTTCCGTAATTCCGCAGGAGTCAGTCCCGGGTTGCTAGACCGGCGGGGTTATCAGCCGACGGCGCGTGATTCCAGTTTCTCTTCCCTACACTTTCTAATATGTGGCCACCCTGTTTGCCACAAAAGTTTTCCAATTGCACGGTGGTTTTGTCAGCCACACCAGTGCAATTGTAGAGTCGGACCACAAATAAAAATTTAATTTATTGCAGGTAAGAGCCATAATTAAGCCGCCAACTAAATTGGCAAATAAAACAACTCCACATAACTCCAAGCGAGGTAAGAACAGTTTTCTAACTGGTGCCACAAATCTGTAATAATCTTGTTTTCTACGACTCTTATATCGGGTGGGCCAAAAGTCTCGCCTACGTGTAAAAATTTAATATCTTTTTTATTATTATAATTTTTTTTATTGTTTTTTTTTTTATTTTATTTATCGAACCGTGTTACACCACCATGCAAAATTTAACGACCGAACAACGAACCAAATTAACCAATTAGGGGATAAATATCACCTCCTAACACTATATCTACTTCACTGTTTTCATAAAACTTCGGGTACTCATAATTAAATTTGGGTACTTCAAAACCTGCTAAGGGTTTAAAAGAATCTGTTGGTACGTTGCCAGCGACACGTGGAACTAATAAGGTTTCTACTGTGAACGACACGTTCTGCTTAAATTAAGAAAAAATTACGAAAGAAGCTATTTTAGAGGATCTACAGGGTGGCCCAAATGAGACCTAGTGATGTTAAACACGTGTAACTCTTGTAATAACGGTTTTTTTTAAATGATTTATTTTTATATGTTAAATACATTTTATTGAAATTAAACGTGACTATGTGTGAAATATGACATCAGACAAATGACCACCATTTTGCTCGATACAGGCATTGGCTCTTTTTAGCGCATTTTACATTACACGGCGTAATGTTTCTGGTTGCAGGCGCCGTATTTCGTCTCGAATATTCTGCTTGAGCTGTCCAAGTGTCTGTGGTTTGTTAACATACACTTTGTGTTTTAAATATCCCCATAAAAGAAAATCGGGCGCAGTTAAATCTGGTGAACGAGGAGGCCAAGGGAAATCTGAATTTCTTGAAATTATGCGTTCACCAAAAATTTCACGCAGCATATCCATAGTTTTCCTAGCAGTATGTGCAGTGGCTCCATCTTGTTGAAACCA
Organism: Dexiosoma caninum; assembly: GCA_963924685.1. Classification (NCBI taxonomy): domain Eukaryota; kingdom Metazoa; phylum Arthropoda; class Insecta; order Diptera; family Tachinidae; genus Dexiosoma; species Dexiosoma caninum. Next base: position 57,647,465 of record OZ004725.1, read on the forward strand.
CAAATTAGGATGTTGCTCCACCATTGGCCGCAAAAAGTTGTCGATCATTGTTCTGTAAGAAGCCCCGGAGACCGTTTCTGGCGTTTCATCCTCATTCTCAAAGAAATATGGGCCGATGATTTTTGTGGCCATAACACCGCACCAAACAGTGCATCTGATTGGGTGTGACTGATGCTGATGTATTGCCCTTGGATTTTCGGAGCCCCACAACCTACAGTTTTGTTTATTCACATAACCACTTAAATGGAAATGCGCTTCATCCGTCATCAAAAGATTATTTAAAAAATCACATTGTGTGGCTAATTGTGTAAAGCGAATAGCGTATGCGTTGTTGTGGACTGGTATACGTATTCATTTTAAATTTCCAAGAGTTCAGTTATAATCTACAAAAAGAAAAAATAAATTATGTTAAAAAATAAAAAAGTTATTTGTGTTTCACATCAGCTGGTCTAATTTAGGCCACCTGTTACTAATCACCTCTCACCTCGGCTACAACCGGAACAGTGGGTAACCCTAAAAGTTTTTGTATATTTTCCGAAATAAAGTTTTCGTCAAAACATGGATATATCAGGCACGAGCTAAGAAATTTTAACCATTTTGCGGAATTTCAGCCCATGCAGTTGCTAGCATTACGTTTTTTGCTACTGACGTGTGATGGAATTGCAGCGCCAGCGGACTGTATTTGAGAATTGTTGTAACTATTACCCGTTATGTTAGCTCTTATGAAATCTTTGTGTATTAGTGAATGATGTTTCTTCTTACACTTAGGACAACCGCTGCAGTCATTATTAAGTAACCAATTAAAACAATATCTAAACTTCTTTAAAATTGAAACCCGATTTTTGTAGTCTATATTCAAAAATTTATTGTTGTAGTTGGTAATGTTGGGCCATCCCCTGCATAATTTACAATCCGTTGACTCCACCTTAGTGCTATGTGTTCTAAAATGTTTGACCTTAATTACCTGATTATTGGAGTTATTTGAAAAGTTTTGGGATCTACTGACTGTACTAATTGTTGCAATTATGTCATGGGGCATGAAATCGATCAGTTCTAAAATTATTCAATTCACCCCATTTGGGTACCTCACTTATCACTTATTACCGCAATATATCTATTTACATCTCGACCCTCTTTATCTGTTTTCCTGAACAGGTAAAAAAGTTTCTCAACACGGCTTAGTCTGCTATTGTTTATATAAATTGCCGTAAACATATCCCTAAACGTAGGCCACGATACGTAGTCCCCATGAAAGACAGGAGTATCAGAGGGAGCTACGTCTGTTGAATCACACAGATTTGGAGTCACTGTATCATGGTTCTCTTCTTTTTCTTTGCTGACACTTTCCCTAGCCTTAGCCAGAATATTTAGGCAAAGCCTTTCTAACATCTGGATGCTTTGCCTGCACATATAAACTTTTATATATTTTCCAAGCCCTTTCCAGTTCACATTTTTCAAACTGGAAATCATCATCAAAGCATTGAGAAAATCTTCACTGCTTATTGTGGCTTCTGAAGTAATCAATTCATCCACCGCTTGTATATATTTTTCAAAAATTGCGATATTCGCCCAATGATTTGAAAAAAAAGTCACCAAAACGACAAGAATTTACAACCACTGTTTAATAAAATGTATGAAAGTGATGTTGAAAATAGCAGAGGGAAAAAAATTTGTTTACCGCACAAAATATTCAGGCCTCAAGAGCAAGAAGAAGAAAACATAAAATACAGGAAGTTTCTCCCTAACCTCACTTTAATCGACCTACCAAATTTCCTTGAGACACTTTGTCAGACACTTTTTATATAAAAAATATATAAAAATATACAGAAAAGAGTTATTGCAACTAAGAAGAGTAGAAATTTAAAAAAGACTATATGCAAAAAACCCGTTTAATTCAAATGAATCGATTTTTATATGCAGGAATTATCGAATTACTTCTTTAGACAAGCTATATTGGTTTTTTGGGAACTTTAATTTTCTAACATTAGGGTGGTAGAAACACAGATCTGGTGGATAAATACTAAAACGGTACACTTGAAGCCAATGGCAATTCGTGTAAAACATTGGAATTTTTGAGACAAAAACATTGATATATCATTCTTTAAGATCCGACTGCAAATTCCAAAGATATAGAGAAAAATTTAAAAATCGCCCCTACGGCTAAAAAATATAAAAATAAAAACACCGTTACCAGTGGTAGAACGAAAATTAAATACACCAGTGTTAACACCACTAACCCATTGTTGGCAATTCGGGTGACGGTGAACGAGTCAAAACTTTTATGGTTCTTTTTCCCGTCATTGTGCTAACAATTCCAAAACCAACCCGATAACAAACTTTGTATATTGTTGATGCCATTGTGATAGTTGCAGTTAGACTGTTTGGTGGTGAAGGCATAGCACTGATCCCTGAGCAGTCTCTCAAGTGGCAATTGGATCATTGGCGTTGACAATATAAAAAGGAGACTCTTGATTTAATTTTTCTTGCGTAAATATGACAGCCTGTTTCAAAATTGACTTCTGCAACTTACGCGGTTTAAAGAAAAATTTCTTCTCTGTATATGCCCACGGTTTTCTCCATCGGCTACATGTTTTCGCCCTAAGTGAAACTCAGGTGTGCGAGGGTGCTGATCCACAGGATTTTTATATACCTGGGTATCACCCTCTTTTCGCTTTTTGTTCTTCATAGGGGCCTTGCAATATACATACGCAATGAATTTGTGTACAGTGCCAACAATCTTTAGGCACGAATGATCCCGAATTTAGCTGTCTGTGGGTTAAATTGGAAATCAGGGCACATCTTTTGCACTTCGGGTTTCTTTACGAAAGTCCAAATATGGAAAAGAATAAAACTATATACAGCTTCGATACGCTTTCCGACACCATATCGAAGATCCTTGAAAAATATCCGAACAGTGTAATCGTGATTTCAATGTTCATAATTTTTCATGGCTTTGCCATTCGAGCCACACAACTTGAGAAGGCCAATATATTGAGCTATTCCCTGCGCACATTCACCTTGCGCAACTAGTGAATTAGCCAACTCATATTCCGTGCGTTGATAGGTATCAATCAAACATTCTCGAACTCTATCTCACTTCACTCCCGGATAAGTATGAAGTAAGCGATAGCGCACCTCTCGGAAATTCGGATCACTGTACCATTTCTGCCTCCTTTTCGTATGCGGAACTTCGTAACGTTTCACGGCCAGCTACGAAATGTTTGAAATATATTTACGAAGAGGCGCGTCGGGCTGAGCTCAACGATTTTTGTCGGCATTTCAATTGAAGGCTCTGCTTCCTTGACAATGATGTCAATACCAAGACATCGAAGCAAATTTCGATTAAAGCCAGACCAAAGACAGACGTGCAGACTTGCAGTCAAATCTAGAAAGAAAGCATTTAGTATTTGGCCAAAAACGCAGATACTGTTTTATTGCGTAAAAGGGCGAGATATTCGTGTCAAAGTGCTAAAACGTGAAAATGCTTTGTACAAGCATCGTCTTCGCGCAAAAGTTCGTATTGCCCAACAGGGCAATAAAAGCTTTTGATCATTCGTCAAAAGAGTGAAGGAAAATGCTTTCTAGCCGAAAAGTAATCAACCACAGCCTGCTCTCGAGAGTGGGACCAAGCGAACAGGGTCGATTTCAATGCTCAAAAGATCCAACGCGACATGCATACGCACCGACGCATGTCCGATCACTCTGCCTCATCATTATGGTCGGTATAACGTTAAGGAATCAGAAGCTCTTGATGTTCTTGGCATGAAAATTCAGCGTGGTGTTCGATGGACTGGCCACATTTTTCAGGTCTCAAAATAAGCATTCAATTGCCTCGGTTTTTTCAGACGGTATAAGACATACTTCACCCCATCTGATTTTTGGGCTGATGCTTCAAAGACTATTTAGAAGTTACTCGTCCGATGCTCTAATTAAATCAGGGAACTTGTTCCCGAAAACCGTTCATTCCTGCGCACAACGCGTTCATCATTAAGAGCGCATACATTTGATGTCGATCGCACCACGCATTACAGAGATAACTCATTTTTCAGCCGAACAGCGCGTATGTGGAATAAACTCGCTGCGGATGTCTTTGCTGTCACCTTTGACGTGGGAAAATTCAAATCAAATGTAGATAACCTCATTTCCTCGTTTCAGCACAATGTATCGCATATGTAGCGGTCATTAATGTAGTGCTGCTCTGCAGATTTGAATTGTGTTATTAAACATTTTTCCATTGGATATCCAGTGTCTTCTAAGTGTATTACTAAGAAAATATCAAGATTAACTGGCATTTTCTTAAAAATTTGTTTACTTTATAAAAGGTTTAAAAATTAAATTTTGTATGGAAATTTCTTTATTAAAGCTTTTAAATATTTTTATGAATACGGCAGTTAATTTATACACATTTGCACCGATATTTTATTTACCTAATAATACACTAGAACAACCAAGGAGAACAAAAAACAAAAACAAAACATGTGGGCCCCGTTAATAATGAAAACAAAAAAAAAACTTTAGAAGTTCATTGGGAGAGGAAAAAAACGTGGAATAATTTCTCGTATTCTATTAATAGAAAAATAAATAAAATAAATATACATATATATAATTAATAAATAAACATCTACTGATAACCACACAAAGTGTGCAAAACACGAAGAACGCTGAAGATGAAGGTATGCAGCGTTTGTCAGTATGATTTACAAATTTTGCCTTTGATTTACTTTGTTCTTAGTAACTAATTTTTACTGCTTAAATGTTATAACCGTCAGCCTATTTAAAATTGAAAAATTTTAACACTGCATACATACATATGCATGTACTTAACAATTAATATGCTGCAAGAGTGTTTTAGAAGATTGCGCCACTTACACATATACGATCCAACTGCGTCATTTACTTGAAGAAAATCATATTCAAATATTAATGACATGAAATTGTCTTAAAAACGGAGCTACTTTTCTCGATATTAATATTATATTTCTTGTTTTATTTCAATTTGAACATTTTTAAGCTTGAAAATATGGCCTGTTTTCGGGTCATTTTCTTTAAATACTACTACTCGTGTTTACAGCAAACAAAACGAGTGCAATATAAACTCGAATTTAGATCACCAATAAATAGTAACTTTTTTATTTGCTATAAATCATACAACTGTAATTCATAGGCATAATAGTAATTACTTCTTACTGACTTTAAGGCCAGAATTTCATTTAAATATAAACTTTCCCTTTTTTAATCTTTCTTGTAGTTTTACACTCATGAATCGTTTTATTTTCCTATTTCAAACATCATGAAAGCGTTTGCTCAAGTTCAAGTGTATAGTACAAATGAGTAGAACGAAATGTCAACTTACGAGATTTTAACATTTTTCATAATTTTTATTATCTATTAAACACCCTTCTTCTACACACACATATTTGTTGCTACTATCCCTATACTTTAAGTAACAAAAACTGAACAAAGAAGAAATACAAGTTTATGGATTAGGGTGTGTATGAAAAAATTAAATCAAACGGAAAATAGAAAAAAGTTCTCGAAAATTAATAAACCTGTTTGAAACATTTTTACTGAGTTTATGTGTCTCAGTTTTAGAAAAATTTATGTTTAAAATTCTTTTCCCGTTGTATATTTTTTATTTTTTTTAGGGGCAGCTTTGAAATTTTAATATTTTAAATGTCTTTTGGTCCAAGTTCTTTCAATTAGTTTGATTACTGTGGGAAAATACAATTTATATTGAAAGTTTAGTTGGGCGGAAATGTTTATTTTTGTAAAACGGTACATATTTATAACTTTCCGTGTTAACAAATAAAAGAATTAAGCAACAATCCTGTTAAATTGAACTTGAATTGATTGTAAAAGTGAATATGCTTCCGCTTGTTCTACTGTTTCCCTCCATAAATTTTTATTGAAAAACTATGAAAGGTAACTAAAATTGATAAATTTAAAGAGCGGCTACATTTCATTCGACTCGTACCAATATAACTTAATAAATTAGTAAATTACCCACTTTGACGGATGGGGTAACAACATCGCTGTAATAATTAAAATTAAATATATGAACGTTTTTTGAGTTTTTTTTTTTTGAAAAGAGAAACGATACACAAAATTCGACTACGTTTTAATGATGTGTACTAAATGCAAAATTATTTACCATCTTGTTGGTAACTTACCAAGTCATAAAAATAACTTTTTAATTAACTAAACATTTGTTCTGTTCCTCCTCTAGAAGTCCTATTGATTCCCTTGAATAGATATAAAACTTTGAAACTTACACCAATATTGTGCATGTTTATTTCGTATAAATATTATTGTTATTACCATAAACTAACTAAGAGTACGAGTGCTTTAAATCCTTATAAGTTTATGGTTGCTGTTCAATATCAGCAGTCAATTAGCGATAACAACTACGAATAGGTTGTTTTAATTACATTAGCTTTGTTTATTGCCAAGCTATATTTAATACATACGAAGCAAGTGCATTTTAAATTTTAATACAGGTTTTTGTTATCGAATGTATGGAGATGATATTATATTGTATATATTTAATTTTCAAAAAGTATTCATAATTCTTTATCAATCAATTATCATAAAATTAGACATTTGGAAGACTTCAAAATATGCTTCCCCATAGATGGCCTAAATATATCAAACATACGTAAGCTTCTACCTCAAAGTGTAACAACCTCATGTGCAGATACGAAACTTTTAATACTACAAATAGCTAATGAGCTGATTAAGTTTGATAACATGGCTAAACAGTTGTTTAGATATCAGTAGTTACTCATATAAATATAAATAAATAAATAACTTTTTTTTTAACTTAACAAGTAAACAAGTAATGACTTCAGTAAAACTGAAAGAAATTTCATTTGTTTCTGCTATTTTTACTACCAAATAATCATAAATAATTCCAAATATTTCCGTACCGTTTTTTTTACCGTTGAACTTTGGAATAAATAACTAAATTAAATTAAATTATAAGAATATATTTTTTTGTCAATTATTAATTTATGTGTGTTGTTTGGGCTCTATATATCATTCGTAGACATTCAACAAAATAATTTCAAAAAGTTTAAAAATTTCACATGTTAATATATATATTGGCATAAAGTATTTGAGAATAACTAACTAATTCACAGTACCAAAAACAAATCACAAGTTCCGTAAAAAGAATTTGTTAACTGATTTAAACCTTCAAAAAATTTTTTCTTTCTTATTTTATTGCAACAAAAACTTAAAACATAAACAAAAGGCAAATTTGAAAGCAACCGAAAATCCGTAGTAATATGTCGTTAGTTAGTTAAATGAATGTCATAATCAGTTAAACATAACATTGCTTAGAATTAAAAGCTTTTATTCGTTTAAAAACACTTCGTGAGTGCAGTTTTAAGTATATTTAGGACCATTATTATAACTTGGAGATAGCTAAAGTTGGGATGCTATCGGACAAATAATTAGTTTTTCGTTATTGCAAGTTGACTTTAACCTAATGTGACCGATAAGTTAACGGAAAGTTCATCCTACCTGTAACTTTTAAAGTGGACTTAAGCATTTGAAGCTGCCATATTTTATGCACTTTAAATATGGCAACATGGAAAGTATAAATGTATACAAATTAATTTTTTAAACTAAAATGGAAAGCAGAACGCGATTGTTTTATATAAACGAGCTAGAGGATATTTTTCAAAACACAAAGCAAAAACGTAGAGTATCAAAAAAACGCTTTAAATAAAGAATAAAATAAAACCTTGTCGTTGCCAGTAGCTTTTTTTGTTTGTCAAAAATAATCGGTATTTACTCTGGTACTGCCATATTTTTAAAAATATTAATTTTATTTTTTCGAACAGTTGTAATAATGAAAACAAGTTAAAGGTCACTTTATTATTCATTTTACCTAAAGTTAATTTTAGCTATCAGTAACTTTATTACTTAGTTTTAATAATGGCCCTTAGTCCGTTAAAGAATCCAGTAGTCAAATAAATTTGATATAAAAATTGTTAATTCTTCGTCGGCTAGAAGGTGGCTAAAAGAAATAAAAGTGGGGAAATGCAAATTATCGAAAACTAGTATGCAATTTGGAAAAAAAATTATAAAATACCCAAAATTCAATAGTGCTCATATAAATCAAAGTGAGTGACAAAATTTCGCATTAAGACTTGGTGGAACATTTGTTCAATGTCACCGCATATGGCTTGAGGTACCCAGCAAAATATTATTGAAATTTTAAAGCACTAAAGGCTGTCGCAAGCAATACGGAAGCAATAGTATATTTAAGAACAAATGCAGTAAGTGATTACTTACTCGTGCTTTTGTGTTTTTGGATACAAAAAGTAATGTTTCTAAGCGGCTCATCCCGAACAAAAATCATGCAGTATAAAAGCGCAATTGACAGTGATTCCATTATGTTGTTTCCCTTACAAAGATGTTTCCAAGCAAGCACTAATTTTTGCAGGGTACTCTTTTGAATGTGAATGTGTTCTTCTATTTAACGCATGAGTAAATGTACCAAAAAGTATAGCAGTTGCAAAGTGACAATTATTTATTAATCGACAGTTAACCGATTTACGGTTAATCGAGTGAATAACGTGCTTCACGCCCACTTTCTAACCAATAAAGTTCGATAGTCTTAAATATCAGATCGTTCACTAAAATCCACAGCAATTAAATGTTTTGCAATGTTCGTATATTTTTAAATAAGAGAAATTCTTTTAATATGATTTACTAGCTATAATTTCCAAAAAGTATTTATTTTCAAGTTACTTTGAATTTCAAATATATTTATAACCAAAAACAAAACCTTGGATCTCTCCCTTGTATTTTGATTTATCTCTAATTCCTAATAAGTTGTAAAACTGTAGCCATTCAACGAATATATTAAAATTAGAATTTATCGGTAAAAAAAATTGATTTTTTAAATTATTTTTTTGATTTTATGCTTCCAACATTAATAATCTTGACTACACCACAAATCTCTAAAAAAAACAACTTTCAGCAATTTCTTTAAAAAAATATTGAGACACGATGGAATAAAACTTTCATTATCCCCCTACACTCATCATATGCATAACTCATCACAATGACGTCTCAACGTTTTTACTCTAGTAAATATAGATTACAAGCCTTTTTAATGCTCCCATGTTAAGTTTTTATGTATCTGTGGATAGACAAATGTTTTTAGTGCATGTTCAATAAATATAAGTAATAGCTTTCAATGCTTGTAATAATAAAATTAAATGAAAAGTAAAGTATATGTTGTTCAATTTATTACTTTTGCCTGTTTATATTTTCCACTTTTTATTTGCTTTATTTTTTATGGGACCTCATGTACCTTGCCGAGCAAAGAAGTGATTTGGAAGAGATAATGATAATGCTTTAGCTGCTGTTCAAATTATATTGAAGTACGTTAATTAGAAGGAAATATAATATGATCAAATACGACTTGAAATCTGGCTACACTTTTAGGGTTATTATTTTAAGGTCCACAAATTTCATTGAAATTTCCGATAATACTGGTCAACTAATTCACAGTGAAATATAATTTTCGAACAATCTGCCGCGCAGATTAGATAATTATTTAATTAAATGAGGTCAACTACTGGTAATACAAATTATTAAGATTTTGTGGTCTCAAAATAAGTATTACGAAATTCCCTCCGTGTTTAAGAAAATAGAACGAAAGTATTTTGTAAGTATTTTTTAAGTTTACACGGATGGTGTAACTAAAATCAAGATAGAGATATTAGTAGCAAAAAAACACAAATAGCAAATAAAAAGAAGTATATTTAAAAAACTAAATATTTGCGAAAACATTAAATTAAAAACAAAAAAAAATTATAAATAAACAAAAAAGGAAAAATAGTAGTGTTATGGCAATTGCAAAAATCTCGAATTAAATATTTACAATATTTACAAAAACAATATTTTTTTTTCTTGGACCGGCACTCAGGGGATGACCCCTATACATACGCGGCATTGTGCCGGAACTACGAATTAAGGTTTTGGGAGAGAGGGTAGAGGGAGTAGTATTTATTGACATTCGATTTGAATTTTCCCACGTTACATGCTGTTCGGCCAAAAAACAAATTTTCTCTGTAATGCGTAGTGCGGTTCGCTGCCAAAACGACCACAAATGGATGTGCTCTTAATGATGAACGCGTCGTGCGCGTGAATGACCGGGTTTCGGGAACAATTTCCCTGATTTCATTATCCCATTATAGTAACGATAGAACAACAAAACGCAACCCATGTTGCGACCATGCTCAAGAGAGTCAATAGAGTTGGCTACCCTACTGCCTCCTATGAGTTTCTTCGCTCTTTCATGTGCACGGTCGAGTAACTTCAAAATAGTATTTGAAGCAGCGGCCCATACATGAGAGTTGTATTCCATTTTCGGTCGGATGTAAGCGGTATAAATAGTGAGGATTTCGCTTAAGGCGAAAACATCCGGCCGATGGAGACAAACAGAGAAGAAGTTTGCCCTTAGACCACGTATGTTGCAGAAGTCAATTCTGAATCGGCCTGTCATGATTAACGCGAGAAAAGTCAAATAAAATGTCTATCTTCTGTATTGCAGTTGCCACTGAGCTAATCGCTGTTTGAACGACTGCCGGTGATTCGTGTTACTCCTTCATCACCAAACAGTCTAGCAGCAACCACCACAATGGCACCAACAATACAAAAGAATTAGTCGAGTATGGTAAGGAGATTTAGAACAATGACACGAAAAAGGCCATAAAAGCCCTGATCCGGTCACCGTGACCCGAAGTGCCAACAGTGGTTGGTGGTGTCAACACTGTCCAATATCGTTCGCCCATCACTGAGAAACCGGTTTTCCCTTCTCTTCGCCCCCCCCCCCGCCTCAACTTTTTCCTCTCAGTTATTTCACCGTTCAACCGTTATTTTTTTTTTTTTGTTTTTTCGTATTTTATTTAAGTTTATTGATTTCTGTTATTTCCCGGTGTACACAAGTAAGTTATTTAAATTTTTTTTCCTTTTCCTAAGTTAATTTTGTTTCCCTGTTTGTTACACCCCAATTATGTATATCCATTCCACGACCGAACAACGGACTAAAGGAAGACGCGTGTCTACCAGCCGAACGAATAAACACTACATGAAAATTTCAAGAATTGATTTTGGTTTTTTTTTGTAATTATTGTAAAAAATTTTAACACATTCAATATACAATGTTAATGCTGCCAATGTTTATTTTAAAATATACGTCAAATTCTAAAATGGTTTAGAAAATTAACATTTACCGACCGCTTGTTAAATTTTTTATCTGTATTCTCTCCTACTCAATACATGATAACATTTATTTATTCTACACCATTTTTTTACGTAATACGAAATACGTTGTATTTCCATGTAAAGGTACCTTTAACAGTTAATGTGCCTAGTCTCAATGTGCGTTATAATTATCAGGAATACGCAATTTACAAAACTTTTCTGAGGTGTTCAATACTGATCGGGTTCTATTCATCTTTATGATTTTATCAGAAACTGGCAAAGCGGCAAATAATAAGTTTAGTTTTATTTATTATTTATTAACTACATTACGTTACAGCTAGCAATTTTACAAAAAGTTAGATTAGGTGAAGAAGCCGCCATTTCCAAAAGGCATCAGTCCACTTGGGTTCTCCTGGGTTCCATTGTGTTGCTCCACATTCCGCTCGATCGGTCTAAAACCATTCCGAGTACCGGATAAACAAGCTCCGCAAGAATACTAACCCCATCGCAGACGCCCTTCTAATGGCGAGAGCAAATTGTCAACCGTCTCGTCCCCCTTCTCATCGCGACAACTTCTGCAGAAATATATATATACAGTAGACCCAATCTGCAGGCGGCAGACCAATGTGACAATGACTTGTCAGCACCGCCACCGTCATCCGGATTCGACGCAACGGCAATTACCGCCCGAAGTCATCCTGCAAATCAAGAAGGTGATATAATACGCCTACACATTCTGCGCACCCACTAGAGCTCCTACTGCAGTATCGCAGAGGAGAGGAGTAACAAAAAGTGACAGCCAGAATTTTTCAAAAATTTCTTATACAATTATATAAAAATATGTACATATATGCAATACGATATTACAGAGAATATTCAGATGCAGCTCTATGTATATAGGCACGTGGACAAGACGTGCCGAGTGTCACCAAAATTAAACACAGTTCTTATTAGGTTGAATGTAACTCCAGAACTAACTTTATTTAAATATGAAATGCAAATTATTTGTTACATTTACAGAGAGAAGCTTAGTGAGAATAGTATACATTAATAAGGAGTGGAGATCATCAGATGTTTATTAGGTTAGTAAGTAAGTAAGTAAATATAGTACATAATATAAACTTAAGGTAAGGTTATGAAATAATATTAATTATAGTTTTAGGAAGTATTAGTAGAACTTAGAACTAGGCATAAGTGTATTATATGACTATATTCATTACATTTCGGTAGGCAATCAATTTAGTCTTAGACTTTTCCATATTATGAATCGAGAAGAGCATAGAACATGAAACGTGTAAAGGTTTGTAAAATCGAAAATGTCTATTTGAAACTTTGATGCAAACTTTACTCAGAAGATACGAGTATACGGGGTCCGTATAGCTTTGGATCAAATCCAAGAAAAATTATATGTTGAAAACTGTTCTTAAGCTTTCTAAAGTGGGTAAGTTTATAACTATCAAGGGAGTACGAAGAAATGGAAGAAATCAAAAAATATTGTAAAATAAAATAAGTTTAAAAAATATCAAGTTATCTTCAAGAAATTAAACAAGTCCCACTGAAAAAAATTGCTATAAAAATATAATGATTATTATTAAATGACATAAATCCCTAGAAAAGTAAAATAACTCCAAAAAAAACCAAAATAAATACTATTGAAATAAATGCGGCCTTAAATAAAATAAATATAGGCGGCCTTTGTCCTTCCTTAAAAATTTTCTCCTTCATAATATTTCCTATAACGACGGTGTCTACCACAAATTTTCTGCATAATCAACTTTTGCTATTGTTAGCAAAACCGTTGAACCTTCAAGCTTCTCGAAGGTTCGTTATATACGAAATATGTAATAGACCGCACCGTTTCTCATCTCGCATTTTTTCTGATGTGCATTAATGTTCCTTTGGTTAAGTTCTCGTCGAAAGGTTTCAGGGGCGAACGCATAGTCGGTGGTCACTGAACAGTACCATCTTCAGCTGTACCCAATCCACAGGCACATCAGAACACACTCCTTTGTCGGTATTGTGTAAAAAAATGGCTAGTAAAACGAAGTTTCAAAATTTAATAAGTCCCCTTAACATCAGAAGCGCTTCAACACTGCTAGAAAAACCAAAGAACGTGCAAAAGCAGAGTTGTAAGATAGTAAAGTTTCACCTCCTGTTATTTCTTTAATTATCCTTGTCCTGTAGTTCCAGCACAATGCAATGCATATGTAGGGGTAGTCTGCTGAGTGCTGGTCCAAGATAAAAATAACTCAAAAATGAAAGTAGTCCCAACGCAAAATCAAAGAACTCCTAAACAAAAATGAGGTGGCGATGAATGAATCAGTCTGCACGTTGACTATAAACTAAAACACAACTGGGTTCAACCCCAGTTTCAGACTAAAATTATAAAAAAAAGAAAAAAACATCGTGCATTTTTCTGATATGCATTAGTGTGTCCTTTGTGTGTCAGTTGTCGTCGGAAAGTTTCAGTGGCGAAGGCATAGTCACTGGTCACTGAAAAATACCGTCTTCAGCTGATAGCATTCCTCCTTCGTTTCCTTCGTCGGTATTGTGTAGCACCGGCGAAGTAAAATAATAATAAAAATGGCTATTAAACCGAAGCTTTAACACTGCTATAAACGTGCAAAAGCATAGCTGTAAAATAATTAATTAAGCTTCACCTCCTGTCATTTCTCTAAACTATCCCTTTCCTACAGTTCCAGCACAATGCTTCGCATGTATAGGAGTCATCTCCTGAGTGCTGGTCCCAGATTTAAAAAAAAAAAAAAAATTATAAATTAATTTATTTTGGGAGTTATTTTTAAAGAAATTAAATAATTCCCAATGCATTGCGACTTGTTTAATAATGCAGTAAGTCCTAATCTAGTATTAATAAACCTTTGGGAGTTATTTAATTTTTTGTTGGGAGTTATTTTGTTTGGGACTTATGTATTTCATGGCACCTTAGTTTACGTGTTCATTTCAATTAATAGAAATTTTTAATTGAATTAATGGTGAATGAATCAGTGTAGCCAGAGAGTAGCATAAACGCAACCGAATTTTTCGTCCTTATTTTTCAACCGCGAGTCATGTTGTTTACTAGTTTTGTTGTTGCTGTTATTACAATTGTTAACAACACCGCTGTCATGTTGTTTGCATAGTAAAATTTATCTTAACATACATACTTACATATGTACTCTTCATATTTATTTTATTTGCTATTAAAATCATGTGGTTAAAGTAAAAATTAATGGTTATTAAGTCTGTATGTATGAATGTATGTGTTTTGTAAATAAATTTGTTAGAACTTTTTTCTGTGTGCTTTTCTCTTCGGATTTTTAATGAGTCTTAAGGGTGCTAAAGCGTGTTTTCTATTGAAACTTTTATCAAACATTTAACTAATGAGAGGGGCGATGACTGATGCAGTTAGCACATTGACTACAAAACCAAATGCCTGGCTTAGAGCCCAGTTTCGGACTAAGGCTTAAAACATTTGGCATTTCTTTTGTGCATAAGTGTGGCTTTGTGTCAGTTGTTGTTGGAAGGTTTTAGTGGCGGACGCACTGATCACTGAACATTACCGGCTACAGTTGATAGCAATCCACCTGTCATTTCTCTCACTATTCCTTTTCTCTACTTTCAGCACAACGCATTGCATGTGTAGGAGTCATCCCCTGAGTACTGGTACAAGATAAAAAAAATCTAATATTTAAGTAAATTTTAGAAATACAAAATAAAAGCAATAATTTAATTTTAGTTTTAACACTGTAGAAATTTAACATTAATTTAATTTAGGCCTAAAAAATTTGGAATTTTAATTTTCTTAAATTATTAACACTGAGTTTGATTGTCGAAATAAAATTAAATTTTTTTGTAAATAGTCGTAAATATACAATACAAGATTAACCGGGTGCGCTTCGCTACCCCAACTTTTCTAATCTCGCTCACTTTTGTAGAGATATTGTTCCGGTAAGATATCTGCACCAAATTTGAATACTTTTATTGTTATAGCACAAGCATTTTTTCTAAAAAAAATAAAAAATGCTCCCTTTTCAAAGCGCAGTTTTGCCGAAAAGTGCCCATGAGTAGAATGGGAAAGCACGACATCTGCGACTGCGGGCCGGCAGAGGCCGGGCAGAGTTACGGGCCGAGGAATTGGTCGAATTATTGGCAGAGACAGACCCCTCCATCGTACAAACACTCATACACACAACACTTATACACACAACAGACCCCTCCAAGTAGAATGGGAATGGGAAAGCACGACATCTGCGACTGCGGACCGGGCAGAGGTCTGGCAGAGTTATTGGCAGAGGCAGAATTAGTGGCAGAGGCAGAGGCAGAGCCCTCCATCGTACAAACACTCATACACACATGTGAAAGCACATAATTTGTTATGGTTTGTGTGTAATTTTTCGTCTTATTTTTCATTTTTGTATTTTGTGCTTGGGCGTAAATCCATACGTACTTGATTGCTACAGTAGGGATGAAAGCCCATAATTTGTTATGGTTTGTGTGTAATTTTTCGTCTTATTGTTTTGTTGCGTGGTTATATTGGATTTAATTTTTTTTTTAATTTGTACACAAATTTTTCCGATTCATAAATGCTGTGGTTTGCATATTTTTTGTATTGTTGGATATTTTTTTGGCGACAAAGTTTTTTTCTTTCTTTAAATAGTTTCTTGATGGTTACAGTTTATTTAGATGGCTTGGGATGGAAGGGGTATATATTCGATTTTGTTAATTTGTACACAAATTTTGTTTTGAGGAATAAATGCTGTTATGGTTTGTGTGTGTGTGTGCGCGCATGTTTAATTTTTCGTCTTAAATTGTATTGTATTCGATTTGTTGGTTTTGGTATGCTGCTTGAACTCCCTGTTCTTATCTTATCGATTTGCTCTGCCGCTATATCTGGCAGTGAAGATATGGACAGAGAGAAATATTAACTGCAGCTTACCGTATGTAGTTTTATGATGCTTTAGTTTGCTGCTCCCATTAACTGTTGGTATCTTATCGATTTGCTCTGCCGCTATATCTGGCAGTGGAGATACGCGCAGATAGAATTATTAAAAGTTGCTGACCGTATTTATGTTTAAATTCGTCTTTTGTTTGTATATGCGTATGTAATATTCGATCTTACTGATTTTGTTTTGCTGCTTCAATTTTTATATTTTTGGTTGTTTCCATGCATAATATGTTTCCTTGGTGTGTGGCGTATATGAGTGTATGTTATGTTTGGTTTATCTACTTTATGTGGTTCGATAATAATAATCTTTATTTTGGATGTTTACATACTCACATACTTGTGTATAAATACAAACTTATACTTGCTCTAAGTTTAAGTCTGTTCTTTTTTTCTATAAAATATTAAGGAAGGTCAGTTTATCTTTTTTTCTGAAGAAAAAACTGTTAATATTAGGTTCGTTTTGATGAGCTGATTTTAAATGTTGATCTGCTTGTTAAATATACAATTTCACACCATCTAATTTCCCACAATCTCTTGTTTTTTTTTTTTTTTATTCAGTTATGCCTATTCAAAAACTTTTAAAACATGATTGTGCATGCTTTTCAGCTTTAGCTTGCTCAACAATATTTTTCAAAAAATTCATTCTGTTATTTTTATTGATTTTCTGCAATTATGCTTTTATAACATGATTGTGCATGCTCTTAATGTTTTGTTTGCTCATCAATATTTTTCAAAAAAATTCATTCTGTTATTTTTACTGATTTTGTTCAAAGATATCTTAGAATAGCTGTAGTAATTCTTTTTTGTTTTCCTACACTTCGGTCAGACTTATTGCAATTATCAATGATATTTTTAAAATCAGTCTGAATGCTTTTCCTTGCTAAACAAATTAATTCATTCATTTGCAATTTGAAAATTTTATTTATTTATTTCTTATTTTCCTTCCTCAATTTATTTTTGTTATACAATTTTAAATCAAAAGACCTTTTTTCACTATATATATATATATATATATATATATATAGATATATATATATAATTTCATTTTATTAATTATTATTATAAATTGATGTGTATAATGAAATTAAATTTAAAGTGTTCATTTTTCTTAAATAATATACGGTACACCGACAGGTGTCCGGCCCCTCACAGCAATCTGGGTGGTACCAGGGACAGCAAGAGAAGTGCTCCTTACCTTCTTCTTCTTCCACCCCGAAATCTTCATTTTCCTCAACCATGTGCAGGAAAAAGATGATGGCGTCCTTATGCTCATTCATGAGCAAATTGTTGCATCCTTCTTTAAACGCTTTTATTTCGGCTATTATTTGATTCTGTTGAAACCGAAATTCGCATTCAGCCACCACTCTATTGAGCATCTCGTCTTGCCCATCATGGTGCATCTCGCAAACGGCCGCTGCTTCGTCCAACATTTTGTCGTCAGAGGAGTCGTCGTAGAGAGCCATAAGGATAGATATATCAATTTTGGGCAACTCTACTACCTCGAGGATTTCAACGGTCGATGTAGACATTCTACTCTTTTTTTCTTATAGCTGAAACTGCTGCTTTAAAAGTAATACACTGAATGAATAACAAAATGCTTTTCAACCAACATACCACTTATTTCATATCTGATGTCTACCTGACACTCCTCTGTTTGTCAGCTGTATCTATGTATCCCCCTCTCGCATATGTATTTCTCAAGTGATAGCCGGCTGCTGCTCCTCAGCTCATCGTCAGCTGTATCTACCTATCTCTTTTTGACATATTTAAATATATGTATGTATACAGAATCGCACTAGCTATTCCCCATATGCTGTTAGTAGAAATTTTGTTTATTTATTATTCTTGATTTTTTTTTTTTTCTCTTTGTTTTCTGCTATATGACCGTTACTTGTAGTTGTATATAGTTCAAAATTAAGCTTACTTAAGCACTTTTAATTTTTGTATCTTTCATTGAAATACCACAAAGATAAATTTTGCTTTTTTGGTGTTCACTTAAAGTAAAACTATAGTCCAAGTTTTAACAGTATACCGTGACAGTTCTATCAGGTACATTTCCCACATTTAAGTTCTATAGAGTTTGTGAATAAATACAATTTTTTATACAAAATATTATAATTTTACTAAAATGAAAATAAAAATAAATATAATAATAGAAATAATAATAATAATAATAAAAATATAATAAATAAAAAATGTCTTCAGTAAAGTGTTCAATTTGTGATACCAACTTCATTAATTTAAATATCTTGAGAGTGCATCAGAAACTTCATTGCTCGATATGCAAAAAATATTTTGAAACGCAATATCAGCTCAAAGGACATATGGCTGAGCATGGTGTCGAAGAACAATATGACACATGCAATATATGCAATGTTTCTTTTAGCAAAAACATGCTAAATGTGCATAAGAAACTGCATTGCACTATTTGTGGAAAATTATTTTTGTGTAAAACAAGTGTGAATGCGCATATGAAAACACACATGTCAAGTATGGTACACTCCAATGGTGATGCATTGGCGCATACCTCGATAGGGAATTTATTAAACCATTGTCAGGTTTGCAATGAAATGATACCATCCTCATCAAGGGATACCCATCTTAGAACACATAAACATAAAAGAAATTGTTTCCCTGAAGTCAGTATTAATGATGATCTGACTAGGAGGTATAGCCATTTTAGTGGAAGGATTGAATCGTATTGCTTTCACAACAAAAGTGAAGGCATCCTCTTTCCTGGTGAGTTTTTAAAAAATGCAAGGCGATGTATAATCAACCAATTAAAAGAGTGCACTCAGAAACATACTACAATGAAATTTAATATGGAACTAACTTGCGACTACATGAAACTGGTCAATGATGAAATGTGTGTAACACCTATGGTACATATATCAAAAATGACCTTGCTCACCATTGCTGATGATGTTGATGAATTCTATAAGAAACATCCAGAGGAAATAAGTGTAAAAATGGATGAATTTCAGGAAAGAGACAGCGGTTGGACTCTTATTAGTATAAAGTATTTAGATTTAAATGTAAACAAAGCATCAATAATAAGAGGTTCACGATTCATTCCACTACCGAAAACCATAGCAAAAAATGGTGGTTGTGTAAACATTGAGAACAATGATATATATTGTTTCAAATGGTGTTTAATTGCAGCTTTGTGTGGTGATTCTAGTCTAAATCTAAGACAAATGAGAAATTGTAATAACTACAATATAGAAAATAGTAGAAATGATACAATTTTTGTTGGTGGTAGAGTATTAAATTTTGAAGGGCTGCAGTTTCCACTCCCTTTGAAGCAGTTAAAAGTTTTTGATAAACAAAATAGTATGAGTGTGAATGTGTTTGGTCATAATGGAGCATCACTAACTGGACCTTACTACATCACAAAAGAAGAAAAAGCAATTCACATTAATTTGCTCTTGCTTCACTCAGAAGACAATTTTCACTATGTTCTTTTTTTTTTTTTTTTTTTTTTATCTTGGACCAGTGCTCAGGGGCTATCCCCTACATATGCAATGCATTGCACTGGAACTAGAGAGAAGGATAGGGAAGAAATAGACAGGTGGTGAAAGTGGTAGGAAGATAGAGCTTAATTCTTGCACAACTCTGCAGTTGTGTGTTAATTATAAAGCAAAGTTGCGGCGTCTCTGATGTTTTTTGACGCATTATTTTTAAGCTAATGGAGAGCCATTTTATTTATTATTTTACTTCGTCGACGTTTTATTGCTCAAATACCGACGAAGGAGGGTGCTGTAGCATAGAAAACTCAGAAAAAATTTTTTTCTGATTTGACCCGGCTGGGATTCGAACCTGGGTCTTTCTGGTTGCAGAGCCAACACGCTGACTACTCGCCATCAGCACCCCCAAAGTAAGTTATATATATTTATATATATATATTTACATTTATTAAATATTTATATAATAATAAATAATTTAAAATTACTATCTTTTAAGGCTTATTCGATCCAGCATAACAACGCATCACGGAAAAATTTTTATTTGCAACACTTGCTTATTTTATACCCATGATGAAATCACACTTCAACAACATAAAAAGTGCTGTGGGAGAAAAGTTGCAAAAATGCCGGCTGATGAAGATGCTTTCAAAAAATTTACAAATTATAATAAGCAAATGGACGTGCCTTTTGTTATTTATGCTGACTTCGAGTCAATTTTGGAAAAAATTGATGAAAGTGCAGGTACGAATACTTCAAATAATCAAAAGCATAATCCATGTGCATTTAGTTATTTTGTAAAGTGTAGCTTTAAGGAAGAAAATAATTTATATAGACAATACTTTGGAGAAGATTCAGCAGAAGTATTCGTTAGAAAAATAGTTGACGACAGTCTTTATATTTATGAAAAACATCTAAGTAAAGAAAAACTAATGAATATATCTGCTGAAGAATTAAATTCCTTTCATAATGATCAAAATTGTCATATTTGTAAGAAAAGTTTGAAGAATGATAAGGTTATAGATCACTGCCCTCTTACTGGTAATTATCGTGGTGCAGCTCACAGTGAGTGCAATTTAATGTACAAAATACCCAAATTCATACCCGTCATCTTCCATAATCTATCTGCATACGATGCACATTTATTTTTTAAAGAACTTTCTGCTGTTAAAAATGGTGTCATAAAAGTCATCCCACAAAATAAAGAGCGCTATATTTCTATATCAGTTTATATTCCGATGAAAAAGAATTCTGGAGTTGAAATACGTTTTTTAGATTCTTTTAGATTTATGGCTTCTAGTTTAGATAGTTCGGCGAAAAATCTTGATATTTCTGATTTTCATACGGTTCGACAAATGTTTCATATTGATAGTCACTTTGATTTGATTAGAAGAAAGGGAGTATTTCCTTACTCGTACATAGATTCTATATCAAAGTTTGATGAAGTAGAACTCCCAAGAAGAGAACATTTTTTTAATATTTTAAGTGATTCGGAATGTGATATTATTGAATATGAACATGCGCAGAAAGTATGGGATGAGTTCAATTGTAGAACACTACGCGATTATACTGAACTCTATCTGAAAACAGATGTTCTGCTTCTTACAGATGTTTTTGAAAATTTTCGAAAAATATGTAAAAGTATTTATGATTTAGATCCAGCCCATTATTATACTGCACCAGGACTATCTTGGGATGCAATGTTGAAGACTACAGAAATAACTTTGGAGTTGATTACAGACTCTAACATACATTCTTTTGTCCAAAGTGGTATTAGGGGCGGACTAGTTCAGTGTTCCAAGAAATATTCAAAGGCGAACAATAAATATATGCATGACTTTGATAAAAATAAGACATCAGAGTATTTAATGTACTTAGACGCCAATAATTTATATGGTTGGGCAATGTCGGAATACTTGCCTTATGGTGGCTTTGAGTGGCTAAGTAAAGAAGAAATTGATGTTTTCAATGTTGAAGAAATCTCAAACTCTTCTGAAACTGGCTATTTTTTAGAAGTAGACATTCAATATCCAGATTCCCTTCATGATGAACATAATGATCTTCCTTTTTGTCCCCAAAATAAAAAAATTTCGCAGAATGGGTGTAGGAAGTTAATAGCAGATTTTACATTTAAACAAAATTATGTTATTCACTACAGAGTTCTAAATCAATGTATATCAAATGGACTTGTATTGAAAAAAATACATAGGGTACTGAAATTTAAGCAGTCTCCATGATTGAAAAAATACATTGATATAAATACCTATCATCGTACAAATGCGAAAAATGCTTTTGAAAAGGACTTCTTTAAGCTTCTTAATAATGCAGTTTATGGAAAAACCATGGAAAGTGTAGACAAACGTAAGGATATACGTATTGCTACAGATTGGGAAACTACAAACAGAAATCATTTGGGTTTAAGATCATTAATCTCTAAACCTAATTTTTTGAGTTTACAAAAATTCTGTGATAGTATGTATACAGTTCAGCTAAAAGAAATGGAACCATATTATGATAAACCTATCTATATTGGTTTCGCAGTTTTAGAATTGTCGAAATGGAAGATGTACGATTTCCATTATAGATACATGAAACCAAAGTTTGGTGAGAAACTTTCACTTAACTATATGGATACCGATTCATTTATCTATACAATTCAAACTGATGATTTTTATGAAGATATTCGTAACGATATTTCTTTAAACTTTGATACATCAGAATATGCAACGAATAATGTATTCAAGTTGCCACTGCTAAACAAAAAAGTTTTGGGAATGATGAAGGATGAAAATAAGGGTAACATAATGGTAGAGTTTGTGGGCTTAAGATCCAAAATGTATTCTTTTTCGGCTCTCAATTCAAAAGAAGTGAAAAAATCGAAAGGCGTAAAAAGGTCTGCTCTTAACAAAATCACATTAAATGATTATAAGAGCTGTTTATTTGAGCAGAAAGTTGTATCAGATGAGATGTTTTTATTCCGATCAAAAATTCATCAACTGTATACACAAAAGCTCTATAAATTAGTCCTTAACCATACTGATGACAAAAGAAAAGGTATGGACGATCTGGTAAATACCAACTCAATGGAAGTTGTGTAGTAGTATCTTGAAAATTATCAGTATGATTATAGTGAGCGATAACCTAAATCACAAATTTCCTTGAATTTGCAAACATTAATCATATATTTATTTATTTACTTTATTTGTAATATAGAATTTAATTAGTTATAGAAATTTGTAAAATATTTATGAAATACTCGTATGTAAGTGAAATTGTATAAATCTTTAATGATAAGTCAAAATATTTTATATGTATAATGTATTGTAAATATTTTAAATAAATAAAAAGACTATATGATTTGATTTGATTTCTTTTATTTTAAAGATTTTTTTACAAGTAAGATTACATTTCTTAAAGCGCAAGCACCATAATAGTGACAACTACAGTAAAATAGATCTGGATACTTCATGCCCATTTCTTTCAAGTTGATACAACCAACATCTTCAATATTGAAAATTCTTTTATTCATAATTTTTTCCAGCCATTGCCTTTTCTCTTCACCCTTGACATATATTGTTGCACCATTGACATTAGCTTTTAAAAATTTAATTACGCTGTCAAAAGAAATTGATCCATCATTCCAGAGTAAGTGATGATGATTTCTGGTCAACCATTTCGCTTCCTTCTGCTTTTCAGGTGATAAATATTTAAAATCAAATGGAGGTTTTATAATAAAATTAATGTATTCGTCTTTGTTGAAAGCAATCGCAACTTCCTTTGCAATAAACCCGTTGGAATTGTTTTTGAAGCCTTGCAAGTCTATGAAAATTGTCTTATCATTCATATTAATTTATTTATATAACTTTGCGAACTGTTTCTTTTATGGGTGAATATTCTATTATGCGATCATGAATAAGTATGCAGTATGCTGAAGTTTTTGATGGAATATTTATAGCCGTTTCAAATTCAATTTTTATATCAATTGATTCACTATTGAGTGATTCGTTTTGATAGCTAACATCTACAACAATAATCGGAGCGTTATTCTTAAACTCTTGAGCTGTTAGAATTGGTTGAGATTCTCTCATATAGTAGCTTTGTTGAAATCGTGTGTACATATCATATAGAATTGCATATCGCTCATTTTTAAATTTAATATTAAGATCATCATATGGATATGACACTGAGTTTAAATGTACTTTTAAATTGGTGAGGTCACAGTGAACAAACTTATGTTCTTGTTGAAATGCAATCAAGATAAAACGAGGTCGTTCTCTATTTGCAGCCAGTTTAACATTCCAGATGTGACTAGTCCCCGAATTTAGTTGTGGATTAATATGACAATCCCAACTTCGAAAGGCCATCGGTATGGGAACACCATTGTTAACAGTTTTAATCATATTCAATTTGCAAAGATCAGATAATTGTACATGTGGAATTCTCCATGAGATGAGTGAAATCGTAAGTTTAGCTTTTTCAGTTAGAACGCTCGAGTGCACAAGATCTTCATCGTTTTTATTACGCAAGAGTATCAATTCATGTTTAGCATTTAATAGAATTTTATTGTAGTCTTCAGCGAATACTAAAAGCATTTTAAGTGGCACATAGAAATTAAAACATCCATTTGCTTCAAGCTTTACATCATCAGTTTTATTCCATCCAGCATTTTGCATCACGATGCTTTCGGAAAGCGATAGAGAAACCAAATTTGTTATGGTGCTCGTGACTCCCAAATATCGTGTGTGATCGATTTCAATACGATTAAGTTCATAACGAATTTCATCGAAGAGGTATGCAACAAAGTTGTTTTTCAAATTAAAGTTTTGTGAAGCTTTTGAACTTTTCTCATCTACAACAAATCCTTTTACATATAAATAGCTTTCACTACGTCTCTTGATTTTGTATTGAAATTCGAATTTCATCATTATTGTTATAAGATTGTAGATATGGTATGTATGTGTGGTAGTCTTTTTTTATTATATTTTCATCAGATAACGGTTTATCTAGTACGTCTATTATTGAACTCATTTTGTTTTCAATTTTAAATTTAAAGACTTGAGAAAGTTTTTATTTGCTTTTGTTAGCGTTTTATGTTTCAATGATCTCTTTAATTTTCGTTTAGGTTCGAATAGAGTTTTAGAATTGTTTGCAGCGTTATTTTTCGAGAGACTTGTATTATATATTATCATTATTTAGTAGGCCTCAAGTGTATTCGAATAGTTATTTCCTCTCCTCGGAAATTAATTAAAGAGTCGTGCTGATCAACCACTCTTAGAGCTAGTGCACTTATCTCTCTGGAGGTAACAGGTAAATAGATGAGGTTTCTCGGAATCTCATCTATTTTATAGCCTGGAGGTACATTAATTGGAAGTTCATGTAGGGTATGTGCCTTGGAATTGTTCATATACGTATTAACAATGATACTGCTTTCAATTCGCATTAGATTTACCTTGAAAATATTAACTGGAAGATCGGAATAATGATCTTCGTTAGGAGACAATATTTTATTATTAAATCCCAATAGACTACCAATTGTATTTTCTTTATTGAAATATATTGGATCCTTGGAACTGTAAATTTTAACTTGCATTGTATTGTTATTCGCTTCTATATGAATTTTGTTTGCAGGTCTGTAGCGTTTGTATTGTTCCTCTATATAATCAACTATATCATTCAATTCATAAGATCCAATTGGTATTTCAATTACAAGTTCACCGATATGAAACATATTGTTGTAGATGTCTACATTCTATATATGAAAATCTGTTAGAGCACACTTATATGACTCATTCAATTCAATGGGTGGAAAATAATTAGCCGATAACTCTGATGAGTTGGAGCTCAGAGTAAGTGTTATTGACATTTCGACTGTCCGATGTGAAATAAATAAAATATTCCATTATATATTGTTTATAATAAAAGTATTTATTTATTTATTATTATTATCTTATAATTATGCTATTATATATTGTTTACAATATTTCATCTTTGCTAATCCAACTATTGTGTTGATTAGAAAATCCCAACCATTTAACAAATGCTTTATCTCCTCTAGTTTTAATGACCCTTTCCACTAAATATGTATTAGGAAATCTGGTTTTTGAAAGTTCTTCAGCATAAAATCCACCTTTGATAACATTTTCAAGATAATCTTCCAGTATAAATGTTGCAGGATATGTATTTTGAACTGATTTAAAAGTAAAAATTTCTGATGTCCAATTGGGTGTATAGCCTTTTTCAAAAGTATGTTTATATTTGCTAATTCGCACATGATCTCCAACGTTAAATTTACTCATTTTATACATTTTTAAGTGAATGTATACCGTATTTAATAGTTTTTTCTCATTCGATGAACTAACCTTAATCGGCGGCATTTTGATGGTACGATGAACTCTTCTATTGTATGTGTTAATCTATTTTTTGTAAATATCAATCCAATTATATGAACCATTAAAGCTAAATTCTTTCCACATCATTCCTTTTAAAGATCTATTGAATCGTTCGACTATTGATGCTTTCATTCTGCTATACGTTGAATAGTGATTGACTTTATATTTATGCATCAATTCCGCAAAATGTTTATTGAAAAATTCTTTACCATCGTCAGTTTGCAAATTTTTCGGTACTCGTCCCAATTGAAAAATATCTGCCATTGCTTGTGTTGTTTCAGGTCCAGTTTTTGTTTTGATCGCTACAGTCCATGCAAATTTTGAGAAAGTATCAATTACGGTTAGTAAATATCTATAATTCTTGTTGTATTTAGAATAATTTCCCATTTCAACCAAATCAGCTTGCCAAAGATCATCTATTCCTTTCATTACAACTCTTCTACGGCGAAAAACTTTTCGTGCTTGTTTATGAAGTTCATTTACCAAATTTCGTTTTGAGCTCATTTTACACTTTAGTTTAAGAACTATGTTGTAGTCTGTTTGACCCACTTTCAGTTATTGATGCAAACATGTAATTTTCAAATCTATAAATTTTCTCATTGAGCCTTTCAAATTCATTTTCATAAAGTAATTTTGTTTTGTTAAAGTTTTGTTGAATTTTATTATTCTCTTCTAATTGCAACGCTAATTTATGTTCTAAGTTTTCAAATTGTGCTTGTAGATCGGCATATATTTTATTATTATCTTCCATAAAGTGTGTTAATAATTTGCTTTCCGCTTTCTCAATTTGAGTTTGCAAAAACAATTTATTGATAACATCGTTTTCCTCCAAAGGTTTCGCCACATTTTTGATTCTTTTGTTCTGAACATCAATGTTGTTGTCCGTATCCATAAAGATCCCCAACAATTTAGGAGCATTTCTTGTTGAAATTATACTACTAGTACCGTTTAGATAATGTCCGAATTTATCTACAGACATTCTTTATATATTTTTATATTATTCTATTATATTAACTTCGCGTAGTTCTTCAATAATTGATACAATTTCGTTATTATGATTAGTGTGACCTGCAGCTTGTGATGCAAGTAAAAGACGAAGTCGCTCTACCAACTCATTAGGATCATCCCAGTATATATAGTTTGGTTTGTGAGGATTAAATTGCATCATTCCATCACCTTTATAATTACGAGTATGTTTTGTTTTTAAGGTTGATGAAAATAAATTGTTTAGATCGTCTTCTTTAAACAGTTTTTTAATTATATGTTTATATTTATATGCTTTAGTTCCTTTAATGTGACCATCAGGTTTATAACCTCTTCTATATGCATTAGTACGAATTAAAATTTTTTTGTAGATTTCTAGTTCAGATTTATCATAGTTTTTAGGTGTTTTATGGAACATTAAAGAAAATAAACCAGGTGTTAGAGCCCACATTTGATCGCCAACTTGAATTTTATCATTAGACAGTTCAATATTACTATCACCAAATTTCCATTTATTACTGATATAATCTTTATGTGGTCCATAGTTGCTATCTAATTCATTTCTCCTTTGCAAGAGTGATAAATCAGTATAATTCTCTTCAATTTTGGAATTCTGTGAATAAAAAGTGTCATCATCATCATCATTATCACGTTCATCATCTTCGTTGTATGAGTTGGTGTTATCAGATATTGTTCCTTCTACAAGTTTCTTTGGTGTACTTGTTAGCAATTTAATTGACGGTTCCTTAAGATATAAATTTTTATTGTGTTTAGTTTTTGTCGTCACATCATTTTCTACTTCTCTTTTGATCAATCTATTACTATATTTTGAATTATTTATAAATTCTTTTAAAGGTTCTGTTATAGGCTTAAATGTATCTTTTAGTTGTTCATGAGTATCTATTTCACCAGTCTTTATACTGCGGAGCTTTTTCTTCAAAACATTTCTAGTCCTCACCAAATCTTTTAAAACTTTTTCATTCATTTTTATATATCAGCTATCAGATCGGTTATGTGCTATCAGATCAGTTAACAGATTAGTTATGTGTCATCAGATCACATGTATTATGTTTAAAACTAATTTATAATGTTATGAAATAGTCAAATAGTTTTCTATAGCGACCATTGTTCAATTCATTATCTTTGCATATCATCAATAATCCATATTTATCCTTCCAACACTCTCGACAAATTTCATGAAACTTTTCAAAAGTCATATCGCTAGCAACATGGTCACTATAAGCGTGCTTCATATTGGTTTCATCTTGCTTGAACATTATAATTACATTAGCATTGTCTCTTATTAAATGTTTTGGAACTCTAGTATAAGTTTGGCATAAGTAGAATGAATCGATATTCTTATGTCGACCCATACAAAAATATGCACGTATATTATTTTGCTTTTCACATGCAACATCATCAAATATCATAATTGAATTAACTTTAGCTTCGTCAGGCGAAATAACAGCATCGTTATCTGTAAATGTGTAGTAGCCCATTCCTTTAACTGATGTTATAAGTTTCCTCAAGTATTCATATTTCGGTTGATATAGGGATTTTGAGTATAAATAGATATTTTCAAACTTGAGTATGTTAGGACTTTCCAATAAGCTCATCATAACATTAGTCTTTCCACAATTTGAAGGACCACCTATTAGCGCACGAATAGAATTTGGTAAGAGGGAGCTATGCTTTATTTTAAAAGTGATGTGCGATGAAGCATCAATATTACGAACTAATATATTTTTATGTTGTTTTACTAAACGCATTTTGATAACTAAATATTATTCATAAGTATAACCTTTATTATAGAATAAAATGGTTATACAGTACAACAAAAACATTAGTTGTAAAAAAACAATCGATGGAAAAGGTTTAGTCGACAAAATAATAAACTCTCTACCTATTGAGCTTCATCTTTCTGGATATCAATACTGTGGACCTGGAACAAAGTTACAAAAACGTAGAGACGAAGAAGAATAATAATGTAAAGAAACTTTTGAGTCGAACTAGTTTGGATGGGAAAAAACTATTCTATTCAACTGTTCGAAATGCTACAAAAATTTTAAAAAGGGAAAAACCTCTAGATATTAACTCTGCTATTAGAATTGCACGAAAAACCATTAACAGTTCTTTTAAAAGAAAAAAATCACAAATTAAAGTACCACGTATAATACGAGTACCAAAAATTGGTGGTTTTCTACCATTAATTCCAATATTAACTGCTCTGGGTGCAATTGGTAGTCTCACGACTGGAGGTGCTGCTATAGCTAAGGCTTTAAATGCAACAAAAAATGCTAAAAGTCAACTTGAGGAAGCATCTAGACACAATAAGGCAATGGAATCAATAGCAGTGGGAAAGAGACTTTATCTTAAGCCATACAAAAAAGGTTATGGATTAGTTTGTAAAGAGCTCTCAAAAAACTCATAGAAATGCTACCCAAAAGACCATTAACTGATGTCGATTTGAGAAAATTTTCAGCAAAAATTCCACACTTTAGAGGAGTTTTCATGTTGAATACTCCACCAAAACGTGTAAGGAGAAGAGAATGTGGAATAATCAATTTAGATGTATCAACAGGACCGGGAACACATTGGGTAGCATATTATAAAGACAACAATCAAAATGAATATTTCGATAGTTTTGGAAATTTACAACCACCTACAGAAGTAGTCAAATATCTGGGCAAAAATATAAAATACAACTATAATCAGCATCAAAATTTTAATACATTTATCTGCGGACATTTATGTCTTAAATTTCTTTATGAATTAAATAAAAAATATTAAATAAAAACACTCACAAATATGTACATTTTAACAAATTATTTATTACTTTTTATTAATATTTTATTATACAATACAGTATAAATTAATTTTGTTACCAAACTGAATATTGAGCATTTTGACAGAAAATTTCATCCATCTCATAAGTCAGCACCAAATTGCGTTCTCCTTGTCTTTGAATGCAAAATTTTCCACTCGAAAGATTATTTACTTCATCGTCTGTAAGGGTGCTGTACCGATTGGGTAGAAACAATATATTATTTTGCAGTTCGACTTGAACTGTTTCCCCATATTTCGTTGTGACCCTTTTTGCACCATCAACAGGATATTTTTTTCCTATATCCATGTCCTTAATATGGATTATATTTTTAACTTTGCACGCATTAAATTTTTTTACCAAGTTTGTTGAGGACTCCATTTCTTTTTCTGTTCTTATCACTTTCGATCTTGGTGTCAGACTGATTTGAAAAATATCATTGATAATTGCAATAAGTCTGACCGAAGTGTAGGAAAACAAAAAAGAATTACTATTATTATTTTGAAAAATATTGATGAGCAAACAAAACATTAAGAGCATGCACAATCATGTTATAAAAGCATAATTGCAGAAAATCAATAAAAATAACAGAATGAATTTTTTGAAAAATATTGTTGAGCAAGCTAAAGCTGAAAAGCATGCACAATCATGTTTTAAAAGTTTTTGAATAGGCATAACTGAATTAAAAAAAAAAAAAAAAAAAAACAAGAGATTGTGGGAAATTAAAGGGTGTGAAATTGTATATTTAACAAGCAGATCAACATTTAAAATCAGCACATCAAAACAAAGCTAATATTAACAGTTTTTTCTTCAGAAAAAAAGATAAACTGACCTTCCTTAATATTTTATAGAAAAAAAGAACAGACTTAAACTTAGAGCAAGTATAAGTTTGTATTTATACACAAGTATGTGAGTATGTAAACATCCAAAATAAAGATTATTATTATCGAACCACATAAAGTAGATAAACCAAACATAACATACACTCATATACGCCACACACCAAGGAAACATATTATGCATGGAAACAACCAAAAATATAAAAATTGAAGCAGCAAAACAAAATCAGTAAGATCGAATATTACATACGCATATACAAACAAAAGACGAATTTAAACATAAATACGGTCAGCAACTTTTAATAATTCTATCTGCGCGTATCTCCACTGCCAGATATAGCGGCAGAGCAAATCGATAAGATACCAACAGTTAATGGGAGCAGCAAACCAAAGCATCATAAAACTACATACGGTAAGCTGCAGTTAATATTTCTCTCTGTCCATATCTTCACTGCCAGATATAGCGGCAGAGCAAATCGATAAGATAAGAACAGGGAGTTCAAGCAGCATACCAAAACCAACAAATCGAATACAATACAATTTAAGACGAAAAATTAAACATGCGCGCACACACACACACACAAACCGTAACAGCATTTATTCCTCAAAAACAAAATTTGTGTACAAATTAACAAAATCGAATATATACCCCTTCCATCCCCAAGCCATCTAAATAAACTGTAACCATCAAGAAACTATTTAAAGAAAGAAAAAAAACTTTGTCACCAAAAAAATATCCAACAATACAAAAAATATGCAAACGACAGCATTTATGAATCGAAAAAATTTGTGTACAAATTAAAAAAAAAAATTAAATCCAATATAACCACGCAACAAAACAATAAGACGAAAAATTACACACAAACCATAACAAATTATGGGCTTTCATCCCAACTGTAGCAATCAAGTACGTATGCATTTACGCACAAGCACAAAATACAAAAATGAAAAATAAGACGAAAAATTACACACAAACCATAGCAAATTATGCGCTTTCACATGTGTGTATGAGGGTTTGTACGATGGAGAGCTCTGCCTCTGCCAGTAATTCCGCCTCTGCCTCTGCCACTAATTCTGTCTCTGCCTCTGCCACTAAGTCTGCCTCTGCCTCTGCCCGGTCCGCAGTCGCAGATGTCGTGCTTTCCCATTCCCTATCTACTTGGAGGGGTCTGTTGTGTGTATGAGTGTTTGTACGATGGAGGGGTCTGTCTCTGCCAATAATTCGACCAATTCCTCGGCCCGTAACTCTGCCAGACCTCTGCCCGGCCTCTGCCGGCCCGCAGTCGCAGATGTCGTGCTTTCTCATTCCCATTCTACTCCCATGTCACTTTATTTTTCTATTTTTTTCATTTGAGGTAATTGAAATTCGCTTTTTAAAGGCGGGCACTGGACCCAACTTCCCTCACCACAAATTTGGAAAAAAAAATTCCAAATAAAACAATTTTAACGATGATCCACAAATGAAAAAGTTATTTGATAATTAAATTTTGCGCCGGCTACTTTGCCTTCCCATCCCAATTTCTAAAAAATGCAATTTTTGGACCTTTCCATACGCAACAAGAATTTTGAAAATTGGTCCGCAAACATCAAACTAATTTGATAATCCTTTTTTTGGCGGGCACATTTCGCCCCGCCCCACCAAAAAAATTTTGAATTTGCTCCACAAATGATGAACTTATTTTATAATCAATTTTTGGGGCGAGCATTTTGCACCAAACCCGTGGGGGGTTTTCCAAAAAAAAAATTTTGTGCACCTTTTCCATATGCTAATTTTGAAAATTGAGCCACAAATGGCGAAATTATGCTCGCTTACATTATAAAATCTGTTGAAAACAATATCGGTCAAGAGGTCTGGTCTCCTATAAAATACACACAAACAAACAAAAATTCCGCTTTATATATAGATATATTAGAAAAAAAAACCATAATATTTCACTTCTTAAAATTATATTGGCTTTGTTCTAACATAAGTTTCTCCATTATTAATTGGATAATTATATTGTGGAGTACGAAACCAATTTCATAAGATTGAAAATGTTTATTGAACTCCTTTACTTCAATTGCGTTGCACATGAATAAACTTTTTCGTTTTTAATTAAAAACATTTAAAAAAAGTTTGTGATAGTTTGATTGTAATTATTCTGCATACACTGAAGTTTAAGAAGATTTGTAGTTATTAAGTGACCGAAGTCAAAAAGGAACAGCTTTGGCATTTTTTTAAGACACGAAATCAAATGTAACTTTTTATTTGTCACTTATTATATCTTAAAAAAATGGATAAGCGAAGTAATATTAGGTGATTTAGAATCAAAAGTGGTATTATTTAGGTATTTTTGAATGAAAATTCAAGGTTGCTGGCATGTCTGTACATATTTTAACGAGAGCACTTGAAACATTTTCCAAAAAATATCTATACTTTAAAAAAATTGGTTACATTTAAGCAAATTGTTATTGAAAAATATGTAAAAACCTTCTACGTATGTCTACATCACTCATACCCTCAAAGATGACAAATGATTGTACTCTCAGTACCGTAGAATTATACTTATCAATAACATTTTTGATTTGTCTTCTGTAGTCGTTAATTGTCCATACTCGAAGCACTAAAATTTTCAGTGGGTTTACTTTTGTGATTTTTTCCTACGTTTTCCAGAGTTGTTTTCAAATGTGGCTGACAAAGGTAAAATTGCTTTTAGAAGTGTGGTGTTTATAACTATAGTCCTGACATATAAATTGAAAAAATAGCAGGGTCATTCAAATTACGTTTCATATATGTACCAATGCAATTGATGGTACTTACCCTTGAGCTAACTAAAAGCAGACTATATTTCAAATTATTTTAAAACGTCGTCCCACAAGTCTCACTCAGATTCCTGTGCTTCCTGCGTTGTCCAAGTTATTGTCTTCCATTAATTGTTTTTTAATTGAATATATTTTTTCACAATTCACTTTTCACTTTGACGTCTGCTTAGTTCAGCGTCTTACAACATATGACACAACGTGATTTTATTAGTGTGAAATATTCTAAAAAGTCAAGAGTTTATTGCTAAATTTAAGACCATATTCTTAAACTCAAGATACGACCTTATAATCAAGATCAAGTTCTTAATTCTAAAAATCAAGAACGAGTATTTATATTTTACACATAAATTTTATTGACCAAATTTTAAGTTTATTTTTTTTTTCTTAAATTTGGATCGTCATAATTCTCTGTGTGTATGAACTAAAATTGCAACCGTCATACTATTTTATTGTTAATAATTTTAAAAGTAAAGTAGAAAATGGAAATTATAGACTAGAAAATATATCACTTTCATTGTGAACATTTCCCGTACAGTTAAAAATTGTACAAAACGAGATAAAACTTAGGTGCAAGTAAGTGGATTATGTTTAGGTCACAAATAAATTGCTGCAATTTTACAAAACTACTACGCAGTATTTTTCACTGGTGCAAGGGCAGTAACTACTGCATGTATTCATAACACTGAAAAGAAAGTGAAGATGAACGTTTTAAAGTTTTAACAACACAAAGGTTAACAACATGATTAAAACAGTTGAAATTGTTAGAAGATACGAAAAAAATTGTTCACGAGACAGAAAAAAGACACAACGAACCACTATTTACAATCATGCGGACCCATGTTATAAAAATGCATTAACTCTTTTAAAAAAATTTCTTAACAAAATTTCGTTGAAAACAACCGTCAAAAGGTTTTTCAATATTAACAAGAAGATTACAAGAAGAAATCGTTTACAATAACGAATGTGTTGTTAATGAAATGAAAATAAAAGTTTTTTAAATTTTCGGAGTCTATGTTATGTCTGCATTTGAATTAGCTGCTTGTGTTCATGTAATTTATAAGTGTGGTTATAAGAGAAGAGATCTTGAGTAGTTCGTTGATGCATTTGTTTCGGACAGACAAAATGTATCAAATAGTGAAGAAAATCACACGTTCCGTACCAAAAATTTGGAAAATTGCTTAATTTACAGTGGTTTGCGTGGCATTTTTTTATGAGGTTCGTTAAAAGAATAGAAAAAAAGCACGAAGAAAAATTCAACCGACTAAAATGTACTAAAAATATTGCGTTTCAAATGAAGATTCATTTTAATCGCACATCCTTTCACAAACATATTTTTCCTACCAAAATTATGAAGCTTTCGGTTCACGGTTTTTGGATGGTAAAAGTCTAACAAAATTTAATTTATTATTCTATTTTATTGCTTCAACTCTGGATGAAAAAATTTATAAAACTACTCGTAATAATCAGTGTTGTCTGTTCTGGCACACTGGGTCTGCAGGGACCGAAAATACTGAGACCACAATTTCCCCTAAAATTCCCATTTCATTTCACTTTTGCAATTTTAGAATTCAATAGCTTCGATTCTCTTATAGCTACAGCGTGCTCTTAAAGTGCAGTATAAATAATTTTGATATACAAGTATATTAAGGTTGCCCTAATAATTCAAAGGTCAAAATTCAAAAAGTGTGACCAAGAGAGAGAAATACCTCCTCATGTCTTTCTTGCTTAGAATTTTTAAAGAGTGAAGGAAGGAGAGCATGTCCTAAAATTTTTGTTTTGAGACAACAATAGGTTCAAAAGGAAAAGGTTATTTTTGGGGCGAAAAAGGAAGGGTCATAACAAAGAGTGGCAAAAATGAGAGGGAATGTATGCAACCCCCCCCCCCCTACAGATTAATTTCTAACTTGGAACTAAGAGTAACAGCAATATTCATAACAAAATCTAAATTCAGCATTAAAGAACATAGTAGTTAACAAAACTTTTATGGTTAACAAACCGTTGTTAAAAAACGTATGAATAAACAGTTTATTAACTAATAATAAAGCTTTTAAAGAATTTTGTATTGTTATTCTGATAATGGCGTCTTCATTGGTTGTGCGCATGGAAATAAATATTATTTCAATCAGATAGTCAAATCTATAAAAATGTTTATATTATTTTAAGATGAAATAATAATCTATCTATGTTTATTATATGGTTTAGCTAGTCTATATGTGGCATTTCATTTGGTGCTAATATCAAAATCTTCAGTAGACCTTCAACAAAATATCTAAGAAATTTCACATGTTTATACAAGAAGTCCCAAAAAATATTTGAGAATTACGAAAAATATAAAGAAAACAAACCAAATAGCTTCTTTACAAATTTTCTTTATGCAGCAAACATTTTATTATTTGATTTTATGGTGTTGATTAATTGTAAGAATGGTTAAGAAAAATTAATTAGATTTAAAATTTCATTTAAATTTAAGTTGTATTTAGTTTTCCAGTGCTAATGAAATGTTCGTATTGAAATACGACAAAAGTATGGTAGCACTATGAAATTATGGGTAGTTTTGCAACACAACAATGTTCATCATGGCATCTGTGGTGCATATACATTTTAAGAATAATAACAAACACTTTTTTAAGTAAAAAAGTTAACAAAATCCTTTTCATTGTTTATAATAATAAATGTAATAAATGTACACTTTTATGTGCGTATATATAAATTAAACCAAAATAACTAGTTGCCTAACCACATAATGTTTGTACAAAACTAAAACAAATAGTGGAAATCATATGGTAACTTAAATAGAACTTAAATATTCGACATTGGCTATTTAAGTGCTGTTCAAATATCATAAAAAGTAGCACTGAAAAACGGAATTTCGTATTTAAATAGCCTTTAAGAATGAATATGATTTAATTACCAACTCAAAAACTGGGCATAACTCTTACTAATTCCTTTTTTTTATCTGCATGCAATGCATTGTCCTGGAACTATAGGAAAGAGATAGTAGGAGAAATGATAGGAGGTAAACATTCACTATCTTACAACACTGCTTTTGGCACGTTATTTGTTTTTACAGCAGTGTTGTAGGGTCTCTGATGTGAAGGAGACGTATTAAATTTTAAAGCTTCGCTTTTAGTAGCCATTTTTATTAATTATTTAACTTCGTCGGTGCTACACAATACCGACGAAGGAGGGCGTTCTGACGTGCCTGTGGATTGAATACAGCTGAAGCCGTCACGGTTTAGTGACCAGTGACTATGCCTTCGCCACTGAAACCTTCCGACAATACTGACACAAAGCCACAGAAAAGCACATCAAAAAATGCGAGAAGTTTTTTTTTTTTTTTTTTGTATGAGTCTGAAACTGGGGTTGAACTCAGGAAAACTTTTCGTTTTGTAGTCAACGTGCAGACTACTTCGACCATCGTCACCCTCAATTCCAATTCAATTGAATTACGAACACAAAATCCAAACAAACAAAACGAAATAAATAAAAATGTTTTCTTAACATAGCTTTAAAGTAAGATCGAACCAATATTAAATTTCGTCCAGTTAATTATGCTAAACACATGTTAAGCTAACAATCATTCATCTATACAACTTTAAGGAATTTTGCTTGGCAATGGTAAGCACAAAATACGTCTAATACGCCGGAAGTAAGTAATACGTATCCTTGGCTGCAGAGACGCTACAATACTGCTATAAATACAAACAACGTGCAAAAAGCAGTGCTGTAATATAGTGAAACTTCACCTCTTATCATTTCTCCTACTATCCCTTTCCTTTCGTTCCAGCACAATGCACCGCATGTGTAGAGGTCACCTTCTGAGTGCTGGTCCAAGATAAAAAAAAACCAAGTAAAACTGCTGTGTCCTATAAGCCAGATATAATCTAAAAAGTTAAGCTAAATGAGGCAGAGATAAAATTTAACGTTTGCAAAATAAATTTACAAACACAAGAAAAAACCCATTCTCTATGTACTCAACGAACTACTGTCCTGTACCATTTGAATATAGAAAATATCTTTCAAGGCAGCACATGTTTTGAATTAATTCGTGTTGCCCCACGGTCAAGATAATTTCATTTTCAATTTAAAAAAAAAAATAAATGAATATTGGAAGACTCTCACTTTTCTTTAAGTGTTTCTTATTCACATTTTATCATTCATGTGGGCACAATGTGCGAGCAGAGATAATGCCAAAATGGAATTAATACAAATGTAAATTAAAAGTTCAGACATTTTCATAGAAAAACGTAACGAAACGTTTTGTTAGTTATTCTTATTTACAGATCATGTATTGCTAAAGAATAAATAATGAGATACTGGAATTAATCAGTATTGGTTTTAAATAGCACCACCAGAAATATCTAAAAATATTGTGAAATTTTTATCAGTTTTATTTCAAAGCATTTGTATTTTATTTTGACGTGTGATTTATTCCATTTTTATTGTGCAACTAATCATCAGCAGTTACCGAAATTGAACACTATGCGTGAGTTACACGTATAGAATTGAATATACAGAGATATGTATGTTAGGGTGGGGCGATTTGAAAATCTTAATGGGCGCTTCGCGTTTCTGATTCTTGGGATTGTACTAAGCAAAAAAGTCCACTAGACCATACGTCTACGGTGAAAATCGAGCAGGCGCATTTTGACTTGATCAGACTTTTGTCACGTTTTTTTGGATATTTTGGCCGATAACAGCCAAACCATTGAGATTTTCGATCCAATACTAAGACAAAAATTGTAGCCAAGACAATAGTTAAAAACTCTCTAGTACATCGCAAAAGCATTGGAACGCTCCTTCAGGCAGTTTTGGCCTTGTGAAAGTGCAAATTTTTCGTGAAAATATTGATAAATTACCATTTTCAGTTGTTCATAGCGCAAAATCATAAAAATGTTCTACTTCTTACTTTTTATTCTATTTTTTTATTTATTCTATTTATTTTATTTCTTATTTTATATTCTTCTATTGTTTTCAGTTCATTTGATGCATTTTTGTTAGTTTACTGTAAAAAAAACATTATATTTTTGGATAAAAAAGTGGAAAAAGTTAGAAATAGAACATTTTTATGATTTTGCTACAATTTTCGTCTTAGTATTGGATCGAAAATCTCAATGGTTTGGCTGTTATAGGCCAAAATATCCAAAAAAACGTGACACAATTCTGATCAAGTCAAAATGCGCCAGCTCGATTTTCACCGTAGACGTATGGTCTAGTGGACTTTTTTGCTTAGTATAATCCCAAGAATCAGAAACGCGAAGCGCCCATTAAGATTTTTTTCCTTCCATACTAATCGCCCCACCCTAATGTATGTATAGCGGTTGTATTGTACTTTTGACTTGTTTTTTATGGATGGAATTTTATCCGTAGACGTCTTCTTTCAAACGAAACTTTTATTATTAATTTTATTCAAAAATATTTTATATATAATACTTTTTAAAGAAATGTCTGCAATTAAAATTTAATGAGTGGAACTTCCCATCCAAATTTGATTGGAAATATTTTTCGATTTAGTTAGACTTTTTTTTTATATAAAAAATCAAAGCTGTTCGCAACAGATTGGTAATAACTGAAACAGTAATGATAAATCGATACAAAAAATAATATTTCAGTCAATACACTTGTTTAAATAACTTTTAGACTAAAGCAAAATAATCGCAGATATTCAGAAATCATAACCAAAGTCGGAACTAATAAAACAGAAATTAAAAAATTGTTTATAGATAGTTACAGATATTATTCACAATTCCTAACTAGCACAGCAAATGCTTCCAGCTGATAAAAGATATGCAACACTGAGTATTGGCATGTCGGAAAATTAATTAAAAAGCTTATGAAATTATGGATAAATCATATATTTCGATATAAGTGGATAAGGTGCGAGGTAAAGGGTATGAGTATAAGGGACAGGTTAAGAAGGGACCCACCGCAGGGTGGTATATTATCTCATCTGTTATGAGTGACCACCATACACGGTATACTGAGGACTCCAATGGGGGAAGGTTTCAAAACCGTCTATTATGCGGACGACGGGGAGATACTAATAAAAGGCAAACGCACTAGGGAGATTGTGAGGAGAGCTATTTCGGCATTTCCGAATTTTGTAAGGTAACGGGGACTGAATCTCAAACCGGACAAAACGAAAATCTGGTTGTTCACGAGGAAGCGGAAGATTTCTGTTTTAGAATCTCCAGTCTTTCGAAACCAATGAATACGGATTGCGGAGGAAATCAAATTACTTGGGGGTCATAGTTGATTGAAGACTATCATTTCAAGACCATATAGGGAATAGAGCAGCAAAAACTCGAATAATATGGGCCTTTTGCAGAAGGCGCTATAAGGACCACATCAACGGGGAGGATACAGACCATCTTATCAATATTACCGATCGAGGAGCAGGTAAAGTATGATGTGTCCTTGGCGGCGCTATTATGCCAGTGATCATCGAATTCCTTCACTCTCAGTTTCTAAGAATATCATTTCTATTGCTTTTTGTACGTCCACAGAATAGTTCTGGGCCTATAAGCGGCAAATTTGCCCCTCGTTTTGCCAGAAAGTCCGCCAATTCATTGCCTTTATACCCCTCATATACAAAAACCCAGGCCAATGCAACGGTATTAAAGATCCTCAACTCATTGACCATTTCCGACCCTTTTCATGGTCGATTGAAGGACCCTAAGCGCCGCCTGACTATCTGATAGATGTGAGCTACCCTCATGTTCTTATGGAGGCACTCGCCCACACATGTTCCGATAGCATGAATTTAGACCCATCAGTATACTATACCTGACATCCCGGCTCAAAGTTGATAGAATTTGTCCTCCTTTTCTCACAGTAGTTGATATGAAGCCGGAAGTTTCTGGAGAGAACCATTCGGTGATGCCGTCTCATCACTGTGGAAACTTAGGGTATGTAGATTGTCCCCTGATGTCTCTAATCTTTAGCTTCGAAATTCCCTCCGATCTCAGGGCACCGGAACGTCTCTCCCTCTCGATCATGATCAGAAGTGGCAAGATGCCCAAAAGAACACCCATTGCATCAGTCGGACAAGTATTCATAGCCCCCGTGATGCTAACACAGATGATTCGATGAAGTTTACGCAAGCCTTTCTTTTCATGGCCACCACATCAAAGACGCATAGGTACCTGCGGGTTTCACCACCGTGTTGATTGTCCGGAAGGTCATTCTGGAATTTAGACTCCAAGTCCTACGAAGTTGCCGTCGTTTTAACCTTCTCAAGATGTGCGTTCCCTATAAGAATCCTATCCAGATTTACGTCCAAATAGTTCGCCTCACCGGTGAAGTGTATTGTCACACCATCTCGTACAAGGCATTTGAGAATGACGCCCCTATTCCTAGTTCTTGCCACTAGTGCTGTCTGGGATGGGTTG
Source organism: Dexiosoma caninum (assembly GCA_963924685.1). NCBI lineage: Eukaryota > Metazoa > Arthropoda > Insecta > Diptera > Tachinidae > Dexiosoma > Dexiosoma caninum. The sequence continues at coordinate 57,688,329 of OZ004725.1, forward strand.
ATGGTCAGCCGCTTATCCGCACACCACTCTTTTATGAGATTCAGGGTTTGTTGAATGCGGTTCGAAATGTTGGCCTCATGCCAGCCCTTCACGTACACCACAAGATTATCAGCATAACCGTAAGTGCGAAAACTCAGATCGTTCAGCTTGTCGAGAAGTTCATCGATTACAACAGTCCATAGAAGAGGTGATAGAACCCTTCAATGGACAGTCTCTTGTGGCATTAAGAGACCTAGTCGTATCTGCCAATTCAATACTGATCATCCTAGATACTCACAATTCATGTGATGGTTGTACCAGGCACTTCCTTCAGTAGGGCATCATATTGCATCATAGAAAGTACTGTCAAAAGTTCCGAAATATCAATGAATGTACATAGAGATATTTGTTTGGAGCCGATAGCCCTCTCAATATCCTTCGCTACTGAAACCTTCCGACAACAACTGACAAAAAGCCACACAAATACACATCAGAAAAATGCGAGAAGTTGAAAAATGAGGCGTTGAACCCATGAAAATATTTGATTTGTAGTCAACGTACAGACTACTTGGACCATCGCCACCCTCATTTATTTATTTGTGAATTTTAGAGGAACACAAATTGGTCACCAGATGAAATTTTGAAATAAATTTTAAAATTTTACTTTTAAAACTTTGAAATTTTAAAATGCAAACTTTTCGTGCTGAAAGTAACCAACTGTAAAAAATTCAATAGGTACTTAAAAAAGTTAACACTTTAATTTTTTCTTAGACCGGCACTCAGGGGATGAACCCTATACATGCGGTGCATTGTGCTGGAACTAGGAAACAAGATTTTGTGAGAAAGGGTAGAGGGTGTTAATTGAATTCGATTTGAATTTTCCCACGTCAAAAATGACACGAAAGACCTCCGCGGTAGTCTATTCTACATACGTGCTGTTCGGTTCTCTGTAATGCGTAGTACAAGTCGCTGCCAAATCGACCACAAATAGATGCGCTGTTAATGATGATCGTCTGCGCAAAAGAGTGGGCTTCGGGAAAAAGTTCCCTGCTTTCATTAGAACACATCCCCTTATAGTAACGATAGAACAACGAAACGCACCTCACGTTTCGACGATGTTCACTACCTACTTACTACCTCCTATGAGTTTTTTCGCCCTTTCCTGTAGCACTATTTGGTGCTTTCTATTTTTTATGAATTTTTCAAATTCAAAAATTTAGAATTTTTTTTATTTTTTCGTCAATAACTCCAAAAAATTCTAGTAACAAAACTTAAAGCTGGCATAATTTAAAATTTTTCGACGTATTGCAGAACAAGATTGAAGAAGTCTTTCCAAAGTTACGACGAGATGTAGGGAGCGCCTATTCAAAAAACCGAAATTTTATAGAAAAAATTGTTATTTACAAAAACCTTACCTTACTTAATAGCGGTTATCAAAGCAATTTTTTCGTGGTGCATAGTGTAATAGAAAAGTGTGAAACATTTTGTTTTTTTTTTTTTTTTTTATCTAGGACCAGCACTCAGGAGATGACTCCTACACATGCGAAGCATTGTGCTGGAACTATAGGAAAGGGATAGTAGGAGAAACGACAGGAGGTGAAGCTTAAATAATTATTTTTGCAGCTCTGCTTTCGCACGTTCTTTGTTTATACTCGTAGCAGTGCTGAAGCTTTGGTTTAGTAGCCATTTTTTATTATTATTTTACTTCGCCGGTAGTACACAATACCGACGAAGGAGGGCGTTCTGATGTGATTGTGGATTGCTATCAGCTGAAGCCGGTATTTTTCAGTGACCAGTGACTATGCCTTCGCCACTGAAACCTTCCGACAACAACTGACACACAAAGACACACTAATGCACATCAGAAAAATGCGAGATGTTTATTTTTATTTTAAAATTTTTAGTCTGAAACTGGGGTCGAACACAGGTCTGTTTTTGGATTCGTAGTCAACGTGCAGACTACCATCCATCGTGCCATCGCCACCCTCAAACATTGGATGAACTTGACATATGCAAAACAGTAAGATATTTTGCAGACAAATTTGGCGTACAAAATTCGATCGTGTTTAAAATATAAAAAAAGTGGTGCTTTAACTAAATTTATATCTAAGACTTTTAACGGAAGTGATAAGAAAACGTTATAAAAATCTTTCTATTAATATCGTATAAAACATAATCGTGCCTTGTAGACAAAAAGAAAGAACCTGAAAGATTGAGAGCGTCCTTAAAAAAACAGAACAAAAATTAACATCAATAATTAGTACAGTCCAGCTATTCGGACATGCTCAGGATTTATAGTGTCCGGATTATCGAGATAGTACTGTATTTATATATCAAAGTAAATATATCTTGCCAAAGGTCGGTATTGCAAAATTTTAAGAGAAATTTGTATCCAATATAGAAGAAGAAGCAATAATAAATAACAAATAACTGGACGAATATTCACCTAGGAATGAAATTTATTTAAAATTTCTAGTTTATATTCTTCAAATTTTAAATAAGTTAAACGTAATTTTGAAATATGAATCATCCCAAAAAATTTATGTAATTTCCTCTGCAAAAGAAATTTTATGAACCTTCTAATGAAAAAATATGTTATGGAAACAAGATTAAACATATTGATTTTGCAAGTTAAGGATAAATTTAATATAAACATACTACATATGTATATAGGCCATGAAATAGAACTGTGTCATTCGCGAACGAGCGGGTTGACTTGAACGAATTATTCAATTAATCAAGGTGATCTGCTCTTTTCACTGCGCCCTTTTGGCTTCTTGTCGTTCAATTTCTTTCGAACTTCCAAATTTCCCGGTCATATTTATGTATCTCGTTCATTTTAGTTGTATCTTCTACCCAGCGTTGCCAGAAAAAGACTGAAGAACAGTGTTAAATCGCTCAAAAAAACAAGTACTAAAATGTTCTACAGTTTAAAACATAAAGTGCTAGTTTTTGTAACATTGGTTTTTATTAATATAATTAATAGAAACAGTTTACATTTCAAATATCTGTATATATTTAAAAATTTTTATCATTTAGGGAATTTAAACCAGTTTTTCTCATAATTTACACACATACATATATAATAAAAATTACTTTTATTGGAGAAACTTTTGTATATAAAACCCATTTTGTTTAATACACCGGGAAAGTATACTACTTTGTTTTGCCGCCATTTTGGTAAACATTAGTCTTGACAGTTCATACTTGAGAGTGGCGATAGCACGATGGATGGTAGTCTGCACGTTGACTACGAATCCAAAAACAGACCTGGGTTCAACCCCAGTTTCAGACTAAAAATTTTAAAAATAAAAATAAACATTCCATGTTCTGATGTGATTGTGGATTGCTATCAGCTGAAGCCGGTATTGTTCAGTGACCAGTGACTATGCCTTCGCCACTGAAACCTTCCGACAACAACTCACACACAAAGACACACTAATGCACATCAGAAAAATGCGAGATGTTTATTTTTATTTAAAAATTTTTTTGTCTGAAACTGGGGTTGAACCCAGGTCTGTTTTTGGTTGTGTAGTCAACGTGCAGACTACCATCCATCGTGCCATCGCCACCCTTTAATCGATTGTTAGATTAACATGCCCTTAGTAAAGCGTTATAAACTGGACGGAATTAAACATTTGCGAAGAAAAATGTAAGTATAACGGATGTCCTAAATATAATAACAGAAATTAGTAGGAGTCAGTGTTTTCTTTCTTCACAATGGACGCCATGGGTCTCCGAGTGGAGGTGTCACGGTGATAACGGCGCGCCACGCTTCTCTATTCAACTTAACCTGTCTAAGAATTATTGATGTTCCCCTTAAAAAAAAAATGCTGCATGGTCAGGTGTGGGCCCTTAGGGTAAAGTCAGAGTACGATCCTTATGGAGAAACACACAAGAAGACTTACTGCCTCCACGCGGCGGCCACCATTAACATGCTCGGGTCTAGGTCTTTCTAGGAAACCTCGCTCACCCTACACTGTGGTCCTTGTCCTTGTGTGGTGGGAAGCGTTTTTTTCCTTCCTGGAGAGCAATACTCGGTCATGGCTAAAGTAAGCAACGATATGGGGGCCGGATCATGGTGTGATGCGACCCGTGCCTGGGATCAGCTTGGCTAGAGGCCCCCTTCAGAAAATAGTCTAGTCGCAAACGGAGCTTCACCGATACCTGGCCACCTCGGTGAATAATGTTTTGGCCTTGCTGGGTTATCGGGGGCTATGGCCCGGTCGACCTACTTTCCCCCACACTCGTGGGAATTATATGTATACAAATAAAAAAACAACGACGGTGATGAGAAGAAAGTTGGTTGGGACGCCACTAGTGGGCCGACCCGACTCTTTAGCGGACGCCAAAGGAAAAAAGCTCGACCCACAAGGGGGCTTATTGGCTCCACTCCAAGGGCCGACCTCGAAGGGGGCCAATAGTTTCGGTTGGGACGCCACCAGTTGGGCGACCCGCTCCTGCGGGCGCGATGTGTAGCGGTGTCCAGGACTCCTCCACTTCCCGGCGCGGGGTGATTTCCGGGACCACCGATGTTGGGGGGAGGCGATGCGATCTTCAGTCGGAGCGGCTTGGTGCTGAACTTTGCGGGATATTGTCTGCCCGACAACCAACGGGGTCGGGGGCGGTGACGCGCCGCGTGTAGGCGTGTCTGGTCGGGCGGGGGCATCGCCGCGACTGGGACGTATCTGCGATATGATGGCGAGGGAGGAGGACGCGATCGCTCAATGCAGGGCTGTGTTGAGCGGTATGCGGGAGGCTTGTGTTCGACAGAGGAACATCAGTGGTGAGGTGAAGGGAGGCGTGGCCAAAATGGCCGAGCTTCTTGATATCGCGCTCGATTGCAGGCGTGCGTGGAGGGCAGCTGATGGGAACGGGGCGCTTCCGGGTCCCCACTGTCCGCGAGACAGCGTCGGTCGCGGAATTGAGACCGAGCACGACCATGGCGATGCGGGGTCTTGACTCTTTGACGGTCGTGGAGGAGGTGGAGATGGCGGTCCGTGGTCTGCTCGCTGGGCGCGAAGAGCAGCTACGCGTGAGGGTGACGGCACCGGACGTGCGCAAACAGGTTCGGGCGTACGTGACTTTGTCGGTGGAGGGCGCCGCGACACTCTTCGATATTGGCTACGTGCGTGTCGGATGGATCAGGGCTAGGCTACGGATGTCCGAGAGTGTCGGTAGGTGTTATCGATACTTTGAGGCGGGACACACCCAGGCAAATTGGACTGGGACGGACAGGAGGCAACTGTGTATCAGGTGCGGAGAAACAGGACATTAGATGAGGGACTGCAGATCGGTCCCCAAGTGCGTTCTGTGCTCGGTGGAGGGGCGCGGTAGAACTGACCTCCTGCCGGTCTCGAAGGGCTGCCCGCTATCCCGCAGATGATGAAAGTGCTCCAGGCCAATATGCACAGGAGCAGGACGGCAGATGCTTTGCTATGGCAGATGGTTGTCGAGAGGGGCATGGACATGGTTGTTATCAGCGAACAATACGGTCGGATGCACTGAGGATTCTGGCTCGGGGACGAAACGGGTACGGCGGCGCTCTGACTACCTGGCGGCGGTGAACTCGCGGTTGCGCGGTACGGAATCGGCTGCGGCTATACGTGGGCTCGGATCGGCGGCTTTGTGCTGGTGAGCTGTTACCTCACTCCTAGCGATAGTGTGGCGCGATTTAGGGCGAAGATGGCCGCTATCGAGGACGCTCTGGCTGGTATGGCCGGACCCTTTGTGGTGGCCGGTGATTTCAATGCCAGGGCTGTGGAGTGTGGTGATCCGGTGACGAGCACAAGGGGGAGGTGCGACCACCTTCAGGCGGCCGGGGTGCGAGTTCACCACTCCTGACATCACTTTGGTATCCGAGAATCTCTCTGGAATGATCGAAGGATGGAGGGTGCTCGAGGAATATACTGGGAGTGATCACCAGTATGTTGAGTTTGGGATAGTATCGGAGGCGGGCGCCGCGCGGGCGCACAGGGCGAGAGGCGCGCGTGGTTAGAACGTCGCGAGGTTGGACCGCGGGCGTTCTTGCCCGGTTTCGATGGTACTTCGGTTTTGGACGGTGGGGGTGATGCTGACTCCCTGGCGGGTGCTATGATGCGGCGCATTGTCCGTGGATGCAACGCATCGATGCCCCGTTTGTCACGACGGGCGGGAAGGCGACCTGTGTACTGGTGACGCCGGAGATTGCTGGACTCAGGCGTGACTGCCTCCGCAATAGGAGGGTCTATACTAGGGCTAGGCGGGCCGGCGAGGCTCTACTGGAGGCCCAAGAGTACAGGCGGTCCCGCGGGGCGTTGCGTCGCGTGATGTGGCGATCAAGAAGGCGAAATGGGAGGAACTTTGGAGCGACCTGAACCGTGATCCATGGGGACTTGGCTATAAGATCGTGGCGGGAAAATTGGGCGCGATCCGTGCTGGGGTGCAATTGGACGGCGCGCGGATCAATACGATTGTGGGGTCCTGTTCCCCACACACCCTCCGCTGGGCGGCGAACGTGGATCCTACACCGATGAGGTGTCACCGCCCTTTACCGGGGGGGAGCTGAGGATCGTCGCCGGGGCTCTTAGGACGGGGAAGGCCCCTGGCCCGGATGGGGTACCGTCGGAGGTGCTGAAGATCCTGGCTGAGAGCAGGCCGGAAGCATTGCTTCCGGTATATGATGCTTGTTTAGTCCAGGGCGTCTTCCCTAGACGCTGGAAGACACAGCGGCTCGTGCTTTATAGCAAGGGGGTGGCGATCCGACCCAGCCATCGGCTTATCGGCCACTCTGCATGTTGGATGGTGCCGGCAAGCTGCTGGAGAAGCTACTGCAAAGATGGCTGGCGGAGGCCGTGAGGATGGCTGGGGGGCTGTCGAATAGACAGCATGGCTTCAGACCTGGCAGGTCAACGCTCGGGGCGATTGCTGATGTGGTTGGGTGCTTCGAGCGCGCTCAGAGTGAGAGGCGCTATTATCCGAAGCGCATAGTTGTCTTGGCTACACTCGACGTTCGGAATGCCTTCAACAGCCTACGATGGGCTGATGTTCTAGAGGTGCTATGGGGGAGGTTCCGTATTCCCGGATACTTGTATAGAACCCTCCGTAGTTATCTGGACGATCGGGTGCTGTTGATACGCCGACGGGGAAGAGGAGCAGGACAATCACGTCCGACGCGGCCCAGGGATCTGTGCTGGGCCCGAACATATGGAATCTGACTGATGGGATCTTTGGGGTGGAAATGCCCGAGGATGCTCAGCTCGTGGGATACGCGGAAGATATAGCGGCGGTGATCTTGACGCGGGATATGGATGACGCCAGGGGGAAGCTGAACCGGGTCATGATTAGGACCCGGATGTGGCTTGAGGACCACGGCTTGGAATTGGCCGGGGAGACGACCGAGGTGATGTTGATGACGCAGGCACACATACCACTCGGCGTCGGCATGCGGATAGGGGATGTGTCTCTGGTTACCTAGAGCGCGATAAGGTATTTGGGCGTCAGATTCGACTGTAGGCTGACTTACTGGGCACAAATACGGCATGTGGCGACTAGGGCGGCGAAGATGACTGGCATGTTGAGCAGACTCATGGCGAATGTCGGAGGCCCGACACAGAGCAAGAGGAGGCTGATTATGGCGGTCACGAAGTCGATCTTGCTGCATGGGAGCGAGATTTGGGGAAATGTACTGGGTGAGAGAACCAAACGCAGGATACTCGAGGCGGTACAGCGGACGGCGGCCCTTAGGGTTGCTTCGGCTTACCGCACGGTCTCGGGCGCTGCGGTCCTGGTGATATGTGGGGAAATACCCATAGACCTCTCGGCGCGCGAGCGGTGGGAGGCTTGAAACTCGAGGGGGGAAGGACCTGGTGTTGGTGCTATTGGTCTGAGACCCCAAACTGTCCGGCGATGGCAGGACAGGTGGACCGCGGACACGGTCGGCAGGTGGACGGCGAGGCTATTCCCTGCGTGGAAGTATGGATTCGTAGGAAATTTGGGGAAGTTAACTACTTCCTGACACAATTCCTCTCGGGCCACGGATACTTCCGAAAGTACCTGTACCGGATGGGCAGGGCAGATGGTCCCGACTGCATTTACTGTGGTATTACGGATGATGATGCAGAACACACTTTCTTCGACTGCACTAGGTGGCATACTGAGAGAGGTGCAATGGCGCAGCGGGTTGGCGGGTTCGCTCCTGCCACCGTGATAGGGAGGATGCTCGATTGTGAGGACAATTGGGACGCTGTGGCGCAGTACGTGGGATACGTTCTGCGGAGGAAGAAGAGGGACCTCGATGTGCTGCTGCATAGCGGGGCCCCCTCTGACGGGGACCAGGCCATACGCACCGGGTCCATGGCGCCGGCTGAGGACTTGGCAGACCCAGAAGTGGGTGAGTGAGAGTGGTCCTGATTGGGACGTGGCTCTGGGCTTTCCCGAAATAATGCGGAAAGCGCTCCCGGCGAGGAATCTACCCAGAGGAGGAGGAGGGAATTTTTTAGTGGCAACACCACTCGCAGATGACGACGGTCTCTGTAAGTGCGAAGGCATTTTCAACCCTACCTCACAAGCCAAAAAAAAAAAAAAAATGTTCAACACTCATTTTATTAAAAGCTGGTTTTATTATTGTTTTTGTAAAAATAAATTTTTAGTTCGTCTCTCATGGTAATTATATAATTGTTGTTTTATTTTTTTCCCGTTATGATTCCCCGTTATTATTTTCTCCCTTCAAATGAAGCTCTCAATTTCCCATCGCTATCTTACAATAGCATTACTTGATTTTTTTGTTTCCATTATTAACTGTGCACACATGTTTTGTTTTTTTTTTTAGTACAGTTAATTTCGGTTTTTTGATAGAAAATATTCATCAAATTGTCTTCTTCTTTTTGTTCCTCTCTGTCTCTCTCTCTCTATATCTCTCTCTATCTATCTATCTCTCTCTCTCTCTCTCTCTCTCTCTCTCTCTCTGGAACAATGCTACATAATTGACGTTAATCTACCTTAACAGGAACAAATATCAAATAATCTAAATACAGTCAAAGATCGGTATAACAAATACTCACTATAACAACTTCGTGATATTACGAATGTATAATTTTCTAACATTCTATAACGAAGGTGTTTGCTTTTTGACGCTCGATATAACTAATAGTTGAAAATGTTAACATAAAAAAGATTATTTTTCAAACAAAAACACAAAGAACATATTTGTCGTTATATTACCGCTGTACTTCCAATGTATTTATCAGAGCATCAACCGGAAACGAACCAAAAACCGGAATTTATAACTAAACCGTAAACAAATCCAAATATTTTAAATAGAAAAAACCATAAACTTACCTGGAACGAACTTTCATTGTTTTTTTTTCGTTCCCCAAACAAGAAAAAAAATTGTGTGACGGTATTGTGTCGCACCCACGAAGTAAAATAATTACTAAAAATGGCTACTAAAAACGAATGTTCAAAATTTAATACGTCTCCTTGACATCAGAGGCGCTATAACACAGCTATAAACAAAAAACGTGCAAAACCAGTGTTGGATGATAATGAAGCTTCACCACCTTTCATCTCTCTCAGTATCCCCTTCCTCTAGTTCTAGCACAATGCACCGCATGTGCGTTAGGTCATCTCCTGAGTGCTGGTCTAAGATAAAAAAAAATATAATCATATCAAATCAAATTCTTGGAACAGCTATGAAATTCCATATGTTTATACAAGAATTCTCAAAAAATACCTGAGAACAAGGAAATATATTTCTTGTATAAAAATATGGAGATTCTACTCAGAAAAAACTTTGAACCGAAAAAAACAAGTTTAGCACCGAAAAAAAAATTGAAAACCGAAACGTAACCCGAAACAATAAAATTTTAAGAACGAAACCAGAACAAATTAAATTGCGGTTCAATGCTCTGTACGCAGATGCTCATTTGTTGTTATACATGATCGGTTACATGTGATCACACGTATGAATTGAAGTTTCTTTCTAATTAAGTTTTAGTTAAGTTTAAATGTGCAAAGAAATATGAGCAATAGAAAAAGAATTTCTTTAAGTGGGTAAAATTGAGATTTTAGAAGAGTGCAAATGTAGCGTATCCTTGTCTGCAATTTCTAATAAATACGAAATATCAATATCGACCATATGTACATTAAAGGAAATGGAAAAAAATTGTTTCCAATTTAGAAAATACTAACAACGTGTCGGAAAAGCGACTTTATCTTCGAAAAGGGGTAGTATACCGATATGGAGGAAAAGGTATATGAATGGTTCCTAAACAAACGAAAAAGATTTATTCCCGTAAATTAAGTAGTATTATAAACAAAAGCGGATTTAATGCAAGTGATGGGTGGCAAGGCAGATTAAAGTAACGATATGAAATATGTTTTGTTTTAATCAATTTAAAACAGATTCTGTTTATTTTACATTTTTAAAAAATTTTTTTTAAATTTTCTTGAAAAAGTTGTTTTGCTCTAAATTTTCTGACTATCTTCTAAACTGTAAGGATTTGTAAAAAATGTATAATGACATAATTTAAAAGTAATTTTATTCTGATGCTTCCTTGCCTTTCTTAGTTTTCGAGTTATTGCAAATTACGTGGTGCAAACTCCTCTTTTTTCTATATAACGGTAATTTTCGAGAACCAGAATCAATCCAAAAAAAGTAATTTATAGGCATTGAATCAGTAGTACCATATGTATTCAAATTCGCTAAGAAAACTAAGGGCAATAAGTTTTTGTTGACCAGTGTAATAGTTGACTCAGACTATGAGATCTTAGCCTCAATGCTAACTTCATCAACATCAATTGCACCCTATTAGGTGTACATGTACATGAAGTGTCATTACATCTGAAAATATCATTGGGAATCACATCTTCGAAAATGAAGATGGAAGTGCTGCACCCTTAAATGGAGAGCGGAATCGGCTTACGATAAAACAGTTTTAACATCCTGCTCTTGAAAACAGACCTGAGATGTAGTTTCAGCAGGATGGAGCCACTGCCCATATTACTCGAGACACAATGGCACTTTTAGTCAAATTCGGAAATTAATTGGCCAGCGCAATCGTAAAATTTGTCATCACCCGACTATTTTTTTTTTTTTGTTATTTGAAGGACCGAGTATATGTGAACATGCCCGAGACAATCCTTTAACTCAAAACCTATATTGTTGCAGAAATTTCAACCACAAATTTTTAAAGATGTTATGGAAAATGCTCTAAAATGAGCCCATAATTTCGCAGATTAAAACTAGGGTCATTTAAATGACATAATTTTCCATATTTAGTTTAAAAATATTTTAATTTTTTATATTTTATAATCTGAGAAAACAAAAATTAAATTATAAAAATATATAAACGAAAAAGTTATTAAATTTTAGAAGCCCATGGTGATTTTTTGCCAACCCTGTACGTAATTATTTATTCTGACTATATATAATTTGAAAATAAAACATAAAATAAATTTAGAAAATACTTATTTTTTTATTTGATAATATTACAAAAAAGATTGCTAAAAAGAAAAAAATTGTACTTCAATAAAATTGGTTTTGTCCAAGAAAAATTATTATAATTTTGCATTTTGAATTGTATATTTAATAAGAGATGTGGCTTATAAACAAACAATACTGTAGTGAAGCGGCGTATCCATTCTACAATATTATTGTATATGCTATACGTCATATTACTTCCATTCTTCCCAATATTATGCAATAAGTATTTTACGCGGTTTTATTTTCTACAAAATTTTATATATAATTTTGCATGTAGATAATAATATAATTTATTTTATTCCACTATACAAAAAATTTCTTTAAATGATTGCACAATGTTGCCAACACATTTCACAGCAAATTACACCCCTTAGGGTTATGCAATAAAACACAACATACATATATCGTGATAACGTAGAATATGACATATACATTAAAGATATTATATATTATTTTTATTATTATTATTGTGCAATACGAAAAATTCCACAATTATATTGCAAATGTGTACAAGCAACTTTTTACACAGCACTAATTTGCTAAAACGCTTTCCAAGGCGTCCGAACTTGAGGTTAATTGTCAGTTGCTAAAATAGTAATACCGATCGTAACTGTATAATCATTTTTTATTCATTTGCTTCCAATTTAGCTGATTAGTGCTTTTCCAAAAACCAGAAATATTAACTTTGTGTATTAAGTTTTGTGCTATCCACAATCGACCCATAAGTATGCGAAACATATGAAAAAATTATTTATATTTCTATAAGGTGTTTAACAGTAATATACAGTATTCTGGCTGGAATTTGCTAATACAAACATACATACGCTTTCATAATGTCCCTAGGAATTTGCTCCCCTTTTAAGTATAAAATTGTTTTAAGCTCTTATTATAGAGCATTTAAAATGTAATTATGTAACTGTTCCAATATTTCCACAAATAATTACACCACTTATATGGCTGACTCTTGATATCATAGTAATATTTTTCTGATGAAAAACCGTAGCAATCATTGAATTACTCAGACAGGCATTCATAAATAAAGTAATTTTCCGCAAAACCCTATAACGCAAACCATGCCACACATTTACCCATATTGGGAGCTCCGGTATGATGTCCGTATGTATTTTACCCGTATGTATTAAATTATCATTGTCATAAGCAATTGCAAACACCATTGGAACAGCTATTTAAAAATCTAATTAATCTACAAGTAGTCGTCGGTTTGTATGTTTTGAAATGATTCTGCTCAAAGTTTTGCTGTTGGTGATGTTATTCGTTATTTGTGTCAATGTAATGCAACTTACAGAAATATTTATTAATTAACACATCTTTTGCAATAGTAAATTGCTGGTAAGCAACAATTCTTGAGCCATAATTTATGGACTAATTTCACTGTTCTGTTCAAGTTGATAGCTGAAAAAAAAATTCTAATAAACATTTTATCAAGAGTTTTCAACACACGTAGCTGACTTTAAAAACGAAAATAATAAATGTCGTTATATTGCAAAAATTTAACTTCATCAAAGACTTATTTTTTATTTAAGTTTGTTAAAGTATGTCAACAACAGATTGAATATTGAAGAAATACACCATTTTAAATTGGTAACTCTATTAACGCAAACTCCCTATATTAACGCTTTTATAGCATAAATTAAAACTTTAGCAACATCCAATTAAATATTGCATTTCTTTTTTCTTGAGAGACAAAATTTACTACACAGACTGTTTGTAACAGGAAACTGATAGTCGCGAAGTATATTATGGAGTAGAAGTGTTTCATGGACAATATTCAAATCACCATGTGTGCTTAAAAAGCACTTCCAGGATATAATTTAATAGAAGAAAAGTTTTAAAAAACTTACACCAATAAAATATACATATTTGATACTAATAGAGCCGTGTTTTATGTAATGAAAATGTAGTGTTAAACTTCTCCATGGGTGCCTCCGTAGTCTAGTGCATGAGCATTAGTCTTATCAATATGGATGTGCAGGTTTGATTCCACTTACACCCGGTGTGTTTCTACAGACAAGCTGTAAGAGTTTCGTAGAGTTTGTATTGTTAAAAAAAAAGATATTTGCAGTACATTTTATTTTTAGTTTTAATGTTTAGTTTAAAGTTTTGAATGTCATACGCAATGCTGATGCTGATGATTTTGTACACATATGTGGAGTTATCTTCACGTATCTTCAAAAAAATATTTTTGGTAAATCACCTGTAAAGTTCAAACCTTTTTGTACACAAGTTTTTACCAAAGTATAAAAAACTATGAGAGATAGAAATCTGGGCACTGAATACATCGAGAGCTGGAAAATTTACCCACAAAAATGCTCCTATCCGATATTTTATTTTTCTTTTTTGATATAGGTGAAGAGAACTTCGGAATAATCATATTTATATGTATATTTTAGGTTTTCTCTGGTGCGATTTTCTCATTAAATTTTCACATATTTTTATGATACGTATTCCACATGAAGAATTTCCGTTTGGACTTTTTTTTATTTTAAATAAAGTACTTAAAATAGAATTGGATGTTGTTTCGTTTTGGTTTTGGAATAATCCGTGACAGCTGCCTTCTAAAAATTATTGCATTTAAATTTGTGGCGCGAATGTATAATTTCCGATCACTATTTCAATATTGCTATAAATATCTCCGCGATTAGCGCAGAATCTAATGTTGATTTCGACATGTTGATTAGTAGAAGGCTTATCATCAAAGGGTTTTTTGACTTCACAAAATCAAACAAAAATTCTGAAGTGTGCAATAATACAGTCAATTCAATATAATCATGGAATTACCATGTCAACTTATTTTAAACTTTATTTATTTCGAAGACTCGGAAGAAAAAGTAAAATAATATTACTTTTCAAATCAAACGGATAATTAAAAATAGAAAATTTCGTAATGGTATTTTCCATATTAACTAAATTTATTTCGGGAATATCTCTTATACATGATTCTAATTTTAAAATTGTGCTTTTTCCCTTAAAAATAAATGTCAAATTTATTATTACATACTTTATGAAATTCTCATAAAGTATTTTTTTACAAAAGTAAACTCAATAACTGAGGAGGAAAGCATATCCATATAGTACTATTTCGCTAATGCTTACTTAGCTATTCAGTGGATTTTTCCTAATTTTTGAATACAAACTCGATTTTGACTTTATCGCATCAATTGTGGCAAAACGCTTTCCTTTCATTAATCTCTTCAGTTTTGGTAATAGGATCCAGGAGCAGGGAGCCATATCTGGTGAATAAGGTGGTTGAGGCATGATTAGGGTGTTGTTTTCGGCCAAAAAATCACGTACAAGCATTGATCTATGAGCTGGTGCATTATCGTGATGCAGAATCCATGATTTTTTTTCCACAATTCCGATCGTTTGAGCCGTATTGCTTCACGCAAACATTGCATAACTTCCTTGTAGTATTCCTTATTAACCGTACGACCTGTTGGCAAGAACTCATGATGCACCACGCCATTGTAATCGAAGAAAACAAAATTCACCTTTTGTTGTCAACATACCTCGTATGTATATAAAATGCAATCTTATAATTAGAACACACTTTTATATGAAAATTGGGAATTGAACAATTATTTTAATATTTTAACATTTTTTTAATACTGTCATGTGAAATTTATTCTATCGATGTAACAAAGACGAATTATGAAGTTGTGGACGCCTGCGCGTGAATTATTCTCAGGTTAGTGCGCCCTATAAAAAGAAAACAATAGTTCTCTTCAAAACAAGTAATACGAGTATGCGCATTTCTCGTCACACGTTTTAAAGTGATTTGTATCTATTTATTCAATTGTCAAACATTTGTTAAAACATTATCTCGGAACACTTGTTAAATTCCTTCATCAACTAGAATAACTAGATGTACATAGGTATGTTTGCACGAATATTATAGTGGTTTTGCTTTTAAGTAACTGGTATTTATTTAATAAAGGGAGATATCTTGCTTAAGCTTTGCTTGTTTTGCCGTGAGTGCCGTATTGACTCTTCATGCAACCTGCAGTAATACCATCTTGTTTTTTTTTTGTTTTTTTTTCCCAAATAGTAAAGGTTGTAACATAAGAAAAAACACTTTTTAAACTGTCACACTTTTTAATAACTTTCACATGACCATCAATGGAAGCCAACTACGTCTAGAAATCTATTTGGCCAAACTATGGCACATATGCACTCACCAAACGTATTTTCAGTTCCCATTTTAGTCATTTTCGCAAAGTACTTATTGCTTATTCAGCAATAACAAATTGAATCAAAAATCAAAGCTTCCTAAATTAAAAAGTTTTCGTTTACTTTGATTGTTTAGTAGATAAATTTTGTATGTTTCTTAATCAATATGAAGGTTTTACATTCACATAAGATCAAAGGCTAGAAAGGTCATACGGTTGTAGCCAAGTGAGCTGTAAAGATGCTATGAGACTTCTGTAAACATTACTTTACAAAATAATCTCCAACTTTACTCTGTAATATGAAGTGATTTTAATATCCATCAATAATATAACTATTAGACAGTTAATAAACACTACAGCCCCAGTTTTTTGCAAAGATTTCCCATAACTGATTTATGAAGCAGCTGCAAGAGCCTAAAAAATAATGACTCGAATACTATTAATATCAAACGTTCCCTTCTACTACATGTACGATAGTTTTACAATCTATGTTGAGACATTAGTCTCTTCCAGAATTGTTTCTTTTAAAAGAGTTCTACCAGCAGTAATAGTTGCAAGGTGGTACACTTGCACAACAGTTGTGATTAACAGCACTCACTTATATGTAAATTTGTAGTCACATTCCTCGTTACGTGAGTGTGAGTGTGTGCGTAATGTTTGTCTTGATTTTTCAAATGTCTTTGCTTATCTCTGACGGTGTTGTGATGCCTTCGAGTTGACGCAATGGTGCGCCATCACATCTTACTCATACCTAAAAATTTAGACTGAATAGATATTTATCCTCCATTAACTGCTGGTTTATTATACGAAACATGTTAAGAAATAATAAAAACGAAAATCTTCAAAAAGAATAACTGGCATTAAAATTAGAAAATGCTATAAATATACGTGTGCGTGTGTGTGATCGGTACAAATTTTTGAATTAATTGAATTAATAACTCGTACATTTTTGATTGGGAAAATTCGCGGATAGTATCGTTGGAAAGGGCGTTTTCTGAGCTTTCCAACGGTGTATCATAGTCCCGGATCGGAATAAGGAATTAGGAGCAGTTAATTTTTTGAAAATTCTGTAAATAAATAGTGTTGTGTTAAAACATACAAACTGGACATTTCTAAACACACATAAAGAAAAAAGAAAACAGAAAACATAAAGTGAAGTTTTTACTAAACACAAATAAATATTAAAATATAAAAACATAACAAATATAAAATAGAACTATCACAAACAATACATATAAAAATAAATTTAAACAAACCAACAAATACTACTCAAACATAAACAACAACAACAACAGTACGTGGCATTACTGTACAGTACATTGTTTTCTATATGAGTGCAAGCGATTGCTCGAACAAAGCAAATGTGAAAAAACAAAACGGCAGACATGCATACATAATTGTCAACTCTGAAAGCAAGAGTAGTGAGAATATTTACGATCCTAAATGCAATAGAGATTATTTAACCCTGAAACCGACCACTGGTCCAATTTTTGCTGAAAAAAGTGCAAGTGATCCAAATTTGAATAAGTGTACAGAAGATAAAATAATTGTATCGCGCCCATTTTCTCCCATAAATAAAAGTACGGATCTTCCGTCGTGTTCAAATTTTTCAAGCCATAAAATACCTACTGGAATGGACCGCTACATCACGATCACTAAGCGTAAATCCAGTCCTAGGGCCGCCAATACTGAACCCGACCCTAAAATGCCACGAACCAATGAGGGTCAAAATAGGTTTGCCATTCTTGGCACAATGGCCAATAACAATACGGAAAAGCCAGAGCAAAGAGCAATAAAACCGCCACCAATATATTTGCGAGAAGTGTGTACTAATTCTTTGGTGAGTAAATTGTCAAAGTTGATAGGTAAAGATCACTTTTACGTGGTCTCTATTCGCAAAGGTAACGTGCTGGAGACAAAGATTCAGGCCGACAGCGAGAAAGGCTATAGGGCCATAGTGAACAATTTTGATGCGGAAAAAAAAGGTTACTACACTTACCAATTGAAGAGTGCAAAGGGCTTAGTGGTGGTCATTAAAGGTATTGACAATTCTGTGCCGACTGAGGATATTAAAGATGCCCTGAAGAATGCGGGGTTCGATGCTAAATCAATTTTCAATATAATTAACCGAGAGAAAATTCCTCAGCCAATGTTTAAAGTTGAAGTTGCTTTCGACTCAACTAAATTGAAAAAAAAATGAAACTCACCCCATTTACAATTTAAAATTCTTATTGAACCGAAGAATTGTCGTAGAGGAACCAATTAAGCGTAAGGGTCCGCCTCAGTGCCAAAATTGTCAGGAGTTTGGACATACAAAATCTTTTTGTAAATTACCATCCGTATGTGTGAGATGTGGAGACATTCACAAATCTTTGGAATGCCCACACCCGAAATCTGACACGAATGTGAGAAAGTGCGGTAATTGTGGTGAAAAACACACCGCCAATTATCGTGGTTGCAAAGTGTTTTTGCAACTAAAAAATTCAAACAAGGCAAGAAGATCAGTGCCAGTACCACTCGAGTATAAGGAAACTAATTTTCCTAATTTGCCAACAACTTCTGCCCGTGCAACTCAAAGAGCTCAGGGTACAAATGTGCAACACGTTAGTTTCGCTGAAACGTTGAAGAAAGGTAATACATCGCAAGAAAGTCATCGAGTTAACTCGTATGCAAACGTTTTGAAGGAAGGTGAGCACAAACCACTGCCCGACACTCAAAGTGCCATCGAGAAATTGATAGACACTATGAACAGTTTTATGTCCAACATGCAGGGTATGTTCCAGCAAATGCTGCAAAACCAGAGCATGCTGATGCAAATTTTGTTGAACAAAAAATAATGGATACGCTGAAAATTTGTTTTTGGAATGCTAATGGCCTGAGCCAGCACAAGTATGAAGTGCAACAGTTCCTACAATCACAACAACTTGATGTACTTCTCGTATCCGAAACACATTTTACTCAAAAGAACTGTTTCAAAATAAAAAATTATTATAATTATGACACAAAGCATCCAAGTGGCAGAGCTTGTGGAGGGACAGCAATACTGGTTCACAGAGATGTTGCCCATTTTCCCCTACCAGAATTTTCGACGGATCACATACAAGCCACCACCATAAGGTTACCACGTTGTGGTACATCGATTTCTGCCGTTTATTGTCCACCCAGACACTCCATTACTACGGATCAATTTTGGAACTTTTTTCAAACGTTAGGAACAAAGTTTATTGCAGCGGGTGATTTTAATGCAAAACACACCTTTTGGGGTTCTAGACTTATTTCACCAAGAGGAAGGCAACTTTTCGATGCGATATCCCTTCACAATTTGGACGCAATATCTGCAGGTCAACCCACATACTGGCCTACAGACATTAATAAAATTCCAGATGTGATCGACTTTGCGGTCACTCGCAGCATAAGAAGAGAACTATTTCATTTGGTTCCGTCTTTGGATCTTTCGTCGGATCATTCACCTACTTTTTTGAATTTTTTTCGCGCTTCTGAAAATGCAGAGCAGAATAAGTGTTATCATAAAAAACATATAAATTGGCTAAAGTACAAAATGTACATTAGTACCCACTTGCCACAACACTTGTCTTTGAAATCGGAGTCTGAAGTAGAGGATGCTGTAATCCTCACAACAAACATCCTGAAAGAAGCGACAGCAGTTTCCGCATCAAACGTTTTGATAAGAAGCAGGCGTCATTACAACAGTAATGCTACCGTTGAGTCCCTGATAAGGCATAAAAGACAGTTGAGGCGTCAGTGGCAGGAGCTCCGTTCACCTGGCTTAAAGGCACAACTAAATAAATGCCAACGGAAACTGCGTGTTTTGCTGAAAGAGGACAAAGAATTTCAACTGAATGAATATCTGCAAAGGTTGGACACAACAGAGCAAACAGATTATAGTTTGTGGAGAGCTACAAAAAAAATGAAACAACCTACTTCCTACGAGGCCCCAATAAGGTTACATAATGGTGAATTTGCACAGAGTACAGAGGAGAAAATTGAGGAATTCGCCAACCACCTGGAAAACGTATTTACACCAAATGTAACCGCTTCCCGTATTGCGCCGATTGTCATAAACGAAAGAGTACAACGTCCACTGAAATTCCGATTTGCTGAAGTCGAATCTGCTATAAAAACGTTAAAAGCCAGAAAAGCTCCAGGCAGTGACAAAATCACAGGAGCAATGATAACTAATCTGCCACAATCAGCATTGAGGCTGATTCTCTTTATTTTCAATTCTATGTTGAGGTTGGGTACGTTTCCGAAAGCATGGAAACACTCAGAAATCGTAATGATTCCTAAGCCAGGTAAAGATGTTACGCAAGTATCTTCTTATCGTCCAATAAGCTTATTGCCGATACTGTCCAAACTTTTTGAAAAATTGATTCTCGAGAAACTACGGCACCACGTTGACACTAATTCTGTTATCCCACATCACCAATTTGGATTCCGGAAAATGCACAGCACTGTGGCACAAGTACACAGAATAACAAACCTTGTCCGATCGGCTTTCGAGAATAAAGAATACTGTTCGGCACTTTTTATTGATATATCTCAAGCGTTCGACAAAGTCTGGCACGACGGTCTGATGCACAAAATTGTAAACTTGCTACCGGAAAACGTTCACAAATTGTTCAAAAATTACATAACTAATAGATCTTTTCATATAAGGTCGAAATCGGTGATATCTTCCATTAAAAATATCCATGCTGGTGTACCACAGGGAAGTATCCTTGGTCCTTTTCTGTACATTTTATTTACTGCGGATATGCCTACAAGTCAATTGACGCATACATCAACTTTCGCGGATGATACTGCTTTTCTAAGCATACACAAGAATGCAGCAGTAGCAAGCCAACATCTTCAAGCGCATTTGAACCGATTGGAAAAATGGTTATCAAAGTGGAAGATAAAAGTAAATGCTTCAAAGTGCGTCCACATTACGTTTACTCTGAGAAGGGACAATTGTCCTCCCATCACGATAAACGGTGTTACAATACCTGAGGGCAACCACGTAAAATATCTTGGTATTCATCTCGATAGACGTCTTACGTGGACTAGTCACATAGCGGCCAAAATCACTCAACTGAAGTTGAAAACTGCGCAGCTTTACTGGCTTATAGGACGACACTCTGCACTAGGCCTAGATATGAAGGTGCTGTTGTATAAGGCGATTTTAAAGCCCATATGGCTATATGGCGTTCAGCTGTGGGGAACTGCTTCCGCATCAAATGTTGCAAAATTACAAAGAAGACAGTCAAAAATTTTACGAATAATCACAGGTGCTCCATGGTACATGAAAAATGTAAATATCCACAGGGATCTAAAAATTCCATCAATTAATGATGAAATTAAAAAAGTCTGTACGAAGTATAGGACGAAGATCACGGTGCATCCCAATCCACTTGCTAGAGAATTGCTGGTCTTTGAGGGTCACAGAAGACTCAAAAGGACCCAAACGTTTGATCTGATTGGATGAAAATTCTGTGTAACCATTGGGTTGAAATTGCAGTGGCAATGGAAACTATTTTTTTTTTTTATTTTATAGTATATTTTTAGATTAAGATTTGAACACATTTTGTTAATTCATATTGAAAGATCCAAAATTCAAAAATAACATGGGAAAAAAAAAAAAAAAAAAAAAAAAAAAAAATTAGCCTTAAGATATTCAAAGACAATGTTGTCGTACTAGTTTCAGATCAGTTATGCCTGGTTATGAGATACACCATATCTTATACATTCATATAAATTTTATGATGCTTTAATATCTTTTGCGTTAGAAAAAAGAGGTAGAAAAAATTGAAGGTGGAGTTTTAAATTAACACAAGCGACAGGTTATTATTACACAATAATTTTCACAGCGTTGCAACTTGCAAGTCTTGGTTGCTTATGTACGTGTCTCATATCGATGTATGTATGTTTATTGGTATCGTCTGTTACTTTTCATTTAAGTTTTAACACTTTTCAATTTTAGTTATTCATATCTTTCTTTTCAATATATTTGTTGATTTTTTTCCTTTTTTTTTGAACATTAATGATTTTTTCTCAATTTTCGTAAATGTCTTAACACCTTTTTAAAATGGAACTGTAAAATGATAATAAATAAATTGGATAATAGCCGCCAGCTTAATTAGATTGTCTGAAATGAAGTTTATAAATTTTTCTAATTTTATTATTGGACAAAACATGTAAATTAAATATTATTCAAGTAAGACTCTAAGCTGCTCATAAACATTAAAAAATCATATTTCGAGAAATAACGCCGTCACAAAGTTTTTTGGACTACATTCAACTGTTTTGTTAAACATAAACACTTCATTCGACTGCAGTCACAGCAAATTTGTAATTAATATCAGTCAATATTTATGAGAAAGCTCTTCGGTCTAATTTTGAATGAAATGAGAACAAATCATTCTTCCGAAACAGAAAGTACACTAAAAATGATTATTGATGATGGTGTAGAGATACCTCAGGAATCCCTTATGTAATACGCTCTCGGCTTATTGACATGACCAAAAATGTGCCAAGAATGCTACCCATCTTAAAACACAGAACAGAATATGTGTGTGTTTTTTATACTTTTCGGGTAAAGTTCGCTAAATGAAAACATATGCAATGCATTGCACTGGAACTGGATAGTGTAGAGCAGTGGTTTTCAACCTTTTGGAAGCCGCGACCCCAAAATAATTTTCAAAAAATTTGGCGACCCCTTAACGTTTTTGCTCTCAAAAAATACAACTGGCGAGTGTTTGTATGAAATGTTTTCGGAAACCACCAAAGATTTGAACTTTGACTGGGAGCTTTGTGTTGGTATTTGCACTCACGGTGCTAGGGCAATGACTGCCAATAAAAGTGGATTCGTAGCAAGACTTAAAACAATAATGTCGAATGCAAAGTGGACGCACTGTTTTCTCCATCGGCAAGCCTTGGCAGGCAAGTTCTTACCGTCAAATTTAAGCGATGTGCTTAATACTGTCATCAAAGTTGTAAATTCCATTAAAAAAAATCTTTACAGTCAAGGTTGTTTCGAACAGTGTGTGAAGACATGGGCGCTCTCTATCAAAATCTGCTTTATCACACAGAGGCGAGGTGGTTATCCAAAGGAAATATGCTGACAAGAGTAAATGAATTGAGATCGGAATTGAACATGTTTTTTCAAGAAGGAGAATCCGAATATGAAAATTTGTTTACTAATCCTAAGTGGCTTTTGAAATTAGCATATATTGCAGAAATTGTTCGTCATTTGAACATCTTAAACGCGAGTATGCAAGGGAGAGACGAAAACATTATATCAGCCAAAGATAAAATCAAAGCATTTATTTTAAAAATTTAAATGTGGTCAACATAATTACAACAACTAAAATTTGATTCTTTCAATAGCTTTGAAAGTATTGCAACAGAAATTTCATCCGATGAATTGGTGAGCGATTTTATTCTTACCATGATAGAAACGCTGCAAAATTTAAAAAAGGAACTATACCGCTTTTTTCCACAAGAGCAGCAAGAAAGTAATGGTGATTGCTGGGTATTAAATCCGTTCAGAAATAACTTCGTTGAGTTCGCCAATATTGCCAGCAAATTTAAAGAAAATTTATGTGAGCTGGCAGCGGACAGTATGCTCAAAATGGAATATTTATCTCAAAATATTTCTACATTTTGGCTAAAGAGAAAGGCAGAATACCCTGAGCTAGCTAAAAAAGCACTTAAAATATTAATTAATTTTTCAACATCTTATCTGTGCGAAATGACTTTTTCACAAATGGTGAACATTAAAACAAAATAAAGGAATAAACTAAATTTAGAAAACGATATGATTGTTGAGTGTCACAATTGCAACCACGTTTTTCGAATTTAATTAAAAATAAGCAAGCCCAGGATTCACTTTAATATAAGTACTTTTATGTTTTTGAATTAAAATTTTTTTTATGTTTTTGAATTAAAAAAATTAAATATTTAAAAAAAATCAATGTATTTTATTTAGATCAGCTCGCGACCCATCAGGGGTTTGCTCGCGACCCACCAAAGGGTCGCAACCCACCGGTTGAAAACCACTGGTGTAGAGAATAGACAGGCGGTGAAAGTGGTGTAGGAAGATACTCGTACAGCTTAATTCTGGCACAACTCTGCAGTCGCGTGTTAATTATAAAGCAAAGTTGCGGCTACTCTGATGATAATTTTTATGCATTATTTTTATATTATTTTATATGTATTTGAGCATTGCATTTTTCCGTTGCTTTTACTCTGAGAAGTATAAATTTTTCTTATATAAAAATATGAAAATTAAATAGATTTGCTGTGTATAAATTTTTGAAAAGCCACTACGTTTTTTCTGATTAATATATTTTTATTTCTCCAATATAGCTCTTTCAAAAATTAGGTTGATATACGTTTATATACAATACTATAAAAAGTATAGTATTTTTTATATGTAAGAGCATTTTTGGTTTAATTTTTTTTTAAATAAAGCTAGTTTGGTTTTGGAAAAGAATTTAATTTAGTGTTTTTATTGCATTTTTAATTTACCATTTATATTTATAGTTTGGCGATGGTCGAAGTAGTCTGCACGTTGACTACAAAGCGAAAAATTTTCCTGGGTTCAACCCCAGTTTCAGACTCATAAAAACATCTCGCATTTTTTCTGATGTGCATTTCTGTGTCTTTGTGTCAATTGTTGTCGGAAGGTTTCAGTGGCGAAGGCATAATCACTTGTCACTGGTCACTGAACAGTGACGGCTTCAGCTGTATCCAATCCACAGGCACATCAGAACACCCTCCTTTGTCGGTAGTGTGTAGCACCGGCGAAGTGAAATAATTACTAAAATGGCTACTAAAAACGAAGCTTCAAAATTTAATACCTCTCCTTGACATCAGAGAAGCTACAACACTGCTGTAAAACAAATAACGTGCAAATAACAGTGTTGTAAGATAATGAAGCTTCACCTCCTATCATTTCTCCTACTATCCCTTTCCAGCACAATGCATCGCATGTGTAGGGGTCATCTCCTGAGTTCTGGTCCAAGGTAAAAAAAAAAAAGAAACTAATTTTACATCAAAAACGCAATTTAAAGTTTTGATTATTTTTTCTTATTTGTTAACTTTTCTTTTGTTGGAAATATTGGTTAGAAATTTTTTTGTTCGTGGCAGCACTGTTTACTTGCACATACTAGGGGCTTTTTTAAGCAAAAAGAAAAAAAATATTACTCTCTCATAATGTGTCTCATTTACCCAATTTTCGAGTACAGAAATGCTTTCTGGTAAGATTGATATCCTGCAGGCGTCCAAT
This sequence comes from Dexiosoma caninum, assembly GCA_963924685.1. Taxonomy (NCBI): domain Eukaryota; kingdom Metazoa; phylum Arthropoda; class Insecta; order Diptera; family Tachinidae; genus Dexiosoma; species Dexiosoma caninum. The sequence continues at coordinate 57,713,248 of OZ004725.1, forward strand.
TTAGGCTAAAAAAATACACATCCTATTGCAACAACAAGTGATATAACTTCACTTAGACTATAATATTTTTATTTAAATTTTTTTGCCATATACCCATGTAATGTTTTTCATAATTTCTTCATTACAAACAAATAATCTTAAACGTTACATAACGATACAAATATAAGATAATTCTAAATAATAAGTAATTATTATAGTAATAATACTCGAGAGCCCGATACTGGGACATGGTATTAATGAAAATATATAAATCTCTATACGATAGTTTATTATAATTTAAGAATATCCTAAGTTCATAAGTAAATAAACGAACGAAAAAGTGATATAACTTGTAGTTTATTTTCTTCATTTTATCAGACGGTTCAATGCAACTAAAAGTCTGAATGGCTTATCAGGCTACAAGTACTTTCGGTAAAAATTTCCATAAGGGTGGCCAAAAGTAATCACCCGGGACATAATCACCCGATGTTCTTTTGCTGTAATTTTTTTCAAGACAAATTGTGCACTTCTTATGATATGGACTAAGTGACCGCCGCCAGAGTTGATGACCATACATGCAGATCCAAAGGTTTTTATTAAATAAAATTAAGGCAAAAAGACATCGCGAATACGAATATCTGCGCCAATTTTTGCGAATACGGATATTCAATTTGAAATTTTGCGCCAGTCGATATTTCAAAATTTAATAGAAAAAATTTGCGTCTAAACAACGACATTCGGATGACTAAATTTGAGATTATCAACGTAGCAACTGCATGCCACTGCTGAACATTTCTCAACTTAGTTTCTAAGCTCCTTTTTTAATTCGCAAAATTATCGAAGAACATTTAGCGGACCCACTGACATGGTGGACAGTAAATAAGAAAAATACTAGTTTGTTTTATTTAAAATCAGATAATATTTAGTGACACCACCAACGATTGTTTCGGCCGAGTGAATGTTTAGTGGTACGAGGCTTATTTACATAGCACATCGTAATAGATTTTTTTTTTATCTGGGACCAGCACTCAGGTGATGACTCCTACACATGCGAAGCATTGTGCTGGAACTATAGGAAAGGGATAGTAGGAGAAACGACAGGAGGTGAAGCTTAATTAATTATTTTACAGCTCTGCTTTCGCACGTTCTTTGTTTTGTTTATACTCGTAGCAGTGCTGAAGCTTCGGTTTAGTAGCCATTTTTATTATTATTTTACTTCGCCGGTACTATTCAATACCGACGAAGGAGGGCGTTCTGATGTGATTGTGGGTTGCTATCAGCTGAAGCCGGTATTGTTCAGTGACCAGTGACTATGCCTTCGACACTGAAACCTTCCGACAACAACTGACACACAAAGACACACTAATGCACATCAGAAAAATGCGAGATGTTTATTTTTATTTTAAAATTTTAGTCTGAAAATGGGGTTGAACCCAGGTCTGTTTTTGGATTTGTAGTCAACGTTCAGACTACCACCCATCGTGCCATTACCACCCCTTGCAGGGTGAAAGGCGTCAAAATGTCGATTTCTGAACTACAGCATTCGTCAACTTAGATTTGATTATTACAAATTATTTGATTTCCGATTTTCATTCAAGTTGTGAAATATATTTTTCTTGATTTTTTTCTATTTTACTAAGAGAAGTTTTTTTTTAAGATATTAAAAATTTATAAATTTTTTTATGACATGGAATAGGCGAATATTCTGCGATACTGATACACGTATTCATAGCACCCACTAGTGCATACATAGTATGTATACACTAGAGTACCGGGGATATGCCGCTCAAATCGAATCACTTTTTGGTATATGAATGCACTGATTTTTTGTTGATTGTATTAAAATGTGTATTTATTGGAGAATGCAATATAAAAACAGCCTTTTGTTCCGAATGCTTTAATATGTCCAATTTTAGCTGCAATCTAATACTTTTCCTTTTATTTGAACTCATTCTTTATGTTCTTAAGTGTCCTTTTTTCTACACTAGTGGTTACACGTCAAATTGTTTCCGGTTTTGTTATCTACTCTTGCCCAGATTTCCATCAAGTTTACGACACATGAGTGATGAGCAAGGTAAACGCTTTCACCAGGAAATATTTAGAATTGAACAGAGTTATAAAGGTAAAAAATTAGTATGCTTTCTAACTACTGATGTTCTTTAAAGCACGATACTGACAGCAAAGTTTATAAAAAACAGAGAAAAACATGACATTTCTAAATAAGAAACGAAAAAGTCAGAGCACAAAACATAGTATAAGTCTTTTATTTTTCAACCGATTTAATTGTAATTACCCATTTTGGAAAGCTAATTTAGTGTTCTTGAAATATATATGTATGTATATTGTTTGGTATATCATAAGCAACGTAGTCTGAGCAGAAAACTTTTTTTTTTTGGAAAATGGGTTTTTTTACACTTTAACCATTTATTAACCGACTTACAAAAAGTATGCATTGTTTGAAAGATAATATCATATCCTTCAAACAGAGAAACAAAGAAGTTATGACTCTTTCAATTTGAAACTTTAAAAAACACGTTTTTCACTACATTTATCATTATAAAATCACTTTTCGAAGTGACCTAAGAAAACTAAAGGTATATTCGTTCTCTATGGACTCGAACAAAACAGAATTGGTACATGAGAACTCCTGCAAAATTTTTTTCTCAACTTTTGTATCACAGTGTTATTATACAGAGTAGGCCAACTTCGACTAACTGATTTGAAATGCTGATAACTTTCTGATTTGTGTAGCTTCTTATTTTATTTTTTTTTGCAGGTAATAAACGATTTAATAAAATTTTATAATGGCATTATGCTCAACGCAATAACGTGTAAAAATTGTTTGCGAGAGAAAATTACACCTTTTTGCACAATCTGATAATGAGCGGTTAAGCTCATTTTCATTTGAATGTATACGTTAATAAATCGAACTGCCGAATTGGGGGCAGTACTGGAACAGTGCATCAGCAACAATTACATCCTATCAGTAGCGCGCACCATGTTTCTAAATTTTTACGACCGATAGTTCTCAATATTCCTAATATATGGCTCCAGCACGATGGACTACAGCTCATACAGCGAGATACACAATGGCGATTCTGCCAGAATCAGTCAGTGGAAGTTGGCCCACTTGTAGCTTTTATAAATCCAAAATATTTTCATGAATACGACAGTAAGTCTTGGGATGAATGGAGCTCATGTTATAGATGCTGAAAATTGTCTTGTCCTATTGAATTTTCAAGTTGTAAAAAAACTCGAGCGTTTTTAAGGAATTAGAGATTTAATTAACACCTTGAAAAATGGATTAATTTACCGAAATTAAATTGAAGAAAAAAAAATTGAACTGTAAATCTAAGCTAACTGACAGAGAAATTTTTTTTGTTTTTCCTATCTAAAAAGGCGACTTGAGAGAAAACTAAAAATATTATTAAACAACATTGAAATGCAGAAAGACTGACATGCTGAAAGAAAAAATATGAATTCATACTTATAGAAGATGTTTATTTATTTATTTGTACATTTTTTATTTTATTTTATATTATTTTGGCATCCGTGTAACGTAAATATGAGTCACAATCAGATGAGGCATAAAACATTTAAGCTAGTGCAGTGCAATACTTGTAGTAGTTGCCATATTCGTATGTGTTGCAAATGAAAAGTCTTTTTATGTCCATTTTTTTATAGTTGATATAAAGTAGAAAATAAAAATAAAAAATGGAAATAATGGTTATTTATACAAAATGCTTAAAATATTTAACTACAATCTCTTATTGTGTTGCTGCTGTTGTTTCAACTTACCAACTTGCATGCATATGAGCGCACACCAATGGACACAATGTTTGTTTAAAGTTCAGTTGAAATGTTGATTTCCTCCGCTAATCTGTTGGCCAAATGGAGCGTGTGAATTCTATCCAGTTGTATTTTTTAGTTTTATCTTAATTCATGGAAATTTTCAATGAAAATGAAAGTACAATTTAGAGGAAAAATAAGACATGTTAATTTTTTTTGAAATAACAAAAAGATAAGAAGAAACTGGCTTTTTGCACTTTTATAGTTTAATGTAAACTATTTATGAAGACATATACATTCATATTTTAAGGGTGGCGATGCCGAAGCACGTTAACTACAAAACAAAAGGTTCTGGGTTCGAAACTGGTATTCGACATATATGTAAATACTTCGAATTTTTCTGATGTGCATTAGTGTGCCCTTCTCTATTCACCGTATTCACTCACCCCTAGCGACCAATAGCTATTTTTGACGCCCATAGAATGATTCAGGAAAAGAAAGCAAATGAGGAGGTAATTGCGGAAACCAATCAATATTTTTCCAAAAATGGTTCGAATTAAAAGAAAAATAAAAACAAATTCTGTCTAAAAGTTGTTTTTTAGTAGTTAATTCCCTGACTTGTCGAGTGATTTCTTATGTCATCTAGCCGCTTTCAAAATTTCATCGGCTTGGATGGTGTTACATATCGGCTGTTTTTCTTAGCTGCAAGAAAATTATTGATATCGACAACTTAGGTTAGACAGCTAAGAATGTCAAACTGTGTTGACATTTCTGTTCAGTAAAGTTTGTCAACATAGGCGGCATAGGGAGCAAGCAATTCGTGCATTTATTATCAGTTTTGGCACACATTTTACTCTTCTCGATTCAAAACCATCAACAAGGCAAAGAACTGTGCATACCGAAGAGAATATTGGTGCTGTAGCACGAAGTATTGAAGAAGACGCCAGAATTTCGATTCTTCGTCTTTACGGCGAATGACGGGCGCTATGTTTTAAAAAATTAATTAACTAAACATCAATTGGATTTGGTTCCAACAAGACGGTGCAACTTTCCATACAGCGCGCTTAACAATCGGTTTATTGCAGACTCAATTTGGAATCAACTTTCACTGCACCCCTGCAACCCAGCAACCCTTGACGCCATACGGTCAGATTTCTTGGAAAAAGTAGTGAAAAATTAAGAAAATATTATCCAGCAGTATTTCTGCCATGTACTCGCATTATTATTTTAAAAGGATTTCGTGAACCCCGCCTAAAGAGATTTTTAACATATCACAATATTACTAATCAACATTTACTGATACTTAATTAAATTGACTGACTTGAAAATTAACCCAATTTAACAAATCACTTTAAAACCGCACCTTAACTGTCTTGTAACTTTATCAAAAAAAGGGTTAGAAAAATGTAATGAAATTTAAATCATTCATTCGGTACTTGATGTACTGTGTTAAGTTTTTTTCTCTTTTTTTCATTCCATTGAATTTTTAGAATGGTGAACTTGTATTAAAAATTTTTATACACTATTTATAGGATTTTAGTGTTGCCTATTTGTTACTCTTGTTACCAACAAATAATTCATATTCAGTAACAAGACTTGAAAATTAGAAGAAGAAAAGAATGCAACCAACGCATGACTTTGATCATGGGAGAAGAATATAAACAATGCATATATCAGCCATACAAAACAATTTGAAATATCAATGGAATTGCACGCAAACAAATTCAGCTCAATAGAACAAAAAGTATCAATAAAATTGGCAGCCACAACATTTTGCAGTAAAGTTTATGAATTGACATTTTGCCAAATTTGGTTTTCTTTTACAATTTCATGGTACAACTACCAGCTTTTAGTTTTATATAAATATCTAGGTATACATTAGACCGTACCACCTTAAAGGCAAAAAAAGTGCTCCGTACACCCCCTAATTTAACGTATTTTTGATCAGTATATTAAAAAAGAAAATAATTTTTGACTCCTACACTATAGAAACTATAGAAAAGGGATAGTAGGAGAAATAATAGCAGGTGAAGCTTCACTATCTTACAACACTTGCTTTTTGCGGGTTATTTGTTTTTACAGCAGTGTTGTAGCGTCTCTGATGTCAAGGAGACGTATTAAATTTTGAAGCTTCGGTTTTTAGTAGTCATTTTTAGTAATTATTTTACTTCGCCAATGCTACACAATAACGACGAAGGAGGGCGTTCTGATGTGCCTGTGGATTGGATACAGCTGAAGCCGTCACTGTTCAGTGACCTGTAACTATGCCTTTGCCACCGAATCCTTTCGACAACAACTGACACAAATACACGGAAATGCACATCAGAAAAAATGCGAGATGTTTTTATGAGTCTGAAACTGGGTTGAACTCAGGAAGATTTTTCGTTTTATAGTCAACGTGCAGACTAATTCGACCATCGCATTTGCAATCGGATCTTAAAGAATGATATATTAATGTTTTTGTCTCGAGAAGCCCAATATTCTGCACCAATGGACATTGACTTTCAGTATTCCCTTCTCGTATTTATACAGCAGATCGCTGTTTGTACCACCTTAAGGTAGACCCTAATTACTGTCCAAAAATACGTTGTATTAGGGGGTATACGGAAATTTTTTTTTAGTTGCCGTCTAATGAACATACAGCGAACTCGCGATAATATGATCTAATTATTAGATGCCGTATGGCATCTAATTTCCCTTTAAAAACGTTTTTACCTTAAAAATAAAAGTGTCATATGTCAATTTTTTATTTATTTTTATTGGATTAAAAAAAGTAACAATTGATTTTTAAAAAAACAATAAGAATTGTTTGACAGATGAGAACAATTTAATAGCAAACAGCTATGGAAATCCCCAAATTATTATGCAGTTGAATCAGAATTTAACCACTATCCACTGGCTAGAAAAAATTTGTTAAAAATATAAAAATAACCTGTCCATATTTTTGAATAGTCAATGGAAAGAGAAAGTGTTCATATTTTGTGGTGGTCATATTAGCGTGAGTGCACTGTATATGTACGTATTTCTTTGTATTGCATCAAAACCGTTTTGACTGCTGAAGTTTATTCGGCGGTATTTTTATTTGTTTTTGAATGACGCGCTGTAAGTCGTCAATATGCATTACCAAGTATTTGAAGTAATAAAATAAAAGTTCTATAGGAGTATGTATGCAAAATATGAGTAGTATGAGAGTAGTTTATTGCAAACAATAGCGAAAGTCTTAACACTTTCTTCAACGATGAAGTTTTTTATGGCATTATTGTGAATTGAATGTAAAAATAGTAGGAAATTTCTTCCTGCCTGACTGCCATCAATTACCAGCATGAATATCATTCTTATCATTCATATTAAATTGTGGTAGCAAAAATTTAAGACTTATGTATGTCGGCGATACAAACACTAAATGCAATTATTGTTGTTGCATACCTGAGTTGCGTTTGCCCCATTAATATTTCGATAATCATTTACTTATATCCACGCATGCGTGAAGCATATCATAAATTTTGTAGAGTGTACTCTTAAACGAACACATACATATATATGTATTTGCTTGATATATACATGTATACATACATATTTATACACACTTACGATGCTTACAATAATATTGTGGATGTTGATTTTACTTGCAACATGATGTTGCAGCTACTGTGTGCGGTTTCATATTCATTTGAGGCATTCAATGGCTCGTGTTTTATAAGAAGCATTATTGTTGCTGATGGTTTTTATTCTCGCTGGGGTCTTGTTGTTGTTTTTTTAAATGCTTTTGCAGGCAGCAAGTCTTAATGTCCTCTGACACAAAGTAGCAAGTTTTATGAGTATCTTAATATTTTGGGGTTTGTTCAAGAGTTATTTCTTAAGAAAGAAGAAAATTTTACTATAGAGGAATTTTAAAGTACAGTGGTATTAAGTACACAAAAATATTTTAGCAATTTTAACAATACACAATTTATTGACGGAATTGGTGCCCAATATATAACCCAAAGTAAAAAAAAATTTTGATTATATTAACTGAATTTATTTTGGGAATATTCATTTATATATATGATTCTAATTGTGCTTTTTTTTTTTTTTTAATTGATGAGCGAAGTAAGCGTTAGCGAAATAGTACTATATGGAGATGCTTTCCTCCTCAATTATTCAGTTGCTTTTGTAATAAAATGCTTTATGCTATTTTTCATACTGTATGAGAATATCATAAAGTATGTAATAATAAATTTCACATATAGTTTATAAGGGAAAAAGCACAATTAGAATCATATATAAAAATTTAGATTTTTTACGGATAAAGTTTTTGAATATTAAACGCACTTTTCATTCTATTTTAATATCTTCATAATATAAAATTATTTATTACCGAATCTTAATTGAAAACTCAAAACATAAAATAAGTTTACATATTAACAAATTATTATAAATATGTAGTATGTAAGTATGTACTAGCTTTTACCCACGACTTCGTTAACGTGAAATTCAGAGCAAGATTCAATGTAAAGGTTTCATACGGTAGAAAATTTGATATTTTGGGGAACTGTCACCTTCTTTCACTCGCAGTGCTATTTGTGAAAATTTAAATAGCCCATGTGTTCTTCGACCGGAAGATCTCTCTATGTTTGAAATTTCATCAAACTCGGTTAAATAGTTTCTGTGAAGCCGTAATTGCTGCCTAATACGCCACTGCGGCGTATATATATATATATATATATATATATATATATATATATATTATAGCATTATATATATATATATATATGTATGCCATCTATGGCTTTTGTACTCTGAACAATCCATAATTCAAATTTCATGAAATTTCACCCGAATTCATCACAATCAAACATACAAATTTTCACATTCACGTACAAACTTTTACATATAAAATAATCAGGTGTGTCACAGAAAATTTTCAGAAGTGAACATTTTCACATTTTTTAAATCGTAACGTTTTCGTTTTTGTTCTTCAGCTTTCATACGTTTTCATTAATGCGAAAAAATTAAAACATTGTTTTTTTATGAGGGCGATGGCGCGATGGATGGTAGTCTGCACGTTGACTACACAACCAAAAAACAGACCTGGGTTCAACCCCAGTCTCAGACAAAAAATTTTAAAATAAAAATAAACATCTCGCATTTTTCTGATGTGCATTAGTGTGTCTTTATGTCTCAGTTGTTGTCGGAAGGTTTCAGTGGTGAAGGCATAGTCACTGGTCACTGAACAATACCGGCTTCAGCTGATAGCAATCCACAATCACATCAGAACGCCCTCCTTCGTCGGTATTGTGTAGCACCGGCGAAGTAAAATAATAATAAAAATGGCTACTAAACCGAAGCTTCAGCACTGCTACGAGTATAAAAAACAAAAAAAAAACGTGCGAAAGCAGAGCTGCAAAATAAATAATTAAGCTTCACCTCCTGTCGTTTCTCCTACTATCCCTTTCCTATAGTTCCAGCACAATGCTTCGCATGTGTAGGAGTCATCTCCTGAGTGCTACTCCTATATAAAAAAAATAAATATGGTATATCTATTAATAAATATATTATCTCTACAACATTCCACATTTTTTTCTTGATTTCATAATTTTTATAAAATTAGTAAATTTTGTTAACAAAATTAATTTTACTTGTATTTCAACCCACAACTTAAATAAAATTTCGCTATAATTAAAAATCTGTTTTGAAAGTTTTTTTTATGTGAATACTCTCAAATTATCAGTTTCACTTGTAAATTTTGAAGTGAATTTAAAACAAAAACTTTTTTTCGTTTTTCGTTTTCTGAAGAAGCTAAAAAGGTTTTCGTTTTCACTTTCGTGTGAATTTTGTTTCTGTGACACACCTGAATATGTACATAATTAACCAGAAATTAAATATTTTACTATATATATCCTTTTATTCAAACCAAAGCTTCGAACCGGAACTGAACCGAAAACCGAAATTTATAACCATATCGTAATTGAACCCATATATTTTAAATACAAAAAACCGTAACATTTACCGGAACAAACTTTTATTTCGGTTTTTTTTCGCTCCTTAAACAAGAATAAAAATTATAATTTTTATATTCTTTAGCTGGTGTGTGTATGTATACATTTGGTCAGTAGCCCTTTAAACAAATTTTTGAAAAAACCTATGAAATTCCATATGTTTGCAAGAACTTCCAAAGAAATACCTGAGAAGAACGAAATATAAAAACAAAATAATTTTTTGGTAGTTCTTGTATACCTAACCGACTAATCACATTTTAATATTCTTAAAAAATCAAATAGTAAATTTAATGACATACGAATTTATTTTTTTTGATATTGTTTTCATTTTGTATTTGCATAAATTATCTATAAACTATAAATTTTTGTTGAAAATTCAAGAAACAGAAATGCGTTTTGAAGATTTTTTAAAATTTAATGCAGATTTTGTAGATTTATTCCATTTAAGGATTGTTCGTTTTAGCAAATTTCACCCCTAGAAATTCTGGCAACATTGCACCAAAGACTATAAATACATATATAAAGATGTTGCACTGTCATACATTGTTCTGCCAATGCTAAATTTGCTGATGGTTTTAGTAGAAAAACCATGCTCAAACCACTTTGTTCAAGAGAGTCATTTATTTTCTGAGAGAATTTATTATTCTCATGTCTCTACTATTCATTTACATATGTATACATGTGTTCATACGTTTGTGTCTTTGCATTCTCAAGTATGTGTGCATGAGTGTACATTTAATAAACAAACGAAAGAATCCATATGAACAAACAAAAACAGCAAAGGCTCGTTTTGTGTTCGCACAATATATGTGGACATAAGACACGTAAAGCTAATGTCGCTGATTCTTATTTGATTGGCAAATATATGTATTTTATTGGTGTATTATTGCAAGAACATCGATTCGCACCGAATTTAATATTATTTAAAATTGGAAATTTATATAACTATGTATATCTAAATAAAAATAACGTGTCACGACGTTTGTTCTCGCTAATCACCGAAACTACTGGACCGATTTAAATGAAATTTTGCGCAGATATGTTAACAGTGTATAACTTGAAATATATGCTATATTTTATTTTGAATTTGAAATAGAAAAAATTGATTTTTGAATAGCTGGTCATTTATAAACAGATTTTCAAAATTATTCTTTTGTTTGAAAGGTGTTGCCTGCAGTTGGGTCTCATAAATTTATTTTTGGAAATCTGTTAATAACTCTGCCATTTATAAAACAATTTTCTTTCTCCTCTCTGAAAGAGTATAGCAACGGGACAAGATATATAAAAGTATATATGTGTATATATATACATATGTAAGTATATAAAAAGCGCAATTTTGGGGGGGGGGGCTTTTGAGAATGCGCTGGGGCAAAAAATGCGACTTTTATTTTAATGAAGATGCTGATTGTTTTAACTCTGAAAACATTCCAATAGAGTTAACATCAAGCCGATATTTCGTTGGTTCATAGCTCAACGGATATCTTGTGCTCGCTGTCGTATGGATATAATAAAACCCGCGCAAATTTTGTCATATCCATCAGAAATGTTTGTACATGCAAAAAATTACGATAAAAATTCAGATTTTGGAAGTTTGTGTGCTCCACCAGACTTATTTTTTGCAGTATGTAAGATTCATATAAAAGTTTTCGAAAAAATTTTTTCTGAATCCAAAGAATTAAAAAACATAAAAAAAACTATTGTTGAGCAATGTGTAAATTGCACCAAAAATACAATATATTCCTTTTGGTTTCAAGAAAACAACGTATGCTATAAGCACAGAATGGAGATGCTAAATTTATTAATTCTTACACTTTTACGAAAGCATTCCTCGTGGGAAACATACAAATACAAATTAACGAGCGCAGAAAAACTTAAAATTTTAAAAAAATAAAACATATGCACAATTCAGAAAATTATTAAATATGTACCAATCACCAAAAATAAATACATTTCTTGTGCTAGTTATCACTTATTAAAAAGATTTTAATAAATTTTATAATAGTTTTGTAAACAAAATAATAAATTGTATGGTTTGCGAACTCAGGTAATCTCACGTTTTATTTGATTTATGCATTTATATAGATATTCTAACTATACAATTGAAAATTCTAAAATAAAATATTTAATAAAACAAATGAGTATACATACATACTTATGTACGTACATATGTATGTATGCCTAAAATTTTTGTGTTCTCTTCTCTTGCTCAAAGACTCTCTTGCTACTTCCCCCCACAGCATCAATAAACGCAAACAATTTTTGATTTTATTCAATGTTCTACGTGCATTATATTTATATATTTATAGTCTTTGGCACAATCGTTAGTGCAAGCAACGTGAAACGCGTACAAATTTTACCGGAAATTGGAAAGCTATATAAAGCGCCACAAATACATCGTTAAAGAAGGTAATTTTTTACAGCCAATTGAACCCGGAGCCTATCAAGACATACTGTCTTTGTTTTTAAGCAAGTTTCTTCAATTGAAATTGCGGAGTGTTTAGACAGAGACAGTGTGCTTTCAAAAGAATAAATACATGGAGACAACAATAACTTAAAGAATGAGAATGAAATAACAAAAGAGAATCAAAGTATCTTCTCGGTGAAAAGAAGTCTGTACCCCACTTCTTTCTTCTTTCCCCGCTCTCCCACAATATCAGAATTGCATTAGCTGTTTATTAAACGAGTATGTGTAATATACAACTCCTAAAACAATATTCTGATGATGCACTAATGTTGTTACAATAATGTGCCCGCAACTCTTTATTGTGAATCGATAGTTAAGCGTCCCATCCATTCTACAATAGGTTTGTCTATGTTAAAATTTCATATTATTTCCATTTTGCCCTTTATTATGCAATAAGTAGCACATTATTCTCAAATATAATATGGCGCAAGTTTCTTATAATAAAAAGTAAACTAACATATTGTACAATGTTGCTAACACATTTCATATTATATTGCACTTCTTTTGGTAGTAAAATAAAAAATAAAAGTATTTTAATTTTTGTCAATATATTATACCACCTACGAATATGACATAAACAGTCTCAAGTAATACTGTATTCACACGTACCGTGTTTAACATCTCGATCACGTTTAACTGGTAAGCAAGTCGATTTTGAGATGCTTTACCATACGTTGACAATTGTACAGCAGCAGTATTCAAAAGTTGACAAAAAATTAAAAAACGCTGTTGAAGTAAAAATGTAAAAGGGGCAAGAAAAACGGAATCCATTGTCGAAAAAAGAAGAATAACTTCTTATTGAAGTTTAACTTTAAGATATACAAACTAGTGGTTTTCGTCACAATATGTCAGCTGATGAAATGTCAACGTAATTAAATATATCAAATATAATGTGAACTGCTTTGTACTTGGTGATATTGAAACTTTGACACCCATATTACGGAATTCATATTGTAATTTTCTTCTTCTTCCTTATTTTATTAGACCATTCCTCAGAGAATGCCACACTCTATGTATGTATAGAAGATACAGGTGCTAAACAGATAGAAGGATAGAAATAATAATTCCTGCTGCGAAGGTTATGGGTTCGAGCCCAGTTTCCGACTAAGACATAAAATACTTCGCATTTCTGATGATGTGCATTAGTGCACCTTTGTGTCAGTTATTGTCAGACGGTTTCAATGCGGAGGCATAGCCACTGGTCAGTGAATAGTACCGGCTTCAGCTGGTATCAATCCATAGGCAGTTGCTGCGTCTCTGGCGTTATATTGACGCAGTAATTTTAAAGCTAGAGGAGAGCCATTTCATTTATTATTATATTTCGCCAACGTTTTATTGATCAAATAACGACGAAGGAGGGTGCTTTTAACACAGACAAAATGTAAAAATTTTCGGTCTGATCGGATCTTGAACCAAAGAGCTTCTGGTTGCAAAGTCAATGCTTTAGCTACTCAGCTATATGGCCATGGAACATAAAAAGATATGGAAAGAAATGTTGGCAGTTATGAACATGATGCAATAACTAGATACCATTATAACGCAACAAAGAAGTTTTTGTTTGTGGAAAGACATGGCTGATGTCAAAAATAATGAATGCATTAGCCAAAGTACGCAAACACACTTTTTTTTTTTTTTTTTTTTATCTGGGACCAGCACTCAGGAGATGACTCCTACACATGCGAAGCATTGTGCTGGAACTTTTAGGAAAGGGATAGTAGAAGAAACGACAGGAGGTGAATCTTACTTATTTTTGTAGCTCTGCTTTCGCACGTTCTTTGTTTATACTTTTTTTTTTTTTTTAGCAGTGCTGAAGCTTCGGTTCAGTAGCCATTTTTATTATTGTTTTACTTCGCCGGTGCTACACAATACCGACGAAGAAGGGCGTTCTGATGCGATTGTGGATTGCTATCAGCTGAAGCCGGTATTGTTCAGTGACCAGTGACTATGCCTTCGCCACTGAAACCCCGACAACAACTGACACACAAATACACACTAATGCACATCAGAAAAATGCGAGATGTTTATTTTTAATTTAAAATTTTTAGTCTGAAACTGGGGTTGAACTCAGGTCTGTTTTTGGATTTGTAGTGAACGTGCAGACTACCATCCATCGTGCCATCGCCACCCTCTAAAACACGCTGTTTTTTGCACACACGCACACACAAACAACAAAGAATATACATAAAACGAGTGGACTTTGGACATAAATCTTAGGAACACAATGCCAGAGCACAAAATCGTCATCTAACGTAGTAATGCTACCTAGTTATTGCATCATGGTTGTAAATATGCAAGACTATTTTTGGTTTATGTTGATTGGCTGTCAAATATGTTTTTGTGTAGTCTGTCATAGTACAGAACAATCTGACAACTACGGACAACCTGAAAATGATAGGCAACTAAAAACGCGGTCGGATAAGAAGTTGAACTGAAATATCAAAATGTAATCAATTAATGAACTCAAAGCATATCATCATTATTATAAATATTTTACTTAAATAACCCTAATCTAACACGCAATGCAAAAAGCGTTAATAAATATAATAAAAGGTCTGATCGATACCACTGTTCAGAGAGTTCAATTCTGACTTTTATGATTGTCATTATTGTTTTTTTTATTTTTTTTTGTTGCAGCTGAAGTTTAAGCTTTTGTTGCCGGTTTTATTTACAATAAATATGATGGTGTTGTTTATATAAGGAACCGCTTTTGAAATCTCTCTTACACTCTTGAGTGGGGCTCTATTATTTATTTTTGCGTTTTTTCTCTAATTTTTATTATTATTTTTTTAATTCATTCATTCGTAGTTCTTTTCTTTAATGTGAGTTTAACATTTAAATGCCATTTTATGTCAATATTATTGCAAATAAACATTAGACAAGCAAGCAATAGTAAGCAACGGGCAATAATACCATCACATTAAGAAGGCAGCAATGTTTACTTTTTTATTCATTTATTTCCTATAATTTTTTTTATTTTTTCTTGCTACTCTTGCCCACAATGTCTGTTCCTTTTTAAACAAATAAAAGTAGAAAAAAATTACAAGAAATATTGCATAATCATTATTTTCATAATATTTGTGAACAAAAGGTTTGTTTCTCTTATTTTTCAACAGCATTTACCAAAATAACAAAACCAAAAAATGTGATTAAAAAATAGAAAAAGTTGCAGGCCGTTTCATCTTATTCTTGATTTTTTTTCTTAGTGAGGTCTTCTTGTTGTATGTTTATTTGTTTGTTTAGATCTTTAGATGAGTTGCAGCATTTGCATCGAGTTGCTCCTGCTGTCGCTGTACTAGTAGCATTTATTGCAGCTGGTATCTGAAAGTAGTAATCGCATTGCGTGCCTTTCGTAATATTTATTTTTCGTTTGTTTATTTGTTTGGATGTGGTTTTCTTTATTTAATTTTTTTTTCTTTCAATTTAATTAGCTTTAATTTGGTAATAAGTGGCACCAACCCAATCTTAACTACTGTGAAGAAAAGCAGACAGGCAGATGGACAGGCCGAAATATGAAAGGAGTTTAAGTTTAGGTTAGGAAGTCACACGTTGCCATTTAACTTTTAATTCTGGGAGTTATATGAAAAAATTGTTACCTCGCAATGGGGTGAAAAACTTTGTGCGCCTAATCCTCGCCAGAGACGTAGCAACTCTGCTTTACAATTTAACAAAATGTTAAATTGCAGAATTGTCTCAGAATTAAGAGGTTAACAGTCAGAAGAAGGGACTCAGTATTGCCTAACAAGTCAGTTGTACACAAGAAGTGGACAGACACACATATTGTTTTGTAATAGATTTGTTAACTTCTTCATAGCATTTGATTCTTGCAATGCTTTATATATGGAATTTTAACATGAGCTGAGTTTCCTTAAGGCGGCTTTCTTTGACAACTTGGGGCTGTGCTCCCGGTTGGATCTGACGGACTTAGTAAGGTACGTAAACGGCACAGAGTGGCTGTGACGTCCTCTGGTTTCTACGGGACTAGAGTAACAAAACAGCACCTACGGTGCTACTTCACTATAACCTAACCTAACCTAAACTTGGCATACACCGCCAAAGATTTATGTATATATAGAGGTGGGCCAAAAGTCACCATGCTTTCGTTTACATATTTTTTTTTTATTTTTATTTTTTCAGTTTAAAAAATATACAAAATGCAAATTTTTTTTACACTAAGTATGGAAAATACTGTCTCTGAAATGCCCCCCATTTTCAGCTGCCCAAGTATGGGCTCGTTTTAGAGCATTTTCTAGAACATCTTTCAAAACTTTTGTCTGTAGCGTTCGAATTTCTGCAACAATGTTGGGCTTGAGGTTCACGTCCGGCTTGTTCACATATACTCGTTCCTTGAAATAGCCCCAAAGAAAATGGTCAGCTGGTGACAAATCTGGCGAACGCACCGCCAATTAATTTCTCGCTCTACTAAAATTCGATCTAAAACTGCCTTTGTGTGTTTTGCTCCATCCTACTTAAACCACATCTCAGGTCTATTTTCAAGAGCAGGATGTAAAAAATGTTTTATCATAAACACAGAGCGCTCTCTATTTACGGCTACAGCATTTCCATCTTCATTTCCAATAAGTCAGGCCCAACGATATTTTCTGATGTAATGCATTTCTAATGGGGTGCAATTGGCGTTGATGAATGGCTCTTATTCTACATTCAAATGAAACTGACATTCACTTTGCGTTAAAATAATTGAACGCTGATTTAAATAATAAAATTCCCATTATTTATTCTCCAAGTGTCAGTTATATAAGCTGGAAAAAAAATTTTTAAATATGTAAACGAAAAAGTTAGTAAATTTTTACACCCCATGGTGAGTTTTGACCAATGTTGGGATTGGCACACTCTGTGCAGCGGTTCTGAAATATGCGACACATAATGGCTGCACACACAGTACATAGTACGAGTAAATATGGTCAAAAGAGTTTATCGAACGCATTTTCATTTGGTATTATGATGTGTATTCGATAAAGATAATGTTATTTGGCATTTTTATAAATTTTTGTTTCGAGATGTTTATTTTTATTTTAAAAATTTTGTCTGAAATTGGGGTTGAACCCAGGTCTGTTTTTTGGTTGTGTAGTCAACGTGCAGACTACCATCCATCGTGCCATCGCCACCAAATGTCAAATGTCGTCTTGCCAAATGTGAATAAAAATTTACTTTTTTGCTCATTATTTAAAATTTTGGGAATAGATTTATCAAAAATTTATAATTTGTTCTCAGTAGACAGCAGTGTTGCCAGGTATAAAAAATTGGAACAAATCTAGTTTATGGAAGCCGCTCCAAATTAAAAAAAAATTATCTTATATATTCTATATTATAGAAAATTGAATTCTAAGAAGAAAAAGTTTAGTGCAAAAATCCTCGGCAACGCATAGTTTGGGAGTTACGGACCTACAAAGTCGTCGATATATTTTGCCATTTTCATTGTAAGTCTTTGATTACAAAAGAAAATATTTTATTACATAGTAAATGAGTAAATTAACGGTATTTTTATTAAAAATGAGAGCAAAACACAAAAACATACTTATATTATATGTATATATATGTATGCAAATGTGTATGACATGATCATTTGTAACGTAAATATGGAGATTACAAGATCTACCAAAATTTTTGAAATTTTTAATAACAATTTGGAGGGGTCTGTTCCTGTAGAGGTAATTCCCATTTTGGTAGAGTGGGAATTAATTCCAAAAGAAGGCAATTATTTGTGCCCTAATGGTCACCCATTAAAATTAATGCCGAATCATAGCATTGATGGATGGATCTGGTGGTAAATAAAAGTGAATACATACATACATATTTGAAGTTATTAAATAAAATAACGGTAGCTGCTGGAAACGATCTTTGGGAAAAAAAATTAAAAATAACAAGTGCAATACCAAGATTTCTTTTAGAAAAAACACTTTCTTTGATAAATCGCATCTCAGTATTTGTCAAATACTGATGTTTTGTTATTTGTGGGTGGAAAAATTATCCCTCAACTACATCATGAGGGAAACGGAAATAAAGGGATTGCAAACTGCAGTAGACTGGAACAATTTCTGTCGTGAAGTAATGGTTTTCGGATCATTCCAATCAAATTTAAAAATTGGTGGCCCTAATATCATTGTTGAGATTGATGAAAGTAAGATCGGGAAACGAAAGCACCACAGAGGACATCACGTGGAGGGACAATGGGTCTTCGGAGGAGTAGAAAGAATTAGCGGTAAATGTTTCATGGTTCCTGTAGAACACAGAAGCCGTGAAACATTATTACCGCTAATTAAAAAATATATTTCTCCGTGATCAATTATTGTTTCGGATTTTTGGAAGGTAAGAATGCTAAAATATTAATATACTTTAATTAATTAATGCATTTTGTCAATTTTTAGTCGTACGACAATTTGAATGAAGCGGCTTTTCACATTTTAAAGTGAATCACTCGATTTCCTTTATTAGGAGTGAAAATGGTCAGCACACCAACACAATAGAAGGCCTCTGGAGGCATTTCAAAAGATCAGTACCTGATTACCGAAGGAAACAGTTTTTCAACGGCTATGTCCAAAAATTTATATTCCTGCGGTGGTGCAAAGCAAACCACAAAAAAAAAATTCACTGAATTTTTAAGACTTGCGGGCTTAATGTACAACCCCCTTTCGCCAAATACTGATTTGGAACCCATTATTTCAGCAGCCGCTGAAAGCCCTATAGAAAAGGAGTCAGGAAGTGACTCTGAAAGTTTTATTTTTATTTTAATCTGTTTATTTATATTTTTAGTTTTAGTTAATACTTAACAATAAAAAAACCGTTAATAATTTGTTTTTATGCAAAGCTCAAAAATTATATCTTCTATAATACAACACAAACCAGCTTCGCTAACTAAAGGTGTTCTGCATAGCCGGCCTTCGGCTAAACTTCCGAGGCCCATAACTCGGAAAATATGCGTTGCCGAAGGTTTTTGCACTAAACTTTTTTTTCTTAAAACTAAATTTTCTATCAGATAAGTTACCTTTTTTTAAATTCGGAGTGGCTTCCATAAACTAAATTTAAGCCAAAAAATTTTAATTTTCATACATATGATTCTAATTGTGCTTTTTCCCTTATAAACTATATGTGAAATTCATCATTACATACCCTATGATATTCTCATACAGTATGAAAAATATCATAAAGCATTTTATTACAAAAGTAACTCAAAAATTGAGGAGGAAAGCATATCCATATAGTACTATTTCGCTAACGCTTACTTAGCTCATCAGTGGATTTTTCCCAACGTCTGAATATAAACCCAAGATCTATATGTTTAAAATTCAATTAATCAAACGAGAATTGTTTGAATATTAAACATACAAACCAAAAAATCCATAAACAAAAACATAGCAATCCATGAGTTTACTTTTATAACATACTCACATTTCTATTTTTAGTTTTTTATTCTCATCTACACTAGGCTTGCCATCGGCCAGCATAACTAATGTACTTTGAATCAAATGAAAAAATTAATTAATTAATTAATTAATTAATTAAAATTAATGAATTTCACATATAGTTTATAAGGGAAAAAGCACAATTAGAATCATATGTATAAATAAATATTCCCAAAATAAATTCAGTTAATATAAAATTTTAATTTTCCTTTAAAATTTTTAAAATAATTGGTTGATCATTGTTGATAATGACTAAATATGTGGATGATTTGTTTTGTATTATTTCGGAGAGTGGGATACATAATATGTTAAGGACATTGAATAGCTATAATAATAGTATAAAATTTACAATGGAGAAAGAGTGTAATTTCAGAATTTCTTATTTGGATACTGTAGTAATTAGAAAAGGTTATAATTTAATAATGGATTGGTACCAGAAACCAACATCGTCGGGTAGGATTATTAATTACTACTCTAAACATAACAGGAGCATTATTATCAACACTGCCAGGAATTTGATAGAAAAGATATTAAATATTAGTGACAGACAATTTCATTTGATAAATAAGGGTAAGATTGTGAATATACTTAGGGACTTAGTTTGGTTAATTTATAGATTAATTAATCAACACAGATTTAGAAGTATGAATAATATTAACAATACAGATAATGCGAAGACATACAAATTACTTACTTATGTACCTGGAATAGCTGAACGTTTAGGAAAATCGGGGATATCTGATTCAGGGAAATATGCAATTGCTTATAGGACATATAACACATTGAACAGGTTGTTTAGTAAGACTAAGGATAAGATACAGAAATTGGATATGTCTAATTTAATTTATAAGATACCTTGTGGTGGGAATGACAATGAGGATTGTGATAAGATATATATAGGTACAACTAAAAATAACTTAAAGACTAGGATTGCAGGACACAAGTCTGATCAAAAATATAGGGATATAAATTCTCAAAAAACAGCATTATCTTCGCACTGTTCTAGATTAAATCACTATCGAAACATTGAAAATGTATCAGTATTGGATACAGAAAATAATTATAAACGTAGATATATGTTTGTTAGAAATGTTACATATAGTTAATACACCAATTACCAACAGAATTAATTTTAAGGCAGATACAGCAAATGTTGCAAAATTATAGGCATTTAGTTAATAAGAGATTGAATATATTATAATTGTATTTGTAGTTTTTATTCGTATACATATAATTAGATTTAGAGGCGGAGCAAAAATTGTTAGAACTATAAACATATAGTTAATTATTTAAAAAGATATAGAAAAAGGATTTTTATTATTTTCATTATTATTATTATTATCATTACTATTATTGTAATTATTGTTTTTTAAATATTTTATTATGTTGTAACATATTCGTAAAAATGTATTTTCGATTTGGTTCAAAAACAAATTTCAATACAAAATCGAATATTTATACCTATTTCAAATCATGAATATATTTTTATGAATATGGCTGTTAATATTTTTATTTTGAATTTTCATTGACAAGAACTTTTTCTGTATTGTGAATTTAAAAAAAAATATTTTTTCATTATAAATAAACACCAATTTTCCTGAAGAAGCTACACAAAGGAGTAGAGAAATATCGAATAAAACTAAATATTAAATATATTAAAAATACCTACAGCTTAAATAATTAATGTTATTATTATCTATTTATTTAGAAATTATTTAGAAATTTACCTCCAACTACCCTATGAACTAGATTTCCAACTTTTCCATATATACAGGGTGGCACAAAAGGAGCTATATGATTTGAATTCTTTATAACTTTTTAATTATTATTTTTTTTTGTTTTTTTTTCAGCATATTGTGAAGAAGACTTGAGAAATTAATTATGAAGAATTCGAAATGAAATCATGGCCATTACACCCGAAATTTTGCGAAAAGTTATGGAAAATAGACTAAAAAGAGCACGTATATACAGGGTGGCGCAGAATGAACTATATGATTTGAATTCTTTATAACTTTACTATTATTTTTTTTTTGTTTTTTTTTCAGCATTCTGTGAAGAAGACTTGGGGAATTAATTATGAACCATTCGAAATGAAATCATGGTCATTACACCTGAAATTTTGCGAAAAGTTATGAAAAATATGCTAAAAAGAGCGAAGCAGAAAATGGACATCACTTACAGGATATAATTTTTCAAAGCTAATTGCAAAAAATTCCCCAATAATATACTGTATTTAAAAAAAAAATTATAATAATCGCATAAATAAAAAAGTTAGAAACCATTTAAACCATAGATAGCCTTTTGTTCCACACTGTATATATTAATATATTAATATATTAATGTTCAAATCAAATAAAACCAAAATCAAGAAAAGAATGAAATTATAATGCAGCAAAATCGAACAAAACCTAATTGATTTTTGCGAGATTTCCCATACAAAACAAAATCTCATAAATATTCACGAAATCTAGTTTTACTTACTGCCTGTTTAACGAAGCCAATTTGAGTTTTTTTGATGTGTAAACATCTATACGCTAGGGGTAAAAATCTTTTTCACAATATAATCACAAATTTTGAGTAAGATTGTAATAACGATACCGCGGTGTGAGCTGTGTATGAGTGGATTAGTGTAATCATACAGACAACAAGAAGTACAGAGAAACCTTGAGCTGCATAGAAATGCACTAACACCATCTAGTGCGCAATAGTAGTAGTAGTAGCTACTAATTTTCACTAATTGCCGTACATTATGTTATCGTAGGCAAATAAAAACAAATAAATAAAATGAATACAAAAACATTTAATTGTAATAACTTTTACGAAGATTTTTTGCACTTTTAATAAGAAATTTAATAAAACAAAGCAAAATAAGGAAAAAAAAAATATTTCATTACTAGATGTTTACATATCTCCCCTGTGATCGGAATCACATTTTTTTTTTATTGTTGTTTTTAATATAAATGGCCGAAAGATTATTTAAAAAAACCTATGTTCTACCTACAAATATTAATGTGAAAATGTTGCTGTTGAGTCAAATTGCAAAACTCTTCCTCAAAAATTTATGTCCATGCTGAGGCACACCAGAGAACGGTTCTTGCCTCCATTTTCCAATATTATTAAGTGAAGACATCCACCAAAATTTTAGAAAATTTCCAAAATTTGCTAGACTAAATGAATTTGCAAAAATTCCGGTTGACGTGAAATATATTTGTTTCTTTTATTTTAATTTTTAATTAGTTAAATTGTCGCAAATTTTAAAAAATTCCAAAAACCAAAAACCAAAGGATATTGGATTAAATTTTTAATTTAGATTTGTTAATTTTTTTGAATTTTTGTTTTGATAATTTCAATTACAATGATCTGGCATTGCTAACAGCTAATTTGGTTATAGTTTCAGTTTTAGCACGTTCTTCTACCAGTTACTACGAATCCCTCAATGCCGTTCAATTCACCACGAATATAAACTTTTTTCAATCTGCCAACAGCATTGCCATTTTTCAAGTATTTCTTTGCTTGCAGGTTTCTTGAGACGGTAGAAGTTTTTACTTTATTCTCAAAAAAATGTTTTGTTTTCTTAAATATGTAGATATAATTATCTTTTCATAAAAAATCGATTGATCCATTGCTCAAGAGATGCCCCCTACGTTAAGGGATGCCGTGATCTGCTAATGGAAAATCGGTAAAAGCTCAAGAGTTGCCGAATTCTACGTATATCATACCGCGGCCACAGAGCCCTTGCTATGGCGTAGCCGGAGATAGAACCCCACCTCTCCTGAGCCTTCCCTTGAAAAAATCCGCAATCCGTCCCTTTTGCAACAGAAAAGGGGACCCCTAAGTCAGAAATAATAGCAGAAGATTGCGAACCGGCCGTACCCAGTTCCTCTAGCTCATCAGCCATCTCATTATCCCTAATGTTACTATGCCCAAGAACCCACACAAGGGAACGGCACAAAAATCCCGAAGGACAGCCAGTTCCCCCCATACATTCACCAAAGATACGAGAGCAGACGCCCAGTCCCACCAACACCCTCAACGCCACCTGTCTATCGGCAAGAATAGCAACAGTACCATCCAGGCGCCGCCTTCTCAGCATCAGGGAAGCTCTCCAGATAGAGAAAACCTCCGCCAGGAGGTATCGGGAAGGCTGTAAGAAACAGAAACTCTCAGATCATCGGAAAAAACACCCACCACCCCTCCTGATTCCGTCTTAGAACTATCGGTGAAGACCGCCCCGGCGTCACCCGCAAGGACACTCCCCCTCCCCCAGTCATTCCTACTAGGAAAGGTGGCGACCGGCACTCTCCACCCCACTGACCTGGATGATAGTCTCTATAGGCTAGCACACCCTGATTTTTAGTTCTCGTTCTTACCTTTTTGTCCGTAAAAGTGGCCACGAGTATGCTCGGAAGGGGTTGGTCAGCTCGCGGCAGAGCCGGCATACCGGGAGAAGACACTTATATAACCGGGCTTACCCGGACACAGGAGGGGACTGTTTGCGATTGACAAATTTTACTACCGACCAATCATTCAGCCTTCAGCACGTGTACTTCAACAACTTTGCTTAGGGTAGGTTGGTAAGGTAAGCTTCACATTGGAGCCAGACACCCTGATGCGACGCACCCCCAGGCACCATCCTCAGAGCATCTGGATCCAATGCGAAGCTTCCCTCTTTGTTCAGGGTAATATAGAGCCCCGCTACCGAAGCCCTATATCCCCATTTAACCCCTCCCGCCAACGTCAAATCGACCAACATGGGAGAGTTACATATACATATATGTATGTCTTTTTAAGATCCAAAAATTTTATTTTTGGAGAAAAACGCCTGCTTACTTAAGGTTAGTAAAATTTGAACTCTAATTAAATTAATTTTTTTTTTTTATCTGGGACCAGCACTCAGGAGATTACTCCTACACATGCGAAACATTGTGCTGGAACTATAGGAAAGGGATAGTAGGAGAAACGACAGGAGGTGAAGCTTAATTAATTATTTAGCAGCTCTGCTTTCGCACGTTCTTTGTTTTGTTTATACTCGTAGTAGTGCTGAAGCTTCGGTTTAGTAGCCATTTTTTAATAAATTTTTTATTAATTCTTCTCTACATATCGGCTGTAAAAGAAAACATTTTCTATGTTTAATGTTATAAAAAATAAAATACAAAACAAAATGAATATTTCAACCTTTCAAAGTGTTTTAATGATCAAGTATTAACAATTGCAGGGGTTTTTATACAGATTTTAGATGCCTAAAAAGAATAATATTTTAAAAGCAAGACATTTGCATCATTGGCAAAAACTGTAAAAAGTGAATGAAAATAAACTGAAAAAAATAAAAGCCATTTTTTCTTAAATAAAGTGATAAATATGCACAAATATATGTACTTACAACTTCAAGTTTATTTGAAAAATCTTCCATTTTGCTTTTTTATAAATTTTTAACTAAAACTTTTTGCCGTTTCGTTGCAAATTTTGCGATTAATTTCTTAGTTTCATTTCAAATAAAAAACAGCTGCTAATTTAATTCTAGCCCGTACTTTCCCAAAGAAAAAATTCTTGCAACTTTGTACAGGAAATAAAAAATGTTATTCTCTCATTTTCTCATAAAATTGCACAAAAATTGGTATCTGGAACTCTTTTTGGTAAATTTGTACGAGTTCGGGAACTTTTGTTATGCACCTGGAACAGACCTAATGTATATGACCATTTACGTATAATACAAATCTACACGCATGCATATACAAAAACAAATCTACACACATGCATACATATATAAAAACATAATAATTTGGCTTATACATGTCAACTAAACCAAATAAACTAAACCCCAAATAATTTTTAACTAAATCATGAAATATTATAAACTACTAGATGACCGTCCCGGCTTCGCACGGAATCTGTTTCCTAATGTGAAAAAAAATAAGTTTTGTTGTTTTTAGCTGACCCGGCAAACGTTGTTTTGCCATGTACATATATTATTTCTAGGAAACATTTTTTTAGTTCAATAAAAAAAAATTATCTAATATATGTAAGTATTCGGGGATTTACTTATAATTGAAAGCGTTGTAGACAATGAAAGTATGCTTTATTTAGCTTAATAAATTAATCTTTATCAAAGTAATATCGAATCAAAGTGATATCGAATAGTCATTGCGAACGGTCGTGTTTAATAAAAGCGCTATAACAAACCCCCATCTAATTAAAGCAAAAACAATTATATTTTAATCTTATTAAACTAGTGAAGTTATAATAATTTAAGTGCACTAAATATCTAATTAATTCATATCTTCTGAAATATTAAATGACTTAACTTTTCTTTAGTGAAGAACCAAATAAATAAAAATTAAATAAAAACAAAAAATCCTTAAGGTCAATAACCTACAATTTATTTCTCTTACGATGAGCAACAATAATTATCTCACTGCCAAAAATTCAACTTGCAGTACTTGCGGTAAATCTCTCCCTATAACAGGTGAATATGTGAAATGTTTGCATTGCGGTGGTAAATACCACTTCAAAACGTGCTGTAAAATCGCTGAGTCGACATACTCAGTTATGAACATTGAAAAGAAAGCTGCATGGAAATGTCGTACATGTCGAGAAGAAAAAGCTAGATCTCCGAAAATCTCTGTAAGTGAAGATGATCAATTGCAAACGCAACAATCTCAACAGAAATGAACATCTAAACATAGGCAAGATGAGGATGGTGAAAATAGGGACCAAAATTCTGCTGATACATTGTCGTTAACATTAATCAATTAATTAGCGTAGCTAATACTATTCAACAGCTCAGAGAGGAGATGTCTACTGCCTACGCAAATACAGCAAAAATAATGACTGACTTAACTTCTCAGATCAATGATTTAGTAAATGAAAATAAAGAGAAAGAAATTCGCTTGGAAAAAATGAAAAATAAAGTCAACCACCTTGAACAACAGCTAATAAGCAAGAATATTGAAATAAAAAACGCTAATTGTAATATGACATTGATGGAAACTATAAAGAAAATAGCAAACTCTGTAGAAGTAGATCTACAAGAGTGTGACATATCAAATGCTTATAGAACAAAAAAACAGGATAAGATTATTGTAGAATTTTGTACCTTGAATAAGAAAAAAGAGCTGATGGCGAAGATTCCTGGGAAAAAAATTAACGGTGATATGTTAAAAAATTCTCTTAATGAAAATGAAGCGAGTATTAATAAGGAATTAACAGTCACTAATACGGAGAGCAATAAAATTTTCATAAATGATCAACTAACAGCTGAGAACCGCCGTCTTTTGTGGCTAGCTAAAACTAAAGCTAAAGACAAAGGATGGAAATATGTATGGGTCAGAGATGGGCAAATATATGCAAAAAAGAATGAAACCGCAACTGTATTAAAACTGTTCAATATTTGTCACGTAGAAAGCATTAATAATTTAAATATTAAATATCTTCCAATTTCTCTCTATTAAAAATTTAAAAATAATAAAAACTCTTAAACAAAGAACAATAAACATGAATAACATAACATTTGAAACGACTGCAAATTACAGCCAAATTAAATCACAATATTTAAGTTATCCCTTATCCATAATATTTTTAAACATTCGCTCCATGCGAACTAATTTCAGGTCATTTATGGCAACAATTAGCAAAACAATAGAATATATAAAAATTATTGTATTAGTGGAAACCAATATAACAGATGAAGAATGCACTTTTTATGGTATAGATGTTTTGATGATATTTTCATAAATTAACCAGATAGATGCGGAGGTGGAATAGCTATATATGTTAAGAGATTACTCTTAATATAACTTTTACTAATTTAAGTGTGAACACAGTCTCCTTTGAATCGATGAGTATAAATATAGATATGTCTGAGAATATTACAATTATCGCAATATATAGACCCCCATCTTTGAATACAAATAATTTTTTAAAAAGAGTTGAATGACATGTTACAAGCAATCATGATCTAAATATATAAGGTCTGCTTGATATTGAATGACAGCTGCCATTTTTTTTTAATTTGACGTCATCGTCGGGAAATGTTTTGTTGTGGTTTAATGGAAATTTAAAAGCTAGTGATTAAAATTATTATTATTACATATTTATTAAGAAAATTAAAGGATTATTTTATTGACAATTAATTAAAAATAAATGTGAACTGAGTTAGAGCAAAAAAAAAAGAGTTTTTAATAAACAATTTGTGTAGAAAGTGATAAAATTTATTTGGACAATGAAATACTGTGTGGTAAAAGATTGTAAAAGCTCGAAGCAGGATGATAAAAATCTAAAATATTTTACGTTTCCAAAAGATCCAGAAATAAAGAAAGTGTGGATCAATGCATGCGGTAAAAAAAATGTTAACTGGAAATCTGGAACAATTTGTTCTAGACATTTTACGAATAATGATTGGCGTTTAAAGGATATATTATTGAACACGCCAATAAGAAAAAGATTGTTAGATGCGAAGGCTGTCCCATCTTTAAATATCCATGTAAACAGCATTTTACCAGTCGAAAGATGTAAACGATACGTAAAAAGAGCAAACAAACAAATTGTAAAGGAAGGAAGGTGAATTTGATTTAAAATAAATACAATTTTTTTAAAATCCACTTTTTTTAATGAAATAATATTTACAATTATTTATAGTCTGCAGAAATTACAAGAAGAAAGTATTGAAAATATTGAAAATGAAAATCCAAATAAGTCAGTTGCAGTTCAAACAGAGGGCTCTATAAACCCTGCCAAAAATTTATGGGAAACATATTAAAATTAGAAAATATATTTAAGGAAATTAATAATAATACTTTAAGTCTTCGAAATAATTATTTAAAATACCATAACATTAAATGTGATAACATATGTAGATGTGCCTGAAAATGTAAAATCGTTATTTTTTAAAAGTCGTTTATATTTTAGAATAAGAAATTTAAACAAAATATTAAGAAAAAAATTAAAAAGAAAATTAAAAAAGACTATAACATAACAATTTAATTTGTTTTATTTATTTTACCTTTAAAATTGCAAAATATTTCAAAAAAAAAACAAACCCCATACATATTAAAAACAAATCTCGACGGTGACGTCACAGTAAAAATAATTTGAACTGTCAAGCAGACCTTATATATTTAGATCATGACAAGCAATGAATAAACAAAAAACGCTTATTGTAGTTGGAGATATTAACATAGATCTATTGAAAAATACATCATTATCAAACTCTTATCTCGATGTACTAGCAAGCAATGGAATAAAATGTATGATTAAAGAGTGTACGAGAGAAGATGTTAATACTGGCTCACGAAGTTGTATACTATACAATGTATAGATCATCTCTTCGCTAGATCCAAACACTTAAACTCACATACGTACGCTGCAATTGTCAATACTCAAATATCTGATCATTTCTCTTTAATATTCTCCATCTCAGAAAATAGCAAAATGAACAAATCTGAAACTAATAATACCCAACAAACAATAATCTGTAATAATAAAGTAAACCGCCAACTTTGTGCAACAAACTGGCATGATATAATGCATATCTCAAACCCTACTGACCTTTTAAAATCGATAATTGATAAATTTGCAATTATATATGATAATTAAATTACAACTATGCCAATAAGAAAAAATTGAATAACAAAGCCGTGGTTAACTGAATCATTAATAAAAAATTGTGAAATTAGGGATAAACTTTATAATAAATGGCGAAATAATCGAAATAATGAATTTTATGAAAGTGCATATAAAAAATACAGAAACGCATTAAATAAAAAAATTAACTACACTAAAAATCAGTACTATAAAAATAAGTTTTTTGAAAATAGGTACAATATGCGTATAACCTGGCAAATTATAAATGAAATAATCGGAATAAAATCAAAAAATTTAGATGAAACAATATTGAAAAATTTTAAAAACGTGAATTTAAATGAATTATGTGACAAATTTGCGCAAAACTTTAAACAGAATGTGGAATAAAATTTACATATTTGTAACATAAAAACTATGAGTGAATATTCAATCGTGACGTTAAATTCTTTTCACTTGCGAAGCACATATAACGAGGAAGTTTTTAATATACTGAACACGTTAAACATCAAAAAAGCTCAAGGTTTTTATGGAATCAGGCCCATAGACTTGAAAAATAACTGCCAGATAATGACTCCAATTATTACAAAATTAATTAATCTTATCTTGGAAACATCAATAATACCAGATGTTTTAAAAATTTCCTATGTTAGGCCAATATTCAAAAGTGGTAGAAAATCAGACTTCAACAACTATCGCCCAATTGCGATACTATCGGTTATAGAGAAAGTAATGGAAGAAATAATTTGTAAGCGACTGACGAATTTCACAAAACAATTCGAAATCATTAACAGCAACCAATTTGGATTCCCAAAAGGGAAGAGTATCAATAAGCTTCTTGGTAACTTTGCCAATTACGTCAACTCTCAACTTAGTAAAAAACATCATTGTCTGACCCTGTTCATAGATTTTACGAAAGCATTTGACACATTATCACATAAAAATCTGTTGAATTTATTAGACAGGATTGGGATAAGAGGTCACTGTAATAAACTATTTGAGCGTTACTTGAACTATAGGAAATATTATGTCAACATATGTAAAAACCTCAGTGAGGAATCAAGCGTAGACTATGGTGTACCGCAGGGATCAAAGCTGGGCCCAATATTATATATAATATATACGAATGAACTATTAAGGATATTAACGTCATGCGTAACGTTTGCATACGCAGACGACACAGCAATTGTGGTAGCTCATAAAAATCTCCCGGATGCTGCTAGAATAATGCAAAATCAGCTCGATACTGCTGCGAGATGGTGCCACGACAATGGATTAGTCATAAATGCGACGACAACAAAGCTGATGCACATTAAACCACCTCATATTACATACGAAGACATAAAAATAAAATTTCACCACATTAATTGCCTTCATAACATGGACTTTGATTACGATACCGATTCATGTACAACTATAATCGAACTGGTATCCACATACAAGTATTTAGGTGTACATATTGACCATAACTTCAAATGGAATATACTTATTGGAGAAGTACGTAAAAAACTAAGAAAAGCATCATATATGTTACACCAATTGAGTTACTGCTCAAGTAATAAGATAATGCGACAAGCTTCTTTTTCTTTCGTGGAACCGCATCTTCGACATGGCATAACTGCGTGGGGAAAGTCGTCACACTGTGGCAAACTTCAACAAATTCAAAATAAAATTCTTAAACTAATAAGACCATTTTCGCACCAAAACCAAAGTCTACCAAATCCTATTCGACAACAGAGCACAATTGCAAACAGAACAACACGCGATGGAACTAATTATGCAAAAGATAGGCATGTCTTAAATGTGCTAAACATATACCGAACGACACTTGCCATAGAATTTTACAAGGACAGCAGGTATTTGCAAAAAATAGATCATACCCATCAAACTAGAAGAAATGTTGAGGGGAAATACCGTGTTCAAAAATTTCGGAACGAATACGGTAGATGCACCCTACCCGTCATGCTACCTACAATTTTTAATACGATACCCAATGACGTTCTCGAAAGAAGTACCAATGTGAGAGCCAGGAAAAAAATTTTGAAATTACATTTTATAGACACGCAATATATATTTATTGTTTTTGTATTGCATTTTATGTTAAGTATACCTGCAGACAAGCCATAGAGGCTTCGCAAGGTTATCATAATATTAATTTGTACACGACAGAATTGATAAATAAAATTAATGAATTGAAAAAAAAAAAAAAAAAAAAAACAAATATATCTTAAATTACAATTCTTGATAGCTATTTAAACATTAAAAATAATTATTAATATTTTTACTATCAACTGTATAGTGAGCAAAACAGGAGACCGGCTTCGTTCTCATCCTTTTAGGGTCCGTCGCCATATTGGACTTAGGTTGATGATCAACTTTTTAAAATCTCCTCATCATACCCTTTCATTTGATACCCATATTGCAAAAAAGGAAAAAGTTGGTAAAAAATAGTGGGAGTAAAGTGGGCGTGGTTAATTTTAGGGGGATGAAAAATAGATGTTGTCCGATTCTCAGATATACCTAATATGCACACAAAATTTTATGAGAAGCGGTCGAACCGTTTCGGAGGAGTTTAACTACAAACACCACGAGACGAGAATTTTATATATTAGATTATTTGTTCATTGCAAGTTTTTTTATCTTGTTTAAATTTCCATCATTTTTCACTAGCTAATTGCTTGTTTTTCTTGCCCAAACTAGCCTGCAGAAAAAGTAGGGGCTGTTTCGTGCAAGAAAAACAAGAACATTACTCTCTTAAAATTGTTCTCATTTACTCAATTCTTATGTAAGAAAACGCTTTCTGGTAAAATTGAGATTCCATGGGTGCCCAATTTAGAGTAAAAACACAGACCTAATATAATAAGTGCTACATTTTCCTGTGGTGCCGGGATCTGGAGAAAAAAAAGTAATTCGGATTTTTGACACGGCCACGAAAAGCTAAATTGCCCCAAAAGAGCTTAAAGTATTTTATTCATAATTTAACGTTTTATTTACTATTAATAAAAAATGAACGAAACATATTAAAAGGTATTATACAAAAAGAACAAAAGAAAGAAAAATAATAAAGCTACATATTACACCACTTTTGAATTTAAAAAACATAACACAAAATTAAAACAAATAATTTAATCACAGTTGTCTTGAAGAGTAAAGACAAGAGTAAAATAAATTTAATTGCCATATACTAGATTAAGTAGTTGTAATATGCAATTTATGTGGCACGGCTTCTCGTATGTCAAACAATATAATACCTAGCATGATGCAATTACTAAGATGGCAGCAATAAAACTTTTACAGTAGTTCGTGTATTTGTGCTTTGCGACATAAAATGTCAGAAAAAAGTGTCACTCGCAATATTTAAGCACAAATAATAGATATTATTTAAACAACCGATTGCAATAAAATTACGCAAATTAAATTGCTTATCCCTTTTTGTTAATAATAAAAACTGTTAACATTTTATGTCGCAAACTTAAGCAGAGAATAAAATAATCTCCTGACGTTGCTTTGCCACCTATTTTAGTTACAATATCAACAATGAAATAAAACATTCATCGATCAACTACCTTTTTTTTGGCGTGTGAGGTAGGGTTGAAAATGCCTTCGGACTTACAGAGGACGTCGTCTTCTGCGTCGAGTGGTGTTGCCACTAAAAAATTCCCTCCTCCTCCTCTGGGTAGATTCCTCCCCGGGACCGCTTTCCGCATTACTTCGGGAAGGCCCAGAGCCACATCCCAATCAGGACCACTGTCATTCACCCACGACAGAGCCCTTGCTATGGCGTAGCCGGAGATAGAACCCCACCTCTCCTGAGCCTTCCCTTGAAAAAATCCGCAATCCGTCCCTTTTGCAACAGAAAAGGAGACCCCTAAGTCAGAAATAATAGCAGAAGATTGCGAACCGGCCATACCCAGTTCCTCTAGCTCATCACCCATCTCATTATCCCTAATGTTACTATGCCCAAGAACCCACACAAGGGAACGGCACAAAAATCCCGAAGGACAGCCAGTTCCCCCCATACATTCACCAAAGATACGAGAGCAGACGCCCAGTCCCACCAACACCCTCAACGCCACCTGTCTATCGGCAAGAATAGCAACAGTACCATCCAGGCGCCGCCTTCTCAGCATCAGGGAAGCTCTCCAGATAGAGAAAACCTCCGCCAGGAGGTATCGGGAAGGCTGTAAGAAACAGAAACTCTCAGATCATCGGAAAAAACACCCACCACCCCTCCTGATTCCGTCTTAGAACTATCGGTGAAGACCGCCCCGGCGTCACCCGCAAGGACACTCCCCCTCCCCCAGTCATTCCTACTAGGAAAGGTGGCGACCGGCACTCTCCACCCCACTGACCTGGATGATAGTATCTATAGGCTAGCACACCCTGAGTTTTAGTTCTCGTTCTTACCTTTTTGTCCGTAAAAGTGGCCACGAGTATGCTCGGAAGGGGTTGGTCAGCTCGCGGCAGAGCCGGCATACCGGGAGAAGACACTTATATAACCGGGCTTACCCGGACACAGGAGGGGACTGTTTCTTTTTTTTCTTCTCTTTTATATACATATAAAATTATATTTATTTGACAATGAATTTATATGATTAAAATGGTTAGATCAAATTTGATTTTGAATTTGTGATGAGTGGACTCACCCGGTTCTGGCGCCTTAGGTTACGAGATACCCAACAGCCACAATTTTTGGAAACCTTCCACTTCACTTAAGGCCTCAATGAAACCGTCCACAAAGAATAGGAAAGGATTCCTCGGCGCTGAAATTTAATGAATTTGATTTATCTATATTTGTTTTACCGTCTATCTTCTTCAAAATCTTTTTTCCTTGTAGATATAATTTATTCGTCCATAGAAGAGGGTATACCGAAAAATTTATTAGATGCCCTAATTATAAACGGATGTTTGCAGATGTTCGATCTGAGTCTGACTGTCGGTTATATCCCTTGAATTCGGATGAAAGACGACAGCTTTATACTATTATTGCACTTTTTACCAATTATGAAAAGCATGCATTAGGCCGTACGTGTTTGATTCAACATACCATCGATGTTAGTAACGCTAAGCCATTGAAACAACGATTCTATCCCGTTTCGCTAGCGTTGAAAAGGTAATGTTTAAGGAGGTTGATCGTATGTTAGAGTTAGGAGTTATAGAACAATCTTCATCTGCTTGGAGTTCCCCTATGCGCCTAGTGATTAAACCTAACAAAGTGAGGCTCTGCCTATATGCAAGAAAATTTAATCAAGTTACTCAGAAAGATGCATATCCTTTACCTAATATTGAGTGCATATTCTCGAGATTGCCGAAGGCGAACATAATATCAAAATTGCAGGATGCATATTGGAGAATGAATCAAGAGAACGTACTGCCTTTACTATTCCTGGAAGGCATCTATATCAATTTGTGGTAATTCCTTTTGGATTATGCAATGCGCCGTCTACAATGTATCGCTTAATGGATAGTATAATTTCTCCTGATCTTCGACATTCAGTATTCGGATATTTGGATAATCTGATTATTGTTTCAGAGGAATTCAGTTTTCAATTGTCAGTGCTGCTATGAATAGCCGAACAGTTTAAGAAAGCGAATCTTACTCTGAATATTTCTAAATCGAAATTTTGTGTGTGGAGAAAGTAGACTCGATAAGAAATTGGCCTATCCGCAGGAACATAAAACAGGTAGCAGGGTTTCTTGGTTTAGCAGGTTAGTACCGTAAATTTGTACCAAACTTTTCCTCCATTGTTTTTTTTTTATCTTGGACCAGCACTCAGGAGATGACTCCTATATATGCAATTCATTATGCTGGAACTAGAGGAAAGGCATAGTAGAAGAAATAATAGGAGATAAAGCTTCACTATCTTACAACTCTGCTTTTGCACGTTCTTTGTTTTTATAGCAGTATTGCAACGCCTCTGCTGTTACGGAGACTTTTTATATTTTGGAGCTTCGCTTTTAAGAAATTATTTTACTTCGCCGGTGCTACACAATACCCACGAAGAAGGGCGTTCTGATGTGCTGTCGATTGGATACAGTTGAAGACGTTACTGATCAGTGACCAGAGACTATGCCTTCGCCACTGAAAACTTCCGACAACAACTGACACAAAGACACACAAATGCACAACAGAAAAATGCGAGATATTTTTATGAGTCTGAAACGGGGGTTGAACCCAGGAAAAACTGTTCGTTTTGTAGTCAACGTGCAGACTACTTCGACCATCGCCACCCTCTTTGTCCTATTAGTGACTTATTATCGTGTAAGCGGAAATTTTTCTGGACGCCAGAAGCTCAGACATCTTTTAAATTTATTAAAGAGTTATTAACAGCTGTTCCTGTTCTATTAAATCCCGATTTTTTGAGATAATTTTACCTACAATGCGATGCCAGCGATTTTGACATCGGTGCTGTACTTGTGCAGTTGAATGATAATGGTGATGAACAGCTTATAGCATTTATGTCGAGCGAACTTAATTCTATTCAGCACATTTATAGTGTCACCGAACGGGAATGTTTGCCAGCGCTAGAAGTCATAATAAAGTTTATATGCTACCTTTAACTTCAAGAATTTGAAGTCATAGGCTAGGTTAGGTCGGCAAGTTGCTAGATGTAAAGGTAAAGAAAGGTTCCATCCCACTTGGGTCGAATTTATTATGGTGACATTGTGATACCTGTTGTGAATAAACTTTCACGTGCTGTAGTGATACAGATCAGAGTATCTGCTAGGAATCTAACCTAGAACCTCCAACTGATAAACTAGCACACTACTCACTAGACTACCGGGCCATCCATTTGAAGCAATAACCGACCACTCTTCTTTAGTATGGCCCATTGAGCAACAGGATGTGATTGGCAGGTTAGCAAGATGGATTTGGAAGCTTCAAGGTTACAAATTTTCTATCAGTCACCGAAAGGGAAAAATAACGTGGTGCCAGATGATTTATAAAGAATATCTTATGTGGAGATTGCAGCCTTTGATATGGTGGAGCCGAAAATCGATTTGGAAAGTACCCTGATATTCAGATGGTGGATAACTATGTCTATATAAGAACTATTCCGGGGAAAGCAAACAGGAAAGTGAATGCTGGAAGTTATGGATACCGCAAGGGTTAAGAGAACAGGTAATGTCGCGATTTCATGATTCTCCAATCGCGGCACAGGTAGGTGATGTGAAGTCTTATATCGGTTTGTGTGGTAAATGTAAAGAATGTAAGGCATTTAACAGCACTTTGACACCAAATATGATTGCACGGATGATGACTGATAGACCGTTTCAATACCCCCTTAAAAGGTTCTCATCTGCTATCATTCAAAAATATCCTTTAGCACACATTTTTCACATTTTCGCGTTACCCGAATTTTTAGTTAGTGATAATTGATCCCAATTTAAGGCAAGGAAATTTAATACATTTTTAACGGAACTGGGTATTAAACCATCTATTCGCCTCAGTCATATGCATCGGAAAGGGTTAACAGGTCAATTATAGCATACTTAAAAGAGGACCAAACGCCTTGGGATGAGAAGTTAAGTTTTATTAGTTGTGTTCTACGCAATTCCATCCACCACTGTTTACAAAAATCTCCTTATTACACTACTTTTGGCCAGCTTAGGGTGACACATGAAAGTTCTTATGATCTGCTTAGGAGACTTAACGCGTTAAATAAACCTGTTATCAAATTGGATAACGATAATCAACTGCAGCTAGTACGACGGAACCTTCAGAAACACATTCACAGAGCGCTTGAGAGAAATCAATAATAAATAAAAAAATTCAAAAAATTCAAAAAAAAAACAATTCCTCCCTAACTATCTCAAAGGCATATTCCACTTTGCAGTTTTGTGTAACATTTATTATGGCTGAATGTAACCAGCGTAGAACACCAATACGCGTAAAACTGGGCTAATATGCGAAGGTGTATGCAAAAAGGTATATCATTGTACGAAAAAGTGTTCAGGCATAGACCAATACTCTCGAGGTGCACTGGAATCATGTGGATTTTTGCGTTTAATATGCTATGATTGTCTACAATATATACATAATATTGATATTGCGCTTGTTGATGTACAGGATAATGTTAAAAAAAATAAAGAAAATTTAGCGTTGTATAAAGGTGAATTCAAAGCAACACTTAAACAGAATGAAACTGAAAATAAGACACTTTTGGAAGCAATTGAAAAGAGATATAATGAGAGATTGAAAAAATTGGTCGAAGCACAAAAATCGTGCGAGTTTAATGTAAAAGAAATAAAGGAACTTTACGTAAATGTAAATGAGCAACACAATAAACAAAACGAAATATGTCACACAATTGAAAAAATAACCAGAAAATGAGCAAAGAAATTAAAAAAACAATTAAAGAAAAAAACACAAAACTGTAAAGCTAACGTTTTTTGATGCTTTAAAAATTAATATGGTGATGCCAGACAAAAATAAACAAAATCCGATAATTGTAAAACCAAAAGAAAAACAGGATTCTATTAAAACTAAAACGCACTTGAATCAAAAAGTAAACCCTACTGATTTTAAAATAATAGATGTTGAGCAAAGAAAAAACGGTTCAATTGTTATTCAAAGCGAAAATAACGAAGAAAGGGAAAAAATTAAAGGAGCACTACAAGAAAAAATTAGTGACTTATATGAAATAAAAGTACCAAATCAAGCAGAAATGAAAATTAAATTAACAGACATGACATTTCGATTAACAGAAAATGAAATTATTGATAAAATAAAAAAACAGAATCATCACCTTATCAATGATAAAATTACAGTAGTTAAATTATATGAATATAAAAGAAAAGGTCGTACAATTTACAATTCTATACTTAAAATACGTATACAAAAATTATAAATGCACAAAGAGTCAATATATGATGGGAGAAATGTAGAGTATTTGATGGCACTGATGTTATTCAATGTTTTAAATGCAGGGGTTACAACCACAAATCTAATGAATGTAAAATGGAAGAAATATGCTACAAATGTCATGTTAAACACAAATCTAAAGAATGCACAAAAGAAGTTATCAATAAGTGTATTAACTGTGTGAGAATCAAAAATCGGCTGAAGCTTGAATTGGATGAAAATCATGCAACCACGAGTAAAGAATGCCCTGTGTTTCAAAATAAATTAAACGCTAAAAAAAGAAGAATTGGTTTGTCAGCTTAACAACCACAGCAAATTGTTGGTATTTATACGAATGTACAAGGATTAGTAAATAACTTTAGTCAATTGGAAGTGATTATCGACACAAAAAAGCCAGAATTCGTTATCTTATCCGAAACTCATGTAACTAATGGCATAAATGAAAAAAAAAATAGAACTAAAAGGATATAATCAATTTACAAATCTATCTAACTCAAGAAGAACAGGCGGGGTAATTATTTATTTCAAGAAGATATGGACAGTTAGAAAAGTTGCTGAAAAAATTACTGAATCAAAAATATGGATATCTGTATATATTGTTACACATAACAACATCTAATTTGTAATAGCTGCATTATACAGATCACCAAGTAGTCTTGAAACAGAGTTTATAGAACCTTTGATAAAATAATTGAAGAAATACACGAGTTAAACTGCGATATCATTATAGCAGGCGACTTTAACATAGATTGGTATAGAGATGGATTTTATAAAAATAAAATTAATAGTTTACTAAACGACAATGGCCTAAAGCAAATAATAAATGACTTTACAAGAGTAACGAATAATTCAAAAACAATAATAGACTATATAATAACAAATAATCGGGATATAACATCAGGCATAAATACATCTAACAAAATATCTGAACACGAAGCAATAGATATAATAATAGATAATGTCAGGTATAATTCTAATCAAAAAACTTATAAAGAAATTGAATATTTTCAATATAATATACAAAAATATAATAGCAGAATATCGAACATTCAACATATAAATATAAATAATGATCTAAATAATAAAGTAGATAATTTTGATGGAATCCTTGAATGTGCAGTACAACAACTAAGAACGAAAAAAACAATTATTGAAGAATATAAATGTAACTGGTTCAATACTGATATTATGCAACTAAAAAGAGAAAAAAGCAATAAATACCAAATAGCAAGAATAGAAAACACAAATGAAGTATGGGCAATTTACAAATCATTTACAAATTTTTATAAAGTACGAATTGAAAATGAAAAACAAAAATATATATAGACAATAAAATAAATAACGCAAAAGACCAAAAAGAAATGTGGCGCGAAATCAAAGACCGGATATTAAGAAAAAATCACATTTCAATTGAAAATGTGATAATTGATCAGATTGAATATAGAGATAATTTAAAAATCGTAAATATGTTTAATAGTTATTTTATAAATAGTATTAAAGCTACCACGGAACAGATAAAGGATATACGATATGAAAATGAAATACCTGTAGAAAGATCAGAGTTTGGATTTCATGCAATAACTTTAGAAGAACTAAGAAATATATGTAAAAATGTAAAAAATAAGCCAGACTTTAATAAAATATCGAGTAAAATGATTAGCAACAGCTGGAATATAGTTGGTAAAATAATGCTCGATATAATAAATACATCACTGGAGACAGCTGTATTTCCTGAAAATTGGAAAACTTCAATGATAATACCAATCGAAAAAATAGAAAAAACAAATAAATGTGAAGAATTTAGACCAATTAACACGTTAAAGACATGTGAAAAAATACTGGAAAAAGTAGTAAAGGAGCAACTAGAAGAATATATAGAATCTAACAATTTATTAACAATATATCAATCCGGATTTAGAAAAAAATATTCATGTGGAACTGCAGTTAATTACGTAGTAAGCCGATGGAAAAAAATTGAAAGAAGCAAAAAAATCATTAGTATCTTCCTAGATTTAAAAGAGCATTTGAAACCATTGATAGGAATACTCTAATACAAAAACTTAATAAATACGGCGTTAGAAATACGGAACTAAGATGGTTTAATTCATATTTAGCAAACAGGAAGAAAATAACAAAAGTAAATAATGTAAAATCAAATACAATTCTGAATACAATATGAATGATATGCCTAATGTATTAAATCACTGTGAAATAATATTGTACGCAGATGACGCGCTTATTTTTACGGAAGCAGAAACAAATCAAGAATGTTATCAAAAAAATATTACTGATGATATGGAAAATATTAACAAATGGCTAAATATGAATAAACTTAAATTAAATGAAGCAAAAACGAAAATAATGGAAATAAATACCGATAGTAATGAAGTTTTTAAAATAAATAATATAATTATAGAGAAAGTTGATCAAATAAAATACCTCGGTTTTATAATTGATAAAAACTTAAAATTTAAAATCGGTAAAAAAATAGGTAAAAAAATAAACTTTTTTCGACGCATAAGAAAACAAACAATTAACATATACAATACTATAATAAAACCACACTTCGAATTCGGTTCAACAATAATATATACATGTTGTACAACACAACAGATTCAACGACTACAGAAACTACAAAACCGGGCAATGAGAATCATTTTAAAATGCAACAGATATACCTTAAATAACTTTATGCAAGAATCTTTAAAATGGTTAAACGTAGAGCAGAGACTTAAGCTGAACACCATCAACTTTATTAAAAAAATTAAACGAGGAGAAGCACCAGATTACCCAGCGAAATTTTTGCTACATACATCTTCGATTTGAGACCAATGACAATGTAAGCCAGACCCATCCAATGTCTGTATACAATTTCTATTTACATTTACACAGCGATGGCCTAGTCTGTAAGATTTATCCAACACAATATACATTGTAAGCGAAGGTTGGATGGGTCCAACACAATATACATTGTAAGCGAATGTTGGATGGGTCCAACTATTATGGTGAATTCGGAGTGCAATAAGATGTATCTGAATGCCATTGATCTTGGAATGAATTTTAACTATTGCATAATTAAATTAGGCTTCATTTTTTTCAATATTTTGTAATTTCGGAATTTTGTTTCAAACGTACACTTTCTATTTTCTTTAGTCTTCTTAAATTTCTTTTACTAAATCCAATCATTTTATTCTTTACAACAAATAAAAATACAAAACATACATACATATGTATATAAATTAACACATAAATAAAAATAAAACAGTCACTTACCTTTTTTAATTATTTTTATTTAATAATTTATAACAATATTACCACAAAATATGCCGCTAACACTTCACTTTTAAAAACACTTATGAACTTGATACAAATTTTACTTTGGAATAATAATAAAAATTAAAAAGAAAGAATAACGGAAAAATTACTTCAGAAAAAAGAACAAAATTCATAATTAAAACGAAATGACAATATGATACATTACAAAGCCATCCAAATCAGATGGTAATGCGATGCAAAATTTTTATTTGTATTTGTTTTGATCTTCATTTCTAATAAACATTTAACTTTACAATTGGATGGGAAAAAGACAAATCCGAATCAGATGCGAGTTGTAAGGGCTTAACTATTTTCGTTTTATTTTCCCTATTGACATAATATTATACAATCGGATGGCTTTCAGTTTGTAATGAGTAACCGGACTGCTGGGTACTTAACAGAGCAAATTCTATACGTAAGAGAGGTTCAACCATACCAGCTGAGAAAAATAGAGAATTTTAGAATTGAGAGAGTATCAACAACTGCAATGCAAAGATCACTATTTTGCAAAGGCCCTCAACTTTACAACGCACTTCCAGATAATGTTAAAACGGAAAATAATCAAAACATATTTAGAAAACAAATTGTTAATTTTGTAAAAAATAATCATTGTTAGAGCTTAAAGAGAACTTTTATTGTAATACATTTTATAATTTAATAAGATTTACGGCCATTTTCACAATGTCTAATTATTTTACTTTTAACAGAAAATTAACTAACTGGCGGTTTGCTTAACAGGCACTATTTAATCGACGGTTAATGATTTCAATTTCACCATCTTTCAGTTACTTAACAAAAGAATTCGCTAAAAAGTATGGCAATATTGTTTGTGTTTGTTGGCGAAAAATACTATAATGACAGAAAATAGAAAAAAATCTTAATGTTTTTTGAAAAAAATCTTAATGTTTTTTGAAAAAAAAACATTGAAGTATACTGAAAGGAAATGGCGGAATATTCATAAGCAACAAATTGTTCCAGCTTGGAACATTCAAAAAAACAAGTGAGACAGTTAAAATATTGGTCTATAAAAATATTAAGATATACACATGTTAAAAATTTTTTTGTAGAGCTTCTAATATCACGGCAAGATTACTTTTGTTTGTTTCAAAGTTTTAATATTATAAACATTGAAAAAATATAAGTGTTGGTTTCCCATTTTTCACATGTGTACATTTTTTCTATTTATCAATTAAAATTAGCTATGCATAGGTATCGATTATATTGTTAACCGGCACATTTTGTTCGGTTAAATTTAACAGACACTTTTTCATTAAATGGTGTCAGTTAAAAGTTAATCATACATTGTGAAATATATTTTTAGTTAACCGACTGTTAAAGTTCCATTTAAGTTTTAATCAGACATTGTGAAAATGGCCGTTATAAAAGTATTTTTAATACTAATAAAGAAATTTAA
Organism: Dexiosoma caninum; assembly: GCA_963924685.1. Taxonomy (NCBI): domain Eukaryota; kingdom Metazoa; phylum Arthropoda; class Insecta; order Diptera; family Tachinidae; genus Dexiosoma; species Dexiosoma caninum. The sequence goes on from OZ004725.1 coordinate 57,756,047, forward strand.
TAATAATAATAATAATTTGCGGGATAGAAACATTTCCTATGAAATTGGACAGAACGTCTAGCGACGCTATTTTGCGCAGTCTAATCTTATGATTAGTGCAAAGCTTGCTCCTCCATTCTTTAAAGCTAGAGTGAAGGAAAAAATAGGTCATAATTACTATGTTTTAGAGGATGAACAATGAAGAACAGGGGGAACATATCATGCAAAGGTTATTCGTTCGTTGGGGTTGCTGATGGGAAGTAGTCAGCGTGTTGGCTCTGCAACCAAAAAGACCCAGTTTCGATTCCCAGCCGGGTCAAATCAGAAAAAAATGTTTTTTTGAGTTTTCTGTGCTACAGCACAACACCCTCCTTCGTCGGTATTTGAGCAATAAAATGTCGGCGAAGTAAAATAATAAATAAAATGGCTCCATTAGCATTAAAAATAATGCGTCAAAAAGCATCAGAGACGCCACAACTTTGCTTTGTGCAAAGAATTAAGCTCTATCTTCCTACCACTTTCACCACTTGTCCATTCTCTCCCCTATCCCTCTCTCTAGTTCCATTGTAATGCATTACATATCAACTCCTGTGCGCGAAATTATCGTATGTTACACTTTTTTCGAAATCGACTTTTTTATGCAAAATGGTTCTAAATCCAATAATTCATCTGCAGATAAAGTATTATAGCGTTAATTGTTATAGTTATGGAGATAACACTATGTACATTTTATCGTATGTGACAGTTACTGCTGTCAGGCAAATAAGAAAAAGACGAATAAAAACGCTCTCCTGTGAAATTTAGTTTTTGTAACATACGATAATTTCTCGCACAGGGGTCGATATGTAGGGGATAGCCCCTGAGCACTGCTCCAAAATAAAAAATAAATAAAAAAACCTGGGTTTCCTCATAATACGTTTGTGAGGAATAACAGTATTATGTGGTTTTGTAGTGTGTTTTTTTGCCAACTCCAATAGTATTCTTTTGAAATTTTTTTTATATTTTTGGTATTCGTACTCACGTTCCATTCTTAAGCCTTAACTGCAATTTTCTATTAATAAGTATTAGTATTAGGCTAATATTTAAGGGAAATGAAATGCATGGGAAATGGGTTTTGTAAGATTTTTTATGAAAAATTTAAAATAAAATATAAGGCAGCACATTAATTTAAACTTTTTGTAATATTGATATTATTATGTCTTTAAATATAATTCTTTATTATTTTTATTATTGTTTTATTATTAATATTATTATTATAATTGTTATTATATATTTTAATATTATATATTATTGTTAAACTTTTTTTATATGGGTGCTCGATACCACTGTTAAAAATGCATTGTTCACTAGGGTGGGGCGATTTGAAAATCTTAATGGGCGCTTCGCATTTCTGATTCTTGGGATTGTACTAAGCAAAAAAGTCCACTAGACCATACGTCTACGGTGAAAATCGAGCTGGCGCATTTTGACTTGATCAGACTTTTGTCACGTTTTTTGGATATTTTGGCCTATAACAGCCAAACCATTGGGATTTTCGATCCCATCGCAAAAGCATTGGAACGCTCCTTCAGGCAGTTTTGGCCTTGTGAAAGTGCAATTTTTCGTGAAAATATTGATAAATTACCATTTTCAGTTGTTCATAGCGCAAAATCATAAAAATGTTCTATTTCTTACTATTTCCACTTTTTTATCCAAAAATATAATGTTTTTTTACAGTAAACTAACAAAAATGCATCAAATGAACTGAAAACAATAGAAGAATAAAATATAAGAAATAAAATTAATAGAATAAATAAAAAAATAGAATAAAAAGTAAGAAATATAACATTTTTATGATTTTGCGCTATGAACAACTGAAAATGGTAATTTATTAATATTTTCACGAAAAATTTGCACTTTCACAAGACCAAAACTGCCTGAAGGAGCGTTCCAATGCTTTTGCAATGTACTAGAGAGTTCTTAACTATTGTCTTGGCTACAATTTTTGTCTTAGTATTGGATCGAAAATCTCAATGGTTTGGCTGTTATAGGCCAAAATATCCAAAAAAACGTGACAAAAGTCTGATCAAGTCAAAATGCGCCAGCTCGATTTTCACCGTAAAGGTATGGTCTAGTGGACTTTTTTGCTTAGTACAATCCCAAGAATCAGAAACGCGAAGCGCCCATTAAGATTTTTTTCCTTCCATACTAATCTTCCCACCCTATTGTTCACTTTGTTCCTGAAGCATGCAGTTTTTTAGCCATTATAAATATGCGTTGTTTTATCAATGGCATATTTATTAAGCTTTGTTACTGCAGGTGTGTGTCTGGACTAATATCCTGGACGTTCTAGTTCGAAATAGGATGCCAGAGTTATTATTGGAGTAAAATTCCCAAACGCGAAGATACGGGTATGAAAAGGGAATTTTAATGATTAACAAGAGCAGAGGATAATTTATATGTATTATACCTGCATACATATATGTATATGTGCATATATTTCACTGGTAGGAATGCTTAATTTTTACTGGAAGGGGAAAAATATAATGGTTGCAATCTCATCGTACACAGCTTCACAACACTACTTCCCACATATTTTCTTGGGTTTCATATATAATGGAAAATACAAGTATCAGACTGAAAAATTATGGGTTTATTATTATTTTTGTTTATTAGCGGGAAAAAAATTTTTGACGGGGTTTATTACTAATATTTAATTAATTCTTGCTAACTTATAGCCAACGCTGGCATCATATTGCCAGCTGCCATTTTTTGCATCTGTGAGATGAGAACAGAAGCCGATGATAGAATTGTAATGACGTGTTATATTTACAGTTTTAACACGACGCAATTTCTTTCTTAATCTGGAAAAATAAAGAAAGAACACAAGATCATTACATTAGTAACTAACTACCGAGTCAAATTCTTATTTTTTCGTTGGGACCATCTAATTCGAAGGTAAAGTTACTTGGTTTCTATTAGTATATTTTTTTTTGTTAATTCTTAGCTGATCTAACCATTTTAATAACTTTTAGGTTATAACTGAGTATACATATATTGTATACACTTAAGTACCGCGTGGGCGATGTTAATCTTGGTGGTGGACTCACACCTTGAGCCATCACGGTGCATAATTTTGTTTGCTTTTATTTCTATATAGAAATTGTATTTATAGCTCTGCCTCATACCAATTAATAAGGGGTTCACCAAAAAATCAATTTTTGTGAAGAGGAATATGCTTGGCACGATATGGCCAGAGAATAATTACAAGAATCAGCAAAGGGAAATATGGGCACATACCGAAATCCATTGGATAGGCACAGGTCAACAGCCGACCCAGCTTACCGACTCAGGAATTGATCCGGACGCCATCGACGAAAAAAGATATTTAAACAGTATGGTAAAAGAAAAAATTAAATATCATTGTCTATATTTTATACTTTTAGCCAGTGATAAATCCCTACATTAATAATATTTGATAGATGAAAGAAAATTAAAAAAAAAGAAAAATAAGAAAAAGAAACAAACAAAAAAACAAACAATATATTGGTGAACCTACATATCGACCCCTGTGCGCGAAATTATCGTATGTTACAAAAACTAAATTTCACAGGAGAGCGTTTTTATTCGTCTTTTTCTTATTTGCCTGACAGCAGAACTGTCACATGCGATAAAATGTAGATAGTGTTATCTCCATAACTATAACAATTATCGCTATAATACTTTATCTGCAGATGAATTATTGGATTTAGAACCATTTTGCATAAAAAAGTCGATTTCGAAAAAAGTGTAACATACGATAATTTCGCGCACAGGGGTCGATATATACCCATCACCGCTTACTGGTTCTAAACGTTAGTAGTTATCATTACGATTTCATTAACTTTATGTTTATTTCTATTTCACTTAGTGTAAGTATAGCTCTTAGATTGTAGCATGGAGATTTTTACATTCATAATTATTTTCCAAAAATCGTAGCAACACGAGTGGCAAAACATTCATTAACTTCAACAGTATTGAAGAGGCCTCATCAAAAAAAACTTCAGCTGTGAAGAAATATAATAAAAATAAAAGAAATATATCAACAAAAACAAAACCATCAATAAATTAAACATCTCACCGATGCCAAATTGTTATCATATAATAAACAAAAGCTTTTCCTGGTTTTTTATTCAATCTTAGAACCATTACATGTTGCTAAGCTTTGTTATTAAGAATTTAGTACTAAAATTTCCCATATATAAGGGCACATATTTATATATTGATAAATACATGCATATATATTTTTTTAAGCAACACCTCAGGGCAACACGTACAGTCTTATTATTCCCACGTATAATTCCAAAAGTCTTTAATATAATTTTTTTTTCTTTTCAATATTTACTACTTATTATTTTGTCTCTATTTGATACTATTTATTACGGCTGCTCGATTATATTAATTTTTTATTTCATGATCTTTATAAAACGAAAAAAAATAAAAAAAAAAGCGACGAAACGTCTATATACATATTTACCAACCTTTTAGAATTTATTTCATTTCATATCTTATCATATTTAGTATTAATATTTTTATATTACGATATAATATTATATTAGATATCAAGGTTATATAATATATCATTATATAGTTATTTTTTTATATTTACCAAGGTAGCCGCTGGATAACGCTAATTTAAGAAATAGGAAGAATTCATGAATTCTTATAATAATTCCGCAATAAACTTTATGATTATAATAAGTATAATGCGAAATTGAATTATTAGATTCTTTTCTACGTGTTGTACTATAAAGGAGTCGTAGTGGGGGATTTTGGGGAAATAAGTTGTATCAAAATTTCAAGTTTTTTTTAAGTCTGATGTCTTTTTTGTTTGTTTTTTTTTTGTTTTTTTTTTTGGCGTGTGAGGTAGGGTTGAAAATGCCTTCGCACTTACAGAGACCGTCGTCTTCTGCGTCGAGTGGTGTTGCCACTAAAAAATTCCCTCCTCCTCCTCTGGGTAGATTCCTCCGCGGGACCGCTTTCCGCATTACTTCGGGAAGGCCCAGAACCACGTCCCAATCAGGACCACTCTCACTCACCCACGTCTGGGTCCGCCAAGTCCGCAGCCGGCGCCATGGCCCCGGCCCGTATCGCCTGGTCCCCGTCAGAGGGGGCCCGGTTATGCAGCAGCGCATCAAGGGCCCTCTTCTTCCTCCGCAGAACGTATCCCACGTACTGCGCCACAGCATCCCAATTGTCCTCACAATCGAGGTTCCTCCCCATCATGGTGGCAGGAGCGAACCCGCCAACCCGCTGCGCCATTGCACCTCTCTCAGCATGCCACCTGGTGCAGTCGAAGAAAGTGTGTTCTGCATCATCATCCGCAATACCACAGTAAATGCAGTCGGGACCATCTGCCCTGCCCATCCGGTACAGGTACTTTCGGAAGTATCCGTGGCCCGAGAGGAATTGTGTCAGGAAGTAGTTAACTTCCACAAATTTCCTCCGAATCTATACTTCCATGCAGGGAATGAACCTCGCCGTCGACCTGCCGACCGTGTCCGCAGTCCACCTGTCCTGCCATCGCCGGACAGTTTGGTGTCTCAGACCAATAGCACCAACACCAGGGCCCTCCCCCCTCGAGTTCCAAGCCTCCCACTGCTCGCGCGCCAAGAGGTCTATGGGTATTTCCCCACATATCACCAGGACCGCAGCTCCCGAGACCGTGCGGTAAGCCGAAGCAACCCTAAGGGCCGCCGTCCGCTGTACCGCCTCGAGCACCCTGCGTTTGGTTCTCTCACCCAGTACATTTCCCCAAATTTCGCTCCCATGCAGCAAGATCGACTTCGTGACCGCCATTATCAGCCTCCTCTTGCTCTGTGTCGGGCCTCCGACATTCGCCATGAGTCTGCTCAACATGCCAGTCATCTTCGCCGTCCTAGTCGCCACATGCCGTATTTGGGCCCAGTAGGTCAGCCTACAGTCGAGTCTGACGCCCAAATATCCTATGGCACTCTGGGTAACCAGAGACACATCCCCTATCCGCATGCCGACGCCGAGTGGTATGTGTGCCCGGGTCATCAACATCACCTCGGTCTTCTCCCCGGCCAATTCCAAGCCGTGGTCCTCAAGCCACATCCTGGTCCTAATCATAACCCGGTTCAGCTTCCCCCTAGCGTCATCCATGTCCCGCGCCAAGATCACCGCCGCTATATCATCCGCGTATCCCACGAGCTGAGAATCCTCGGGCATTTCCACCCCAAAGATCCCATCGTATTTCAGATTCCATAGGTCCGGGCCCAGCACAGATCCCTGGGCCGCGCCGGACGTGATCATCCTGCTCCTCCGCCCCGTCGGCGTATCGTACAACAGTACCCGATCGTCCAGATAACTACGGAGAATTCTATACAAGTATCCGGGAATACGAAACCTCCCCCGTAGCGCCTCTAGAACATCAGCCCATCGTAGGCTGTTGAAGGCATTCCAAACGTCGAGTGTTGCCAGGACAACTATGCGCTTCGGATAATAGCGCCTCTCGCTCTGAGCGCCCTCGAAGCACTCAACCACATCAACAATCGCCCCGAGCGTTGACCTGCCAGGTCTGAAGCCATGCTGTCTATCCGACAGCCCCCCAGCCATCCTCACGGCCTCCGCCAGCCTTCTTTGCAGTAGCTTCTCCAGCAGCTTGCCGGCACCATCCAACATGCAAAGTGCCCGATGGCTGGGTCGGATCGCCCCTGCCCTTGCTAACAAGCACGAGCCGCTGTGTCTTCCAGCGTCTTGGGAAGACGCCCTGGACTAAACATGCATCATATACCGGGAGCATTGCTTCCGGCCTGCTCTCAACCAGGATCTTCAGCACCTCCGACGGTACCCCATCCGCGCCAGGGGATTTCCCCGTCCTAAGAGCCCCGGCGGCGATCCCCTTCCCTGTAAAGAGCGGTGGCACCTCATCATCGTAGGACCTACGTTCGCCGCCCAGCGGAGGGTGTGTGGGGAACAGGCCCCCACAATCGCATCGATCCGCGCGCCGTCCAATTGCACCCCAGCGCGGCTCGCGCCCAATTTTCCCGCCACGATCCTATAGCCGAGTCCTCATGGATCACGGTTCAGGTCGCTCCGAAGTTCCTCCCATTTCGCCCTCTTGCTCGCCATAATCGCGCGACGCTACGCCCCGCGGGGCCGCCTGTACTCTTGGGCCTCCAGTAGAGCCTCGCCGGCCCGCCTAGCCCTAGTATAGATCCTCCTATTGCGGAGGCAGTCACGCCTGAGTCCAGCAATCTCCGGCGTCCACCAGTACACAGGTCGTCTCCCCGCCCGTCGCGACAAACGGGGCATCGATGCGTCGATCAACGGACAATGCGCCGCATCATAGCACCCGCCAGAGAGTCAGCGTCTCCCCCACCGTCCAAAACCGTAGTACCGTCGAAACCGGTCAAGAACGCCCCGCGGTCTAACCTCGCGACGTTCCAACAACGCGCGTCTCTCCCCCCGTGCGCCGGGCGCCGCCCGCCTCCGATACTATCCCAAACTCAACATACTGGTGATCACTCCCAGTATATTCCTCGAGCACCCTCCATCCTTCGATCATCCCAGACAGATTCTCGGATATCAAAGTGATGTCAGGAGTAGTGAACTCGCACCGCGGCCGCCTGAAGGTGGTCGCACCACCAGCGTTCATGACCACCAGGCCCAACCTGGCCGCCATATCCAGGACGCACCTCCCCCTCGTGCTCGTCACCGGATCACCCCACTCCACAGCCCTGGCATTGAAATCACCGGCCACCACAAAGGGTCCGGCCATACCAGCCAGAGCGTCCTCGATAGCGGTCATCTTCGCCCTAAATCGCGAAACGCTATCGCTAGGAGTGAGGTAACAGCTTACCAGCACAAAACCGCCGATCCGAGCCCACGCATAGCCGCAGCCGATCCCGTACCGCGCAACCGCGAGTTCACCGCCGCCAGGTACCCAGAGCGCCGCCGTACCCGTTTCGTCCCCGAGCCAGAATCCTCGGTGCATCGGACCGTATTGTTCGCTGATAACAACCACGTCCTGATCCATCCGACACGCACGTAGCCAATATCGAAGAGTGTCGCGGCGCCCTCCACCGACAAAGTCACGTACGCCCGAACCTGTACGCGCACGTCCGGTGCCGTCACCCTCACACGTAGCTGCTCTTCGCGCCCGGCGAGTAGACCACGGACCGCCATCTCCACCTCCTCCACGACCGTCAAGGAGTCAAGACCCCGCATCTCCACGGTCGCGCTCGGTCTCAATTCCGCGACCGACGCTGTCTCGCGGACAGCGTCCCTCAGACGCCGTACAAACTCCGGGCCGTTAGCCCGTTTGGCGGGGGCAACCGGGCCATCAGCCCATCCGGCCCCCATATCGTTGCTTACTTTAGCCATGACCGAGTATTGGTATCCAGGAAGGAAAAAAACGCTTCCCACCACACAAGGACAATCCACAGTGTAGGGTGAGCGAGGTTTCCTAGAAAGACCTAGACCCGAGCATGTTAACAGTGGCCGCCGCGTGAAGGCAGTAAGTCTTCTTGTGTGTTTCTCCATAAGGATCGTACTCTGACTTTACCCTATGGGCCCACACCTGACCATAGTGATACCGTTTTATATGTTGATCTTAATCGGATAAAACAACAGCTAGTAGAATAAGGATCAATTACCAATTACTTATAACTTCTTGTTAATAATAGGTATGACCCACGACAAGAAATTTATGATCAATAAGTTGAATACTTGCGTGATCTTCCAAAACTTTCTCAAACATTGCGCAAAGATATGAGTTGCGGTTCTGACCAGGACAGGAGTCACTATATAAAAGAATATGTCGAACTGAATTTGGTAAATCCAACAGACATTTAAATATGCAAGACCCAATATCGTTTGCACCCCGCTTTGCAATGGTTTCGTTCCATATATAGCACAAGGCTTTTTTCGTTGCTCCATCATGCACGGTTAATTTAAAAGTCCACAATGGTCTCTTGTAAAAAAACAAAGCAGCACGTAAATAAGGAGTTGGAAGACATTGTTGTAAGTGAACATTTTTATTTTTTCGCTATTTATTGAGAGTTCCTTATCTTTTTTCTTGCATTCATACGAAAAACCTGCATCGTCATGATGTTTTTTTTGTTCTAACTTCATAGATTTTTTTCTTCTTCGTCGATAGAGTTCGCATGTATTACACAGATCAAGCTGAGGTTTCTTGAACTTAATATCTAGGTTAGTAAATATATCTCTATATTTTGATTTCGATACGCAATCAGAGTATTTTTCAGTATATAACCGGTATAATGTTGCCAAGTTAAGACCACGTTCAAAATATAATTGATTTGTATGTCGACGACTGTAGTGACTTTCGTACTTCGGAATGCTGTTTATATGATCTATAACTTCATTATATTTACCGATCGACAGTTTGTGGGGTGGGTCATGTTTTCCACGTCTATCATCTTGTATAAGTCCTCCAGAAATTTGTTTTATTTTATGTAAATTCACTGTTTTAATCGCCTGGATTGTTTCTTCATATATTTTTAGAAAGCATTTATGACATACCCGAATCTTTTGTCCAGTTTTTTCACAATGGTATTTGTACACATATTGCCAAATTTATACCACGCATGAACTCCAAAACAACTTCTTTTGATCAAAATATTTATTTTCAAGTCCACAAAAACACTTCTTTGCAAACAATATTTTACTTTTTATCAGTTTTTGTTTTCACATAAGAAATTCTTTTCATACAAGTCGTTTAGTCAAAATTTGTGTTCTCAATAAACCATTTAAAAATTCATCTTGTCTCAAGCAAGTTACATATTTTCTAAATTTCAGTTTTAATAAAACAACTTCTTTGAAGAGAAGTTGTTTTGTTAAAACAAAATGTATATATGCAAAAAAATATTAAATACAATTTAAATGTTTTGTCAAAAGGATAAAACAATTTTATTTCTTGCATTTTACAAAATTTTTAAACTCTTTCAGATAAGATATTTTATCAAATATTTTTTCCAAATATAATGAAAGAAGTTGATTTGCCAAGAACTGTAGATTTTTAACCAATTGGCGTAGAAATGCATGGATTACACCAAAAGAACCGCGTTAAAAATTTATATTTAATATAAAAATCTTGCAAAAATGTCTTATTTCGAGAGAAGTTGTTTTGTCAAAAGTCCACAGATATGATTATACGTTGTTCAGTAATTTAAATTAATTATAGCAAAAATATATTTTCGATATTTCTTAATATAATATTTAATTATTAAATTATTCACAACCACTTTTCACAACTTTTTCACAAACTTTGACGTTTGGCCTGTTGAATGAAGTGACCAGCGAAATAGCTAATAAGTTTAGCTGCCCTACAAGAACATTAACGGTCATTTGACCGGTGACATGACCGTCATTGCTGACAGAATTATCGGTCATTGCATAGAACAAAGTTTATATCATTTTCTTAAGGGCAATATGAGAAAAATTACCGAAACTTCTGTGTGCATGTGATAGTCAGCGTTGATGCATATATATCGCTCACTGTAGACGGATATCCCAATTGAAATGAAACACTATTTATTTCAATTCTTTACGTTGATTTTATTTCAATATTCTTATATGTACATATGTATATAAAAAAAAGAAATGTAATATAATATAAAATAGAAATATCCATCAGAACCTTGGAGTGGGCCATCATCTGTGAATTTTTTCTTAATATAATTGCCCACAATTATTTAAAATATACAAATATTAAAACAAACTTCAGGGATTCGCATAAAAATTAATTCTATCCATCAGCAAAGACAACATATGTTGTTGTTAAAACGTGTCGCCGAGTGCCGAACACAAAAACGATACTCTCTTCCACACCCGTATCATGCTACCAAACTAAATGTTTTCTCGTCTAAACTCACTCGTACGGAGCTTCAAAAACTATAGTCCTAATTATAAGTTTACAAACGAGTAAAATTATCCTTTCTGTAAAATTTATGAATTTACGAAAATTCAAGAATGCTTTTGTAATGAACTGCATTAATTTTTAACTATTCGACAACACGTTGGTTGTCTCGCAACGAGGTGGTCTCTCGAGTAATAGGAACTCCTTCAGTATTACTTTAATTTGATTGATTTCGAAACAAATTCTCAATATTCAAGAACTCATTTTATTTTATCTTTGTTACTAATAGTTACTAACTTAACACAACTTTTATGTTTTTAGTACATTTGGGGTCAAAAAAATACAATTTTAAAATTGTCAAATATCATCTCCGATATAAACAGAGCTGTAAAAAATTTAATTTCTTTTTTTCTGGTAAATTTTATGGTTTTTTTCGTTTTCTTACTTTTGTACATTTGGCTCTCTTATTGAGAGTAATTATAGGTTACTCTCATTTTACCGAACTATTCCAGAAAGTAAACGTACAAACCTTTTATGTCGAAAACTAAAAGAGAGAAAAAGTAATCACCTGATAAAGCGATGCCAATTGCTTTAACTACATTATGGGTTGCACTATGAAATTATAGATAGTTTCAAAAACAATATTGTTTAGAAATGGTACAGAAAAATTGGAAAAATAATTAATCTTTAAATAATTTTTCTATTGCGTATATATGAAATTAAACAAAGATAAGGGTTTGTTTATAGCCTCCTCCTGGATATGCCACTATAGCAAATTAAAAAATAAGAGGAAAAAATAAAATAAAAAAGTAAGCGGAAATCTTTAGTTTCCTAGTTATGGGCCTCCGAAATTCCATTATAAACTTGTGAATAAAGGGTGTATTTTCCAGCGAATATGGGTAATATGAGTATCATGTTGAAGCTGTTGAAAAGATATTTCAGAATTTAATAAAATTGTTAATAAATTCGTGAATTATTTATAAAAATAAATTTCCTTTGTGTGTACTAATTCTCTGTATGGGTGTGTGTGCAGTTATTAAAAGATAATTGTGCAAATTTAAAAAAACGCTGTAAAACTGTAAGTATTAAATTTTTAAAGTGTCATAATGGAAATTGCACGGTCAACACAAATTTTTTTAAATTTTTTAATAATAATTTAAAGGGACCTGTACCCCAAAATGCTATTTTCATTTTAGTGGATTGGGGACTAATTGCAAAGGAAGGCGACTATAAATGCCGGGCGCAAGCATTTTCTACTCCTTGGTATAACAAACACCGGCTTTGCTAACAAAAGCTTCATTGCATAGCCGGCCGCAACAATTTTCTCCTCTACGGTATAACGAACAACGGCTTGGATTACAAAAGCTTAAAACTTAAAAAAGAAGACTTAATTTCACAATTATTGGCAGTCTAGGTAACAATTTTCAAATAATATACATATACATAGCGAGATACAGTTAGAACCATTCAAGTGATACCAATATTGGCCATTTGCGTTCCAAAATGAAGTAGAGATTCGAATTTCTATATGAAAGTTTCGTAGGTTCATAACTCGAAAACTAGGTGTTGACGAGACTTTTTTCGCTGTATATTTTCTTCTTATTTTTCATTTTTGTATTGGCGTAGCTAATTTTTTTTCCATTTGGTTAAGCGTCCGTAAACTAGATTTAAGCCAAGATTTTCGGCGTAGCTGACCTTTTTGCAGGCCTAAGTATTTAATTCACTATTATATCTAATAAATTTTAGTAAAGTTGTAAAAATATTCTGAACAGTTTTAAAATGATACCCATATTGCCCATATTCGAAGGAAAACACACCCTGTATTCACAAATTTATAATGGAACTTCGGCGGCCCATAACTCGGAAACAAAAGGTTTCCGCTCACTGTTTTATTTCAATTTTTCTTCTTATTTAATTTTCTATAGGGCAGCATACTTTTTTTTTTGATCCGGGAGGGGCTTTAAACTTTATATAAGCCAGGAAAATAATTTAACATTTTGAAAAGGCCTTAAATTAAAGAGTTGGAGATAAATGTTATTTCAAATTTCTATGTTGTAAAAGCGGTCTTGGTTTCATTATGAAGGAAAATTCAGTGTGGCAATGCTACTTATAAATAAATATAAATGCAACACTGTCTTCAGATGTTGTAATTACACCACCGACCAGGAAAAAAATGTATATACACCACAGACAAAAAGGTAGTCTGCCACAAACACACGTTCGAATCTCCTCCATAAATTTTGCAAAAATACGAGGTTTTAACGTAAATCAAGTTTATAAAGTTTTGTGAGAATTTCAAACTTAAGTTACTTCAACGAAGATTGAATAGAAATTTAATCAAAAATATTTTAGACAAAATGTCAATATATTTTCACATTAGACGTTCTTAGTGGTCCGACTTTTAGTTTCAGCAAACAAAGAATATGTGTGTGTTTGCGTGCATTCGAAGAAAGGAAGTCCAACAGTTGAACATAATAAAGACTACAAATTTTATGTTCCTTTAAAGTGTTTAAACAGTGCAAGGTCTAAGTTTCTATAAATTAATAAAATGTTATTTACAAACTAAAGTTTTCTAAGTTTCTACTACAGCTAAATGCAGTTGAAGAGTGAGAAAGATGATATGAGTGAATCTATCAATAACCATCTCTTTCGACGAAGAAACTGAAGGTGATGAAAAATTAAAACGTTATTGTGAATACTTTGTGTATTGTTAATTACACCACCTACTGTTTGGTTGTTTATGGTGTTGTGATTTTTAGTCTGACATATAGGATCGAAAATTTCACCTCAGTTTTCTACCAATGTGTGCGTCGCGGCGGCGTAAAATTTGTACGTTTAAAATGAAAAAACTAAAAAAAGGAAACGAATCTAAAGTAATGCTAAAAAATTATTAAAGTAGTTAAAAATTTTCTATTACATTCAAGTGTAAACAAAGACGTTTTTTAATAGCAATTTTGAAATAAAATTCCGAATGGGCATATAGCTGTTGTTGTTGTACAATTTAAAAAAGTTTCTTATATCGCTCTATCTTCATACGAGTTCTAGTATATGTAGCTAAAAGATTATGTTTGCGTGTGAGTGTTTTATTAGGATTTTATGAATATTGTTTCACCTCACCATTTTAATTACTTTAGTGCGTCGACGTCTACGATTTTTTTTTGTCTATTCATTTAAATATCTAAAAGATTTGCGGTATACTAAAAAATTAAGTCGAAGGAAAATTGATAACCGAATTAAATAACAATTAAAAACCTAAAAATTTTAAAAAATATAAATTAGATAATTAATGTGAAATAAAGTGAATGTGTTAAGTGTAAATATTTGAATAACCGAAATGTGTCAACAAGTTTTAAAACCTTTACATTTTCGCTTTGCTGTTTTTTATTACAAGGAGTTAAAAACTCTGTTCTGCGTTTATCAACAGTAGTTCTGGGAGTAATTTAAAAAGCTGATTTTCTCAATACCAACTAATAAAAAAAATTGCCAATGAGTCGTCGACAGTCACTGGATCGGCCAGGTATGTGTAAACATTTGTTTCATATTTTCGTAAAATGCATATCGGTTTTTAATATACTTATCCAGGTATTTTTCTTTTGTTTAACTTGTTATGCCTTTGTCCCTTGTATATTCTATGTATTTTTACCTCTATTTTTTTTCTATTATGTTTAGCTTCAGACATTTCACCATATACAGCTGCTTTGATTTTGTTTTATACTCTTCCCAATGTGGTGAATTTTGTTAAATACTCGTATTTCTATTATCTTAATAAGAGAAAAGTGTAAACAAATGTTTAGAAAGTCCCCGTCCATATTGTGAAACATTTGCTGCAAAACTTTTGAGTTTGTTGACGAGAAGGGGAAGAGGAGTGGAAGTATGTACTCTGTTTCATGTACATGCAGTTTTTGTTCAATTTCTTATTTGCATCTTTTGAGATGAGGTGTATTTGACGTTTCATTTTATTTCTTTTCGTTTGGTATACTGTTAACTTCTATCATAATAATAGCTACCCTGTTTTATTGTGAATTTTTTGTGAAATATAATCAAAAATTAAAAAAAAAATATAAAATTATATAAAAATTATTATATAAATTTTCTTCTTAGCGTCCATTTTGCTTCAAATTATACCTTGTGCTTCAAATGTGTATCCAAAAAAAAATATTCACACCTTCATTCAGAGTGTAGTTATTTTATATTTACATTCGGTATTGAGAAATGTCAAAAAAAATTAAAGAAAGAAGATAGAAGGGAGGAATAAAAAATACGAAACATGAAGCATAAGTTTCATGTATGGACACTGCAGAAGCTTCAAAAGAGAATTCAAAAAAGTTTTGCAGCAAATGTTTCACAATATGGACGGGGACAAAGCAAAAATTTTAATGGAAGGCATTAAAAGCATTTGTACAATTCCCTAATTTGCAGTCGAAATTTATTTGTCTAAAGTTTTAGAACTTCACCTTTTTATAATTTCTCGTCGTTTCTAGAGAAAGTGAAATGAATATACATATTTATAAATAATTTTGCGCGTGTTCTAAAAAACAATTTGAATTATACTTGTAATTATACTTTATTAACTCGTGCGCTTGCACAACTCAAGGAAATTAATTTAAAACTGCAAAAGGGAAACAAAACGTTGAATGAATTTAGAATTTATTATTGTTATGTAATTGTAATGTTTAACTTTGTATATTGTTTCGGCTTAAATCTAGTTTACGGGCGCCGATCCAAATTGAAAAAAAAAATTACATAGGTCAATAGAAAATTTAAAAATAAGAAGAAAAATTTAAGTGAAAGAAGTCCCGGCAACGCTTAATTTTCGAATTATGGACCTACGAAGTTTCCACAGAAATTCACATTTCTACTACATTTCGGACGCCAAATGGCCAATACTGGTATCATTTGAAAAGTTTTAAAAATATCTTGCTTTAAACATAAAATTTCTTTAAAAATTCTTAACCTATTAACCACCGGATATAAGTTTGTGAAAAAAAAATTTTTTTATTTCAAAAAAATAACTTATTTTTATTAATTTTTATGTTTCACACACATCAAGTTTGACTCGTCAAGTCTTGAGTATGAGGATGAACGGGGAAGAGATAATGAAAGTATACAGCCTTGACGGTACTCGTCAAGTTTGTTTCTTTCTCTCTTCTTTTTGTTGCTTTCTCTCTACTTTTCATAACCATAGTATTGTAAAACAAGCGCAACTTGACGGCAAAATGGTTTCGTATATGAACGTGAATGCAGGTTCAAAAAAGAATTTAACAAAACATGATTAGGTAAACTTGGTGTGTGTGAACCACGAGTTACGCAACGAACTTTTACCGAGGAGTCTGTTGAGCCGAACGAAGTTCGTGTTTCGACGTAATTGTGTACCTAGCATTTATTGCAAGGTGTAAATGCGGTCAAAAAATAAAATAAACATTTTTATGCAGCCTACAAATGGAGGAACATTGATTGGAACATGGGCATGTTTCTGCCAATGTGAAATTCGTGTTTCTTTTCATGTGTCCAAAATACCAAAATTTTTTTATATTTTCTATATTCCAAATGCAATATTCCCTCGTCTGTATTGATATTTCCTGTTTTTGCTTTTTTATTTCTTTGAGAGCAGTCGTGCTGTTATGTGCGACTTGCAGAGTAAAGGTAATTAATTCAATAAAAAATAACAAAAAAAAAAGAAAATGGCTGCAATCCAAAATAGTCAAAATTGGGTAAATTTTATAAATTTGTATAAAAATTTACCAGAATTATGGGACATTAGAACTGAAGATTATAAAAATTAAAATAAAAAATCAATTATAACAATAATAATAATAAGAAACACATGTGTACGACAATGTTCCTCTGTCTGTAGGCTGCATTCATATACAATAAATTTTTAAAATGTTAATACATATGTTTTGCATATACATATATACACATGTGGTCAAAATAATAAGTAGGCGACTAAGTTTTACTCTTTGATATAAATAAATTTTAGCAACAGGAAAAATTTTTAAGATTATTTTTGTAGACCAAATCAAATGTAACAAAACGGTATTTATAAGCTAAGAACATAAATTGACATCTTTAGGATACCAAAGAAAAAAATATGGATAAAAATGGGTGGGGAAAATAATAAGTATGTTCATTCTGAATATGATGAAAGAAAAGTTTAAAATTAATTTTACATTGCTCTATTTTGGATATTTTCTTAATATCCAGTGTATCTTTCCTTATTTTCAACAATATTTTGCATTCGTCTTCGTCATGCTGATGACACGCTTATTTTTAAGGAGAATCGAATCGCGAATGCTATCAGAATCTTACGGAGGATATGGAAAATATAAATGCTTGGCTAAACATGAATAAACTTAAATTAAGAGAAAATTATGGAAATAAATACTAATAGCAATGCAATATTTAAAATAAAAAATCAAATTATAGAGAAGGTTGAACAAATGAAATATTTAGACTTCATTATTGAAAAAGATTTAAAACTTAAAAACCACATTCAACATATTTGTAAAAAAATGGTTTTTTTTTAAAGAATCAGAAAACAATTTCGGTAATAATTTCAATAAATATACATATATAACACTATAATAAAACCACGTTTTGAATATGGATCAACTATATGGCTGACTTCCTAAACATATATTTACAATGTATCAATACAGTATTAAAACCAAGTTGATACATCGTGTAGTTACTTTTTTAATACGTTGCATACTAATATTTTGCAACCCTGAAAACGTTTAGGAACCTTTATATACATTTGGGGAATTCAAATGGTAGTCATAAAGTCATATGTTCTAAAGTAATAACACGAAAAAATATGTTCGCTGTGAACAACCCGTCATAATTTAGTGTACTATTTTCAATTATAATCAGCTGATCAGAAAAAGTAATAAATTTATCAAAATGCCAAAAGCAAGCGAAAGAACTAACAGGTTTGTACAAAAATTACATATTAGACGTCATAATGGCTTATTCAAGTAAGTAATAAAAGAAATTTAACTATTTAAATTTGAATGCATATTCTTCCAACCTACGGAAATTTCCATTTCTGCCGAAAATCTTTTATAGTAAACCTGAGCAGTAGGCTGCAAAAAAATATATGATGAGTATGCTTTTTTTATATACATATGCATGTATGTACTAAAGAGCTGTACAAAATGTATTGAAAGTTCTGCATTCTAAAGCACACTACTTCCAAGCCGTGTATTCCAGTGTAAACATTCTCAACAAAACAAGCATAACAAAACATGACTCTCATTGAAACAAAACAAGCACCATTCGAAAAGTTTCTCTCTATAGTTTTGTTTGTGCTTGTGTGTTCAAATGAAGCAAAACATCAAAACAAAAACATACAATGAAATAAAAAAAACGGTAAATTACACCAAAAGCATCGAGTACACAAGAACAAACACAAAAAAGCGTAAAAAGGACGTAATAAAATTTTTTTTCATAATTTCAACTTTCTGATTTTCGTGATGCATTAAATGTAGGTGAAATTATAAATTTTTAAAAAGTTTTGCGAAATTTTAAATATTTTTCTTTAAATAACCTTACAAACGAACCTCAAACCTAATATGAATTGTGATATTTTTATTTTATTTGTATACATTCGATTTTTTATGTTCATAAAAAATGCAAAAGTTTCTTTGCAAGTTTGTCTACGAGTTATTCAAACATGTTTTGAATGTTCCAAAATAGTTTTGATCTTCTATTTCATTTTTCTTCTACTTCAGCCTTGTTTTATTTTAACATTGTTTTGTTGTACTTGTGTTCTCTTCTTCAATGTTTTGATCATAGGCTAACTAGACCATTGGTGTCCAAAAATTAAATGAGGGGGTATTGGTGAGAGAATTTGCCCAGCAAACATAATATCAAACGTTTCAAATAAGAAAGAAAATGCCAGCTATATACAACTTATTAAATGAATGTAATTTAAATTTTAAGAAAAAGATAAATAGCAGTTATCAATTTCAATAAATAATTTTAGAACACTTATTTGGGGGGAAAAAAACAAAAATAAATTCATATAAAACAGTTATTTTGGGCTTAAATATTATACTAAAAAGTTTAACCATCTGTCATTCCTCATTATAATTTTTAAAATCGCTTTGAAAATTTTAAATTAAACATTCCATATTAATACTTGCATGGCAATTGCGAATTAATAAAATATTTTTTAAATTCAACGAGGTCATTTTATTTCGCTGCTTGGAACAAACGTTTTTCATGTCTGAAAATATTTGTTCGCATAAGTAGTGGAAAAAAATGATAAAGGTTTTAAATACATTTTTTTGAGCTGGGGACATATCGCAACATCAAAATTTTTCCAAAACTCTAGAGTTCTAATTTTATCGAAATCTTTTACCTCAGATCTAAGTATTATTAGCTCTGATTGAAACGTGTTCATTACCCGCTTTTAATGTTTTGTAACATAAAAGGCATTGAATGTTTTGAAAAGCATCGTTTACCATAAAATACTTTTCACATTTCATTTCCTGAACTTTTATTATATTTGAATTTTTTTCGTATTCAATTCTAATTGAATCGTGTGTGTTTACTGTGTTTCGTCCAACAAGAAACAACAACAATGCTTAATAAATTTCTGAAAAAAATGACAACAACCATCCGCATGTGTATTCATCGCTTGCTCAACGACGACTGAATGAAAATTTTAAAAGAGAATAACTACTGTCTGTGTAAATTTTTCAACAATTGTTGTATGGGACGTACATCACTGAACTAGACACGACACATCAAAACTAAAACAGAGTTGTTTGACTAAAACGGAGATGTCAATTGGACAAAATTAAGGAAGTGCAAATCTATATATCATAGTGCTATCTCTTACATTTTGTCCAATTGTCAAATTTCGGTGTGGACATTTGAATTAGGGCTTATTTCCGATTTAAGAAAGAACGCTTTCATTCGCATTCTATGAGAAAGAACATTGATTTCGATTTCTCTACACACTTTCTATGCGAACAGTGACTCGATCTAGAACTCGAATGAAAACGTAAGTGTTTTCATATAAAATCCGATTTCTCTGTTAAGAACGTGTTGTCAACACTGAGAATGAAATGTCAAAATCACTCACTTTTGGTTTTGCTTTCGTAAGAGAATTTACATATGAGTATACATACTTGTAAATAAAAAAAGAAGAATAAAAAATAATACTAAAAAATCTAAGTACAATAAAAAAGTATTTACAAATGGATAACAAGTGGTAAGTATAAACTATTCATATGATATACATATGAATGTATGTATTTAACAATTGTTTTTTCAGTTTAAAGAAGTCAACAATGCAGCAACTGAAACACTTTTATAAAATTAAAACAAAAAACACAAAATTTACAAATATTTTTTTAAAATTTCTCACCCTTTTATTTATTGATACTTTCCACCAGCTGATCACACTTACACGCAGTTGTATTAGCTTTAGAATAACTTCGTAGTATTTTTTAATACTTTTAACAGAAATATAATAATTTATGATATGGCATTGCTTCTACTTATTAAAACGTAAGATACCAAAATTGACATACGTAACTTAGTGCGAAAGAAAGTGAGTGCCAATGAGAAATCCAAATTGATTCGAATTCGAGCGAGTGCTTTTCGTTCGCTTAAGTTATCTTTCTTAGCTCAGAAATAGGCCATTAATAATTTAATTTGAAAACTTTAGTTTAAATAAATATAAAATTGAATATATAATTGTATAATTATATATTTATATACAAAATAAAATTTTGCAATAATCGTGTGGTACTATTGTGTGTGTGTGTGTGTTTGTATAAGCATACACACTTAAGTGAAAAAAAGGATTTTGTTTGCTGAAAAAATGTAAGTACTATAGTTAAATAAATATTATATTAACATTTTATATTTATAAATTATATTGTTGTAATTGACAGGAGTGGAAGCTGCATAATGGGATGCACGGGAGTGGATAAAGTGCATCGTTTCCCGAGAGATGCATAAAGGTAAGTCTTTAAATTTTTGTTAAATACATAAGTAATATGTATGCATATGAAGTTTGGGCTTAAATAAAGTTTAGGGCACCCTCCCGAATCCACAAAAAAAGTATGCCGCCCTATACAAAATTAAAAAATAAGAAGCAAAAATTAAATAAAAAAGTGAGCGGAAACCTTTAGTTTTCGAGTTATGGGCTTCCGAATTTCCATTATTAGTTTGTGGAAAGTGATTTCCATTGTATTTACATACATACATATGAATGTACATATATGAAGTTTGAGCGTAACCACAGTTTATGGCACCTTAGATCACCATGCGTGGTGAAGAGCCATATCCTACAAAAGGTGATGCTGTTTATAGCAAAACATGATGGATCTAGACCAGATAAGGTCGAAAAAAATCAACATTATTTATATATTTTTGTGATTTTAAGTGATAAATAATTTTTTTTCTATTTTCATATACTACTATTGCCGCTGAACATGCCGAGAATTAAAATAATCTACCATCACTGGGTTGACCCTGGTAGGAATTGCATCACTTCCTGAGGGATGGGCACAGGTAAGTCTTTTTTGTTTGTTAAAATCAATATAGTAAAATAAAATTTTCGTTTTAAATTTCCTGTAGTATGCTGCTCCTAATTAAATCAAAATAAGCTAAAAATTTTTGATTAATTTTGAGCAACTTCAGTACCGGAAATTTATTGCCATTGTGGGATTATATTTGGAAGGCTTATTGCAATAACATCATAAGCTAAACAAGTTAAAGACCTCCGTTTACGTGCTTTCAAAGTTAACTATAACCGTCCCCAAAATATTGTAAAAAAACTTATAATTTTTTTTATATATTTATTTTCAGACAGTGCCAATTTGTTCACCCAGAAATTTAAAATCTACCACAAAAATTCAATTAAATAAAAACATTTGTAAATTAAATTTTTTATTTGTAAACTGTTTATTCTAAAATCTTTTAAGTTAAATAAAAAAAAATATGTACATAATATTGTAATATTCTTTAGTATGTGTGTTTTCATTAGTTGCTTCACATTATGGTATGTTCTAATTGCGATAGATAGTTATGACGTGTTACATTGCAATTTATTTGAATAAAACAAAATATTGAAACTAAGGAAGATGATGAGCTTCAAACAATGCAAACGTATTAAATTTTATGTAATAATTACAACTAATAATAAAGTTCGTGTTATCTTCCAGCTATAGCATAAATTTTATTTATTTAACTAATTACAAAGTGCTTTAATGCCATATTTTTTCCTTTATCTTACGATTTATATCAATTGAGCAATTACAAATAAACTTTCAATACGTGTTGCTTCTAAGCGATAAAAGCCATTCTCATCAATCCGTTAGGTAAATCATCGGTGACCGGAGGGAAGTTGAAATTCATGTTTCTTGAGGACAGAGTTTTACCATTTTTAAAGGTTTGTTCACAACAGTGACAAATGTGTATGAAAGTAGCGTTTTTATGTATTTCCAGGTAGTCCTAAATGAACGAAAAAAAACATATTATCATAATAAATTAATTATGTACATAAAATATGCCAAACAGTATAGAACTTACCCTTCGTAAGGCTTTAAATGTTTTAACCGCATAAGTATATCGCGGTTCCTCACAACGATGAACTTCCTAGCTATGTATCAACTGAACATGTTGATTAAGGTCGGATTCCCGAACACATAGGTAATCGCATTCCCTACACTTAAATGGTTTATCTTTTAGATGACGATAACGAACATGCGTGGCTAAATCACTGGCAAAAACAAGTCATATCACACATGCTGCAATTGAAGAAATTAAGTGCTTTATCATGTGCAACCGTAATAACTTTTCCGAAGCAAAGTTATTAATACACTGACCACATTGATATTTTTGTGCTGAAAATTAAAAATTTCCTAAGCAATAAATTTACTTACATTGTTCTAATTACTATTATTATCTGGTTGAGATGAACAAAAAGCGTAATCTTTGTCCTAAATAATTCACTACAATGAAACAGGCCACTTGTTTTTTTGTTCGCATGTGTGCGTATGTGTTCTACTAGGCGATATTTGTTATCCATTTGTTTTCTGCTAAAATTCCAATTACATGATTTTATGTCGTTCGTCTTGAAATTCTACAATTGATACAAAAGTTCGCTCACAGTTCGGTTCAGTTAAAAACCAAATGAGGTATTTTATCAAATTTTCTTGGTGGAATCGTGGAATTTAGGCACAGGTATTCCCGTCATTTGATGGTATGTGGAATAATTTGTAGGTGGTGGTGAATATGGTAAACTCATGCCAAGCGGTTAGCTTTGAGGACCAAAACATGCTCCAAATGCTGAATTAGAGCCGTACATCATATTCTGATGCAAATTCCTTGTTATATATTTTGACATTCATTCATTCCATTTGTTTTGCTTCACTGATGCCTGTAAAGAAAATGTGTGATATTGTGAAAAATAGGTTGTTGGAAATCACTTTATATATTTAAATAAGGTACAATTGCTTAAAAGATAATCCACATTAAACAATATCAAGTTAATTCAACATAATTAAATAAAGTTTACAAAAATTGTGCTTTTTGCAACAATTTTGTCAACCAAAAATTCTAATAATTTTTTGAACAGATGTTCAACACAGCAATCTATATTTGTTGCTTCTTATACATTGAATTCCCCATTGCTGTTCAATAACCTTCGGTTTGGTCCAACAGCTGATACGGGGCTTTTACAAACGTCACTTTTGAGATCTCTGTTTAGACCTCTGTGGTTTTGATCGTGGAACAAAATAAATATTTTTGGAAGTATGTGTTTTGCAATGAGCAAGTAATACATACACACTAATTGCAATTTCATGAAATGCTTGTAAGACATTTTTGTTGTGTTTGTGCCACACTTTAGTATGTACACTGGATACAAACCTCAATATCTCGATTGGCCATTAAAAACTCGATCAGCGCCTTCTCTTCTTCTCGAATCCATTGCTTTGTCGGGTTGATCCGTACACGTTTGCATTTTGGCTTAAATATAAACACTTTTTAACTTAAATTCATGTAGTAAATAAAAACTTACCTGAAAATCTTCTGAAAATTCCATTTTTATAATAATAATAATAATAAATATTTCTTGGGCACACTTTCTCTAATAAATAAAAAATTAATGATAAACAGAAATAACTGTTGCCGTAATACGAGCTGACAAATTTTTTGGGCGGCGGCTAGTGTAAACTTGTTCAGTGGCCGCCAACCAATTAGGTTGTGAAAGCAAATTATTCTCACTTGTATATTTTTAGAAATTATTTTTTTTTAAATATAAAAATGTCATGTAATAAATATATATAAAAGTGTAAATAATTTTTAATCGTCCTTATATTCTTTGTATATTTTGGCAGCGGCTTGTGATTATTGCCGACGGATTAACTAAACAGCTTTAGACATTCAACTCAGATTTCTACTGCTAATTTATGACAAAGCAATAAACACAGCTCTAAAAGTCTTATTATTTTATGACTGTTTTTATTCACAGCCCAACAACAATTTTTTAAACTATTGCAAAATGTTAAGACATTATGACATTATGACATATTATGACACCGTTTGAATACCTCAATTGTGTTACTATTGTATTACGTTTATACGTCATCATGAAATTTAAAAATTTTCGGTATATGTCGTCTCGTGAAAAAGGGAATGTGTCATCTAAGGACTTAATATTTTGCAAAACACGTTCCCATAGTACAACTCGTTTCTTTTTTTTTCACGAAATTGCTTTTCCATTTCCAATCGCGAATTTATTAATAGGTTTTTGTAATTATGTGTCAATTTTTTGCTGTAAATAAGTGAATGTACAATAGAAATATATTAAATTATAAGAAAATTCGCTTATTTATCTTCTTGCGTCGCCATTGTATTGCGTGTTGTATTTATTTTGCATCTACATTTTTTTGGATGCCTTTCTTGCTTTTTCTTGCGTATTAAATACAATAGTGTTGCAAATAGGAACAAAATACATTGTCATAATTTACACGGTTGCATTTACGAACACGATGCAATGTATTACTACAAAACAAAATGCGTTTAGGAAGTCAACCTATTATTCACACAATGCACTACACATTGAATTGAACAGCTGAAAAAACTTCAAAATAACACAATGGGGGGACCTACATATATTTAGTCGTTAAAACATTTTATCAAAATCAATCATCGATTACTGAACGAAATTTTTGGGAGAAACAACGTGCCAACATAACGCACTGTTTATCGTGTAGTGAATGATTTCGAAGAAAGAGGGTCTGTAGGTGATGGTCTTCAAAGAACAATTTTGGCCACAATATTTAACGCCGCAACTGCATGCTTTGGGCTTGATTAACATGTGGTATCAACAAGACGGTATCACATCGCATACAGCCAGGATTACAATGGACCTCTCTCCACAACGAGTTATTTTAAGAAATTGTGATGTTGATTGGCCCCACGGTCGCCTGATTTGTCTGCTCTGGACTTCTTTTTTTGGGGATATCTGAAAAGTAAGGTTTATGCAAACAAACCAGAAACGCTTGAACAACTCAAAAAAAATATTCGTTAGGAAATTAATGAAATACCGCGTGCAATGTGTGAGAATGTAATGAAAAATGTGCTCAAAAGGGCTCGCATTTGTGAGGCTAACAGAGGCGAACATCTATCTGGTATTGTATTACATACATAATTGCCGACATTAAATAATTTATTTAATAATTATCAATATAAGATCCATTCTCTTTCATTTAATCAAAAATTATAAACAAACAAAGTAGTATACCTTGCCGGCGGACACCCTGTACAAGTGAGCAAATTTTGCTTGTGTAACTCAACTGGCTGGCACCCACTTAACGTTTATCCACTAGCCGCAATTCAAAAAATTATTCAGCTCATATCACTGTCATAAGCTGTTTTCGACAATATTTGTTTGAAAAATTTTCTGTGCCAAAAATAGCAATTATATAATTATAATTAAAAATGGAATTTTTACAAGACTTATTCACTATATTAAAAAGTAGAATCATTTAAGTTTCTTCACTTGTTTTTAGCATTTTGATATAACATTAAGAATTTTTTCCTTCACAGCTGAATGAATTTTCTGAAAGAGCACACTAAATTATGACGGGTTGTTCATAACATATTATTTCGTGTTATTATTTTAAAACATATGACTTTATGTGTCCTATGTGAATACCCCAATTGTTTTAAAAGTATTAAGACTTTTCAGCCTTAGTTATGGCAGTGATAGTCTACCACTAACTTCACCGCAGTAGTTCTTCTTCTAATTAAATCTAAAAACCCGTCTTATGCAAGTAACTTTTTTAGCTTTACTTAATAACTTACTAGTTCCTACAATGTTGTAAAGAAAAAAATTTAACACAAAACCAAAAATCTATAAACAAAAACATTACAATCCATGAGTTTACTTTTTTATAACACACACATATTTCTATTTTTAGATTTTTCTTTTTATCTACACTATTATGGCAAGCCTAGTATTCAACTTCAATTCTCGATTGATTAGTTGAATTTTACACGTATAGATCTAGGGTTTGTATTCAAAAATTATGAAAAATCCATTGATAAGCTACGTAAGCATTAGCGATATAGTACTATATAGAAATGCTTTCCTCCTCAGTTATTGAGTTTACTTTTGTAAAAAATACTTTATGAGAATATCATAAAGTTTGTAATAATAAATTTGACATACATATATTTTTTAAGGGAAAAAGCACAATTTTAAAATAAGAATCATTATATTTCTTATTTATTACAATGAAAATATTGTACTTTTCTTGTTTTTTTATTGTTTTTATTCAAAAAACTAATAATATGAAAAAGTAAAGTTACACTACTATGCAGTAGTGTTAAGCATTGTATTTTAGTTCAGTCTTTACAAAAAATCAAGTACTCCACTTCAATATTTTCAAACAAACAAAAATTCTACATAACTTGAAAAGATTTGGCTGCAGTGCTTGAGTTTTGTTTTATAGTAAAAATTAAAACAAAACATCAGAATGAAGCAAATAAACCGTTAGCCATAGTAAGCATAGCGAGTGCAGTAGAACATTGACAAAAAAAAATGAGAATTCAGGAACAGTAGTGTTCATATCAATATATGTGTGCCTCAAAACAGGCTTCATACGACTGATTTACGCGTAGTCAACCTCTTTTTACTTGTTAATGGGGCTGTGCGCGCACAAATCGTAAGAAATTGGGATTGTACGAGAATACGAGAAAGAAACAGCAAAGTGTATGTAAGCGGAGATAAGTAGGAAACAAATATTTTTGTTTTTTTTTTAATTTTTTGGTTTTGTGCCAATCGAAGGTGGGTGCAACTAATTTTTAATTGAAAAAGGATGAGAAAAACTTTTATCAAAATTTTAAAAATTATATAAAAATGCTATAATTGTACTGGCGTTCACGAGAAAAAAATATTATTGTGTGCTAGAGTTGTAATATCCATATTTATCAATAATATTACATGTAAACGTATATTTGTCTTTAAAAAACAATAATCCATTTCCTTATTTTTTAATTTTCTTTTTTTGTTGTGTAAAAATAAATTATCCAAAAAACAATTATATTACCCACTTCAGAATTCATGTTTTCTCACATTATGCTGGGAAGACAACTGGGACGAACAACGAATTACGTCTCGCACAACGAATTCTTCGCTAACAGTTCGTTGCGTAAATTCTCAGTGTGGCACACAATTACACCGAAAAAATTAGTGCTGTCATAATCACATATTTCGGCGATGCTTTTAATATTTTTGTAATCTTTCGATGGCTGATTGTATAGGCATTAAAATTTTTTACTTCTTGACTTGTATCCATATTATTTAATTTCTTATTTAAACTTAGTTTTCACATGACATGTGATAGTGTTACTGAAAAAACAAAAAATTTTAAAGAATGAAACATTAAAACAAAACTGTAGGTCTCGCCTGGAAGTAAAATCTTCCATACATACATACATACATTTCCAGACAATATTTCACATTCATTACATTTGAGTAATAAGTGCTGGTTTTTAGAAAACCAAAGAAAAAATCTATCATTCTATCTATCATTTTCTAAAAACAAACAGTAAATTTTGATTGATATAAAATAAGATAATATGTCCCCTGTGTACTTTTTTAACATAAAACGCCAAAAACGCCAAAAACGCCAAAAACGCACACTGCGTATGCATCATTGATACTCAATACCAAAAAAAAAATAAATAAATTAATAATATAATAATATTATTAATATATATAATATTAATAATATGGGAATAGGAATATGGAACCAAAAATCTATAAATCTGTGACATACGTAATATGTCGGAACAACTTGGAAGATTGAAAATATTTAATACGGAAAAATATAGAATAACATATAAAACATGTAATACTTTAGGAAAAATATTTAATAAAACGAAAGATAGAGTTAAAAACACAGAATTATCTAATTTAGTATACACGATACCTTGTGGAGGAAATAACTTAGAAAGTTGTAATAAAGTATGTATATGTAGGAACAACAAAAAATAAACTTAAAACTAGATTAGCAGGACATGACATAAGTCAGATCAAAAATACAGACATATAAATACACAAAAACAGCATTAACTACACATTGTGCAATATTAAATCATTATCCAAAATTTGAAGACACAACTATATTAGAGAAAGAAACTAATTATAAACGACGTTTTTTGTTGGAAATGTTACAGATAATTAAAATACATGCGGACAATAGAATAAACTATAAATCAGATGTAGATAATTTAGTGCAAAATTATACATATTAAGTTATACAATTTAGATTTAGATTATGAATTAAATATATATTTTTATGTGAAAAATAGAGTTAATTATAAATAGTCATAGGCCATTTATTAAATAATTTTTAATAATTATGTTCGATTGTTGTTATAGTTATATGTTATTATTACATTATAGAAATATGTTATTTTACAGACATGAAAACATGTTTATTTATGTACACATGTACACACATTTGTACATGTGCATAAAAAATATTTTTAATATCAATGACAAAAAATTTTTATTTCCTTTCAAAAATATTTTCTTTTTCTTCATTTTTAAAAAAATTTTTTTGTTAATACAAATTATTATTTCCTGACGATGCTACCTATTTGGTAGCGAAATATTGAAAATAAATAATTAAAAAAATTTTTCATAAAAAAGACCATTGCTCAAAAAATAAATATAATTAAAAAATTTAATAAAAGTAAAATAAAAATAGAAGTGAGACTAATATGAATTAAAACAACAAACTTTGTAAACAAAATTTAAGTAGAACCACTACTTCAATTGGTTTTACTTCAGCGATGTTCTACTTCAATTTAATTCTATTTCAGTTGGTTCTACTTTTATTTCTTTCTGTTGTTTTATAATACAGTATTTGTTTATATGTATAAAACATTTTGGCATTGAAGTGTTTGTTTTGAAATGTGAAAGAAGGAGATGGATAGTGCGTGAAATTATCACGATGTTTTGTAAGACATTTTTATTGTGCTGGCGCAGCCCTCTAGTATGTATATACATACATATAAAGCTAAGAGAACTGGTGACGACTATTTTTATTCATATGGCTAATCGTCATAAAATTTATGGTGTTTTGTAGGCAAAGTCGATTTTATAAATTGTAAGTCTTCTGGTCGTTATTTTTCTTCTTTCTTGATGAAGTTGCTGTAAATCCGACCACTCCAGTGCTACTACATTTCTATTTACTTTTTGGGGGAAATTTTTCCATTCATCAGGAAATCTAACTTTAAAATTAAGTTCACCATCTGGTGTGTATTGTATTCCTCCAATGTCCGTTACTTTGGAATCGTCTTTTCCATTTAACATTGTTAAATTTAAAAAAAAAAAATTAATGATCCAAATAAATAATATCATAAGGTTCAGGTTTTTTCCTTGCTGCTTTACATATCGTAGTGGATTTTTATTTTCACTGAGAATTTTGTTTGCGGCAACTGAAAGTGACCGCATGTTCTTGTTTTTCCACCAGTCATTTACGTAAAAGTCATAGAGGTCCTTTTTGTGCGCCATTCTGGTAACAGATATTTCTTTTGCGGATCGGCACGACAGTAATGCGATTTCATTGACGGAAGCGCATCAAAAAATGAATAAAGGCATTGCTTTTCATTTGTTAAGTACGTCTTGTTCTGACTAGTTAAGCACAGCCTTTGCACCTACGTCGAACGTGTTCAAGAATAACTTTCTGCACATTCGCATTTTTTTGTGTGTTCCTTGAGGTAATATTTAAAAGTTAAACTTCTTTTGGATTCATTTAGTACTTTTGTATTTTGCGGTCTGTTAATTGAAGCTAATTCGATCAAAGTTTCAACATAAAGTTATTTCCTTCCCAACTCATTTTCCAAAATCCTTTAAAAATATTTTCTCTATCATCCTCATTTATATCCGCACATTTCATGGCACCATATCTCTTGCATCTGCATCTATCCTTCAATTCTTTCTTCTATTGGTAATTCCAAACATTCCCGTCTTTTATTTTTCCAAAATAACGTTTACATTTTTCTCTAAGAGTTCTACTCTTGCTCGAAAACCAAGCTGAATTTTCAACTTGAACTCTTTTGTTGCTAGTTTTAGTTTTGGTTGGTAACTTGTTTGAATCATCGGAGTCACTATGGAAACCATGTGGAACCAGGCTTATGATCCCGTCGTCTGACTCATTTCCATAATCGCTTTCAATGCGTTGAGTTTCAAAGTTATTGTTCCCAGTACATGACATGGTATGCGTCTGATAAAATAATAATTCAACAGTATATTTGAAGAAATTAACCATGTGTATGTATTTTAATATTCGGGCCTATTCCCGTTGGCGTTCTTATTTGAAAACGAAATAAAAACGACAATATGGCATCACCGTTGGCGTTATTAACATTTATCGAAAACGTGTTTGTATTCCTCAATTTGAAACGAAGATAAAAACGACAAAGAAACTTTAAATTTTTGTTGCCACCATTATTAGAAGCGAACTTAAAACGACTTCAAATAAAATTTTAAAAAAATGAAAATTACAACAGCAAAGCAATTTGAAACCTTGGTTTCACAAATGGAAAGCCATCCCTCATATGCTAAAGGTTTCCGGAAGGGTATAAAACCTTTAAATTTTGATAATTTTTGGAGTGGTATTGCGGGAAAATTAAATGCGCTTGGACCTCCAGTTCGTGACGCGGACGGCTGGGACAAAGTAAGTAAAACTAAATTAGCAGTAAATGTCAACTAATATCTTAATAATTATACGAAAATATATAATTTTAATTAAAGGTATGGAAAGACATGAAATTTAAAGTCAAAAAGAAGCTAATGACCAACAAAACTGAAGCTAGAGCAACAGGAGGAGGACTTTTCAACCACGTGCCACTATCACCACTGGAACAAACAGTGGCAAATATAATGCAGTTCGAGAACCAAATAAACCCGAGCGGAAATGAGATAGGATTTGGTGGCCATGAAGAAGTTGAAACGCTGGCAATCACGGAAGAGGAACGTAATATAACTTCCGAAAGTGCTCAAAATATTGAAATATCTGTGGAAAGTAGCACTCTGGAAATACCCAGCATTTCAAAAAAGATGCGGACCTCATCAAAGAATAAAACGGAGGAAAAAGAAAGGATTACATTATTGAAGAAGCAAACCGAAGTGCAACAACAAAAATGCAGTCACTTAGAATCTATTAAAGGATATTTAAAAGATATTTCTCGTTACCAGAGGAAGAGATTACAATTGGAAGAGGAACGCTTTGACGCATATAAAAAAAAGCACGCAAAGAAGATGAACTTTTAGACCTAGAAATCGCAATAAAAAAGAAAAAACTTGAGTTATTAGATAAACAGCTAAATTAGTTTTTTATGTACATACATATGTATGTTCATAATTTTTTTATTTATTTTTTGTATGTGAATATCTATTTTTATTTTAATTTAACAAGACTGAAAATAAATAAATCTTTAAGTACCACTGTAATAAAACTTATGACGAAAAAGAGTTTTTGATCACATTTCTTATTCTGCCAGCTTCTGTGCTATCACCTATGTCATCATTGTCATAACTCATGTTAAAATGTTCTGTTTCTTCTGTATGCATTTGTATTACATCAATATCAGTAAAAGAAGTATTGTAGTGAATGCAAATGTTGTGGAGAGCAGCACAAGCATTAACCACTTTTGTGATTTTTTGGTGATCATAATGTAATTCCCGTGCTCCAAGCAGGCATCGAAATCGCGACTTGAGTACTCCAATTACTCGCTCTATAATATTTCGAGCCTTTGCATGCTCAGAGTTGTAACGGCTTTCTGCACTGTGTTCAGCTGCTGATCGGTACGGTGTCATTAAAAATGGTTGGATGGATACCCAGCATCTCCTAAAAATTTAAGTATTGAATGATATTCTATATACATATTTAAAATTTCATACCAATAATCCACGAATTACGTTCACCGGCTTCATACTTTTCTTTTAGAAATCGTCTTGCTCTGCTGGTATTCCAAATTAGTGAATCATGGCCGGAGCCTGGATGTCTGGCATCTACATATCGAATACGCATTCTATGGTCACAAATCTAAGAGAATTAAATACTGAAAAGTTAGCAATTCAATTCAATTAATTTATAAAAAGTTATGAATGGTACTTACAATCATTGTATTTATGCTGAAGAAGCCTTTTCGATTGTAGTACAAATGTTGAGAACTTCTGCAGGGACCAACCATTTTAATATGGGTTCCGTCGACACAGCCTATGATTCCAGGAAATCCAGTTTGCTCATAAAAAAATTGTTTGCACTCCATCGTCTCTTCTTCCGTCATTTCAAATTTAACCCAATTATTGCAAATTGTTGCATTCATTGCTTCCAAAACTTCGGATAAAATTTTACTAACGGTAGGTTGAGCTAAACAAATTAAAGTCATTCCCAACGCTTAGCTGATATGATCCGTGCGCAAAAAACCGCAAAACAGTTGCCAGTTTTATATCTGGCGTAATTGCAGATTTGCGTAGGTTACATTTCAGTTTTGGACGGATTTGTTCCAGGACGTATTGAAATGCAGATTTATTTAGTCTAAATGTATTCACAAATTTTAAACGGGAAAAAATTAATGAAAGTACCAGTATATGATTATCAAAATATCGTTTCTTACACAGAATCTGGAATGGCAAAGATATTAACATTCTGTCTTAAAATTTTTCGATGTATACTTATGTTCATTATTTCATCATCCTCACTTGAACTAGAAAAATAAAATTCTGTACTCATTTTTTTTATTTTTCTTTTAAAATATAAATTTTTTTCGAATTTAAACAAAAATAATGACACAAAATACTGCAGCGCTGCCACACTTCATTCATTCTTATCGTTAATTTCGATAACTTCTCTTTGTCGTTTCAATATATTTCAGGAATGAATACCAATTTAGAAACGAAGCGACGATAAAAACGACAACGATATAGAAACGACAATTAAAACGAAAACGCCAACGGGAATAGGCCCGATTGTTACATTAAATTATACAGCTTTATTGAGTTAGACAATTCAAAGCTTGCTATGTTTTACAAAAATAATATTTTAAAGTAGTTTTACTCACAGGTAGAAAATTATACAGAAATATAAATAATTTTAACAATTAAAAAAATTAGCATTATTAAGTTATGCTATCGCCACAATACTGACACTTTGATATTAAAAAAATTAGCGAGCGTACTTTACTTATTATGAAACAGCCAATCGATTCTTAATACATGTAATTGAACAATTTGACAGAAATCTTTAAACTGCATTTTTTATACAGACTTACAGTCGTGACGCGGACGGCTGGGACAAAGTAAGTAAAACTAAATTAGCAGTAAATGTCAACTAATATCTTAATAATTATACGAAAATATATAATTTTAATTAAAGGTATGGAAAGACATGAAATTTAAAGTCAAAAAGAAGCTAATGACCAACAAAACTGAAGCTAGAGCAACAGGAGGAGGACTTTTCAACCACGTGCCACTATCACCACTGGAACAAACAGTGGCAAATATAATGCAGTTCGAGAACCAAATAAACCCGAGCGGAAATGAGATAGGATTTGGTGGCCATGAAGAAGTTGAAACGCTGGCAATCACGGAAGAGGAACGTAATATAACTTCCGAAAGTGCTCAAAATATTGAAATATCTGTGGAAAGTAGCACTCTGGAAATACCCAGCATTTCAAAAAAGATGCGGACCTCATCAAAGAATAAAACGGAGGAAAAAGAAAGGATTACATTATTGAAGAAGCAAACCGAAGTGCAACAACAAAAATGCAGTCACTTAGAATCTATTAAAGGATATTTAAAAGATATTTCTCGTTACCAGAGGAAGAGATTACAATTGGAAGAGGAACGCTTTGACGCATATAAAAAAAAGCACGCAAAGAAGATGAACTTTTAGACCTAGAAATCGCAATAAAAAAGAAAAAACTTGAGTTATTAGATAAACAGCTAAATTAGTTTTTTATGTACATACATATGTATGTTCATAATTTTTTTATTTATTTTTTGTATGTGAATATCTATTTTTATTTTAATTTAACAAGACTGAAAATAAAT
This sequence comes from Dexiosoma caninum, assembly GCA_963924685.1. NCBI lineage: Eukaryota > Metazoa > Arthropoda > Insecta > Diptera > Tachinidae > Dexiosoma > Dexiosoma caninum. The sequence continues at coordinate 57,790,495 of OZ004725.1, forward strand.
AAATCTTTAAGTACCACTGTAATAAAACTTATGACGAAAAAGAGTTTTTGATCATATTTCTTATTCTGCCAGCTTCTGTGCTATCACCTATGTCATCATTGTCATAACTCATGTTAAAATGTTCTGTTTCTTCTGTATGCATTTGTATTACATCAATATCAGTAAAAGAAGTATTGTAGTGAATGCAAATGTTGTGGAGAGCAGCACAAGCATTAACCACTTTTGTGATTTTTTGGTGATCATAATGTAATTCCCGTGCTCCAAGCAGGCATCGAAATCGCGACTTGAGTACTCCAATTACTCGCTCTATAATATTTCGAGCCTTTGCATGCTCAGAGTTGTAACGGCTTTCTGCACTGTGTTCAGCTGCTGATCGGTACGGTGTCATTAAAAATGGTTGGATGGATACCCAGCATCTCCTAAAAATTTAAGTATTGAATGATATTCTATATACATATTTAAAATTTCATACCAATAATCCACGAATTACGTTCACCGGCTTCATACTTTTCTTTTAGAAATCGTCTTGCTCTGCTGGTATTCCAAATTAGTGAATCATGGCCGGAGCCTGGATGTCTGGCATCTACATATCGAATACGCATTCTATGGTCACAAATCTAAGAGAATTAAATACTGAAAAGTTAGCAATTCAATTCAATTAATTTATAAAAAGTTATGAATGGTACTTACAATCATTGTATTTATGCTGAAGAAGCCTTTTCGATTGTAGTACAAATGTTGAGAACTTCTGCAGGGACCAACCATTTTAATATGGGTTCCGTCGACACAGCCTATGATTCCAGGAAATCCAGTTTGCTCATAAAAAAATTGTTTGCACTCCATCGTCTCTTCTTCCGTCATTTCAAATTTAACCCAATTATTGCAAATTGTTGCATTCATTGCTTCCAAAACTTCGGATAAAATTTTACTAACGGTAGGTTGAGCTAAACAAATTAAAGTCATTCCCAACGCTTAGCTGATATGATCCGTGCGCAAAAAACCGCAAAACAGTTGCCAGTTTTATATCTGGCGTAATTGCAGATTTGCGTAGGTTACATTTCAGTTTTGGACGGATTTGTTCCAGGACGTATTGAAATGCAGATTTATTTAGTCTAAATGTATTCACAAATTTTAAACGGGAAAAAATTAATGAAAGTACCAGTATATGATTATCAAAATATCGTTTCTTACACAGAATCTGGAATGGCAAAGATATTAACATTCTGTCTTAAAATTTTTCGATGTATACTTATGTTCATTATTTCATCATCCTCACTTGAACTAGAAAAATAAAATTCTGTACTCATTTTTTTTATTTTTCTTTTAAAATATAAATTTTTTTCGAATTTAAACAAAAATAATGACACAAAATACTGCAGCGCTGCCACACTTCATTCATTCTTATCGTTAATTTCGATAACTTCTCTTTGTCGTTTCAATATATTTCAGGAATGAATACCAATTTAGAAACGAAGCGACGATAAAAACGACAACGATATAGAAACGACAATTAAAACGAAAACGCCAACGGGAATAGGCCCGATTGTTACATTAAATTATACAGCTTTATTGAGTTAGACAATTCAAAGCTTGCTATGTTTTACAAAAATAATATTTTAAAGTAGTTTTACTCACAGGTAGAAAATTATACAGAAATATAAATAATTTTAACAATTAAAAAAATTAGCATTATTAAGTTATGCTATCGCCACAATACTGACACTTTGATATTAAAAAAATTAGCGAGCGTACTTTACTTATTATGAAACAGCCAATCGATTCTTAATACATGTAATTGAACAATTTGACAGAAATCTTTAAACTGCATTTTTTATACAGACTTACAGCTTTTTCGTTTAATAAATTGAACTTAGCGCTTTTGGTCATCACTAAAAACCACAACAAAAAACGAGATAACTGTAATTTTTTCTTTGTAAACCAATTTCTAGAAAAGAGCCTTTACATGTTAAGCCAGCGTTATGCTATGCATCCATATTTTCGTATTATTGACCTAATTTTAGTATAAAAATAATGGAAAATATAATGCCGCATATGCGGTAGGAAACATGTAGCTTCGATGCCTCTTTCAGCAGGATAACGACCCGAGGCACTAATCATGCTTTGTGAAAGATTGGTTTTAGTCTAAGAATATTACCTTGCTCGAGTGGGCAAGTTAGGCACCGGATGTAAATCCGATAGAAAACGCTGTGGGTGATTTAATCTTGAAACATGCATTGGAAATTAGGAACAGCTTCGTGTTTTATCCAAAAAATGTTGGGGTGGGATTTTGGCAGTCGGAATTGGCATCCCTACATACATACATACGGACATAATTAATTAATATGCATACTTACATAAGTACATATTTATGCTCGTACATCCAAAAAATTTTTTCTCATTTTCTTCACGAATTTTAAATGAACAATCTTGTTTTTTATTACAATAATAAAAAAAGTAAATATTTAAATATCCAATAGAAAGACTTAATTTTGCAATTCATTTTATATAATAACAACAAATAATAACAAATATAAAGTACAAATTGAAAACGGAAAAAACGACTATATAAATAATAAAATAAACAACGCTATTGATCAAAAACAAATGTGGAAACAAATTAAAGAGGTAGTACTTAATAAAAGTAAAACTGGGATTGAGTCTGTGATATTTAACCAAAAACAATGTAATAATCACCATGAAATAGCTAATAAATTTATTACATATTTTGTAGACAGCATTAAAGATGTAAGGGAGTCAATAGATGAAGTGCAATATACAAACCAAATAACACTTAGTATGACCAATATGTTTAAATTTCGTGCAATAAATATTTTAGAACTTAAGAATATAATAAAGCAAATGAAGAACAAGGCTGACCATGAAATGATATCAAATAAAATTATTCTTGATAATTGGAATGTAGCGGGTAATACATTATTAAAAATAATAAATGAGTCGATAGAGACAGGAATTTTTCCAGAAAGCTGGAAGGAAACAATGGTAGTACCAACTGAGAAAGTTCCAAAAACAAAAAAATGTGCAGAGTTTAGGCCAATTAATACATTAAAAACTTGCAAAAAAATTTTGGAAAAAGTGGTGAAAGATCAGCTTGAAGAATATCTTAATTCAAACAATATACTGACCAAATATCAATCAGGATTCCGCAAAAAGTATTCTTGTGAGACGAATGTAAATTATGTTATAAGTAAATGGAAAGGAATTGGAAACAATAAGAAGGTGATGGCAATTTTTCTTGATTTCAAGAGAGCTTTCGAGACAATTGACAGGGAAATAATGATTAGGAAGATGTATATGTATGGAGTAAGAGGCAGAGAGTTGGAGTGGTTTCAATCCTATCTAAAAAACAGGAAGCAAACAACAAAGTTGAACGGCGTATATTCAGGCAAAATAATTAATGATTTTGGTGTTCCACAAGGATCAATACTGGGTGCCCTGCTGTTTGTTATTTATATAAATGACATGCCTAATATTTTGAAAAAATGTGAAATAACTATGTATGCTGAAGATACCCTTTTATTTAATACTGCCGATACTGATGAGGAGTGTCATACAAATATGACACATTATATTAATAAAATATCAAAATGGTTAAATATGAATAAGCTTAAACTAAATGAAAATAAGACTAAAATAATGGAAATAAATATGGATTAAAACATAGAATTTAAAATAAATGACACGATAATTAAAAAAGTAGACTGTAATTAGATGACTAAAGTTTAAGTAGACTAAAATTTAATGAACACATAGGCTATATATGTAAAAAAATTTAAAAAAAAAATCGGTTTTCTCAAAAGAATTAGATCCAAAATGTCAAAAGCTATCGCGATTACTATATATAACACTTTAATTAAACCTCATTTTGAATTCGGTTCGTCAATTATATATACATGTAGCAGGACAATGCAAATAGAAAGAATGCAAAAATTGCAAAATAAAGCAATGAGAATAATATTAAAATATAATCGGTATGCACAAACAAACACATTGCTTAACAACCTCAAATGGATGACAATTGAGCAAAGATTGCAGTTCAACACTCTTAAATTTATAAGAAAAATTAAGCAAGGAGAGGCGCCGGAATATCTTACTGAACAAATAAAATACGTGGGTGAGAGTCAACCTTATGGACTTAGAAATGCGGATGATTTACGCATTCAGAGAGCTACATCAACACAAATGCAAAGAACAATATTCTATAAAGGTCAGAGCAACTGTGCAATCTGATGACCAGGCAGAACGCAGGATCCTATAGATATGACGGTACCGTCAAGTCTGTACACCTTTCCATGCTCTTTTCCTCGCTCTTCCAAATACTAAAGACTTGACGAGTCAAACTTCATGTGTGTGAATCATGAGTTAGTATTGATGCTCTAGATATTCATCATCCTTGCTACATGAACAAAAATAAAACTGTTCTAGTGAGGTTCTGTAATGTTCGTACCAGAGACCGCTTGATGGCTGAATATAATAAAAGCCGATCGCTGAAGCTGAGTGATATAGTTATCAGTGATCAGCTGAGTGATAGTTATCGAGGATTTACCTTACTGATCATTTTTCTCCTAAGGCTGCTAGAATGAATTTCATCTGCAAACCGCTCCTGATTAAGAAAAAAATAAAAAAATTCGAAATTTTTAATGCAGACAATCCGAAAGTATCTATTACTTATGTTAATGGATACCAAGCTGTAAAGTATTACGGCGAGTGTGAAACGCTTCTCTGTGGCCTTGAAGAATAATTTTTGTTTTTAATTTAATTTCTTCCATTAATTTGATTAGCTGATTGATTATTTTTATCTAGATACGAAATTTTTAGCTGTGACTTTTTTAAATTTAATTTTAATTTCTATGATTTTAACTTTGCATGTTGTTCTTTTAATGCACACTTAATCAATGATTTCTTTGTTTCTAGTAGCAACTGCAGTAATTATGACTCAGTTGGTTTTGGGGAATTTACTGATTCTGAATTGGGGGTTTCTTTCCGTTGTGTAACTGAACCTGAAATTTCCCAAGCATTGTGTATGGTAAAGTATAATGCACTTGGTGTTGATAATATATACATTAAATTGATTAATCTCATTTACCCTTACTTCCTCTCATTTATTAATAATATTTTAACTACTTCTGTTTTTCCCACGGCTTAGAAGACGGCACGGGTTGTTACTATCCCTAAGTCGAGGGTGGTGCATGAAACTGCAGATCTTAGGCCTATATCAATCTTTTCCGCCCTGGCCAAGGTCGTGGCAAAGCTGTTGAAGTTACAGTTATCTGAGAAGGTGGTGATTGAAGGTGGCGATGTCCGAAGTAGTCTGCACGTTGACTACAAAAAGAAAAATTTTCCTGAGTTCAACCCCAGTTTGGGACTCATAAAAAACATCTCGCATTTTTTCTGATCTGCATTTCTGTGTCTTTGCGTCAGTTGTTGTCGAAAGGTTTCAGTGGCGAAGGCACAGTCACAGGTCACTGAACAGTGACGGCTTCAGCTGTATTCAATCCACCGGCACATCAGAACGCCCTCCTTCGTCGGTATTGTGTAGCACCGGCGAAGTAAAATAATTACTAAAAATGGCTACTAAAACCGAAGCTGGGGTTGAACCCAGGTCTGTTTTGGTTTTGTAGTCAACGTGCAGACTACTTCAGCCATCGCCACTCTCTATTTAATTTATTTCAGGGACCGTAAATAACAGTTATCGATATCAAACATTATTTTATAAAAGTTATTTTGTGAATTATTTTCAAAGTAAAAATAAAAGGTCGGATGAAACTCTTAAAAAGAGAGTTTTATTTTACCGTCATGAAATAAAGCTCATTTGAAGAGTTTTATTTTTTACCTCTCCACCGGATGTTCACCGGACGTTTTCCCGTCTTCTCCGGATTTTTGCGGTACGTCTCAATCAAGGTCTATTTATTAAGTCTGTGCAACTCACCATGTGTTTTACAAGTATTTTATACTCGACTGTCAAAATTTGTTTACATTTTACTAATTTGTTTAATTTGAGAGAGCGCGCAATTAACAATTTTACTCATTTCCTTATCTTGGAAAAGTAACTAAGGCATACATAAATGAAATTAATGTTTTATCTTGCTATTGCATCCTGTGTATGTTTACTTTTGAGAGAGTAGTAGTCTCTTTTTTAGACATCCCAAAGTTAATGTACACAAACAAAATGCCTGTTGTTTTTTGTGTTGTTCATTGTTGTAGAGCTGCATAGACCTAATAAAAAGACTTTGATCTCATACAGTAGGGCAGTATTTGAACTCCCTAACTGTAGACAGGAAACAAGAAAGCGAAGAAAATGATAATGAGTATGAAACAAGATCTTTGTTTGAAATTGATAATTATTGTCCAAGGCCCTTATCGATTAATTAAACTCTTTTTGAGTGCTGAGAGAAAAAAAAATACAATCCGTACTTATATAAATTGGCAACAACCGTTCAGCGTGTTCCTGCAATCCAAGGAAACGTGCAAAGAGCGTTCTCCGCTCTTAAATTGGTATTGAGCGACCTTCGTTAAAATATTTCCACAGAAAATTTGGAAAAAGTTATGCTCGTTCAATTAAACAAATAAATTACCACACATTATATCAGATAGGCGTAATAAAAAAGAGACTGTAAAAAAGAAGAAAATAAACAAAACGAGTTTTATTTTAGAAGGAAAAAATTAAACTCCTGAAAAACAAATAAACTATACGAGTTTTATTTTAGAGGTAAAAAATAACACTCCCTAAAAGAGTTTTATTTTAGGACAGGAAAATAAAACTCTTTTTAAGAGTTTCATCTGATATTTTATTTTTCCGTTGAAAAATAACTCTTACCTTTGGAGATGAGATCGTTTTTTTTAAACGAATCTATGGGTATATGACAGTGTTGACTCTAACACACGGAGTTTTTAAATTTAAATTTTTTCTATAACTGTTATTTAAGTCGCTGCTTTATGTCGTTTAACGATTTTGATATTAGCACCAACTGAAATGTACATATAGACCAGCTAAACCATATAACATATCTAGGTAATCGCAATTAATTTTTATATACATATACAGAGTCTTCGAATAGAGACTTCCGAAATTTGACAGTTGATAACAGCAATCTAGTTGAACTACATTTGTCAAGTGAATTGCCATTTATTTAATCTGGGCGAACAGAGCAATGAACAGTACATGCAAATAATAAAATTGTTTTACCAAAATGGGCGCGTCGCATATTAGCAACTGCCCCTAATTTTCATCGAAAAATCATCTTCAGCGATTAGGCTTATTTTTGGATGAATATATACGTGAACAAACAAAATTGTCGAATTTGTGACGATACCAATCCACATGAAATTTTGGATTATGGACTAGTGGCGTCATCGGTCCTTATTTCTTTGAAAACGACGTTGGTCAGGCCACCACTGTCAACGGCGAGCGCTATAGGTCGATGATTACTAACTTCTCTTAGCCTGAATTGGATGATCTGGACACCAAGGAGATGTGTTTTTAACGATATACATATAACCGTCGTGAGAGTAACACGTAATTTTATTGTGCTCCGTATAAATATTGTTATTCCTGTATAACGTAGCTTTTCACAATGTACGATTAAACCTTAACGTGAGCTTTAGCAGCAAGTTTTGTATGCCAAAGTTGTCGTTAAAGGCCACGTTAACTGTTTTTTTAAATTTATTTTTATTAAAAGACATTACAAACTCTACGCAGCTTTTAAGCTTGTCTGTAGAAACACCCAGGGTTTAAGCGGGAATCGAATCCGCACCTCCATATTGACAAGACTAATGCTCATGCACTAGACTACGGAGGCATTGCGAAAAGGGCCGCGTTATATAATAAAAAGTGTGTCTACGTTTTGTTCGAGTGCTCCTTTGTTCCTGATCTAAATAATTTATTTTATTTTTAACATTGAATTTCTTTTTTTGTTTAATCCTTCTGTACTTAGTATGAAGAGAGAGGAAAATAATAATTGAAATTATAACAAATCTTAAACATTTAAAACTGTGTTTTTGTCGTCAGTGATAAATAAAAATTAAAGCAAAACCGGACGGACATAGAAAATTTTACATTTTGGATGCGCTCCACCTAGAGAAGACGTGGCAGAACGAAAGGTGTTAACTGCAAGGAAAGGAATAGCGCTAGAAATTACAGGTGATGAAGGGATCGATAGAAGAAAGCTTTATTATTTTTACAATATTGCTTTTGCACGATTTTGCTTTTATAACATACTCGTATGTGCGTTAACATGGCAATATTAAACAAAATAACGAATATTGCATAAAATGTATATGTACTCCTATATAGAATTAGACAGTTGAATTGAAAGTTGTGCTTATAATTCATGTATGTATATCTATAACTTTGGCCATTATGTTTTTTTTAATGTATAAATAAATTAAAACAAAGACTTTCACTTACAAAGTTAAAAATAAACACATTAAAAAACAAAAATATAATAACAAAATTTTTTCGGGATGAATAGTGGAAGTGTCAAAATCAATGCCCAATAGTTAGAAATCGTAATATCTTAGTTTTATAGGAATTTAAATAATATTTGCAAAACAACCCTTTTTCAAGTGTGTTAAACGACTTTTGTGCTTTTCTTGAAAAAGGTCGGAAACGATGGTTTTATTGAAAATATTTCCCAAAAAAACACGCTTTTGTATTTTCTTGAAGATGGTAAAAAAAGTAAAAAATTACATGCGATAATTACTAAGAAACAAACTAAGTCAAAGACAGAAATTAGAAGTCACACTGACAAACACTAGCAGAACGGAACATCATGCCGTTTTTGAAAGTTGCTACACTTTCATTATCAGCGTTCTTCGTGTTTTGTTCACCGCATGTGGTTATCAATATATGTAAATTATTAGCTTTATATATATTTATTATTTTCTATAGATAGAATACGAGAAATAATTCCGCGTTATTTTTTTCTTTTCTATATGAAGCTCTAAATTTACCATTTCTAACTAAATCCAAAATAAGAAAATTCAAACGAACTGAAAGTCTTCGTTTATTCAATCATGAAAATAAAAAAAAAATGTGGAATATCTTACGTAATGCGGGGGTTTTAGAAGGGCAGAAGATGGATGCCGACTTGGAGGTCGATAAGATCAATGAGCATTTTATAAACAGCCAATCTATTGATCAAGTATTGAACCTGACTTCTCTCAATTCGATCATCTAACTCATAGCTTCTCGTTTGCTAATATCGCTGAAATTGATCTACTTAATGCCTTATTTCGAATCAAATCTTCTTCTGTTGGAGTTGATGGTATACCTGTCAAATTGATTAAAATAGCTTTTCCTTTTTTTCTCATATATTTTGTGAATAATATTTTAACATCTTCAAATTTTCCTGATGAATGGAAACATCACGCATCATTCCCATACCTAAAAGTGGTTCCCAAGTATCCTTGTGTATTAGTGTCTATCGATCTTTCTAAAGCATTTGATTTAGTAAACCATTATTTACTTATCTATAAACTTAAGTTCTCTAAATCTGCTTGTCGACTTCTCTGGTCGTACTTAAACAACCGTAAACAGTTGTCGTTTTTAATGGCGAGACTTCTGCAGTGAAATCTGTTAAGTCAGGTGTACCTCAAGGCTCGGTTCTTGGACCCGTTTTATTTATCTTATTTCTTGATGACCTTTCTTTTCCACGATTTATGTTTCTGTAGGCCCTTTGCTTTTGCTGATGATGTACAACTGCTATGGTCCAGTGAGCAAATTTTCTCTGATTCCCTACAAGCCTGCATAAATTATGATTTAAAAAAAGTTAATACTTGGATGTTAATCAACTCTCTTAGAGTTAATATTGATAAGACTAAAGCTTTAGTATTTAAGTCTACTGAAAATAATTGTCGTGACTTTGACTTGAGAGTAAGTGATTCCCGCCAGGAGGTGAAGCTTAATTAATTATTTTACAGCTCTGCTTTCGCACGTTCTTTGTTTATACTCGTAGCAGTGCTGAAGCTTCGGTTTAGTAGCCATTTTTATTATTATTTTACTTCGCCGATGACGTGTTGATGTAATTGTGGATTGCTATCAGCTGAAGCCGGTATTGTTCAGTGACCAGTGACTATGCCTTCGACACTGAAACCTTCCGACATCAACTGACACACAAAGACACACTAATACACATCAGAAAAATGCGAGATGTTTTTTTTTATAATTTTAGTCTGAAACTGGAGTTGACCCATGTCTGTTTTTGGTTTTGTAGTCAACGTACAGACTACCATCCATCGTGCCATCGCCATCGTGCATATACGTTCATACACGAAAACATTTTGCCTTTCTGTACCCTTTTCCCCGTTCATCCAAATACTCAAGGCTTGACGAGTCAAACTTGATGTGTGAATCATGAGCTAATGTGTGTGAATCACGAGTTACTAATGCCTAAATTTTGTTTTACATTTACAGTTGACATTTTACGGCTTTGTATCGGGTGGTTAAATTGTAAGGGCCGATATTGAATGTGAACCACACCTAAACGCCAAGCTTTTTTCCGAATTTTATTTGACATTTCTCTATTTCAGACTTACTCAATTTGAATTCCAAACGTCGTGAATGGGCAGAATGGTGGCAAGAAATGGCAACAGTGGATGATCAATTTTTGAAGAAAATCATCTTCAGTGATGAGGCACATTTTCACCTCAGTGGATTCGTCAATAAACAGAATTGCCGCATTTGGGCGAATGAGAATCCAAGAGTGATTGTCGAAAAACCAATGCACCCACAAAGAGTGACTGTTTGGTACGGTTTATGGGCTGGCGGCATCATCGGGCCGTATTTTTTCCAAAATGAGGCCGGTCAGGCAGTTACTGTGAATGGTGTTCGCTATCGTGAGATGATAACGAACTTTTTATGGCCCGAATTGGAAGATATGGATGTGGACGATATGTGGTTTCAGCAGGACGGTGCCACTTGCCACACAGCTAACGAAACAATGGCTCTTTTGCGCAACAAATTCAATGGCCGTGTTATCTCACGTAATGGCGATGTCAATTGGCCGCCAAGATCATGTGATTTGACACCGTTGGACTTTTTTCTTTGGGGTTATTTGAAAGAAAAGGTGTACGTCGATAAGCCAGCAACAATTCAAGACCTAGAGGATGAGATAATTCCGCACATTAATGGCATAGAAACTCAATTATGCCTCAGCGTCATCGAAAATTTGGACCATCGGATGGAGGTGTGCCGCCGTTGTCGCGGCGCCCATTTGGCCGATATTTTGTTCCATACATAATTACAATAATTTCCTAAATAGTTTGTGTTTTATTCAAAATCAACATCGGCCCTTGAAATTTAACCACCCTTTAGTTTGGTTGACGTTCCATAGTAGACAATGTTATTGAAATAGTAGTGTTAACGTTTCAGGATGTTGACATTATCACGCGAGCACTGTCTGCCACATTATGATTGGCAAATTCATAATGTTGTCAAAGTACTTCTAAGAAAAACGTTTTAAGAATTTTTTTCGGAATGATAAAAACGATCGGAATCTGTGACACCAAAAACAAATTCGAACGCTATAGTAAATACGGAATCAATATCCTCCCGACCGGAATCCGTGACACAGCTGATATGTACTTACATTTTTATGTTTTGTAAGGAAATATTTTGCGAAAATTGAGAAATTTCACGTTCAAATCTTTATTCATAATAGGAGGGATGCGAAAAAACAATTATAATTTTATTCATAATTGGTCGGGATATATTCTTTCCTTTATAAAGTGGCCGAAATATTTTAGTCAATTACTTATAAATTAGTAAAATCATATTGACTTAATTTTGTTAATTCTATTTTTCTTATCAGCAAACGAAACCATAAAGAAGCACAAGTTGAATATACTATATATGTATATATATTATATATATACATAAATGTACTATGTGTATAAGTGATAAATTGTTAAGTAGGAGGTAAATGTGATTGAAGACAGTATAAATTGTTTTGTTTACTTCCATACTTTTTTTTTACAAATTCTTATTAAAAAAAAAGCAACAAATTATATATACATAAAGGAATGTAAATAATATCCGAAATAAATTATACTCTTGTCAGAGTTACGTTTCTATTACTACTAAAATTACTTAGTTACAATAATTGTTTAAGATAGTCGGAGATAAGTAGATAATCATTGGAAAAGACACACAAACATGCATATGTACATACGAGTTAAGTCGTCAAATTAAAAGTATTAGACTCGTTTTCTTTAAACTGTTAAAATAAAAATATTAGACTTTTTATTTTAATTTAAATTTAATTTTTTTTTTCAAATATATTTCAAAGACTAAATTTTTTAGTATGTGTGTATAAATTTCAATAAATCAAATAATGAAAATTAATAGAAAAATTGCCTGCTTATAATTCCTAAAAAAGTATTATATGTAAAGTATAAAAAATTAAATTTTAAAATGTTATGCATTGATGTATCTTAATAATGTTATTTATGTATTTTATACAAAAATATTTAGTAGTTTATTTTTTATTTAATTTTAATCACTTTCGCACGCGACATGTCGAATGTGACATTATGTTTCATTTTACTTTTTATGTTTATTTTTTGTACTTGCATCAGATGATTATAAATGATTTTTAATATATTCAATATATGTATATATTTTTTATTTATTTATTTACTTAAGTAATACAAGCCCATAAGGCCTAAAAATAAAGTATTACAAAGAATACACCATAATGTAAAATCCTGAGTTATAAGTATGGCATACAAACGTAATTTGATATATACAAAGTAATATACATACATATATCAATAAAATGTACAAAATATCAAATTAGCAAACTAGTAAAATAAGTTTTTTTCCGTTTGTTCCCAGCCGTAGCGAAAAAAAGAGTAGGTAGACGAAAAGAAAACTTTCACGCTAATATATATCATTGATGTCATTAATTACTCTTTCTGACACTGATCTGCTGGATTGATTTATGTTCTTCTTTTCTTCAATCTGCTTATATTTTTTTACCAAGACGTCAAGAACTTTTAGCCTCCTGCATGTCCTTTCGCATCGTTTCCTCCACATTTTTAATAATTTTCTCCAAGGTTTGTCTATATTCGTAGGACGCGATTTGGCTTTGACGTGCGTATGGCATTTCATTTTGTAAGAGTTTTTGGCGTCTCTCTCGTTGTCATATGCGATTATTTTTCCGTTTCTCTTGAAATATATCTTCTTTACCTTCAGCTAGTACTCTTCACGTCTGTTTAGCTTTCCGCTTTCTTTCCTTTTTTTTTAATTTATAGTTTCGCTATTTTGTTTCAAATACTTTAACGTTTCTCTCCAGCATTTGCAGTTGGCTTTATTTTCTCGCTGTCATTTTTACTCATCTCCATTAAAAATTTTAATATTTTGTATTTACATATACAAATAAAGACAATTTAGAACAGAAATTTATTTTGAATTTATACATTTTACACTTACGATGTTGCACGCTACAAACTTTAAATAAGTAAAGAGAGGAAAGCGCTGATTATTTTTCAGTAAAATTATTTGTATTTAATTTGTAATAAAATATCTGTTTGTTACTAATATTTAATGCGCATTATATAAATAATTCCGGCTCGCACGCGACATCGAAAAATGTTGTAAAGTACAGTAAACATTTTAAGTAATTGGCAATTTTTTTTAAATTCTTTAAATATAACCCGATATTTAAAAGAGCAAATGTAAAGGCATAATATCTCTCATTGAAATTATTAATTAAAACAAAACATGCAATAGAAATGAGGGTGGCGATGGTGGAAGTAGTCTGCACGTTGACTACAAAACGAAAAATTTAGCATTTTTTCTGATCTGCATTTCTGTGTCTTTGTGTCCTGGGTTCAACTCCAGTTTCAGACTAAAATTTTAAAATAACAATAAACATCTCACAGTTTTTTGATGTGCATTAGTGTGTTCTTTGTGTGTCAGTTGTTGTCGGAAGGTTTCAGTGGCGAAGGCATAGTCACTGGTCACTGAACAATACCGGCTTCAGCTGATAGCAATCCATAATCTCATCAGAACGCCCTCCTTCGTCGGTATTGTGTACTACCGGCGAAGTAAAATAATAATAAAAAATGGCTACTAAACCAAAGCTTCAGCACTGCTACGAGTATAAACAAAGAACGTGCGAAAGCAGAGCTGCAAAAATAATTAATTAAGCTTCACCTCCTGTCGTTTCTCTACTATCCCTTTCCTATAGTTCCAGCACAATGCTTCGCATGTGTAGGAGTCATCTCCTGAGTGCTGGTCCCAGATAAAAAAACAATACGTCTCCTTCACATCAGAGACGCTACAACACTGCTGTAAAAAGAAATAACGTGCAATAAGCAGTGTTGGAAGATAGTGAAACTTCACCTCCTATATTTCTCCTACTATCACTTTCCTATAGTTCCAGCACATTGCATCGCATGTGTAAGGGTCATCTGCTGACTGCTGATCCAATATAAAAAAAAATGCAATAGAAATGTGTAAAACAGAACTTTTGATTTCTACGACGTTCCATTCGAATATATCAAAATGTGTTATGAATAAATGTAAAATTTGTTCACATTAGTAAATTTGATATATTCTTTAGAAAAATATGTTAAAATGACATACTTTTATAGACAGAGTTTTTTTAGCTGCGGTTGCAACTTCTGTGGAAATGCCCACATACAGATATTTATTCCTAAATACATATGTATAAAAATTAATCGGTAAAGTAACATATTGAAATTTATATAAAGCGTGTCTGGTAGCAGATTTATATTTTCCAACTTAAATAAAAAACGTAATAATTGACACAAATTTTGCTTAAGATCATTTAACGATGGAATGGAAATGCGGATTTTATTTTTTAAAGAGTTTGTCAGCCAGATCCTTTTTTAAAATTTTATGAATAATCACTCTTGGAAGTCCCAGTGAGGCTGCTCTTTTCCGTATTGAAAGTCGCGGATTTTCACGTAAACTGCTTTCAACCAGTTCAATGTTTTCAGATCGACTACGCCCTAGCCGTGGGACATTCATCGCCGAAGCAGTTGCGCGTAATATCTGCACCCACGAACGAATTAAATTTACACTCGGACAATCACTTATTCGCCGAATACCGAACTTTGAACAAAATTGTTGACGAGTAATTACGTAAGAATCGTTACTCTTAAAAAATGTCTCCACAGTGAACGCGCGATGCTCGCTCGACCACTGCGACATCGTGACTGATAAGTCCGCATAATCGATAATTCCAACGGCGCCATCCTCCCTCCGCACCGTTTATTACTTTTTGAGATAATCGTATTTAAAAATATAAATTTGCCACCAGACACCCTGTACATATGCATGTACTACATTTACTGCATGCAGTCAAAATTCATAAAATCTATTTGATTAATGCCAAAGATATTTATTTCTATTTTAAATAATTGTACCTTTGTATCATTATAACTATTGTAAAAACTGTTCCTAATTCCTTTACTTTGACATTTGCTTTATTATTGGTAAGTTTTCTTTCCATTTTAAAATTCGCGAGAGTGTATGTTGTATAATTTGTTCTTTTCATACACCCTTCGAAAAATATCTCAAATTTTATTTTTCTTTTGCTCTTTTTAAACTTTACTTTGTTGTTTGTATACATTTGTATGTATGTACTTCCGATTCTTTTTGTCTTTTATTTTTGAGGGTTAATCGGTGTAATGCATTTCTCAGTTATTTTTAAGTCAGCAAAAGATATGTATCTATCTGTATTAAAAAAATAAAATAATAACTAACAATCATAGAAGCTGTGTATGTTTGATGTACAGAAAAAAAAGAATGTGCGCTATTAGAAGGACCTACCACCGTTGGCTACGTGCGGGCTCCATTGAAAGTTATTGAAAAGTTTTCTTCTCTCTCCATTCAAAATGTGTAGAAAAATGTCTGAGAATATTTAAAAAGAAGAGAATAATAATATTTAGCTCATATTAAAAAAAAAACTTGTAGTCACAATCGTAGCCATATTCAATCGTTTCTATTCCTTTTTATTATTATACTTATCCTTCAAGTCGACCAACAATTATTATTAGATTTTGTGCATGAAGTTAAGTGTATTTAATCTTGATTTACGAATGCATGCATATGTTAATCGCATGTGCATAACAGGCACGTAACAGTGGAACGTGATGCCAGATCAATTAAAATATTTTTCTGCTTGAATTTTGGTTTTGGTGCAGTATCAATTTGTACACGACAAACCTCATCGATAAGAAGATAAATTTTCTAATAGAGAAGGAAACTGGTATTAAAGTGTTTATTTGACTGGTTCTCAAATGATAGATGCAGATCGATTTCTAGTACTAGTGAACGAAGTAGAGCTTCTTTTTTGATATTGGTGTATAATAAGTAGACGTTAAATATTATCCTAACTAAACTTCGTCTAAAGACTTAATATAATGTGAAAAGCAAGCACGTATTGGGACTATCGTCGATACTGTTTGGTAATGCTAAGTGCTTGTTCAGTTCTACTATATTTTTATTTTCCTATTTTGAAGCATCCCAGGCAGAAAAATATATACGGTACAACATTTGCAAGTCATTTGGTATGGTGGTTGAAGTATTGGCAAGACGTAAGACAACCTGCGCTTATAGTACTTTATTGACACTTAAACGATGACGTCGTTTAGCGGTCCTCAAATCATTTTTTATAAGAATTGCGAAAACTAAAAACTAAATACTTTGCCAGTACTAGCAATTTGTTTAATAAAACACTTTTTCCATACCAAGGCGTCTATAAAAAGGTGGTGTGGAATGGAGTTGTTGTACGGTAGTACAACACGTTGTTTGTTCAAGATATGTATGTCACAAACAAGTAATGGAAATATTACAAAAACAATTAATTTTGACGTTTGTTGTACAAACTTAGATACAGGAAAAAATTGCCGTCTGTTTTTATCAACCCCAGCTTGTTTGATACGCCTTGCTCCATACATCAAACTGAAAAACCAATACAAAACTAAACGATGGAGTGGCTATAAAATTAATTTATTTTTTTTTTACGTAAAACATGAAAAACATTTTTTTTTCATTAATAAATACTATATAATTTATTATAAAATGCTGCAGCTAATCAGCGACTTGTTTTCGACAAAATCTACGATTCCGTGTCGACTTGAACTGCAAATTGCATTTGATCGCATAAACCAAGTAGTACTTCATGAATTGCACATGCTTTATCTAGGAATTTTGCAAACAGATAATTCAGAAGCTAATATTTAAAAATTCTGATTTCTACATTTTTCGAGAGTTAGGGATCTGACCGCATCAGGGCAGCGGCAGCCTATCGCATTCCTGTCCAGTAATACATCTCTCTGCCGATCTATTCTATTCTATCCTAACGTCTATTCTAATCTATCCCCTCTCTTCACAGTTATCACAACGGGACCATGATGCATTGAACCAAATAGGCTGCGCGCTTTATTTTCACGGGCGACCTGCCTACTTAAACTAACTAACCTATGTCTCGATATTATGGTCCTATTTCTATGTTGAACACACAATATCTTATCCATCTACCAGATGATGTAAATAATTTAGGCGCTCCGATTTCAGAGTTTTCAGCTTTTGAAAATAGTTAGGTTATTTGAAATCTATTGTGAAATCAACAATAAATCCAATAGCAGAAGTTCAAAGAAAGTTGCACATATTTCATTCTAAAAATTCCTCATACAACAATATAATACAAACTTGCCAATATATTCGTAAAAGGCAACATTTATAATTAAGTCTGTGACTATCCACTCAGCTCCAAAGATGTACCAAGATATGTACATTGTTCGAAACTTGGACCACAATAAATATGAAATAAAATTAGAAATGGTAGATGTAAAGTGTATTCTCCTATTACTCTTTTACATGATTAGGTTAATATGAATGGGCCAAAAGAAGTCATCCGATATTCTTTGGCTCTCATTTTTTTTCTAAATGAAAAAGTTCGATTCTGTTTTTTGATTATGTTTATCTGAACCTTTCGAATTTTATTGGTCAAGTCGAGAAGATGATATCGGCCAAATGGGCGCCGTCACAATTGATTGCTATACGGGCTCGTTTTATGTCAATTTTTCATCACTTCGGCGAGAACTTTGGGCGACAGATTCTCGCACTCGTGTCGAATGTTGTCCTTGAGGGCTTCCAGGGTCTCGGGCTTGTTCACGTAAACACGAGACTTCAAAAAAACTCCACAAAAAAAAGTCTGGAATGGTTAAACTGGGCGATCTTGCGGGCCAGTGCAAATCGCAAACACGAGAGGTGAGGCGACACGGGAACGCCGCCTTCAGAATATCGGTTGTGGCTCGCGCAGTGTGTGCCGTTGCTCCGTCCTGTTGGAACCACATGTCCTCCAGTCCTACTTCGTTCAAACAGAAAAAACTCGTTTAATATGGACCTATAGCGCGCACCGTCCACTGTTGTCGTTTGACCAGCGGCGTCCTCGAAAAAAATGTCCCGATGACTCCTCCAGCGTGAACAGCGCACCATGCAGTCACTTTGAGCTGGTGTAATGGCTTCTCGTGGATTTTCGGTGCCCCAGAAACGATAGTTTTGCTTGTTCACGTACCCGCTGAGGTGGAAATAGCCTCATCGCTCATTATGATTTTGGTCGAAAAATCGTCCACTTCGTCCTCGAGGTTTACGCGCTCGAGGTTACGCGCTTGTTCACTTGTATTCTACATCTGTCTAGTTCACAAATGTCAAAACTGATTTGACATTGGCCGCCATTTGATAAATAAGAGCATCTTCCAATAGGGTGATTTCTTTTGGCCCACCTTGTATTATTATGAAAATTTAATAAACACATAAATGTATGAATATACTGAATAATACTTAAGGTTAAATTCAATGTTAAGTCGGCCAGTTGCTGGATGTAAAGGTAAAGAAAGATCCCAGTCCACTTGGGCCCAATTTTACTATGGTTCCATTGCGATACCTGTTGCGCAAATACTTTCGCGTGTTGTAGTGCCACAGACCAGACCCCCAAACTGATAAAAGAAAGAAAACGCTTTAATAGAAACTTTTTTTTTATAATTTTACATATATGATTCTAATTGTGCTTTTTCCCTTATAAACTATATGTGAAATTTATTATTACATACCTTATGATATTCTCATACAGTATGAAAAATATCATAAAGCATTTTATTACAACTGTATGAGAATATCATAAGGTACGTAATAATAAATTTCACATAAAGGGAAAAAGCACAATTAGAATCATATATATAAATGAATATTCCCAAAATAAATTCAGTTAATATAAAATACTACATGTGCACGGTATTAAATTTTGATATTCTTTTGTTTCTTTTGTTTTGTTTCATTTTTTAATTTTTCATTTGATTCAAAATACATTAGTTATGCTGGCCGATGGCAAGCCTAGTGTAGATGAGAATAAAAAACTAAAAATAGAAATGTGTGTGTGTTATAAAAGTAAACTCATGGATTGTTATGTTTTTGTTTATAGATTTTTTGGTTTGTATGTTTGATATTCAAAACAATTCTCGTTTGATTACCCAGTGAAATTTTTGCTACATACATCTTCGATTTGAGACCAATGACAATGTAAGCAAGACCCATCCAATGTCTGTATACAATTTCTATTTACATTTACACAGCGATGGCCTAGGCTGTAAGATTTATCAAACACAATATACATTGTAAGCGAAGGTTGGATGGGTCCAACACAATATACATTGTAAGCGAATGTTGGATGGGTCCAACTATTATTGTGAATTCGGAGTGCAATAAGATGTATCTGAATGCCATTGATCTTGGAATGAATTTTAACTATTGCATAATTAAATTAGGAACTTCATTTTTTTCAATATTTTGTAATTTCGGAATTTTGTTTCAAACGTTCACTTTCTATTTTCTTTAGTCTTCTTAAATTTCTTTTACTAAATCCAATCATTTTATTCTTTACAACAAATAAAAATACAAAACATACATACATATGTATATAAATTAACACATAAATAAAAATAAAACAGTCACTTACCTTTTTTAATTATTTTTATTTAATAATTTATAACAATATTACCACAAAAAATGCCGCTAACACTTCACTTTTAAAAACACTTATGAACTTGATACAAATTTTACTTTGGAGTAATAATAAAAATGAAAAAAAAAGAATAACGGAAAAACTACTTCAGAAAAAGAACAAAATTCATAATTAAAACGAAATGACAATATGATACATTACAAAGCCATCCAAATCAGATGGTAGCGCGATGCTCGCTCGACCACTGCGACATCGTGACTGACAAGTCCGCATAATCGATAATTCCAACGGCGGCACCCTCCCTCCGCACCGTTTATTACTTTTTGAAATAATCGTATTTAAAAATATAAATTTGCCACCAGACACCCTGTAAATAGTATGATCATTAGCACTGTCATTTAGACTGTTTCCCTGAAGAACAAGGTGAACGTACTATAGAGGAGCGGGACCAGGGTCACTGGGATACCCATATGATGGCGAACTAAAATTGAACCCTCTAAACAAGATAATTTAACAAAATCTTATAAGATTTACAATTACATTATAATATTTATGTTGGGACTAAATTCCTGAATGGAATCATTGTTATCAAAATTATAAATTTTTTTTCCATATATTTTCAGGAGAGAAAAACCAAACTTGAATAATTGGGGAGCTATGAGAGAATTGTTCGAAAAAACACATAGCTGATGTTGTCGAAGCAACGACGATGTACATCAGTGTAATCCAAATCTTCATTTTCTGTGCACAATTGTGCTACAAAAACAATAACAAAAAGTCACACCGACGCTTGTTCTCTTCTATTTCAGTTTGATTTCAGTCGTTAATTGAGTGTTAACGAGTGCACATGTGCGGATGCTTACTGATTTTTTTCAGCTTTATTGTGTTTTCAGCTTTGATTTAATTTCAAAATAAACCAGCAAACAAAATAGTATAATGGAAGACAAAAATCTTTGTTTTGTCATTAAAAATGCTTTTTTTTTTTTTTTTATCTAGGACCAGCACTCAGGAGATAACTCCTACACATGCGAAGCATTGTGCTGGAACTATAGGAAAGGGATAGTAGGAGAAACGACAGGAGGTGAAGCTGAATTAATTATTATTTTTGCAGCTCTGCTTTCGCACGTTCTTTGTTTATACTCGTAGCAGCGCTGAAGCTTCGGTTCAGTAGCCATTTTTATTATTATTTTACTTCGCCGGTGGTACACAATACCGACGAAGGAGGGCGTTCAGATGTGATTGTGGATTGCTATCAGCTGAAGCCGGTATTGTTCAGTGACCAGTGACTATGCCTTCGCCACTGAAACCTTCCGACAACAACTGACACACAAAGACACACTAATGCACATCAGAAAAATGCGAGATGTTTATTTTTATTTTAAAATTTTTAGTCTGAAACTGGGGTTGAACCCAGGTCTGTTTTTGGATTCGTAGTCAACGTGCAGACTACCATCCATCGTGCCATCGCCACCCTCAATGCAATGCATTTTATGTTACCAAACTTTTAAAACAAAGAAAACATTTTCAATTAAAAGGCATTTTGACTTTTTCAGAAAGAAATAAATAAATTAAGAGAGTAAAATGTTTTTTCTTGAGCAAAAAAACCTTTATATGCAAAAAATTAAAGAATGGGTTCTGCAAGAAGAGCAAAATGGGGAAATTTTGCAAAATATAAGATTAAAAATGGAGATTTCAAGCCAAATAAGTTTGGAAATCGCTCAGCAAGGCAGACCATTTATGGATGGAATGCTAGCAAAAAATATTTTACAAAAAACTTTTCAAACGTTAAATTATAGAACAGATTTCATAAAGTCTATTCTGGAAAATTCTAAATGATTTCGATTTTCCAGAGTTAAAATAAAATGCTTTGAAATTGTTATTCCTTTTTCCTTCTACATATTGCTGCGAACAAATTTTTTCCGACTTAAAATTCATTTGTTCCAAGCAGAGAAATAAATTAAGTTCTTCAAATTTAAAACATATTTTGTTAATAAGAAATTGTTACAAAATCTTAAATTTGGAAAACTTAATTTATAATGCCTAAACACACCTAGTTTTTTAAGTTTTAATTGTAAATCAAACTCTACTAATCAAATATATGTGAAAAAATTGCCTAATTCTGTAAAAACTGAGGCATATTGAGTGTTTAATTTTATTAACTTTTTCTAAACTTCATTTCCATTTTGCTTTTAAAAGTAAAATTCATTACATTTGTAATGCTTAGTTTCGTGTTTGCTGAGCAATATTATCTTATCCAATACAGACGCATTTCATTTATTGAGAGTTTTGGTTGACTATGATCTACATTCACAATCATACCTACATCTTTAAATAGACACCAATAACTACTGTTAATATGCAAAAATAGATACTCGCGTTTCGCTAGCTGATTCTATAATTCCATGTAATGCAGAAAACAATTCTTTTTAACGACAAAAAGAAAAAATATGTATGTATGTTTGGGGAGACACTAGAACGTACTACCTTTTAGTCACTAGTTCCATATTCGATATATGTTCGGTGTATAGGACTTTGTGGGTATCCACTTTGGTAGTTAAGTGCTA
The DNA here is from genome assembly GCA_963924685.1 of Dexiosoma caninum. Taxonomy (NCBI): domain Eukaryota; kingdom Metazoa; phylum Arthropoda; class Insecta; order Diptera; family Tachinidae; genus Dexiosoma; species Dexiosoma caninum. Next base: position 57,813,074 of record OZ004725.1, read on the forward strand.
AGCTGAGATGGGTTAATTCCGACCTTCATAGGACATTCCCATGTTAAATTGAACAGATAAAAATATGCGAAGTATATTGTAATGCACTAGCGATTGTTCTTTAAGCGCTACGTAATATACACTCGCCGACCTAGCCTAGCTAACCACGGGATATAGTACTGAAGCAATTAAACGAATACAATTTAGGTGACGAATTGAAAGGCAACTAAGCGTGGTGTAATTAATCGGGTAATACTGTATATCCTTTTGTTGCAAAAAGTAAAAATTTAAAATTTTTGAGTAGACGATCTTTATTGGAACCGGTGATATATGTATTGTAAGTAGCAGTCAAACATTTTTCAACAACAACAATTTTTTATCTTGGACCGCCACTCGGGGGATGACCCATACACATGCGGTGGATTTTTCCGGAACTCCGAAATAAGGTTTTGAGAGGAAGTAGTGTCTATTGACATTCGATTTGAATTTTTCCACGTCAAAAGTGACCGGAAAGACCTTTGCCGGTAGTCTATTCCACATACGTGCTGTTCGGCGAAAAAACCAATGTTGTTTAAATGGTATTTTTTAGCTATACGATAAAACTGATAAAACTAAGTTTTTCAATAAGAAATACACAAAGAATGTAAAAGAAGAAACAAATCATGTGCACGTATATGAACTTGTTGCAGTTATAAAGACTTTAATATAAAAATTTTGTGAAAAGGAGCTCGCCCTGTATGTAGTTGGCTTAGAAAGAAGAAACTTATGTTTTCTGTTCTTATTAACTGCCTGTTCATAGAACACGAGTAATATTACTCGATTGTGCATTTATATTGAAAACACCAATAAAAAAACTCGAATTTTTTTTGGTTACAATATAGGTAAATGGCGGAACGATTTTTTTTCAATCGGCTTCTATGAACAGTCAGTTGATCCATTCAGGCTAAACTTCGGAACGTTTTTAGTCAGAAAGAATTACACGTTACGATACGTTACTAACTTTAGCCTGATTTGTATTTAAAATTAATTAAAAATATAATAATAATCAAAATGTTCGAAATGAATATTACATTACCATGGTTGCAAAAGCAATTAACGCATACATAAATGAAATTAATGTCTTTCTTGCTATTGTATCCTGTTTACTTTTGAGAGAGTAGAACTAGTCTTCTGTTTTTGACATCCCAAAGTTAATTTACACAAATAAAATGCCTGGTGTTTTTTGTGTTGTTCGTTGTTGTAGAGCTGCATAGCCTCATAAATAAACCTTGTCCCAGTTCACGCTATGAAATTTTCATTTCAGGAATTCTGAGTTTATAGGCGAGAGCGGAGAAAAACAGCATGTGAGAAGATTACATTTAAGTGTATTCTCCCAATATCTGCATATAACAGTTCTGAAATGTACCTAAATTTTTGTTAATCTCAAGTTGTTGCCACATTGCACGATGTAGTACATAGAAATCATCTACTTCAGTAGATATTTGTAGTACATTTTCTTAAAATTTTGTTTTGTTATTGCCATTGTTGTTCCAAAAGCACATTCCACCGCCCATACAGACGTCTCAGTATATCTTTTTTCTGCCTGTTATTATTTTCGTATGTAATTTTTTTCTATCAGATACACACGAAAACTTTATGAGTTCTCTAAAACAAGTGTGTATGACAAAACTTTACATGCATACATATTTAATTCAGTTCAAAAAATATAAGTGCTTCCAAACAAAATGTTCGCTTTCCTTTGCAAGCGAAAACTAATTAGTTTGTGTGTACAAAATATTTTTTTCCCTTTTACTTTAGATGAATTGTTTGCTCTATTAAGAAGCCTTTGATTTTATTTCATTTATTTCATGTTGTATGTACATATGTATGTTTGTATGTATGTAGGTATGTACTCATTTAATCGATTTGAAGCTCTATTTTTAAGGGTTATTTTTTTATTTTTGTTCCGCAGTTGGATTTTTATTTTGTAACATCCCAACTCGGTTCTCGCCCGTGAGTTTCTTGTTCTTCGTTTCAGTTTGTTTTCTTTAAAACAAAGGATTCTTCATTTCTTGCATTTTGGTATTATTTGAAATGTTGTTTCCGAACTGTTCTTTGTTCGACTTTCTCGTTGCGTTATTGCTTTTTAACGTTGTACGAGTTATTTTCCTCTATTATAATACAAAGTTTTCTCTCTGGAGAATTTTTTATTTTTATTTATTCTTATTTTTTTATCTCAACCCTTTTAGGCTGGTTTTTTTTAAATATATGAAGATGTATGGTATAGATGTTTTTAGTATATACATATCCGCATGCATTATTCATTAAATTAATATTAAAATAATAATATCTGTGCATGTGTGTGACATCCAGATATATCCCACTATATGCAAATTGGGAGTCAGGGGATCCTTAACGAGCAGAAAAGCTCCATACATTTCCATACATTTAATTCTTATTGCTCTTGATTTCATTTCTAAATTTTTAAATTACAATTCAGGTAATTTTCATATTCGACTGCATGTATTATGTACATATGTAACATAAAAACAAACAAACAAATAAACAAAACAAGTACAAACTAAACATTTAATCAGTTTAATTAATGCGGCAGACAACAAAACACAGGCTGTAATAATAATTTAAAATTTAGCACATGGAAAATGAAGCGAACTAAATAAACAAACCAAATAACACCTCACAATAAACAAGAAAAAAAACAAAAAAAAAAATTGGACAATAAATTATGATGAAGAAAGCTTTTTTCCAATATGTACTAAAAATTTACTAAAATACATTCCCTTATACATGCATACATGCATACATATATATGCACGTACAGTATTGTGTGGAATAGAAGCAACTTTAGGGCGATGAATGCTAGCAATTTAATTTCTTTGGAAGAAGATATTCTTATATGTATTTCGTTTTGTTTTGAAATGAAAAAAATTTCCTGTTGTGAATAAAGTTGAAAGTTGTGCACCAATTTCAATGAAAAAAGTTAATTTATAGTATATTTATCTAAATTCTGATGACAAAAAGTTTGCTTTGCATTACATTTTTATTTCTTATGATTTTTTTTTATAATTTTTCTTTCTTTATGTAGCTATTCTTTCAATTATTCATCGTTAGTCAAAATGCCTTACGATTATTTATCTATGTTTGTCATATGATTTAGAAAAATTAAAATTCAAATAATGAAATATGTGTTGTAAGGGTGTCCCAACAAGAACGCAAGATTTAAATTTGGCGCCATTCGAAGTGTCATTGTTTGGCATGTGAACAATTGTTATTGTTTGCTAGTAGAAGGTACGAGGTTAGTAAAAATGGAGCGCTACCCGAATGAACAACGCATTCTCATTGTAAAATTGTTTTACCGAGCTCAGCAAATTGTTGTCTCCAAATCCACTATGCAGCGAATTTTGACGAAAGATTTGCATATTCATGCATACAAAGTTCAATTGACTCAGGAACTGAAGCCAGCTGACCATGGACAGCGAAGGGAGTTCGTTAATTGGGTATTGGAGAGACAACATGAAAATGCTGATTTTGCCGATAAAATCATCTTCAGTGACGAGGCCCATTTCCATCTTGATGGCTTCGTCAATAGGCAGAATTGTCGCATTTGTGGTGAGGAAAATCCTCGAGTGATTCACGAGAAGCAAATGCATCCTCAACGTGTCACTGTGTGGTGTGGATTTTGGGCTCGAGGAATCATTGGACCTTTATTTTATGAAAATGAGTCAGGTCAAGCGCAAACAGTCAATGGTGTTCGTTCGGTATCGTGAAATGATAACCAGTTTTTTCGTGCCTAGAATTGAAGAAATGAATGTGGAGGGCATGTGGTTTCAACAAGACGGCGCCACATGTCATACAGCCAGAGAAACAATTCAATTGCTGCATCAGTCATTTCCCGGTCGTGTTATATCGCGCTTTGGAGACCAGAATTGGCCGCCTAGACCGTCCGATTTAACAACATTAGACTTTTTTCTTTGGGGTTTTTTGAAGTCGATGGTTTACGCGAATAAGCCGACGACGACTCAAGCCTTAAAAGAGGAAATTGGACGCTGCATTAATGAAATACCGCAGCATTTATGCAAAACGGTCATTGAAAATTTCATTAAATAATCGCGTGTGCCAGCAAATCCGCGGCGGCCATCTGCCCGATATGTTATTCCATACATAACCTCATTCTGTTTACTTTACGATATAATAAAGTTTCACGATTTTGTTTTAAATATCTGTGTTTTATTTAAAATTTAAATCTTGCGTTCTTGTTGGGACACCCGTTATAAGGAAAATTTTTAAAGAAGCTTTTTGGTTTGTTTTGTTTGTATATTTCGTAATTCTCAAAAATCTTTTGGGGGTTCGTGTATAAAAATGTGAAAGGTCTACTGAAGATTTTGGTATTAGCACCTAATTAAATACTGCACATGGACCAGCTAAACCATATAAGAAACATAAATAAATAATTGCTTTTTTATTTCAAAACTTTTTTAACTATCAGGCCTGTTCAGTAAATCACTTCTTGTAGAACTGATTTGAAATCACGCAAAACATGATGCAAATTTTGAAGACGCGTGATTTTGAACGGTCAACTAAATGACTGACGATTTGAAATCACTTGTTTATTTTTTCTAATTATTTTGTTTTGAATTTAATAAAAATGTTATTATATATTTGGTATGATATGTTTTCAATTTATTTTTGTAGAAAAAGAATAAGTTTTATACACATAAAATCTTAAATAGTAACAAATTTCTAAAGACTTTGCTTGTTTTCTAAAAAACTGTTTTGCTTCGTTTTGCAATTTTTGTGATTTTCCAGCTGATTTTTTTTCAGAGTTCTTTTGAGGTTGCCAAAGTGGCACAGTTTTCGAAAATCGTGTATATATATCTTATTTGTACCATCATGTTATTTATTTGAAATAAAATTTAACTATTGTTTTTAAAAAATTTAATAATCAATGATTAAATTATTTTTGTTCAAATTTAGAAATGAGTAAGATGCAAATTTCATTAATGAAAACCGTGGCAGCTTTGCAATTCGTATTTATTTATATTCTGGTTATGCTAATCCAGAGTCAGTAAAAACCAGCCCATGGGCGCTTTGTTATTTTCTTATTTACCCGTAGTTAAACACACATTTTGTAGAGAATTAAACAATAATACTCATTCTGGCTTGAGCATTCAAAGAAGCAGGCTGTGCTATCGCTTGTTGCTTAAAATCAGTGTTGCCACAAAAATTTTTGTTCTCTTATATAAACAAACTGCAAGAAAATATATTTAATGGCAATATGAACTAAACTTATTTTCAGATAATTATTTGTCACTAAAATATGTGGTTTCTTAACACGCATGAAAAATATAACATGAAGAGTCAGTGAATTTCTATTATTTAATTACAACTGTCGTTTTTATGACTAATTAATTAAATGGAGGAAGGTAAAAAGTAGTCCATACGAATAAATATTGAAGATGCAATGCTTAGCAAGACTGATTTTGTAATTGTTTTCCATTTCCATATCTAAATTAATTTGCTTTTTAAATTGGGTATATGAGACACAATTCTACTCTTGCAACACCGACTCTTTTGCAGAAAGAGAAAATATGTAGAAAATCAACCGAAAACCGTAATAGGGTATATGTATATGGTTTTAAAGATTTTTTCGGCACAACTGTGCACAATTTTATGAGTTTTATTCAGATCGGTTTAATACTTCAGTAGTAATATGACTTTAAAGTTTTTACTCACACCATTCAACAAAACACTTCTCACAAATATACCTTGGCTCAAGATCTATCAATATAAGGTCGGCTCAGGAAAACAACAAAAACGTTTACAGGTAGTTTGTTAGTGTAAAATAAATTTCTGCTTGTCAAAAGCAGCTGAGTACAATAGCCTATAAAACACGTAAATTTCATCTGTGTATTATTTTTTTGCAACTTGATGCATACGTCGCTTTTTTAGAAAATTATTTTGTAGGAAAAACTATAAATATAATTGAATTAAAATATAAAAAATAATAATGAATTAATACTCATACAAGCGCAAAATAATATTGAACATTTGGAAGTGATTTCGCCAGCAGTCCAATGTCTATTACATATTGCACGTTTTGTGAAATTGTTGGACGTCTACTTTACTTCATAGTTCTTAATATTATATGTAAATACAATTTCAAAAGTTTTAAAAGTATACCACATTATTAAATGAAATAATTATTTATATTTTATTTCAATTTATAATTTTTTACAATTTCCTAAAGTTCCACTACGCTTTTAAATGTAAACAAAGCTTTGAATATAAAAATCAGGTTTGCCAGAAGAAGACAGAAGAAAAGTCCTAACTCTTTCACAGTTTAAAAAAAGTGCTCGTTTTTGTAACATTGGTTTTTATTCATATATTTAAAAGTTTGCATTTAAAATACATGTACCATATTTAAAAAATTTTTACCATTTGGGAAATTTAAACCAATTTGCTATCATATTTTACACACATAAATAATCCAAAATTACTTTTGTAGTAAAAATTTTTGTATATGAAATCCATTTTGTTCAATATGAACACTAAATTTAGTGATATACATATGAATACATGTTTTTACAAGTAAAAAGACTAAATATATTTTAAATTAAATTAAAAAATTCAACCACGTTATTTTCATCTTCTTCATATACAAATTCATTTTGGTACTTTCCAGATGAACCGATTTTTCTAACAATGTCGACCGACATGTTTATAGAGTGGCAGCAAACGTTGTCTTATTTTACACCCTCTCTTAAACATATAAGTACACAACAGTTCTGTGTTCATTCTAGTTCTGAGTTTGCTTTCAATTCTGTCAAATTAACTGTATGAACGCTACACTTCTGCGTTTGAAAAAAACTAAACTAAAAGAGAAAATACACTGCTTGACAACTATTTCAAGGGGTTTTCATTAATGGAATTTATAAAATTGTCCAGAATTCGATTGTATTCTGTTTCGTACCCCATATCTATTCAGTTATATATCTCAACTAATTGAAATTTTTTTCTACTTTACTAGTGCAAATATACTTTTTTTTTTATCTTGGACCATCACTCAGGAGATGACCCCTACGTATGCGGTGGATTGTGTTGGAACTATAGGAAAGGGATGGTAGGAGAAATGACAGAAGGTGAAGCTTCACTATCTTACAACTCTGCATTTTTGCACGTTCATTGTTTATATAGCAGTGTTGTACCGTCTTTGATGTCAAAGAGACGTGTTAAATTTTTTAAGCTTCGTTTTTAGTAGCCATTTTTTTTTAGTAATTATTTTAGTTCGCCGGTGCCACACAATACCAACGAATGACTATGCCTTCGCCACTGAAACTTCTCGACAACAACTGACACAAAGAGACACAAATGCACATCAGAAAAAATGCGACATGTTTTTATGAGTCTGAAACTGGGGTTGAACCCAGGAAAATTTTTCGTTTTGATTTTTTTCATCGTTTTATCTATTGAAAATGTTGAAATTTTTGGGAAGCCCACATTTTAATTCACTGATAACCAAAAAATTTTGTGTCTATTATGTTTTCTTTATACAGTGAGACAAAACTTGTAATTTTAGGAACTAAATAAAAAATGCTAAAAGTGCTAAATAATTATAAAAAAAATGCTGAACAAGAATTTAGCACTTTTTGGAAATTCTTAATGCTAAATCAGAAGAAAGTATTAAATATAGCACTAAAAGTGCTACACTGGCAACCCTGATGACAATGGTGCAAAAAAAAAATGTAAACACATTTTGACAAGCAGGATTTTGTAAACAAATTGATCACCTGATTTGCCGAGCTAACCTTATAATGATTATATTATATATTTTACTTGTTTTTGCAGAAATAAAAAAAAAAAAACTTTAGTCAATCAAATATAAAGAGTTTTTTATCTCTGTCTCTCTCAATATTTTAGAATGTGTTTTTATTTTAAATATACTTGTACGACTGAAAAAATTCTTTCGACACCGTGGGCCAGGCAGTAAATTATTATTTTTTTCTCCGATTCTAATTAATTTCTTAAAATTTTAATTTACAATAAATTTGGCGATCGTATAATTCTGTACTGCACGCTTTCATTTGCAATTCTTCGAATTACAGCTGATTGCTGAGTGAGTGACTTTCTGCGTAACCTAATCTACCTACAAAAGAAAAATAAATAATTTTCATGTTGCTTGGTTCACGATATGTTGCTTATGTTCTGCACAGTATTGCATGTCTATTAATGCATATATATTTTGGTCCCCCAACATATACGAGTTATAAGTATACTAAAACCATCGTTTTCTATGGATTTATGTAAATAAATGCAACACTAGACGAGCCCCTATAGTTGATTTAATTTTTTTTATGTGTAGCTTTGCCTGGCCTTTGGCAATTCCAACATTACAATCTAATTATATTGTATAATTAAATGCAAACCCAACATGAAAAATTAAATAAAACAAAAGCTGTGTTCAAACTTTTTGGTGTAAAGTTTGAAGACAGACATATCACACATAGAGTGCCGAACATAAGCAATGAAACGGTATGACAAATAATTTATTATTGAAAATATTTTTAGAATGATTACAAAGATTTATGATTAGTCATAATGTTGGTAAATCTGTTATTTTCAATTTCTTTGCTTTTTTGTAATATTAGCAAATTTTGTGAAAGTGCATTGCACGTTTCACTTTAATTATTAAAAATATTTGCACTTTTTTACTTTCTCTTAAAGTGATAGCAATTTTCAGTAATTATTTTCCTTCACCGGTGCTACACAATACCGACGAAGGTGAACGTTCTGATGTACCTGTGGATTGGTTACAGCTGAAGCCGTTACTGTTCAGTGACCAGTGACTTCGCCACTGAAACTTTCCATCAACAACTGACACAATGGCACACAATGCACATCAGAAAAAATGAGAGATGTTTTTATTAGTCTGAAACTTTGGTTGAACCCAGTAAATTTTTGGTGTTGTAGTCAACGTGCAGGCTACTTCAGCCATCGCAACCATCTTTTAACGGTAATCATAAGTAATATAAACGATCACGACACGTTATAGAAACAAAAATAGAAGATATTGAATTTGAAAGCACTTTACATGTTAAGAATAAATTTAACATACATATATATTGGTCATGAAACCGAGCTAAAAATATGTGCTGAAAAAATATCAAAAACTAGTATTATAAAAATTAAAACCCATATTTTAAATTTTTACCAAAAATTGTGTTACAATATTGTATCAAGGATCGATATTACATATAAGAGAATAATGTGTTAAGATTCTTCGATCCAATATGTATAAAGCCAAAGGAAGATATTAACTATTTAAAAATTATTTCCGAATTTAATGATATACGAGTAATTAGTAAACCAGGGTCTATATAGAATAGAATCTATTAGAAAAGGCTGTATTTAAAATGTCTAATTCAGAAATGTTTTTTTTTAAACCAGCAATTTGGCAAATAGATTTAAAAAAAAATTAGACTAAAATTTATATAATTTTATTGCTTATATATTTATTTTGCCGCATAGTAGTGCTTCCGTTGAACGCCTTTTTTTAATTACCACAACGCAAAAATAAAATTTATAATAGAATGAATGTAGAGCCTTGTGACTCCATACTTTCATCTCTGAATGTAATCCAAGCAGATCTGGGTGAGTCGACTCCAAGTGAGGACTTAATTTAAAAATTTTAATGCATCGGTTTCTAAGTATATGTTTCAGCTCACACTGATCCGCTAGTAATATCAGAGCGCCCACCTTCGTCGGTATTGTGTAGCATCATCGGCGAAGTAAAATAATAAATAATATGTCTACCAAATACAGCTTCAAAAATTTAAGGCGTTTGATTGATATCAGAGGCGGAGCAACTATGCTATAAAGCAATAAACGTGCTAACATAGTATTTTAAAAATATTGAAGCCTTCTTCCATCTATCCCTTCATCACCTGTAATCTCTATTACTATTCCTTTCCTAGAAGTTAACATCTAGTAGTAGGCAATCATTGCCTGAGTGTTACTTCTCTTACAAAAAAAAAAGAGAAATGATTAATGAAAAAGTATTTATTGAAATGAAATGTAAAGTACAAATATTTTTTTTTATATATCTGTAGGTCTACCAATGTTAATGTTTTGTTTACTTTTATACTAAAAATTAAATTAAACCGGTAACGATTCTTTGTTCATGTCAAACAGTTTTTATTAGGAACTTGACTACCTATATTTACGGGCTGTGCTCGTCGTTGGGTGGTTCGAATTGTTCCCTATATATATATCCATACTTATATATATATATATATATATGTTTTTATATTTATATATATATATATATATATATGTTTTTATATTTATATATATATATATATAATATATATATAATATAATATATATATATATATAATAAATATATATATATATATTTATATATATATATCCATACTTATATATATATATATATATGTTTTTATATATATATATATATATATATATATATATATATATATACATATATTTATTTAAATATTATTGCATAATTCATTTTCTTCTTATCTATCCATCGTCGTCATCAGGCGCCAGAAGACAGCAATCTGGATAATTTTCTTAATTTGGTTTAATTATTTAAAATATTATATATATATCTTTATCTCTAACTTTTTTTTTCCTCTTCTTTCTTTCAATTTAATGATGTATTAGTTTAGGTATGTGTGGTGAGTAGTGTATTTTAATTTACATGCTTTTTCAAGAAAAAAAAATTTTAATTAAATGATAAAATTCAGATTTAAGTTAAATATCAATTAATAGCAAGAATGGCAAATTATTGTTATTTATTTTTTTCTGAATTTAAGTTGAAACGGCAAATAAAACTAATACAAAAAATTTTTAAATATAGCTCTGGTTTGATAGTTTCTGCAATCAAACAGAAATCAGAGGCTATGGGTAAATTATAACTTTACTATTGTTGCTTCGATTCTAGGATTCGATTCTTGGATTCTAGGAATGCTATAATGAAACCTTTTGCCACTGCAAATAAAAAATAAGGGGTATGGCCGATTTCGTTTCCCATTTAATTCACTAAGGAAAATAAATATAGTTTCATATCACATTTCTTTTTCTTCTCCAATAATTCCCGCTAGTATATCTTACCACAAAATTAAGATTCAAATAGAAAAAAATGATATATGTTATATGAATATGTTAAATGAATATTTCCACAAAGCCACCAAATCTATATTAAAGTCTCAAAAAAAATTCTTTTTGATTGATATATTCACTAAAAATAAAACACAACTTTTTTTTAAACATTTTCCTATTGAATAAAAAAAATTTTCATATTTTTAAATCCATGATACTCAATTAAAAAAAAATTGTTAAACTAAGTTTTTATACCCTAAAAAAAAAAAAAAACAAACCATCACGAACTTTAAATTTTTTGTTAACAAAATTTACTCGTTTTTTTCTTTCAAATACCCTTATTGAGCCCCTTTTTCGCAAAAGACCCTTTTTGTGGCACTGGAATTTGCCAACGGTAACGCTGCATCTAATAATGGTCTTTAATGGTGTGAGTAAAAAGTTTAAAGTCATATTACTACTAAAGTACTAAAGCTTTCTGAACAAAATTAAGATTGTGGACATCTGTGCCGAAAAATCTTTAAAACCATATACATATATCTTTTAACATCGGCACAGTAGTTTAATTTATGTCTTAGTTAATACAGTACATGACGGATATAAGAAAGTCATAAAATTTCACGAAATATTTTCTTATATTCAATTATTTTATATAAGAAAATGTTTATATGGATATAAAAATATTTCTATTAATGCCCAAATTGACAGTCATTAGTTAGCTAATAGCAATAGTTTAACCAATAATATTTGATTCACAGCTTTTTGGTTTACTATTAGTTTAACCGCCAAATATCATTGGTTAACCAATAGTTAGACAACAGCTGATTAGTAAATTATTATTAGTATTTTTGTTTTGATATCATTACCATAATATAATATATATACGTACTACTATCATACTATCAGTTTTTTATTTTCGATGTTATTTTGGTTTTCCCGAACCAATTTCAGCAGCAATTCACTATCTTGCGCGGTAATGTTCGATGAGCGCCCTTGTTTTTATTCATTTTTAAGAAAAAATACAACAAATGTAGACAAAAACCATATGCTATGACAGTGCTACCAATATAGAAAATTAAAAGATTGTTAGGGTTAACTTTGTTTCGTTATACTGAGAATGTTAGTTAAACTGTACACTGTGAATATGAAGTATTAGTTAAACAATAGGTATCATTTTAGTTTACTAATAGTTAACTAATGACTGTGAATTTGGGCCTAAGTTTTCATTCTTAACTACAACAGTGTGTAAATAATATTTTTAATTTCATAGTAAAACGGTTAAAGTTTTACGGATCGATTTGCCGTGTACAATAAGTTGTTATAAAGAATGCTTTTCATATGTATTTTCATTGTTGGTGCATGGCTGTCTATTTCTTATATCTATGGTTTTCTTATAAGCGTATTTCTTATAAATAACTATTCTTCTACTGAATGATATTGAAATAGAATTGGTGTTTCTGAAACACTTTCTTATAAAAGGGTTTTTCTTATATGTACTGTATAATCAAAAGTATAGAAAAACATAAAATCAAATCGGATTCAAATTTATCATTATTCAATGGTTTTATCTAACTGGATAAATGTAATAGAAGAACACATGAATTAGAAAAAAATATAATTAATTGCTCATTGACTAGTTGTCTAACTTCAACTTAGTAATTTCGACTCCTATCCTGTCACTTCAACTGTATATTATTTTTAAATTATTGTTAAAGAAATCCATAAAGAGCTTTTTAAGTATATAATTGAAAATTCTAAATGAAAAATACTTTTTCACCTTGATGGATTTGATATACTAATTTATTTTGTTTTTCATTGAATTGTTATGATGTTTAATTTTTTGTAATGAAAATAAAATGCATAAAATGTTAAAATAAAGTAGAAATATTTCAAAAACGGTTAATCAATAACGTATTCAAAATGCGAATTTTGAAAAAGTTTTTTCAAGTAATTCCAAAACCGATTTTTAAAAAGTAATGTTCTAGTGATATGTCTGAAGTTTGTTGTAATCAACAGCAGAAATAATTCAAAGTTGTATGCAGAATGTAAATAAACTTTTTGTTATTTTAATTGTCGTACTTTTTAATCTTGGACCAGCACTCAGGAGATGACCTCTACACATGCGAAGCATTGTGCTGGAATTAGAGGAAAGGGATAGTTAGAGAAATGACAGGAGCTGTAGCTTCACTACCTTACAACTCTGCTTTTGCACGTTCCTTTTTTTTACAATGTTTAATCACCTCTGATGTCAAGGAGACGTATTAAATTTTGCACCTTCGTTTTAATAGCCACTTTTAGTAATTATTTAACTTCGCCGACGAAGGAGGGCGTTCCGATGTGCCTGTGGATTGGTTACAACTGAAGCCGGTACTGCTCAGTGACCAGTGATTATGCCTTCGCCACTGAAACTTTCCGACAACAACTGACACAAAGACACACTATAGCACATCAGAAAGAATGCGAGAGGTTTTTATCATTTACTTTGAAACTAGTGTTGAACCCACGGAATTTTTGGTTTTTGTAGTCAAGGTGCAGACTACTTTAGTCATCGCCACCCTCAATGAAATTTAAAAAATAATAAATTTGAAGAATTCTAAATATTTGTTTTTTTTTCTTTTCAGGTAATTTTCGATAACAAATTGATAACGAATTTTTATTATTAAATATAAAACATGTAAGTTACCAACAAATATCACAACTTGGACAAATCAAAATCTCTTGAAGTTTTATACATATTGTTAGCGACCTTCAAATTATTATTTTAAAGATTTGAAATATGTAATACACCTAATTCTGTTTTTACGTGAATTTGATTTAATGCGATTTAATGGTTTAAAAATTGTGTATTTTTTATTATAAAAAGGAAAATATATAAATATATATATATAAATATTTCCGCATCTTATAAACGGTAATTAATACATTTTTGTTCATGTCATTCGTTTATAACAAACAAATTAATTGCTTGTTTTTCTAAATGAACTATTTATTCTATTCTTTTTGTTTAATATGCGTATGAAATTTTATAATTTCCTGTGAACTGTATTTTCTAAAAAAATGTTTCTTGTTATAATAAAATATGTGTATGAAGCCGATGATTTTCAATTATATATTTATCTTGCTTTACCTGATATTTAATACTCGTATGTACGTGGAAGCAATCTTCTATTTTATTTATATTCGTAGGTACTCTATATGTATATTTTACGCTAGTTTTTGAGGAAGACGTAAAAACAGAATTAACTGTATTATTTGTAGTCACATTCAAAACATTTAAAAAATATTTTTTTTTATTATATTTACCTTTGGAATATTTTGGCAATTTAGTTATTATCATTGCAAGCTTCGTATTTGCATGTATTTTTATAGAATTTCTGATTCATACAGCTGAAATGAGACATTTCATTTTAAACATGCAGTCAGAGAAATTAAAAAATTGTTGGGAGATTTCCAACAGAACCACATTTGTGAAAAGTGAAAGGCTCTATAAATTTACTTAAATTGTTGCATATTGTTTGTTGTTTATAACGAAGCCAAAAAAAAATTGCCAAGAAGATAAAATATGTTGGAAGGCGTCTGCTACCCACATTCTGTAAAGAACAAATGCCACGAGGCAATCAACGGAAAAGGGAATGTAAAACTTTGGAAGTGACAATTTTTCCCAAAAGAAAAAAATTGGGGAATCGATAGAAAAAGTTTTTATTTATGATGGCCGTCATTTGTGATCCCACTGCACAAATGATATGCATGCACACATCCATATAAGCATGCCACCAAAAAGACAGCCGAGTGCTGTTTGTGACTCTTAAAATTTTTCCTTGGCTTGTTTAACTCGTCAGTCTTAAACAAATATTATTTATGTTTAAAAAAAATTCGGCTTTAGGACCAATTTTTGTTTAGTTATTCTAATAAAAATTCCCATATTACGACAAATTTTCATTTTCCGAGCCAGGAAAAAATTTAAGCTATACAAAAATATAATGAAAAAGTCTACTGTAATATACACATTAATGCTTTGTTTACACGAACGTGCTTCGCTCTCAAATTCGTGTTTCACACCTTAATAATGAGCCAAGCAACCAGCGTTACCATAATTGAATATTTATCTTATATTCGGAGTTTTTTAAGAGTCAAAAAGATTAAAAGTTTTTGAACTTAAAAAAAAATTTCTAAAAATATGATATTTAGTACTTTTACGGTCCTTTACACCTGCTCATAAAATTATTTCTCAATCAGTGAAATCCTTCCAAATGTCATAGATCCGAATAATATTCAAGAGATTAATGGCGAGAATTGCATCAGTTAAAATTTAAAGAATACAATTTATTGGACCAAGAAAATATTGAAATGTTTTAAGATATTATTTTGAATGGAAATCGTTTTTGATTGCTTCTGCAGCTTTTCGTCGATTAAAAAATAGCTTATGAAGTATGCCTATACCAATATGAACAAAATAAGAGACTAAATACCGCAAACTTTCATTTTGTGGCAATTTAAACATATTTGAAAATTTCGAATATAGTTTAACAAACAAATCGTTATTTTCAGTCGTAAAGGAGCTAAGTCCAACTTAATAAATTTTATAGGAGAGGGAAAATACTTTTTTTTGAATGTTTTTATATTTCAAATTTCTTAGCAGTTGTTGCTTAACATTATTGGCCTGTATTGATAGCTGTGCCGTAGGCAATTTTTGAGCATTCATTTATCAAGATGGCTTCTCTTTTCATAAGAATAGATACCAGCTGTTTTCTTGCCCATAATTTGAAACAAAAGCTACCCACCAAATATGAAAGCAAACTTTCATCAAATTTTAAAAGTGTGAGTGGATTAGTAAAAAAAATGAGAGAATTTTCAAATCTGAAAGGCAAAAATTGAACGTGTAACCCCCATGTAAAAAAAAGTATTTCACTGCCATGAGGTAGACGGGTGGCAACACATAAACCTATATCCATTAGTAGAAGGAGCCGTGTGGTTTGCTCTCATATTTGAACCCAGAAAGATTCCGGCTGATGCTAAACCTTAATTATCATAAACACTAATATGGTTATGGGATAAGCACTTCAGTATGAGAAAGCTTTTGCAATATGGGTGTCGCGTTTGCTGATTATCAATTGAGCGTGGCGATGGTCGAAGTGGTCTGCACGTTGACTACAAAACGAAAAAATTCCTGGGTTCAACCCCAGTTTCAGACTCATAAAAACATTTTGCATTTTTTCTGATATGTATTTGTGTGTCTTTGTGACAGTTGTTGCCGGAAAGTTTCAGTGACGAAGGCATAGTCAGTGGTCACTGAACAGTAACTGCTTCAGCTGTATCCAATCCACAGGTACATCCTCTAGTTCCAGCATAATGCACCGCATGTGTAGGAGTTATCTCCTGAGTGCTGTTCCAATATAAAAAAAGAAAAATAAACTCAATCGTGTGACAACTTCGCAGAAATAGTTGGCGTTGTTCAAATATTATTATTATTTTATTTAATTATTTAATAGATGTTATAGAAATATTTACATAAATCTAATTTCGAAATAAATATTATCTATAATTGGCTTAACTTAATAGTTGTAGCCAGAGTGACAAAATAAGAACAAATTCAGTTATAAGAGAGTATTGTACATGTACATATAATATAATGTTTTGTATATCAATATTGTTCAAATTCATTTATTAACAGTTTTCTGTATCTTAAACACGACTCTAAATAGTTCACAAGTGTGTCATAAGCGAATGACAGACCATTGAGAATATTTAACACCTCAACTAGATTTAGTTGGTATTTATTAAAGTACCTAAGCCTATAGCCATTAAAAATAGGATAACAACCAATAAAATATAGAGTGTTATCCGTGGCATCAAGGTTGAAAATAGTGGAAATGACCGAGGTGTTATTTTCAGCAAGCTTTCGAGGTAGCCTAGTATTCTGCATGTTAAGTATTTTATTTATGTAGTCAAAGTGAAGTTTTAACGTATCCACAAATAACGAGTTAAGGCCAGTTTCTGGGAAGAGCATGTAGTTTGGGGTGTTGCTAGGCAAGAGCAGAATCTTTTTTATAAAGAAACGAAGTAATTTTTCGACAACATCATATTTTTTGTAACCCCATATTTGCGCACTACAAACCATTATAGAACGGGCGGCTGCACCGAAGATTTTCAGCTTACTTTTGTTTGAAATTTTCGGATGGTTAACATATTTACCCCATTACGCTCTAATTGCCAGTTTTGACGCTAAAAGCTTCTTTTCCAAATGCTCTCGAAAGGATAAATTGTAGCAAAGATTCATTCCCAGATACTTATAAGAGTTTACAATTTCAATACTGTCTTCACCGTGAGTCCAGCTTAGATTTTTAGAAATCCTTGGCCCACTGCAAAAAATTAGAATTTTGGATTTACTCATGTTTACCTTCAAATGCCATAAGTTGCAGTATGCATGCAAGGAGTTAATCATATTTTGCAACCCGTTTGGCGAGTCAGATAAAATGACAATGTCATCAGCATACATGAGTATTTTCACAGTGAAGTTTTCAACTTCTATCCCATCGGCCAGACCATTCAAATAGAGGGCAAACAAAATTGGAGTTAAAATACTTCCTTGTTTGACACCAAGATTTACATTGAAAGAGTTAGAGAGAGTGTTGTCGAAAAAGATTTTGCTGGTAGTATCTGCGTACGAGTTACTAAGAATTCTTATTATTTTCAATGATAGTCCCATACTTGACGATTTGTAGAACAAGGAGTTTCTCGGAATCGAATCAAAGGCGGAGTAAAAATCAACAAAAAATGCATAAGACTTTTTCCGAATAAGCTGATTTAAATCAACAATATTAGTAAGATTAAAAATATTGTCAATGGTCGGATAATGTTTTCTGAACCCAGCTTCAAAAACATTTAAAATGTTATATTTGTTTATCCAATTTGAAATACGATTCAACAGAATGTTGTTAAAAATCTTGCAGGTTGTATCCATTAGTGATAAACCACGATAATTAGTGGGACAATTATGATCTCCTTTCTTCAATAATGGAATAAGGATAGACTCTTTAAAGCTTGATGGTATACACTCTTTAAAGAAAATTGCATTTAAAACCACAAGGCTCCATTCTTTCTCCTACCCTATTTCTTATTTTTCTTAATGACCTTCTATGTCAAACTTCCAACCCTATCCATTCTTTTGCAGATGATAGCAGTATCTGCTATTCATATTCATTTAATCGTAGGCCTACGTCGAATATGATCGCGGCGACGAGGCAGAATATGAATAATTCGGTAAATGGTGACCTCACAAGAATATCGGAATGTATGTCGGACGGTGTAAGACATACTTCACCCCATCTGATCTCCTCACTATTTATACCGCTTACATCCGACCTAAAATGGAATTCAACTCTCATGTATGGGCCGGTGCTTCAAAGACTATTTTGAAGTAACTCGACCGTGTACAGGAAAAAGCGAAGAAACTCATCGGAGACAGTAGGGTAGCCAACTCTATTGACTCTCTTGAGTATGTCGCAACGAGGGGTGCTTTTCGTTGTTCTATTATTACTATAATGGGATGTGTTTTGATGAAATCAGGGAACTTCTTCCCGATACCGGTCAATCACGCGTACGACGCGTTCACCATTAAGAGCGCATCCATTTGTGGTCGACTTGGCAGCGAACCGCACTACGCATTACAGAAAAAATTCGTTTTTGGCCGAACAGCGCGTATGTGGAATGGACTACCCGCAG
Source organism: Dexiosoma caninum (assembly GCA_963924685.1). Lineage (NCBI taxonomy): Eukaryota > Metazoa > Arthropoda > Insecta > Diptera > Tachinidae > Dexiosoma > Dexiosoma caninum. The sequence goes on from OZ004725.1 coordinate 57,831,896, forward strand.
AGGTATTTCCTATCCCTTTTGACGTGGGAAAATTTAAATCAAATGTCAATATACACTATCCTCCTTTCCACAACCTAATTTCCTAGTACCAGCACAATGCATCGCATGTGTAGGGGTCATCCCCTGAGTGCCGGTCCAAGAAAAAAGAAATAAGTCTTGTGAAATTAACAAGTGCATATTTTATTTTTATCTTGGACCAGCACTCAGGAGATAACCCCTACATATGCGGTGCATTGTGCTGGAAGTAGAGGAAAGAGATAGTATGAGAAATGATATGAAGTGAGGTGAAGCTTCACTATCTTACAACACTGCTTTTTGCACGTTATTTGTTTTTATAGCAGTGTTCTAGCGTCTCTGATGTCAAGGAGACGTATTACATTTTTGAAGCTTCGTTTTTAGTAGCAATTTTTTTAGTAATTAATTTACTTTGCCGGTGCTACACAATACCGACGAAGGAGGGCGTTCCAATGTGCCTGTGGATTGGATACAGCCGAAGTCGTTACTGTTCAGTGACCAGTGACTATGCCTTCGCCACTGAAACCTTCCGACAACAACTGGCACAAAGACACACAAATACACAACAGAAAAATGCGATATGTTTTTTATGAGTCTGAAACTTGAGTTGAACCCAGGAAAATTTTTCTTTTCGTAGTTAACGTGCAGACTACTTCGACCATCGCCACCAACGCCAAACTCGTACTTAATACCATCTTCTTCAGGAGTTTTATTGTCCTTAAGACTTTCAAAACCAAGTTCACAAAGTTCAAACGGAGAGTCCAAGTACGGTTCAGTAATGCAAGGCAAACACCATTGAACTGAGTCCATATCACGATACTCCAAGATACTGCAAAAATGTTCAAATATATGCAATATGGATATGGTTTTTGCGCCGTTCCGTAACCGGTAATGAAATTTGAATCCACCACAACACACCACAGATCACTCAAAACGGTCCCTTGTGATTCAGTGTCAAAGAAAACCAATGTGTTCTTACCAGCCAATAAAGTCATAGCGACCGTTTTTGGGATGTACGCGTTATCCAAATTAAAAAGGGTAAAACAATCAATGACGAATTTTTGGCCAATTGAATGAGGAAAGAAAACGAACGCATTTAACAAAGTATACATTTATTTTCCAGTAGGGTAATGCAGGGGAACACAGTTCAGTTTCATTGGCAAAAATCCATGAATTTCTCTAGAAATTACTCCTCATCCGCCCTATTCTCCAGATTTAGCCTAGTGACTCCAACGATGAAATCATCTCACAAACAACTTCCTATTTTGATGACCTCGCCAAATGTTATTTTGAAGGGAATAGAAAAGTTGGCCAAAGTCTATAGATCTCAAACGAGACTAAATTTAAAGTTAAATAATTGTTTATCCAAAAACCTGTTTCCGTGACTCTTTGCCCCGATGTTAGATACTCTATATAGGTACGTATATGCACGCCCTCTGTTATGCCATTGTAATTAAGGGAGAACTCTATATCGTGTTGCATATAGTCAGACAGTAAATTTAAGTAATTTACTCATTTGCATAGAAATGGTCGGTACGGCATCGGCATTCTCTTCCGTTTTCTAAATTTTACTGTCAGACGAAGGGTAAAGAAATGTATGACTCATTTTGTAATTCGATGTAAATGCCCACAAGCAACAAAAACTAAATTATAATACGAGGGATGTTATTATATCTCACGCTATTCCGGTAACCTGCGACATTCATATGCATAGCAAATGTTATGTTTTTGATTTTTACAACGACAATAACATTTTTTCGATATGAGTGATTTGAAATTTTGATGCAATGATTTATTTACATTTTGGCTCCACGAAAATTTTTTCTTGTTGTAGCACCTCTGAAGATTGATGACAAAACAATTATTGATTAATTTCTGTGATGTGAAATCTACAAATGCTCGTGTTGTTTAATATTTAAGTAAAATCCATTTATATATGAATTATATAAATCATACGTATATACTATTTTAACTTAAAACCTCCGTAAGGAAAAATAATAATAATAACACATAATAATAATAACTAGATTAAATTTGTGCGCACTTGTACAATCGCACCCACTATATACAAATGCGTATTTCTTTTTTGTTTACTTGTACTTAAGGCAAAAACATGTGTATTGCTTATTCGGCTTAGTAATAAAGTTGGCGCAAAATTAATTATCCAACTTTGTTTTTGAATAACTTTTTTACTAAATAACAAAAAATTATTTTGAGTGGTTGAAATTATTATTTGGACCTGTACAATTTTTTCTGTTAATTGGAAAATATGATATCAGCCAAGTGGCTTCCGCCAGTGTTGATACACATTTGTGCCCGTTTTATTGCATTTTCCATAACTTTCTGCAATATTTCCGGTAATAACTGTTCGCATTCCTGTCGAATATTCTCCTTAAGGGCTTCAATTGTGTAGAGCTTGTTGACGTAAGCTCGCGACTTCAAGTAGCCCCAAAGAAAGTAGTCTGGGATGGTTAAATCGGGCGATCTTGCTGACCATGCGAAATCGTCAAAACGGGAGATTACGCGACCAGGAATTGCTTCCTTCCATTTTGGCTCCTGCTGTGTGTGCGGTTGCACCGTCTTGTTGGAACCACATGTTCACCAAGCCCTGGTCCTTCAATTCCGCCTCTAATAAGTCACTTATCATGGCTCTCTAGTATTCTCCAGTAACAGTAACCGTATTGCCGATGCCGTCCTCTAAAAAATATAAAGTCACACTAATGCACATCAGAAAAATGCGAGATGTTTATTTTTATTTTAAAATTTTAGTCTGAATCTGGGGTTGAACCCAGGCCTGTTTTTGGTTTAGTAGTCAACGTGCAGGGTACCATCCATCGTGCCATCGCCACCCTCACCCTTGAGTGGATGTAACGGCTTTTCGTGGATCACACGCGGATTTTCAGTGCCCCAGAAACTAAGATTTCGTTTATTGACGTAACCGCTTAAAAGGAAATGCGCCTGGTCGCTCATGATGATTTTCGACTCAAAATCGTCTTCTTCGTTGTTGAGATTGAAGATGGCTCTACAGTAATTCACACGCGACTGACATTCAGCAGGCATTAACTGATGCATTGTTTGCACTTTTTTTATCTTGGATCAGCAGTCATCAGATGACCCCTACACATGCGGTGCATTGTGCTGGAAATAGCGGAAAGGGACAGTGCAGGAAATGATAGGAGTTGAAGTTTCACTATCTTACAACACTGCTTTTTGCACGTTAATTATTTTTATAGCAGTGTTGTAGCTTTTCTGATGTCAAAGGGATGTATTAAATTTTGAATCTGCGTTTTTAGTAGCCATTTTTAGTAATTATTTTACTTCGCCGGTGCTACACTATACCGACGAAAGAGGGTTTTCTGATGTGCCTGTGGATTAGATACAGCTGAAGCCGTTACTGTTCAGTGACTATTTCTTCGCCACTGAAACCTTGCGACAACAACTGACACAAAGGCACACAAATGCACATCAGAAAAAATGCCAGATGTTTTTGGTATAAGTCTGAAACTGCGGTTGAACCCAGGACAATTTTTCGTTTTGTAGTCAATGTGCAGACTACTTCCACCATCGCACAGAGGGTTGAAATGTACCAAAAGTGAGCATGCTTTGAGTAACTTATTTATTGACAGTGAGCGGTCAAAGTTAAACAATTTTTGCAAATTTTGCGTGACGTGGCTAAAATAGAAAATTGAGATACTTCGATTACTTGAAATTTTTATTACGTCTTCTAAAAGTAAATATATTATAATGGAACCATCAACTTCAGGTATTTGGCTATATATATATAAAAATATTTTGTTTAGATAAATGTTTTGCAAATATTTTTAATGTTTTTTTTAAAAGTGCTCCATAAATGTGGTATTTTCGATATATACATAGAGTTTTAACAAGTTTCTGGGTGAGATCAAGCAAATTTTATTAAATGCTCTTATAATATGAGATATCAGCTTATATATCAAAAAAAAAAATGTTGCGGAGTTACTGCGTTTTTTTTTACTAATTTAAGTTATTGTGAAAGAACTCCAGTTCCTAAAAACATATACTGAAAAAAACAAACAAAAATTCAACTTGTTTGTTTCTCTTTTGTGTTTATTTTCGGTATTAAAGTTATTGTTGTTAATGAGCTTCCTTTTTATTTGGGGAGTGTAAAGAAAACACAAAAGCTAAGAAATGTAAGGAGTTAAGAGAGAATATTCCTTTGCCCGTTTTGACTTATGCCACACAAATGAGCTTGAGAGCTTTCGGAAAAACTGATGCGTCAAAAATAGTTAAGGAATGGAGGGTGGCGATGGCACGATGGATGGTAGTCTGCACGTTGACTACAAATCCGAAAACAGACCTGGGTTTAACCTCAGTTTCAGACTAAAAAAAAATTTTAAAATAAAAATAAACATCTCGCATTTTTCTGATGTGCATTAGTGTGTCTTTGTGTGTCAGTTGTTGTCGGAAGGTTTCAGTGGCGAAGGCATAGTCACTGGTCACTGAACAATCCGGCTTCAGCTGATAACAATCCACAATCGCACCAGAACGCCCTCCTTCGTCGGTATTGTGTAGCACCGGCGAAGTAAAATAATAATAAAAAAAATGGCTACTAAACACAAGCTTCAGCACTGCTACGAGTATAAACAAAGAACGTGCAAAAGCAGAGCTGCATTATAATTAATAAAGCTTCACCTTCTGTCATTTCTCCTACTTCCCTTTCCTATAGTTCCAGCACAATGTTTCGCATGTATAGGAGTCATCTCCTGAGTGCTGGTCCCAGATAAAAAAAAAAAGAATTAATATCATCTCCAACAACAGCGTAAAAATATAGAAAAAGTTTCGAACAGGTACCAACAAAGCAATTAACTGCTGAGGAAGCACTTTCGGTTTTTGTTGAAGCGAAGATAACTCGACACCAATATAATGTCATTAGAAAGGCTGCGCCTGATAAGTTTCCGTCATATACAAAAGTACAAGAAGCAAAGAAAAAATGTTATCCAGAACAACAACATATGAACTTTTCTGAAACATCAGCGCAAGTCAGTCTACAAGGACTTTTAGATCATACCGCTGAGCGTCTACGTTTGGTACAGAATTCTGTGCTGGATTCATTAAACGCCGAGGAACTATCACAAATGACTTTGTACTCTAAGTGGGGCTTTAATGGAAGTTCCGGTTATAGCATTTCACGTCTCTGACGCTAGTGATTGTGCTGTATTTATTACATCTATTGTGCCATTAAAAATTGTCTGTATGAATAAAACCATTTGGCAAAATCCTCGAACTTCTACTAGATTTTGCATACCCATAAAAATTGAATTTTTGAAAGAAACAGTAAGTAAACAGTACGAGTAGAGGATGAAATAAAAAATCTCAAGAATTCCGTTTTATTAGTTGAGAAATCAATGAAAATCAATCACAAACTAATGTTAGTGATGATTGATGGCAAAGTGTGTAATGCTATTACCGAAACAATATCCACACAAAAATGTTACATTTGTGGTGCTACGAGCAAAGATTTCAACTGTATTGATCTAATGATTACCAGAAGTGTAAACAAGGATTCGTATCAGTTGGGTTTATCTATTCTCCATGGCTGGATTAGGTTTTTTAAGTGTCTTCTCCATATGGCATATAAATTACCACTTAAAAAGTGGCAAGCTAGATCATATCATGGCAAACAAGTTGTTGAGGACATAAAAACGAATATTCAAAAAGATTTCAGAGAAAGAACTGGATTGATCATTGACCAACCAAAACCAGGCTTTGCCAACACAAATGATGGCAATACTGCGAGAAAGTTTTTTAAGAATGCAGAAGTTTCCTCAGAAATAACAAAACTTGATCTGGAGTTAATTAACAGAATGCACATAATACTTATTGTCGTGTCATGTGGCCACGAGGTAAATGGTGAAAAGTTAAGAGACTTTGCTCACAATACTGCCAGGCATTTTGTTAAAAAATATCCATGGTATAAAATGTCAACTACCCTTCATAAATTTTTAATTCATAGACCGGAAATAATATCTATTGCCGATTGGTGAGCTTTCAGAAGAAGCACAAGGCTAGAAACAAAGATTTTAAAAACTATAGGGAATACTTTGCTCGTAAATACAGCCGGGAAAAAACTAATGAAGACATATTTAATAGATTTCTGCTTACTTCAGATCCATTCATTACCAGCATGAGTAAAACTATTAAAAAAAAAATACACACAAAATACCACAGTTAGCATTGGAATTATTAATTCTACCCGAAGAAGGCGACAATGTTGATGATGATGAAGAAGAAGAAGATGAGATGATGATGATAATGTTGACTTTTATCACAATAACACCTAAAATAGGTTCAAATGCATATATGTATATGTATCTTTTTTTTTTAAATAAAAAAATATTTTCTATCGATTTTTTTCAAAAACCATTTTTTTTACTAAATAATGTATACTTATTCCAAAAATATATAAACATCAATAATAATGGGCTTCCCTGAATTAATCCCCAGTTTACCTATGCTTCAACCCACAGTGCATCGCCACACATCACACCCACACCTTTGTATGGGAACATGTGTAAGTGTGTCACTGAAATACGCTGTAGGGTCCGCCTGATGACGGCCAATTGCTTTGCACGTTGTCTGGTTGATGTTTCTCTGTTCTCAGCAACATCAGCAGTCACAGCCGCAATATTGTGTACAGAATGTTCAGTCCGGTGGCGGCCACGCCCTGAAAGAAGAAATCTACGACAAAATTCACGTTGGTAGTCGTATTATAAGATGGTGTAGCTCATATACATATATCTTTCGTAAAAGGAATTACAAAAGACGTGTTTTTCCATTATTACTCCATACGGCTGGACTCTCGTGGCCCTATTTAAAAATAAATTTATTACCTATGTCTTCTTCTAGAGTCGAATCTATGTACGTTTTACGTTGTATGCAAATTGGGTTATTAGTTTCGGAGAGGCATACGAGTATATTGCTCTCCTACGATGTGGACCCGCTTGAATAGTTGCGGAGAGACTTGGTCAACAAGAGGGTATTGACTCGAAATTTTTAAAATTTCACTACAAGAAATTAACTAACAACATCAAATTAATATATACTGTAAAAATTTCATCTTATTCAGTTTACTTTTTCATCTCAAAAAACCATGAGCTATTTGGATTTTCAAATACAATTAAAATGTAAAAGAAAATAGTTTTTGGCTTGTACTGAAAATTTACAAATTTTGAATTTTTTATTTATTTATTTAACAACATCAATATCTTTTGACATCTTTACTGACTAAATGATTATTACAAAAACAGAGTATTATTTGCAATATAAGTAATTCCGCTATTTAAATATAAAGTTAAATTCTTTCGTTCAATTTGATTAGTCTCGGACAAATCAGTGATATGGTAGCATTTATTGAAGATATCACATGCGAGACGAAAAGAATCATTATTAGCATAAGCAGATTGGTAGTATTTCAATCAAATCCATTGCAGTATTTTTTTGGGGTGTAAAATACTCGTCAAATCGTTCTAAAACTTCTTTAAGTGTACGCCCATTTACACTGCGTTTCACATGAATAGGTGCAGTGTTTTAGCAATCAATTAGAGCTTGCTGCTCTCAGGATAATTCATGCAGAGAATTATGTTGCACTTTTTATTAAAGGTTTAACAATTGAGAAAAAGAGTATACACAAAGAAGACTTGAAAAAGTTCCGTTAAAAATAATATGTACTTCTTTTTATAATTTGCGAAGAAAATTGTGAACTATTTTTGCATCAGTTGAATAGGTTCATATTATAAAACAATAAAAAATTATAAAAAAAAGCACGAAAACAATTAAGTTTTGTTTATTAATTTCATTTTTAATAATGTGTACTTCCTCCTTTCGATAAAATTACCTCATAAATTCTATTTGGAAAGGAGTTATACAGTTGCGATAAATATTGTAAGGAAATCTGCGACCATGCCGATTTTATTGCAACAATTAGAGATTCTCGGTCATCAAATTGCCGCCCAGACTCGTACACTTTCCGAGACACCCATCCCCATACGTTTTCCATTATGTTTAAGTCCGGGGAGTATGGTGGCCATGGCAGCAATTCAACATTTTGTGCGCTAATCCACGTTTTAATAAGCCTTGCCGTGTGAATAGGAGCATTATCCTGCTGGAAAGTCCATGGGATGGGTCCAAACAAATCTTGAAATTTTGGAAACGCTGTTTGCAGAATAGATTGATAGGAATTTGCTGTCATTTTGGTGGTTTTAAATTCCAAGTCTATGACTTAATAGTACGATATTGCACCTCAGACCATAACACCACCTACTCGACTATGGGGACGGGCTAAAAAGCGTTCTTCCTTTCTCAAATCATGGAAATAGTAGTTGTAACCATCGGGTCCATCAAAATTGACCTTTTTTCGTCTGAGAAAACTACTTTATTCCACTCACTCTTCCAAGTCATGTGTTCTTTGCAAAAATTCCACCGTAATTCTTTACGTTGCTGGTTCAATGGTGGTTTTTTCTGCAACTTAATACGTTTTAAGTGTTCTGCTGTATTTAGTATCCTTCTAACTGTGGAAAGGCTAGCACTGGAACCACTTTTTGCTTTAATTTTTGCAGCAGAGTCACTAGAATTGGAGGCAATTCTTAGAATATTTCGCCTTCTGTAGCTGTTGTGGCCATTGTTTGCCGTCCTTTCATGTTTTTGCCATAGTTTTCTCTATTTCTTAAATAATTCCACACAACGTTAGCGCTTTTACTAATTTTTAAAGCAATTTCTCGGCCGGACAGACCTTGATCATCATAGGCATCAGTTTTTGCCTTCTCTTCCAACGTTAAAGATTTACCATTTTCAATTAAAATCGATTAAAAATTATTTTTGTGTTTTGTTTTTAAAAATTGCTGAACTATTTTGTAATTAAATTTGACACAAATGACCATACAAACACATTTTAATCACTGCACCTATTCAACTGACGCAAAAACAGTTCACAATTTTCTTCGCAAATTATAAAAAGAAGTACATATTATATTTAACGGAACTTTTTCAAGTCTTCTTTGTATATACTCTTTTTCTCAATTGTTAAACCTTTAATAAAAAGTGCAACATAATTCTCTGCATGAATTATCCTGAGAGCAGCAAGCTCTAATTGATTGCTAAAACACTGCACCTATTCATGTGAAACGCAGTGTATAACGATCTGAATAAAGTTGCACAAATAAAATTCCCGTTAATCAGCTAGTAATTACACAAAAAATAATATTTTCGGAAAAAACGGAATGACAAACTGATATATACCCTCCTCACTTACAGTGGAGGGTATAAAAAAGCTATATCATGAAAACTAGAGCTGATAGAGACAAACTGAGTACAGATTTGAATTCAGCGCACCCAAATTAACTCGAATCAGTTGATAAATTCAAAGAAGCAAAAATCTTTTTTAATTTTTTCGGGCTGTGTAATCGTACCATCATTATGATATAATCCGTTATAAAAATCAATGATGTACCTATCACCAATCATAACCAGTTGAGCAATTTTTACATGCTCCGATTTATCGAGCAATTGTTTTCCAGCCATATATATTAAAAAATGGCGCTTCCACCCAGGCCATTGCAGTGCTAAATTCGTCCCCTCAATTATATTATATGATTATTATATGATGTCATTTTATATGGACATCAACTTTCTGTGATCCAACAGTATACCAAGATCCAATATGGTTTCAATTTTATTAAAACAGCAGTATCAATGCAATATGAAGTACCAATCGTGTTGATTCTGAAAAATTACATACATACTTATGTTTACATTTCTTCACATTTAATTCCAGTAGATTGAGTTTACAGCTTTGGGAAAAATTTCAAATATCAGCACGTAGTGAATTATGGCTTCTTATATCATTAAATGAGTTAAAAATTTTAACATCATCAGCATACATCAGCATCTTAGAATGTAAAACAGTGTAAAACAATGATAAACAGTGTGAACAAAATTGGACCCAAGTGACTGCAAAGTAACATCTCTAAATTTGACTTGTTCAGTTCTTTACGGTAGATAAGATTTTAACCATTTTAGTGCAGTCACTAAAACGCAGAAGTGATAGTTTGTGTACCAGCAGATGATCGCCTTTATCGAACGCCTTATTAAAATCCGTGTATATTACAGCAGTTATTAGTAAAACCAGCATTAACAATTGAACTGAGCTCTAAGATATTAGTTATTGTAGAACGAAGCTTGCGAAAACTATGACGTGGCGATAAAAGTGATAATGAAATTTTATGGCATATGTAGTTCGTAAGTATTTTTTCAAGATGGTTCACAATGCGTAAATTTTTGTAATCCCTCTGTAGTTAGACACATTAGATCAGCTGCCATTTTTAAATAAAGGAATTGTGTGTGATTCCTTTCATACTGGTGGTAAATAAGATAATTCAATAGATATATTGAATATTGACGTAAGAGGCGCAGATAGGGTTGCAGCACAATTTCTAAGGATACAGCTTGGTATGCCATCAGTATTAAATAAGGTTTTTCTATGACATTAAGTTCGACTGTACTGTATCAGTATTTACAGCAATCGAAGAACCATACCTTAATGTATGGGATAACCCGAAAAACGACGCTTAGAATTTATAAAAAGATTAGGGTTTAGGATTCAGGTTTTAACTACTGTAAGCAACTTTATTATCAATATTATAATCAGATATCCCTATAGCGTATTTACGAAAATCAGCAGGTGTACCAGTTCTTTTATATTTGACGAAATATTTATTTTTCCTGTTTTCAGCATTCCGTAAGTGATGATTATTCCACGGAGGACCATTATTATTGCAGACTCTTTTTGGGAACAGTTATGTAAATAGTGTTATGCAGAATCGTATAGAAGTTTGATACACTAGTATCAAAGTTATCACCAGGAAGCACAGAATCCTAATTAACATTAGATAACACTTAATACCCTCTTGTTGATCAAATTCGATATATCTATTATGCTTACGGCCACACTGGTTCTATAAAAAAAAAATTATAATAATTTTTGTATATCTATATACGCGATTCAATTTGTATGCAAGATATAAACAGAATCCGTTAAAAAAATCCACATAAGGCAACCCTGCAGTCCACTTCCAAAGGGCTCAAAACAATGTCAATTAACCCGAACTTGTGTTGAAAACTTCAGCTCGATGGCTCTTACAGCTCCAGAGATCATGCGTTACTAACAAACACTCAAACGATTTTATATATATACCGGAGATAATATTTTAATTGTGAATTAAATCAAAAATAAAAAAATTTTTCGTAAACAAAACGAAAATTATTGATTGTGAACTTACTAATGTAGACTTACTTATCTTAGAACAGTTATTTCCGTATATGTATGAGTATATTTTTAACTAAAATTTTCTTTGTGCCTTTGAGTGTTGTGTATAATTTCTGAATTACGAGCATTCTCCTACTTAAATATGGTTCGCAAAATTATCGAAATTAAATTATTTTATGCGCTTATATATATAGAATAACCCTCATGATATGCCGAATAGTCAATAAAATTCTCAATAACTCTACCTGTTTCACCCTTAGACTACATCAAATAGAATTAACATTGAATTAGTATACTAGAAATAGTCCCGGAAGTAAACAAATAATTTAACCAGGGAGCAGTAACTACTGTGCTATTTGTTTCTGTTTTTATTAAGCAGTTCATATCTTTGGGATACAAGTACGGATCCAGCGTAAAATTTTTGTTTAGAAGAGTATAAAAAAAAATACTATTAATATTAAAAAACAAAAGCTCAACAAGAAAAGATTAATGAAAAATAATATAATTTAATTTCATTCAAAGGTTGTTCAGAAACAGCTAATGTCAATTTTATTATCATATCCAGAAAATAACTGCAGCAATATTCTCTCTCTCTCACAGATTCTTTAATTATGCATTAAAAATGCATTGTTTTGTTTCTCTATATCAACTCGAAACCCTCTATTGATTTTACCTCAAATTAATAACTGTTTTTCAGAAGTAATTTTTGGTTAGGTATTGTTAGGGTTGCATTGGTCCGCTTTTCCCCGGACACCGTCCTCTTTTTTAAAGCGTCCGGGACAGTCCTACTTCTTTTTCAGCAAGTGTCCGGGGTTGTCTCCTACTTTTTGTACGTAGTACGAAAAGCACTACGTTGGTATCTTTTGTTATCAGCTGTTGTGTGTTACAGTTTGCTCTCAAAAAAAGAAGTAAGTTATTAAACATAAATGCAATGTGTGAAAATTCATTAGTTTTCTTATTTTAGAATGCCGAAACGCAAGTGTACGTTTCATGAGGAGTTAAGAAAGAAATTTCCCTACAAGAAAAAGGGAAACACAGATTGAATAGTTAATTGCATACTCTGCAATTCCACAATTTCTATCGCAAATAAAGGAGTACAATACATCAACAGTCACTTGGAAACGCAGAAACATAAAAAGGGTTTTACCAGCCAAGATTGTTCCAACAAAATTTACACAATTTTTTTAAAAACTACTGTCGGTAATGAACTTCGAGCCGTTGAGGGATGCATCGCTTATCACACCATTTTTTTTTTTTTTTTTTATCTTGAACCAGTGCTCAGGGGCTATCCCCTACATATGCAATGCATTGCACTGGAACTAGAGAGAAGGATAGGGAAGAAATAGACAGGTGGTGAAAGTGGTAGGAAAATAGAGCTTAATTCTTGCACAACTCTGCAGTTGCGTGTAAATTATAAAGCAAAGTTGCGGCGTCTTTGATGTTTTTTGTCGCATTATTTTTAAGCTAATGGTGCCATTTTATTTATTATTTTACTTCGCCGACGTTTTATTGCTCAAATACCAACGAAGGAGGGTGCTGTAGCACAGAAAACTCAGAAAAAACTATTTTCTGATTTGACCCGGATGGGAGTCGAACCTGGGTCTTTCTGGTTGCAGAGCCAACACGCTGACTACTCGCCATCAGCACCCCCATTACCTCTCAAGAATTTGGAAGTGTTTGACTGGTTATGTTTTGAAAATGCTGCTACTGCTAAATGGGCTGATGTACAAAAGTCTGTTGAATTTATAAAACAATTTAACATCGTTTTTAATGATGAAAATTTATTTAATGAATTCCTTGTCTTGAAAAATTATGTAAAAAACTTAAATTCAGTTAACACTACTGATAACATGTTTTGGTGTGATTTTCTTCTTGAAAATGATGGTTGCTATGAAATGAAAAAACTTGTTGAATTTTATTTTTGCTTACCAGCACATAATGCCAACGTAGAACGGGTATTTTCTTTAATCAAGGCGCAGTGGACGCCAGAAAGAAATATATTAAATTCAGAAACTATTTCTGACATTATTAATATAAAACATAATTTTGATATGACTTGTCAAGAGTTTAATGAATATTTGAAGAAATGCGACAATAATATATTGATTCAAATTGGAAGCGTTGAAAAATATTCATAAAACTCTTGACAGTTCATATCAAGAAATTATGGAAATGAACATTCCCGAAAATTTACCCGATGAATTTGTTAATCGTTATGTTATTTTGTTTATTTATGCACTATTAATTTTATGTTTTTCTTTTTGTTTATTTATGTACTACTAAATCAGTTCAGACTGATTTTTTTATATTTTTTGAAAATGTGCAATGAATTTATTAATCGTTATGTTTTTTTTTTGTTTATTTATTTGCTACCAATTTGAAGTTCAGACTGATTTTCTATGTTTTTGTTAAGTTTTCTTAGTTGAAATAAAATTTTTTCCTTTATAAAAATTAATTTTATTTGCATATTTTATCACGTTTCAGATTTTTTTTAAAAATAATTTACAAAAACAAATGTTCTCTTTTTGGAGGCAAATGTCCGGGTTTTTTTTAGCTTGACGTCCTCCTTTTCTCAAAGTGGAAATGGCAACCCTAGGTCTTGTAGACTTTGCAATGAGCTTCGATTAATAAACAATCTAATAAAAGAAAAACGAAATGAATTAAGTTCTGGCTATTTAGAGAATCCGCTAAAAATTGTCGACCTTTTTGAATTTAGTTTTAGAAGAAACCTTTTCAATTCGATTGAGCATTCGTTTTATTCTGGACCACTTTCTCTATGTTGTGAATTGCTGCGTTGTCCAAAAATTAACCACACGTTAGTTATAAATTCTTCTTGAAACTTCAAGAGTATTTAATTGCTCCATATTGATGCTCGCGAATTTAGGTGTAGTTCGTAACTTTTTCAATGCATTATTAATTGAAGTTAAGCTTAAATGTAAATTTTAGGAAAAGAGTAATAAATCCTGAATTAGAAATGATAGAAAACTATTATTTTGATTTTCATCCTGAAAAAGTCAGAGTTTGAAGTTAAAACCCTTTATGTGTATATAGATTAAAATAAATCAGTGTTATTAAATAATTAATTTGTGAAAAGGCAAATTGAGGAAGTACGAGATTAAGATAAATTTCATGATGCATTCAGTCTGACTTCTGTCATTGTTGAGATCAGACATATTTTTATCCGGCGAAGGTCTTTGTTAAATAGCTTTCTTCATCAATTACTGATAGATTTTCTGATATTTTAAATTTTTGTTACCAAGGCAGCGGTTCAGCCTCCAGTTTAGATATCAGTAGTTGTTTGTCCATTTTATCAAACTGAATCAACTCTTCGCCCATTTGTGGTATTTAAAGGTTTTTACATTTTGATGTAAAAACTTAGGATATTACACCCCCCCTTTTTTAAACCGTGCCTGCTTGGTTAGTTCAGCGCTGTTTTTATACAAATTAACTGAACTGAATTAAAAAGTTTTTCCACAGTGAAAGTGATTTGTTAAAAACCATCTCTTTCAATATAATATGAATGCGAAGGAATCGATTTGGTAACATTTACTTTCTTTTGTGAGTTGTTTTTAAGTTGTTTATAAATGGTGTTGTTAATGTTTTGAGTATAATACATGACTCTGCGCTAAAGTATTTAGGTCAAGTTTTTCAATTCGATTTCTGTTAATTTTTTTTGTAGCCATGCTTTTAAGATGGGGACTTATTCTTGTTTTTCTTTTGTGTGTGTTTTAACCTCAAATTGGCAATAACCAAAATTTGGTAAAATTAATTTTAATGAATACTTTGTATAAAACGTTTATGCTAAAATATTGTTTATTGTTACCGATAATACCTTATCACAGAAATTCATTATAAGAGGACTACAATATATCTCTATATAAAATTCGTTATTCACTGGTAGAGCTCCTATTGCAGAAGTGCAATAGACTTTGACTAGGGATTGCAAAACATGAATATTTTTATAATAAATGACTAGATTGAAACTACTAATGCTACTTGAGGTGATATATATGTACGAGTATATACATAAATAAAAACACAAGTGTAAGCAATAGTGATGATGAAGTAATTTTTCAAGATACTAATAGAGAGACTATGACGTCTGACCTCCAATCTGAAATCGATAAAATACTTACTGAACCTTACTGAACAAACAAAACCTTGCATAAAGAATTTATTTTATATCGTAAAACCAAAAATATATCACTTTTGTACGAGGGCGGATCAATAAGTTCGTGCTCGAACTTACCTCGTAGTTATATGAAATGCAATACTGTTTCCCATCAATTACCACCTGTTAATAGACTACTGTCAATTTTTGAGCAGGTTTCGTCATTTACTTTGCGTTTAACAGCTGTTCAAAACATACAACCTCGTGTATTTTTCTAAAAATGGAAAAAGTGAATTTCGAGTGCTCTTTAAACATTATTTTTTGCGAAAAAAAACCGTCAATCAAACCAAGGAAAAGCTCGATAAATACTATTTGGGCTCTGCACCATCGATTTCAATGTAAAAAAAGTGGTTTACTGACTTTCGTTGTGGTCGCACAAATACAAATGACACTGAACATTCTGTACGGCCAATTGAGGAAAATACACCCGAAAATGACGAAAAAATCCACCATATAGTTGGCCGATCGAAGAGTAAAAGTGCGTGAGATCGTTGATGCCATAAGCATTTCATATGGCAGTGTGGTTTCGATTTTAAATAATCAGCTGGGTTTAAGAAAGTTGCCTGCAAGATGGGTGCCGCGTTTGCTCTCAATTGACCATAAACGGAAACGTGTGACAACTTCAAAGTATTGTTTGGAGTTCTTTAACCGCAATTCGAATGACTTTTTGCGGCATTTTGTAAACATTTGTAAACGGGTGCAGTCTCAGTAGCAAAACTCTATGAATTGAGCTACGAAGTGGTACCTCTGCGCCATATTCTCCGGATTTAGCCCCTAGTGACTACTTTCTATTTCCAAACCTAAAGAAATGGCTCGGTGGAAAGAGATTAAGCTCCAACGATGAAATTATTGACCAAACAAATGCCTATATATATAATGCTGTTAAAAGCAAAGTAAATGATGAAACTTCCTCAAAATTTGACAGGTGGTACTTAATGGGAATAGTGTTGCATTTCATATAACTACGAGGGAAGTTCGAAAAGTCACGGACTTATTGATTCGCCCTCGTACAATGCAATTAAACATTCTTCCACAGAATGTGAAAGAGCGTTAGCCATAGCTGGTAATTTTTTTCAGTTTTCAGGCCTCAACAACACTGCATTTGCACGTTCTTTGTTTATAGCAGTGTTTAAGCGCCGCTGACTGCAGACTACTTTAACCACCGCCACCGTTATTCCGAAAAATCGTTAAACTGAGATTCGTTATACTTTTTTTGTTTACATGTTTATGGAAAAACCAAATAAAGAAATTTGTGAACATTTTTTAAGGAAAATATGGATATTGCCGCATCCGTCATTTCTCTAACTTTCACTTTCCTCTAGTTCTAGCACGATGCATCGCATGTGCAAGGGTCAGCTCCTGAGTGCTGGTCCAAGATTAAAAAAAAAATTATAAATATAATTATTATAGTGCTGGTAAGGCATTTTTAGAAGGTGCAATTTTTGGGGAAGAAAAGAAATCACCATTAATGTTCTATTTCAAAAAAATCAGTCAGCTGATAAGAAACAACATTTATAAATATTTGACATCAAAATGCTAAAAACAAGTAAAAAAAATAATTCTACTTTTTAAGAAGTATTATCTGTAATTTTGTCTTTCCGGATTAAAGAGGTACATAAAAAGAAATTTTATTGCTTTGTTAGTTAACAAAACAGAGATATGGGTATTAGGAGTAATAATAAAAAGTGGTTTGTTAATAAGTCTGATTTTGATATTCCTCATGAAGTAGAATTACCGGCCAATAAGCAGGTTTTCCCCATTTATAAGTTTATAGGAGATGGTGAAGATTTCATACAGACATTGACAGGGAGGGAAGAACAGGAAACCGCAAGGAATAAATTCACCAATTTTATTAATAGCCATTTGAATAGGGAAAGATTAACAATAGGGATAAATTCTTATTGGGTAAACTTGATATAACAGATAGATTTTTGAAGAAAAATAGTAACTTACTTATCGTAAATGCTGATAATGGTAATACAACAGCAGCAAACATTTCAAAGATCGATAACATTGTGGGTGATATTACCACATATGGATACAACAACAAAGTTACAGAATATTAATAATGATTTAGTTGAAAATCTTTTTAGATTCAAAATTATAAGTCTCTAGAAAAAAGTAGACTACAGCACCTAGAGACTATATGGTGTACCAAAAATTCACAAATACCAATTCCCTTTAAGACCAATATGCTCATTTATTAATTCTCCATCTTATGAATTTTGCAAATATATTATGAATATTCTTGGAAAGTTAACTGAGAACTCTAAATACGATGTAAAGAATTCTTTACAATTTAGAGAAAAGATAAAGATTATAGAGAAGAAAAATTATGAGTAATTAGTTTCATTAGATGCTGTATCCTTATTTCCGAGTATACCAATAGTTTTTGCTTTAGATATTGTTGAAGAAAAATGGGATATAATTAAGAATTATACAAAATTTGAGAAGAACCTGTTTTTACGTATTGTGAATTTCTGTATAGCAGATGATAGATATTTCAGATACAATAGTAGGATATATATACAAAAAAAGGGTCTTCCAATGTGATCCCCAGCTTCTCCGATTATAGTTGACATTGTTATGGAAAAATTGTTAGATTGTTGTATTTTTTTTTTATCTTGGACCAGCACTCAGGAGATGACTCCTACACATGCGATGCATTGTGCTGGAACTATAGGAAAGGGATAGTATGAGAAATGATAAGAAGTGAAGCTTATATAATATTTTTACTGTGTTCAATTCATATCATGATGATATAAAACTTACAGTTGAAAAGAAATGTGATTCTAGAATACCGTATTTAGATTCATTAGTCATTAAAAATGGAAATGAATTTTTTTTAGGTCCTAAATTTTTTTTTTGAGTGATTCTAAATTTAAGTTATATTAAGGCCATTGGATTTTTTCGCACTCAACTTTATATTGTTTATAATTTTATAAGCCACTTATTGATCAAGCTCGAGATGACTTTTATAAAAAATATGAAGTGTCAAAAAAGAATTAGGATTGGAAGAGAATGTTTTTGGACATTTGCTATTTTTCACATGAGCGTGATCAAATACATAAATATACAGTCGTTTTTGCGAGATTTTACACGTTGGTGTAAAACTAGAGAACTAAAAATAAATAAATAAAAGAACAGCACAATGTTCATTGTTCTGATTATCATTGCTGTTGCTCTGTACGAGTAGTTAATGTTTTTGTTTGTGTCATCACTTAGTCTGTAACCGTCATTTAGTTAGAATGAAAATGTACAGGAAAAAAGAATGGCTAAAATACATAAAAGTTTTTACTCACTGTTGACTGACATTAGTAGTAATGGTAAGGAGTGGAATATACTTTTAACCAACATTTGCCCGTACATTAGGGTGGAGGGTCAGAATTCCTTTTTCCGAATTGCACTAAAACGTTGCATTTGATTCTCATATACATGGGAAAAGTAATGAAATCTTAAATACTATTTAATAAATAGATATCTTTATATTCGTTCAGCCAATATAAAGATTGTATTGAGTGGATAAAAATGTATGCAAAATATCGTTTCGTCGGTTCAAAGTTGTGTGTTTTTAAAATTTCTGTGATTTCGAATTTGCATCGTTTTCGTTTCAGTTTGCCTCGCATGGCTTCGAAGTTACGGAGGTAGTGGCTTTGATTTGCGTCGTTAATGAATGAACATGTTTGTACAAAGCTAAAACAGAAAAGGGGCATTCCTTTGTCTGCTTCATGTATTAACATATGGAAATAGACTTTTCTTTTTATATGTATATAGATAGTCTGCATCTAAAAATGCTCATAGGTTATATACATTTTCAAAAGTAGGACCAGGAGGGCGATAAGAGGGGAATTTTCTGCCCCTCCGAAACGTTGCAACCGATTTTAATGAAATTTAGAACGTAAATAAATTTGCGTCTAAAAATACTCATAGGTATTGTACATTTTAAAAATTAAGACCAGGAGCGCTATAGGTGGAAATTTCTTCCCCTCCGAAACGTTCAAACCGATTTTAATGAAATTTAAAACATGGATAGATCTGCATTAAAAATTGCTCATAGGTAATGTATATTTTCAAAAGTAGGACCAGGAGGGCGATAGGGGGAAAAATTCAGCCTCCAAAACGACATAGCAAATTTTGATGAACTTTAAAACCTAGATATATTTGAGTTTAAAAGACACATTAGCAATTGTGGAACTCCGGGAAACTAAAACTAGAACCACGAGGGAAGGTAGAAGCAATTTCCACGGCAGCGAGACCATCTAACCGATTTTAATGAAATTTAAATGTATTTATGTTATTGCGTCTTGAAGGGCACATATGATACATATATATTTTTTAAATAGAACGGGGAGGCGTCGTAGGGGTAAGATATGCCCCTAACGTGAGCGAAGCCGCGGGTAAAAGCTGGTATCGGGTGGGCATAAAGTCACGCCTGCGTGTAAAAATTTAATAACTTTTTTGTTTATATTATGGTTCTACAGCTACAAATGCCTTTATTGCCTCCAGCTATTTCCAACAATATTTATTAAAAGTACTGTAAACTTAATAAACCCAACAAATGATGGTAAAATCAGCCAAAGAAAAAACAAACAACACACAACCAACCGATAAAACTTACTCTCATCCAACCGATGTAACAGTCAAGCAACATACAAACCAGCCAGTCAGTCATTAAAAGTAACAGCAAAACAAATATATACACATCCATAATTCTTTTTATACTGATTAAAATTTTTCTTCAAATTTCAGAAATCACAGAACAAGAGAGCTGTTATTTCATTGTCTACACAAAGGAAAAAGTGAACATTTATTTTGAAAATAAAGAAAAAAGTTAAACTCAAATTGCAATAACTGTTGCAGTAAACGACTGTTAGTTAAAAGTCGAATATTTATTTTAAGGAAGAATTACGTTGAAAAATGTATGCTTATAGCCAAGGTCCATCAATTATAAATATGTATATGTACTTTGCTTAAGGCCATGATTCACTGTCAATATGTGTGACCGATTTTCTGATATTAAAAAAATTTTAAATATTTTCTGTGCAATCAGAGTTGCATTCTGTGGAGTAGTTGAAAAAATTAATGTCTGTAAAATTTTCTTTATAGATACATAAGAGCATACATTCATATTGTGTTATTTAGTTGCTTTTCTTTTTTTTTTTTAAGAACATTGCCTAGTAAAACCATTTATATGTTGTTGCATAATTTTTGTATGATAATGTGGCAAAAGTTCACATAAAATATTTCGGTATTACACAGTTATTTAAAACTTTTTATAACTCCAGTAGATCGATTCACTTAAATTATGTATTACGATAATCGTGTCGATGAAATAACTATAACGAAATATTATCGTCTTTGCAATTCAGTACAAATGTTAAAGATATTCGCTATCGCTTCAAATCAGCTGTTTCGTTAAGTTTAAGAGCTGTGTATTTTGTCGATAAAATGTGTTTCGCCCTGTTAGTATATTTTGGTTACGAATACATATGACTAAATCATATGCCTGTTTATTTGCGACATATTTCCAAACATTTTGATTTTATAATAAATATTTTCAATTAACAATCAAAATTATAATTTTTTTTTTCGTTTTATTTATTGATTATTATTATTATTCCGAGTATCGATATGTTCTCTATCGTTCGTATATGAACAGGAATAAGAACGAGGGAGTAGAATATATTTTGAGCGAATTCATTTGTGGTCGATTTGGCTGCGACTCCCACTACGCATTACAGAGACAATTCGCGGGGGTTTTTCTTGTCACTTTTGACGTGGGAAAATTCAAATCGAATGTCAATAAACACTACTCCCTCTACCCTTTCTTCCAAAACCTTATATCATAGTTCCGGCACAATGCATCGCATGTGTAGGGGTCATCACCTAAGTGCCGGTCCGAAAAAAATATATGACGTATTTTTGGACAGTAATTAAAAAAAAAAAGTTTTTTGACGAAGGCAGGTGTCGCCGTTTTAAAATGTTCTTTATATTTTTGCCATTTGTAGTCGGATCTTAAAGAATGATATATTGTTTTTGTCTCGAGAAGCCCAATATTCTGCATCAATAGCCATTGACTTCTAGCATCCACCAGATCTCTGTTTGTACTACCCTAATGTCAGAAAACAAAAGCTCTCTAAAAACCATAGAGTTTTACTAAGGAAGTCATTGGATGATTGCGGCAGAAACATTGTAAAATTTAATTGAACGATCTTTCAACGGTTGTCATAATGAATGCTTAAACGAAAGTTGTGTTGTGTTATAAATAAAATTATCGCACTTAAACGACGATTGTCACCAAAATGACTCCCAAAAATATCATTTAAAACAGTCTAATACGATTGTTGACTACTAATAATCTTCCAATGCTCAATAAAGTCCGTAAATGACGATTCACTCGTCCAACAATCGTCTACACGATGAAGAAATAAGTCGTAAAATGATCGCGTTGGTCAAACAAAATTCTAAATGGAAAAAAAATTTGGATGCAATAGTTTGATTATATTTCTGATATACTCGCAGGTGACCGCCAATGTGTACCGTGAAACATTATTAGGAATTAAAAAAACTGTCAGCACATATATTATTTAAACCTAAAACAAAACTATAAATACTAGAATAAACTGTTTCATTCGCATTTAGTGACAGGACAGTCTGTTAATAAGTTGTCCTTTTAGTTCATCTGCAATACTATTTTGAATTAACGTATTTTTAATAAATTTATTCAAAATACATTATTAATTGCACTGCTAACATCACTGCAATTGCTTGTCCTATATTTGACTTTTTAATGTCTAATGAATGACTAATATTTCAAGTAGCTCCCCAATAAGTTGCAACATTTTCAACTCCATTAGGAAGTTACTGCTACTTCTTTGTTTGCTATTAGTTCGGCTTGCAATAATCATTTCTATGTGCCCAATCAAATATGACATGTGCTTCTGTTCTCATAATAATATCATGAATAAAATTTTTAAATTTGTTTCTCACTCTGTATGAAAATATTTCCTCATAACCCCAAACATAAGAAGAAAACAATGGATAAGAAGTGAAAACGGGCACAGCAGAAAACCTAAAACCTGTTTCTTTTCTATCAAACAGTTTTACATGGATTTAGTTGGTGCAACAAACCTGTATCATTTTAGCACACACACACACACGTATGTTTTAAATATACAACAGCTGATACTATGAGCATACGAATAAGGCACACCACACAAAGCCATACTTTTTAACTTTATATATCTTAACGAAGCAGTTTGTTAACCAATTTCTAACGTTTGTATAGGTACATATGTACATATCTACCTCCCTGTGTGCAGTTATGTACATATCCCATTGTATTTTTGAAATATTTTCTAAACGGTCTTAGTTTAGCATTCTTTGGGTTCCTTCTTAAGTTGTCTCTTATTCTGGTTTTGAGTTTAACATTGTTATTGCTGTTAGGTATTCTGCCTTTTACATATTATAAAGGTTTATTCTTTATTATCAGTTCTTCTTTCATTTATTGCCCGTTCTTTTAAACGCCAACAAAAATGTCTTTCGTAAACAAAAACAAATTTTAGTTTTAATTTTCTTGTATGTCTGAAAAGGATGCGTCACAATTTCAATTTATTGGAAGAAATATTGTCATAATTATTATGGTGCAAATATCACGTGTCTGCTTTTGCCACTGATTTCGTGCTTGTTTTCTTGCCGTGCAAGGATACAACCAACGATCTAAGGGACAGAGATGGTGTAGTTAAAAAAAATAACAGCTGCTTGTGTTTTTACATTAAAAAATAACCGACTTGAGTATAAAAAAAGGCAACGGAGAGAAAAGGAAATGATTAAATGATGTTCTTTAGTCTTGGTTCTCGTTTTTGAAAAGATGATTATCATATAAAGGATTATAACGGGTGTCCCAACGAGAACGCAAGATTTAAATTTTAAATAAAACACAGATATTTAAAAAAAAATCTTAACTTTATTATATCGTAAAGTAGACAGAATGAGGTTATGTATGGAACAACATATCGGGCAGATGGCCGCCGCGGCTTTGCTGGCACACACCCGATCTTTTAATGAAATTTTCAATGACCGTTTTGCATAAATGCTGCGGTATTTTATTAATGCAGCGTCCAATTTCTTCTTTTAAGGCTTGAGTCGTCGTCGGCTTATTCGCGTAAACCATTGACTTCAAAAAACCCCAAAGAAAAAAGTCTAATGGTGTTAAATCGCACGATCTAGGCAGCCAATTCTGGTCTCCAAAACGCGAAATAACACGACCGGGAAATGACTGATGCAGCAATTGAATTGTTTCTCTGCCTGTATGACATGTGGCGCCGTCCTGTTGACCACATGCCCTCCACATTCATTTCTTCAATTCTAGGCACGAAAAAACTGGTTATCATTTCACGATACCGAACGAACACCATTGACTGTTTGCGCTTGACCTGCCTCATTCTCAAAAAAAAAAGGACCAATGACTCCTCCAGCCCAAAATCCACACCACACAGTGACACGTTGAGGATGCATTTGCTTCTCGTGAATCACTCGAGGATTTTCCTCACCCCAAATGCAACAATTCTGCCTATTGACGAAGCCATCAAGATGGAAATGGGCCTCGTCACTGAAGATGATGTTATCGGCAAAATCAGCATTTTCATGTTGTCTCTCCAATACCCAATTAACGAACTCCCTTCGCTGTCCATGGTCAGCTGGCTTCAGTTCCTGACTCAATTGAACTTTGTATGCATGAAGATGCAAATCTCGTCAAAATTCGCTGCATAGTGGATTTGGAGACACCAATTTGGTGAGCTCGGTGTCGAATTGAGGTGGATGGAGTTTGAGTCGATCGACCTGGTCGAAGGCGCGTTGTTGTCTTTACATCACTAACAGACCCAGTTTCGGCAAATTTATCCATTAATCTCTTTACAGTTGACTCTTTTGAATCATTATTGTGACAACAAATTGATCGCAATTTGCGAACTGTAGCCGCAAAACTTTCACCATTTTGGTAAAAAAAAATTTCACAATGAGAATACGTTGTTCATTCGTGTAGCGCTCCATTTTTACTAACCTCGTACCTTCTACTAGCAAACAATAACAATTGTTCACATGTCAAACAATGACACTTCGAATAGCGCCAAATTTAAATCTTGCGTTCTTGTTGGGACACCCTTTATGTTGATACAAGCGCAGTTTGAAAATAAAACATAAAGTATAAACATTTTTGGAAAAGAAGCGCTTTATATTCGAACATCGTCTCCCTTAAGATCACAATATATATTTTTACTGTGGAAAGTGGAAAGTGGATAGTTTATTTGCTACGTATTGCCATAAAACCTAGATTCTGTGTATACAAGTGAATGAAATTAAATATTGAGAACAATTTTTGCAGGGCTTTCACTCACGAGTCAAAGCGCTAGTTGCATCAGCCAACTGCACCCACATTAGTGATTCAGCACGAGTATGAATGAAAACTCCTGTCTAAATAAGTATTTAAAAATGCATAGTTTTCTACGTAAGCAAATATATAAAAAAAGGTGAATCGGATACAAAATAAAAGAAGAATTTGTCTAAATATAAAATAATGGAACAGAAAGGCAAAAATTATTTTATAGCATTATGAAAAATTAGCATTTCATGCTATAATTTGACATTTTTGAAAATAGAAAAGTTATTTAGTATTTGGACAAATGCCAGCAACAAAATTCGACAGATCATACACAAAAATATTCATCTTCTTCAAACTTGGCAGTGGGTAATAATGAATTGAGATTATTTTTTCTTCATTATTTAAACGTTTTTTTTTTGTTTCTTTATGTACGTACATATATACTCTTATTATGCTAATGTTTATTTGTCACGAAGATGACAAACAATTAATTGAAATCGAAAGTAAACATTTTTTATTTTGTTTTATTTATTAATCCTGACCAAATGATGCGTATTGCACAGCATTTTAGAAGAGATTTCTCGAAAAATTATAAAATAATATAAATATCATTCTTTTTCGATTGCGGAACTTCGCAATGTTTCACGGCCAGCTACAAAGTGTTTTAAATATATTTACGAAAAGACACGTTGGGCAGAGCTCAACGATTTTTTTCGGCATTTTAATTGGAAGATTAATCACAGATCGAAATAATAGTTTAATCAGCCCTGCTTATGCGCGCTCAGATACAGAGAGGAAGCATTTAGTATATGCCGAAGTAATAAAAGCGGGCCTATTGATTTGATGCGCAAAAGCGCGAGCTCTTCATGTGTCAAATTGCTATGACGAGAAGAAGCTTCCATCAATTCCTACATAAACTTGTCTATTGGGCCGGATGGAATTCCAACACTGGTTTTGAAGGAGTGGTCACTTGCTCTACCAATCCTTTTCGACACTCTGTACCATGAAGGCGCATTTCTATTGTACTGGAAGGTTCCAAATGTAATGCCAATCACAAAAATGGGAGTGGCAAACACACTGAAAAGCAATATGTTCAGCGATTTCCAGACCCAGTCTCCAAAGAAGTGAATTAGATCCTGAACTTGTGATCCGGAAGTAGTGCAAAATCGGGTTACGTCTCTTCTTCTATTTTCTACATAGGGTTGTCGTTGCAGGAAGATCTCTTTTTGGCGGCCGATTCATTAAATTCGAAGTAATGCTTGTGATGTTCAGTAAATCTACTTTTTTAATCTTTTTTAATCAGGCAATGGAGCTAATTTTTTATTAGTCGTACGGACCTACGAAGAGTTGCTTATCGCTTTGGTGTAATACTATTAATTAATAAGTTCCAATTTGACAAAAAATCGAATTTATTTTATTTTATGGAAATGCAATTGAATTGTATTTTTTATTACTTCATCTGTTTTATGATTAAATAAGGGTGTCGATGGTCGAAGTAGTCTGCACGTTGACTACAAAACAAAAAATGTTTCCTGAGTTCAACCCCAGTTTCAGACTCATTTGTGTCAGTTGTTGTCGGAAGGTTTCAGTGGCGAAGGCATAGTCACTGGTCACTGAACAGTAACAGCTTCAGCTGTAACTAATCCACAGGCACTTCAGAACGCCCTCCTTCGTCGGTATTGTGTAGCACCGGCGAAGTAAAATAACTACTAAAAACGAAGCTTCTAAAAATAATACGTCTCCTGGACATCATAGGCGCTACAACAATTAACGTGCAAAAAGCATATTTGTAAGATAGTGAAGCTTCACCTCCTATCATTTCCTCCAGTTCCAGGACAATGCATTGCATATGTAGGGGTCATCTCCTGAGTGCTGCTCTACGATAAAAAACCAATTGTAGCAGATGCCAATGTTTCAATAGTCCAAAAAGTCATTGAACGCTCTCTTCGTGAAAACCGCCTTCATAAGCTAAAAATGAACAGAAATAAACTGGCTTACGAACTTGAAGTAGACATGGGTTATATTGCACAGTAATTTTCGACAAGATGATTTTCATGGGCAAGTTGCTTGCAAGAAACCATAAAATCAGACAGTGCAAGCACATTTTCGCTAAAGAGCGTATTTCCAAATATGTAGAACTTTGATATGCATTATTTTTACCTCCGAATCAAAAGTGCATAGTGAGTGTCTTAATAATAGGGCTCAGATGATGTAAATCTGTCTCTCCAATAAAACATTTCTTTAAAACCCTCTTGAGTTCGATAATGGAGAGAGTTTTGTTCCCAAATACTTTGCTGAAGCTGTATTTCGCTTGTGATGATTGTATTTGAAAAATTTTATTGTTTATTTACCAAATGATACAACTTTGTGTATTATTGGCACTCTGTTGCTTTTAGAAATATAATTTTTTAATTTATGGGAATACCAAATCGTTCGTTTTGCTTTGGATGCGGTTTCCACATTTTTTAAATAGCTCCATTTTCAGAGGAGAATCATCTGTTTACAGTCCCATACAATTATTTAGGTCAAGACCAAAATTTGTCTAAACTTTAATCTATTGGTGATGTTGATTTCGCATTAATTAACGCTTCTACGTCATCAATATACTGATAAATTCTTCCTTCACCATATTTTGTTTCCTGTTGAAATATCTTAAAGCTAAGAAAATTTGACTTTTTCCCGACAAATCCGTGCTTTCGTCAAAAATCATGAATAGAATTTAGACACATGAATATTTTTGGGAATTATTTCTAAAATGAGACCATGGCAACTTTTAATTGTGTTACTTTTTGTTGATTTTACGATATGAGGGAGATATTTCCAAATGGTTATGTAGTATTTCATCTCCAGCTCCTGCTCAAAATCGCATAAGCGATCGGAAAATACCTTCTGAGTTTCTATTTTCGATGATAACAAAATGCCTTCATTTGATGTCCACGGAAAGGTACGTGATAAAGACAAGAATATTTTCTTCACAAAATTTTTAACACACGAGAGATCGCTAGAGGCGTTTTCGTCGGTCAAAATCAAAATGTGCGTCAATCCCGAATTTTTTTGAATGGCTTAACCTGATATTAAAAACATGTAGACATCTACATACACTCTACACTATATAATAGAAAATTTTATGTTGATTTCAAATATATATACTTTTGGCATAGTATTCCAACTGTCTAATGAGCACATTACAAAAAACCTCCTCCGACATACAATACTAGTATTCGATACCATGAATACCATAAAATAATATTTGTTCTACCAGCTGCCACTTGTTATTAGCTTGTGCTAATTCTTCCTGTATGGCCACAGTGGTCAAGTTTTGGTGTCACTGTCCCCGTTGACAACTGCAATAGGGCTGATTATTTTAAAACATTTTTATATACATAAGTATTCTTCACTTTAATTCAAATGTTCTTTTTATAACTAAATGGCTGTCAAAAATCAAAAATGTTCCAAATAATTTTTCATAGATCACTTAGTTTGAATGTAAAAGTCAACGAACTGTGTTAATATTACAGGTTGAGAACCCTTGTAAACTTATGTGGTTGTCAATACAAATAATTTTAGAAATGACATGACAGATACATATATGAATTGTAAAAGCAG
Organism: Dexiosoma caninum; assembly: GCA_963924685.1. Taxonomy (NCBI): domain Eukaryota; kingdom Metazoa; phylum Arthropoda; class Insecta; order Diptera; family Tachinidae; genus Dexiosoma; species Dexiosoma caninum. The sequence continues at coordinate 57,860,366 of OZ004725.1, forward strand.
TATTATCTTGTGGCGTATACTTATTTTATGAATATTACAGACCAAATGAGGAAGAGACAAACAAATATTTAGTCAGATAAATATGTTGTTGGTAATGTCATTTGTAATTCGTTTGAAGTTTACGCTACAAAAATTATGGCAATGATGGGGACTATGGTGATGAATGTAGACTATAGTATCACCCTGTGTTGTTGTGCGCAAGTAACTGAGATAACAACTTGAGCAGGAAGGGAGGAAGAATTTCTTACAATATTAGCATCGTCATCATCAACACTCACCATCATACTCATGTAAGTGCATACATACTCGTCCATATGTATGTATGGATATGACAATCAGCACAAAGAAGTAAAACACGAATTCTCGGTAATAATAATTTTTAACATAACATTAGTGGCAATATAACATTAAGACGGAAACGGGATGGATGGAAAAGGGGCAGTGAAGGCTTTTATGAAGGGTAGTATATATTTCACAATATAAATGTGTATATTTTCCTTTCATATTGTTAGGAACAATTATGTGGTGAGATATAAAACACATGGGCAATCCCTTCACTCTTGTTTGGCTGCGTCACTCATTCTCTTCAATCGCTGCTTTTGTTTTTTACTTGCTGTCGTCTATTGCATTTTGTATCACTAACCAATCTGCTACCTTGTTTTGTTTCAGTTTCTGTTGGTATTATCTATAACAAACATTTTGAACATGAAAATGATTTAGTTTACACTCTCAAATACGGAAGAGAAAAAAATTTGTTGTCAACCTCAAGTGAGTGTCTATAGCTAGTACAATTTTTTATTCATATGTATGTATGCGTATGTTTCCTTTATGTTTATGTGAATAAAAGGATTTGCATCTATTGATTTTTTCCATGGACAACAGATTTTGTTATCACAAAATTAAAAGAATATGTTCAAAACAATCACGCACTCAATTCAACCCTTGTCAAAAGTCAAGCAGGTCTACTCAGTTACAGAGACAATTGATTTTTTACATTTTGGTTTTTGTACGCAGGACAATAATACAGGTATTACAGGCATTATTTATTTATGTGTCTGCATGTATTCCAAATGATTATTATTTTTTAATCATAATTTAATTGCCACACATTGTTTTTGTGTTATTGAAAAAATATAAGTCCCACTTATATTATAGGCTAGTTAGTTCAATTATAAATTATTCCACATTTTATTTCTTAACGAAACTTTTATACTTATATTGTATTGCAGACATAATATTAATAATTATTTTATCTTTGCCAACTAAATTGTTTTGATTTAATATTAAATACAAATGGTATATGTATGTGTGTATGTACAAGTTTTTACTTTTCTTTATTTTTAATTCAAGTACTTGTAAACAGTTATAACTTCTTTTGCAGAGCATATTAGGGAATGGTAAAAGCGACCGCAGTATCTAAAAACCGTAATCTTTGAATACTAAATTACATACAATTTAATATAGACTGCCCCTACACCCACTTATATAATCACCAGTGTTACCATATGTGAAAATTGATCTTATTTTTGAAGTTTTTTGAGATGTCAAAACGATTAAAAGATTCTTATCTTAGAAAGAGATTTTGAAGAAAATGGTATTTAGTACTTTTAGAATATTAATTGAAGTTCCTGTTCATTAAACCTGGTGATAAAAGTATTTCCCAAATGTAAATAAATATTTTAACTGAATTTGTTTTCAATGAAATATCTGAAAAAAGATTTTTAATGAGAAAATAATTTTTTTTTAATTAGTTAAAATTTTTCAATTTTAAATAGGCTGATAATCGATACCATGAAAATCGAAATCTGTATAAATCTCTAAGATGAAAGTAGCTCCCCGCCGAGAGACATCAAAATTCACATTTGGGTAATTCCAAACCCTAAAATTTTTCCAAAAGTTTTTTTTTGGTAACAATAGTATTGTAGTGTGGCTTTAAACAAAACCAAATTGGCCTCTGTAGCTGCAATAGATATTGACTTTAAAAGTTGAAAATGGTAATTATTTGTCAATTTTAGGGGAAAATTTGGCCACTGTAGACCTAGCGGGCTAAAAATTTCCATAACAACTACAACTAATAACAATAACACGAAATGTTATTGACATCAGAGACGAACTAGAAAATTCATGATTGATTTGGCTTGGAATTACCCAAATGTGAATTTTGATGTCTTTCGGCGGGAGCTAGGTTTTGATTTTAGACCCATAGTTTTTTCTGGTAATTTTCTTAGTATTTTGGGCATATTTCGATTTTGCCATACGCCTGTCACGTTTTTTCTCACCCTAATGTAAACATTACAGGAATTTTTATCAAAAACTTAATTATGGTACGATTTTTTAATGTCTGTTTACTATACAAGAATGTAACTTTAAATCTACCGGAAAATGAGTGTAAGATGTTGTAAACTTTGGAAACGCCGGTAAATGTATGTCTTTTTTTAATGCCCTCCAATAGAATCAGTTGGCAGTGTGTGTTTGCACTTCCTGAATCAATTGCAACTAGAGTAATAGATAGAAAAACAGAAATACAGCAATTGAAAAGACTTTTTCTTTTATTTTTACGTTTTTTTAACTTGCAACTATAGGATAAATAAATAATCGTGGTTCATAAATTTTTAATTGGCGTTAAATAAATAGAAAATAACAAATAAATAATTTTTTAAATTTATTTTTGAAAATTTCACTTTTACCCTTTCACTGGGTTTTAAGAGATCATTTTTGTAATTAAACACAATTATGAAGTCTGAAAAAATTTTATTCAATCAATCAAAAAATTTCGTAAACCAATGAATTTATATATATGTATATAAAGTTCATAAAACAATTTCTGTTATTTGATGGAATTTTCAATCAGTGTAAATATATTTTTATATTTATTTATATCTGCATGTTTTTTCTAACTGCAATTCGCAATTATGATTAAATTTATTCTTAAGAAAAACTAAAACGCACAATATTTAATACATACATATGTATTTTGTGACCTTGAGCTTGAAGAATATTTGCATATTATTATACTCGTCATATAAAATAGTACCTTCATCTTACTACTGGAATTATGCCCAATAATTTTTCGTTTAGCCATTTCTTGAATGTCATGCTTATAGTGACGAAGTATCATCGATCCCAAAATGCGCATAATTTATAACACTAAAAATGTTGGGTTTTCTAGTGATGACGTTGTTTTAGTAAATGAGCGATATGTTTACTCGTACATAAAAACAAAACCGTAGCGTTAAAATTGTTTCAAGAATCTGCAATGACCGAATAAATATTTCCCGGCTTGAAATGCATATGCACATATGTATATGTATGTATGTACAGTAATATTCTATAGTCTGTAACATAGATTACGGTACATTGCTAATATTTTGCTAATAAATTTGCACACCTCCCACAACAAGAAACACACAGGCCATAAGCAAACCATTTACACAACAACAACCAGTACACTACCTATTATCAGCAAACACAACAATAAACACGCGGGTCATATGCAAACAATTTATAGAAAACAACAATGTAGCACAACTGCATCAGTACGAGACTACCATAGCCACATGCACCAACCAGGCATACATCAGTACCAATATACACAACAGAATATAGAATTCACGTTCGATTGATGATAGAATCCCTTAAGTAGACAGGTTTAGGACACAAGAACCGATTTTCTTAAGACAAAATCATTATAACTCCGGAACATTACAGTGGGGCTGTGAGAGTTTCTAGAGTTGATTGGCCTTTCACTACTGTTTACACAAAATAGTGACCGTAGAACCGTAGTAATAGTGCTCTAGCTCTAAGTACCCATAAGTATACGCCGGCCATCGACACCATCACCCGTAACCCGAAGGACATTCGCAGAGAGCTGCCCTTATTATCGCCCGTATAGTCAATAGTATAAAACCGAGCTGGTACTGCGCACCGATTTCCGAGTACTCACCGATTGTTCCCGAGAACCCCCGATACTATTCTCCCAGTTCCATATCTACCGACAATGTCACCGAGAACTCCCGAGAGCTGCGAAAACCCTTTCCCGAACTGCTGATAGTCTGCACCCAAACTTCGCTAACTGAAATCTGTCATTAACGAATATATAACTTTGTATTGAAATTTATTAAATATCTAAATAAAGAATTATTTAATTAAACCTCCATAGAGAGTAAATAATCGTTTTTTTTTTTTTTTTTTATCTAGGACCAGTACTCAGGAGATGACTCCTACACATGCGAAGCATTGTGCTGGGAACTATAGGAAAGGGATAGTAGGAGAAACGACAGGAGTGAAGTTTAATTAATTATTTTTGCAGCTCTGCTTTCGCACGTTCTTTGTTTATACTCGTAGCAGTGCTGAAGCTTCGGTTTAGTAGCCATTTTTGCCATTTTGAACCCAGGTCTTTTTTTTTTTTGGTTGTGTAGGCAACGTGCAGACTACCATCCATCGTGCCATCGCCACACCTCAAAATCGTGTTATAACTTAAAGTTTTTGGATCCGTAAGTTGACCCTGGACATCGCTGAACTACCTCAGCCGAAGACAAAACCACGTTAGAAGTCTTCTCTTTATTTTGATACCAATATTGCTTAACAACTATTTTATCTTAATATAAAAAAAAAATATTTAAAGTAAGAAATGTTAAGTTCTTTAAAAAGGAAAGAAGATGATGAAAAGAAAAACCAAGTATGCAGTTTGATTTAGTTTTGCGTCTAGATTAATTGGCGCATAGTCGCATTGCTGCCAAAAATAAAATCAATTTTGTCGCACAGTGTTATTTTTCTTTATTTTTTTTCTTGTCTGCCTCCGATTCAATAAAATTTGATATACTTGTTATTCTAGCCAAGAAACGAAAAAATATAAATTTTTGGGCCGCTATATCTGCAGAGACCGAAAATTCTGGGACCACAATTACTCTTAAAATTTCCAAGTCATTACACTTTTGCAACTTCAAAACTACCGAGTCCAATTATTATTTGTTTTAAAGCTCTATAATACTACTGATTCCGTAAAAAGTTTTTGGAAAATATTAGGAGTGGCTTCATAATTCATGACAGGCGTATATCCCTGGTTTTTTTTTTCAAACTTGGAACTCTTAAAGAGTAAGTCTTAGACAACTTATCCTGAAAGAAAATTCAGGATTGATTTGGCTTGGAATTACCCTTAAACAATTATGTAGAATTTAAGAGAAGGAGAAAATGCTTTAGTAAAATGTGTACATTTTCGCTTCCTATTTTGTAGAAAGCAAACCATCTCATAACTTGACCGGTGTTGTGTTGACCAGGTTATGGTGGAATTTAAATCAACGTCATTTATTCTCGAAAAAACAAAACATCATAAAATTTTTACTATTCATAATTTTTTTATGCTTCCATTGAGCACAAAATTTTACATGTGCATGTTTGTGCATATTAAAGAAGGATTTCATCAAAAATACAAAAGTATCTGTTTATTTTTTAACAAAAAAAAAATTAAAATAAATAAACAAAAGTTTTATTTGTGTATGCAACATTTCGCGGTTAGTTTTGTTTGGCGCCATGGCATTAACCCATCATCGTCACCGTGAACAGAATTGTTTGTGATAATGCGCACAGATCACAAACCAAAGCACCGGTTAAATTTATTGAGAAGTTTATATTTTAACAATTCCGCTTTTGGTTTTTGTACTGTCTTTATAATTTCATTGATTTTGTTTTCTTTTTTTGCTTATAGAATATCCAGTCGGGTTTTGTTGGTTTTTTTTTTATCATTTTGGATCATGTTTTAATTAGTAATTTTAACAGTACTTTTTATGATCAAATTACGTAGATGTACACAATCTTCAAGACCACAAAGTGATATTTTATATAGTTATTTAGATACATACATATGTACAACATAGATTTATCGTAATTTCCAATAAGATATGCACAGTTTTTAATTTACTTCAGTTTCAATATTAAAGAGCAGAAAATATCTCATCACTGTACTAATGCCTTGATTTTAGTCACTGGTAAAGTATGTATGTATATCTATCACGTAGACGCAACTAGTGCTGCCAGTATTGGGGATTTGCCAAGTTTGTTGGAGACAAAACATTTCGCTTGGGAATATTCAATATACATATTATATTATGGGGATTCGCCACAGAAGGCCATGTGCTACAGAGACTACAAATATAGTTGGCTGCTTTCGTTGCCTTTTAGTCGGATACTAAATTATTTTGAAGACGGCAATTGATTTGTTTAGTAACTCAATGCAGATTTCTATTTTTATATGAAAACTCGGAAATTATGGGTCGTTCAAAATTCTTTTATTTAATTTTTTTTTTATCACGTACGGAAATGTTGTTCCATTTGGAGCAGCTTCACTAAAATAGATTTGTTCCAATATTTTAAGCTGTTATTTTAGTCACTTTTCTTTTTATATTTTCAGCACTGTTTTTTCTAGTAACCAAGAAAATTAGAAATTAATTTAATTTGACTACAACGACAAAATCAGCATGGACAACCTGCTGGCGTTTAGATTTGTAGTCGTCAAAATAATCGTTTTCATATAAACATGTGTATTTTATTTTTGACATGTTGAAGTTCGTAGCTTGGTGTGGCGAATGTGTTTAATTTATTGTGTTTATATTTATTATCGATAATTTTAGAAAATTACATTTGATCAAAAATTGTTAAATTTGTGTTGAAGTTATTAGTTATGAAACGTAGTGGAATAAACTTCCCTTTAGCAATTGGTATAATTACTTTGGCCACGAGCTTCCAACAAATCTATATGAGTTTTGATCAAATGTATTTAGTTTTCATCATGCTTCCGGGACATTTCATTACCAAGAATTTTTTGAAGCAGTACTAAATATGCTTCTTATCCTAACAAGCAATCCATACAATGTATGGCATACATAGAGAGAGTATTTTCTGTGTACTAATTTTTTTTCTTTTTTTTTACTCAATTAAGAAAGAGAAAAGGCAGACGTGTATTAGCTAAACGCAAGCGAACGATAAAAATTGCCTGGTCTGGCGGCATTTTATGTTTTTTTAGCAGATCCGGTTTTGTTTTGATATTTGGGGTTATTTTCAAATTTGTTTGGAGATGTCGAGAAAAAGTATCTAGCACGCCTCAAATCTACAACTATCAACAATCCCAATAACAATATGCATTTTGTTTTTGTAAAATATCACTGAGGTTGTCAATAACATCAGACTACAATAGCAAAAAAAACGTAAATTTCCTTTATAAGTATATGTATGTTGTTATAGAAAGTAAACAAATGAATAAAAATAATAATGGCCTTCTTTAAATGTAAACAAATTTCTTATTCACTGCTCTCTCAAAAAATGTAAAAGTGTATTTTTGCCCTCAAAACAAATGAGTAAAAATAGTAACAGAACTTTTGTTATAATATCAAACTAAGAAAAGTACGTAAACAAAAAATTTCGCATTGACAACAAAGTTTTAATGAAAATATCTAGCCAAGGATCATAAAAGGTTGCAATTGGTAATTATAATAATTTACATATTTTAAAAAATTTCCGACAATTTACAGAATATTTTTATATCAATAATTCTTCGCTTAGGGAACATTCGTTTAATCAAGCATGCTTGGAAATACTTTCTTAAATTTTATATTTTTTAAGTATTTTGCATTTTTAGATAAATATTGCGTAAAAATACAACTAATATTTTTTAATTCCACATAAATGGCAACTCTTAGATTTGACCACATAAGTATCGCATTACAAAAAGATTCCTTTACATCCACCTTAAATGATTTTCGGAAAAGTTTTCCTTTTCAAATTTGTTTTGGTAAAAAATTAATGTGTCTGAGTTAATATAAACTAAAGTAAAAAGGGCTATAAAACTGCATTTACAGAATATCCGAATTGTACTTGTGAAATTTTTTAGAAACTTGACTGAATGAAAAACTCTCATTTAAGAGTGGCTTCTATGAGGGATGTAGGGCCTGTTCGTAAATACGTCACTGCATTGAATAATGTTATTATTTTGCACTGCTGTTGCTAATCATGCTTATATATGCTCATTTGATTATTTCCATTTACGAGCGGAAAAACCTCAATAATGGAAAAGTTTATAATAAACTAGATTGACCCGATGCGCATCACTACACCACACCAACTTATCTAATCTCGCCTACTTTTACATATCTATCTGCACCAAATTTGGATAATTTTAATGTTATATACCATGCCCTTTTCAAAAAAAAAATAGACAACGTACTTTTAGAAAACGCAGTTTCTGCGAAAAGTACCAATTTCGCTTTATTTTTAGTTTTAACCTAAAAATTTTCTTTTATTTGGAAGTGGGTAAAAAATAGTCGTCCGCCATATTGTGGTTGCAGAGATTTCATTATATTTTATGCTTCCTTCAATAATCTTTTTTTTTTTTCTAAGACCAGCATTCAGGAGATGACCCCTACATATGCAATGCATTGCGCTGGAACCAGAGGAAAGGCATAGTTAGAGAAATAACAGGAGGTGAACCTTCACTAACTTTAAAATCTGCTTTTGCATGATCTTTGTTTTATAGCAGTGTTGTTGCGTCTCTGATGTCAAGGAGACGTATTAAATTTTGAAGCTTCGGTTTAGTAGCCATTTTTAGTAATTATTTTACTTCGCCGACGATGCTACACACTACCGACGAAGGAGGGCGTTCTGATGTGCCTGTGGATTGGTTAAAGCTGAAGCCGTTACAATTTTGTTTGTTTGTGATTTGTTCACGTAAACTTTGTGTTTCAAATGACCGCAGAGAATATAATCCAGCGGCGTTAAATCACAAGAACGAAGCCGTAAATTGACATCGCCAAATCGAGAAATTACGCGACCTGGAAATTTCTCCTGTAATAACTGAATTGTTGAGCGGCTGTGTGGATGCTGGCACCGTTTTGCTGGAACCAAAGGTCACTGATATCAACATTAGCCAATTGTGGCCACAAAAAATCGGTTATCATGATTTGGCAGCACAGAGAATTCACGGTGACGGCGTTTCCTTACTCATTTTCAAACGAATACGGGCCGATGATGCCGCCTGACTACAAACCGCACAATACAGTCACTTTCTTTGGATGTAAAGGTTTTTCGAGGACTGTTTTTGGTTTATGTGAGCCCAATATGGGACAATTTTGTTCGTTTACATAACCGCCTAATTGAAAATGGGCCTCATCACCAAAGATGATTTTGCTAAAAAAAAGCGTTGTTTTCGTTAAGTTTTTCAAACAACCAATTCACAAATATAAGACGCAAACATTGTTCGGCCGGCTTTAATTCTTGAACGAGTTGAACTTTCTTAGCGTGAAGATGAAGATCTTTTTGAGGAGTTTTGCCTAACGTGCATTATGAAAACAATATTGTAATATCTGTAATAATACTTAAGTCCACACGTGGCCTGATTATGGTTTACATCACATAAATGCTGTGTAGTTTGACTACAACACAACACTAACCCTTTTTGCGATTATGATTACAACAGCTATGTGTTGTTTATGTCACAGAGTTGCAATGGAATTGTAGTACATATATACTTCCATAAAAAAGCATACATGCACGCCAATAAGCGTCAAAGTAAAAAATAAAATTGAATAAACGTATTCATCGTCAGAACTAAATAAAACAAAAAAATCATAAATATTAACGTTGATCTATATTTTTTTCAACATATTTATTGTTGTAATTCATCTCAAACATAACATTAAAATATAATATGTATATACATACATAACAAAAAACTTCAAAATCTATTCATGTAAAAAGAGAAAAAATCACAAATATTTATATAAACTAAAAAAAATAAAATCTTAAGACTAGACAAAAAGTATATAATATAAATATAGTATACATAGTACACATTACATTTCCTTTATTCTTTTATTAGTTAGTTCTAATTTGGCTTTTTAAATTTTATTTCAAAATCTGACTTCTTTTTTTTTTTTTATTTCATGAATTTTTTTTTTGATTTGATAAGTTTTATTAGAATCACTTTCTAAGCTTTTTAAGGGTTTTAAAATATCCTCTTGATTTTTCGCCTAAATTTTTAATACTGGTAATCGTTCGTCCTCCCGTCTATTCTTCTATTTTTTGTTCTATTTTTTTGGTAAATATTGCTGTGTGCATTCAGCAGAAGTTGAAAACTCCTCAGGTCCAAATGTTGATTCCGCCACATCGGAATCTGCCTAAGTTCTCAGGGCCATTTCAGAACCACATGGGGTTACTTGTATTTGCATTGACACAAGCTTCAAAGTGCTCCGTTCCAAAGGGCTCAAGCTCACTTCAGTAGATGGACCACCACCAGTAGCTAAAAATTTCTCTTGTTAGCAGCCAATTTTTTTTCTAAATTGGCTTTATAGTGAGTCTATAGAGACGATTAAATGGAAATAATTTTATGTACCACTATATAAATTATGCAGTACATCTCATAATAAATCTTTGCCATTCTTATGTAGTTTTAATTGGCGGTCCTAAGCCATTCAATTGTTCGGCAAATTGACCCGATTTCTCCTTGAGATGCATTATGTTATATCCAAATGGCAGCTTGCCTCGGCCAATATCTGAATTAATTTCCATGAGCTCAACTAGTTTTTCATTTGTTTTTTATTTTGCTAAGAAATATTTATAATAAATTATTTTTTTATTCTGTTTTTTAAATTTATTATGTATACTTAAAATTGTTTCTTCACTTTCCTTTTTCAACTTCTAACGCTCAGGAAACAACAGCTAATGAGTTATTTAATGTTTTTGAGAGTACTGACAACACATAAATACACATGTTGTAAACCGTAATCGCTGTTGTCAAACGTAAACAACGTAACATACAACACTACCGACAACAGTTGTAAACCATAATCGCATTTGCAAATATTTAACATTAAAATAACAACTTTTGTGAACCATAATTGGGACCGAAATTTGACGCTGCTGTTCTAAAAATATATGATATATCAGTTGAAGACTCTATGTAACATACGGCATAAAAGCAGTCAATCTGATTGACAGTTTCTTCTGTCTAAATGTTGTAAAAATTTTTCATTTATTCCCGTTTTCTAAAAACGTTTAAAATTTTTTTATTTTTCTTTTTCTGTATTGCATATAAAATGGTATTACGAGCTTAATGGAAATATTTGCATTAATTTTTAATATCTTATTGTTCCAGTTGGATCCAAAACACTTCTCATTTATAAATAAAAACAGAATTTAAATATTTTTTTACATAACTGCATTTATATTATGCGCTAATAAAGTATGCCAAGTTTTAATTAATTTCACAATCGCTATTCTTTTTCCATCACCCCATTTACTTTTATTTATTTATTGTTTTTCTTTTATTAGTTTTTCCCTCCCTCTTCTTCATATTTTTTAATGGTTCCATTGTACCATTGGTACTTTGAACGTTCTGCGTTGACTACACGTCCTCCACAATTTATTTTATTTAGAGTTTTTCTTCTTAAGACAGATGTACCAGCTGTTTAGTGATCCGCACATCATGTTTTGTGTAATTAAAAGTACTCAAATTCCTTTTAGTTTTCACTTAAGTATTGTATTTTCTTGTTTTGAATTTTGTCTAATTGTTTCTCAAACATTTTAATTGGCGTTTTTGTCAACATGTGTTATTTTTCTTACTAAAATATTTTAACTGAACAACATTTTCACAACCCGAAAAAATCACGACTGTTGCAATTTCCGAAAAATTACAATGATCGACCTTTTGTTTATTATATTTGATGACACCCCATTTTTGTTATAAAAACTCTTTCGTGTCATAACATTAGCGTAGCAAAAAATTATTCAATCCTGAATGAAGAACACGCATAAAGTCTAAATTAAAAAAAAAAAGTATGTACTATGAGCATGTATTGCAAGTAGCTGTCAAACGTTTTTGCGACAGCTCTAACTGGTAAGAAATGCTGTTGAAATACGATTCCTTGACTAAATGTGAACACTGTGATAAAGCTACGTTTCTGTAATGTGAGAATTTTGCCGATTTTTTTTCGATATTCCTACATATTTATATATTGTATATCCTCTTTAAAAGTTCAGTCTTTATCTCTTATTTTAAGCTATTAATCTTTTTTATCGTGGCGCTATTTGTTCATCCCCAACGTTTATTAACGTTATTCATATCTCTTCTAATGTTATCATAGCAAATCATAGAACGTATCATCAGCATACAAAATTGTTTCACACTTCTAATATCCTCTCAATATCATTAATATATGTATATATAATAGTGTTCCCAATATCGATCCCTGTGGATCCCCAAAGTTATTTTCTATTGGATTTGACTCAATATTATTCACCTCGGTGATCTGTATTCTATTTTCCAAATATGATTTATCCTATTCTAATTCTTTATCTTGTACACCATATTCATGAAGTTTTCTTACCATTGTCAAGCGTCTCAAACGCCCGTTTAAAATCAGGAAATATTTTATTTTTACTCCTGACACATTTCCATCCATCTGTTATCGAATTCACCATCTTTTCGCATGAATCCTTTCTTCTGAAACCCGATTGATATTTCGATACTAATCCATTTTACTCAATATAACATTCAATTTGATTTTCAACTACTCTCTCCATTATTTTCTCACAGACCTTTATATTGTTTATCAATCTGTATTCCTCACATTTACTGGAGTTTTTTTAATTTTTCTACCGGTGTAATCATAGAACTTTTCTAGTTTTTCGGGAAAATTCCGGTCTCTAACGATTTATATTCAGTAGAATAATTCCTGTTCTCTATCGCAGTTATCTAATATTATATCCCTAGTTACTCTTCCGTAATCGGGTTTCTTTTTAATACTTTTAGTTATCTTGTGCAGTTCCTCCATATTTATTGCACGAAACTTAAATTTGTGATCTATCCCAGGTATCTGGTTGTGTTTTGTAGAGCTTTTTTAACACCGAACTTACATTTAAAGTTAGTACAAATCATCATCGAGCCTTCAACAGCGCTACCAAATTATCCACATTAACTTTGAAAACAATTCACGTAGCAGTATTGTTAATTAATTCTTTTTACACTCGAATATTCTTCTTTTGCTAATATTTTCTATTAAGCGAAAAAACATTCTATAATTTAATTATGTATAAAGTAAAATTTTATTTTTAAAATCAGCTGTTACTATTTCAGTTTTCGAACTTCATTTCAAATGAGAAAATGTAACACCAAACCACTTCTTTTGCAGAACACCAAAAATGAAAAGTTTACTTTTCAAAACGTATTTTACTTTCATTCCACTACTTTTGTGGAACATGCCTGTATTTGTTTGTTTCGTACCGAACCGATTTTATATTTTCACAGTATTTTCCTGACTGTCCGGCGCTTACCATGATAGGCTATTAGTATTTGTCAATTTGCAAATGAGCGTTATAATTCCCATACAACCACTTTATAAATTTCAGTATATCTGGAAAACGGTTACAGTAATAGTTTTTGAGGTTGGTACACATAGCTTGGTTTTCAATTTCTGTGAATCTGGAGAATGATACCTGTAAAAGTGGCGAAAATGGCTTGTTATCAATACTCAACTATAGTTGAGTTGTAAACCGCAATAGGGGCATTAAAAATTATTAGCAGATAGGTTTGTTGTGGTTATTAACAATATTTTTTTTAACATTTTATATGCAAAGAACCAAACTTTCGACGCAGTTTTTTCTTCTTCACTTATTTCTATTTTAATTCATTTGCCACATATGGTATGCTCTATTACACCTAATACTTCGTTTAGTTCAATTGACATTGTGGAGTAATATACTGAATTCGTTGCCACAGCACTTCTAATGATGCCGTCAACAAAAAATCAAATCTAAGGGCATCACACGATTATAGTATCAGCATACAGCAGCCACACGCACAAATTTCCTTAAATAAGGTTTTATGTCATCCAACAAATAACAAAACCGTTATTTACTCAGCCAAAAATGAAGAACAAACCTGCGAAAGTTATTTTTTTTATGTGAATCATCACGAGTTTTTCTTCTTATTGGTAGCAGTTTTTCTTCGTCATAAAATTAATCTATACTTATATCCATTTGACATATTTCTTTCAAATGCAACACTTTATAAAACACTCTTTTTTTAAATCATTTTCGAAAAAAATTAATTGATTTTCTGTCTAATTTGATACTAGAAGTTGGAAACGCGATAATAATTTTAACTAAAACACAGTTGTGTTTCATAGTACAAAATTGCACTTGGGTCAACTCTTAGACAACTAAACTGAATTAAGTTCAGAACCGTGATAGGGACAGTAATTGTTCGGCTGCAAATTGTAATCCAACGTTATCATCATTAACCAGAATTGCTCGTTTTCTTTTTAGTTTTTTATTGCAAAACCATTTCGAATCTCAAATTTATAATTTTTTTTTCTTTTTTATTTTCAGGTAAATTTTATTCGATAATTTCTGTACATACGCAAAGGATTATGAATTCTTTAAAATAAAGGCAAATGTGAGTAGTTATCGATAACGATAGTTCTCACGCAGAAGAAAAAACACCCTATATATACGTACATAAGAATATGTATTATTGGAAGCAAGACGAAGAAACGTAAAATTCTGTTAATACTTTTTTCATTTTGAATAACGGAACAAAATATAGTACACGTTCGATATTCGCTTCTATTCACTTCCTACGGCCCAGTTATTGCACGACAGTAATTTTTGACATTGAAGGGTTTATAATTGCTAGAGTTGGCAGAAAAAATGTTGTATTTGCGCAACTTTCGTTCTTTCTTTGCTTTTTTTCTTTTAGCATAACCAGTATTAAAGGAGAATTCCGCATGAGTCTTTTTGAAGAATTTTGGTGTTTAATTTTGTAATTTATGTATTTTATGTCATGAGTTCATTCGTCAAAAAATCAAATTAAAGTCTCAAACTTTTTTAAAACTAACCAAAATTTATATTTATCAGAAATATGTTAATAAAAAGTTTTTATTTGTTAGGCTTACATAATATTTTTTTAATAGAATTTTGGGTACGGTTATAAAATTCAGTTTTCGCTACGGGTCTGGGTTTTAATTAGCCGCAAAATCGAGCACTCCAATTAAAACTACTTTACGTAATTTTTTGCTAAAAACTATAACTATAATATATCATAAAGAATTAAAACAGTTTACATCTTTAATTTTTATCAAGCCATACAACTTTTTATGTTATAATTCAATCTGGAATCGCTAATATAAAATGTTAAATTTTAATTCAGGAATCACATTCACACATACCGCTATAAACCACTTAGTTATTCAAGGCACATACAAAAATGCTGAACGCTGCGATATTTTAACACATTCTACACAGTCGCAAAAACAACTATAGTAAAAATGTCAATAATATGAAAACAAAATTAAAAGATAAAAATAAATACAACAACAATTCAAGCACATCTGGTAACCACACTAATTGCATCAGCAGCACTATTGCACATGCATATAACGACTTTGCCCTTATTGTTGTTGTTCTTCGTTTCCTTTGCCACTGGTAAACTTTTTCAATGCCAGATAAAATGAGATTAATCATTCTTTTAGATAATAACTCAGAGAAGAAGTGTTTGTGTGTATATCAATGTTGACAGAAAAGTTCTATGAAACAATGGTAAAAGGGCAAAATAAAAATGTAAAACGTTCTACAGACGAAAAATATAATACTAAATAAATATATTTTAAACCGTTTTTATACTTTTTTTAATATTTTGCACGTACAGTTGAATAGATTGAGCACTATAGATTGATCAATAGAGTGAGTACTTGGTAATATGAACTAAACGATATTACGAACTACCAATTTTTTTCATTAGTTACTCTATAGCAGTGATGTACGTCCCATACAACAATTGTTGAAAAATTTACACAGACAGTAGTTATTCTCTTTTAAAATTTTCATTCAGTCGTCGTTGAGCAAGCGATGAATACACATGCGGATGGTTGTTGTCATTTTTTTCAGAAATTTATTAAGCATTGTTGTTGCTTCTTGTTAGACGAAACACAGTAAACACACACGATTCAATTAGAATTGAATACGAAAAAAATTCAAATATAATAAAAGTTCACGAAATGAAATGTGAAAAGTATTTTATGGTAAACAATGCTTTTCAAAACATTCAATGCCTTTTATGTTACAAAACATTAAAAGCGGGTAATGAAAACGTTTCAATCAGAGCTAATAATACTTAGATCTGAGGTAAAAGATTTCGATAAAATTAGAACTCTAGAGATTTGGAAAAATTTAGATGTTGCAATATGTCCCCAGCTCAAAAAAATGTATTTAAAATATTTATCATTTTTTTCCATTACTTACTTATGCGAACAAATATTTTCAGACATGAAAAACGTTTGTTCCAAGCAGAGAAATAAAATGACCTCGTTGAATTTAAAAAGTATTTTACTAATTCGCAATTGCCATGCAAGTATTAATATGGAATGTTTAATTAAAATTTTCAAAGCGATTTTAAAAATTATAATGAGGAATGACAGATGGTTAAACTTTTTAGTCTAATATTTAAGCCCAAAAAACTGTTTTATATAAATTTATTTTTGTTTTTTTCCCCCCAAATAAGTGTTCTAAAATTATTTATTGAAATTGATAACTGCTATTTATCTTTTTCTTAAAATTTAATTTACATTCATTTAATAAGTTGTATATAGCTGGCATTTTCTTTCTTATTTGAAACGTTTGACATTATGTTTGCTGGGCAAATTCTCTCACCAATACCCCTCATTTAATTTTTGGACAGCAGTGCTCTATAGAGTAAACAATACCCAACTCAATAAGGTGAACTAATACAAAATTGACAAAGTTTCAGAAGTAATCGTTTTTTTTTTATCTTGGACCGGCCACATATAGCTGTGCATTGTGCCGGAACTAGGAAATAAGGTTTTGGAAGAAAGGATAGAGGGAGTAGTGTTTATTGACATTTGATTTAAATTTTCCCACGTCAAAAGTGACAGCTTCTGATTCCCGGAATTTTATACCGCTCATAATTACAGATGAGGTCGCGCAATCGGGCATGCGTCGATACGTAAGCAAGCAGCATTTTTTTTAAACCGCTAGATTTCTGTTGAATTTGCAATCATTTAAATTTTACTATTCTTATTTGAAAAGAGTGAGCTGGATTAGATTAGTGGTTTTCGTTTTCTCGTTAAGTGTTTATGTGCAGACAAAAAGTAAGAAAATGAGTTCTAATAAATGTAAAACATTTCTTTCTATTGGAATAAAGCATGAAATAATTAAAGAACTATCCAATGGTTTGCGAGCTGCAGTTCTTGCAAAGAAATATGGAGTAAAAAAATCCAGAATAAGTGGGATTAAAAACAATAAATCTAAAATTGAAAGCGTTTTATGCTTAAGTAAAAGTGCGCTTAAAAGAAAGTCGTTCGAAAAAGTAGAATACCCGCGTGTTGAAAAATTGATTTACAATTGGTTTTTAAGTCAACGCGCTAAAATCTGTCAGTAAGTGGAGAAATGTTGAAAGAAAAAGCTAAAAAATTTCATGAAATGTTGGAGAAAAAGGCTGGTTGCAATGCAAGTTCAGGTTGGCTGCAGAACTTCAAAAGAAGATATGGACTTTTGAAAATTTGTGGAGAAAAGCTTTCCTCTGATATTTCTGCCGTCGATCCATTTAAAAAAAAGCTAGGCGAAATGATTAAGAGAGCATGGATTTTGTGAAGAGCAAATATATAATGCGGTCGAATCTGGTCTCTTTTGGAAAATGTTGCCCGAAAAGAATTATGTTTGTGCATATGAAAAAACAGCACCAGGAAGAAAAATTCAGAAAGCAAGAATAACTTTTTTGGCATGCGCGAACGTCACTGTGCTCCATAAATTAAAACCATTAGCAAACAAGCCAAAAAAAAATATTCAAACTGGTAATCCAAACGTGATTTGGTTTAGTATCCACTAAAAATTTACAATAAATTTTATATTTGCAGGAAGATTTTACTACTGATAACATAGGGGAATGGAAGAATGCTGAAAGTTTATTTCCAATGGCCGAGATTTTTGAAAAAGCCGTTGACTTAGCAGAAAATAACACAAAAAATTATGAAAACATTTTAGTTTTGCATCAATTGCGCTACCTAGCGTGCAAAAAATGCTTATACAAGGTGGAACAAAAGAAGTCATCCAATGTTGTTTGGCTCTCATTTTTTTTCTAAATGGAAAACTTCGATTCAGTTTTTTGATTATGTTTATCTGAACCTTAAGAATTTTAGTGGTCAAATGGGCGCCGTCGCAATTGATTGCTATACGGGCTCGTTTTATGGCATTCGGCGAGAACTTCGGGCTACAGATTGGCAAATCGCCAAAACGAAATATGAGGCGATCTGGGAACGCCGCCTTCAGAATATCGGTTGTGGCTCGCGCAGTGTGTGCCGTTGCTCCGTCCTGTTGGAACCACATGTCCTCCAGTCCTAATTCGTTCAATTGCGGCAGAAAAAACTCGGTTAACATAGCCATATAGCGCGCACCGGCCACTGTTGTTGTTTGATGAGATGACCCCTACACATACGATGTATTCTGCTGGAACTATAGGAAACGACAGGAGGTGAAGCTTAATTAATTATTTTACAGCTCTGCTTTTGCACGTTCTTTGTTTATAGCAGTGCTGAAGCTTCGGTTTAGTAGTCATTTTTTTATTATTATTTTACTTCGCGGTGCTACACAATACCGTCGAAGGAGGGCGTTCTGATGTGATTGTGGATTGAAGCCGGTATTGTTCAGTGACCAGTGTCTATGCCCTCGCCACTGAAACCTTCCGACAACAACTGACACTCAAAGGCACACTAATGCACATAAGAAAAATGCGAAATGTTTTTTTTTTTGTTTTTATAATTTTAGTCTGAAACTGGGGTTGAACCCAGGTCTGTTTTTATTTTGTAGTCAACGTGCAGACTACTTCAGCAATTTGCAAAAATAAGAGCATCTTACAATAGGGTGATATCTTTTGGCCCACCTTGTACAAGGCAAAAAACTCCTAACAATTACTTTACTTCTTTGTAAATAATAATATTTAATAAATATAAATTTTTTTATATATATGATTCAAGTAGGCAAACATTATTATTGATCATTTTTGTGTTTGAATCACAACGACAATTTTTTAAAGCTATTGTAAAATATTAATACATTATGGCAATATGACTTAATAGCACACGTATATTTCATGCGCACCTTGCACTCTTCGTATTTCCGAACGAAAATACTTAAGATAAGCAAAAATGTACCAAACATTCAATCCAAGCCCTACAGATAAACGAAAGCATGTACAAGATGAAAAACATTTGGTGAATGCAAAAAAAAATACTTTGATCAACTAAAGGCAATACATACTCAGTTTTTTCAGTGTTTTCAGTAAAGCTATGTACACACGATTGTCAGATATTACAATATTGTAAGATATTGCAAAGTATTGACAATGAAAAATTGTCACGAGAATGTAAATTCTCAGTTCAGGCTATTGTAAGAAAACCTGACGATTTCAGTGTCACACAGTTGTCCGACAATAGATTTGCCAATAGAACTATTTATCTGACAATGGTGTTATTATACGGTGCATTAAATTAAGCACAGCTGACAATAAAAAATGACATCTGATAATATCTGGCAATTACCTGTTAATGGAAATGGCGGATGTTTTCACAATAGTTAGAAGACTGACAATATTATTGTCGTATAATAAACTGACAATGCTTTTTGTGGCAATATTGCCAGATAAAATTGTAAGTTCACACTTTATGATAACTTCAACATTTTATAAAAATGCTTCTGACAATATTGTAATATCTGACAATCGTGTGTACATTGCTCAACACGTACATATGTACATACAACCATTGTGAGATCAGACAACCATTAAAATAATTAAAAAAAACACATACATATTTTTTAATAGATCGCTTTAATAATCTGTACATTACCTTTTATAAGTACCATCGGGCCATCCTACACTCAAAACTACTTTTGTTGAAAATTAGGCAACACTTTAACGAATGTTATCGACCAAAAATTACACAACTTCTTTTTTTATGCATTTGATTGATTTTTGAATAAAATATATTTTTAAAAAGATGTCTAATGGTTTTAAACATGTGTTAGTACGAGAAATGATAGGAGGTGCTACACAATACCGACGAAGGAGTGCGTTCTGAAGGGCCGGTGAATTGGATACAGCTGAAGCCGTTACTGTTCAGTGACTATGCCTTTGCCATTTAAACCTTCCGACAACAACTGACACAAAGACACACTAATGCACATCTGAAAAAATGCGAGATATTTTTATGATTTAGTCAGGACTTTTTTTATTTTTGTAGTCAATGTGCAGACTAATTCAGCCATCGCCACCCGCCACCGTTAACCACAAAAACACAGAATATTAAAGTTTTGAATATTTATTCCAGTAACATTCACTTCAATAGCATTCTAAGCAAAACTGAAACAGACTAAATGTCTGCCATACGTACTATAAAAAGACCGTCATTCTGAGTTTGAATTTTATAGCAGTGCGTGTAATAAATTGTGTATAATTTTCTTTTTGTTTAAAAGACGTGTAAGTATGCAGTTGCGTCTGAGAAAGGGTTCAAATTGGTTGTTATCGTTAAATATTTAATGCTGCGATTATAAATATAGTATGCTGTAGTTTCACTGTCAGCTGAAATAAGGTAGCAACAAGGACATTCATTGTGCACCATTGTGTAAATAAATTCTATAAATAGTCTAAGTGCAATTGATTTTGGAAACAGAAATTAAAAAGAAACAGAAAAAACAAGGAAAAAATGCTATAATATTTTACGCGCCAAAAGTTGAACATAACAATTATCGTTATTGTTTTCTTTTCTTTTATTATTTTCAATAAGTTGCAATATTTAATAATAGTTGAGTTCACACTGCCTTTAGTAACTGTTTACTCCTTAAATTGGTAAAATTTCCCACATATCGCACTGGTTCCTCTAAAGGGAGTCGTCAACTCAAAATTTACAAATTTTCAAAAAAAGGCAAAAAACTATTTATTCTTTTTTAACATTGACAATAAAAATTAAAAAAAATATTCTCATTGTAATGAAATAAGAATAATACGGTGTTCAGATATGCGATTTTTATTGAGTCATTATTGAGTTTAGTAACAAAATAAATTTAGTGTTCAGATATACAATATTTAGGTAACTCATTTGACAGCTGGAAAAAAAATTCTTTTTATTTTGGTAGTGTAAATTTAGTTAATAAAAAAATTCAAGTTTACAAAATTGGAAATAAATTCTTTTAAAATAATTTGGTGGACAGTTCCATAGTGAGACCATTTTCTTTTCTGCAAAAATGTTAATCTTGAAACCAGTTTTTTACACATTTTATTATTGATTACTGTTTTGTCTTAGCACTTTGGCACACGAAGTTCTCGCCCTTTTGCGCTTCATATCAGTATCTGCGTTTTTATTATTTCGCCAGATACTAAATGCTTCCCCTCTGGATCTGACTGCAAGTCTGCACGTCTGATTAAATCAAGACTTTGGTCTAATCGAAATTTGCTTCGATGGTATGAATGTTTTCATACCAAGCAATATTATATTTTGGACCATTTCAGCCATGGCATTGACATCATTGTCAAGGAATCAGAGCCTCCAATTGAAATGCCGAAAGAAATCGTTGAGCTCAGCTCAACGTGCCTTTTCGTAAATATATTTCAAACGTTTCGTAGCTGGCGGTGAAACGCCTCGAAGTTCCGCAAACGAAAAGGAGGCACAAATGGTGCAATGATCCGAATTTCCGAGAGGTGCGTTAATATTCGTTTCATACTTGTCAGGGTGCGAAAAGAAAAAAGGTCGAGGGTGTTGTGTTTGTGCCCGTCAACACATGAAATATGTGTTGGTTCATTCACCAATTGCGCATCCCGTGCGTCAGCATCTTCAGACACCTGGGTTTCACTTAAGGCGAAAACATCCGGCCGACAGACATGACAAACGTGAGCATTGACAGAGATCACGTATGTTGCAGAAGTCAATTTTGAATCGGCCTGTCATGATTAACGCGAGAAAACCTAAATAAAATGTCTATCTTTTGTATTGTAGTTGCCACTGAGCTAATCGCTGCTTGAACGACTGCCGGTGATTCGTGTTACTCCTTCATCACCAAACAGTCTAGCAGCAACCAACACAATGGCACCAACAATACAAAATATTTAGTCGGGTATGGTAAGGAGATTTAGTACAATGACACGACAAAAAGGCCATAAAAGCTCTGATCCGGTCACCGTGACCCGAAGTGACAACAGTGGCTGGTGGTGTCAACACTGATTTGAATTCTTCGCCCGTCACAGGTATAGCGGTTTTCCTTTTTTCCTTTTTTTTTTCTTCCCAGTTATTCCACCGTTTAATTGTTATTGTTTTCCGTATTTTATTTATTTTATTGAGTTTATTGTTTTTGATATTTTTTATTGTAAGTTATGTAAATTTTCTTAAGTTTATTTTGTTTCTTTGTTTGTCACTATGTTATTTATTTTTTATTTTTTTCACTTGCACTCTTCACTTTTAGTTTATTCTCATTCTCATTTAATTAAATCTACTGCAAGACCGAACAGCGGACCAAAGGAAAACGCGTGTCTACTAGTCGAACGAATAAACACTACTTATTTTAATAAAACTGTAATGAAACTTCAGAGGCCCATAACTCGGAAACTAAGAGTTTCCGCTCAAACTTTTATTTAATTTTTTCTTTTCTTCGTTTCTAGGAAGGCCCTGAACTTATTTGTTCAAAATTTTTTCACAGCGGCGAAACAGTATCTATATGACTTTAAAGTAATTACGCACACCATTAAATAAAACACTTCTCTTTTTATTAGATTCAAGTAAAAACAAAAATAAATATACCTTTGCTTTACGTGTTTTTGCAGAAATTAAAAACAAAGGAAACATTTTTTCAATCAGATATGAAGAGTTTTTTCTCTCTCTCTCTAAGGATCAAATTGACAGTCATTAGTTAATTATTAGTAAACTAATATGATAACTATTGTTTAACTAATATTTCATATTCACAGTGTATTGTTTAACTAACATTCTCAGTATAACCAAAGAATGATAACCCTAACAATCTTTTTTGTTTTCAATATTGGCAGTACTGCTTTTTGTTTACATTTGTTATATTATTTCTTAAAAATGGATAAAACAAGCGCGCGTTCATCAAACTTTACCGCACAAGAATTGAATTGCTGCTGAAAAGCTGTGAATCAAATATTATTGGTGAAACTATTGCTATTAGCTAACTAATGACTGTGACTTTGGGTATAAATAAATAATAATACATACATATTTAAATATGTGTGTACGCATTATAATATCGATTTTGACATTTCCAGCTTATAACAAAAACAAAACATTGATATGAGCAAAAATTTGTCACCTGATGTAGCGATGCCATGTAGTTAAATACGCCTTGGGCACAACGTAAAATATTTCCTTTTAGTAGGAACAAAACTGACTTTGGGGACAACTCGAAATATTTCTCTTTAGTTGACTCTAAAGGATCTATTCTTATATCGCTATGATGGATACAACTGTATTTTTTGTGTGAACGAGTAAAGAAAATGATTTTAAGATTTTTACTTTATGGCCACTGTATATGGTTGTCTTGCAAAAAGTGAAAATTTAAAAATTTCGAGTTGACTCTCTTTAGAGGAACTGGTGACGATATGTATGTACATTAGAAAAAAATGTGCTCCGTACAGTCCCTAATATTAAGTATTGTTGGACAGTAATTAAAAAAAAAATTTTTGGACGAAGGTAAGAGTCGCCTTTTTAAACTTTTCTTTATAACATTGGCATTTGCATTACCGGATCTTAAAGAATGATACTAAAGTGATCTCTTCTGATCACTGTGAAATCAATTGCCAAACACACTAATGTCATTGCCAAAAATTCAGCCTACTTGAATCACGTCGAAATATGATTGATTAAAATTTCCAACATTTTGTACGTTTTTACCTTTTTCAAACGCGTATTGTACTTGAATTCATGATTACAAAATAAAACAACGAATTTTTATGTTTTACCTTTTAAAACGTGTATTATTATATATATTACAATTTCGTTTGTTAAGCTTTTATTTATTTGTCCTTCCCTTAATAATTGCTTCACAATCCTACTTTAATCGAATAATGTTCATAATCTATAGTTTACTTTCAGGCACTTAATTTAAACGCCCGCCCTCAAGAATGTTTTTTACTACATAACGATTGCTCGTAATCAGCCTTATTTATACTCCAGCCATTTGACAGTTAAAGATATTAGAAGATTATAGTAGTATCTAGCAACTTTGGTATTTGTGTAGAATATTCCAGAAATCCGTTAATTTGGATTTACATTTATAGTTGTGAGATAATTATCTTTATTTTTTGCTTATGTTATCTTACTATTGTTGTATTATTGTGAATGTGTGTTTGTCAGTATATGTTATTGTTTACTGTTTTGCTTTGCGTAAGTTTGGTATGTGAGTTGTGTGTTTGTTTATTGTGTTGTCAGTCGATGAAAATCCAGAACCTTCTAATGAAATGCGTTTGTACCAGGGTTATTTACAAATTGCTGTTAATAAATGTATTTCCGTAACAATATTTTAGCTTAATTCTTTAATTTAATATAATTAAATTTTGAAATGGTGGAATTATCGAAAAACTTAACACACTTCTATTGTGAAGATAAATTTCGAAATTTAAACGCTAGACACAAACCAACTGCCTTAACAGAGCTCAGAGTCTCTGATATTTGACGAATTATTTTGAATCTAACGGGAACCATTTTATTTATTATTTTACTGGGCCGACATTTTTATTGGAAATACCGACGAGGAGGTGCTGTAGCACAGAAAAAACAGCAACCGGGGTCCTTCAACACAAAACAGGTGGTTCCACCAACTTTTGGGTTCACAAACCCCATACAATTATTTTAAGTTCTTCTCTTCCTTTACGTGTGACGACAATTCTACATACATATGTACTTATAAATTTTGCAATCCTTGAAATACACATGAAAAAAATAAAAACTTAAATACAAAATTGTAAAAAAGTAATTCAAAACATAATTTAACTGTGAAATGCGACGCATTTCTCTCAAAATAAAGAGGCAATTAATTGTCTGCAAAAGAATATTAAACAAAACGAATTTAAGACACAATTTTTATATCCAACAGATAAATCTGTCAAACAAACCAACAAGTCAACGAACATTAATTTAGAACGTCTGTGTCATGTCAAATATAAACGAAGCGAATAATTTCCAGGATAACACACACTGGTTAACACACACTACAATTCGCAGATTCACACCGACATAGAGCTAACAGAATATATTCAATTATGTCTGGTTTGAGTAGAAGAATTAAAAACGAATCGGTTGACGCAAAAAAAGTTAAACTAAAGTAATTGAAGAGTGATGCGATAAAAAAAATGAGTAAGATTGATGCTAAACTACATACAACAGACAACAGGGTGCCATGGTGGAAAGCGGTAAAATTTTTCAGAACAATAAAAGAATTTCGTTGGCGAATAATCAAAATTTTATAGGGCTTTGAGTGCAAAATAATGTTTGTTTATTCAGATAGAAATGACCAAAGGCAAATTACCAGCTACCCTGTAAATTAGAGTACAATTTTAGTTCGAACATTTTCATATTAAAAATAAGAACTAAAAAGTACAATTTATTCTTGTTTTCAATATGAATAGACGAAAGAATTTTTACAAGCAAAAACAGCGAATTATTCCACAGAGGCGCATGGCAATGTTGCAATGAAATCCGCCAAAAATAAAATAATCAACTGCTCCCATAGTGGTACAACGTGCAATAAGTAATTTGAAAAGTATCTCGATTTTTTTTTTTAATTTGTCACACATTGTCACGTAATAAAGAAATCCGCTTTAA
The DNA here is from genome assembly GCA_963924685.1 of Dexiosoma caninum. Taxonomy (NCBI): domain Eukaryota; kingdom Metazoa; phylum Arthropoda; class Insecta; order Diptera; family Tachinidae; genus Dexiosoma; species Dexiosoma caninum. Next base: position 57,886,246 of record OZ004725.1, read on the forward strand.
AGTAATACAGTGGGATTATTTTGCTCACCAGAACCACAAGTACAACATAATAAATTTAATGAAATAAAAATTATTAATTATGGTTAAATACAACTCACTCACATTCAAAATATGGTATAAATGTCCCCTACAAAGCTTGAGTTTAGGTAGCATTTTTCCTAAATCTTTTTGAGTACAGGTTTCTGCTATTATCCTTTTCTAGAATTCTGCTTTTGCCTGGACCCTATAAATACTCGTATATTCCTTGTTAATTCCATCAAAAGATTTGAGAAATTCGAGTACTATAGGCATTTGCTAACTATTTTAGACATTGCAACAATGAATCAAACTATTATGAAGAAAATTGTATATGAATTTAAAAATGACGAAAAGGTTGGCCAACAATTATTTTCCAATGCGAAATTGTCTTCTAGTTGCTGCAATTTCAATGGATACATACAATTCGTCTGTATAAAAAGTGGATGATTAAGAGGAAACAACGAAAATAATAAAAAAACAATGTTGTTAGAAAAAAAATATAATACGAAACAAAAATAAATAAACAAGTATTTGTTCCCATCGAACAAAGGAATAGAGAAACACAAGAAAATCGTCATTTTCATTTAAACGATTAGACGTTCAAGTTTATATTTACAAAACAGTGTCATCTCGGCTACTGCAACTCTCAATGATATTTGAGTGAAACTGCAGTGCAGAAACTAATTTCTACTACAAAAAAAAGTTATATTAATCCTTTTATGAAACTGCAACAAATATATCCTAAATTATTATTTTTTTAAATGTGCCTATTTTTAATTTTTTAGTTAAACCTTTTTATTAGGATTGTTTTGTGTTTTTAAATTAAATTTTCTACTAATGTTAACAATTTCAAGTCAAATAGTTATATATTCAAACTCTTTGGGAATATATACTTGAGCAGTGTTCATGAAATTTCAATTTGAATCTTCCTACGTCAAAAGTGACAGGAGAGAACTCTGCGTCTAGTTTATTCCTCATATGTACGTGCTGCTCTGTTCGGCAAAAAACGATTTTTTTGCTGTAACGACTAGGGCAGTTCGCTGCCGAATCGACCAAAAAGGATGAACGCGTTATGCGTATTAATGAATGGAACAAGTTCGCTGATTTCATTAGAACCTATTCCATTATATTAACGATAGAATAACGAAGAGCACCTAAAAAACACCTTCGGAATATTTCAAACAGTAAACAGAAAAAGTTATCGAAATCTCATGCACCAGTTCTCCCTTAATGCGCTTAGCAACGAACGCTATTTCACTATACATATACATATATATAATTGCATATTTTGTAAAAGGTATATATTCCCCCTACGTTCTTTTCCCAACCAACTTATTTTTTTTAATATATACATCTAATGCGTCCTTCTATATTTGAAATTTTTTTGAAATCGAATGTGCAGTTTGGCACTGACATATATTGCTCCCTCCATGTTCTATTTATTTCAAAAATTTACATCCTGTGACCTTTTGTAGTCAGAGCTATCTATACTTCAAATTTCCTTAAAATTTCAAGGATAGTTTCGCAGAGGTTTCTTCTTGGTCATATTTAATTTAAAAAATGTATTATATCTTTGGATCTCTGTACTCAGATATTCCCATGTGTTAAATTTCATCAAAATCGGTTGGAAAGCTTTGAAGGTCATGTATTTCCCTTACGTCATCTCCTGTTTATATTTTTTTCATCGTTTAAACCTCCCCTGGAGTCAAATTAATATATCAAGACTAAAAACAGCCAAATCGGTTCACCCGTTCTGGAGTTTTGCCAGATTAATGAACACCAATTTATTTCTATATACAATGAATTGAGAATCTTATTATTTTTCCCCAATATAGAGGTTAGGTTAGGTGACGGATTCTCCACGAAGGGTAACGCGCCACTTAAGCTTAGGCTTAGGCTAATTGTGATACCACAAGTAGAAAAATCCAGGATCTAGGCTGTATACCAAATTTCAACTCTACAGCTATAGTGGAAGTGTCCCATACAAATAATGAAGCACCCTAGTCCTCCCTGGATAATAAAATAATATCTGTTTTAATTTTATCTAAACCTCCTTCACGTAGCAATTACGCAGAAGGAAGTATTCAACTTGCTCCCTTCGTTTTCAAGATTTAAGCAGCCCTATAAACCTCGCTTCATTTTTATACATATATGTATAATCGTAATTTATTGTACTCGTGTTGAATAAATAAAACAGATTAAGATATCCGTAGAACCGAATAAACTAGATATTGTTTGCATGTAAATAATTGAAGTAAAGCTTGTTTAGAAGTTGTGTAATAGGTTTATACAAATTCGTGACACGGTCAATGCAACAACCACGATTGTTGCACTTCCAACTTGGTTGCATTAACCGACGGCGCACTGTAATGTTCAAATTGTAAATATAAGCCTCTATTACAAATGACTTGAATTGTTTTTTGTTTTGTATTCTATTTTGGTATGTTATTGCCAATGTCAGAAGTGCGCTGTATAAAAGAACAAAAAGCAAAACGTCAAAATAAAGTAGAAAATCAATGTCATAATAGTTTAGTTTTATGTGTCTATTTAACCTAAAATTAGAAATAAACAAAGCATAAACACACACGCGATATTGAAAACTGTTTTTAATTTGATTATTATTTTTATTTTAGTTTGGGACACACTTTTATGATCTTGTGGATTGCGTGCATTTTTCGGTTAATAATCTGTTCATAAAACTGAACGTGTCAATAATTATATTCATTTTAACAAGTATTTCTTAAAAAAAAACAAACAATACTTTCACTGTTGAAAAAAAAATACTAAACCATTATCAGAGTGGGTAAGTACTAGCTAAAATTAGCACAAAATGTGTATGGAATCATGCATGTCATACAGAATGAACTATAATAAAGAAGAAGGGGACCTGCATGTGTTTACGAAGAACTATTTAGAGAGACAGGCGGAGAGAGCAAAAGCAACAACATCGCACAAAACTTAAATTCCATTTATTTCTCAAAATTCCTGATTTGCTGCCAGTTTTTATAAAACTTAAAATCAAAAGGAACTTATATTTTTCATGTGATTTGCGAATACGAGTTCAGAGCAGACGTGAACATTGGCATGAAACATATTCGTTCATGTTATACAGTTATTGGTAAAGATAGATACCTTATATCGTAGATATAATTATTATAGGCTCATATGTACATTAGACCAACTTTTGAATGTATAGGATGTGCAAAAGTTGTATTTTTTCAAGTCTTACATGTTTTTAAAATCAAGTCAAAGCCAAAGTTCGGGATTCACGCAAATTTTGACTTTGACCGATGAAAACGCCACTAGCGATTTCTCGTGTGTTAAAAATTTTGTGAAGAATAAGTTCCTCTCTTGATTGAACAAAATAAAACTTATATACGAGTAGATTAATCTCGTAAACCTCTCAGTTTAAGAGTTATAGACAAAAAAAGTCCCAAACCCGATTTAGCTCTATTTTGACCTATTAAATGCGAACCGCCTGAACAGTTTCTATTCCAGAAACTTAATTTTTGTTCACAACTTAATTTTTCTCCTCCAACCTATGTGAAAATTAACGGGGAGCTGAAAAAATAACACTTGCACATCCCATATATTCAATAGTTTGTCTAATATACACCCATATATAAAAACATACATACTCCAATGATGCTACACAATACCGACGAAGGATGACGCTCTGCTGTTACTCGTTTATTAGTCTCACCTGAAGCCGGTACTGTTCAGTGACCAGTGGTTATGTCTTCGCAACTGAAACAAAGGAACACTAATGCAAACTGTTTCGCCAGTCAGACACTGTGCTCGAACCCAGCACCTTTGGTGTTGTAGTCAACGTGCTAACATTTGAATATTTTGTAAATACATATGTACGAGTATGTATAATATATGAAACGTGACAACTAATGTGTTGTTGTAATAATAATCTCATTAAAAAATTAACAAAATAATTATTTGCAATTAATGCCCTATAAATTTGTGTTTCTGATATTGTCGGTAACTTTTTTTTTTATCTTGGACCAGCACTCCACACACCCTACACATGCGATGCATTGTGGTGGAACAATGTGTATTGCACAAAACAATAAAAATACAGCCAAAGCTAAATGCAAATGCAATTAAATTAATTAATTTGTATCGTTTATATATGGGATATGAATCATAAATCATACATGCTCAACGATTTAAAAACCAAAGAAAATCGTCACCTAAAATCAACAAGAAGGTAAGAACACGTTTTTACGGAACACACAAAAACTTTATAAATTTAGGACTATTTACCTCCTAGAAGCTAAATTTCACATCTATTATTAAAAAATCTATGCGAATTTGGTTTAACGAAAAAAGTAATAAGAAAAAGTAGTTTTTTTTTTGGTAATGGTAATGCCGTAAGTACATTAATTTTTTTAGTAAAAGTTTTAATTAGGTAAAAAAAATTTTGATTTTCAGGCGTAATTAGACAGCTATTTACTGAAACTATGTTTTTCAATGTACTCTTTGTAAAGGTGTTTTTTTTTTAAATGCATGAGCATTTAAAATGATAAGACAGGACGGGACAGGAATATTCTTGGAGAAATATTTTTATTATATTCGTAATATGGTAGATAATTTGATGAGATTTATTTCCTAAATATGATTTCAGTCATATGTCCGCCGCGGCTACGAGTTATATGGTCTAATCGATCAGTTAAATTTTTGAGTGTTTTTTCCCATAAATCTGGCAGCATGGTGACTTGAATATTGGCTTCCAATGCTTCAAGAGTTGTGAACAAATTGATTTTGCAATAAATTGATTCTTAAGCGCGCTGTGTGGCAAGTTGGGCTGTCTTGTTGGAACCAAATGTCATTTTTAATTTTATCTGATTAATTAATTCACTCAGCATGGCTCATTAGCGCCCGCCATCATCATACGATGACGCATCGAAATTTCCACGTCTTCTTCAATACTTCGCGCTACAACATCAATACTCTCTTCGGTACGCACATTTACGCAACAACGATCATCAACTGCACGAATTGCTTGCTTACTACGCCGATTATGTTAACCCTAAAATTAACGAAGTGCTATATGAACTTTGCGAACGGATTAATCTTTTTCAAAGTAAATTTCAACAATTTGGAAGCGTTATTCTGGCGCTAAACCATTCATAAAGACTTACCAAACCTCACTTACTTAAAGAGAAGTGACGAAACATCGATATCGATAGTTCTGATGCTGCTAAAAAACACCATACATATGGAATATAAAAGATACAAAATTTATTCATTACAACTATTTTCGCAAATTCGAAAGAAAAATCATTTTATTTAAGAAATAAAAAAAAACAACGAAAATTCATTATTGTATAAATGAAAATAAAACGATGCATATAATTTGAGTAGGGTATGTTATCGTAAAAACTGTGCAATCAGCCGGAAGCCGTAAAAATGTAAGCTCCTGAAGATGCTTCCATTTCTCTGTTGAAATTTTTATTCTTTCGGTACGTAACTACACAGGTTCAACAGCTTAAAATTTTTTGTTGTGTACGTTGAGGCAAAACCTCATATTTTTCATTGAGGGAATGGCTCTTCCATGATTCTATAATTAAATCTGCTAGTTCTGATGGTAAGTTCATTTGGATATTGTCTGCGATAATGCAATCCTGAAAATTTCGTTCTAATTTATTTAATTTTTAAATTACAATTGTAGTTATGGCTTTTTTGATTCATAAATTTGTTGACATTGTAGTTGCAGCCTTTTGAATTTCATTAATAAAATCGATATTTTTCGGCAAACTATATGAGTAAAATTTTAAGGAATGTCGTATTTTGGTTAATTACATCAATCAAAAAGTCAATTTAGAATTTTTGTTGTTGTTACGACTTTTTCGATTTTAGTTGACGATATGAAGAAATAGCAAAATAAATGTATTTTTAAAAAGACATTTTAATGAAAATCGTTTATTTCATTGAATTGTTCGTCTATAATACGTATACAGAAATTCCAACAAGCGTAAGCGTACATGTTGTATATATTTTTAATAAAACGTTAAATTAGAATTGCAGTTGACCACATTGTTTTTACAATTTCGTTGATTTGACTTTGCCGCTGAGTGTGAATGCAATGATTGAGCAAGTAATCCATGTTTTCTTTAAATTCTTAAATTCATTAGGCGAGTGTGTGATGCTGCTAGTGTCATTATTTCAAATGATTTTTTTATGTGTTTCCTCTTGAATCTGTTAATTGATTACACATGTGCCTCGGTTTTCAGAATCCTCACACTCGAAATTCATCGATAGTCCAAACATCTGCTATTTGTGCTTTATATTCAGGATGTCACGTACAATCATGACATTTTTATATTTTTTTTTTGTAATACGAGCACATAATATTTTGTATATGTTGGTTATTTCCTTGGTATAAAATGTCTCCTCAAAGCTTTGAAATTCATGACTCCGTGCATGTCGAAAGGCTGGTGTAATTTAAAATTTTTTTTTCTCTTATTCCTTACTGTCGTTGTTGCTGATTCTTTTTTGATGGAATAACAACAACCGTACAGTGATGTTAACTTTTTTATATGACTTTCCGTACAGTTTTAAAAAAATTACCGTTTTTTACACTGCAGACACACGTTAAATTTTTGCTAGCAAATTAATTTATCAAGATGGATTCGCTGTTCATAAGAATATGAGAATTTAAAAGCAAGTATGAGTGTATTAATAAAAAAGTGAGGGAATTTTAAAATTTAAATTGAAAGGCAAAATTTGATCGTGTAACCCCCAAGTTCTATAAAATTAACTTACGCAAAGTATTGTACAAAATAATAATGTTTATTTATGAAAACAGGTTTAAACCTATTCATAATTCAATATATTCATTTCAAAAACAATAAAAACTTAAAGAAACAAATATGTAGTAATAATAAAATAAAGTATTTAAAATTTTTACTATGTTTTGACATTTCAGTTTAAGTAAGTTAGGTTTGGCAAGTCATTATGAATCGTTTAACTCCAGAACAGTGCTTCCAAATTGTAGAAATTTACTTTGATAAAATTGACCTGCTCGCGAAGTTCATATAGCACTTCCTTAATTTTACTGTTTTTTTTTTTTTTTTTTTTTTAATCTAGGACCAGCACTCAGGAGATGACTCCTACACATGCAAAGCATTGTGCTGGGAACTATAGAAAAAAGGGATAGTAGGAGAAACGACAGGAGGTGAAGCTTAATTAAGTATTTTGCAGCTCTGCTTTCGCACGTTGTTTTTTTTTTTTTATACTTGTAGCAGTGCTCACGCTTCGGTTTAGTAGCCATTTTTATTATTATTTTACTTCGCCGGTGCTACACAATACCGACGAAGGAGGGCGTTCTGATGTGATTGTGGATTGCTATCAGCTGAAGCCGGTTTTGTTCAGTGAACAGTGACTATGCCTTCGCCACTGAAAGCTTCCAACAACAACTGACACACAATGACACACTAATGCACATCAGAAAAATGCGAGATGTTTTAATTTTATTTTAAAAATTTTTTGTCTGAAACTGGTGTTGAACCCAGGTCTTTTTTTTTGGTTGTGTAGTCAAAGTGCAGACTACCATCCATCGTGCCATCGCCACCCTCAAATATATAATCGGCGTAGTAATTATAGCTTAAACGTCAAATTAGACGTGACTTAACCATAGCCAGAGAGGAACTGAGCGAACCAATCTTATGGCGAATAATGTATTCGCTTATAACTGACTTATAATTTTGCCACAGCCATAACCACAACCATAGAAACCAATTGAATTTTAATTTTCTGCCATAACCATAAACTACTGAACGAACTGAGTGGTTATTGTAATTTGGAGAGGTAAAATAATACTTTCTCACATTTTAAATATTACAATAGAGACAAAAGCTGTTTATGGCTATGGCAGCACTAATTGACGACCAAAAACAAATTCTATTATGGTTAATGGCACATTTAACCTTAAATGTGTTACTTAGCCATATATGGCTGAAAGGTAGAGAATTTAACCACAATTGGAATTACTTTTTATGATTTGTTTTTTTATCTTGATGTCAACGAGACATTAAATTTCTGAAGCTTCGTTTTTAGTAACCGTTTTTAGTAGTTATATTACTTCGCCGGTGCTACACAATACCGACGTTGGAGGGAGTTCTGATGTGCCTGTGGACTGGTTACAGCTGAAGCCGTTACTGTCCAGTGATTAGTGAATATGCCTGCGCCACTGAAACCTTCCAACAATAACTGATCCAAAGAAACACTAATGCACATTAGAAAAATGCGAGATGTGTTTATGATTTAGCCTGAAACTGGTGTAGAACACAGAAAATTTCTGGTTTTGTAGTCAACGGTCAAACTATGTACTTCAGCCATCGCCACACTCATTACAAGAGAATTGTTTATATCATGTGTAGACACATAATGCATAAAATATTTTTGGGGCTGAACACTTAAAAATTAAAAGTTTTTAAAATTACCGTACAAATATAGAAATTACCTGTCTACTGTACGGTTAACATCACTGGTGTTGATGATGAAGATGAGAGAATAAAAAACGGCCGTCTTACCATATTGTAGTAGTTTTTAGTAGAAGAAGAAGCAGAAAGAACGTACGAAATGTCGATGATGGGATGTGAAATTCTTTGTGTGGTTAACTGAAACTAGTATTACGTGCCGGGGTGCAATGAATGGCAGCACAATTTCTACTTGTCTCGCGTATAATAAATATTTTGTATGCGAATTACTTTAGCTTAAAGAGAGTATACAACAATTTGTTTTTGCTTTTGCTATATGTGTACACAAAAAATATAAAGAAGAAATATATTATATTAGTAGAAGAATAAAAATATCGCGCCGCGCGCATATCATTTATAGCAAAATCTATTATAATGCAAAAAAAAATTTAAAAAATTCAAATTTTGTTCGCAGAAGATGCTAATGATTTATAAATAAATAGAATTAATTAATAGCAAAAGGATCTTAAAGAATTTTTAGTGAAATAAAGCGAAAATATAAAAAAAATATTTATGGCTATACATACATACATATGTATGTATATCAAAAGAAAAAAGTTACCTCTAAAAATCATCAAACATATATTTTTGTGAAAAATAACATGTTTATTAGTTAAATAAAATAAATAAATAAATTAAAAAGATTGAATTTTTATATATCCAGATTTTATCATCTGAACCTTCAAAATTTTTTCTCAAGTGTTTAGTGAGTAGTTCCAGTTCCAAAATATAAATAGTAATTAGTTTGTACATATTTTTATCTTAAAAAATGTATCTTTAATATCTACCTATAATTCCAGTCTATAAGATTTTATATTAGAGTTGTTTTATAGTGTTGTTGCCTTTTTTTCTATACATGACGAGGAAATTCATCCACAAAAAATAAAACGAAACGAAAAATTATACACAGAAATGTGTAAAACTGAACGAACACATAACAAACAATCTTCTTTTGCCATACATTACTCAAAAAATAAGATGTAGATACATACAACATATTTGTGTAGTGTTATTGAGTATTTTATGTACATATCGTTTTTCTCATGTAGAAAGGCCTTAACTAACATAATTGTAATTTTACAGAAAAAGGAAAAAACATAACAGAAACTATTGTTATTACAATGTAATTATCGAAATGTCAATCTTGGTAAAACCATTATTTTTGAGACTATTCCACTAAATATTCGTTAAATTGTGTATTGGCATGAAATGAATAGAAATCAAACATAAGTAAATTTCCTAAATATGGGACTTATGGCATTTCTACATGACACCAACGATATATGTATATGCGTTAGTGATACTTATTTGTAGTATCCTAATTATTCACATAATAAGTACAAATTCTAATCAACATCAGTTCAATTGAAGCTGAATTTCATATATGCATATGTGTGTACATACATACATATACACATCTTTTAAGTTTTGTAAGAGAAATATTGGTATTACACGGGTAGGTAATATTCAACTATAAACACAACGTTTTGTGAATCACCGGCCAGAATTTAATAAACAGTTGAAGAACTTTTGAAACTTTTAAACTTGTTAAACTTAAACTTGTTTTTACAAAAGTATGGGCTTTATTTTAAATTCGTGGAAATTTTGATTACCAAAAAAATAGCACAGAAAACATGTCCTTTTACTACCAGCTCATCTCTCATTATATTTGCAACCCATTCTCGACAATTTTCTCTTGGTCTTACACATATACCTCTCTATCTCTTCTCTCTCACTCTCTTCTCTCTCTCTCTTCTCGCTCTCCTCTCTCTCCCGCTCTCTGTCAGTCTGTGTCTTACTTTAGTTGTTTCTTGTTTCAATTCCTTTCATATCTTCTCTGTTGTGTTTTGATCCCACTATGTCTCGTCTCAACAACGTGCTTGATGTTGCATTTAATAATTTGGCACCCTCTTGTATATATTTATTATGCTCTAAATCATTTTATTTTCGTTTAATTTCATAATTAATTTTACGATATGCCTATACTAGTTGGCTTGTTGAAGTTTAAAACTTCAAACTCTTAGATACAACCTACAAATACATATTTTCACGTGCATAAATTATTTAATAGTGACAGCAAACGCTTTTGTTTTATTAATTTGTTTTAAATATACTGCCAGTTGTTGGAAATTCAACAATTGTCTTATCTTGGAACAGCACTCAGGAGATGATCCCTAAACTTGCGGTGAATTGTGCTGGAACTGGAGGAAAGGGATTGTAGAAGAAATGATACGAGGTGAAGCTTCACTACCTTACAACACTGCTTTTTGCATGTTAAAAATGCGAAATGTTTTTATGAGTCTGAAACTGGGGTTGAATCCAGGAAAAATTTTTCGTTTTGAAGTCAACGTGCACACTACTTCGACCATCGCCACCCTCAACTTATTCGCAGAAAAACTTGAATAAATTTTATTTTTGTAAGGCAATTGCATTGTAAATGAAAAGCAATGTGTTTCCACGGAACAAAAGCAAAAACGAGTAAACTTTTTATATACATATATTTGTATATACATATGTATCGGGAGTTATTTTTTAGCTGCTTGAGAACTTAAAATGATAATGCAAAATTACTGGAATAATATTTTTTGTATTATAATCTGGTAGATAATTCCATGGTTTTTATTTTTTTAAATAAGATTTGCGGCATTACGATGTATATGGTTTATTAGATCAGTCAAATTATGGACTACTTTTTCCAATTAATCTGGCGGCATGGCGTCAATGGTGGCTTGAACATTGGCTTCCAATGTCACTCAGGATAACGGCAGCTCATTGTTCATTTCAAAAGAAATAAGGACCTATAATGTTGCCAGCTTACAAACCTATTTTAATCCATGTAATTGTGATTCGTTAACGGGTTGAAGATTATCATCGTTCCAAATACGGCAATTTTGCTCATTGACGTCGCCATTTTACTAGAAATAATCTTCATCAGTAAACGAAATTTTTTCTTCGGACAGTTTCAATGAGCCTAATCAGCAAAAATGCGATGCAAACCACGATCGTTTGGCCTAAATTTTTGCACGTGCTGTATTTTATATGAATGTAAGCCAAGATCCTTACGTAAAATGTTCCACATATTCGAAGACAAAAGCCAACAAGTTCAGACCGACGACGAATCAACATTTCGGCGTCTTCTTCAATACTTTGCTCTAGAGTAGGAATATTTTCTTCGGTAAGGACATTTAATTGTCTTGTTGATGGTTTTAAATCGAAGAGAGTAAAGTTAGTGCGAAAACGATGCACGAATTGCTTCCTCACTAGCCCGATTATGTTGACCGTAAAATGGACGAAGTAAATTTCCACAATTTGGAAGCATTGTTCTGGCGTTAAACGATTCATGATGGCTTACCAAACTTTACTGAACAGAAATGTCAACATAAATTTCATTGTTAGCTGTCAAACCATAATTATAAATATTGATGTGTCTCACGCAGCTAAAAACACTGCATTTATCTAATTGGTTTCTTATAAATGTGTATATTTATGTACATAAATCTATATGTATATACTGTGAGCGTCAAAAGAAACTGTACACCTCAAGCTATTATATTTACAACATTATTTTCTTAATAATATATTTTATAATTTGATCAAACATTGAAGATTTTTATTTATTATATTGCCCGCTTTCGCATTTTATTAAGAAGAATAACAAAACTGCAATAACAACCAAAAATACATAAAAAAAAAACTTTATATTCTTAGCGTCAAGAGAAATTGTACATTATCTCTATTTTAAAATAATAATGTTGTTTTCAAAAAACTTAGTATTTAGTTTGATTGCCATTTGACTTTATTACAGCTTACAATCTTCTGGGCATTGATTCCACTAGCTTCCTTGTTACTTCGGGGGATATTTTTTGCCATTCCTCCATTATCACCGATTAGAGCAAATCCTTGCTGGTAATTTCCCTTTTTCTTATTTGCCGGTCCAATTGCTCCCACAAATGTTCGATGGGGTTGAGATCGGGTGACTGGGAAGAATAATCCAACTGTTTGGGAACATGGCAAAGCAGCCATTCCTTTACTATTTTGGCAGTGTGCTTGGGATCGTTGTCTTGCTGAAAGACCCAAGTTCGATCCAAGCCCAATTTTTCGACGCTCTGTGCCAAGTTATTTTTTAAAATGTTGAGGTAATCTGTTTTATTCATAGTGCTTTCTATGAAGATCAAATTCCCTATACCATTGGCTGCCATACATCCCCACACCATAACCGAACCACAACCATGCTTCATGTGGATATAACATTTTACTGGGCAAATTCAGATCTTTTTGTTCTCCAAATTTTGACTGGTTTTTTCTTACCGAAAATTTCAAATTTGCTCTCGTCGCTAAAGAGCACATTGTTCCAGAATATATTAGTTTGATTTTCGTACTTTTTAGCAAACTGTCGACGTTGATTGATTACCGATATAAACGGTTTTCTTCGTGGAACTCGTCCAAATAGTCCCATGTAGGGCTCTTCGTATTGTGCTGCCACTAACATTAACGCCTGACGATTCTGAAATATTTTCGGATATTTTAACAGCACTTTCTGTTGGATTTTGCTTCACTTTACGGACGATGGACCGTATTTGAGTACTGTTTAGCTTGGCAGGCCTTCCAGATTTACGCCGATTTTCTAAATTTGAAAACCTTTTGTATTTGTCAATTATAAATTTTACAGCGTTGTGACTTCTTTCAAGAAGATTGCAAGCTGTAATAAAGTCAAATGGCAATCAAACTAAATACTAAGTTTTTTGAAAACAACATTATTATTTCAAAATAGAGATAATGTACAATTTCTTTTGACGCTAAGAATATGAAGTTTTTTTGTTTTTGTTATGTATTTTTTGTTGTTATGGTAGTTTTGTTATTCTTCTTAATAAAATGTGAAAGCGGGCAATATACTAAATAAAAATCTTCAATGGTTGATCAAATTATAAAATATATTATTAAGAAAATAATGTTGTAAATATAATAGCTTGAGGTGTACAGTTTCTTTTGACGCTCACGGTATATGTATATTCAAAGGGGATTTTTAAGCTAAGAAGACACAATGTTTTATTAAGAGCATTGAACGATAGAATGGAAATGCGGATTTTATTTTTTTAAAGAGTATGTCATCCAGATCCTTCAGATCCATTATAAAATTTCATGAATAATCGCTCTTGGAAGACCCATTGAGGCTGCTGAAAGTCGCGGATTTTCACGTAAACTGTTTTCAACCAGTTCAATGTTTTCGGGAGTCCTTGCAGATCGATTGGGCCCTGGTCGTGGGGCATTTATAGCCGAAGCAGTTTCGCGAAATCTCTGCACCCACGAATGAATTAAATTTACACTCGGTATATGACTTATTCGCCGAATACCGAACTTTGAACAAAATGGTCGACGAGCAATTACGTAAGAATCATTACTCTTAAAAATTTCTCCACAGCGAAAGCCCGATGCTCACTCGACCACTGCAACATCGTGACTGACAAATCCGCAAAATCGATAATTCCAAAGGCGCCACCCTTCCTCCGCACCGTTTATTACTTTTTGAAATAATCGTATTTAAAAATATAAATTTGCCACCAGACACCCAGTATAATATTATGTCAATAGGAAAAATAGTTAAGCATATACTATTACCATCCTACTCGAACTTGTCTTATTCCTGTCGCATTGTTAAGTTAACCCATTAATGGTCACGGGCTCCATGTGAAGCAATTTTAATAAAACTTGGCACATATAGTAATATTTCTACCCTAATTCCAAATTTTGTACCGTTTTACACCTACGACCTACCTGGTCCGCTCCAGGGAAAAGTGCCATACGGCACTCTTTACCACTTCCATGCTAACTATGTTGCATGTATTTAATAAAAAGTTAGTGAGTTATTTCACTTATTTATTCGACTCTAGAAGATCTAATGTTCATATTATAAAGCATAAACACAAAACATATACATTAATTTATACAAAAATATAAAAAAGCATAAAAAGCTATTGCCGAATTCTTTCTGTATGGTATGAGACAAAGCATTTTATACATAAGGCAACGTTACATTTCGCTCTGGTTTGGCTTTTACAGGTTTCTAGAGCACAATGACGTCGAGTACATGGTTGCACATAGTGAGCAACACCATCGTAACGAGTACTTAAATTAGCAATATGAGCATACCGCCGAGTAGCGAAGTCTGAACGGGACTTATCACTACAAGTTTTTAATAAATGTTGGACTAAACTTCGATGAAATTCTAACTGTGGCATACTATTTTTAGCCTTTCGAAGCAATAGCTACGTATTTTGAATTGCGACATCTATAGTCCAATTAAAAATTGACCACCACCACTTCTTTTTACGAACAGCTATGCGATAATTGGATACATTTTGAACAGCAGGCCGTGAAATGTTTGTTCTTTGTTTTTGTCTTATACCCAAAACGAATAGGTTTACCTTTTATAAATTGCTTACAACCATGACGGCTATAGTATGCAATCATAGACTCATCATACGATAAATGTTGCTCTGGATGGAAGTGTTTTGCAAATTTTTGATTTAATTTGTCGGTTAGTGGACACAGCTTCCCCATTTTGTCGTTTGCGTTGTACAGATCGTTTGAAGCCAAATGAATGTATTGGCCGATAGCTCTAAATCGGTTTGCTGACATTGCATTCGAAACAGCTTTATTTTGGACGTCGTCATCAGCTTTCCACATTAGTCTGCTCTCTGCTGGTTGCATGTACCCACTGTTTATCAAGATGCCTATGTACAAGCGAATGTCGTTTTCGGTTATTTGTATATCAGCATGATTTTTGAATTGTGGATAACTGTTGGATTCCGATACTATCATTTTTATTAACTCATCATCGTAGATCTGATTAAACAACTCAATTGCATTTTTATTGCAGTCGTCGCAATTAGTTTCAGGAAACTGTGGAACAGTGGGAACCTCCCTAACGCATTTCCATTTCAAACTGTTTCTAGATATTTGTAAATTAGGTAGTATTTCTAGGTCTTCATAGTCTGTTTGGGATATTTCACAATATTTTCTTTTTCTTCCAACAAAAGATGTACATAGTTGGTGTATTACTTATTTCAGTAACAGGTAAATCGAGTTCTAAGCCTAATAAATGTTCAAGTTGATCTAAATTATTTATATTATCCTGAACGCTATAAACTATTTTTTCTCCGAATTCTTCACCACTTTTTGTAACAAAAACACAATCTTGAATTTGATTATGGTGAATATCAAGAATATTTCCACCGGAGTCCTCAACCGCATCATCTTCTCCCGATGCGTAGTCTTCCGATGGTGGTTCAATAATAATTTCATCAATATTATTTCCATCAGTTCCTAATTCTGCCAAATAGTCTAGAATTTGTTGCGGATTGAGTCTAAAAAAACAGGTATTAATTTTTCCTAAGTACTGGTCAAGAGTGCCATATGGCACTTTCAATTTTTAAATATAATTTTTAGGAAATACTCATCATAATATTGCACCAAGTTTTATTATTTAAAAACATTATTTTGTTGTTTTTTAAAAAAAGTAAATATCTTGTTGCAATTCTTACAAACAAATTATTTATCCACTTTTTACCTTCGACTGCTCATGACCTTTGAGAATTCTGAAGAAAAAAACAGACAGCCTACAAGAAAATATGTGATGCTTACAACAGCTTCTAAGGTACTGGGTTGCTAAGCATATAATTTGTGAATTTTAAGTATTTGGTCAAACTGAATTTTAAAAACAAAAAAAAGAAATCTTTTAAAATTTTTATGGATAATCAAACTAGTAATTATTTGTAATATGTGCTACAACATATGAAAAAAGTAATTGCCAGATAGAAAGAACACTTGCATATTCCAAGGGCATATAAAAAAATGTTTTCTTCCGGATGAATTATTTAAAAAATGTCTAAATTTGTCCAGCATCTATAAATATATTTCACAATTATTTCAATTTCTTTACAATAAATGAATTTTTGTTAGGTAACCTTAGAATCGAAAACTTCGAGAAAACGTGCTAAACATAGCGATCAATTGATCATTATTTAATAAATATTTAGTTTTAAAAAAGAATTTTTTTATGCATTATATCTATGAAAAGAAGTATGTTAATCGTATTAAAATCTTCCCAAACAAACTAATGTGTCTAAAATATACTAGAAATTTCTTGGGCCTAAATAAAGCTTTTTAACATTAATGTCTAAATTTCATATATTTGAGAAGGTATTGTTAAAATAGTTAATAACAAATGATTAAGTAACAAAGTAATTTCATATATGTAGAAAAAATAATGTTGCCAAAAAAAAAATGGATTTTTGACCAACGTGCATCTGCAGTTGCACCACTGTTATTAAAATTGTTATTATTATTAAAAAGAGGTCAAAAACTTAGAAACATTATCTAACTAATTTTTATAACAAACTTATACATATATACCATTACCACCACATGGAATAACAGGTATCTAATCAACGCAGTCGACAGCAAGTAGACTATCGTATCATATAATATTTCGATACGTATCGAGTGAACAAATCGTCTCATGCTATGTATCGAAAACTTCCAAAGAAGTGAAAAACATCCGGAATTAGTGCAAATGTGGATAATTTCCAACGAATTTTATATAGGGTTGGCTTTGTGGGATGTTCTCTTTTTTTGGCGCCCATTCAGTGAATCGGAAGTAGAATTGAAAATTAATCAAGTACAAAGAGTACAACCTATTAAGAGAAATGCAAAGACGTCAAATCGTCCACTAGTGTTGTCGAATAAAATGAGTAACTGTCCAAAAAAAACGTAAAAAATTTCAACTTAAAATTCACGTTTCCAACTTAAAATTATTTTTATATTTTATCAACTTAGCGATTTATGCACAACGTCTGCGATTTTGAGCTTAGTTTTTGACCGTATATTTTTTTTAGGTTTTTTTTAATTAAAATAGGAGGCAACACTTAAAAATGTAAATATTATATTGTATTCGTTTCTTTTTGGCTTTGCTGTCTCTTTCTATCAATTTTATATTAATTAATGGGAAATAAATGTAAATGTAAGGAATCTCCTATGGCTTGTCTGTAGAAACACCCAGACTATGCGGGAATCGAACCCACAGCTACAGATTGATAGACTAATATGCACTAGGATCCGCAGGCACGTATAAAAATAGTAAAATTAATTTCTAATTAAATTTAGTTTTAAGTCATCTAAGATTGACCGCAAATTTAAATTTTTTTTTCGAGTTCTCTAGTGTTCTTTTTTAAACTTGATTTAAGCTAAAGCTTTAACTCTTTTTTAAAATATATGGAAGTCCTTTAGCACCATTCTCTAAGAATGCCTTCCATTTTTTTACTGGTCATATAATAAATATATTATATGAAAATGTAATCTTTCAATTCCCGAGGGTGGCGATGGTCGAAGTAGTCTGCACGTTGACTACAAAACGAAAAATTTTTCCTGGGTTCAACCCCAGTTTCAGAGTCATAACATCTCGCATTTTTCTGTATTTGTGTGACTTTGTGCCAGTTGTTGTTGGAAGGTTTCAGTGGCGAAGGCATAGTCACTGGTCACTGAACAGTAACGGCTTCAGCTGTATCCAATTCACAAGCACATCAGAACACCCTCCTTCGTCGGTATTGTGTAGCATCGTCGAAGCAAAATAATTACTAAAAATTGCTACTGAAAACGAAACTTAAATATTTAATACGTCTCCTTGAGATCAGGACGTTACAACACTGCTACAAAAACAAATAAGGTGAAAAAAGCAGTGTTGTAAGATATCGAATTTTCACCTCCTATCATTTCTCTTACAATCTCTTACCTATAGTTCCAGCACAATGCACCGCTGGTCCAAAATAAAAAAAATATACAGTATCGGCCAAAACCTAAGCACCCCCACAGTACATTTTTTTTAAATGATAATTTTTTTAAGAAAACAGTTATTACAATTTTTTTTTTTATTTTTTTTATTTATTTATATCTTTATTATTGAAAAACACAAACTTAAGAAATTCAGAATTTAATAAAAAAAAAAGTTATAATTCAAAAAACATTTTAAGTCGCAAATATAAGCGGACTAACCTAAAGCACCCCCTAATATTGCCTTTGGAAATTTTACTACGCTACTGCGACATTACTGTATTATTTACCCTACACTCCAAAAATTCAGCAGAGATTAAGCTGCAGTGTTAGGAAGAAGAACTTGTTAGAATTTATGCGAAAATTGTCATTGTTTTAAAGTTTTAGTTGAGATAAGAGTAGTGGCACGCAATAAGTACTCAAATGAATTTAAAATTAGAATTCTTGATGATTGGAGAGCCGGCTTATCAAGACATCAATTGAGTGCAAAATATTCGATCAACAGATCAATTATTTCTAGGCTAATTAAAAAGTTTTTGAAGACTGGTCGCACATCTCCTACTCATTCTGGAGGAAGGCCTCGTGAAACTTCGCGACATAAAGACTCCTTAATTAAAAGGACAATCCAAAATGATCCTACGCCATCTTCTAGTCACATACGAAACCGCTTAGATTTAAAAATTAGCGAAAGAACGATTCGCAGAAGGGCGGCAGAGGACGGATTATTCAGTCGACGACCAACAAAAAAACCTTTTATATCGTCAAAAAATAAAAAAGCCAGATTTGAATTCGCCAAGGCCCATCTCAACGGGAGTGTCCAAAAATGGAGAACTGTGCTGTTTTCTGACAAATCTACGTTTAATTTAAAGTATTCAGATGGCATAAGGCGTGTACGCAGACCAAATGGACAACGGTTGAATCCTAAATATTGCAATGGCACTGTAAAACATGGAGGCGGCAACATAATGGTCTGGGGTTGTTTCTCTGGGCAAGGGATTGGGCCAATTCATAAGATTGATGGAATTATGGATCGTTTCATGTATCGTGAAATATTAAAAGACGTGATGTTGCCTTATGCTGAAGAAGAAATGCCACTTAAATGGACATTCCAGCATGATAACGACCCAAAACATACGTCAAAAGTGGTTAAGGAGTGGTTTCAGAACAATGTGATAGAAGTTCTCCGTTGGCCTGCCCAGTCGCCCGCTCTTAACCCAATCGAGAACTTGTGGGAGATCGTTAACTTAAAAATCAACCGAGAAAATTGCAAAACCAAAGAAAATTTATTTGAAGCCGCAAAAATTGCCTGGGAAGCCATATCACCTGATATAATTAATAATTTAATATCCTCTATGCCTAAAAGATTTGCGTGTGTCATCCAGAATAAAGGATTCGCAACGAAATATTGATTTCAATAGTTTTTTTTTGTACCTTAAATTGGGGGTGCTTTAGTTTAGTCCGCTTATATTTGCGACTTAAAATGTTTTTTGAATTATAACTTTTTTTTTTATTAAATTCGGAATTTCTTAAGTTTGTGTTTTTCAATAATAAAGATAAAAATAAAAAAAAAAATTTTAATAACTCCGTCTTCTTAAAAAAATTAACATTTAAAAAAAAATGTACTGTGGGGGTGCTTAGGTTTTGGCCGATACTGTACGCCCCAAACTTATTTGTCTAATTTTTTACATTTTTATTACATTTTATTTTTTTGCGATAAAAATGTTAATAAATTAAAATTTTAATTGAATGCTGTTCGTCAGTGTTTATGTAACTCACTAATAAAACAAATAAAAAAAAATATGAATGAAGAAATCAATAACAAGAAACTTAAGGTAGAATGAGGAGGAAAAATAAGCAAACAAAAAGAAAACAAAGTGACTTGCAATATTTTCAAAGCGCACAAGGAATTATTGTATAATTTTTTTTGAGAACGCTGATATGTAATTTTCTTTATTGAAAACTAGATAACTTATTCATTGTTAGTAAGCACTTCTTCCTACAAGATCAGGTGTGTTAATCTATTCTAATTGGTATTCGTTCGAAAGTTTAAAATTTACAAAACCACAGCCATTCTTCCAAGTTTGTAATCTTCAAACACATTTTTTGTAATCCCTTTTACTGCGCTGATTTTGAAAAGATATTGTAAATGGTTCAGCACAGATGTGCACAATCTTAATTTTATATTGATCGGTTTAGCTCTTTAGTAGTAATATAACCTTAAAGTTTTTACTCACAACATTCAACAAAACACTTCTCTTCTTATTAGATGCAAAAAAAAATAAAAAAAGTTAAAATTGAATGAATCAAATATAAAAAAGTTTTTTCTCTCTCTATAAGTAAATAAAAATGGAATTATGATGGGAACACAATAGGGAAGAACGACGAATTTTTTCTGTGGTTCTTTCTTCATCGGAAATAAAACACTTTTTTCTTTTTTTTTTTTTTTTTTTATCTAGGACCAGCACTCAGGAGATGACTCCTACACATGCGAAGCATTGTGCTGGGAACTATAGGAAAGGGATAATAGGAGAAACGACAAGGGGTGAAGCTTAATTATTTATTTTGCAGCTCTGCTTTCGCACGTTCTTTTTGTTTTTATACTCGTAGCAGTGCTGAAGCTTCGGTTAAGTAGCCATTTTCATTATTATTTTACTTCGCCGGTGCTACACAATACCGACGAAGGAGGGCGTTCTGATGTGATTGTGGATTGCTATCAGCTGAAGCCGGTATTGTTCAGTGACCAGTGACCAGTGACCAGTGACCAGTGACTATGCCTTCGCCACTGAAACCTTCCGACAACGACTGACACACAAAGACACACTAATGCACATCAGAAAAATGCGAGATGTTTATTTTTATTTAAAAAAATTTTTTTTTTCTGAAACTGGGGTTGAACCCAGGTCTGTTTTTTGGTTGTATAGTCAATGTGCAGACTACCATCCATCGTGCCTTTAACACTTAAAACACCGCCGTCAACGAAATTTGTCGTACCGTCGTGCTTGATGAACTCTGCGGTAGATTTAATTCTATTTCACTCCGACGAACAAATTACAAACAAATACCAAATTTGAATATTCGCGAATACGAATATCTGCAATAATAATGACATTCCGATGAATGAATTTAACATTATTAACTTCGCACCTGTATGCCACTACTGAACATTTCTCAGATTAGTTTCCGAGCAATTCTATTGATTTTTTTAATTGGAAAAACTATCGGTGTCATAAGACATCGATTCGGTTATTAATACAAAATTATATGAACAAGGAAAACTTGATATTCCTAAATATATTTTATTTGTGTTTGGAACAAAACTACTTTATGGAAGTAAGATTATATGAAAGTAAAATATATTTCTATATATAGGGCCTATCGTAACTTTTAAATATTTACAGGAGAGACAAAAAACTTAAAGAAATGACAAGTGTTGTGGTTACAAATATGACTTTTTCGCAATATCGTCCAAATCAACCAAAGCAAGAAATACATTGATTTTGAAAGCTTAGTAAAAACTGCCTTTTGCATTTCTTTAATAAAGTCGTTACTTTTAAAAATAGAAAGCTAAAAATTTGTGAAGACGTGTGTCTTGATGCGATGTGCCAATATCCATTAAAACCTGAATTTTCAAGTTTTTCTTTGCATCGGTCTTTTGCATTTCAGGTGACGATATGTAAAAGTTATTTAATAATTCTCAACACTTAAAATTCAGTCATTGTAGTGTCACTGTTATTGACGCCAAGATGAGATTTTTGAATATCGAATGGCACTAAATTTCAGATTGAATGTCCGTATTCGGCAAATATTAAAGCAGATATTCCTATTCACAAATATTAAAATTTGGTATTCGTAGCATCACGGGTTCCTAATAGTTTATGATCATTATGATTTAGTATATATGTATATACATATATAAGTATATGTTTGTTTCTTAGAAAATGTTAAACCGTTTTAGTCGAACTAACTATCCCAAACACACGCATGTAAAAATAACGAAATCGAATAACAGTTTTTTTCAATGGCTTTGTAAAAGAAAGGGGAGGAGGTTTGGTTATGTTTAATATACTTACATACATACATATGTAGTTATAATTTCTTGTGAAATACCAACAACAACAATTATGCAACTCATTGTTGTTGCATGAATGCCTGTCTACAAAAACAAAAGTTAAAAAGTAAACAAACTTTTAGAATAACAACAACATTGGCAGGAGCAGCAACTCTATTTCAAAAACACTTGAGACATGAAATATTATTTGACTCAAGTGTTTGGTTATTTTTTTTTTTAATAATTTTTTTTGCAGTAGTTGCACCGATTCTTAAAACTTTTCCATTGTATTGCTGCTTGGTGTTGCTCTTCTGTTGCCGTTAATACTGTTGTGTTGGTTGTCACCTTATTTTATTTCTTTGTTAGTTTGTATTTCTGCACTGGTTTGGTTAAAAATTGTGTGGTTTATAGTTGTTAATGTCGTTTTCATGACCATAATAATTTTTGTAGTAAAGAGCGTGTGGATACGTGAGTTGTTAATGAAACAAAATAAGAGAAAAAGGCACAATATTTATGACAACCTGTAAGGGCCTAGTTAAAATTTTGTCAAATGGGTCATAATTGTTTGGACTTTGGTATACTTTTTCTTGTAGATATAATAAAGTCAAACCGCCATAATTCGTACCCCCTTAATTCGAAAACCTCAACAATCGGGAATAAACGACTGGTCCTTTGACAAAAACTCTTTAATTTATAAAAATGTCATTTCATTCAGTTTTACTAAAGAGTATGACGTATAAATGCCAAGAAAAAAGACGTATAAGACATTTTAATTTTAGAATATCATTTAGCAATTTATAATAAAAAAAAAAGTTGCTAAAAAATTTGTTATTGCTCCTCCCTCGCTTTCATCAATTTTAGAAAAAAGAATTCACAGTGGAAACTGCTTTAGATAGTAAAGGAAAACGACAAAAAAAAAGCTGAATAAGCAGAACTATTTAAGCGTCTTATTTTATTTTGCACAGTATCGACAGTACAAACGCCTGTAAATTGTTTTTTTTTTTTTATTTTAAGGCCGCCAATTGTTAAGGAATAAAATAAACATCTGTGGCGAGTCTAATATTCGTTTGTGATTTGATGTAATTTAATTTTTTTACGCATATTTTTGTAATTTGCTTAATAAATTGTAATTATTCAGTAAAATGGATAGTATTTCGCTCCGATTTAAGTTATTAAAAGAAGAAAAAAACTTTTTGAAGAAAATAAGAAGACGAAATTTGAGGGATGCATCAAATCCCCTCTGTTTATCGGAAGTAAAGTAAGTGAAAATATGACGAATCGTTGCCAGTATGTATGTATGTATATAAATAAAATTTTACAGGTTCCGACAATATTTCAGAGTTAACTGCCTTTTAAATACCTTTAGAAATTCGTCAACGATTCCGTCGGTTATGAAGCTTGCAGCATGTCTAGTTTCTTTTTGCAGGAGTGTAGCGGAATCTCCTTTTAGTGAGGTGTTTTCAGAAGTTTTAAGGATTTTTGAAAACAAACTGTCCGAGGTGAATTTGAATAACAAGAAAACTATTTGTGTATATTCTGTTCGATTTTTATTTCCAATCGAAATATTTGTGAAAAACCCACATTAATTTCACGTGAAAATAATTGACGATTGCAACTTTAAAGAAAAGTGAAATATTTCGGGGGGAAAATATTAAGGTTAATTGTTTTGAGTTTTTATACAGCTATACACATAGAACTATAAACGACGAACAAAGAACAAAGGAAATCTGCGAAAGATTTTTAATATATTTGGGTGTACTCTTCAAAAGGTTTTAAGAATTTCCGAAATATTGATAGAAACGTAAGCTGAATCGCATTAATTGTTTTACAATGGTATTGCATCTTAAGAGAAAATGTTTGCAATTGCGGACTTTTGCATATGATATGCAGAAGATTATGAATTGGATTATTTAAAAAAACTTGATGTGATTGAGTGAAACTAAAAAAAAATTTCACATACATTTTTGTACACTTTGTTGCATAATTTTAACATAAAAGTACTTCCTAAACATTATGTAGTACATATAAACACAATTCTTGATAATTTGAAACTCGTTAAAAACATTTAATAAATTGGAAAAAATTCATGTAATTTTGTCCCGTTGCTAATTTGAAACTATTTGAATGGCATCATGATCGCCGCCACGATTTAATTTGAATTCTTTTGTCTCTACGCTGTACGCAAAATATAAAATAAAAACACAATCATCATTTATTTTAGTTTATGTGGATTGCTCTTGTTTCAACTTTTTCTTTGGTCCCTTGAATTTAAAATTATCGAACCGTCGACGGTATTGATATTTTTCAATTTTCCTTTTTGTCTTGTCTCCTTTCTTAAAAGGGTTTAGGAATTTTTTCCTTTCCTTTCTTAATGGTGCAGTATCATTGCATTACCAAACCAGTGTTTGCTAATTTTTTTTAATCTTTATATCGACCACAAACATCTTATTTTCTTATTTAAATAAATATTTTTTGAACAATCTATTTTATTAAGCTTTAAGGTTTTTTTTTTATTTATTATTTTTATATAATCTCGATATTTCGTTAACCTTCGGTTAACATCTTCAGGAAATTTTTATTTTTAAAATTTTTTTCTTTTTGAAGTTTATATATTTTTTACTAAAATTCAGTTAAAATATTTATTTATATAATTTACGTTTGTAAATTTGTTATACTCGGAGTAC
This sequence comes from Dexiosoma caninum, assembly GCA_963924685.1. Lineage (NCBI taxonomy): Eukaryota > Metazoa > Arthropoda > Insecta > Diptera > Tachinidae > Dexiosoma > Dexiosoma caninum. Next base: position 57,911,313 of record OZ004725.1, read on the forward strand.
ATTTGTTTATTAATCTTTTTATTAATTTCTTTTTATTGTTCAAAATTTCTGCATTTACGATCAGATTTTTCCAAAGTGTACTTAAAATATCACAGAATGCCATTCATTGTGTATTGGTTAAACTAATTAGTTTCTTATTTTGTTCATATTCATATAAAATTCTTTCAACGTTAGCTGTTTTTTTTTAATCTTGGACCATTACTTAGGGGATGACTCCTACACATGCGATCCATTGTGCTGGAACTAGGAATAATATCTATGGGAAGGAGGATAGAGGGAGGGAGGGTTTAAGGACGTTTAATTTGAATTTTTTCACGGCAAAGGTCACAGGAAGGACCTCTGCAGGGAGTTTATTCTACATACACGCTTTTGGGCTGAAAAATGAGTTCCCTATGTAATGCGTAGTGCGATTTGCTGCGAAATCAACCACAAAAGGATACGCCATTAATGATACACGTGTTGTGCGCAGGAATGAACGGGTTTCGGGAACAAGTTCCCTGGTTTAATTAGAGCACGTCCGATTATAATAGCGATAGAACAATGGAACATACCCTTCATTGCGACGATAGTCAAGGGAGTCAATATGCGCTGCCGTACCCAATGAGTCTCTTCCCCCTCTCCTGTACATGGTAGAGTGTCTTCAAAATAGTCTTTGAAGCACCTCCCCATACATGAGAGTTGTATTCCATTTTCGGTCGGATGTAAACGGTATAAATAGTAAATAGAGCAGATGGGGTGTAGTACGCCCTGCACTGTTTTAAAAACCAAGGCACTCCAATCTTCCTTGTGAGATCTGAAACATATGCTCAGTCCATCGAACATCACGCTGAATTTTATTGCCAAGAACATCAAGAGATCCTGATTCCTCAATATTTATACCACCCATAATTACAGGTGAAGCAGTGTGATCGAAGGGAAAGCATGTAGCATTGAGTCTCTTAAGCATTGAAATCACCCCTGTTCGAGTGACCACATTGCGATATTTGAGTTAGGTCAATATTTAATGAATAATTTATATTCTGCCAACAGCGCCGCGATCATAATCGATGTCAGCCAACGATTAGATTATGAGTGACAAATGCCACTGTCACTGAACTCGTTAGATGAGGTCCAATCTATAACAAATCTTATCGCGTTATCCCAGGAAAAGCTCGACATAAATTAAGAGAAGACATCACAGACTCCAAAGGCAATAAGTTTGGACAAAAGTGCCCCATGTCCCATGTTTATCAAATGCTTTAGAAATATCCAGAGCCACGACTTTGGCAATTTGGGGAATTTAACTGTACCAGTTTTCCAAGAGGATGGCCAATAAGTCGCCCGTAGTGCGTCCTCTACGGAAACCATATTGACTGTCGTTTAGTAAATTGTTGCATTTAGATATTTCATTAAGTGGAAGTTCACCATACTTTCCATCACTTGTGAAATCGCGGTACAGGTTGCGATTGGTCGGTAATTTTCAGGTTCGCTTACCTCACCCTTTTTTGGGATCGGCGTTACATTTGCAACCTTTCAGCACGATCGGAATTGACGTGCATGATACAGAGTACTGAAAAGAATTACCAAAGAACGTGATAACGTCGAAGAACACTGTTTCCATACTAGTTCAGAATTCCATCCGGCCCAGGAGGCTTGTTTATGTTGAGGTCCGCTAAACCCTTTTAACTGCTCGAGGCGGAAAATATATATTTGACATAGTTACGGATACACTCCCCTTTGGGCAGGAAGAAGTTCAGAGGGAAGACGCTTCTCGTACAAATGCTTTTCACGTCTTATCATATTGCATAAACTAATTTTTAAACAACGAATAGCTTCAGAAGCACTTGAAACGATTTCCATTCACAATGATATCGTAAAACATTGTATTCTTTAAACTTGAATTGACGCAATTCTCCCCATACATCATCCATTTGTTGAATATTTTTCGGGGCAATGACATTTGGGAAAATTTCGCAGTTTGAGAAATACTTTTATCAGCAGGTTTAACGAACAAGAACTTCAATTAATAGTCTAAAAGTACTAAATATCATATTTTTAAAAAACTTTTTGACATCTCAAAAACCTTCGAAAATATGATAAATCTTAACATACGAGTATGGTAACACTGTACCGAACCCAAATGTGCACATACAATATACGAATAGTATTTTTTGCTTTGCTTTTATTTAGTTCTATATCATCGGCATGGTGTTCAACTCTGTGGTGGAGAGTCAATATGAGTCAATAATCCAGGGCTTATTCACGTAAACACGCGACTTCAAAAAACTCTACAAAAAAGTCTGGAACGGTTAAACCGGCGATCTTGCGAACCAGTGCAAATCGCCAAAACGAGAGATGAGGCGACCCGCGAACGCCGCCTTTAGAATATCGGTTGTGGCTCGCGCAGTGTATGCCGTTGCTCCGTCCTGTTGGAACCACATGTCCTGCAATCCTAATTCGTTCAATAGCTTCAGAAAAAACTCGTTTAACATGGCCCTATAGCGCGCACCGCCCACTGTTGTCGTTTGAACAGCGGCGTTCTCAAAAAAAATGGCGCGATGACTCCTCCAGCGTGAACAGCGCACCATGCAGTCACTTTGAGCGGGTGTAATGGCCCCTCGTGCATCACTCGTGGATTTTTGGTGCCCCAGAAGCGATAGTTTTGCTTGTACAGGTACCCGCTGAGATGGAAATGAGCCTCATCGCTCATTATGATTTTTGTCGAAAAATCGTCCACTTCGTCTTCGAGATTGCGGATGGCTTGGACGTACGTTACGCGCTTGTTCACTTGTATTCTACATCTGTCTAGTTCACAAATGTCAAAACAGATTTAACATTTGCCGCCATTTGCAAAAATAAGAACATCTTCCAATAGGGTGATTTCTTTTGGCCCACCTTGTATTTAAAAACATTGATAAAATCGCGCTGCCGCTTTTGTTTAGGTATGCTAGGCGGCATTAACCGCAACGCTCAACGGTTTTGTTTAGGTATGGTATGTAATCCATATATCGTTATCAAATACAAATGCAAAACCACGTTACTTACAAAAATTTTTAAATTGATGCTGTATATCAGACAAATGCATGTCTTCCCAAATTTTTAGATTTTTGTAATAAAAATTACCTTTTTTATAAAGAAAAACAAAAGAATGTAACTGAAATTTTAATATAATATACGTAGTTATATATTATATTCTTACTCCTCTAAAAAAATCGAAAACGTTAGTGACGTGGTTTTGCATTTCATCTAAATATATATAAAAAATAATCGTGGTTTGCTGCTCGGATGCTTAAATCTTGAAAACAACTGAAACAAAATTGAATACTTCCTTTTTGCACGTTTTTTCGTATGAGCTTCGCGAAGGTTTACGAAAAATGAAAACAGTCAAAAATAGGACCACGTCGGGGAGAAGGGTAATTTCAGCATCGCAGAAACTAACTTACCAATTTTAATGAAATTCAAAACATAGATATATATATCCCTATTTCGGTGGCCACGGAGGAATCTACCCAGAGGAGGAGGAGGGAAATTTTTAGTGGCAACACCACTCGACGCAGAAGACGACGGTCTCTGTAAGTGCGAAGGCATTTTCAACCCTACCTCACACGCCAAAAAAAAAAAAAAAAAAAGTATTATATTTTTCCAAAATTTGCGTCGCGAGGGGTTGAAGGGAATAATTTTGGCAACCGGATAGCTTATGGTCCAACTTTTTTCTTTTTTTTTTATCTGGGACCAGCACTCAGGAGAGGACTCCTACACGTGCGAAGCATTGTGCTGGAACTATAGGAAAGGGATAGTAGGAGAAACGACAGGAGGTGAAGCCTAATTAATTATTTTACTGCTCTGCTTTTGCACGTTCTTTGTTTATACTCGTAGCAGTGCTCAAGCTTCGGTTTAGTAGCCATTTTTATTATTATTTTACTTCGCAGGTGCTACACAATACCAACGAAGGAGGGCGATCTGATGTGATTGTGGATTGCTATCAGCTGAAGCCGGTATTGTTCAGTGACCAGTGACTATGCCTTCGACACTGAAACCTTCCGACAATAACTGACACACAAAGACACACTAATGCACATCAGAAAAATGCATGATGTTATTATTTTTTATTTTAAAATGTTTAGTCTAAAACTGGTGTTGAACCGTGCCATCGTCATCCTTCACTTCTATGCATCATATATGGGTTGAAAAGGATCTCTTACAAATTTTATACGGATATTTATACAACTGATATAGATTTTTGTCTGGTTCACAAGTAGAAGAATATCATGAAATATTTGATATGCAGCCAAACATTGTAGTTTCTATCGTTAGTAGAAATCTAACAAACCAAATGACTTGAGAAACATATTATAATAAGCTTACCAACACAATCCTTAAGCTTGAAAAAGACTGGAGAATATATTGAAAAGGCTATCGTAATAATTGTTGAAAAATCAAAACGGAACCCTCGTGAAAATATTATAAATAGTGCATGATTACTATATGCTTATCCTTGCAATTGTAGAATAAGCTTAGGAAACTAATATTGTACAGCGTGTCCGCCGGGAAAGTATACTATTTTGTTTGTTTATAATTTTTGATTAAATGAAAGAGAATGGCGCTTATATTGATAAATGTTTTATTTAATATCGGCAATTATGTATGGAATACAATATCAGATAAATGTCCGCCTCTGTTAGCCTCACAAATGCGTTCCCTTTTGAGCACATTTTTCATTACATTCTCACACATTTCACGCGATATTTCATTAATTTCAACACGAAATTTTTTTTTGAGTTGCTCAAGCGTTTCTGGTTTGTTTGCATAAACGTTGCTTTTCAGATATCCCCACAAAAAGAAGTCCGGAGCAGTTATATCAGGCGACAGTGGAGGCCAAGCAACATCACCATTTCTTGAAATAACTTGTTGTGGAAAGAGGTCTCGCAGTAATTCCACTCTAATCCTGGCTGTATGCGAGGTGGTACCGTCTTATTGATACCACTGTTAATCAAGCCCAAACCATGCAGTTGTGGCGTTAAAAATTGTGGCCAAAGTTGTTCTTTGAAGACCAAACTCCTGAGCACGGCGTCGAATTGAGGTTGATGGATTGTTTTGAACACTTTCTTGAGCAGCAGTAATGTTTTCAGCCGATCTTGCAGTACGTTGTGGTCCATGCTTAAGCCTATCACCTACAGACCCTCTCTCTTGGAAATCATTCACTACACGATAAATAGTGCTTTTTGTTGGCACATTGTTTCTTCCAAAAATTTCACGTAACTTTCTCATCGTTACAGTAATCGATGATTGATTTTGATAAAATGTTTTAACGTTTAAACACGTTGGTTTATCGAATATTTTTCCTTAATACATTTGCCACGTGTCTACTTCACGACTGCCAAATATGAACTGTAAAGACTAATGTTTACAAAATGGCGGCAAAACAAAATAGTATACCTTCCCGGCGGACACCCTGTATTAACTTTTGTATAGAAAAGCTTATTCGTTTCAATATTTTTATAAGCTTTTTTACATAATTGTGAAATAAGTACTCAAGTAAGATATTATTTAAATTTTATTTTTTATGTTATTATTTATGTTTTTTTTTTTGTTTTTGTAGTTTTCTGGCAGCTTCGTGCGATTTTTCGCGAAGTGGAAGAACGTTACGGTGTTCTTATATGTAATACCCACAATAAATCTGCATCTATGAAATGTAGAAATTTAATGATTATTTTTTTAAGTTAAAATATTTATTTAACTTACTTTGTATTGCTTTTGTTGTGCTTAGATTCCGCACACTTTTCTTGGTTTCAATTATTATTAAATTTAATATAAAATTGGACGTGCAATCACTTTGAAGTTTAAAAACAAACGTACATACATATATGCAAAACACATTTAACAAATTTGCTCAAAAAAAGGTACTGCTACTTGTTGACAGTTTGCGGTGCCGCTTATGCATTACAAGTGCAGAAGAAAGACAACAAAACTTAGAATGTATTGAAAAGGGCAAGTCTTTTTTATTGTCATATTGCCTTTTGCAATCATAGTTTAGAAATAGTTGTGTATAATGAGAAATTTCTTAGCTTTTTACAAGAATTTGGGTAAAAGCCTATTGAAGATTTTGGTATTCGAGCGACATGAAATGTGCATATAAAAACCATATAAAAAACATAGATAAATATTCCCATATAAATTTAGTTGAATTTAATTTTGTTAATTTTATGATTATAAACTTAAATTGCGTACAGAATTTTCTTATTTGTTTATTATTCATTTTTTAATGCATCCAGAATATTTACGCCTATAATGCACTACTAGTAATATTGTAATATATGTATGTATGTATGTATATGGACATATGTACTATGTACATATATTGTTCACCTTTGTCAGTGGTGAATTATATTCCATTATTAGCTCGACTCTTTCTGCATCGTCGCACATAGGGGCCAAAGACGGTCATTTCACGGATTAATTAAAAAAAGAAAGTTCAAGTACCGTGAAAACTTAAAGTGCTTAAAATGCTTAAAGTGCATACAATTCTACATCACTAGGCAAAAAATAAATGTCAAATAGGTAACGGTAATTTTGTAGTGACGGATTGAAATTAAACATTGTTAGAGAAAACTGAGAAAATAGGCAGAAAAAAGCTAAAAACTTTGTGTAATTAAATCATATTTGAATCAAGTAATTTTGAAAAAGTAATAAATCTAACATTGGAACCATCAGGTTCAGGTATTTATTGAAAAGTTTTCCTTAAACATGTAATAAAAATTATTTGTGGAAGTGCTTTTGTTTTTAATGTTTATGTCGGAAATGCAAAAAAATAGAATTTTCTCAGTTTAAGTGGGAAGTTATTAATTGCGCTAAATTAAGCAGAGATTTTGATTTTATAATAATGGCTGAATAAATGTGCGTTATTTTAGAAAAATCGTTGCACCTCAGAATTTATGCACGCATTAATAATAGCCTCACGTGCTGAGTTTACCACCGAAAAGTTATTTCTTTAATCAAACTACATTATTTTTTCTTGAAAACTACTTGTGTTGATTAATTCTGAAGGTATTAAAAAATAACTTTTGGAAAATCGATATTTACATAATCCGTACTCGAAGTCATTCAATGGCAGGCAATTGAGCAGGTACGTGGGTGTTTATTAATGAATTAATAATTTTTTATTGCCGGTACCCTTCTTCCCCCTCCTATGCCACCAAGATTTTGTTGGAACATGCAGTTTGTTCTAAGAGTTACCCAAATAAAATTTAGAGTGCCTTACTATTGTAGTTCTGCAGATACGGTAAAATTATTAATTACATTGTATATATACTTCCAAAATTTCGTTGGAACTTTCCGTTTGTTTTAAGAGCTACTCACATCAAATTTAGTGTGCCTCACTCTATAGGAAAAATAATAATTACTTTGTAAGGGGGTTACCTGTACCCCTTCTCCTATACTTCCAAGATTTTGTTGGAACTTTCCGTTTGTTTTGAGAATTGCTCACCGAAAATTTTGTGAGCCCCACTATTGCAGTTGTGCAGATATGAATTAATCCCCTAAGAAGGGCTTTTGGCCGCACTGTGCTTCGTTGAATATTCTTAATTGACCAATAATTTCTTTTGCTGCAATAAAAATTAATTCCGTCCTAATTTTGATTTTAAGAATTGTTGGTCTATTGATTTCGAAAAATAGTTTTGTTTCCATGGTGACGAATTGTTTCATTACATTGCTTGAATGGTTGAATTTTTTTATAATAGGTCGCTTTACATTTTGATTAATATCACCAACATTTTTACAGTTTCGATAATTTTTTCTTTATTGGTGCTTGGTATTCTCGGATCACAAAATACAGGCGCACCATCTTCAGACTTCAAGTATCATAAATGATTTTACAATTTGTGCAGAACAACTTGTGATATGTCTTTGTCAATACTTTTGAAATGGTGTATGCTTTGCAGCAAAAGAAAGCTTTTATAGGGGGTCTGAATTGCTAAGCTACAATAAAACCAAGCTTCTTCGACATATATTGTAACTATAAAAGTACAAATTTGTTGAAAATCATTTTGTTCCTGTTTCGACAATTCAAACTCTGCGCGGAGGAAAAACATATTAAGACTGTAAATTGCTTTTGCCATCTATCTGACATGATGGATGCACCTGGGTTTCTGGACAAAACTTTTTTTTATTGATTTATTTAAAAGACGGTACATTGTTTTATCGTCAAGCTAAAAGAGAAGTGTTGTAATTTAAATTTTGACCAACGGTTTCTAAATTTTTCGCAAATGGCAGCATTTGAACTTCCGGTTTTATAAAACTTTTCTTCAAGAACACATCTCAAGATAATTGCATGTACAATTGTACATGGTGCCTACATGGCAACCATAAATGCCATTTTTCTAAAAAAAATTCTATGAGAGCATTGGTTCCATTTGCAAAGAAAGCTTGCGCGAAAAAAATTTCCATTTATTATTTATTTTTACCAATACCCACCGATTTCGAGAATGAGATTATAGAGCATACTGAAAAAATCTCTATACATTAAATAACCACTCTAATGTGCATACACATGCATATGTAAAGACTGGCTTTAATTAAAAAAAAATTCCGGAGCTCCCTTAAGTCCACTATTTTCCACTAGTACAATGCTTCCAAATACATACTAATTTATGCAACAGTTTTCAAAGAAAATTACTGCAAAGAAATTGCATTTTAATTATTTTTCTGTCAAAATGGTGGCCAATAATAACGAAATATCGATCCATCTAAAGGATCCATTTAAAAAAAAAGACAATAAAATCTTCATGCATACATACTACTCCATGCATTCAAGCAAACTTTATAAACTAAAATTTAATGCATACACAAAAAAAAATGGAAAGATGAAATTTGGTTTATGTTGAAGGAGGCAGCACCTCGAAGAACGCAAAAAATTTAAATAATGCAAAAATAAAAATAAACTTCAAGCTTCCTAGAATAATGTTCCGTCCTTTAAACCATGTAGATTAATATGTACCTGTGTATGTTTATTGCATTTTGTACACATTGAAAGTTTGTGATTTTTCCAACTTTATTCCATTGTACAGAGTAGAGAATAAAACGATGAGTATTGAAGGAGATAACCAAAAACAAAAACGAAATAAATAATAGACTTTGGGAACGAATATGTTTTTAGTCTATGAATAGTTTAGTCGTCGTCACTCGTAGACAACTGGCAACATTTGTGTAGTTAGTTTTGCATTCATAGACGATGTAAAAATCCGAAAAAAGTTGAGAGAAAAAAAGTATTCTTAACAACACATGAAGGAATAAAAAATAAAATAAAAACTTTAAAAACTTCCAATGTCTACGAGTCGTAGGATACAATGGCATCATCAGAAAAGTATAAAGAGTTTGGTTAAGTTGCACGGTTAAGAAGGCACAACACAAATTGCACGACTTACACGGCAATGTCGAATTATTTTTGTACTATATGAGTGTTGATTTTTTTTATATGCATTCATAAGTATATCAGGTTTTATGTTTCTTTTTTTGAGATAACTTCAGTTTGAGTTTAGGAAAGACATGTATCATCTGAGAGATTGTTGTTGGTGGCGAGTGAGATTTGATAGTGTTGCATAGGAACGGAAAGCAAATTTTCAACCTGACGCTTGAATGGGCTCAAGCCTCCAGCAAAATATTAATATTTCACCGTAGACGTATTAAATTCAACTACCTCCGAGCCATTTGTGTACGATATTAAACACTAATGGCGTTATCTTTTCAACCAAAAACGCATTGAATATCTTGCTCGATTTTGGTCTATTAATTTAAAACAACTGCAATTTTTTTGTTCAACTATGAAGCAATTTAGAGCCGCTTAAAAGAGAATAATAAAGTGTAAACATAAACATAAAGTGTAAAAATAAATAAATAAAGGTAAAGTGCAGTGCACTTTTTGAGAATGGGAATTGCTATAAGTAAACTCTGCGTTGTGACCACCGTGAAATTAGGCGAAAACGGCAATTAGGAAAATCAAAAAATTTGCCAGTTGTCTAGTTTTTTTTAATAAACTTGCTTTAGCTTAGAAATTATCGTGCTAATTATTTATGCACATAAAATTTTTTTTAATAAAAAGAGAAAAATAAAAATAATTTTCCCTTTGCAATCTTTCACTAGAAATGTCTTAAGAATGTATTTAGTAGGGTACCCCAATATTGCTTCAAATATAAAAATTGTTCATGCATGTTGCCTGTTGTTGTTAAGAGGGATAAAGACGAGACATCAAAAAAATTTTAAAAAAATCGAGATTCATTGCATAGAATAGCAAAAGAAAAAGCGATATTTTGTATACAGCCTGACAGGATAAAGAGTTTAAGAAAAAATAAAAAATAAAAAATATAATAAAATATGAAAAAATTAAACCTAAATAAAAACAAAAGAAGCGACAACGACTAAAATGTTAAAAATGTTTATCAATGCCAATTGAATCGAATAATTGTTTGCTTCAAATGTTGCACAATATGATGAGGAAAAAAAATTTGTTTGGCTTCTTGTCTGCTATGAAGTGTTGCGAATTAAAAGTTTTTAAGAATTTATGGAAGCGTTGTCTCTCGCAAATTTTTTCTGAACTTTGTGCTTTATAAAATTTTCTTTATTTAAAAATTATTGTTTTTCTATCTCTTAAATGTAAACTCATTTTATCTTTGTTTTTTCGCCATTTACACTTCATTAGCATATAAAATCATTTAATAAAAATAGAACAACAAAAATAAACATCCTTCAAGAAAAATAATAAGTGTGTATTCGTTTATTGTATCCAAATGTCGAATAGTGTGTACATTTTAAAAGAGGCAATCCAGCTTTTTTTCTGTTACTTGATTCTTGGATAAATAGAAAACAATATCATTTCTAAACAGTGTTGGCATCTCTAGAAGGAACAAAAGTACCATAAGTTGTCTCAAAAAGGGTAAAAAGTGCAACAACATACGAAAAATGGGAAAAAAGAATCACAAAACATATTTTGCCTATGGCATTAAAACATTAAACAATTTATAAAAAAGGAAAAAATGTTTAAATAAAGTGTACAAACGTAAAATATAATTTAAAATTTTTGATTCAACATAAAAAAAAGTTTTGAGATTAAATAACAGAATTTATTAACATATTAATTAAAATAAAATGACATTCCATTTAATAAAAATATAAAAAAATAGCAAAACAAAAAAAGGAGGAATGTACATACTCGTAGGTGCTTCTATTAGCTCTTTGGAGGGTATAAATTCGGTTTATATTAAGATACAATGTTTGTTCAAAAGAAAAGGTGAATTTAGGATTTTTTTGAAAAGTATTCATTTTGTCCCCTTCAAAGTAATCCCCTCAGATATAATGCACTCATGCCAGCGCTTGTTACAATCCTCGAAGCATTTCTGAAATGCACTTGTCGGTGTGGTCATCAGCAGATTCTGACTTTATTTCATAAATTGTGGCAAAACGCTTTCCTTTCATTAGTCTCTTCAGTTTAGAGAATAGGAAAAAGTCGCAGGGAGCCAAATCTGGTGAATTAGGTGGTTGAGGCATGATAAGGGTGTTGTTTTCGGCCAAAACAATCACGAACAAGCATTGATGTGTGAGCTGATGCAGAATCCATGATTTTTTTCCACAATTCCGATCCTTTGAGCCGTATTGCTTCACGCAAACGTTGCATAACATTCTTATACTATTTCTTATTAACCGTACGATCTGTTCGCAAGAACTCTTGATGCACCACGCCATAGTATTCGAAGAAAACAGTGAAAAAAACCTTCACATTTTATCGAACATGGCGTGCTTTTTCGGTCTTGTCTTATCTGGCCGCTTCCATTGGGATGGTTGGGCCTTGGTTTCAATGTCATATCCATATACCCGCGTTTCGTCACCAGTTTGACCCTTTTGAGCAAACCTGGATCGTCGTTGACATCATCCAGCAACTCCTGAGCGATACTAATGCGACGTTGATTCGCTCAAAATTTAGCAATTTGGAACAAACTTTCCTGCCACACGTTTCATGCCCCAAAACATTCGAGAAAATTGCATGGCATGAGCCGTTTGATATGCCAACATCCTTGCAACTTCCCTAATAGTGATTCTACGATTTTCCTGTTTTTCACTGTTTCAATGTTTTCTTCACTTGTTGACGTGGTTGCAAATCCAGTAAGGTCATCGTCATCAACATCTTCTCGGCCTTCTGTAAAGCGCATGTACCACTTATAAACACTTTTTTGACACAAAGTGAACTCGCCGACTTAAACATTAAAAGTGCATTGGAGTACTTATTCCATTTTCAACGCAAAATTTAATACATATTCTTTGATCCATTTTTTTCAAAAGTCAAAAATCGAAAAAAACACAAACGTGACTAAACTTTTCAGTTGTCAACAACAAACTATTAATCCACATTGGCTGATAATGTCAACATATGACTGACACATGTGTATAAACAAAATTTCGATAATCGAATGTACACAGCCCGCGAAAATTCAAAATTCACCTTTTCTTTTGAACAAACCTTGTATGTATCGTACTGAAAAATTGTGTACATATAAACAAATACATGCAACAACAACAATTGTTCCTAACTGCTAGATCCCACAGGGCAATTATAGTTGCGCAATGCTTGAGTTTATAGAAGTAGAAGGTCAGGGAAATAACAAGGAAAACATAAATTGCCTGTACTCGGTTATTTCATTTTGTTCTGCCATTCGTTGTTTTCGCTTTAGTATTATTTATTATATTTGACATTTTCTTTCATTGTTGTTGTTTCGCTTTTTGGTAGAAATAAATTTCAATCTATATTTGTGATAAAATGTAAGCATTTGTTTAAAATATTAAAAAGCGTAAAAAATACAAGAAACGCACTGTTAAAAAAAAGAGTGTTGTCCAGCAAAAATTTTCTTACCAAATGACCTGATGGCGAGTAGTCAGCGTGTTGGCTCTGCAACCAGAAAGACAGGTTCGATTCCCAGCCGGGTCACATCAGCAAATAGTTTTTTCTAAGTTTTCTGTGCTACAGCACCCTCCTTCGTTGGTATATGAGCAATAAAACGTCGGCGAAGTAAAATAATAAATAAAATGGCTCCATTAGCTTAAAAAAAAATAATGCGTCAAAAAAAAAAACATCAAAGACGCCGCAACTTTGCTTTATAATTTACACGCAACTGCAGAGTTGTGCAAGAATTAAGCTCTATCTTTCTACCACTTTCACCACCTGTCTATTTCTTCCCTATCCTTCTCTCTAGTTCCAGTGCAATGCATTGCATATGTAGGGGATAGCCCCTGAGCACTGGTCCAAGAAAAAAAAAAAAAAATATAAAAAAAAAGGTAATTAGAAAAAATTTCAAACACTACTTACAATTTAACTCAATAGATACTTATTTTTGTTCGTGATGTCGAAAAATGAATCCCTTACAATTATATTATTTACATCCAAATAATAATACATTTCTTTATACTTACAGAATGCATAAAAAAAAGTCGTTGCAATATTTTTTAGAATATGTGCTTACAGGATTACTTTTGCAAAGCTCAAAATTCATTTAGGCTTCTGGCAAGCAACGATATAACTCGTTCAATTATAAGCTCTTACAGAATATCCCAATGAAATAAATTTGTGGTAAAACTTGCATTTATTGAAGGAAATTTAAAATTACATAGCATATGTGTGTATATATAATATACAGAATTATGGAAATGTGTACTATGTATATGTATGTACATGTTAGTAAAATTTATAAAGCCAAAACAAAAATATGAATTCTTTGAACAAGAAGCAATTCTTAATTTGTATGCAATAAATTATTTAGCACTGCAGGTCTTATTTTTATAGGTTTTAATTTATTTAATATAATTAATTAATTATAATTATAAGTTTTTTTTTCTCAATATTTCGCTAACCCTTGGTTAGCATCATCAGGAAAAATAAATTTTTTGACTGAAATAAAAAAATAAAAATATTTTCTTTTCCTTATTTTAAAAAAATATTTTTGTTAATACAAATTATTATTTCCTGACGATGCTACCTATTTGGTAGCGAAATATTGAGAAATAAATAATAATTGAAAAGCTTTTCATAAAAAAGACCATCGCTCAAAAATAAATATAATTAAAAAAATTATTTAACAAACATAAAATCAAAATATTTTATATTATTTGAAAAGAAATTTTTTTTTCTTTTTATATTATTTTATATATATATAGTATATTATAAGTATTTTGAAAAAATGTTTCTTTTCTTTTTTATAAAAATTCAAAATAACTCAAATTACATATGAAATACTTAACAATTATAATAGAAAAACTTAAAATTACTATCATATGAAATAAATTCTCCCTATTTTTTATTAACTAAATATCTATAATTTTGAGTTATCTTATCTATATCTGCCTTAAAATTAATTCTTCTATCTATTGGTACTTTTATTATCTCTAACATATAACGACATTTCTAACATATTCAATATTTCTACTTCATCAAATTTCGGAAAGTGATTCAAGTTCGCACAATGTGAAGAAAGGGAAGAGAATTCGAAATTGCCATATTTAGATACATTATTAATGAGAAGGGATAATATCGACCCCTTTGCGCGAAATTATCGTATATGCCAATTTTTTTGAAGTTGAGTTTTTGATGCAATCTTGTTCTACATTCAAAGAGATGTCACCTGACAAAATATTGTAGGCGAATTCCACTTCGTTGCTCCAAAAATTTATTGAATACTTTATCGTATGCTACTCTCCATTTTTTCTTGTGAGCGATTTTATCGTATCTGCCAATGAAGAATAGTTTGCATATTGTAGTTGTTACAATATTTACTACATATTTCTTTCTAAGTTAGAATTTGAAGGTAAAGGGAATTGCTCGCTTTATTTTGTTTTTTGCCTCTATTCGTTTTACCGTTAATTTTACAGAAAAGGCTACATTAAAGTTGAAGAGAAGCGTTTAGCATGCATTTTTTTTCGAATCATGTGTTTGAGGTAATCAGTTATTGTAAACCACTCCAAGTAAAACAATGTCTACAGATAAATTAATAAATAGTGCCTTAATAATGCTATCAGTTTCCAAAACCGTAAGTAAATAATATAACTTAAAAGTAATTTGATGTGGATCTTGTTAATGTGTAATTATGATTATGTGGTGATGTTTTGATTGTTTGATGTCTATTAAATTGTGTGTTTTAGTTAATAAAAAAATTATTAAAAAGCAGGTTTCTCAAGTGTCGTTAGTGCCATACAGCGATAGTGAGAGTGATGACTCATGCTTATTTGAAAATGAAAACTGTGTCGGAAAACGGGGCTACAGAAAACCTCTGGCTGTTAAATCAAAGGAAGACATTAAAAAAATAGTTTTACTTAATCCGTGCCTTAATAGGATGTGCCACAATGAATGTTGTCGTCTCTCCGAGACATCTCGTGAACATTTAAATGAACATTATTGGGGAATGTCAAAAGCAAAAAGAAGAATGTGGATGCTTTCTTGTATAACACATAAACAAATTCAACGAAGGAGAGCTGCTGTCAAAGGAGGAGATTGTAGACGAAACAATTCTTTTGAATATAATTTTACTCACAAAGGGATCGTTTTTAAAGTTCGTCAAAAATCATGCTGGCAACTTTAAATATTTCTCATATGATGCTTAGATATCTTTTAAGGGAAAATAATTATGCTGAGCCAAAAGATAAGGTTCGGCCTCATAATAAAACAGATGAGCAAAACATAAAGCTTCGAAAACAATATCTTGAAAAACTTCCAGCTGTGCCGTCACATTATTGTAGAGCCAAAAGTACTAAAGTTTATTTGCCACAAGAATTTCGAAACAAGCAAACCCTTTATAGGTGCTACACTCAATATATGAACGATAAGAACCTCAGCAACTTTAATGTGTAATTATGATTATGTGGTGATGTTTTGATTGTTTGATGTCTATTAAATTGTGTGTTTTAGTTAATAAAAAAATTATTAAAAAGCAGGTTTCTCAAGTGTCGTTAGTGCCATACAGCGATAGTGAGAGTGATGACTCATGCTTATTTGAAAATGAAAACTGTGTCGGAAAACGGCGCTACAGAAAACCTCTGGCTGTTAAATCCTAGGAAGACATTAAAAAAATAGTTTTACCTAATCCGTGCCTTAATAAGATGTGCCACAATGAATGTTGTCGTCTCTCCGAGACATCTCGTGAACATTTAAATGAACATTATTGGGGAATGTCAAATGTTCGGCCTCATAATAAAACAGATGAGCAAAACATAAAGTTCTAAAACAATATCTTGAAAAACTTCCAGCTGTGCCGTCACATTATTGTAGAGCCAAAAGTACTGTTGCGTTATAAAAAATGTTTAATTTTAACAATTAAATAAAACGCGCGAGAATTTCTTATTTGATAAATTTGATGTTCAATCGTTTAATGACCTTTTTTCAACTGTTCTTAACTATTACAAAATATTATATTGAATCACTAAACGAGAAAAGAAAACACTAATAAAAATGCGTAACAAGTGGTCCGTTATAATATTTACAGCAATAGCAATACATTATACATTTTTTGCTGATGATTAACAATATTAAGGCGACGTTAATTGTTAAAGACCAAAGAAAAAAATATTATACATATATTTAATGAAAATTATTTAAATGAAATAACCTAATAATTAATCATCTGCGATCTTATCCGACATACTCCCCCCGTTGAAAGGCTCGTCTTTCAAGACTTCTGTAAGACGGGTAAGCGAGCCACCTTGTGAATAGGACGACGAAATATCCCACTTTTTGATTTCAGCTCTACGACTCGCACTCGTTTATCGGAACCCATTATAGCCTTTGTTACGCGAGCTAGTTGCCATTGTTGAGGTGGAGTGTTATCTTCATGGACTATGACAAGTTGACCTTCAATTAGGTTGGGCTGAGACTTGAGCCATTTTGTTCGTTCTTGTAGCGACAGTAGATAATCTCTAGACCACGACTTCCAAAATTGTTGTTTCAAATATGAAACACGCTGCCAATGAGTGAGATGACCTGGTTTGTTAATGTCGAATGATTCATCAGGCGTTGCCAATAATGTTGAGCCGATTAAAAAATGTCCTGGTGTTAAAACTTCACCATCATTAGGGTCATTCGAACATGATGCAATAGGGCGTGAGTTTAGAATGGCTTCAACATCGACTATCAGGGTTTGTAACTCTTCAAATGTAAGATGTGGCTCGCTGAGATTTTTGAGCAAAAGAGCTTTGGCAGATTTGACGGCAGCCTCCCATAGGCCGCCAAAATGTGGAGCTCGAGGAGGAATGAAACAAAATTGAAATCCCATTTGATTTGAATAAGTTTTTATTCCACATACAACGTCTTTTTGAAATAACGATGTTTTTAGGTTGGCCAGTTTATTAGAAGTTCCAACGAAGGTTGTGGCGTTATCGCAATAAATCTTTTGGGGCACTCCTCGTCTTCCAACAAATCTTTTTAAACACAAAAGAAAGTTGTTTGTCGACAAATCAGACACAAGCTCCAAATGTGTAGCCTTTGAGCTAAAACAAACAAAGACTGCGATATAAGTTTTGTAAGGTAATTTACCACGAATACGATGTGTGCATAGAAACGGGCCAAAAAAATCTACTCCTGTTGTTAAGAACGGCCGATGAGCTCGACGTCGGTCAGCAGGCAAGTTGCCCATAATTTGTTCCATTAATTTTGGCTTGTAGCGAAAGCAGTGAATGCAGTTTCGAACTACTTTTCGCACAACATCTCTAGCATTAATAAGCCAAAGGTTTTGACGTATGATGCCCAGTAAAACCTTTGGCCCAGCATGGAGATGAATACGATGTAAGTGCTCGATGTATAATACTATAAAGCGATGGTTTTTTGGAACTAGCGCAGGAAATTTAGCATCGTATGGAATAGGAGCTTTCGATAAACGCCCACCAACACGAAGTATTACCACGCAGCAATTTCCAATTTTAGTATTGTGCAAAAATGGTGCTAATTTCTGTAAGGATGGATTAACAAGTTTTGCCTTTGACAGAGCAATAATGTCATCATGAAAGTTATGCGTTTGTATATGTGCTATAATGCGCCAAAACACATGACTTAGCTCGATCGGGCTAGTTTCAGATGCTTCCTCAGGCGTCAAATTACGGTTCACTGGGCATCTATTAAAAATACGAAAAAGAAACGATATTATTCTAATTATTTTGTTATAAGAGGAATGCTTCTCTATTATGGCATAAATTTTTGATGGTGTTACATCTGTACATTTGAAGACAGCTGCTCTTCTTTTTTCTAAAACTTCTGAGTTAGAGAAGTCATCTGTTTTGGGCCAAGTATACTGACTATTCTGAAGAAATCCAGGACCAATAAACCATATTGTTGTTGGAAGCTCTTGTGCACTGCAACCTCGCGATACGATATCTGCTGGGTTGTCTTTGGATGGTACATGTCTCCAGTAAAACCCTTTTTTTTTTTTTTTTTTTTTTTATCTAGGACCAGCACTCAGGAGATGACTCCTACACATGCGAAGCATTGTGCTGGAACTATAGAAAAGGGATAGTAGGAGAAACAACAGGAGGTGAAGCTTAATTAATTATTTTTGCAGCCCTGCTTTCGCACGTTCTTTGTTTATACTCGTAGCAGTGCTGAAGCTTCGGTTTAGTAGCCATTTTTATTATTATTTTACTTCGCCGGTGGTACACAATACCGACGAAGGAGGGCGTTCTGATGTGATTGTGGATTGCTATCAGCTGAAGCCGGTATTGTTCAGTGACCAGTGACTATGCCTTCGCCACTGAAACCTTCCGACAACAACTGACACACAAAGACACACTAATGCAACATCAGAAAAATGCGAGATGTTTATTTTTATTTTAAAATTTTTGGTCTGAAACTGGGGTTGAACCCAGGTCTGTTTTTGGATTCGTAGTCAACGTGCAGACTACCATCCATCGTGCCATCGCCACCCTCGTTGTGTTATTTTGGAGTTCAGAAATACGATTAGCGACGAAACAATTTAGAGTTGATGAGTGTAAATTGAGCCATTGGAGAACAATTTTGGAATCTGTCCAAAACCAAACTGACGATATGTAATTTTCCATTTTAAATTTTATTTTATCCCACGTTCGACTTAGTAGTAAAGCGGCACATAGTTCAAGACGAGGTAGTGATTGTGCCTTAATCGGAGCTACTTTGGATTTGGCCATTAGTAAGGATATTTTGTATTTTCCGTGTACCAATACTCGAAAGTAAATACAACATCCGTATGCTCGTTGAGAGGCGTCTGCGAAACCATGGATTTCACCACGTACCTCTGAGGATGTAAAAATATATCGTGGGACTTCGATGTTTTTTATATAGGGCAAGTCATCTCTTATTTGACACCAGAACGATTTCAGTTGGCCAATTATATTTTCATCCCAGTCAAAGTTCTGCAACCATAGCTCTTGGAGAAGAATCTTACAGCGTACGACAATTGGACTAAGTATTCCAAGTAGGTCGTAAATTTTCGAAACATGAGACAAAATCGATCTTTTAGTTGGTTCTATGAAGGCTGGTAAATCAAAACGATAGCAAAATATATCCTGATTTGTTTTCCATGACATTCCCAAAGTTTTGGTGATATCATCCGTTGAGCTCTTAATTTTTACTTCTGAGTCTTTAGTTGAGGTAATGTCAGGGCGATTACTGTTCCATTTTGCTAATTCGAGCCCATGAGACCTTAGTATGTGAATTAGTTCTGTTTTCTTTAACAGTAAAGTTTCTACATCCTGTGCACCAGTTAATATGTCGTCGACATAGAGATCTTCTCGCAATGTTTTAGAGCCGAGGGGAAAAAATGAGAGATATTTATCTGCAATGAAAAACAAACTGCGAATTGCTAAAAACGGTGCTGATGACAAACCATAGGTGACTGTGTTAAGCTGAAATACTTGGAGCCTTTCGTGCTAATTGTTTCTCCAAAGAATTAACTGGAATTTCCGATCGTGCTCATCAATTTCGAATTGTCGATACATTTTAGAAATATCTGCTGTTAGAGCGAACTTATTCAGCCGAAAAGAAAAAAGTGTAGTGATGAGGTCCTCCTGTATTGTAGGTCCAACCATAAGAATATCATTTAAAGATATATTTGACGAACTACGAGCTGAGCCATCAAAAACGACACGAAGTTTTGTGGTAGTGCTTTGAGGTCGAAGAACGCAATGATGAGGAATGAAAAAATGTGGGCCTTGTAAGGAGCGATGATATGGCGTCATGTGCCCCAGAGACATATATTCATCCATGAATTCAACATACATAGACTTCAGCGTAGAATCTCGATCTAACCGCTTTTCAACTGATAAAAACCGTTTTCGTGCCATTTCAAAAGAATTACCAAGCAGCTCACACGATTTTTTGAATGGTAATCGCACTTGAATTTCCCCACTTGATTTTACTTCGACATTTTCAACGAAATGCTTTTCACATGCTGATTCTTCTTCAGTGAATTTCAAAGGCGTTCTGCTATACTCTTCAATTTCCCAGAACCTTTTTAAAGTAAAGTCAAGAGTATCTGTGGCTATTTCGATGGCTAAGTTACAAGTTAATGGAGCCGTTTTGGATTGGCACACACTATTGCCCCCAACAATCCAACCAAAAACTGTATTGACGAGGCAAGGCAGACCATGTCCTAGTGAAATACGTCCATCGAGCAACATATTGAAAAATATCTCTGTGCTAATTAACAAATCAACCTTTTGTGGCTTGTAAAAGAGTGGATCTGCTAGTTCTATATTTTCGGGTAATTTGAATGTCGAAGTGTGTACGAACTCAGCAGGCTGTTGAGCAGAAATCGATTTAGTTACGGAAAAAGTTGAAGACAATTGATAGGAGCTAATTCGCGATTTTATTATAGTATCAACTGAAAATTTAATTTTTGTATGCAACCCGCCAATTCCGGAAACATCTTGACAGTTTTGTTGAAATTTAAGTTGTAATCGCTTAGCTACTTCCTCAGTGATAAAATTAATTTCAGAACAAGAATCAAGAAGAGCTCTTACCGGTTGAAAGGAACCAAAGTTATCTTTAATTAGAATTACAGCAGTTGGTATTAAAGCTCTTTTGTGTGAACGAGTTACTAAGGAAACTGGATTACCTTTATTTGGTAACTGAGTTTGTATGGCATTAGCTTGGGGAGACTCAGCTCGCACGTAAATATGGAGAATTATGTTATGAGCTGCCTGACAAACTCGACAACGACTTTTGGAAGGGCATTTTGAAACTACATGACCTTTTAGAAGACAGTTTATGCAGTGCCCATTACGTTTTATAAAACTAAAACGTTCAGAAACTATGAGCGATAAGAACGAAGAACAGGTCACGAGAGAGTGCTCATCACCTTTGCAATATGGACTATGCGTATTTGTAGTCGAATTTACAAACGCCCGACGGGTAGAGGTTGGCTTTAGTATTTTCTAGTTTTTTACCATGACTCTAGAAATTGACATCGATGGCTCAAAATTTCATAACAGGTGTCCCAAGACGGTAACGATTTAAAATCCAGTTTTTCATCATAATTTTGCCTAGATGCATCATCAATTTTCGACAACACTAAGTGAATTATGATTGCGTTCATGACATCGAGCTCCGAACCAAGAGATAAAAGTGACTCACGAATTGCAGAAACTGTATCGATAATGTTGCACAATGAAACACTATCACCTTTAGACATCTCTGAAGCATTGACCAGAGATGTAATATGTTCCAGGAAAATAAGTACCTTGTTGTCATAACGCTCCTGTAACCTCTGAAGAGCCTTAGGGTAATTTTCATCAGTTACTTGGAATGGTTCAACCACTGCAAGAGCTGACCCAGACAAGCAATTGATAAATAGTTGAACTTATCGGTTGCAGTTATTAATAAATTTTCATGAACCATGTTATTAAATGTTGTAATGAATCGTTTATAGTCTGCATACTTTCCATCAAATCGAGGCAATTTTAATGAAGGCAAACGAGTTTGGTGAGAAAGTCCTATCGATGAATTAGCAAAACTTTGTTCCAAGGAGGTTGAACAACGAGTATTATTTAAAAACGACAACAGTTTTGCTTTAGATATAATGTAAATTTCTTCAAGATCGCTCCTTGCCTCATCTGTAGGACAAATCTTTTCTATCTGACTTTGAGCGTGAGAAATTTGCTTGAAGTACGCTTCCAAAATTTCCAACCTACATTGCAAGATTGTTGCATCTACTTTTCCGCCATCTTTTTCGATTTTTTTGCGTAGCTTAGAAATGTTTCGTTTCATAGTGGTTCTTTGTTGTTTTAATAAGAACAATTCTGAAACACCAGAGGTGTTTGTCTCAAGTACCACGTCATTGGTCGCCATTTTAATTTTAGATGAAAAGACTTTGGCCTAAATTTAGTGACACACTTGATATTGTTAAATTTTTATTTAAGCAAATTTTGCTTCAAATTGAAAATAAGAAAAACGTTTTGTGTTGCAAAAAATGCCTCTTTTTTCTTATTTGTTGAACAACGATTACAGCAGCGTAAAGTCGGCTTTAAGAATTTTCAAAAGTGAAATGCAGCTGTACCACGATAGGTTGTGTTGCACCCAAAAACGAAATATTTATTTGCGTCCCTTGTTGTACACAAATTCAATGTATATGTTGGTTGCGGCTCTACGGGCCTAAAACACTTTTACCGAATAAATAATTAGAATTTTATTTATTTTAATCCACTTTAACACTGCTGTCCTGTCACGGTCGCCATAATGTTGCGTTATAAAAAATGTTTAATTTTAACAATTAAATAAACGCGCGAGAATTTCTTATTTGATAAATTTGATGTTCAATCGTTTAATGACCTTTTTCAACTGTTCTTAACTATTACAAAATATTATATTGAACCACTAAACGAGAAAAGAAAACACTAATAAAAATGTGTAACAAGTGGTCCGTTATAATATTTACAGCAATAGCAATACATTATACATTTTTTGCTGATGATTAACAATATTAAGGCGACGTTAATTGTTAAAGACCAAAGAAAAAAATATTATACATATATTTAATGAAAATTATATAAATGAAATAACCTAATAATTAATCATCTGCGATCTTATCCGACAAGTACTAAAGTTTATTTGCCACAAGAATTTCGAAACAAGCAAACCTTTTATAGGTGCTACACTCAATATATGAACGATAAGAACCTCAGCAACTGCATTGTGTCGAATTGGGTTTTCAGACAGGTTTTCCAAAAAGATTTTAATATAGGTTTTCATTTGCCAAAAAAGATAAGTGCATTAATTGCGAAAATATTAAACATCTTGATGAAGAGGAAAAAAATCGTTTGCAGAATTCCGATGAGTATGGGATGCATATAAGAGACAAAGATAAGGCCAAGGCTAATTTTTTAAGAGATCAAAATGAAAGCAAAAATGTTTCTAGTTTTGTTTGCGCCAGCTTCGATTTGTTAAAAGTTTTTAATACTCCGTTCGGAAATAATATAACCCTTTTTTACTCACGCAAGTACGCCTACTACAATTTCAGCGTTTATTAAACGGCACTAGAAATGACTATTGTTATTTGTGGGGTGAGCGTGATGGTAAGCGAGGCTGCAATGAAATTTCCACAGCCCTGTATAAGTATTTAATAATCGTAGACCAAAGAAAGACAGTTAAAGACATAGTCAGATATTGCGACAGTTGCACTGGTCAAACCGCAACAAGGCTGTATTAGCTATGTTGACACATTTTAAAAATTTTTTAAACTTCGTTGAAAAAATTAAAATAACATATTTACTTCCCGGTCATACAATGATGCCAGTTGATTCTGTGCATAGCACAATTGAATCATTTGTACGCAGGCGTACCATTTGGGCGCCAAGTGAATGGCCCACAATTATTCGCAATGCACGAACTAATCCATCGGGGTACAAATGTATTGAAATAGGCCACTCAGAGTTTGAAAACTGGAAGTCCTTTGCAAATCTATTACTATCAAACAAAGTTAAACTAAACATAAATAAAGTTCGTATAGTTTTATTAGACAAAAAATCAAAATCGATTGAAGTCATTTACGGATATTCCGACAATTCCACTAAAAAAACTATAAATAACTTTAATTTTACCTTTAAGTTACAAAAGTTGTACAATTCACCTTTGTGTATCTCTTTGCAAAAATTCAATGATTTGAAAAATCTATGTTTAAGAAACAGCATACCGCCAAAATACCACAATGAGTATTTAAATTTAAAATATTCTGTACGCGAAAAAGACATGTTAAATGAAAGCGATGAAGAAGATTAACTCACTTATTATTATTATTGGTTTTTTTTTAATGAATTCATGCTTCTGTTAAATATTGATTACATTTTTTATTACTTTGTACCATTCTAAGTTAAAAAATAATGAACAAATACTTAAAACCACTAATAAATCTTTCTTTCAATTTATTTCTAACACTGACAAATGATATCGTAAATGCCATTTTCTACACACGCATCTACGAAATGTTGTGAATAAAATTATCGTATGTTCCAAAAATACGTTTTTGTCGGAAAACTTGAACTTTTCCACCGGCATACTTTTAGGTGTAGTTATATTAGTTAATTATCTAAGCACATGTATATTTTCATTTTGATATTGCAAGCGAAAGGAGAGAAAAGTAGAAAAATGGCTGTCCTGAAGAATTTGGTTTTTGTAACATACGATAATTTCGCGCAAAGGGGTCGATATGTTGATGATAGATTGGTATAAAAAACCAACATTAAGGAAGATTATAAATTATTATTCTAAACATCCTAGGAGAATAATTTTGAACACTGCTGGAAATATGATTAGAAGGATTCTTACAATTAGTGATAGTGAATTTCATAAAAAGAATATAATAGAAATTAGAAATATATTAATTGATAATGGTTTTCCAATAGAAATGATAAATGGTTTATTTAAAAAATATATGCTAATATAAACAACCATCACACATACAAGTAACACACAACCCAAATTATATAAATCACTAACATATATACCTGGAATATCAGAGATTAAAAAAATCTAATATACACATATGATAGAGCAAATTATAGAATAGTTATTTAGGAAAACTGAAGATAAAATAGAAAAACTAGATTGCTCTAATTTAGTATATAAGATATCTTGTGGTGGGAATAGTGGCCATAAATCATATTAAATATAAAAAAATTTTTAAAAATAAAAATAAAAATAAATTTTTAAAAATAAAAAATTTTGGAAATAAAAAAATTGTTTCTTCTAAAAAGTTCAAGTCACTAAACGCGATATTCAAATTTAAAGAATTTAACGGATAGTGAAAATAGCTTTCAATATTCATATGTTTTTTTGCAAAAAAATCTTATCGTCGATAATTTTTGTAATTTCTACATATGACTTGTCTTCCATTAAGCAACTGTTATCTGGAAATTTGCTTCTTAAAAATCCAAAAATTAATTTGATTTGCCCACTTTTGTGTTTTAAGCCGTGAAACTTACTTTTAAGTTCAATGTGTTCAACGGATAAAATATTAAAAACTTGCTGCG
Organism: Dexiosoma caninum; assembly: GCA_963924685.1. NCBI lineage: Eukaryota > Metazoa > Arthropoda > Insecta > Diptera > Tachinidae > Dexiosoma > Dexiosoma caninum. The sequence goes on from OZ004725.1 coordinate 57,936,801, forward strand.
GTAAATGCTTCGGAACTCTTATCCTTTTTTTTTAATTTTTTGCATAAAATTTTCAAAGGGGTATGCTGAAAAATTGTGGAGGTTTCCGAATTGCAGAACACATTCCACCAAATGCAAAAGATTGTGGACGTTGTGGACACACTTGCCATACCATAAAGGTATGGAAACTTTTCAACGAATTTTTGGAGAATCATGACAACTTTTTCTTAGTTATTGGCATCGAGTTTAGATTCTAATATTCTGTAACTACAATGTAGTAGAAGAAAATGGTTATATATTTCAGTGGGCACATAATCTTTTTAAACTACTACACCAGTATACAATAAAAACTGCCTAAATTTCTTGGCTTTCCATCGTGAAATTTCAGAAAGAGATCTTGGTCTACGTGCAAATTCTCGAGGAATCGAAACAGATAAAGAAAGAAGTTTTTCAGAAATTAAAATCAAGGAAGCATTTGATATTGGAATAGATATTTTTTTTTCTTGATTATATGAGTTAAAATCTTTTTTCCAATACCTAAATCCAGCAAATGCATGGAATCAAATGGAAACAGGAATATCATACAAATACCTATATTTTCTAACTTTATTTGTAAATTCATGTGCAAGAAACTATGAAAATCTTTGAACTTTCTTACGTGGAAATCTTTATCCGTCCTTTTTTCTCCAGCTGCCGTTGAAAAGGTAACAACGTTGTTCAGTCTTTTACCACTTTGGTTACATTTTGCGCACCCATTATAAGACCTGTGACCTTTTATACCACATATCGAGCCTTTGTTGCAATACCGTAGTAATTCAAAAAATCGTGAACTGAGAAAAATGCATTTGAAGTTTTGAGCCATCTTTTTGATAGTATTTTCGTATATAATATATATAAATATATAAAAAAGAATTAACATCAACCGATTAATTTTTTCCTATATACGATCCTATCATAAACATTCCAGAGTCTTTGGTCGTTATTACACGACGTAAAATTGGCCACAACCCAGTAGCCGAACTTTTATACATTGGCAAACCATCGGTACCAATGTCGATTTCAATGTCATTAACATTTAAAGCTTCATGAGCATTGGCCAATTTCACCAATTTATGCTTAAGTCCGATATGAACGTATTTTCCGGGTGCAACTGTTCGCTCAGTCATGAGTTTTGATTAAAAGTTCCTGAACAGATGAAGGGACATCGTTCAGATTGTAAAATTTTGAAAAGTTTATGTGTACACTCAACGGTTGGTCTACTGGATCACGCACATTTGATGCTCCACTTTGTTTTTTTTCTGTATCCAAAATTCTTTGAATTTTTAATTTTTTTTTCTTTATATTTCTTATAAATGATCTTTTGCACAGCATTTTAAATTAATAATTACTTAAATTTACCTTTTGATATAAATTGTTTCAGCGACTTTCCGTGAACTGAGTTTTTTTACAATGTTTGATTTTGAGTAAAAAATTAAATTTTCTGTAATAATATAAAACATTTTTTTTTTTTAAGTCTTTGCCTGCTTTGTTCTTACATGTATCAACCTACAAAGTAATGAGTGTGGGAAGTTATTCAAAAATAATATATATGCTAAGTTTTTGCTGAGTATTAAAAATTTATGAACATTGAAGCTAAAGGAATACGAGAATTACCAATTACGTGTATGGACAAAGTTATAGACAAATAAAGTTTCAAACCCGATTTAAGTCTATTTTGACCGATTAAATGCTAACCTGCTGGCCGGTTTATACTCCGCAAACTTAATTTTTGATCACAACTTACATTTTTTATTTGTCTATATACAGTCAAGAGAATCACATTTATCCGCAAAGTTCTATAATAATTGGAAAAACACTAAAAATATCATTTGTTATATTTGTCAAAAGTCTTCTGTACTTTTCAAACATAATTTTTTCTGGATGCAGTCAATTGGCTAAAGGCGAATAATATTTTTTACATGTCTAGCAACAGTTTTGAAAATTTTTTTTGCCATAAACAGTCTAGGGAGTCATATGAGTGAAACATTTCCATAGCATTGGCTAAAAACAAAAAAGCATATTTTTTCATATCTGGCTAAAGGTAGAAGTCAAGAGGATCATGAAAAGAACCAAAACATATTGATATTGCATATGTGTGGAAAACCACACACGAGGGTAACTACCGTAAGTTTTTTTGAGGGTGATTTAAAGGTTAAAAAAAGCCAAGAAAATACATTCAAACAAATATTTGGCGCGTTTAACTGACCCTAAATTGCACTCTGTGCAACTAAGTAGACTGCTTTAAAATTTAATTTAACTAATTGTCAGAAATTTCTTGTGGAGCAAAAAATAATTTTCTAATCGCTGAAAAATAGTTGCGTTCTGATAATCTTTAATATGCAGACTTATTGCTGAAGTCAAGAAATAGTCAACTATAAATTATACTTTAATGCCCTGTGTTTTACTTCGTATTTAAATACCCATTTAGTTAATTTTCATTTAAATTTAAGTTGTATTGATCTACAGTTCCATTTTTCAGGTATTAATTTAAGTTCTCGTTTAAATTCGATAAAAATATGGTAGCACTACGATTTTATTTAAAGTTTATCCAGCAACAGCTGTTTAAAAACAATAAAAAAGTTATATTTTTCCTTTGAAAATTTCCAAACATTCCCAAAATTTTGAGTTACGGGTAAAAAGCGTTTCTTTGTTCTCGCCGGCACTTATCAACCTGTAACTTATTTGAATATCAGGTGATTTCAAATTTATAAACGAATTTAGAAAGAGGAGACCTTTGACCTTTCGAACAATTTATATGTTATTCAAGTTACCTTCAGATGTAGTATGTGCGTATTTGTTCTACAAATAAATTTTATTCGGTTTTTTTTTAATTTTTCTACTATACGTGGTATATTTATACAGGAACCGTACTTTCTAAATTAGTTCATAAATTTGAAATCAGTTCATATTCATAATATAAGATAATACAGGCTGATAAGTGAATTGGGATATGAAACACCCGTACCTCAATTTTTTGTGTTTGGAAAATTTAAAAAATTGATTTTGTTTTGTTCGACAATACGTAACAGAAAAATAGTATCACATCCCATGTATTTCCACTTCATTAATTTTTGTCATCTATCTAGTGTTATATCTATTGCAGTTAGAAATTTATTCGAAATTATTTAAAGTTACTCAGTTGGAATACATACTCTTAACTATTAATAAACTTTCAACTGAAACCTCTTCAGAATCAATGTTTTATTTGTCGGTAATGTATATCTATGTACATATGTATATGAATTTTTTACTGTTGTTGCAAGAATGATTACTAAATGTAATTTTCCACGTGGAAAAGTGGAGAATTTTTACACACATACGTGAAATTATAATCCAAACTATCTATATTAAATCGTACCTCGAAAAAAAATCCCCGTACGTATTTTTAGACAGTAATTAAAAAAAATTTTTTTTTGACGAAGGTAGGAGTCGCATTTGTAGTCTGATCTTAAAGAAAGATATATCAATGTTTTTGTCTCGAGACGACCAATATTCTGCATCAATGGCCATTACCTCCCACTATAGCGTTCTAGTATTTATCCACCCGATCTCTGTTTCTACCAGCCTAATTTAAACCTCTAATGTCAGAAAATTAAAGCTCTCGAGAAAACAATAGAGTTTTGCTACGGAAGTAATTTGATAATTTCAGCAGAAACATTTTTTTTATCTTGGAGCAGTACTCAGGACATGACCCCTACACATGCTGGAACTAGAAGAGAAGGATAGTTAGAGAAATGACAGCAGGTGAAGCTTCACTATCTTACAACTTTGCTCTTAGCACGTTATTTGTTTTTATAGCATTGTTGTAGAGCCCTTAATGTCAAGGAGACATATTAAATTTTGAAACTTCGTTTATAATAGCCATTTAAAGTAATTATAATATGTTGGAAATTTTAATTAATCATATTTCGACATGATTTAAATTGTCTATATTTTTGGTGGCTCTCTAACTTAGAAAAATATGGCCCATGTACTACATGAAGAAAACGCTCTGTGTTTTGGGAATGGCATGGGTAAGCTGTGGAAAATAATTACGTTTAGCAAAATAAAGTATGAAATTAAGTTATTTTCCTACTATCCTGGTAATTCGATTATTTCGTTTAAACATTGCAATGCTTCCAGGTGGTCTTGTGTATAGAACTGCAATTATGGCTATCAATTCGAATGTGATCATATTAATGTGAGAGTCACTCTTACCAACTTGTGGACAGACCATTTAAGGAATGAATCATATTGAACGTACTAGTCGATCATGGTCTGTTATCATTGATACAAAATATTTTCTGGATGGGAAAAGTACGTGTTATTTTCGATGAACGTACGGGCGTCTTTCGGCAATAGCCGATTCTGTGATATGTATTAAAAACCTGGCGACTTAGGTGAATTGCCAGTGGTTAGCATTTGCAGGCGGAATACTCGAAGTCAATGGCCATTGATGCAGAATTAGAGTGATCAATAGAAATCGCTTTCCTATCAAGCCATTCACATATTAATAAATATTGGGCGTGTTTGTAAAAAGCATATGTATTTATTTGAAAGTGAACGGAAACACGATTTTGTTACATCATATTATATAAAAAAAAGTTTAAATAAAAATACGTTAAATTAGGGGGTATCCGGAGCACTTTTTTTGCCTGTAAGGTGGTATGGTCTAATGTACATACATATATACATATATAAAATACACATTAAAAAGAAAAAATAATGATAAAAAGGTAAATACCTTTTGGAATGGAAACTTTATGAAACTAATAGTAAACAAATGTATGTATCATGAGAAGTAAAAAATTGGTTTAATAGGAATGTTAACGTGAGTGTGTTTGTGCATTGCAGCCTGTTGGCAAATACAACTAGTAAACACTGTTGCACACTAAGAAGATCTCATACAAAGAATAACGAGAAAATATTTTTCCATTTGAAGTGAAATTTATTTTTTGATTACTTTTCCGCAGACCCAAAAAAAACGGAAAGTTTTCTAAGGAAAAAAAAACCTCTTGTTGCCTCTTTGAGAGTTTTTTTGCTATTAAATGAAAGAAAACAAGAGCACACTTTATCTTTTAGTTCCTTTTGCAAATGAGAATTAATCAAATTATTTTTTGTGTTTTTTTCTATTTTTTTTTTGTACCACTTGCAACAATCTTCCGTAAAATTAACAACAACTATTAGTGTACACCTAAAGTAATCCATTAAAATTTCTGGCATCTCTGCTCAAAGAAGAATTAACGATTTATACATTGAGGATGGCGATGCTCGAAGTGGTCTGCACGTTAATTACAAAACGAAAAATTTGCTGGGTTCAACCCATGATCTAAATATATAAGGTCTGCTTGATATTGAATGACAGCTGCCATTTTTTTTTAATTTGACGTCATCGTCGGGAAATGTTTTGTTGTGGTTAAATGGAAATTTAAAAGCTAGTGATTAAAATTATTATTATTACATATTTATTAAGAAAATTAAAGGATTATTTTATTGACAATTAATTAAAAATAAATGTGAACTGAGTTAGAGCAAAAAAAAAAAGGTTTTTAATAAACAATTTGTGTAGAAAGTGATAAAATTTATTTGGACAATGAAATACTGTGTGGTAAACGATTGTAAAAGCTCGAAGCAGGATGATAAAAATCTAAAATATTTTACGTTTCCAAAAGATCCAGAAAAAAATAAAGTGTGGATCAATGCATGCGGTAAAAAAAATGTTAATTGGAAATCTGAAACAATTTGTTCTAGACATTTTACGAATAATGATTGGCGTTTAAAGGATATATTATTGAACACGCCAATAAGAAAAAGATTGTTAGATGCGAAGGCTGTCCCATCTTTAAATATCCATGTAAACAGCATTTTACCAGTCAAAAGATCGAAACGATACGTAAAAAGAGCAAACAAACAAATTGTAAAGGAAGCAATTGGTGAATTTGATTTAAAGTAAATACAATTTTTTTAAAATCCACTTTTTTTAATGAAATAATATTTACAATTATTTATAGTCTGCAGAAATTACAAGAAGAAAATATTGAAAATATTGAAAATGAAAATCCAAATAAGTCAGTTGCAGTTCAAACAGAGGGCTCTATAAACCCTGCCAAGAATTTATGGGAAACATATTAAAATTAGAAAATATATTTAAGGAAATTAATAATAATACTTTAAGTCTTCGAAATAATTATTTAAAATACCATAACATTAAATGCGATAACATAGATGAATGAAAAATCGTTATTTTTTAAAAGTCGTTTATATTTTAGAATAAGAAATTTAAACAAAATATTAATACAAGAAAAAAATGAAAAAAGAAAATTAAAAAAGACTATAACATAACAATTTAATTTGTTTTATTTATTTTACATTTAAAATTGCAAAATATTTAAAAAAAAAAACAAACCCCATACATATTAAAAACAAATCTCGACGGTGACGTCACAGTAAAAATAATTTGAACTGTCAAGCAGACCTTATATATTTAGATCATGGGTTCAACCCAAGTTTCAGACTCTTAAAAACATCTCGCATTTTTTCTGATGTGCATTAGTGTGGCTTTCTGTCAGTTGTTTTCGGAAGGTTTCAGTGGCGAAAGTCTAGCACATCAGAACGCCCACCTTCGTTGGTATTGTGTAGCACTGGTGAAGTAAAATAATGTCTAAAAAAAGTGGCTACTAAAACGAAGCTTCAAAATTTAATACGTCTCCTTGACATTAGAGACGCTACAACACTTATATAAAACAAATGACGTACAAAAGCAGTGTTGTAAGATAGTGAAGCTTCCTATCACTTCCCTACACTGCATGTGTAGGGATCATCTCCTGAGTGCTCGTCCAAGACAAAAAAAATGACAAGAATGTAAGCTTATGTTATTTAGAAACTTTCTTTATACAAACATACATACATATATACTACATATCGCACTGGTTCCTATAAAGAGAATCACCTTAAAGTTTTTCAATATTCACTTTTTGTAAGAAACCCATATACAGTGGTGATATCTACCTAATGTCAAAATCTTACATCATTTTCTTTACTCGTTCACCCAAAAAATACATTTCCATCCATCTTTGCGATATAAGAATAGCTCCTTTAGAGTCAACTTAAAAAGAGAAATATTTCGAGGTGTTCCCAAAGGTAACCCCAATTCATATCAGTTTTGTTTCTACTAAAAGGAAATATTTTACGTTGTGCCAAGGCGTATTTAACTACATGGCATCGCTACATCAGGTGACAAATTTTTGCTCGTATCAATGTTTTGTTGTTGTTATAAGCTGGAAATGTCGATATTATAATGCGTACACACATATTTAAATATGTACATATGTATGGTTTCAGGTTAATTCCGTTTTTATTTACTTATGCCCAAAGTCACAGTCCTTAGTTAGCTAATAGCAATAGTTTAACCAATAATATTTGATTCACAGGTTTTCAGCAGCAATTCAATATCTTACGCGGTAAAGTTTGATGAACGCGCGCTTGTTTTATCCATTTTTAAGAAATAATATAAAAAACGTAAACAAAAAGCAGTACTGCCAATATTGAAAATTAAAAGATTGTTAAGGTTACCAATCTTTGGTTATACTGGGAATGTGAGTTAAACAATACACTGTGAATGTAAGCTCAATTCATTTCATTTTTGTTTCAAATAAAAGGAAATACTTCAGGTTGTGCCTGTGTTTATGTTGTAAGGGTTATTGAATGTACGTTTATTGTGCTGTTATATTTCGCATTTTTGCTATATTTTTGAAATTAAATTAACAAATAAATTGAAAAATTTCACAATAAATGGGAATCACTCGAAAACTTGTTATTTTTCGATAGTCACTGAAAAAATTGTAAAACCATCTGTGGTTGTATACTTCTTATATCTATTTCATTACACTGGAGTGCCCCGGTAGTCTAGTAAGTAGTGTGCTAGTTTACCAGTTGGGGGTTCTCTGTTCGATTCCTAGCAGAGACTCTGGTCTGTATCACTACAACACGTGAAAGTTTTTTCACAACAGGTATCACAATGGGACCATAATAAATTGGACCCAAGTGGGCTGGGACCTTTATTTATCTTTACATCCAGCAACCTGTCGACCTAACCTTCAATTACAATGACATAATTGTTTTTAATTTTTATTCTTAATATTAAAAAAAAGAAAACAGTTTTTGACTCTACTGAAAATTTGCAGTTTTGAGTTGGAACCAGTGCGATATATCCGACGTTTTCATGAATAACAATGTCAGATTTGATAGATTTCGTATTATTGATGGCTTTTGATGATTTACTTTAGCAGCTTTTTAAATTAAGCTAATAAAATAAGTAAAAATAGAAAACCAGATAACTTCTAAACTTTTTCAAATAGTTTTCAGTACTAACAGAATATGTCGACATATATTTTGATATTATTTCCGTTAATAATATCTTATAATCACCTATGTGTTTTTGTTTAAGTCTCTTACTGCATAACTGCATTTTACAGTATTTTTCTCATGCTAAGTAATCTTAGTTATATTTCTTTCCCGGCCTTATGCAAAAGAAAATCTTACTTGAGACTTGAAGTTGTTGTTTTCAGTGCTAATTAAATGTTCATATTTAAATGCGAGAAAAGTATGGTAGTACAATGACATTGTGGGTAGTTTTTAACAACGCTGTTTAATAATGCCGTACAGAAACATTGTAAAAATAATAAAAACACTTTGTTAATTGAAAATAATTAGCAAAGACCTTTTCAATATTTATATAATTTGTCTATTGTAATAAGTAAGCGTATATTTGAAATTAAACAAAAATAATATTTTGGCTGACCACATGATGTTTGTGCAAAACAAAAACAAATAGTGGAAATCACATGGTAACTTAAATAGAACTTAAATGCGCGGCATTGGCTATTTAAGTACTATTTAAATATTATAAAAAGCAATAGTGAAAAACAAAATTTCGTATTTAAATAGTACTTAAATATAAATGCGATTTAAATACGATATCAAAAATTGGCCCTAAGGTGAAGTTGGCATTAGCACCAATGAAATGTACGTATTTGTGTGAAGATAAATATATATTTAACTCACAAATCACAAACCATTTCTTTTAACAGAGCTCTTTTTCACGTTAACAGAGCACTGTTAATCACTTAACAGCGATAGTAAATTTTTATTAAATTTTGAAGAATTGGTAATTTTGGAAAATAGAAGCCATCTGGGAAAACCCCACTATATACAAACTGTGCTCTAGGGGTGCTTGGGAAGACAAATTCATAGAGTAAAACATATTTTTAAGAAATATTGTATTTTATGACCTTTGTAATGAGCTTCTGACATCTCTGAGGGATGTCGCCACTGTGACGAAACGTTTCTTCCTCAGCGAATCAAACCAAATGAGAAATAAACAGAATACATGGAAGCAGCGTTACCATTGGTGAAGTTTTCTCTTTTTTCCAAGTTTTTTAATATGGCAGGAAGTTTTTAAATTTTTTTTTAAATGCATGCAAATTTTCAAATTTTGTTTATTAATTTTTAATTTACAGTATATATAATGAAAATATTATTTGATTTTACCATGGTCGTTTACATACCTTACAATTTTTCACTCCTGCAACAGTGTTAAATGTGTCTATTCCCTCTTTAATAAAACTGTGTTCTTTTTCTAAAAAGTTGTCTATTTCAAAAAAGCGAAACGTTTTGGATAATGTATTATTTTTAGTTTTAAATAATTATTTTGGTGTTATTAGTTTTAAGCAGCAATGCAATTGGAAAAAAATAGCGTAGAATATGCTACAAACATATCGGAGGCTCCAACAAAAGCTAAAAAAAATGTGGAACTATTCTAACTCGTGAGAAGAATAAGAAGTTTAATGTGGTTGTTTAAATTATTATCAATACAAATGAATTCAAAACATATATTTTTATGCTTTTTTCATTATTCATTATTTGTATACTTTTGTGGGAAAAAACTTTTTGTTGAGAAATTAAGTTTTTTTTCTTATATAAAATTTTTTCTTAAAAAATATATGGTAACGCTGCAAGGAAGTATAAAACTGCGTTTACAGAATTTCTGATTTGTATTTGTGAAATTTTTTAAAAGCTCGTCTTTGTCATTAATCAAATTTACTATCGCTGTTATGTGATTAACAGTGCTCTGTTAACGTGAAAAATAGTTTTGTTAAAAGAAATGTTTTGTGTCGTGGGAGTTAAATGTATATTTATCTTCACACACATCATATAGTACAGCTTAACCATACCACAAACATAAATAATCAATAATGAAATCAATAAACGATTTTTATTAAATCAAAGAAAACGTTCATTAAATCAATGAATTTATATGTACAGTAATTGCCGCATAAATGTGTTAATGGAAAATTTTTAAATATCAACTGTTTTAAGCAAGAAACGTATTTGAGAAAATCTAGGTTAAATGCATTATTTGTGCATTTAAAAGAATATTGGTGAAATGAGTTACCAATCATGTAACAGAATTCTGTCTTAATTGCGTTCAAGGCTATTATTAAAATGATGATCTTATGATTATATTGCGTATTTTTTGTTATTTGCTTTTCAGTCTAAATTTTTTCTTTGTAAAAGAAGATTCGTGACAATGTTCAGAACGTTTTACAACTACCAAAATTCGTGAAATTTTCTGTCGAAAAATTGTCTTCAGTGGCGAAACCCATTTGTGCATAAATATGTACGTCAAGAAATAGAATTGCCGAAATTGATGTGAAGAGCACCCACACGGAGCTCAAGAGCTGCCAATGCACCCTGAAAGCACTGCTTGGTGCGTTGTGTGGGCCGGCGACTTCTTTAAGAACTATGAAAATCGCAAAGTTACAATAGAGCAAGGTATCTTGCGGTGATTACCGAATTGGACTTGGTTGACATGTGGTTTCACAACGCGGTGCCACATTCCATTCTGCACACGATAGCAGGAAGAGAGGCGAGTTTGGTGTGCAGTTAATATCACGTTTCACCTCACTATGCCATTTTATGTTTGGGGGTATGGCTATGTGAAGTCTCTGGTGTACAGGGACACAATTCCAGCCGTGGTGATAGTTGCCATTTGTGACATACCGGCCGATAGCTGGAAAATGTATGCCAAAATAGGAATTCACGAAATGACCACCTACTTCATAACCGCGGGCATCATTTACATGAAATAATCTTTAAAAAGCAAATGACAGGCATTCATTTATCAGCCCAAGTAAATATTTCATTCACTTTTGCAAATTTTTGTGTGTTTTTACAAATTTAAAATCGCAAACGGTTAAAAATCACCTTTTATGAATATATATATAATGTATATATATATTACTTATTTACTGGAAAAAACACACTAAAATATAGGGTTGTCCTTGCGGGATATTTTTTTTGGCGCCCACTCAGGGAATCGGAAGCAGTGTTCAATATGACAAAAAAAATATTCTGATGAAGCTTCCTTTAGTGAGTTTCGAACAAAATATTTTCACATATTGACACTGCTTCCAAGTCACAATATGAGGACCAAAAAAGAACATCGCGCAAAGACAATCCTGTATAAAATTCATTGGATATTATCCACATTTGCACAACTTCAGGATCACAATATTAGGATTTACTTCACTTCTTTAGAAGTTCCTTTTTTGCTGGCTGCATTTAACCGTAGAATTTTGTTTGTTATTTTAGTTCCTTTTATGAAATGTATGACTCATTTATCAGTGGAACATGGTTAAGCGGAATGCAGTTACGAGAAAAATATGTACACGAATTAAATGGACGAAGGAAATGTTTCATTTTCGAATTACTTAATAGTGAAACTTACTAAAATTGTACTTATCCGTGAAGTACTGTATATGGAATGAAAGTCCGTTATTAGGTTCTAGAAACAACGTCAGTTAGTGTTATGAGAAAATTTCATTTACTTTTTTTTCTATTATTATTATTAAATATTTATTTGTACAAATATTCAATGACATTTGTCCTCAGCGCTTCTTAGGCGCAAAAGCAAGGTAATCTTAAAATTGAAATTAAATATTTCATCAAATATAAGGAAATTCAAATTCAAATCAAAAGCGCTTCAAGCGATAAATATTCCTTGAGCAATACTTTAAATATTGAAATTATATTACAAGATTTTAACTCGTTCCTTAATTCATTATATTTAACTGCACCGATATAGCCAATGCGTTGTTTTGATTTTTCTAATCTCCATCTTGGAACACGTAAATTAGAACTGTTGCGAGTGCTAAAATACATTAGATTTCGATGAAAATAAATGGTACGGTGTCCAATATTTTGAACGTATTAAAAAACATAGCTAAGAACTTGATAGTAATGTAAACCATTAACTGGTAGAATCGTTTTACATATATCCCTATATACTGAAATTGTTGAGTAGGTTATAGTAGATAGTAACAGTAGATAATACTGATGCATATGAATTTGGATTATCACTGCTACATAGTAGAATCAGGATCAGTAAGAAATAATTACACCAACAAAGATTAATTTAATTAAAAAAGAAACACGTTCAAGATGAATTTCTAAAACATTGGTTTTTTTTTTTTTTTTTTTTTACTTGGACCGGCACTCAGGGGATGACCCCTACACATGCGATGCATTGTGCTGGAACTAGGAAAATAGGTTATGGGGAGGAGGATAGAGGGAGTAGTGTTTATTGACATTTGATTTAAATCTTCCCATGCTAAAAGTGACAGGAAACACCTCTGCGGGTAGTCCATTCCACATACGTGCCGTTCGGCCAAAAAACGAATTTTCCCTGTAATGCGTAGTGCGAGTCGCCCTCAAATCGACCACAAATGGATGCGCTCTTAATGATGATCGCGTCCAGCGCGCGAATAACCGGGTTTCGGGAACAAGTTCCCTGATTTCATTAGAACACATCCCATTATAGTAACGATAGAACAACGAAACGCACAGCACGTTGCGACGATGCTCAAGAGAGTCAATAGAGTTGGCTACCCTACTGTCTCCTATGAGTTTCTTCGCCCTTTCTTGTACACGGTCGAGTAACTTCAAAATAGTCTTTGGAGCACCGGCCCACACATGAGAGTTGTATTCCATTTTCGGTCGGATGTAGGCGGTATAAATAGTGAGGAGATCAGATGGGGTGAAGTATGTCTTACACCGCCTTAAAAAGCCTAGGCACTTGAATGCTTCCTTTGAGACCTGAAAAATGTGCTCAGTCCATCGGACATCACACTGAATTTTCATGCCAAGAACATCAAGAGCTTCTGATTCCTCAATGTTTATGCCACCCATTTTTACAGATGAGGCAGCGTGATCGTGCATACGGCGGTGTGTTAGCATGCAGCATTGGGTCTTTTGGGAATTGAAATCGACCCTGTTCGCGTCACGCCATTCCAATATTCTCGTGAGGTCACCTGTTAGCGAATCATTCATATTCTGCCGCGTCGCCGCGATCGTAGTTGATGTCGGCCTACGATCGAATGAATATGAATGGCAGATGCTGCTGTCATCTGCGAAAGAGTGGATAGGGTTTGAAGTATGACATAGGAGGTCATTAAGAAAAATAAGAAATAGGGTAGGAGAAAGAATGGAGCCTTGTGGTACCCCTGAATTGATCTTGAACTCGTTTGATGAGATCCCGTCTATAACAACTCTTATAGCGCGATCCCTGAGAAAGCTCGATATAAATCGAGAGAAGATATCACCGACACCAAAAGCAATAAGTTTGGACAACAGTGCTCCATGCCACACTCTGTCGAATGCTTTTGAAATATCTAGAGCCACTACCTTACTTTCGCCAAAAAGGTGTATGGATCGACACCATTTTTCCGACAGGAAGGCTAATAAATCACCCGTGGAACGTCCTCCACGGAAGCCATATTGTCGGTCGCTGAGTAAGCTATTGGACTCCAGATATTTCATAAGATGGAAATTTAGCATACTCTCCATTACTTTAGAAATGGTAGAGCATATTGCGATTGGGCGATAATTTTCAGGGTTGCTTGCCTCTCCCTTCTTGGGGATTGGCGTAACATTTGCAACTTTCCAGCACGACGGAAATTCACCTGCATGATAGAGGGTGCTGAAAAGGATTGCCAGAGGACGCGATAACGTCGAAGAGCACTGCTTCAAGACCAGTGCTGGAATTCCATCCGGGCCAGGAGACTTATTTATGTTGAGGTCCGATAAAACCCTTTTAACTGCACGAGCCCGAAAGTATATCTTTGGCATAGTTAAGGATACACGCTCGGATGCGGGCAGTGGTTGATTGCTTTCCGGCAGGTGAGAATTACCTGCAAACATTTCAGCTAGGAGGTTAGCTTTATCAACCGGGTCTGTGAATATTTGATCAGCCTTTAAAAGAGACGGGATAGAAGAACTAGCATTTCCCTTAACTCTTTTAACGAATGACCAGAAGCTTTTACTTCCCCGTGGGGCAGTAAGAACTTTAGCGCGAAGACTCTGCTCGTACAAAGCTTTTGCACGTCTTAGCACTTTGGCACACGAAGTTCTCGCCCTTTTGCGCATCATATCAGTATCTGCGTTTTTATTATTCCGCCAGACACTAAATGCTTCCTCTCTGGATCTGACTGCAAGTCTGCACGTCTGATTAAACCAAGACTGGTCTAGGCCTAATCGAAATTTGCTTTGATGGTATGAACGTTTTCATACCAAGCATTATTATATTTTGGACCATTTTAGCCATGGCATTGACATCATTGTCGAGGAAGCAGAGCCTCCAATTGAAATGCCGAAAGAAATCGTTGAGCTCAGCCCAACGTGCCTTTTCGTAAATATATTTCAAACGTTTCATAGCTGGCGGTGAAACGCCTCGAAGTTCCGCAAACGAAAAGGAGGCAGAAATGGTGCAATGATCCGAATTACCGAGAGGTGCGCTAATGTTCATTTCATACTTTTCAGGGTGTGAAGTGAGAAAAAGGTCGAGGGTGTTGTGTTGGTGCCCGTCAACACATGAAATATGTGTTGGTTCATTCACTAATTGCGCAAGGTGATTGTGCGCTGCGAATAGCTCAGCATATTGGCCTTCTGGAGTTGTATTGCTCGAATGGCGGAGCCACAATAAATTATGGACATTGAAATCACCAGCAATAACGATTTCACTGTTCGGGTAATTTTCGAGGATCCCCGATATATTGTCGGAAAGGGCATCGAAGTTCTGTATAGTCTTCTCCCTTTCCGTGTTTGGGCTTCTGTAAAGAAACCCGAAATGTAGAAGATGTGCCCTGATTTTGAATTTAACCCAAAGACAGCTAAATTCGGGATCATGCGTGTCTAAAGATTGCTGGCACTGGTACACAACTTCATTGCGTATATAAATTGCAAGGCCCCTGTGTAGATAGAAAAGAGATAGGAGGTGATACCCAGGTATGTGAAAATCCTGTGGGTCATCATCCTCAGACACCTGGGTTTCGCTTAAGGCGAAAACATCCGGCCGATGGAGACAAATGTGAGCATAGACAGAGAAGAAATTTGCCCTTAGACCACGTATGTTGCAGAAGTCAATTCTAAATCGGCCTGTCATGATTAACGCGAGAAAACCTAAATAAAATGTCTATCTTTTGTATTGTAGTTGCCACTGAGCTAATCGCTGCTTGAACGACTGCCAGTGATCAGTGTTACTCCTTCATCACCAAATAGTCTAGCAGTAACCAACACAATGGCACCAACAAAGCAAAAGATTTAGTCGGGTATGGTAGAGGGAATTAGCACAATGCCACGAAAAAGGCCATGAAAGACCTCATCCGGTCACCGTGACCCGAAGTGACAGCAGTGGTTGGTAGTGTCAGCACTGATTTTTGTTTTTCTCGCCCGTCACTGGTATAGCGTTTTTTTTTTTTTTTTTTTTTTTTCTTCTCAGATTCCACCGTCTAATTTATTGTTGTTTTTTGTATTATATTTGTTATATTGCAGTTTATTGTTTTTTTATTTGTTAATGTAAGTTGAGCAAAAAAATTTTTTCTTTCTTTGAAGTTTATTTTGTTTCGTTGTTTATCACTAAGTTGATTGTTTTTTTTTTTTTATTTTAAATTTTTCTTTTTTCCACTTGTATTTTTCTTTTTTAATTTATTTCTGTTCTGTTTTAATTTAATTTAAAAGAAGATACGTGTATACCGGTCGAACTAACAAACACTACCGTGTTGCGGACAAGAGCTTTTTCTTGCCCTTTGATGACTTACCAAATTCCAAAATTGAATTCTATGTAAACTTAAATCACTTATCGTTAAATAATTATTCCTTCACAAATTGTTCAGAACTTATTTATTCAAAGGTTTTAAATGGACTGTACTTAATGATAACAAAAATTCATTTCAACCCTTAATATATTTTAAATATTGTTGGGTACTCAGTTTTACGTTTTTTATGCATAGTTTTTAGGTCCAAAATTCTTAATTTTTTCTACATTGATTTACAATGACTGTCTCGAGTAGCAGTAACTTGCATTATATTTATGTATTTGTTGTTATTATTTTAATGCACGAAACTAGTGCATTGACCACTGCATACGAATTTGACTAATTGAGACAAGTAATAAAAAGTATACCCAGTTGGAAATTCAACATTCTCCCGGCCTTGGAAGCGATGGTTCCAACATTATTTAATTATTAATTTTCAATAGGAAGTTTACACAACCTTGTAACAGCTCTTTTAATTATAGATCAACCAAAACAATACCGCAAGAAGATTCTTTTTAGATCCCAAAACTACATCTAATATAACTAAATTTTGTGATTATGCCAAGGAGACCGCTAGTATATATACATCCAAATACCTATGGAGAAGTATGTCTGCAACAGTGCACAAAGTTCTTTATCATGAAGAAGATGTGATTAAGCACCATTTATTACCAATTGGAGACTTATGAAGAAAAAAGTAGGCTTATGTATTAAATGTTCTAAAACCTACTTTGTTGTTTTTATAATGATTTAATTCTCATTATAAGTCCTTTTTCAACAACAACAAAAAAAAAATAATAAAGCGCGAATTTCTATGCTAATTCAAAAAAAATTGAAAGCTGAAATTTAACCTTAAATTTCTCAACAACCACTGTACCGATTTTAATAAACTAAAACTCGATAAAAGCTTAAGATGTTAACTATCAAATTAAAAAAAATTACTAAAACATCTTCATTAGTTTAATAAAAGTTACAGAGTTTTGGCCGATGAAAAACTATTCTGAACAACTGTACGGTGATGGTTTCTTCTTAACGAACGGTACGGCCTCGATTTGGATGAATATTATCCGAAAGAGTAAATGAATCGATCCATAGTACTGCATATTACCTGCTCAGATTTACGATTATGTTCACCGTAAGGAAGTGAGTTTGGCGCACACAGCGCGAATTTTGGAATAAAATGTCCACGATTTGTAAACGTTGTTCTGGAGTAAGTTTTTGCATAGTCATTTGCCAACGTATACTGAAAAAAAGTGAAACACACTTTTTTAATATAACAGGTAGCTTGGCATTTATTCCCTCTCAAAAACACCTCTTATATACATACATGCAAGCTGTGCAAGTTTGAAATTTTTCATTGTGTTTTTCTATTTGATTAATTTTTTTAGCTATATCCTACAAGGAGCTGCTATTCTCCTGCACCCATTAAATACAAACGATGATGCTTTAGAGAGCATTTTTTAGGGAAGTTTTTAAATTGAGTTGCCTCCAAAAACCAAAGCAACACGCAGAAAATCTTTTGATTTGTAGATTCTATAATGTAGAATAGCGGTAAACTAAAATAAGTTTTGTGCGTAAACATAAGATTAAGGTTTTGAATTTTGGAAACACGGTTGGCGATTGCTGCAGTAGTTAGCTACACAGCTGACTACAAAGTATTCGATTAAGTCATAAAAATACTTTGCATTTTTCTTATGTCCTTTTTGTCAGTTGTTGACGGAAATTTTCAGTGGCATAGGTATAGTCACTGGTCACTGATACTAACCCATAAGTAACACCAGAGCGCACTCATTCGTCGGTGATTGTGCAGCATATTTGGCGAAGTTAAATCTACATATGTATGTATGTATGCATATAAGCGGACATATCGTATTTATGATGCCTTCTTTTTCAATAATTTTTTAAAGTCCACAAATACAAATACGCCTCAATATTAAACAGAGGGTGGGGGTGCTGTTGGCTGAATAGTTAGCGTGTTGACTCTGCCGCCAGAATATCAGCGGTTCAGACCAAAAATGTTTCAATTGTGTCTGCTTTAACAGCGCCGTCCTTAGTCGGTATTTGAGCAATGAAACATCGGTGAAATAAACTAACATAACGTGCCTCTCCATCATCACTATAGAGACGCAAGAACTCTGCTTTACAAATTTTCAAAAAATGCGCAACTGCAGAGTTTTACACCAATTAAGCATTTCTATATCTTCACCACGTGTTCTGTTTAAGTAGTTCCAGTACATGCATCGCATACGTAGGCGACGTCTCCTGCGCACTGCTTCACGAAAAAAAAGATGAATAAACACTCCAATAGTCAAATTCCAAAGCTAAAAACCAAACAAATAAATACGATTTTTTATCTTGGACCAGCACTGAGGCGATGGCACCTACACATGCGATGCATTGTGTACAAATAAGATACAGATTCATTAGCAGTTTCACACAATATCATGGATTGATATCACGCTTTTTTTGTCACTTTTATTTGCTTCCTCTCTCCTCTTTCGTGTTTCAATTATTTTTCATGTCGCGTGACTAAATATAAAACTACCATAAAAATTAATGTTTACCCTATAAAATGGAGATTCTAAGTTATGTAAAAAGAAAATTCCGAGTTTAGACATGCCAACATTTGGAAGGAAAATATCAGGAATTATGTTTTGTGTTTTCATGTGAACAAAGCGTAGCGCCGAATACCGAATACAAAAACGATACTACCTTCCCCACCAGTAATATTCTACTAAACTAAATGTTCGCTCGTCTAAACTCAGCCAATGAAATCAGTACTATACTTTCTTATACATATACATACATATGTTTGAAATATCATAAAAGCCTATAAATGTAGAGGCACCAAAAATAACAACAACCAATTTTAGGCGTGTGAAATTATAAAAAGTATAATTCCTTTGAAAAGTTAATACATTGAAATGTTATAAATAAATGTGGTGATAGGAAAGAGTAGGTAGAATATTCGAATAAAAAATTTTCTAAAAAGTAGAATAATATTGTTTTTTAACTCCCAGTTTTTGAGATATAATTTAACCACGTTTTTATGGTTTAAACATAAAATGCCATTTCTAACATGTAGTTTATTTTGGTTTTATCTTAGATTAACTGAGCTGCTTTGCCCGTTTAAATTCTAGTTGGAGCATTCAATATACATACATATAACATATATACATACTTATAACAGCTGTTAAGCAAAACACAAACTAAACAAGTGTTTTTGTTTAGTTGGTAAAATATATTACAAAAGCTTTATTCTGCGATTAACTCTGACATAATATCTGAGAGAATCATTTGTGGTGGTTTTCAACATGTTTCTGAGGTCTCCTGAAAAATTTTCAAAACGTGACTTAGTGTAGTTTATATCGCACCTACAGATACATATGTATGTACATATATTTAGCTAAGTAGCCCACGTGATTATAAATACTTTTTTCATATAAATAAAAATAAATAAACTATGCAAACATTTCTCATTAAGTTAGTGTAATATTGAAATAAAAAAAAAATTTTTTTTTAGGAATATTGTCTCCTCCGGGACCGTTTTTAACGCCCAGCCCATCACCATCGATCTCAGCTAGTCCACGCTTGCAACCTTCACCCTCATTATCACCATTTCCACAAGATGTACTTCTAGTAACAGGCAATGCTTTGGCAAACAACAGTACTCATGAGCAGGTATTTAGTTAATACATACATATTAGTTTATTATTTAAATAGTGATTATCAATTTTATTTTCAATTCAGGAACGTAAAACTGTAACACCCGGTCGTAGGCAGTCTATACATCAGTTTACCAATGGTAGTCCTAGTGCTGGTACCGTGGTTTTCCAACCCAGTCCCTCACAATCACCGGCCGCTGCTACTAGTGTAATTGGTGTAACATCTGGTGTCGGCCTAAATGTAGTGGCAGGCTTTCCAAGTAGTATTACTCATAATACAATAACAACGACTCTACCAACACTAAGTGCGGCTGGAAATGAATTAAATACTACCTTGGTAGGATCCAATAATATACAGCTAAATAAGGTGTGTAAATAATAGGTTAAATAACTCATACATAGTTAAATTTAAATCATGTCGTAAAATAAAATCTTTTGTGTAAAATTATTACAGAAGGGTACTAAACGCCAACAGCAACAAATTCATCAACAACAACAACAGCATCACCAAATATACAGTTCCTCTAGCCACTATTCACACCTGCCATCTTTATCTACAACAACCACTATAGCCGGCGGGTATGGGCTATTACATGCAACAACGATCAGCAATACACCGAATACGTTTGCGACAACAACTGTGGCTAGTACGCCAAAAAATCAAACGAAAAAGTTTACTACAAACAGTTCCACTGTTTTTCCCATAACACACCATAATCAACAAAGTCATCAAACGCAACAGCAACAATTTCAACATTATCAAACAAGTAGTCCATTAATAGCAGATAGTCCATCGCCTAGTCCAAGTAGTACTGCTGTAACTTCTGCATCAATAAAATCACCAACACCACAACCGCCCATGCATGTGTTACAACAGCAATTTACAATTGCTAGTAATAGCAGTAATGCCGTTCCCCAGCAGACTTTTCAACTTATACAAGGACCTCAGGGCCAATTTATTGCGGCTGCAACATCTCACCACCAACACCAAAATGCACAGCAGCAACAACAGCAGCAAAATAGATACATTGCCTCATCAACAACGAATATTGTGACATCTCCAGCGGCGGCACTGGGTACAAAGCCAACTAAAACTCCTCAGCAAATTTTGCCAAAACCTCAGCACTTGCATCAGCAGCAACAACAATTCATTCACAATCAACATCAACAGCAAATTGTAGACCAAATAAATTTAGTACACCAACAAAAATCGAAAACTTCTCATCTTACACCTGCTCCGGTACCGATTACATCTTCAAGCAATATGTGTCAGCCATCCTTAACGCAAATCGCGCAATCAGGTCAACAACAGCAAATAATCCTACCCTCTGGAGCCACAGCGAGTCTAACAACAACTGCTCAACAGCCTTTGTTGCTCAATCAAGTACCCGTTTTGGTGCAACAAAATACCCCTCAAGGGGTGCAATTAATTTTACGCCCACCAACACCACAGTTGACAGCAACACCGTCTTTAGTCATCCAGAATAGAGCTCAGCCCCAGCATCAGCAGCCTCAGCAAGTACTACGTATCTTAGGCACCAATGGAGCTACCATGCAGCTTGCGGCTGCCACACCCACTTTTATAGTTTCATCTCAAGCAAATCTTATACAGCAAGGAACCCCTTTGCAGACAATTAAAACTCAGTCACAGTCACCTGCCATAACACAACTAAGTGGCTTACATGCGGCTCTGTCAGCGGCAGCTGCAGCCAATAGTCAACAGCATAGATCTCAGCATTTCGCCACTACAGCAGCTACCATTAATGGTCACTTATTAAGCCCTAGTGTGGCAGCACAAATACAAAATCTGCAATTGGCTGCTGCTGCAGCCGCTAACAGTAATGGTCTCACAGCACAAATACAAATGCCGAATGGATTGACTACTTCCGGAGCTACTGCTCTTCTTTCTCAATTGCCAGGAAATGCACACTTTCAACAGAATACTCAAGGTTTTAATATTAACTTAAATCCATTAAGTGGCGCAAATATACAACAGATTGCCGCAGCTGCCGCGGCTGGCGCTACATTTCAGACACCCCCACCTCCACAATCACAAAATTCTGCCAATAATGGACAGCAGCAAAGCCAACAAAATTCAGGAAGTAACAATACCACCGCCAGCAATTCAGCAACAAATGATCTCTTTTCAAATTCATCCAACGCATTGAGCAATATAGCACAATCATCGCCAGCGCATTGTCCAGTAGCAGTAACACCTGAACCTTTAAGACAACCAACTCCGGTATTGCAAAATATACCCGCCGCTAGTCCACAACAACAAACCCAAAATCCCCCACAAATACATTTAAGTCTAAATGCTGCAGCCACAATACAGTTGCAACAACACCAACAGCAACAGCAGCAAGCACAAATTCAACAATTGCAGCAACAAATACAGCAAACACGGAGTCAAGTGCAACAAGCTCAACAACAGGCTAATCAAATCCAACAAACACAACATAACCATTGTTTGCCACAGTCACAACAACCACCGGTGCAGGAGGAGCCTAAGAAGAAGCCTAAACCAAGAAAGAAGAAGCCACCGGCTTCTAACTCTTTTACCAATGCGCTGTCGGCCAACAACAAGTGTTTAACAACCACCGCTAACAAATCTCTCAATACGGACACGTCAACTACGTCGGTACTGGTTCCCAGCATCAGCTGTCCAAGCAAAATGATAGAAATGGTTCCTAATACAAATCAAGAAGAAATCACTAACAACATATCACTTACAAACCCAGTTAACCAAAATGTAAGTGATGGACACATACTAAAATCACCATCACCTCCTCCACCTCAAATCCATAGAGCCAGCAATGGAAAGTTGGATTTAGGAAATGTTATGAAACTTTGCGGAATTACTGATGAAGATAATGAGGACTTCGTGGACTCCAATTTAACTGAAGAATCCACGTCCACGCACACACTAAATTCAGCACAAAATTTTACCATATCTATACCACAACCAAAAGGCAGCAATGAAACATTACCTTACACACTGAGCATACCTAGTATTCAGCCATCCTCTACAGGAAAAAACGATAATACGGGTACTTCCCAAGAAGCAGCTGCTAATATTGTAATTAAAATCGATCCCTCCGAAACAGGCATTGGAACGTCAAACGCATCGCTTCCTCAACCCTATTCTATAACCATACCGCGTTTGCCATCTCAAGAAGAAATACAAAAACGATCTCAACAGCACTTGAACAACTTGAACAATGATACCAATGCATCACAATTTAAGCAACAGCAAACAATGCTAACGGCTCAGCCTCTTAATACAAATATAACATTTTCAATGCCTTTACATTCAGCAGCCTCTTCGATCCCTACTAATAATAATTTACCTCAATTTGTAAGCAATTCTGTATCGCCCTCTGTTGCAATAGAAAATACCGTTATCCCCACATCTACAATGCCGATTTCCACTACCACCACAACAATAACAACAACAGCAACTACCGCCACAGTGAAACCAAGAAGAAAGCCAACTTCTAGACGAAATACCAAAAAAGATGCCAATAGCAATGCTACTTCCATAAATAGTTCGATTACAAGTTCGATGGCAGCAACTACATCTGTCAGCAACGTTACAACTGCTGCAATATCCACACCCCTAGCCACACCTGCTCTAGTACCAAGTCAGATTGGCAATATTCAAATTTCTCAAATCGAAAATAGAGTGGGTAATAACCAAACGCAATTAATTTCAGCTCCTGTATCATCGTTAGTAGAAAACAAAATACAAATAATGCCAATTATGGATAAAAATAGCAGTAGCGCGCAAGCGGCCCAGCTGCAGCAAACACAAATAGTCTTTCAACACAATAACGCTGTGCATAATTTAACCTTATCCACACCTCTTGCAACACAAGGAAGTCATCCGTTACAACAAGATCAACCGAACAGACAAATGCAACTAGTGGCACTACCACATCTCTCAAATACTTCACAAACTTCATCAACATCAACCACCAATCTCAACCAACAACAGTCCCACCAATCAACACTTACAGGGTCTAGTTCTCACATGAATACAACGGTTTCTTCCCCACCCAATAATTTCCAAAATACTCTGACACCGCCAGTTACTCAAGCAACAATGTTACCCGGTATATCCGGAAATGTATCTATATCTGTCGGCACACCAAATACGATAGGAGGAATTATACCACAGTTAACTGGTAGTTTAACTTTGGCAGTATCAGAACAATGTGAAAGACTTATTTTACGGCATGATCCCAATCAGCCACAAGATCAACAAACACAAATAATACTGCAGGCGCTGGTAAAAGGTGCTTTACCAAATGTTACGATTATAAATGAACCAACTAAAGTTGATTCGCCAAAAATGCATGCCGTACAACAGCCATTATTATCACAGCCCCTGCTAACCGCACCAACGTTATCCAACACCTGCACCACCAATGGAAGTAATTCAACTGCAGGAGTTAATAAATCTTACAAGAAAAATAACAAACAAAACTCGGAGGTAATAAAGCAGTTACCAACATCGACTTTAGTAAATCAGATACAAAAGTCAGGTGATGGCAATGCAAACACCTCTGGTACTGTCATAAATAACTTAAATTTAAATTCAAACTTAAATACTAATTCGACTTTGAACGTTAATCCACCAATACCACCAAATATTACCCTGTCTCAGCAGCGATATATAGCATTACCCAAAATCGATCCTAGTACTCAACAACTGTTCAGTTTGAACCCTTTAAATAATCAAATTACGCCGATAAACTCAAACCAAACAACGGCCTCAATTGGCCCAACAGAACGATTACTTATTGCACCTGCTGGTATAAATGCGCAACAACTAGCCCAATGTCTTCAGCAGGGGCAACTGCATTTCAATGATGTGAATCCTTTATCAGCGCAACAAGTTCCTTACACACAACAGCAACAACCTCCAATGGCTATAAATGCAGGTGGTACTAATAACCAACAACCTAAACAGCAAATAGTCTATCCAATGACTTCACAGACTAATATACAAGGCATTATTACAACGACTACTACGGCCACAGTTGCAACAACGACGTCTAACACAATAACAGTATGTTCTTCAGCACAACCCGCATCCACAACAACAATAAGCACTTCAAGTACAACAACCAAACAAATAGCGAATGTAGCTCCTATAATAGATCAATCCAAAGCTAAGCATGACACGAAACATGTAAATAACTCCACCTCCTCTACTAATGCAGGAGCGGTGCCAAAAAAGAAGCCAGTCAGAAAACCAAAGGCATCTACAACTACTGCTGCCGATGTAGCTTTAATGAAGAATGCATCGGTGGTGAAGCCAATGCCAAAATTAGATCCACTTTCCCAAAAACCAAACAACAATCCGGTACAAATTGTGCAGCCGAATACAGCCAGTGGCAAACCGGTGGCATCGACATCAACTACCTCTACATCAACGACCACCACATCAAATGTTGTAACAATTCAGCCGTTTCAAACACAAATCTCTACAGGCACCAAACTTGTTGGTGTTACGGCACCAATGCAGCAGCAACCTCAAAATAATATTTTACAGCCACAACAACAACAAACACAATCAACTCGCACTCAAACTAATTTCAACCTCAATTTCTCATGTGGGACAAGCAACAATCCCACCATAAATGCAACTCCCAATCTGAATACAACCTCACCGTCCGCCAACAGTCTTAACAGCGGACTTCCTCTAAACAACACCATGAACAATGCATCGGGTATCGGTAATCTACCCCTCTTCAATCACCAACATACGGTTTCAAGAGTACAAACTATACAACTTACACCTCAGCAACAGCAAATGTTCAAACAAGTTCAAATGCAAATACAATATTTGACTGTTAAGCTGCAGCATAGGAACTTACTCAGTTCTATGCCATTACCAGCTGACTTAGATCCAAATGTGGTGGCCGCTTTTAATAAACCAATGACTGATATGGAAATAAATACCGCATTGCAAAGACTTTTCATGGAACAGCATCGTATTCTAGCTGCTGGTAAAGAAATACCCACTCCTGAGCCTTTCACAACAAATCCCGCAAATGCCGCAAATAATTTTCCATTAATGCAGCCAAATAATTTCAGCTCAGATAAGAACACCAGTGGCATTATACCGTCGAATATAGTTCAACCAAACAATCATTCAACGTTGAATGCAAATATGGGCAATACTTCGAATGTGACCGCAGGTGTTACAAATACAACAATTAGTAACAATATTCCGCAACAGCAGACACAAAAGATACACATTTATCCCATACAACACCAACAGCAGCAGCAAACCCTACAACAAAATAAGCAAAATAAACAAACTAAGCAACAAGTTACTCTAAATACTAGCAGTTTGCATTCATCAACACCAACACCCACTGCTGCTCTTGGTAATAATGGCAGCAACATCAAAGTGGTGAAGCAAAAGACAAATCAATCACAGCAGCAACAACAAATTAATGTGCAACAACTACAAAATAGTTCTAATAATAATTTTAAAACACATTTGTTAAATCAACCGATGTTAAATCCACAATTGCCACAATTGTCGTCGTTATCGACAGCGCCATCGTTGCCGTCATTGCCATATCCATCACTGCCACCGCCTCATATGATCAATATAGCAAACATGCCGGCAGTTTTACAGCAAAAGCATTTCACACAACATTTACAAATGCAGCAGCAACAACTGATGCAACAGCAACAACAACAGAAACTACAAAATTCAAAAGCATCCAACAATACGTTCACAACATTCAATTCAAACTTAAATAACTTGCCTGCATTTCAACAAGGTCCTCCGCCACTGATATTTCCAACATCAACAACATCGACAACTAATAATACTGTCGCGACAATAGCAGTAACATCTACAGCACCAACAACAGTTTCTACAATACCTCAGCTATCAGTTCTTAATCAACAGCAACAACTAATATCGCAGTCATCACAACAGCAAACGCAAATACAATTCCAAAACTCTACTTTGTCAAGCGCACCAACATTTGCTGTTACAATAGGAAATCAAAAGGCTTATGTTCCCATCGTAACCAGTGCAATAATTTCATTGACGTCCTCAGTCGTACAACAAACGTCTGTTGTATCATCTTCCATATCATCAACTTCGTTAAATACTGTGGTCTCAGCCTTGCCGCAATTAATAACAGCTACATCATCATCTCCCATACTAACAACAACTGCTGCAGCTCCATCTGTTTCAGTACCTACACCATCTGTAGTACCTCTGAAGGCGCTGTTAACACAAACACCTGCATCTTCAAGCAACATACATTTAAATAATTCCATTGTTGTTCAAAATTCGTTGATTAATGGTGCCACTAATGTTAATATTGTCGGTAATCCAATTGCCCAAAATCAAACGATTGTAAAAACAGAGGAACAAATTTCTCCTAAAGCAAAACTTGCTCGCCTTTCTTTGTGAGTAGTTGGTTGATATTAATCCTTTAAATTCTAACAAGCATTAATCATAATAAATTTCGTCAAACGCAAAAATTATCAAAAAAATATTTTTGGTGGCTAGTGTAATTATTTTATTCTGACTAGCCATCACTCAATAACCATCACCATTGTTAAAGTAATAAGTGTCCGTTTTTAGATAGTAGTTTTAAAAATCTTCGTTTGTAGTTATCAATTTGCCATATGGCAGAAGCAAGTACGCAAAATGCCAGGGTATCCCACACAACTTAATTAATTTAAAATCCCGGTAAAGATTGAAAAATGCCCACTTCTATCAATTTTAATCACAAAGTGACTAACGGTTGATATAAAAAAGAAGTTATAAACGTTCTTCTATTTTCGAGTCTGTAATAATATTAAACAACTCATGATCTATACCGATATTATGAGAATTCAATAAATCAAATAACTTAGTGAATTTACGAAATAACTGGTGTTTCTGTCTTAGATCTTTAGATTCAGGACAATGAAAAAGAATATGTTCAGAATTGTCAATCATGTTTTTTTTATATCTTGGACCAGCACTCAGGAGATTACCCCTACACATGCGGTGCTTTGTGCTGGAGCTAGAGGAAAGGGATAGTAGAAGAAATGATAGGAAGCTTGACTATCCTAACACACTGTTTTTTGCACTTATTTGTTTTATAGCAGTGTTGTAGCGTCTCTGATGTCAAGGAGTTAATACGTCTCCTTTTTTTTTAAGCTTCGTTTTTAGTAGCCATTATCCGCCGAAAGTGAAGAATGACGTCGAGACAACCTGGCACAAAAACGATTTGTAAGAATATTCAAAACTGCGCATCCAGTACCGTAGTCAGTTCTAGAAGCATCGGTAGCAAACAAAATGAAATTCTTCAATATATAAGACTACACCCAGCAGCAATAATGAGCCCTAGCGGTTTCGCAGGAAAACCCCCTAGTTTTATTAAACGATGATTCAATGAAAACCCTAAATTTCTGTGCACATGCAACAAAAGACCTAATCGAGTAAAAAGTGTCCCTGTGTTTCCTATAAACAAAGGAATAACTGTTATTCAAGATAGCGGGCGATAATCTTATAAAGTCCGTCAGAAATGGTCTATAGCACGCAATTTTCAAAAGTTCGTTACAAACGAGATAAACAGACCTCAAGTGAGGAGGCAGTTCATTTGCGAACAAATAGATGGCTTTAACTGGAGTCGATGGACATAGTCCCAGACATCGTCTAATGTTAGAATTTTGAAAGGTCTGAATTTTTCTATCGATGTATATAGGTGCATGGGCTGAAGTAGACCTCGCATATTCAATCCTACCATAATGATGGACCGGTAAAAATTTAAACCAATTTGAGGCCTCAGGCCACCCCTGATATTAGTAAGTCTCTTAAGAAGATAAGTAGCAGAAGAAAATTCTCTCAAAAATTATATCACGTACTTTGGCAATCTTTTTTAGCACCCTGTACTATGCTGGTCAACTCCCTTCGTGCTGGCAGGTTGCTAATGTAATGCCAATCCCAAAAAAGAGAGGCTAACAGCCCAGAAAATTACCGCCCAATCGCAAACTGTTCCGCGATTTCCAAAGTGATGGAAAATATGGTGAACTTCCTCTTAATGAAATATGTAGCGTCCAACAATTTGCTGAACGACCGCCAATATAACTTCCGTAGAGGACGCTTTACGGGCAACTGGCCTTTCTCTCGGAAAAGTGGGCAGTTCCATTCACCATTTTAGCGAAAGTAAAGTTGTGGCTCTAGATATTTCGAAAGCATTTGACAGAGTGTGGCATGGGGCATTCTTTTCAAAACTTATTGCCTTTGGTGTCGGTGATATCTTCTCTCGATTTATATCGATTTTTCCCAGGGATCGAGCTATAAGAGTTGTTATAGACGGGATCTCATCTAACGAGTTCAAGATAAATCCAAGGGTACCACAACACTCCATTCTTTCTCCTACCCTATTTCTAATGACCTTCTATGTCAAACTTCCAACCATAGCCACTCTTTTACAGATGACAGCGTCATCTGTCACTCATATACATTTAGTCATAGGCCGACATCCACTATAATCTCGGCGCTGAGGCAGAATATGAAAGCTTTTTTGAATAGTGACCTCACGAAAATATCGAAATTGGGGTCACGCGAACAGGGTCGATTTCAATGCTGCATGTTTACACACCGACGGATGCCCGATTATGCTGCTTCACCTGTAATTATGGGTGGTATAAATATTAAGGAATCAAAAGCTCCTGACATGAAGATTCATTGTGATGTTCGATGGACTGAGCACAACTTTCAGGTCTCAAAATAAGCATTCAAGTGCCTCGATTTTTTAAGATGGTGCAACACATACTTCACCCCCAACTTATCTCCTTACTTTTTATACAGCATAGATCCGACCGAAGATGGAATACAATTCATGTATGGGCGGGTGCTTCAAAGACTATTTGAATATTATTTGTTACTCGACCAAGTAAAGAAGAGGTCGAAGAGACTCATTGGGGACGGTAAGGTAGCAAAGTTTATTGGCTCTCTTGAGCTACGTCGCAATGTAGGGTGTGTTCCATTGGGCTGTCGCTACTATAATGGGAACACCTTCATTCCTACGCATAACACGTTCATCATTAAGGGCGCATACATTTGTGGTCGATATGGCAGCGTATCGCGCTACGCATTACGGAGAGAACTAATTTTTCGGCTGAAAAACGTGGATGTGGAACTAACTCCCTGCAAAGGTCTTCCTGCGTGGGAACTTTCAAATTTAATGTCCATAAACACTCCTCCCTCTATCCTCCATCCCATAACCTCATTTCTTACTTCCAGCGCAATGCATCGCATGTGTAAGGGCATCCACGGAGTGCTGGTCCAAGAAAAAAAACAGGAGCTTAAAATTACTTTTTTAAAAGATTAAACTATAAAACATTTACAAAAATATTTATCACCTGTATCATTTCCGATTAGCGGTAATTAAAATCAATTGAAATTCAAATTTTTAATTTTTTAAATAATAGATTCCTCCAACAATTAGAAGTGGACCAGAAAAGCTCTTTAAATCCTGACTACAAAAGTCCGTTTCAAAATAAGGAAGAGGCCGTTAAACGTTTGATAAGGTTAGTTGCTTATCAACTATAAATTTTAGTTATTGAAAATTAAAAGTTTTTTTTTATTTATTTTTTAGATATCATTGTATGTATCAAACTGATGAAGATATACCTAGTGAAGAAGAGGAGGAATTTGAAAAGTCTGCCATAAAATTTCAAGATAAATTCTGTAAATTATCTGGAAAATTTCAGCAATTATTATTGCAAGAATCAATGGTGAGACGAGTAATTGACTAACTTCGGTTCCCGTTAATATAAATTAAACTTTCATTTCCCTAAGTTTAATATTATATCTTTTTTCTGTCTCATATTTAGTTACAACATCGGACATCAGAAATATGCCAAATGGAGAAACTTATGATTGAAGATTTGCAGCAAGAAATAGAAAATTCGAAACAACTTGAAAAAAATATATTGCAATGTGAATTGGAACAGCAGCTGCAACCGCAACAAGATCATAAGGATATATTAAAGGACGTGGAAAATTTGTCTTCAACAAGTGTAGCAGATGAATCGCCTTGTTCCCCTATGCCTAATACTTTGGACAAAATAAAAAATGAAGTGAAAACTGAACCTCTTGATATAAAACTTGATTTAGAATCGAATTCTAATATTGATGGCTACTCGAATTTCTGTAACAATGTACAATCCTCTTCTCCATCATTAGACTCCATAAAAAATGAAATAAAAGGTGAACCTTGTGATAATTCTTCAGTTTCTTCGAGTTGTGTGAAAAGCTCTTGTAGTTCTATGGACTCATTCGATTTGTTAAAACAAAGTCCCATTGTTAACAGTTCGTTCAAAAAACAAAACAACGATGTCAAAGAACCTAAAAAAGAAGAAATTTCAAACCAATGGAAGCAATCATATATGGATAGTAAAAGTTCAAATAGTTACTATAATCACCTGGCCAATGCTTCTATAAGCCTTACTAAGCCCGCTACCCATTTATTTAATGGTGTTGTGAAGAAACAACTGCCACTGGCACCGACAGCTATAGTGTCCGCTACTGTAGCTATCGAGAATAAAAAAGATGAGAAGGATTGCTTTGAAAATTTTGATATCGAGACCGAAATTACTCCTAGTGTTATTATGAAAAAACAGGAACCAAAGGAACTAGCACAAACGGCTGAAAATGTCATTTCAGTAACAACAACGACATCAACACATACACAACCACCAACTACTACCAATTCAAATAACACAGTAAATAAAAACCGGTGTAGTAAAGTAGCTAAACAAGCTAAAATCAACCATACTTTTGAAAAAAATCTTGAAGGGCCATTAAATGATGAAAATCACAATACTAGTAGTTGCTTTCCACAAAATCAGCAAATCACTTCTACCACCGCTGCTGCCCACACAGATATCGTAACAAACAATTTTGATTTCTCACACCATTTGCCAGTAAACCAAACGACTACAAAACAACAGGAAGATGATTGGTTATGTATACAAAAAGAATTAAATTTAATGAATTCTGTTGACACCACTATTAGTACAAAGAATTGCGAAAACTCAATAGAAAACACAATACCTCAAACTTCAGCCGAACCATTAGTAAAGAGCCTAGATTTCCTTTCAAATGCTACGTCTGATGACCTGTTTCCAGATAGTTGTTTGAATAAGAACATGGAATCGCAATCGCTCGCGAATGTGGATCTCAATAATTGTAGTGTACCTTTGGTGGCCAACAGTTGTAGTCAGCAAAATCAACAACCATCCCTGACTCTATCTACACATGATGGAAATCAACAGGCTGATTTAAATGAGTTCTTTAGTGGTTCTGAAGACAGTGAAGTTCATAAGGACGTTGAAACTAAATTGGAAGCTATGTTTGGAGAATCGCCTGTACATTTATCTGGCAATAAAGATCGATCTGATTCACCTGATGATATAGAGTCTGGTTTAGAATCTATTTTTGGTAAATCCAATAAATCTCCAACAAGTAATCGCTGCATAACAAAAGAAAAAACTAATTGGCAATCTGATTTTTCGGGAAATTCATTTATGGCATCCACTGAACAACATTCAACAAACTTCATGAGCTCAACTAATAATATGCCACATCATATACAATTAGGATCGGCAAACAATCCGAGATGGATGCAAAATATGGAAGCTCAATTTCCCGACTTCCTTACTACTAATAACAATGGCTCTACGGTAAGCGAATGTTTAACTTCAAGAAAACGCCAATGGCATGGCAACATCAGAAATGACCTTGCACAACACTCGCAACATCAAGAAGAACAACGTCAGACGAAAAAATTGTGTGATGGGATCATGAATAATGGAGTCCTCAATGATTCCTCCGTTTCATCTTCATCGCCGTTAAGTATACAACCGCAGCCTCAACCTCACCACCACCATCATAATTTGGGACCAAATGATACTTCACATGCACAGGAGTTAATGGATGCAGCGTTACTATCACTACATGATGGATTGGGTGTAGACAACTCCGCTGAGGGTAATCCTACACAAACAAACAATTTTAATCACATGATCAGCCATCATGACAACTTTTCCTCCTTTAACAATCACATGAATAATAATCAACAACAACCGCAACATTTTATGAATATAAATCAACATCAAAATATGAATTCGCAACAACAGCACCTGATTAACAATCATATGATGCAGATGAATCACGGCCAACAGCAAGGACATCATCATGCAGGTTCAGGAGAGTTCGATGACGATATAACTCGCCAAGTTCAAAATGCTATCGATAGTATATTAAATCTGCAAAGTTCAGAAGCTGATTCTATTTCTTTTTCCTTGGATCACTCGATGGGATCACTTCTAGGCGATACTATTTTGAACGATGACCAAAATAGTGAAAATAATCTACCTTCTTCCCAAGAGGTAACAAAACGTCGACCACTTGTTGACGAATTGGGTGACTGTCTTATGGGAAATTCTTCAGATGATCCGACAAATCTACAAGAAACTCCACTGCTAATGAACACGCCAAGCACATCAGCCCATTCACAACTCATGAATCATAGTGTCTTACACCATAGTAGCATACAACAACACCATGGCCATGTTGCGCCGACACCAAACTCCACAAATGTTACCACAATGAGCAATCATCACCATAGTATTTCTAGAATCCCCGGTAACTTATCTGTCAATCATGCACAACAGCAACAATTAAACGATTTTAATTGTGTTGTTAGTGGTATTGATGAAGCTGTTAAATCTATAATGACTTCTTGACATCAACAAACGTCAAATCGAGCTCAACATCCACACCAACCCCAGTTAGTGACAACAGTATCATCATCTGCAAACACAACATCTTCACAGCAACAAACTCATCTCAGTAGTAATAACAATAATAATAACAACCATCATAGTATTGGTGGTAATAGTTTAATATTAGAATATAATTCAGCTGCTTTATGAGACCTCGTACCTCACATGAAACCGCCACTGGTTGTAAGAATTAATTAATTAACTTAAATTGAAGGTAAATATGACATACTAACATTTTTAGTTTATTCTTATTACATACATATATATTAACATCCAACTATAAATTATTGAACGTTAACAAAATCAAAAAAGAGCCTAAATGTTTTAGATGTAAAGCAGAAAAAATTGATTTTTTTAATGATGAAAATTAGATAAATTTATTACTGAACTAAAAGTTAGGGTTTGAGATTTTCCAAAACGTTTGACATTCTCAGAGAAAAATAAAAAATATCATTTTAATATCAGTATGGTAAGTCCACGGAGCACACATAATATCATATTTTAAAACCATATCATTTTGAAAATTTTAATATTCTAATAGTCACCCCAACATAAGGTTGCCATTTTCGTTTTGAGAAAAAAGGGACAGCATGAATAATTTAAAAAACAATTCTATAAGTTATGCAAATATAATTTAAAATTTTTTTGGTTATTATTAAATTCAAATCAGGCAAAATTTCGTAACGAAAGAATTATACATGAGACAGCATTCTAAGATACAAGGGAAAAACAACGTCAATCAATACCAACTTACACAGTCTAAACAGAACGTGTTTTCGGAAGTCGGTGCTCTTTGTGTATTTTATGCATTTGCACCACTTGTCAGATGGCTTAAGCCATGTGTCCACTAGCAAGTTACTTGCGGAAGAAATTCTTCAAGTATTTGTTGAAGTTTTCCACTAATCAAAAAAACACTATCCTACGTACACCCAATTTCTTCTGCAAGTCTTTAAAACACTTGCAGCTCACAGCAAGGCGTGCAAGTTCCTTTCAGTAAACAACAAGCACGTGTTTCCACATAATTGCTGCAACTAACTTCTGCAGCTCGTGGCTTCTGGAAGTCGACTTCTAATACGTGTTTACACGACAAAAACTCCTGGAAGCAACTATCGCAAGAAAACTTGGTAGTGGAGACACTGCTTTAGGTTGTAAGTAACTTTTAAACTATACATACATCTATACAAATTCTTTCACGAAAATGAATACGGAAGTTTTTTAATTCTAACATACAGAACTGTTGGAAACTTATGAAATTTAGCTTCAGTTAGATTTAATAATAACCAAAAATACACTAATGACCAAAACATATGTTCGAAATAAATTACATTACTAATAATTTTTTTTTTATAAAAGCACAATATTATTCACAAAAAGTGGCAACCCTACCTTAACTCCAGCCGACGTCGATACAAAAAATTGGACTCTCTCAAATCGTCATGCGATAACTATCACTTCAAAGCTGTTATTGAAGTGTTGCATTTTTACAATGCCAATTTAAATTCCAAATTAAAGATGCGTAGCATATCGACCTAATGGAGACTGTGTTTTGATGTCAAGGTTGAAACTAGAATACAAAAACTTCTATATAAAATAACAAAATTAATTCAAGTTTTTCAATGACAGAAGCAGAGGCAAATATACGCCTTAAAAGTTGCCTCCATCAGAGGTGATAAAAAAAAATTGATTTAATTGTATGAAATAATTGAGGAGGTGAGTTCAAAACTCGTTACTTGCATTAAAAAAAAAATCATGATAGTATTGGCTTTTGACAGATAACACCGCGCTGCTTTAGTATCTGAAGTGAAAAACAAAGAAAAGTCTCTCTTTTACCTCTGAATTACATTAAGAGTTGGAGTAAGTTACAAAACTGCTTAAAAAATTTGGAACTGATCTCCTCAATTATATTGATTATCGTGGTGAATACTTTGAATTTTTAATAAAGACACTCGTATTCAATGAATTAGATAATTTTTTTTACATATAGAAAGATTCAAAAATGTTTTTCTCAAACACTACTTATAACGAAATTTTCATTTCTATATTTGAATGTTTAACATACAATGCTCTTAGATTTGTTTCAACATTTAAAGTGCATAAAATTGATCTTTAAAAATTTTGCATAAAAGTTTTATTTCTTCAATTTTAATTTCCTATGTATTTTCGTGTTTTGTTTGGTTAAGCTAGTTCTGTTGCGAACGAACCTGTTAAAAATATAAACGAACACGGCATGGAACAGAACTGCAACAGAAAGTCAAAAGTAATGAGAACTTAACGCATTTCATTAAAAACTTCTGTATTGAATTTAAATTATTGAGATTTAGTTTACATAAGAAATTTGTTTAAATTTATAAATTTCATAATTTTTTTGGACATCATCAGGACAATAGCAATTTTTTTTAAGTTTTAAGTGTATCCCTTTAAAAAGCAAAGGATGTGAGATTTACTTTGCTGACCTAAAACTAAATTATTAATCGTTTCTGTTCTCTAGATTTTAATATTTTCTTCCCTTTTGAAATCTTTTATAATATGATAATTTTCAAGATCCTCAGACTTAAATAGTATCTTGATAACGTTCCAAAACTACGTATTTACTCGAATATTAAAATACATATTTCTTATGAATATGCAGCTTGATTACGGTTGACGTAATGGTACCACCACTGGTGAAAACGACAAAAATTAATCACTGTTATGTGGTCTATTACAATTCACTGTACCGTGCAAGGTAAATTCGCCTGTCAAATAGTGCTAAAACTGTCGATATACTTTTTGTTCACGCCATTTAAAGAAAACTCAAATAATTTAATAAAATTAATTCATGACTATGTTGTTGCAAATGTGTATTGCACTTCAGAATAACATGTTTAAAAGCTGCCTTGCTGTTTAACTTAAAATAACGTACGAATCTAAAATAATAAATGTAAATTATATCCATATGTATGTGGAGTCGCAGAACAAAACGTGCCTTATCGATTATTTCAAAATGTTGGAAAATCCAAGATTATTTTTTTTTATCCGATTATCCAGGAACGGAAAAAAAATATATCAAGTTCCTTCCTTATCAAAAAATGAATCAGAAACAAAATGTCCCAACAAAAAATTCTAATGATGTGTGAACTTAAAAAACTTTTAATTTGAGAAAGGTACGTTTTGTTAAAAAAAAAGAGTATGTTTTGCTTAAAAAAAGCTAAATTTTTGTGTTTTTTTAGATGATAAGTTTTTGTACACTATAATGTCAATTTTACAATAAAAAAGTAAAATAAAAATTCAAATACTGTATTTCAAAGTAATTGCAGCTTAAACATTTCCTTCTTTTAATTGAAATTAAATATAACAGTTTTTTAACAGTTAAACGTTCGTTCCAAGATCTTGTTGTAGGCAGGTACAAGGTGGGTCAAAAGAAATCACCCTATTAGAAGATGCTCTTATTTTTGCAAATGGCGGCCAATGTCAAATCTGTTTTCACATTTGTGAACTAGACAGATGTAGAATACAAGTGAAGAAGCCATGGAGCGATACACTCCCCAAGAACGCGGAATAATCGTGCATATTTTTTTGCGTAACAAATCGTCTGTGGTGTTGGCGCGGCGCGAATTCCGTCGCTGATTCCATGGTCGTCCGATACCGACTGCGCAAACACTGCGCCGTTTGGCCACCAACCTTGAAGAGTATGGGACCACGAGACGCTGCCAAGAGTGGCCGGCCCGGAGCGCCCGTTTTCGAGGACGCCGCTGTTCAAACGACAGCAGTGGGCGGTGCGCGCTATAGGGCCATGTTAAACGAGTTTTTTCTGAAGCTATTGAACGTATTAGGATTGCAGGACATGAGGTTACAACAGGACGGAGCAACGGCATACACTGCGCGAGCCACAACCTATATTCTAAAGGCGGGTTTCGCGGGTCGCCTCTTCTCTCGTTTTGGCGATTTGCACTGGTTCGCAAGATCACCCGATTTAACCGTTCCAGACTTTTTTTGTGGGGTTCTTTGAAGTCCCGTGTTTACGTGAATAAGCCCGAGACCCTGGAAGCCCTCAAGGATAACATTCGACACGAGTGCGAGAATCTGTCGCCCGAAGTTCTCGCCGAAGTGATGAAAAATGCCATAAAACGAGCTCGTATAGCAATCAATTGTGACGTCACCCATTTGGCCGATATCATCTCGACTTGACAAATAAAATTCTAAAGGTTCAGATAAACAGAATCGAAGTTTTTCATTTATAAAAAAATGAGAGCCAAACAACATCGGATGACTTCATTTGCCCCACCTTGTACATTCAACGTCTTCTCCTATTAAATCATCCATATTTTTATTTTGGTTATACAAAATATCCTTTTACCAAAGTAATGCGTGGTTTTCACTCCAATCTTTACCAAACTGTTTTATTAAAAAAACTTTTCACGTCCTTTCTTTTGTCAGCGTTAATCCGATTTCCTGTGTTAATTTCATTCAGCCGAGAAATTGAAAAGGGTGCTATTCCTCGTTCCAAGAAATTTAAATTGGAGTTGCGTTCGTCTGTAGCTTCGCATTTAAAAGACTCGAAAATTTTAATTAAACAATTTATTCTCCCATTTTTCAAAACATTACCCGTTTTATACTTTATAAATTGATTCAAGATCTTTTATATTTAGCATACTCCAGTCCTTTCCCAACATTAAAAATTATTATTAATTATTATACAACAGTTAATATGAGGGAAAATAGCATGACTAAAAAAATCATATATTTAATTGTAGTTATATATATTGACATATGGATTGCATCTTGGCATACCACTACGTGGTGGCAAATTTTGCACACATAATGAATGTCACATTTTGAGATGATTTTGGTTTAAAAATGTTCCGCACCAAACGCAATTTAAAAAAAGTCATAGTTTTTTTTTAAATTTTTATTTTAAAATACAAATGTTCTTCACTCTCTATCTATATACACATATGCTTAAAAAATAAATACACGACTACGCTTTACTCTTTAATATAAATAAAGAAAATAGTTTTACTTTAACAACAGAAAAAATGTTAAAGGTCATTTTTGTAGACCAAATCAAATGTAACAAAACGGTATTTATAACCTAAACACATACATTAAAATGTTTAGGGATCAAAAAAAAAAATATAGATAAAAATTAGTGGTCAAATTATTAAGTACATTCTGAATATCATTAAGTAAAAAGTTTAAAATCAGGTTTACATTGCGTTATTTTGGATATTTGCTTAATATCCAGCAGATTCTCCCTTATTTTCAAGAACTTTTTGCATTCATCTTGTCCTATTGTTAATAATGATAGAAAGACCTATCGAAACGGCATATTTTCTTCAGCATTATGTTCTGCAGTATGTTGTACTCTAATCGTGTCATAATATCGGTAATACGAAAAATTAAACCAACGTCATACCATGAAAAGCAACCCCATACAAAGATATTACTGTATATAGAATTGTTTACAAGGGGGCGACTCACAATGCGGAAGTTATCACTGCCACAGAGATTTATTTTAGTTTCCTACGCCCCTATTTACCTTCATAACTTCATCTATCTTTTCCTTATATTTTTCTTCTCCTATGATGTAATTCAGTTTGGGCTGATCCGCTCTACCTATGGTGGTTAAGGTCATATCCCTAAGGTTTATATTAGCATTTAATATTTTTAGCCCTTCTAATCCTAAAATCATATCGAATGATTCAATATTACTTAATTCAAAAAATGTTATTTCCTTGTTCAGTAATCTGATTATTCTCTTCGTATTTATTATGGAATAACCGTGTATAGTTTTGATTTTTATAGGTTTAATTTTTATCCTATTCGAAGAGTCGCACTTTATATTTATATAATTATGGGTTGCACCCGCCAAGGGCCGCCGTCCGCTGTACCGCCTCGAGTACCCTGCATTTGGTTCTCTCACCCAGTACATTTCCCCAAATCTCGCTCCCATGCAGCAAGATCGACTTCGTGACCGCCATAATCAGCCTCCTCTTGCTCTGTGTCGGGCCTCCGACATTCGCCATGAGTCTGCTCAACATGCCAGTCATCTTCGCCGCCTTAGTCGCCACATGCCGTATTTGGGCCCAGTAAGTCAGCCTACAGTCGAGTCTGACGCCCAAATACCTTATGGCACTCTGGGTAACCAGACACATCCCCTATCTGCATGCCGACGCCGAGTGGTATGTGTGCCCGCGTCATCAACATCACCTCGGTCTTCTCCCCGGCCAATTCCAAGCCGTGGTCCTCAAGCCACATCCGGGTCCTAATCATGACCCGGTTCAGCTTCCCCCTGGCGTCATCCATATCCCGCGCCAAGATCACCGCCGCTATATCATCCGCGTATCCCACGAGCTGAGCATCCTCGGGCATTTCCACCCCAAAGATCCCATCGTAGGTCAGATTCCATAGGTCCGGGCCCAGCACAGATCCCTGGGCCGCGCCGGACGTGATCATCCTGCTCCTCCGCCCCGTCGGCGTATCGTACAACAGTACCCGATCGTCCAGATAACTACGGAGAATTCTATACAAGTATCCGGGAATACGAAACCTCCCCCGTAGCGCCTCTAGAACATCAGCCCATCGTAGGCTGTTGAAGGCATTCCGAACGTCGAGTGTTGCCAGGACAACTATGCGCTTCGGATAATAGCGCCTCTCGCTCTGAGCGTGCTCGAAGCACTCAACCACATCAGCAATCGCCCCGAGCGTTGACCTGCCAGGTCTGAAGCCATGCTGTCTATCCGACAGCCCCCAGCCATCCTCACGGCCTCCGCCAGCCTTCTTTGCAGTAGCTTCTCCAGCAGCTTGCCGGCACCATCCAACATGCAAAGTGGCCGATAAGCCGATGGCTGGGTCGGATCGCCCCTGCCCTTGCTAACAAGCACGAGCCGCTGTGTTTTCCAGCGTCTTGGGAAGACGCCCTGGACTAAACAAGCATCATATACCGGAAGCAATGCTTCCGGCCTGCTCTCAGCCAGGATCTTCAGCACCTCCGACGGTACCCCATCCGGGCCAGGGGCTTTCCCCGTCCTAAGAGCCCCGGCGGCGATCCTCAGCTCCTCCCCGGTAAAGGGCGGTGAAACCTCATCATCGTAGGACCCACGTTCGCCACCCAGCGGAGGGTGTGTGAGGAACAGGCCCCCCACAATCGCATCGATCCGCGCGCCGTCCAATTGCACTAACCTTTGTTACAAGGAAATATCTTTATATATCTTTTTTTCGCAGAGCACCTTTGAGATATTAAAAAATCAAATATCCTTTTTTACTTTTTCTCTTTTTAGAAAAAATAAACACACAAGGATACACGGGTATCCTACCGACTGCGCCACTTTTTACACTTAAACAAATGAAACACTTCAATGTCTGGTGATTAGAAGCTTTCGTTCTTTATTTACACTTTACTTTTTTTTATAATTAAAATTATTTGGAAATTAATATGATTAAAATATTAAAATTCTTTGGAAAAATAAATACAATTGCCAAATTATTAAAATTATTTGGTGTTGGAGTGGAATGACGTGGAGTGTAAATAATAAAACCCAGTAGGAATACCAAGAAAAGATTAGAAACAAAAGCAATAGTTTAATATTGGACTATAATCTAAGTTTTATTGGAACACAGAATTACCTGCTTCTAAGATGGTATTATGACAACTAAGTAAGTTTTATTTTAGCTCGAAAAAGGAAACCAAACTTCTAGCCATTTTGACTTTTTTAAGTAGCGTTTAGGCTCTGTCCGCAAGTGAGATAACTATACAATTAAATTATTCAGCTTATATATATATTAGTTTTTCAGGGTAATCGTTACTTATCACAACTATTAATGCCAAAATGTATTAGTAAATCCACTTTTGGCGTTAACATTGCCGCCCACCTTACAGTATATATTCAAAGGATATGAAAATTTAGTCATGCTTAAAGAGTTTGTTTCCTTCTACAAGAAGTTTTAAAGAAAACTTGTTAATAGTAGGAACATGAAGTAGTAATAATAAATTCATTCAGTTCAGGATTTGACTAATATTAACGAACTTGAACGATAGTCGAAGTAGTATGCACGTTGACTATAAAACGAACAATTTTCCTGGGTTCAACTCCAGTTTTAGACTCATAAAAACATCTCGCATTTTTTCTGATGTGCATTTGTGTGTCTTTGTGTCAGTTGTTGTCGTAAAGTTTCAGTGGCGAAGTCATAGTAACTGGTCACTGAACAGTAACGGCTTTAGCTGTATCCAATCCACAGGCACATCAGAATGCCATCCTTCGTTATCATTTCTCCTACTATCCTTTTCCTCTAGTTCCAGCACAATGCACCGCATGTGTAGGGGTCATCTCCTGAGTGATGGTCCAAGAAAAAAAATGGAATGTATCATTGTATATCTATATCTTAAAGGAATTCAATATACATATGTATATATAAATACACATAAGTACATAAATAATTCAAATAAATTAAAGGTATGAAAAAAAGTATTTTATAAATAATCACAGCGGTAGATAGGCGACCTTTCAACAACGCATTGTAGTGCTCTGCAGATTTCCTGGGTATCTTTTAGGTGTTACATGAACTGTAGATGGTCCAGTCAAATATTGTACTTTGGGCCGTAGGAATGCCAGTTTTCGAGAAAACTCCTGGCAAATTACTTTAGGATATAAATCATCACATGATATCGATGGAAGCCGATTCATAAAATTTGGGGTCTGCTAGAAACAAGTCAGAGTGCATGCGAGGTAGTCGATCCTATTTTCACTGAAACCGTTGGTAGAAGTATTAGCATATTTGGGCGTAAGATGGATGATAGGGATACTGTTTTGGTTTTCGCGGACGTTGAGGGCATATCCTTGGATTTGGAGACCACAATTTCGTGTGTTGACGTTGGCGTTAAAGGTTTTGGACTAGATGAGCGTGACCGGAAACCCGACTCGCTCTGTCAAGGCGTTAGCAACTCGTACTCGGTTATCCGAGCCCGGTAAAATTTTAACGATGCGGCCAAGAATTAGGTGGAAGGTCCTTGACAACAACCATGGAAGCTTCCTTAACGCTAGGTTCAGGCCTTTGCCATTTCGTTCTCTTTTTCATTTCCTTTAGATACTCATTTTTCCATCGCATGCAGAAATACTGATGAATGAGCTTCAGCCTTTGCCATGTATTGATTAATGAAATGGACGAATCATTAACGTTGGGATCCACGGGTGCAAGGATTGGTGTTCCTATAAGAAAATGTCCAGGCGTCAGGGCGCAAAGATCTGTTGGTTCAGCTGACATAGGCGAAATTAGCCTGGAGTTAAGACAGGATTCAATTTTGGATAATATAATCATCAATTCTTCAAAGGTGTATTTGTGTTCTGCGATTTTGCGAAAGTGCTTCTTGAAAATTTTAACCCCAGCCTCCCAGAGTCCACCCATATGTGGAGCACCAGCTGGAATGAACTGCCATGAAATTCCTTGATGAGCGTAGCTAGATTGGATGCACTGTTGGGAGGTTTGAATAAATTCTCTAGCTAATACCTTAGATGCACCGACAAACGTTGTCGGACGGATTATTCCCTCGGAATCCATGAAGGGGTTCAAATTCAGTATATTACTGCTTTTTGGTAATGGTTTCTTTAAGCCAAGAGCCTTATAATCGTTCGGATAAAAGGCCTTGTGACAAACGGAAATTAGTTTGTCTTGAACAAAAGGTATCTCT
This sequence comes from Dexiosoma caninum, assembly GCA_963924685.1. Taxonomy (NCBI): domain Eukaryota; kingdom Metazoa; phylum Arthropoda; class Insecta; order Diptera; family Tachinidae; genus Dexiosoma; species Dexiosoma caninum. The sequence goes on from OZ004725.1 coordinate 57,980,108, forward strand.
GAGCTAGACACGGCAATGTACTTTTTTTGAAAAGTGGAACGAAACTTTAGATGTGTTCTTTGAAAAAATCGATAAGCATATGCCATTACTCGCATTGTCTTATTGAATGAAGAGAATCGTTCCAGTATGTCTTCAAATTCTGTAAAATAGGAAAAGTGCACTTTTATTGGCTTAACTTCGAAGTCAATATATGGAATATAGGACCGATCATCACTGGGCCAAAGAGTATTTTCTTGCCGGAGCCAGTCCGGTCCATGTCACCATAACTTCCTATCCAATAGCTCTTGGGGATAGAGGCCACGACTACCCAAATCTGCAGGATAGCGTTTTTATGGGAGCCACCTTTGTTTTCGACAGCAGCACTTCAGCCATGCAGCACTTCAGTCTTATGAATTTAGAAAATTTTTTCAATTTAAAAATCGGCTGCCCGATAGCGCTCATGAGTAACACCGTATTGATTCGCTCTTCTTGGCTAAAATTTCAGCTATTCGACAAGCCACAAACTGTTTATACTCTCTTTCTATTCTCGTTCTATTCTAAACTCGAACTTGTTTCAGCTACTTTATTTTGCATAAGTTTTCTCAGCATTTTTCTAGTAACGCCCAAATCAATAACATGCATGGGATCCAGAGGAACTTGGCTGACCATATGTAAATTTATCTTCTCCAAAGGTGTTTTAGTATTATATGTTCTTTTAGCAAAATCCTCATCAACTATAACTACAGCAATTTCTGTGCTATAAGTTAAAACGTTGCACATTTTTTTTAGCAACTTGTGTGCACTTTGAGCATCCATTAGCTGACGAATGATGAGCTATGCCACAAACAAATGATTTCGCGGGTGCGTCACATATTACGGCCCGTATTTTAAACATTATTTTCTTGACACCGATTTGTAAATGGTTTTTTTTTTGCAAATCAGAGACTTGTACGAATTTTTCTAAAAACTCGTTTATATCATATGGCTTTTGTTTGTCATTGTTTGTATACCAGCAGCAAACACATTTATCTTTTTGATATTAATTACTTTAATTAATATTGGACAAAGTTGCACATTGGAACTTTTGAAAATCGGTAAACCGTCAATGTTAATATCACAAATTATTACATCATATTTTTCTAATAAATAAGCTGCTATCATTAATCTTTCTCTAATGCCAAAATGCGCATATTGACTGGGTTGCACTGTCACTATATTTACCTTGGAATCGATTCTTTTGGAAAGCGCCGCTGGAGAGATAGGCACATCCACACCATGGCTTTTTAGTATACACAACAGATCTCTCATGTTTTTTCGGGATCTTCTGCTATTCATCTGCCATTGCCCTAAATCACTAATTAATTAATTTTGCTTGTTGCTTGCCTCATCAAACTCTACAGGTGGAGAAGCTTCTGCATCTGTAGGTTCAATGCAAGCAAAATTTTCTTCGCCACTTGCGGGCTCAATCAGCGCATTTGCGCTGCCCAATCTCTTTAAATAATTTTCTCTTTCCACTGTGACAATTCGTCTTTTGTGACGCGAACTGCACTTCATATTTTAATAAAATTTGATTAATTTGTACACAATAAAAATCTTCTTTCTTGAAATTTCAGTTTTGCGTCTTTATATTTACACACTAATGTTAAGAATTTTAAACACGAATGAAACCAATGTTACCATTGTTGTAATTTTATGCCTTAAAGCATACTGGCTTTAATTGCCAAAAGTTTAAGTTTAAGTTTAAAGTTTTTAATAATATTGACCTTCCTGCAAATAATGTGACTAATCCACAAATGTATGTATAGTGTAGCCCACAGAGGAGTAGGACTAGTCCAAGACAAACCCAAATATATGGAGAAAACATGGTCTATTTGAAATTACAAACAGGAACACTTGTCGTATAACAATAAGCTGTTGTTTTCAATGACATGGGGCAAAACTGATTTACAAAGGACCATGTTTGTAACCAGTCCATTTAACCTAATATGGATCACGTATTCCAATATTATTTGCAGGGCTTGGCAACTTTGTTTATGTAATTGAAAGCGTAAAAAAAATAAATAATTAATGTTTTTAAGTTAATCATATTACTTTACAAACTGATTTAAAAAAAAGGAGAAGTTTCTCAATTTGTCTATATTTGTGTTTATGTGTGTTATTTCAGAATTTTTTACTGATATTAATGATATTTTTCTCACAGAAAAGCTCATGCCTCCCGTGTGTTGTAACGAGACACTAAAAAGTGTTAAATAAAAATTTAGTAGACTTATTGATTGACTTGATATTAATTGTTTAAAGCATTCGAATTTTTATAATAATTATTATTTTTATAAATTAATTAATAAAATTTGTGTTTGATAAGAAAAGTTTGAGCTTTTTATTTCAAAAGATTTTTGAACTTAAGAAACAGTTAAATTTCAAATGGTTAATTTTTTTTAATGCGCCATAAAAATTTAGCTACCCGAAATATCATCTTTATGGTATGAAAATAACATGCTAAACTACCAAACATAGTTTTTGGTTAGAAATATAAAAAAATATTTTGTTTAATGGGAATCATTAAACTTATTATTATTCCATAGATGGCTAAGCTTAACCCTCACCAAATCTAAGCGAGCCTTTAGAATGTCCCACATTTCGTTCAGACTGGCTAGTACTTTCTTATTTCGTGATTTCGATTCTCGAAAAATGCATTGCAGTTTTCACATTATTTATTAAAAATGTGTGCACTTTATTGTTCTCTTTTAAAGTGGTGTAAAATAGCATTATAACGGTACTAATTACAACACGCTTTCATTCCATTGCGATTCAATTATATGTAATCATCAGAATTTACAAAAAAATCGAAATGCTTATTTGGTTACGAAAATATCAGTATTAAAAGTATTTCTGCATTTAGAAACAGTAGAGATTTTTTGTACAATAACAAATACTTCTGTATCCAGTGATAATCCCACTACAGAACTGGTTTCATCTTTGTTACAAGCATGATCTTTGTTACATGCAAAATCTTTCTTATCAATGTTTGGAGAAAGTTCTTATGTGTTTTGAGTTTGAATATGATTGAACTCTCATTATTTATTATTAGTTTGAATATGATTGGGTCTGTTGTTCTTATCACTAAATGTGTGGGAACAACTATTACTCAGGGTATATTGGTAGTGTGCATGTCACTTACATATGAGTACATACATATTTGTATGAAAATTGGCGATGGCTGAAGTCGTCTGCACATTAACTACAGAACCGATGAGTCCTGTGTTCGAGTCCAGTTTCAGGCTGTCATAAATACATTTCGCAGTTTTTCTGATGTGCATTAATGTGGCTTGGTGTCAGTTGTCTACAGACACATTATAGCGCCCTCCTTGTCGGTATTGTGTAGCAACAGTGAAGTAAAATAATTACTAAATATGGCTACGAAATCAAAACTTCAAAATTAAATAAAACTCCTTGAAATCAATGAGAGGCGCTGCAATACTGATATAAACAAAACGTTCAAAAACAGTGAAGCCTCACCACCTGTCATCTCTTTCACTACCCCTATCATCCAGTTCCAGCACAATGCATCGCATGTGTGGGGGTAATTCCCTGAGTGGTGGTTCATGATAAAAAAAATTTTTATAGGAATATCAAAATACACTAAAATTTAAACGAAATAAATTCATAATTGGGAGAAGTTCACTATAGAAAAGTTCGATTGTAATATATTTATTGTCAAAATTTTCATATGGAATAAATATCGTCCATATTGTTTCTCAATTTTGAAAGCAATTCTGATTTCTTATGCAAAACTTAGATCAATAGCTCAGTAATTTAAATAGCACTTAAAAATCTTCCAAAAGACGGAGAAGAATACAGTAATCGAATTATATTGGAATTTAAAATTTAAGATTCACAACTGTGAACATATACATATGTATGTATGTAGATTACAATTCCTAATTCTAATTTTATAATTTTTTTTATTTTTGTCCTTACTTTAATTAAAATTTTTATGATTTTTGACGTAATATGAAATAACTACAACAGTATTGTGCTAGTGAAATAATTGGAAACTTTCTGTGTCAAAGAAGCGTTATAAATACATTTGAGAAAATAATAGTAAAAAAAATAATTATAGCGAAATGTAGTAATAACAAAATGAAAGCTGTTTGTAAAAATATTTAATTTATTTAAAAAAAAATGAAACCAATTCGTGACATTTAGTTTACTAGTGTTAATTTTATTTGTAAAAAAATTTTAAGACTAATTATTATTTAAAAGAATACATTAATTTTTATTATCTTACGTACATATGTACTGTACTGTGTATGTATTAAGAAATTTTGTTTTATTTTCTATTGTTTTATATTTAATAAAAAATATTATTTAATTTATCATATCTTTTTCCATTGTCCACTCTTTTAACAAATATAATCCCTTATTATGAGCATTATTCGATGTTCGATATTCAGTGGCTATCGAACGAATGTTAAATTCGTATTATTAGATGGCAGCCACCTAGAAATTTTTCGTTTATTTTATTGAACAGAATTTTGCTTTCGTAATTTTTTTGATCATTTTTCTTAATCACACAAAAAATTTAAAATTTTCTTGTTAATTATATGCAGGTCTAAAGTAGTAAGTACCAAACAACAACTCGAAAGGCTGGTCGAATTTATGCAGCAAAATACTCAATTTAGCCAAGGTCTGCATTGTTGCAACATCTCATCTGCAGTATACAGCAAGTTCATAAATGCCGCTTTACTCAAACTTTAAGCAAACGTTTGTAATGTTATACCTAACGAAGCTACTTTGAAACGGTAAAATTACGTGGTGAAATCCATTTCTAAGCGTTTGGAACCATCGTCATTGGACCAAAATCAGACCATAACACTATTGTTTTATTTTTTTTAAATAAGTTTTGAAATAAGGAAAACAAATTAACGAATTTGTATGATAAATACGATTATGTAGTTCTTTTTTAAGCGATGAAAAAAATGTTATTGTGAATGAAACAAATTGGTAAAACTTTACAATAGCGCTATCTTCATCGAATGCGCCTTATAATACCAAGGCCAAATTTATAAACGCAGTTTGCAAAGCAACACTATAATTCATAGAATTCATAAGCACCGTAGTCTTATTTTTGACAATGACGAGAGTTTATTAAGCTTGGTAAGCATTTCCAATGACGAACAATTTTTTTTTAATCTTAGACCAGCACTCAGGAGATGATCCCTACACATGCGGTGCATTGTGCTTTAACTAGAGGAAAGAGATAGTAGGAGAAATGATAGGAGGTGAAGTTGCACTATCTTACAACTCTGCTTTTTGACACGTTATTTGTTTTTACAGCAGTATTGCAGCGTCTCTGATGTCAAGGAGACGTAATAAATTTTGCAGCTTCTTTTTTAGTAGCCATATTTAGTGATTATTTTACTTCGCCAGTGATACACAATACCGACGAACGAGGGCGTTCTGACGTGCCTGTGGATTGGATACAGCTGTAGCCGTTACTGTTCAGTGACCAGTGACTATGCCTTTGTAAAATTATGTAGTGTTTTTATTTCAGATACCTTTGCTCTGTTTTTTTCTTTTTTAGTAAAATGCCAAACTACATATTTTTGTAAGTTAACTTTTTATTTAAAGAAAATTAATTTTATATTTTTTGATGATTTTAAATGCATACATATGTATGCGAAAACTTCAGTTAATGTACATAATGATTTTTTCAATAGGTTAGGATAGATAGATATAAATTATCAGTATCAACCTATTGAAAAAATGAAAATTAATTTTAGTTTTTATTGTAGATTAGAATTAAATAAAATAAAACCGAAACACACCAAAGACACACAAAGTATTAGTACGTTCATAAATGTTTGAAAATATCATTGCATTTCGCAAGGCAGTGTTGATTTGCAAATTGCGGTTTAAAGTAAACCCTAATGAAAATTCTTTCGGGGAACATTTTCGACCACAGTCGAAGATCGAACATCGTTTATAATAATGGCCGTAGTGTTTCGTGTATGTAAATTTCAAATAAATTTAATAGTGTAAGGCTCGTTTTATATAAACTTTTTTTTTAGAATAAAAGCAATTAACAATTAAAAATTGTAAAAACATTTTTTATTTCGTTGACATTTTTAACTATTTATACAATTTTTAACTTAAAGTTCAAATTAGTAAAAATCGTTTAGTTTTAAAATTTGTTTAGTTTTATTGTTGACAAAATTATTTTAGATTAAATTTTATTGTAGTTATTAAATTAAAAATTAATTTGTCATAAACTCTGATTTTACAAAATAAAGCAATACGATTAATTCCCAAATTGATAACACAGTCTTCTCGCTATTTTATATCAGCACAAAATTAAAGCAAATCTTTGTTTCTGGAAAAAACTTAATTTGGAAATAAAATATAACAGTTGCTTTTAGATCTTAACAATACCACTAAATAAAACTTTTTCAAACTTTCGAATAAATAAAGTTGCAAGAAAAGACATTTGCCAATAATATTTAAACTGCATTATGTAATTGCTAATACTTTAAAACAAATTTTTAAATGTTATTTTTCTTTTGATGTGTAAACATCTATGCGCTAGGGGGTAAAAATCTTTTTCACAATACAATCACAAATTTTGAGTAAGATTGTAATAACGATAACGCGGTGTGAGCTGTGTATGAGTGTATTAGTGTAATCATACGCACAACAAGAAGTACAGAGAAACTGAACAGCTGCATAGAAATACACTAACACCATCTAGTGCGCAATAGTAGTAGTAGTAGCTACTAATTTTCACTAATTGTCGTACAATATGTTATCGTAGGCAAATAAAATGAATATAAAAACATTTAATTTTAATAACTTTTAAAAAGATTTCATTACTAGATGTTTACCCCCTGTGATTGGACTCACATAATTTTTTTTAATGTAATTAAGCGCCCGAGCGATATCGGGTGACGTCGTGGACAACGCATATAATGTCATCCTTAAAATAAATAGCAACCAATGTTAACAAGTTTACTAACCATGTTATTTTCAATTGGCTTGCATTTCCTATGATTTTTGTTTGTCCACAACCATCTAGACGTCTATCCGTGTCGTTGTTTTTTATAAGTACATACATACATACAATAAAACAAAATTTTTTATTTACACACAAACTCAGCCATTGGAAAAATATTAAACTGTAAAACACTAAATACTTGTAAGAACTTATACTAAAGGCTATACCAGAAACGTCAAAATTAAAAAAAAAAAAAAGTTTAAGGTTTGTGAATTGCAAATTGGCGAAAGCCAATTGAATAATGTAACTCCCTATTCTTATATTTGGAGTTAATTTTTTTTAATATATCCAATTCCCAACTTTATAAGCGAATGTATAGTAAGTTTTTGGATAAGTTTATTGGATCATAGATCCGTACCTTATTTGTCTTAAAAAACGGCTAAATCTACAAATAAATTATTGGGCACACAGTTTCTAATACAGTAGATGCTCGGAAATTAGAACCACTTTACATCAAAAATAGTAAGGAAAAGCTCGCAAATTCTAATATTTATTTCAGAGCGTTTGATTCTACTTTCTCGAAATTGTAATTTGTGAGCGTCTACTCTATTTACTCTATTTTCAAAAGCGAAAAATAAAATAAAATTCCAAGTAAAAATTGTTTGCTTTGCGAAGCAATTGAGGCAGAATAAAAATATTTCGGAAACGAATCAGAAATTTCTAAACCACTGGACCGATGTGTGATAAAACCCACAAAAATTTACATTCTGATTTACGCTTTGTACGTCAGGCGTCAATCCTAAAAACATGGAAAGTTCAGTTTCGAATCTTAAAAGGATGTGATTATTTCTTTAAATTGGAGTCGCCATTCAGTAATTGTTGGTTTATTTCTACAGTATTTTAATTCGGATCCATTGCGAGAAGCAGTTTGAAAGAGTCGATTCGATAATTTGTATTAGATAAAAGGAAAATATTTTTTAATGCAGGAAAAATAGTTCTAGTGGATTCGGCAAGCGGAAAAAGGTAAAAAGGATCGTTAAATTAAAACTACCAACTGAATAGGGCTCGTTCATTAGAAAAATATTATAATAAAAATACATATTGTGTACTCGCCATAATATGAACACTTTGTATCCTTCTATTGACTACTCTCAAATATGAACTTGTGCAAAGATCTAAGATATATAAGCAATTAATTTTTTTCGGTTTTTAGCTAGACAGTGGTGAAAGGTAATGCTTCAACTGCATAATAATTGGGGATTTGTCTTGATGTTTTCTTTTAAATTGTCTTCAGCTGGCAATCAAAATTGCTTACTTACATACTTGCAAAAAAACAGCTAAATGAAATCAAAGAATTTTTGGCATAATAACTTTAGGTTTTTCAAAGATAATTCAATACACAATAAATAAAAAATTTGACATAAGAAGTTCTTACTTTTATGGGAAAAACACTTTTAAAGAGATATTAGATGCCATTCGCAAATATGAACAATCTCGCAAAGTGAAATGGCTTAATTAGGTCATATTATAGCGAGTTCACTGTATGTATAATAACGACAAGTAGAATCAGCGGAATTATTTTACAAAGCGGTGAACAAAAATATCAAAGAACTACCAATGTTTAGTCTACTTAAAAAGAACCCCTATTTACATCAAATAATAAAGAGTTTACAAAAATTAAATAAGTTGTACATAATTTATATAAATTATTAAGTATAAAGTTCTTAAACATAAAAAAGCATTACTTATATGAAAATACGTACGAAATAACTATTATCGCATAATTAAATTAACTCTTTCTTTTTTTTTAATAAAAATATGCAATACTTAATACTCATCAATGTTTTGCAAATTATTTATAAGAAAATTATTTACTTTTTGCTAAAAAAAAGTTAAAAATGAAAAAAATCTTTGTCAAAATAAATTCAATACAAATGAAAAAGAAGAATGAAATCATAAAATCGTATAAATTCATAAAACCGAATACATCACTTAAATAAATTTTATGTAAAATAAATTAATTTAAACATATTGACCTTATTCTACATAGGCTATAAATTTCATTAACGAAAAACGTATTTTCTGAAGAAAATAAAATAAAAGAACATTGAATTTTAAATAATAGTATAAAAGTTAAAAAATAAAACAAATTAAATTTATTAATTACACAATCGAAAACGGAATGAAAAAAACACATAAATTAATCAAGAATAGACAAAAATACACGCACACTTTTAAACATTAAAAAAACTATTTTAAAGATTAAAGTGTCGTTGTTGTATTGAAAACATAAGTATGTATAAGAAATCATTAGAGGAAATTGAAACAGAAACAAAAAGTATTTAATTGATTAAACTGAAATTATAAGATAAATTATTACGAAAAGATAGTAAATATATTGTTTTCATATTTAATGTTTGGAAGGTAAGTTCTTTTATATTTGTTATTATTGTGACTGATTCTGATATTTCTGGCTAATTTGCTGTCCTCTTGTATTTAATAGGGAATAATAAAATATACTCCACTTTATTACTTACTTTATAATAAATCTTTGTGGATCCGTTAGGCTCTTTCAGACTATAATATTTTATATAAAGATATGTCAAAAATTCAAGTATTACGTGCAAGTGTGAATGCAATGTATAAGGAAAATAACAAATAATAGGTGTGTTCGCCCGCGGGCGAACTCGCGCAAATTTATTTTATTTATATATGATTCTATTTTTGAAATTGTGCTTTTTCCCGAAAAAATATGTGAAAATACATACTTAATGGTATTTCCATAAAGTATTTTTTTATGTAGAAACAAAAATTGAGAAGGAAAGCATATCCATATAGTACTATTTCGCTAATGCTTACTTAGCTCACCAATGTATTTTTTCCAATTTTTGACTACAAATTCAAGTTTCTTATGTTCAAAACTTAACTAATCAAACGAGAATTGAATTTGAATACCGAACAAAAAACCAAAATTTATAAACAAAAACATAACAATACATGAGTTTACTTTTTTTATTACACATACATATTTCTATATTTAGAATTTTCGCTCCTCATCTATTTATTTATATGTATATATATATTGAGTTTATGAAAATATCATAAAGTATGTAATAGTACATTTCACATATTTTTTTTCGGGAAAAAGAACAATTTTAAAATTAGAATCATATATAAATAGATTCTATTCTATTTTATTTATTTATAACAATAACCAACCGAGCCCATAGGACCATATGTAGTTGGTGTAACATAAGAATAATTAATATGTAGGCAACAAATAAGCTAGAAATAATGTTTGTGAAAAAAATAATAGTTATAATATTATTAGAGCGCTACAATAGAAATTGGAAGTTATATTGCGCATTCATTTGACTATATATCGAGCCTTTGGTGCAATACCGTAGTAACTCAAAATTTGAATTTTTTGTTCTGGGTATGCAGAAATGATCTTTGGGGAAATATATATCTAAAAGAAAAAAGATTATGGTTCTATCTCTAACTGTTCAGATTCTACAGCTACAAATGTCTTAATTGCCTCCAGCTATTTCCAGCAATATTTATTTACAATAATGAAATATTTCCTTTATGAGAAGAAATTTACAAACACAAAACATCACAAAACATGCCTCTTTATTTAAAAACTTGTAAAAAAAATAACTTTAGTAAACGAAAATACTATCAAAAAGATGGGTCAAAACTTCAAATGCATTTTTCTCAGTTCACGATTTTTTGAATTACTACGGTATTGCACCAAAGACTCGATATATTCAGAATCTAGATCAGTTCAATTGCGAGAAATGCTTATCTTTAAGTGAACTACGAGTAAGACGGAATGCTCTAAATTTACCCAAAAGCATTCCAGGTAACAATTTTGAGATAAAATTAGAAAGTAACATTTTTCATTTTCTGTACAAAGTTGCACGAACTTTTTCTTTGGGTAAGTTCGGTCTAGAATAAAATTATCAGCTGTTTTTATTTACAAATGAAACTAAGAAATGAATCAGAAAATTTGCAAAGAGACAACAAAAGTTTTTATTTAATTAAAAATTATTAAAAAAGATTTTTTAAATAAACTTGAAGTTGTAAGTAGATACATATATTTGTGCATATTTAGCACTGTATTTAATAAAAAATTTCTTTTGAATTTTTTTCAGTTTATTTTTGTCCACATTTTACAGCCGTTGTCAACGGTGCAAATGTTTTGCTTTTCAAATATTATGGATTTGAAGCGTCTAAAATCACTAAAATAAAATTTATTTTGGCACTTTTGTTATGCACGTGGAACAGACATATTTTGTGGTAACTTTTATGGTTTTTTGCGTTTTCTTACTTTTGTTCATTTTTGTCTCTTATTGAGATAAATTATAGCTTACTCTCATTTTACCGAACTTTACCAGAAAAGTAAACCAACACACCTTATACGGGCCCCTATTATGAGTTGAATTCGACTGTCGTCGAATGAGCTAATCGAACGAATTTTCATTTGGTATTAAGAGGCGTATTCGATACAGAATAGTGCTATTGTGAATCTCACTCATTTCGAACATTCACAGTAGTAAATATTTTATCAGCTGTGACTACAAATAAATACTTTTTGTTTGTAAATTTAATCAAAATATAAAAAAATATGACCACGACTGAGTTATGGTTATGGTATTTTATTTATACAGATATTATATAATAACTTATGTAGCCTTCATGCACTTTGCTGCCGTTCTAACAGGTGGTCTAGTGTGAAGCCTTCCCAATTTTTTTCTCGCCTGAGCTTTTGTGGAAATTCTTTTTGCAATTGAGGATTTTCCTTCATTAGCGGCAACCAGCTTTTCTCACAACCTTACACCTACCAACAAAAATAACGTAAACAGTTTAAAATTACTTTTCATATGCTCTAAAGGAAATAATAATTGTAAAATACATACATACATATGTATGTATGTACTTAGATTTTGATAAATTTTCTCAAACTACACTGAACTACCGAAGCCAAAAATTGTGGTAGATAAAAAATTCGACACGCAAGGAAAATGTCGATAGTGTTGCCTGCTAATAATAAGAATTAGACATTCGATGTTCGTTCTTCGATACCAACCAAAGATCGAACATCGAATGCGCTAATAATAGGGCCACGGTATTGCATTTCTCAGTTTTGCAAATTTTGCAAAACGATAAGATTTTCATTTTATCAGCCTTGTAGTAGTACAAAAGCAAACAGAAAATAAAAAATCAACAAAAAAGTTATTTACTTCTAAATTGGGTTTGGTCTTACACTTATACTTTTCATTTTATTTGAAGTGTGAAAGCAAAATGTAATATTGCTAAGATTTTTTGGCAGTTGCACCAAATCTCATTAGATTTCTTCGTAAGACTTATATTATAAAGGGTGGTTAAATTTCAAGGGCCGATGTTGATTTTGAATAAAACACAAACTATTTAGGAAATTATTGTAATTTTATTTTATTATGATATATTGGTATTACTCAATTATGTATGGAACAAAATATCGGCCAAATGGGCGCCGCGACCACGGCGCCACACCTCCATCCGATGGTCCAAATTTTCGATGACCCTGAGGCATAATGGAGGTTCTATGCCGTTAATGTGCCGAATTATCTCATCCTTTAGCTCTTGAATTGTTGCTGGCTTATCGACGTACACCTTTTCTTTCAAATAACCCCAAAGAAAAAAGTCCAACGGTGTCAAATCACATGATCTTGGCGGCCAATTGACATCGCCATTACGTGAGATAACACGGCCATTGAATTTGTTGCGCAAAAGAGCCATTGTTTCGTTAGCTGTGTGGCAAGTGGCACCGTCCTGCTGAAACCACATATCGTCCACATCCATATCTTCCAATTCGGGCCATAAAAAGTTCGTTATCATCTCACGATAGCGAACACCATTCACAGTAACTGCCTGACCGGCCTCATTTTGGAAAAAATACGGCCCGATGATGCCGCCAGCCCATAAACCGCACCAAACAGTCACTCTTTGTGGGTGCATTGGTTTTTCGACAATCACTCTTGGATTCTCATTCGCCCAAATGCGGCAATTCTGTTTATTGACGAATCCACTGAGGTGAAAATGTGCCTCATCACTGAAGATGATTTTCTTCGAAAATTGATCATCCACTGTCGCCGTGGTCGCGGTGCCCATTTGGCCGATATTTTGTTCCATACATAATTGAGTAATACCAATATATCATAATAAAATAAAATTACAATAATTTCTTAAATAGTTTGTGTTTTATTCAAAATCAACATCGGCCCTTGAAATTTAACCACCCTTTAGTATGAAAGGGCCTTTAACAGTCACTAAAATAATTTTTTCGCGCAAAATGTGGACTTTGCACTTTCGCAAATGAACTGTCAAAAATTTGTATGAAAAAGACAAGAATGAAATAAAGATTGCTCCATGCGCATGATTTCCTGTTAGAGGACGTAGTTTAACCCATGAAATGGTTGCCTGCTCTCTATATTTCCAAATCCATTTGGGGGGTGTTTGTATTGAAAACTTTTATTTGTATGATTAATATTAAGAATCCAAAATGAGAATATTTTACATTTGAAAGATAAATATAAAATCTGTTGTGTGTTAAATTTTAAGGAACTATGTATGTAACGGATAGAATGAATTAAAAGACATAAAATTGAAATGTAGTTAGGAAACACAGAAATTTTTTTCTAAGCTAAAGGAGTCCAGTTTAGACTCCAAGGTAGAAATGCAAATACCTTCCTTTGTATATAATAAATCCAAACGAAGTGCATACTATATAAAAGGGCACAAAACCATAAATAACAAACGATCACTGATAACGTTTTTTTTAACTTAAGGAAAAAGACAAAATTCCTGTTCACATAACACAACCAAGAGAATGAAATTCTTAAAAGTTTTGCCCACCACATTAAACAGGCATCTGGCAGATACACGCAACAAGCAGACAATAGAGTAGATCCTCTAACAAAGAAACCTTCCCTATTCTAGAAGAAAGAGTTAACTTAATAAATACTGATGACAACAGATGAAACAGATCAATAATAGCAAAGGGACTGAAGATAATACATCGCTGAAACCGGCCAGCACATAATAAAATTTTGCGATTCTTCACGTCAATTTACTCAATATTGAAACTCTAACATATACCCTGTCGGAAACCACATATTTCGTTAAGAGTTTGTCAATATCATCAGCAACGAAATAATATAAAATTTCAAATATTTTCGATATACAAATAAATATTTTGTAAAAATGTCACAAATTTTTGGTTCTTGAAAAAAAAAAAACATGAAAAAATAACTATAGTAGTAGATATTCCAGGCGTAAACATAAGTATAACAAATTTAAATCATAGACAGATATTTACATATATAACAAATTATAATTATAAGAATATACAGGGTGGGCCAAAAGTAATCACTAGGGGCAGAAGTAATCACCCGATGTTCTTTTGCTGTAATTTTTTTTAAGACAAATTTTGAACTGCTTATAATCTGGGCTAAGTGACCGCCGCTAGAGTTGATGACCATACTTGCAGATCCAAAGGTTTTTTTTAAATAAAATTACAGCAAAAGGACATCGGGTGATTACTTTTGGCCCACCGTGTATATATAATAACAACAACAATGTTAATATTTTATAATTTTGAAAATTTTTTAAATTTCATTTATAATAAAAACTTAAATAAATAATTATAATTTATTTTCATAATAAATAATCACTACCCTTAACAACTAAATATAATTAACTAATTAAATAATAATAACAACAATAATGATAATAACTTTGAACTCAATAATTAAATAATAAGCTGTAGAATATATTCTAGATTAACTCATAATTTTGTCCGAAAAAGTTTATATTTTGTGTGAGATTTGGCAACCCTGCAGTAGAAATCACTTTGACAGTTCCCCAAAAATTAATTTATCGGATTTCATTATAGATCAAGAATTTTGAGTTTAAATTTATAAAATATAGTGTAAAAAAATTATTATAAAAACCGCGTGTGAAGTTGTTTAAGGGCCATTCAGACTATTATACAAGTATTAAGACTTTCATCACATTTTACGATACAGAAATCTAAATACATTTATTGCGACTGTCAAAAAATCTAACGTAAACTGACATTTTGTATTCACACCATCACACTTGAAATAGAGAGAAAATACAAAAAAAAAACAGAAGTTGAGAAAAGAATTTTTAATAAACAAGTGTTTTAAAAATAAAAAAAGGAAAAGTCATGTTATTTTAAAAAAGAAATAAATGTAAATTTGTGGGAGTTTTGTTGGTTTTAGCTATAATAAAGAAACACATGCGCATATTGAATTATTATTATTGGCTAACGGCGGCAGGTTTTTTTACCATATAGGCACAACCATTGGGGCGAAAACGAATGATGGCACAATGTAGTAAATACTTAGACCTATCACCCGGTATAGGGCGATTTTTGTCACAAGTCCTAGTTTTGGAGCTATAGGCCTTACAGTGTAGTGACTGAAATAGCTTCGAAACAGTGAGTGATTGTATTTATTAAGAACTGGTGTTTTATTTTCCTTATACATAATTTTTGAATATTTTCCGAATCGTAATTTTCTATTTTTTAATCATAACGTTCTTACATAATTAAATAATTTCTTTAAAATAATAAAATTTGTTGCAAGTGACTCAAAAAGTTTGTTACCTTCCACAGAAAGTTTGATGAAATCCAAAAATATAATAAATTATAAGTGTGCTGCCATACTAATTAACATTTTGAATACTAAAAAATTTGGCAGTACTAGTCTGTAAAGCCGGAAATCTGCATTGAATTCAGCACAAGAGAGGATTTTTTCTCTCTCTCTATGTAAATAAAATAGTTTGTCGAACAAGTTTGTTATCTTCACGGGTATCGTGATAATTGACAATTTTAAAATTGTACTTTTTTGACCCCAAATGTACTAAAAACATAAAAGTTGTGTTAAGTTTTACTATTATTAACTATTAGTAACAGAAAGATAAAATAAAATGAATTCTTGAATATTGAGAATTTGTTTCGAAATCAATCAAATTAAAGTAATACTGAAGGAGTTCCTATTACTCGAGAGACCACTTCGTTGCGAGACAACCAACGTGTTGTTGAATAATTAAAAATTAATGCAGTTCATTACAAAAGTATTCTTGAATTTTCGCAAATTCATCAATTTTACAGAAAGGATAATTTTACTCGTTTGTAAACTTATAAATCGGACCATAGTTTTTGAAGCTCCATACGACTGAGTTTAGACGAGAAAACATTTAGTTTTGTAGCATTTTACAGGTGTGGAAGAGAGCATCGTTTTTGTGTTCGGTACTAGGCGACACGTTTTAACAACGACATATGTTGTCTTTGCCGATGGATAGAATTAATTTTTATGCGAATCCCTGAATAATTTGTTTTAATATTTGTATATTTTAAATAATTGTGGGCAATTATATTAAGAAAAAATTCACAGATGATGGCCCACTCCAAGGTTCTGATGGATATTTCTATTTTATATTATATTACATTTCTTTTTTTTATATACATATGTACATATAAGAATATTGAAATAAAATCAACGTAAAGAATTGAAATAAATAGTGTTTCATTTCAATTGGGATATCCGTCTACAGTGAGCGATATATATTCATCAACGCTGACTATCCATGCACACAGAAGTTTCGGTAATTTTTCTTAAATTCCCTTAAGAAAATTATATAAACTTTGTTCTACGCAATGACCGATAATTCTGTCAGCAATGACGGTCATATCACCGGTCAAATGACCGTCAATGTTCTTGTAGGGCAGTTAAACTTATTAGCTATTTCGCTAGTCACTTCATTCAACAGGCCAAACGTCAAAGTTTGTGAAAAAGTTGTGAAAAGTGGTTGTGAATAATTTAATATTATATTAAGAAAAATCGAAAATATATTTTTGCTATAATTAATTTAAATTACTGAACAACGTATAATCATATGAATACACCTTGGTACTTAATATTTAGTGGAGTAATGTAGTACTTTTGCAATGCAAAGTGTACTGAAAAAAGTACAATTGTACGAGCTTGATTATCCTTGATTTTCATTGAAAGTTTAATGTGATTGATGACAGTTTACCGAAAAAAAACTATTTGTGAAAGAATATATTTAAAAAAACAAGTATGGAAAGAGTTTATTTAATTATATTTATTTTTCAGCGATGGTATTTTTTATGAAAAGTTTTTAACAATTATTTATTTTTCAATATTTCGCTACCAAATAGGTAGCATCGTTAGGAAATAATAATTTCTATTAACAAATATTTATTTAAAAAAATGGTATTTTTTATGAAGTTTTTAACAATTTATGGTATAAATAACAAAAATGTTTGTAATTAATTATTGTTAAGAAAAATTTTTAACCCAACTTTTGTAATGTCTGTCAGCTGTTTGGGACATTTGTAATTTTTCTTTGTTATTTTCAATGTTTATTATAAACAAACTGATTGCTTGTTCTTCATGCCCAAACTAGCCCGAAGAAAAAGTACGGGCATTCTCGTGCGTGAAGAACAAGAACATTACTCTCTCAAAACCTCTCTCATTTACCCAATTTTTGCGTAAGAAAACGCTTTTGGGTAAGATTGGGCGCCCGCGGGCACCCAATTTGGGGTAAACGATCACACCTAATATTACTAATTTTGGCTTGAGCATTCAAATAAGTAGGCTATTATAGCTTGTTGCTTAAAATCAGTGTTGCCACAAAACAAAATTTCTCCTCAGCAAAAATTTTTGTACTCTTATATAACCAAACTGCATGAAAATATGTTTAATGGGCATTATGAACTAAATTTATTTTCAGATAATTATTTAGCAAAATAAAATATTTGATTTCTTAACACACATGAAAAACATAAAAATATAACGCACATTCAGTTCCTATTACTTAATTACAACTGTCGTTTTTATGACTGCAAAAAAATATAAAATTTTATCGAAATGGATAAGAATCCTTGTGACGTGACATTGCGCATCAAAATCACGAATTTAAAATAAAACTAATTAAATGTGGGAAGTTCAACCCTTTGCTAGTGAAATAGGGTTCTGGCGACATATTTCTGCAGATATATATATGTAATAAGCAAACAAATTACATTTGCAAATTATATTTAATATATGTATTGACGTATTTATATTTGTGTGTCAATATTATCTTTATTGAAACAAAATTCGAATTCTTTTGACAGTTAAAGGATTTGAAAACTTATTATGCATAAAATGTAGCCCATACGAAATAAATATTGAAGATGCAATGCACATCAAGACTGATTTTGTAACATTTTTCACATTTCCATATCTAAATTAACTTTCCTTTTAAATTGGGTATATGAGACACAATTCTACTCTGGCAATACCGATTCTTGTTCAGAAAGGGAATATATGTAACACGTACAACCGAAAAACGTAATAATATAGGTTTGTCTACCTCTGGTTTACATGTAAGTGATAGTGTGTCCTCGATAAAAAATATTAATAATTCCTCAATCCAGCGCAGCCCGGAAAATAGTGCAGCGGTTAAGGTAAAGTTATAAAGTGTTCCTCGACACATGTCCAGTTAGAAATTGTGTTTGATAAATATAACAGTGGATGCGAGTCGAATATTAGTCCTGCCTTTTCACAACCAAAAAGTAGACAAAACGCATGCAGAACACTGCCTTCCAGTGTCAAATTTAGTACGAAATTAGTCATCCCTTCAAGTTAATGTTGAACAATCTCCTCTATATCCTGCATTAGACTTAGATTTATCACTACAACAGAATAGCGCCTATGAAGAGATTTTTACCCCATGAACTAGAGGTGTCATCAACAAAATTAAATTATGATAAGAACGAAAGCCAGCCAACCAGCAGTTTCTATAATGCGTTTACCATCATTTAAAAGAAAGAAATCAAAGGAATTAAAATCTATACATACATCACTTCTTTAAAGGCAGTAAAAATTCCATATTCCAGCATGTATCTTTTGCAATTTTTAACCGATTGCAGAATTTTAAAATGGAAGCTAGACATCTCGAGGTATAAAAAAAATCATGACAATAGTGGTTTCTTTACTGAAGAAGTTTCTTTGAGCAATTTATAAAAAAAAAGTTCAAAAACGTGTTCTTTTTTTGGTTCACTTGAATGAAAAACAGTTTTTCTCGTTTTTTAAAATTTATTTTACTTTATTTAAGAACTCTTAGTAATGGGTACAACCCCCTTTATTTTTGTTCTTCATATTCTTCAAATATACGGGGTTTCATTGATTTCTGTCGATCAAGAGAATTTATGTTATCCAACGAAATTTGATTCCAAGCATCCTTAATGGCCTAAATTAGTGAATTCTTGTCATCAAATTGTCTACCTTCTTCATAGACCCTACGAGATAACCAATCCCAGACATTTTCGATAATGTTTAGATCTGGCTAATAGGGTGGCCAGTCAAGAATATTAATATTTTGGCTTGCAAATAACTCCTTTACTACTCTGGCGTTATGTATAGGGGCATTATCCTGTTGCAATATCCAAGATATGGGACCAAATAGTTCTCTGAACTTCGGAAAAGCCAATTCCAATAACGTTTTATCGCTTGCACCAGTCATTTTTGCACTTTGAAATTCAAGATCGATGGTGCCATACTACGTAATAGCACCCCACACCATAACGCCGTCATCTCGGCTGTGATGTCGACTCAAAAATCGCTTTTCTTTGTGCAGATCATGGAAATAACAGTTGTAGCCATCACGCCCATCCAAATTAAACTTCTTCTCATCCCTAAATATAAAGGTTCTCCAGTCATTTACATGACCTCTTTGCTGCACATCCCATACCATGTAGTATCTTGCGAATT
This sequence comes from Dexiosoma caninum, assembly GCA_963924685.1. NCBI lineage: Eukaryota > Metazoa > Arthropoda > Insecta > Diptera > Tachinidae > Dexiosoma > Dexiosoma caninum. Next base: position 57,999,932 of record OZ004725.1, read on the forward strand.
GAAGCCGCTTTTCCTTACGAGGAGCATTAAGTGGTGGCTTTTTTGTAATTTAAGGTATTTAAGATACTCGCAGCTCTAATTACTCTGCGTACTGATGACTTGCTCGCTTGCACTCCAGCTTGACCTCTAATTTTTGACAAGGATAAGGCAGAATTAGAAGCAATTCTGATTTTTCTTTTCTCATACGTAGATAAAGACAATGAAACCCTTCCTTTAAAATTTTTTGTATACCCCTCGGCTTCCTTAATATATTTGTCGACAAATGTTAGTCTTCGTCCAATTTTTTCAGCTATTGCGCGGTTAGAATATCCTTCAGAACGGTAAACATCGATTTTAGTTTTTCCGAGAGATTTAAAATTTTTGTTTTGCCATTTTGACTCGTAAAATGATTAAGATATAATAAATTGTAATAAACAAAAGCTCCCTAAAAAAATCATCCCTTACTTTAAAAATAATAAAGTGAGTTTTTTCAAGTGAACCAGAAAAAATAGCACTTTTTTGGACTTTTAATAAGTGAACCGGAGTGTATGTACTATATTGTATCATTGTTAAAAAAAATACAAATACTACATAGCAATAATAATTCACAAATTTCAATTGTCAAGACAGAAATTCTAAAAATAAATTATGCCTTTATTTATTTGTAAATATAAGATTTTCCTTTCAGAAATAAACGCTGATTTTTCTTAATAAAAATTTCTTTAAAGTTTATGTATTTTAAAATGCTGTACCCGTTTAACAATTTTTAATTAAGAATTTCATTCATGTTATTCTCATTTATAAAAAATAAATAAATAATAGTCAAAACAGTTTATTAAAACTAAAAAGGTTTAGTACTAAATCTAACCTGTGGCAAGTTAGGATTTTTATCTCTATTTAAATTTTAAAATTATTACAATTCCAAAAATATTTAAAAAATTTTTTTTTTTTTTTTTTTTACATTACAGCATTTGCTTAAAGTATTAAAATTTAGCAGCGATAATTTGGCTTCTACCGCCAGCTTCAGCTAATTCATCACGTCCTAGTTCAACCTCCGCAGCAGCATTTTCAATGCGTTCTCTGAAATATTGAAAACTGCATAATTTATTTGATTAAGAATAATTGAATCAAATATGTTTTCAAATTGATAATTTATTTTTTATTTCAACTTACTCATTTGTGTTGTTGAATATACTTCTACTGCTCTGAAAAAATCGTTTATTAACGTTCGCAATTGCAATTTTTGCTATTTAACGCCACATCTTACTATAGACTCACGTCTAATTCATTTTGACCACCAAACGATGTACTCTCTCAAATGTGAAATTGCAAAAAGTTATGTTCCTGAAACTAAATTCATAATAGCCAATTCACAATCTTGTGCAAATGTTCTTGCATCATTCCACTTCCAAAGTTGTGTAATAAGCTTTTACTCTACACTAAGGGCCAATTAATGACTTCATCTTAAATCGTATTTATACTTAAGTGCTATTTAAAATCGAAATTCAGTTTTTCAGTGCTGCTTTTTATTATATTTAAATAGTACTTAAATAGCCAATGTCACGTATTTCAGTTGTACTTAAGTTACCAAATGTATTCCACTATTTGTTTTCGTTTTGCACAAACATCATGTGGTCAGACAAAGAGTTATGTTTGTTTAATTTCATATATACGCACATAAAAACTGGCATTACAAAATAAACATATATGCATTTGCTACACTGGTGTAAATAAACTACAATGAAAATCATAGTTTATATTTACTATACGTTTGTTACACTTAGGCACAAATTTACAGTTAGTTAGCTAATAGCAATAGTTTAACCAATAATATTTGATTCACAGCCTTTTGTTTACTCTTACTTAAACCGCCAAATGTCATTGGTTAAAAAATAGTTAGACAACAGTTGATTTGTAAGTTATTATTAGTGGGCCTTAGGCCCAAATTCACAGTCATTCATTAATTATTAGTAAACTAATAAACTATTGTTATCGGCTGCCACTGGCGGATCTAAGAGGGCCAGGGCGGAGGGGCCGGATGGGACCCTCGGGGCAACTCCTGCCACCGGGGATGGTGACTGGAGGACAGTCACCTCGGGGAGAAGAAGAGACGGGGTTTGGGGACCCCGGCGGTGGACGACGGGAGGGCACCGCCCCCGGTCCGTCGGTTGCGACCTAGGCGCGCGAAGCTTGAGGCGGTGCTCATTAAGCCCGCGGTGGGGCACACCTATGCGGGGGTGCTGAAGGATCTGCGTGGCAGCGTGACGGGTGACGCGAAGGAGGTACGGTCCGTCAGGAGGACGGGTGCCGGTGACATCCTGTTGGAACTTGGGAGGGGGGACAGGATTGACCCGGAGTTTGTACGGCGTCTGAGGGACGCTGTCCGTGAGACAGCGTCGGTCGCGGAATTAAGACCGAGCGCGACCGTGGAGATGCGGGGTCTTGACTCCTTGACGGTCGTGGAGGAGGTGGAGATGGCGGTCCGAGGTCTGCTCGCCGGGCGCGAAGAGCAGCTACGCGTGAGGGTGACGGCTTCGGACGTGCGCGAACAGGTTCAGGCGTACGTTACTTTGTCGGTGGAGGGCGCCGCGAAACTGATCAATACCAATATCGCTACGTGCGTGTCGGATGGATCAGGAATGCGAATGTCCGAGAGTGTCGGTAGGTGTTATCGATGCTTTGGGGCGGGACACACCCAGGCAAAGTGTACTGGGACAGACAGGAGGCAACTGTGCATCAGGTGCGGAGTAGCAGGACATAAGATGAGGGACTGCACAGCGGTCCCCAAGTGCGTTCTGTGCTCGGGGGCGGGGCGCAGTAGGACTGACCACCTGCCGGGCTCGAAGGGCTGCCCGCTATCCCGCAGATGAGGGTGCTCCAGGCGAATATGCACAGGAGCAGGACGGCAGATGCTCTGCAATGGCAGATGGTTGCCGAGAGGGGCGCGGACGTGGTTGTTATCAGCGAACAATACTGTCCGATGCACCGAGGGTTCTGGCTCGGGGACGAAACGGGTACGGCGGCGCTCTGGCAACCTGGCGGCGGTGAAGTCACGGTTGCGCGGTACGGGATCGGCTGCGGCTATGCGTGGGTCCGGATCGGCGGTTTTGTGCTGGTGAGCTGTTACCTCACTCCTAGCGATAGTATGGCGCGATTTAGGGCGAAGATGGCCGCTATCGAGGACGCTCTGGCTGGTATGGCCGGACCCTTTGTGGTGGCCGGTGATTTCAATGCCAGGGCTGTGGAGTGGGGTGATCGGGTGACGAGCACGAGGGGGAGGTGCGTCCTGGATATGGCGGCCAGGTTGGGCCTGGTGGTCATGAACGCTGGTGGTGCGACCACCTTTAGGCGCCCGGGGTGCGAGTTCACTACTCCTGACATCACTTTGGTATCCGAGAATCTGTCTGGGATGATCGAAGGATGGAGGGTACTCGAGGAATATACTGGGAGTGATCACCAGTATATTGAATTTGGGATAGTATCGGAGGCGGGCGTCGCGCGGTCGCACGGTGGGAGAGGCGCGCGTGGATGGAACGTCGCGAGGTTAGACCGCGGGTCGTTCTTGGACGGTTTCGACGGTACTACGGTTTTGGACGGTGGGGGGGACGCTGACTCCCTGGCGGGTGCTATGATGCGGCGCATTGTCCGTGGATGCGACGCATCGATGCCCCGATTGTCGCGAAGGGCGGGGAGGCGACCTGTGTACTGGTGGACCCCGGAGATTGCTGGACTCAGGCGTGACTGCCTCCGCAATAGGAGGGTCTATACTAGGGCTAGGCGGGCCGGCGAGGCTCTACTGGAGGCCCAAGAGTACAAGCGGTCCCGCGGGGCGTTGCGTCGCGCGATTATGGCGAGCAAGAGGGCGAAATGGGAAGAACTTCGGAGCGACCTGAACCGTGATCCATGGGGACTCGGCTATAGGATCGTGGCGGGGAAATTGGGCGCGAGCCGCACTGGGGTGCAATTGGACGGCGCGCGGATCGATACGATTGTGGGAGGCCTGTTCCCCACACACCCTCCGCTGGTTGGCGAACGTGGGCCCTACGATGATGAGGTTCCACCGCCCTTTACCGGGGAGGAACTGAGGATCGCCGCCGGGGCTCTTAGGACGGGGAAAGCCCCTGGCCCGGATGGGGTACCGTCGGAGGTGCTCAAGATCCTGGCTGAGAGCAGGCCGGAAGCATTGCTTCCGGTATATGATGCTTGTTTAGTCCAGGGCGTCTTCCCAAGACGCTGGAAAACACAGCGGCTCGTGCTTGTTAGCAAGGGCAGGGGCGATCCGACCCAGCCATCGGCTTATCGGCCACTTTGTATGTTGGATGGTGCCGGCAAGCTGCTGGAGAAGCTACTGCAAAGAAGGCTGGCGGAGGCCGTGAGGATGGCTGGGGGGCTGTCGGATAGACAGCATGGCTTCAGACCTGGCAGGTCAACGCTCGGGGCGATTGCTGATGTGGTTGAGTGCTTCGAGCGCGCTCAGAGCGAGAGGCGCTATTATCCGAAGCGCATAGTTGTCCTGGCAACACTCGACGTTCGGAATGCCTTCAACAGCCTACGATGGGCTGATGTTCTAGAGGCGCTACGGGGGAGGTTTCGTATTCCCAGATACTTGTATAGAATTCTCCGTAGTTATCTGGACGATCGGGTACTGTTGTACGATACGCCGACGGGGCGGAGGAGCAGGACGATCACGTCCGGCGCGGCCCAGGGATCTGTGCTGGGCCCGGACCTATGGAATCTGACCTACGATGGGATCTTTGGGGTGGAAATGCCCGAGGATGCTCAGCTCGTGGGATACGCGGATGATATAGCGGCGGTGATCTTGGCGCGGGATATGGATGACGCCAGGGGGAAGCTGAACCGGGTCATGATTAGGACCCGGATGTGGCTTGAGGACCACGGCTTGGAATTGGCCGGGGAGAAGACCGAGGTGATGTTGATGACGCGGGCACACATACCACTCGATGTCGGCATGCAGATAGGGGATGTGTCTCTGGTTACCCAGAGTGCCATAAGGTATTTGGGCGTCAGACTCGACTGTAGGCTGACTTACTGGGCCCAAATACGGCATGTGGCGACTAGGGCGGCGAAGATGACTGGCATGTTGAGCAGACTCATGGCGAATGTCGGAGGCCCGACACAGAGCAAGAGGAGGCTGATTATGGCGGTCACGAAGTCGATCTTGCTGCATGGGAGCGAGATTTGGGGAAATGTACTGGGTGAGAGAACCAAACGCAGGGTACTCGAGGCGGTACAGCGGACCTTAGGGTAGCTTCGGCTTACCGCACAGTCTCGGGCGCTGCGGTCCTGGTGATATGTGGGGAAATACCCATAGACCTCTTGGCGCGCGAGCGGTGGGAGGCTTGGAACTCGAGGGGGAGGGCCCTGGTGTTGGTGCTATTGGTCTGAGACCCCAAACTGTCCGGCGATGGCAGGACAGGTGGACCGCGGACACGGTCGGCAGGTGGACGGCGAGGCTCATTCCCTGCGTGGAAGTATGGATTCGGAGGAAATTTGGGGAAGTTAACTACTTCCTGACACAATTCCTCTCGGGTCATGGATACTTCCGAAAGTACCTGTACCGGATGGGCAGGGCAGATGGTCCCGACTGCATTTACTGTGCTATTACGGATGATGATGCAGAACACACTTTCTTCGACTGCACCAGGTGGCATACTGAGAGAGGTGCAATGGCGCAGCGGGTTCGCTCCTGCCACCGTGATAGGGAGGATGCTCGATTGTGAGGACAATTGGGACGCTGTGGCACAGTACGTGGGATACGTTCTGCGGAGGAAGAAGAGGGACCACGATGCGCTGCTGCATAGCGGGCCCCCTCTGACGGGGACCAGGCGATACGGGTCGGGGCCATGGCGCCGGCTGCGGACTTGGCGGACCCAGACGTGGGTGAGTGAGAGTGGTCCTGATTGGGACGTGGCTCTGGGCCTTCCCCAAGTAATGCGGAAAGCGGTCCCGGGGAGGAATCTACCCAGAGGAGGAGGAGGGAATTTTTTAGTGGCAACACCACTCGACGCAGAAGACGACGGTCTCTGTAAGTGCGAAGGTATTTTCAACCCTACCTCACACGCCAAAAAAAAAAAAAATAAACTATTGTTTAACTAATACTTCATATTCACAGTGTACTGTTTAACTAACATTCTCAGTATAACCAAAGAATAGTAACCCTAACAATCTTTTAATTTTTAATATTGGCAGCAGTGCTATAGCATATGGTTTTTGTGTACATTTGTTATATTATCAGGCCTGTTCTGCAAACCACTTTTTGTCAAAGTGATTTGAAATCACGGAAATGGTGTTTCTGCACACAAAAATTTTAATAATCTCGTGGTTTGAAATCGTCAGCTAAATGATTGACGATTTGAAATCTCTTACTTATTTTTTCTATGTATTTCGTTTAGAATTTAATAAAAATGCTATAATATATTTCATGTGATTTGTTTTCTATTTGTTTTTCTAAAAAAATTGGGTTTGCTACATATAAAAACTTAAATATGAGCAAATTTGTAAGAACACTGGTTTTTTTGTAAATAATTTTTTTTTTACCAATGTCGTGGTTTACATTTACTTTTTAGCAGTCAGCTGGTTAATTTTTTCGAACATGTTTTTGAGGTTGCCAAAGTAACACATTCTTTATAAGTCATGTAAATATATAGATATTTTACTATCATGTTCTTTATTTAAGACAAATTTTATATATTGTTGTACAAAAAATCAATATGGTCAATAATTAAATAATTTTTGTGCAAATTTATAAATAAATAAATGCAAAATTTAAGTAAATTTCGTTAATGAAAACACTGGCAACTTCGCAATGATACATACCTACATATCGTCATATGATTTCAAAAAAGCCCTAAGTTATAAAAAATTCGAAATCGACTTTTTAATTGATAATGAGCCATAGTATCAAAATACAAGTGCCTGCAAAATTGCACAGGCCTACAATTAGAAATAATGTTCTTATCAAACAATTTCAGAAATGCCCAAGTGCAAGCGTATGAGTCAGTTTGAAAGTATTTTGCTTCTCCTGTAAAATTTGTTAAATGTAACTTAGGGCTTTTGTGAATTCATATGACGATATGTAGGTATTTTGTTGTGCTAATAAAAAATTTATGGTTTGTAAAGCTTCATCTTCTTTTTTCAAATGATGCTTTCTTAAAGCAATTATTGTCAATAAAGTAGCTCCTGGCATTTTCATATTCTTTATTTCATCTAATATTTTAATTCACAATGCAAAAATATAAACAAATATAAAACATCAGCTGTTTTCTCGTGTTTTCGAAAAATTAAAACCACGCCGAAAAATGTAAAATCGCGTGATTTACAGACGAGCTTCAAATCGTCGGCGTGGTTTCAAAACGGTTCGTGATTTCAAATCACGTAATTTGCAGAACAGGCCTGTATTTCTTAAAAACAAGCGCGCACTCATCGAACTTTACCGCGCAAGATATAATTGCTGCTGAAATTGGTTCGGGAAAAGCAAAATACTATCGAAAATAAAAAAATCTGATAGTATTATATATGCATATATAATATTATGATAGATAATATCAAAACAAAAATACTAATAATAATTTACTAATCAGCTGTTGTCCAAATATTTGTTAACAATGACATTTGACGGTTTAACTAAAACAAAAACCTGTGAACCAAACATTATTAGTTAAACTATTGCTATTAGGTAACTAATGAATGAAAAAAAAATTAAATATGGAAAAGCAAAAAGTAAAAAACTTTATAAAGAAAAGAAAACTCCAACAAAAACGTATCTATGAGGATATAATGAAAAGAAACTTAGAAAGTAAAGGTAAGACAAATCATATAAAGTTTCTCAGCGAAATTCAATATTTTACACAATGCTGGAATCAAAACAAAAAAAGCTTCTCACAATTGATGGAAATATTTGCAATTCCAAACATCTGTCATCTCAAATGCACAAGATTGTGAGTTAATTTTTTATTTTTCATTATTTTAAAATTTCCACAATTTGTGTTCCTGTTTTCCATAATAAAATAAAATAAATAAATAAAAGTTAATAATAATTTAAAACTAATCATGCAGTGAATCCAAAAATAAGTTTTTTATATTTTGTGTTTCAATTTTAATTTCTTACCTACAAACAACATCTTTTATAAAACAATTTGCGTAACTAAACTTTATTACATAAAACGAGTTATAACAGTTATATTATTTCTAATTCATAACTATTAAAAGCAACTAATAAATATCATTTAGTAATAGTTATGCCTGAATAATACTTTTATTTGATATCCATAATAGTTATCATCAATTTAAAGAAATACAAATTGGAAATAACTGTTCAATTCACAAATATATTTTTATTTATATTTTCTTCATTTACATTCATTTCACTTTATTCAATGGAATTAAACCAGTAGCCTTATTCTGTAACTCTGTAAAGATAAATCTCCATCGCTAAAAATCTAAAAAGTCAATTTGGCGATTTAGTGTCTTCGTTAAAATTGCATTCTGTAACACCAAATAAGCTGTTGATTTCTTCAAAACCAGACATTTTTAGTAACGATTATTTTTAACTGGTAAATGCTTGTAAATTTAAGTGTTTGTTTAATTGAATGTTTTTCGTTTAAATTTTTTTTAATTTAGCAGAATTATGGAAGAAGTAAGGAAACGCGGGATATATGAACAAAATTTCTTACTATGTAATACAATAAAAACTATTTTATGTGTAAAATTTTGCACCGAGGATAAGAATCTTTCACTTTTATAAACTAATTTTTTATTTTATATTTTTTTAATTTTTATATTTATCTTATATAATCTTAAAAAAAGTACTGAATACAAATAATATGTGGTTTGCCGTTAATCGTACGCACTTTATATTTATTGAGTAAAATAATTTTTTTTAATAAAATTTATGCATTTTGCTAATTATTAATACTAGATTAAATTAATGCGGTTCGCTGTCCTCAAATATTACGAAATATTATTTTAATTTTACCCGCATAAAAATTAATCTAATGCGCACATACATATTTAAGTATTGTGGATTTTTATTTTTTTTATTAACAGTAAGAGTTTTTCAAAAGTTATCTGTTTTTTTATAATAAAATGATGCAATAAAAATATTTGAAAATAAGTTACATGAAAAGTTGATTAAAAAAATTATTAGTATAAGTAGTTCGTAGGTACTTTAGAATGTTTGCTTCAAAAAAACTACTTTGTTGTATTCTCTTGTATTTTTATTCCCACATCTCGGCCATTCTGAGTGTTAATTATATTACAATCATCATCGTCTAAGTCTGGCCATGGTTTCATAAACTCTGCACATGTTGTGGTACATCTGGTACCTTTGCTTCACCAAACTTCATTACATCATACGTATCGTTCGGTTTTACTTTAATAATCTGATATGTATCCAGATACTTTGGTTTGAGTTTGAGTCCTGTTCCTAGTTGTGTTCTTTTAATAGCAACAAGGTTTTTAACTTCATATTTTCTGGATGGTTTACGTCTGTTTATATCTTTTCTTGTTCTCGGCTTTAATTTTGACTATTTGTTGTTTGGCTATGTGACGGAACTCATTTATTTGTTCAGTATAACAAGCTGCAAATTTTTGTTCTACCAGTTCCTTCAATTGAAAATCATCTTTTGTTGTCATTTTGGTTCCAATCAGCAATTCAAATGGCGTAGTAGCAATACTTCTATGATACGTTGCGTTAATGATTTGCTGTACTCGTCCTACGAACTTAAACCATTTAGAGAGTTCATCAGCGCTTAGTTTAGATAGAACGGAAATGATCATGCTGTTTAGTCTTTCATCTTGCCCATTCGTACGTGATAGACCAGTTGTTATTAAGATATTATTTATTGTTTCTTCTCTACAATATTTTTTGAAATCTTCACTTGTAAAGCCTGATCCACGATCAGAAATAATTTGCAGTAGGTTACCAAATACAACATTCCGCATCAATGGCATCACCACCAGACGTTGTTTTTGTCGGATATAACAAACAAAATTTGGTAAACGAGTCGATTAATGCAAAAATGTTGTTGTAAATCTTACTTGTAGATTCAAGAGGACCAAGAATATCAATATGATACGTGTGGAGTGGCGTAACTTCTTTATTCAATGGGTGTAATTTTCCCTCTTGCTTTTCTCTTTTCTTATTACATATTATGCACGATATACAATTATCGATAAGTTTCTGTATTTTTCTTCGAGCTTTGGTATAAAATAGTCATTCATTATTAACTTTTTGTTCTTTTGGTTGAGAAATTACCTCTTTCGTGTGCTCTTTTTATAATCTCGTTTTGCATACATTTTGGAATTACCTATAGTTCATTGTCATTGAGGATCTTGTACAAGATATCTACCTTTAGAAAATAATAATTATACGATGATCTATCTTTCAAAATTTCTCTGATTACTTTGAGATCTTCATCTTGATTTTGCAAATGTTTAACTCTTAAAATTATACTGTCTTCAGTTATTATCATAAACTGGATGTCGGCTTAAGGCGTCAACATGTCGCATTTGTAATCCAAGTCGATGTTCTACGACATATTCATATTCCTGCAAAAACAAAATCCTTCGTGCGACCCTTGAGCACAAATCTTTTTTCTCCAATGTCTTCGTGAAAGCAGTGCAGTCTGTCACTAATTTGAATCGTAGACCAATCAGATAGACCCTAAATTTCTTCAACGCTTCTATGACTGCTACACTTCAAGCTCGTAACTCGTATATTTGCGCTCCGGATCTGTTGTGTTCTTACTTATGAAGTAAACTAGGTGTAACAGGTTATCAGTTGGTAACTTCTGTAGAAACACTGCAGCGTAACCGTCAATAGATGCATCTGTATGGTCTTCGGTTTCACAGCTTTGATTGAATATAATTAATACTGGACCATTACCCAGTGATGTTTTCAAATTATTAAAAGCAGTTATTTCTTCAGCGTCAAAATTTAAATTTAGCGGTCTTGCAATTATCTGGCACCACATGAATTGTTAGCGTAAAGTCATCCTCATCAATAGTTGTCAAGAAGTCTGTGTTACCAATTGGTCTAATTCTGTTGTCTTTGCTATTAGGACCAAAACCACTTACATAAAAGAAGCAGAATTTGTTAAAACACTTTGATAACGCCTTCTTAATCTCGTTGAAAATGACTCTTTTATTATGTTAAATTTACTACCCGTTTCAATGAGAGCTTCTACTTTAGTTTTGCCAATCTTAATTTCTTTTATCATGATATCGTCACAAGCATTTAATAAACGGATATTTCACTCACCTTTTTTCTGTGGACAATCTTTGGAAATATGGCCATACCTTTCGCAGTTGAAACATTTATTCCCTTTCGACACAATTGCCACAGTTGAAGCACTTTATTTCAGTTCTTATGTCCTTTTTGAAACCTCTGTAAATTTTTTTTGGTAAAATCTCGTAGCACCGTAGTTTGTCCCTAAATTCTCTTGAATCCCCTGCGCCATATAAGATCATTTTATTTGCTTCGTTGTCGTTAATGCCATCAATAATATATTGCATTAGCGAACTATAGACAATACCATCTAATCTAATTCGTTCATTTCCAAATAGTATTCATGGACGTTTCTCATGTATTTTCATTCTCATTTTTACTTAAAGATCCACTAAATTTTTCCGAAGTCAATGTTTATTCCGTAAATAAACGAACTCTTTAGAGTGAAGCCATCTTTCACCAATGTTCCCATAACTTCAGCATTTTGTGGTTTCATTAAAAATTATTTAGCATTGTAGTATTTTTCAAATATATGTTGCAAAGAAAAATAAATTATGACTAGAATTTTTAAAATACCCCGTAGAAATTTATATTTTAGAACATATTTGAAAACATTTTTATGAGAAAACTTATACGCATTTGTAAGGGAAATAAATTATAAAATAAGGTTACATTAATTTAAACAGTCACAAATGAACAAAATATATTTGTCGCTTTTTAACAATCATTAATGACAGCAAAAAAAAAGTAATAGTCTACTGATAGCGAATTAGCTACGGCGAATGTAATAAATATTTATATTTGTCGCAATATTTTTAATTTATAATAAAACGATTACACAATGCATACGATGTTAATACGAGCTTCTAAATTGAGCAAATAATTGCGCTTAAGAAATAAAATAAAAATTTATTTATAATAATTATCCGCAATTTTTATTGAATATAAGTAATAATTATTAAGTCCTTGCTTTTTACCAATTCCGACAAACACTTTCGACCAGATGTGTCAAATTATATGTAAATATATGAAAACTGTGTAAATTTATTTTATAAATTAAAACTACCACAAAATGGGAAAGAAAGGCGGGCTTCCTAAACATATAGTATTTACAATGTATCAATATTAACATTAACACCAAGTTGATGTATTGTGGAGTTATTTTTTTTTATCTGGGATCAGCACTCAGGAGATGACACCTACACATGCGATGCATTGTGCTGGAACTATAGGAAAGGGATAGTTAGAGAAACGATAGGAGATGAAGCTTAATTAATTATTTTACAGCTTTTGCACGTTCTTTGTTTATAGCAGTGCTGAAGCTTCGGTTTAGTAGCCATTTTTATTATTTTACTTCGCCGGTGCTACACAATGCCGACGGAGGGCTTCCTGATGTGATTGTGGATTGCTATCAGCTGAAGCCGGTACTGTTCAGTGACCAGTGACTATGCGTTCGCCAATGAAACCTTCCGACAACAACTGACACACAAAGCCACACTAATTCACATCAGAAAAATGCGATATGATTTTTTTAATAATTTTAGTCTGAAACTGGGTTTGAACCCAGGCTTGTTTTGGTTTTATAGTCAACATGCAGACTACTTCAGCCTCGCCACACCTTTTTCAATACATTTTATACTAATATTTTGTATCCATTTGTAAATAAAAATATAAATAAGTGAATATAGAAATACAGTACATAACGGTTATAAGAAATCATAAAATTCCACTAAATATTTTCTTATACGAGTGTTTTTTTATATACCATTATTTTATATAAGAAATATTTCTTATAAAGGTTTATATGGATATAAGAAATTTTCTTATAAGACTACATTCTTAACAGCAGTGTGTAAATAATATTTTTTTTAGTTTCATAGCAAAACGGTTAACTTTTAGGCCCAAATTCACAGTCATTAGTTAGCTAATAGCAATAGTTTAACCAATAATATTTGATTCATAGCTTTCTGTTAACTATTATATAACCGGCAAATGTCGTTGGTTAACAAATAGTTATTCAACAGCTGATTAGTAAATTATTATTAGTATTTTTGTTTTGATATTATCTATCATAATATTATATATGCATATATAATACTATCAGATTTTTTTATTTTTGATAATATTTTGGTTTTCCCGAACCAATTTCAGCAGCAATTCAATATCTTTCGCGGTAAAGTTCTATGAGGGCGCGCTTGTTTTATCCATTTTTAAGAAATAATATAACAAATGTAAACAAAAACCATATGCTATAGCAGTGCTGCCAATATTGAAAATGAAGATTGTTAGGGTTACCATTCTTTTGTTATACTGAGAATGTTAGTTAAACAATACACTGTGAATTTGAAGTATTAGCTATCATTTGAGTTTACTAATAATTAACCAATGACTGTGAATTTGGGCCTTAGATACCTACTTTTTATTATTCTCACGAATTGCTACGTATAAAAATAACTTAAGAGTAAAACTTTCAAAACTTTCAGTATTGCCGTGTAGATAAATTTCTTCTTCATAGGTATTTTAATTTTTGGTGCATGGCTGTCTATTTCGTTTGTGTTTTTCTTATGTAAAACAAAAGGGTTAAATCTAGTTTACGGAAACTTCACGAAATTGAAATATTACATAGGCCTATAGAAAATTGAAAAATAAGAAGAAAATATAAAGTGACAAAAGTCTGGTATCGATCATTTTTCGAGTTATGGACCTACGAAGTTTCCATATAAAAATTCAAATTTCTACATTCCGGAAACCAAATTGCCAATATTGGTATCATTTAAAAGGTCTTAAAGATATCTTGCTATAAACATAAAATTTATTTAAAAATTTTCAACGCTTGAAGCGCCAATATAGTTTTTACATCCCCACCCTCATTGAATGCTACTGAAATGGACATGGTGTTTTTGAAATACTTTTTTTTATCTGGGACCAGCACTCAGGAGATGACCTCTACACATGCGATGCATTGTGCTGGAACTATAGGAAAGGGATAATTAGAGAAACGACAAGAGATGAAGCTTAATTAATTATTTTACAGCTCTGCTATTGCACGTTTTTTTTTTTTATCTAGGACCAGCACTCACGAGATGACTCCTACACATGCGAAACATTGTGCTGGAACTGTAGGAAAGGGATAGTAGGAGAAACAGCTCTGCTTTCGCACATTCTCTGTTTTTACACTCGTAGCAGTGCTGAAGCTTCGGTTTACTAGCCATTTATTATTATTATTTTACTTCGCCGTTGCTACACAATACCGACGAAGGAGGGCGTTCTGATGTGATTGTGGATTGCTATCAGCTGAAGCCGGTATTGTTCAGTGACCAGTGACTATGCCTTCGACACTGAAACCTTCCGACAACAACTGACACACTTTCTTATAAACGTTTTCTTTTATATGAGATGTTCTTATATCCGTTATGGACTGTACATACGCGTATATTAAATTATAAGAAAAACCGTTTTCTTATCTTTCTGCATCTAAATTTATTTGGATGCCTTTCTTCCTTTTTCTTGCGTATTAACTCCAACAGTGTTGCAAATGAGAACAAAATACATTGTCAAAATTTTCAAGGTCGCATTTGCGAGCACACTGCAATGTATTACTACAAAGCAGCATGCGTTTAGGCAGTCATCCAAAATTAATATTCAAGAAAATTCGCAAAATAAAAAATAATACTTTAAAAAGTAGAAACAAATTTTGTATTTACAAAAAAAAAAACTTCTTACAGTTGCTAATTAGATTGTTGTCATTTTTAGCGCAGCTAAATTAAAAAAATTATCAGAGAACGTGTAACAAAATTTAATTTTTAAAATTAAAAATATGTAAATCGTTATAAAGGTTACTATAAACTAAATTAAAATGAATTATCACGCATAATTAAAATTAATAATTAAAACGATGATTAAATAAAACATTAAATGCAAAAAATCTACGATATTTTGGCAATATCACAAAATTAATTCAATTAATAATTATTTCATTACATTAAATATTGCTTAATGTTTATTATAAAGAGCATTAATTGCTTTAATATTTTTAATATTATGTATATATGTACTCTTATAGGGTAAATTCAAGAGAAGAAATATCTTTATTAGTGAGATTTTATAAAATCATTAGCTATTTGGCTTTAAGGTTTGCTTGTTATCTTAAACAATTTTTACATACTATTTTCTACCATAACCTATTATTACAACTCAAAAATATAATGCAACGATAACGATGCTTAAATTTAAATTTTATATCAATCCTTAAGGTTTAACAAGTATTAAATTTCGTAAGTTATATATCTGCTACGTTAAGTTGTTGACTTCCTTATTTTTTTTATAATAATCTATAAATATTTGTCTATGTTTGTTAAATGGTGTAGCTGGTTTATATGTACATTTCATTTGGTGTTAATACCAAAATCTTCAGTAGACCTTTAACCAAATTCTTGAAAAAAGCTAAGAAATTTATACAAGTACTACCAAAAAATTTTTGAGAATTGCGTAATATACAAACAAAAGAAACCAAATCACTGTTTTAAAAATGTTCATTATACAACAAACATTTTATTATTCGAATTACATATATTTAATGTTTCAACGCTTTTTTAATAGATTTAAATCAAATAATAAAATGTTTGTTGTATAAGGAAAATTTTTAAAAAAGTTATTTGGTTTGTTTTATTTATATATTTAGTAATTCTCAAAGTTTTTTTTGGGAGTTCTTGTATATTCTACGTTTCGATTACATTCCGGTATTCAGTTACGCACGAATCAAAAAAAGGTATTCTGCAAAAAACTTAATCGAAAGAAAAAGAAGAAGAGTATGTTTAAACCTGCAGCTTTGTAAACATTTGTAACATTGTAATTGTTAAATCAAAAATCTGGCAACGTTATAATGTGCAAGTAGACATTTTATTCTCAGCTAACAATAGTTTAGTAATTTATTAATATTAACAGCGATAAAAATAAACAATATTTTTACAAGTGGATATTTGTACCATAATTAACGTGTTTTACCGAGGGGCTGTGCTCATATTCTGTGATTATGTGCTATACCAAGTACATCGAGTTTTTGAATATCACTCAGTAGCATATTAGGTGTACATAACTTAAAAAAAATAATACAAAAAGCTAAATTTTGCCAATCACATATTCTTATATGCGAAACGTACGATGTGTAATAAATGGTGTCATCTTTCTTGTGCGAATATAAGCAACGACCACATCAAAGTGCTCAAAGAAAATCCAAACTTTGGATTTGTATGCTGTATACATATGTAAAAAAGAGACACATCATTCTTCGGACTCCACCGCTAATGAAATTAACATAAATTAGTCTCCTGGGCCGGATGGAATTCCGGCACTGGTCTTGAAGCAGTGCTCTTCGACGTATACCATGCAGGCGAATTTCCGTCGTGCTGGAAAGTTGCAAATGTTACGCCGATCCCCAAGAAGGGAGAGGCAAGCAACCCTGAAAATTATCGTCCAACCGCAATATGCTCTACCATTTCCGAAGTAATTGAGAGTATGCTAAATTTCCATCTTATGAAGTATCTGGAGTCTCATAGCTTACTTAACGACCAGCTATATGGCTTCCGTGGAGGACGTTCACGAGAGATTTATTAAAAAAAAATGTATACCAGCATAGCATACATGAAAAACAAAATTGAGTACCTACATAAAATGGATGATGAAACCACTGCCAAAGTCTTTGATCTGGAAATGGAAAACAATATTATACAGGGTGGCTGATGAAAGCCGCTACCAAAAATAAATTTAATAACTTTTTTTCTATTTAATGAATCTGGTTAATTTTTTTTTTATTTTGCAGATTGATTTTTAGATTTAACAAAAATGGATAACTGGGACACTGAAAAAAGAATTTGGATTGTCCGCCGCTATCACGCACTGCAGTCCGTAGTTTCGGTTCAAAGAGAGTATAGGCGGACGTTTGGCGGCAATCCTCCGAGCAGATGGACCATAATGAGACTTGTGAACAATCTTGCCGAGTATGGAACAGTCCAAAGAAGACCTTACCATCGAAACCCTTCAGTTCGGACGGAGGAAACAATCGCTGCTGTAGCTGCTGCCATACAAAACAATCCAAGAGTTTCGACAAGAACCTTATCTGCTCAAATGGGTATAAGCAGACAGTCATTGCAGTCAATTTTGCACAATGATTTGGACTTATTCCCATATAAAATTCAAATGGTCAACAAACTGAACGCAGCAGACTGGCCGATTCGCTTGGAATTTTGCCAGATGCTTCAAATAGTGGAAGAGGACGAAAACATGTTGAACTGTCTTTTTATGTCTGACGAGGCCCATTTCGATTTAAACGGCAACATAAACAAACAAAATTGTCGAATATGGAGTGCTTCCAACCAACAGATACTCCATGAGACGGAATTGCATCCACTTCGTGTCACAGTGTGGTGTGCAGTTTCAGCACGCTGCATTGTCGGGCCCTACTTCTTTGAAGAAAATGGTCACACCGTTACAGTTACTGGAGACCGTTACTTGAGCATGTTGAGAGAGTTTTTCTATCCAGAATTACGCCGAATGAGAATTCCTTTCAACTCTGTGTGGTTTCACATGAATAAAAGAAAAATTAATTCCTTACACTGAAAAAACTTATTTGAGTTTCTTGATGTAGCAATATTCATCAGCCACCCTGTACACAACCGAATGAACAGATGTGATATTATTATATCCGGGCTACCGCATACCGAAGATTTTGTTGCTACCTTCATTAATCTTGCCAAATTCTTAAATGTTATCGTTACCGATCGGGATAACTTGCTATGTTGTTATATTAATAAAAAGAGAAAGGCTTTGTTTAAACTGTTTTCGGCAAGTATTACAGATTAAAATTGTCGGACCTTGCAAGTAGCCTTATCAATAATGATAATGATAATGGTTCTTATGACATTAACTGTAGAATTTACTTCAATGATAATTATACTCAAATGAAGTTTTTTCGGGTACTACATGGTGATATCCCCAAAGTTAGAACTATATCGTCGGAGGACTTACCGAAAGTTCTATGTTTTGGGGAGTGCTTTGCAGAATATGGAAGTCAACTTGAGTACATATTTATTCATCAGTTTTGTAGACATTTTCATTCTCTATCCTAGTTTTTATTCCACTGTGTATTATGGCTATTTCCATGCTGGAGGTGTACGTGGCGCTTTTTAATCCTTTAATTTTAATTTTTGCTCTTTTGAGACGTTTGCTCTACAGTTACAGTATTATACGATTACTTTACACATTTTTTTTTTTTTTATCTAGGACCAGCACTCAGGAGATGACTCCTACACATGCGGAGCATTGTGCTGGGAACTATAGGAAAGGGAGAGTAGGAGAAACGACAGGAGGTAAAGCTTAATTAAGTATTTTGCAGCTCTGCTTTCGCACGTTCCTTTTGTTTTTTTTTTTTTTTATACTCGTAGCAGTGCTGAAGCTTCGGTTTAGTAGTCATTTTTATTATTATTTTACTTCGCCGATGCTACACAATACCGACGAAGGAGGGCGTTCTGATGTGATTGTGGATTGCTATCAGCTGAAGCCGGTTTTGTTCAGTGACCAGTGACTATGCCTTCGCCACTGAAAGCTTCCGACAATAACTGACACACAATGACACACTAATGCACACCAGAAAAATGCGAGATGTTTATTTTTATTTTAAAAAATTTTTGTCTGAAACTGGGGTTGAACCCATGTCTGTTTTTGGTTTAGTAGTCAACGTGCAGACTACCATCCATCGTGCCATCGCCACCCTTTTAGTAGAGAGTGATATACGCCTCTCCGGAATGGAAGTCATAATTAATTTTATCCTTATTGTTTATTTACAGTAGATGTATTCATACCATTGTTACCTGAATTTATTATTTTTTTATCCCCCCAAAAAACATTTTTTTTTATATCTTCGACCAGCAATCAGGAGATGACCCCTACACATGCGGAGCATTGTGCTGGCACTAGAGGAAAGGGATAGTAGGAGAAATGATAGCAGGTGAAGCTATACTATCTTACAACACTGCTTTTTGCACGTTATTTGTTTTTATAGCAGTGTAGTTAGTAGCGTTTCTGATGTCAAGGAGACGTTTTGCATTTTGAAGCCTCGTTTTAGTAGGCATTTTTTAGTAATTATTTTACTTCGCCGGTGCTACACACTACCAACGAAGGAGGGCTTTCTGATGTGCCTGTGGATTGGTTACAACAGCTAAAGCCGTTACTGCTCAGTGAGCAGTGGATATGCCTTCGCCAATGAAACCATCCGATAACAACTGACACTGACAGTTGGTTGCAACGTGAATGTGAATAAAACTAAGGCCTTGTGCTTTGGTCCTCTCGATAGGTTATTTGCGTTGTTTAGGTGTTATTTAAAAAAAAAATCTCAATTTTGAGAATCACATCAACTCAGTTAATCTAAAGTTTGTTTTGGACTGAAGAGACTATATAGTCTGGAGTTTGTGTTTCCCACTAGTATAAGATTAATTGTGGCCATATCTTTGCTCCTCTCTCTTGTGAATTATGGCCTTGAAGTATATTCAACTAGTAACCTTACCGCCCTCAATGAAATTCAGAAGATAGTTAGTAGAATTGTTAGGTATGTTTTTGGCCTGCAAGTTCGGGTGCATATTTCTCCGCATGTGGAGCGTTTTCTTGGTTTGTCGTTTAAGAAGCTTGTGGAGCTTAGACTAATTGTAGTTTAAATTATAAAAAGTTAAATTTAGTGATAATAAAACAATGATAAATATATGTATAAAATTTAAATATTTTGGTAGCATGTAAAGGGTGGTTAAATTTTAAGGGCCGATGTTGCATGTGAACGTCAAGGTTTTTTCTGGATTTTATTTGACATTTCTCAATTTCAGACTAACTCAATTTGAACCATGGAAAGATACACAATCGAGTAACTCGTTAAAGTTATTCAGGGTTATTATGGAAATGGGCGTTCAAATCATAATGCAGATCGTGCACTTCGTGATTTTTGCGGTCAATTTAATCGTCCAAATATGCGTACAATCGGAAAAATTTGAGCAAACCGGGTCTGTAGGAGATGTAAAAACACCAGTGCATGCTCGTACAGCTCGTACTGCAGAAAATATTGCTGCTGTTCGCGATAGTGTGGGTGAAGAGCCGTCCACCTCAACTCGCCGTCGTGCCTAATAATTGCACCTCTCATGCTGGTCGTTGATGAATATTATGCATAAAGACTTGCATTTACACACTTACAAGGTGCAATTGACTGAAGAACTAAAGCATCTTGACCATTCCAAACGTCGTCAATGGTCAGAATGGTGGCAAGAAATGGCAACAGTGGATGATAAATTTTTGAAGAAAATCATCTTCAGTGATGAGGCACATTTTCACCTCAGTGGATTCGTCAATAAGCAGAATTGCCGCATTTGGATAATCCAAGAGTGATTGTCGAAAAACCGATTCATCCACAAAGAGTGACTGTTTGGTGCGGTTTATGGGCTGGCGGCATCATCGGGCCATATTTTTTCCAAAATGAGGCCGGTCAGGCAGTTACTGTGAATGGTGTTCGCTATCGTGTGTTTGTGTTTTTTTATTTCAAAATCAACATCGGCCCTTAAAATTTAACCACCTTTTATAATTAAATAAACACATCAGTTAAGTGCAGTTAAGGTAATTGTGGCTAAACTATTTCAGTGTGAGGAATCCTGTGGCGGCGCAGGTGATAAATAAAATAAATAAAGCTTCATTACTGTGAAAAAGTTTATTAAATAAACACAACTAAATTACGGAAAGGGGAAAAAAGCCAAACATAATTAAGAGCTATTTGTGTCCAAAATATTTCAATGTGAAGAATCCTGTAGCGCCGGAGGTGATATTTTCATTTTCTATACATAAAAATACAGTTTATTTTAATTTCGATAAAAAATGGAATCGATAGCAGCGGCGTTGTTGTTCGAACAGGAGAATAACTTGCTACAGAATGCAGAGTAAAGGATTGAAAGGCGAAATTTGAGACAGTTGCAATCCATTCAAGATGAGTTATAAATTGTAAGGTATTTGTTTCAACGTGTAATAATAATTTAGTTAGAGATTTCAAAAAACTTTCGGCTAAATAAAGACGCCTTTAATTATGTGTTAGACACATTAAAATCGGCAGCTTTGCTCAGGTGTATTGTTTTTTGATTTGGGTATTAGCGTATAGACCATCTAAACCATATAATAAACATAGATATATAATCGCAATTAATATTGACAAACGTTGAGTAAATGAAAGAATATTTAAATAATTTATAATTATACACGAAATCATAATTGAAAATTAGAAAAAAAAAAATTAAAGGTTTAATGTAAAATAACCAAATATTTTTTAAACTCTTTGTTAAGAATTAAAAGTCATGTCAAATAGTATGATTTTTAGTTTTTTCTTATAGGTAATAGATGTGCTTCAGTGTTAAAAATCCATTTTTCTAAATCAATTTCTTTGGGATTATCGCTAAAAAGCAAATAAAAGTATTTAAGGGTTTCACCCAACCAAAAACTTTCCATCATATCACGCAGTCTAGTATTAAAAATATTTTTCACATTTCCAATCGAACTATAGCCGTTTGTAACTTTTGTGTATTTTTCAAAAGCCTGAAATATATTCCAACCCATTTCTTGATATGTTCGATTACCAGTCAATGCATAGAAGTAGTACAGACTTTCCACAAATTCTGGTCTTAATAGATTATGAGCATCATTCGGTTTTACATATATATCCAATTCTTCATGTTCTCCAACTGCAAAGTATGAAATTTCTGGAGCTAATTGCGTTGGTTGTTTCATATAGGTTTGATAACAAGTTTCCAAGAGATCTCGGGCCAACAGCAAGTGAGAATCCGGCATGCCATTATGATGACCCAAAACTAATGTGCCAGGTAAATAACATGTTAAGTGATCCATTTTTGGCTTAAAATCTTTGCCGTTTATTAGTTCGCCTATGAAGACATGATTTTCTTTAGGAGTTCGTCGTAACAGTTGCGAAAATATTCCATCGATGGCATGTATATAGTCCGCTACCAAGCTATTATTTAACGTTTGTAATAATTTAATACGTGTATGTAAACTAAAGTTATTATTAAATATTATATTATTGATATGTTGTTTTCAGAACGATATGTCATCTAAAAGTTATTTATACGCCTCTATATGAGCGTTTTATACAAATTTTAGTAGAAAAACTTTAAAATTCAAAAATTAGATTAGATTAGAGATTAGATAAGGATCGAAAACAATAAACTTTTTTTTTAACTATAACTACTCCCTTATTACTAAAAAGATTATGCCAGGAGACTACTATTTTTTCAAAATGAAAGAATAATAATTTAACATCGTGAATTTATTTTTGAATCGGGTTTTTTTACAGAAGTCCAAATATGGAAAGGGATAAAACTATACCCTTTCGGACACGATATCGAAAATCTCTGAAAATTATACGAACAGTGAAGTCGCTATTGCTGATGTCCATAATTTGTCATTGCTTCGCCATTCGAGCCATACAACTTCAGAAGACCAATATGCTGAGCTATTCGAAGCGCAGACAAGTGTGAAATGAACGTTAGCGCACCTCTCGGCTCACTGTACAATTTCTCTTTCCTTTTCGATTACGGAACTTCGCAACGCTTCTCGGCAGCTACGAAACGTTTGAAATATATTTACAAAAAGGCACTTGGAGCTGAACTCAACGATTTCTTTCGGCATTTTAAGTGAAGGTTTGGCTTCCTAAACAATAATGTCAATGCCATGGCAAAAATGGTTGAAAACCTTCATACAATCGAATCAAATTTAGTTTAAGCGCAGACCGATGTCATGGTTTAATCAGACCTGCAAATTTGCAGCTTTTGGTTGGACATTCGTTAAGAGTGAAGAAAAATGCTATTTCTTCCATTCCGTGTTTGCAAGTAATTCTCACTTGCTGAAAATCTACCAACCACTGCCCGCTTTTGAGAGTGTATCCGTAACTATGCCGTAGATATACTTTCGAGGTGGTGCAGATAAAAAAAGAGTTTTAGCGGACCTCAATATAAACAAGTCTCCTGGGCCGGATAGAAATAGTGTTCTTCGACGTTTCACGTCCTATCAATTCCTATCGTGCTGGAAGTTTGCAAATGTAACGCCAATCTACAAAAAGGGAGAGGCAAGCAACCCTGAAAATTACCGCCCAATTGTTATGTTGTGCGATTTCCACATGATGAACTACCACTTGGTGAAATATCTAGTCCAACAATTTACTAACCGACCGCCAATATGGCTTCCGTCGAGGACGCTCTATGGACGACTTATTGGCCTTATTGTGGGTCTGGATATTTCTAAATCATTTGATAGAATGTGAGATGGAGCACTTTATCGAGCTTTCTCAGGGATCGCGCTATAAGAGTTGTTATAGACTGAATTTAACTCGTTAGATGAGATTCCGTGGTACCACAGGGCTCCATTTTTTCTCATACTCTATTTCCTATCTTTCTTAATGACCTTCCATGTCAAGCTTCCAAACCCATGCACTTTTTTGCAGATGACAGCGGCATTTGTCACTCATATTCAGTTAGTCGTAGGTCGACGTCGACTATAATAGCGGCGCTGAGGCAGAATATGAGTGATTTATTGAACAGAGACGCACAGAGTCGATTTCAGTCCTCAAAAGACCCAATGCTGCATGTTTACACAGCGACGCATGCCCGATTACGCTACCTCATCTGCAATTATGGGTGTTATAAATATTGAGTCAGAAGCTCTTTATATTCTTGGCATAAAGATTCAGTGAGATTTTCGATGGACTGAGCACATCTATCAGGTCTCAAAAGAAGCATTAAATTGCCTCGGTTTTTTTAAGACGGTGCAATAATGGGATGTGCTCGAATGAAATCAGGGAACTTACTTCCGAAACAAAGCATCCATTAGTGGCCGATTTGTCAGCGAATCCCCTGAATGCTGGTCCAAGATAAAAAAGAAGATATAAAGAAGCTGTTATTATTACAATGCGTAAAATCGTTATTTTAGAGACTATACCAATAAATTTTTGTGAGTTGTATTTGTGTGAAATGTATTGGAATGACTGAAAAACTCAATTTCGTAAAAAATACGAGTTAGGGCATTTATACATGAGAACAACGATATATAGTTTGACGTTTCTCTTTTTGAGAGAAAGAAAAAATTTTTTACAAACAACTTTCAGCTTGAATTGGGTTAATTCAGAGGTGTACACTTCTCGCGAGTATAGGGGAAAAAAATAAAACTGCCGCGCATTCAACACACGTTCTCTATAACACCCCGTTGCCACATGCCAGCACAAGTTCGAAAAACTCAATACACTCAAACTTTGTCACCAAACAGTTACATTTTTCGCACTTGCGGCAAGTAAAATGGCAAATGAAGAAACAGTGATACCAACTAAGAGTGTTCTATTAATTTGCTAGTACGTATTAAAATGAATGCAGTGTTGATTGCTTGATTTATATTGTATTTATAATAAAAAAAAAAAAACTAGAGATAAAAAGGAACATAACTATACAAAACACATCCTAATGGTAATTTTAAACAATAATTTTATATTTTCTGAAAAAATTCTTTATTATTTTTTTATTGATTATATTTTTTTCCGATATTTTACGATATCGCCAACACGGAAATACTGAACTCATAAAGTTAACACACACATTTTTCGCAATGCAGCACCAACGGGAGCAAAATTTGCATGCGAGTAGTGTATCTAAATGTAAAAATAAATGACAGAACTATAAGCAATGTTACCCTGTTGAAAATTTTATAAAAATTTACTGTATTACTGTAAAATTTCATTAAAAAATAAGTTTTTAAATGTATTAAGATTTTTTTCTTAAAGAACGCCCATAAAACACAAGTTTGTTAATAATAGAGCGTTAATATTATTAAAATAATATTAAGTAAAACAAATGTTTACCGTTTCTAAAAAACGTGGCAACTCTATTATGCAAAAATCTAAAATAAAGCAAAGTTGAGGAACGAAAATATTTTAATATTAATAAATTTGTACCGTTCGCAACCGCGTTTGCGGTATATGAACAGTAAATCATCCGGCCGTAATCAGTTAAATCCTGAATCCTCCTGAATCGATAGCAAAAGATTTGCCGTTAACATTTTTTTTTAATTTCAGAAATAAATTTTTTTTTTAAGTTTCTACATCGACGACCTTATTAACAGGAATTGACAGTGGTATGTGTAAACACACATAAAACATAGTGGCTAAGCCGAACCGTCGTTTGTTGTAGCCGGTGCTACACAATACCGACGAAGGAGGGCGTTCTGATGTGATTGTGGATTGCTATCAGCTGAATCCGATATTGGTTAGTGACCAGTGACTATTCCTTCGACACTGAAACCTTCCGACAACTCACACACAAAGACACACTAATGCACATCAGAAAGATGCGAGATTTTATTTTTTTTATAATTTTAGTCTGAAACTGGAGTTGAACCCATGTGTTTTTGGTTTTGTAGTCAACGTGCAGACTACCATACATCGTGCCATCGTGTGGAAATTAATGGATCTGAAGTATCGACAGCCCTATTAAAAACATCTAGCAGTTTATTGGTACGGTTGTTTCTGTGGGCGTGATGCATTCCATCGGCTTTGTATATCGTATGTCGCTTTTTAGCAGATTCTTCTGCACTATAAACCATTGGAAGTGTAGTATTTTCTAACATTCTTTTGAATGTATCAGTACTTTATGATGGTCGAAGTAGTCTGCCCGTTGACTACAAAACGAGAAATTTTTCCTGGGTTCAATCCCAGTTTCAGACTCATAAAAACATCTCGCATTTTTGCTAAAGTGCATTTGTGTGTCTTTGTGTCAGTTGTTATCGGAAGGTTTCAGTGGCGAAGGCATAGCCACTGGTCACTGAGCAGTAACGGCTTTAACTGTTGTAACCAATCCACAGGCACATCAGAAAGCTCTCCTTCGTCGGTATTGTGTAGCACCGGCGAAGTAAAATAACTACTAAAAAATTCCTACTAAAACGAAGCTTAAAAATTCAAAACGTCTCCTTGACATCAGAGACGCTACTAACTACACTTCTATAAAAACAAATAACGTGCAAAAAGCAGTGTTGTAAGATAGTGAAGCTTCACCTGCTATCATTTCTCCTACTATCTTTTCTCTAGTTCCAGCACAATGCACCGCAAGTGTAGGGGTCCAAGATAAAAAAGCAATAGCCCAACTCACAATCTTGTGCATATGGTGTTGCATCATTGCATTTGCAAAAAGGTATAGCATATTTCTAGCATTGCTGTGTATTTTGTTACTGTAGAGCAAAAATATGCTATACCTTTTTGCAAATGCAATGATGCAACACCATATGCACAAGATTGTGAGTTGGGCTAATATGTTTCAAATTTACTTTAATTAATTGCAAAAAGGCAGGATAAGCAAATCAAAATGATTTTGAAACGATATATTAAATCTATGTCAACATCAGATATTTCAGAAAAAATAACGTGATAAGTAAAAGCACTACGAGCAGTGCTTCCATCATTTGTGGAACAGGAGCTACCTACTTTCTGCATGTCGACACGAAGTCCGAGCTTTTTCCAAAAAGCGTTTTGTATGTCTGTTTTTCTTTTCAAAATAATTAACTTATTATCTTCTCGTACCTGCCACTTCTGTAATTTGCTAAGTCCAAACTTTAAGTTTTCCTCTAGTGCCTGGAATAATTCACTTTTGTAATTAAATGTGTTTATAAAGTCCTTCGGTATAGCAGCACAAATGGGACAAGCCTGGTTTGATCTCGTTCCAGGTGTAATGTTTAAAACTTTTCCATCAATGAGTGTTAAACATAATTTAAATGATACTTCAACAAATTTTCCATCACCAATTGATATTCTTAGGCTTCTCAATTTTTTTTTTCAATCCAGATTTTTCCTTTAAAATAACTTGTTTTGTCTTCTTTATGCCCTCCAATTTTATGGGTCGACAAAATTCTTACAAATTGGCGTAGTAGCTAAAAGAGATGCATCACAGCTATTTGACGAACTTTGCTCATTAAAAGTTTGTCTAAATTGAGACAGACCAGTTAATATTAATATTTCGTTCTCAAAAAATCCGTCTATTCCGCTTTCATTACAGTTTGAAAAACTTCTTTTTGCATGTCAACAATTTATGCAGCCGTATGCAGTAAAATATATTGCAACGAAACTTTGCCATGGATCCATTTGTTATTATACCCTGAGGTCGACATTTCAACTTTTCAGCTGTAATTTTACTATAATGTGGATATACATATATCACAATTTCTTAATTTTTTTTTATCTGGGACCAGCACTCAGGAGATGACTCCTACACATGCGAAGCATTATGCTGCAACTATAGGAAATGGAAAGGGTCTTCGTGGCGTTTTTCATTATATTGCACTTTTGAAAAATTATATTCAAGAAGAAAAGCTAAAGCCTCATCCGCAGATAATGGAATTGGCATTTGGAGATCTTGATAGCAGACTTCACGCATTTTTGATGGTCCTGTTGGACTTTCCATACTTTCTTTTAGCACTGCAGCTAAATCAAGATCACCTTGCTTACGAGCCGATATTGCGAACGAGAAGTTTAGTATCAGCCTTCTCAGTTGAAAGATCTGAAGCTTCTTTTTTTTCCAAATTTTGATTTTGTGTTGAATGGCACACGTGGACGACCAACAATTTTTTTTTTGGTGCCATTCACCACAAAATTTAAATCTGAATTTAGCCACGCATGATTTTCATCTTTAAACACATGCATCTTTCTGTGACTTTTTTGCCACTTTTGAGCAAACTTTACGCAAAAAAAAAAATTTAATGTTTGCGTTATATGTTTCTCCATTTCATCCGAAATTTTATTCATTTTAATTCTTTCAACTACATGTTTGAAAACAGCATCAAACTTTTCTTTTTTTATGCATTTTTTTCGCCATATTTCAAACAGTTAAATTTTTAAAACCAAGGTTACCTGAAAAAAAGAGGCGCTACTCGTAAACCGCAAAATATAACAGATTGAAATAAATTGCAAATAACTTATTTAATATTGCTTAATCTACGTTTCAAAGATGTAAAATGGGGTCAAAATTTTTTATGGCTTAGAGAAGGCCAAAGATTTCGAGAAATAGCACTGTTTCAAGGTTATGTATTCTAATGGGTTATTTTCAAGTATACCGACGTAAGCAGTATAAATTACACACATTTATACTTACTTGGCTCTTTATTTTGCATTTTACAGAAATTAATTATTATCAACACAATTCAAGCCACACGCAGTTAAATTTTACCAAAAAATTAGTACTGCGCCACTAGCACATTGTAAAAAAAATGCTTCGAATGATTTTGACATAAAGTAGCCCAAACAAAAATTAGGTTTATTTTTTTGAAAGGTTTCCAATTAGAAAACAACAATAACAAAAGTAAAACTGAACTTTAATTTTTTCACTTTTGCACAGAAAAAGCGCCAGTTTGGCCTAATGTGCGCCGGTATGATTTACTGTTCTAATCTCACTAAAATGGGTGCGAACGGTACAAATTTATTAATTTTAAAATATTTTCGTTGCTCAACTTTGCTTCCATTTTAGATTTTTACGTAATACAGTTACCACGTACATCATATAAGGATTGGCAAACATTTGTTATTATTAATATTCTTAACACTCTATAATTAACAAACTAGCTTTTTTTGTGCGTACTTCAAAAATAAATCGTAATAATACATTTCATAAATTATATTTTTAATTTCAATTTTACAGTAATAGAGTAAAATTTTATTAAATTTTCAACAGGATAAAGGCCGGGGCACATAGAATCCTTTATCCGTAATACTTTGCCTTTTGTAACTGACAAATAAGTTTAAATACACGTTTTCTTAAGAGCTTTGTCACATTCAGTACGTCTGCGTCAAAGCAAAGTACTTGGTCAACTTTTAACGTACGTTGAGTAAACAGCGATGAACAGCGTTGCCATTGTAGGTTATTTTCAACCAAAATTGGTTAACTTTTTTTTGTGTGGAGAACTGAATATATTTTGCATTTTGGTTACTTTTTCCAGCCTTAGTAATGCTAAATGTGTATTTTTTTATATTTTACACTTTTAACACCCTTTTGTTTTAATAAAAATCGTTTCTGTTGTAACAAAACATTCAAGACTGCTGCAGCAGAAACAAAAATAAAATAACACAGTATTTAAATCCAAAATAGATAGGAAATTTCTTGCACGCGTATGTTTGTTTGAAATTGAAATGGTGTATGACCTTAACGGTTTTATCTACATTTTTTTTTAGAAAATATATGGATAGTGGAAAAAAATTCAAGACTTATTTTTATTAAATAACACATATTCTGGTATTTTTTTTTAATTTGTAACTTTTTAAACAAATTTTGTTTGCAGAAATTTGTGGCAACGCTGGCTATGAGTTGATATCCGTCAGCAAAGTACTCATTGTGCTAATCTCATCCGTCGGTACGTTAATGTCATTTGAAAAATCAAAGTATGACGGATGGCGGATTTCATGTGCCCCGGCCTTTACTCGTGAGTATAAGAAATGGAGATACCTCTGATTTAAATGTACAAAGAACGGTGAAAACGTGAGCCACTCTCCAAACTATCTTTGTGCACAGGAATAATGAGAAGCGAAAAAGAAATTTCAGGTCGTATTTTTACAAATCGCATATTGTTGGGAACACAATTGGGATGGACGGCGAATTTCGTCTAGCAGAACGGATTCGTCGGTAAAAGTTCATTGCGTAAATTCGCAGTGTGGCGCAAAATTACGATGAAAAAATTACAGCAGTCATAATCAGCAAAGTTGTTTGCTGTCTTTGTTACCGTATAAAACAAAATTAAAAAAAAATTAATATTAAACTTAATTTTATTTAAAAACTAAAACGAAAAACGGTAACTATGTACTAATTTTTTCGTCATTCGTCGGCGTATGAAATAAAAATAATTCACAGAGTTCGTCATGGAAGACGAATTTCGTGGACCTCGGTGTTCTGTTAATTTTCATATGCACAAATTTGTTTTATTTCTTATGATGAAAGTTCGCAACGAAAAATTCGTCGTTCGTCCCAATTGAGTCCCAGCCAGAGTTAAGAAAAGTACACACACCGTATAAAAATCTCGTACATAAATGTAAACGAACACAGATCAAAGCAACCAACACATATTTTTATTTTCAAAACATTTATGTGTGGTTCTAACTTTTTTTCGGTGCCAAACACTATCATACATGTGTTTCGTTTTAATATTCAATTTTGTACACGAACTTAAGAAGTTCACGTACTGTCCGATTATAACACACTTCAAACACACAGGTTCGAGTGTACGAATATTTTAAATTCGTGTACGTTTGCGACAATAAAGTACATGTACGATAGACAGATTCAATTTTGCCTATACATTATGTTGCTGTACGTGTACGACAAGAAAAGTACATGAACGATATGAAGATTATTTTGTGACTGAATTTTAAGAAAATGTTTGTGTACGGAAAAAGTACATGAATGTTAATAATACGTACATTTATGTACGAACATTTTTTGAAAAATCTGATAAACGTAAATGAAAACAACAGCAATTATTTCAAAAAATTTTATTTTTAACAGTACGCTGAATGTTTGATGTGTGTACTTTCTGAACCTTGGTCGCAGCACATCGACCCCTGTGCGCAAAATTATCGTATGTTACAAAAACTAAATTTCACAGGGGAGCGTTTTTATTCGTCTTTTTTTTTATTTGCCTAACAGCAGTAACTGTTACATACGATAAAATGTACATAGTGTTATCTCCATAACTATAACAATTATCGCTATAATACTTTATCTGCAGATGAATTAATGGATTTAGAACCATTTTGCATAAAAAAGTCGATTTCGAAAAAAGTGTAACAAAAAAAGTAAAAAAAAAGTGTAATTTCGCGCACAGGGGTCGATATAACTTTTTACTGTATGAGATGCTTATACTAAATACTGTACATTCTAACAGTGCTTTTCTCGTCTGACAAGAATATTTATTGTGATAGTAAAAAAATTTCTGACAATAACAAAATGGCCTATTTGCGGTTTTAATTAAAAGCACTTTTTTATTTTACAATGATAGTTGTTACTTACAAAACACCACATGACAATAATAATTTGTTTTTAAAAAATTGTTTTGAAAATAGAAAATATAAAATGGAAGAACTATTTTGTTAAATATGTTATGCGAAAGGGAAAATACGGTCGTATGTGCTGAATTTTACTAAACTTAAGAGATAACACTAATCCATTTAATATTCCTGACTATTTATATATATAAATAACAATGAAATGGTGTGCGTTGCAAACTTCAATACCGGAGAACGGCTGGATGGCAATAAAAGTTAAATCCGGAAGGTGATACGAGGGGATTTTTTGGCTTCTACAAAACTTTTATACCGCTTTTAATTAAATTTAAAACATAGGTAGGTCTGCATATACTATAAGGACACATAGACTATATCGAGCCTTTGGTACAATACCGTAGTAATTCAAAATTTTAATTTTTTAAGGTGGGTCTGCAGAAATGATCTTTGGGGAAATATATATCTAAAGGAAAAAATATTATGGTTCTATCTCTAACTGTTCAGATTCTACAGCTACAAATGTCTTTATTGCATTCAGCTATTTCCAACAATATTTATTTGCAATAATGAAATATTTTCTTTATGACAAGAAATTTACAAACAGAAAACATTAGAAAACATGCATTTTTATTTAAAAACTTGTAAAAAAATAACTTTAGTAAACGAAAATACTATCAAAAAGATGGCTCAAAACTTCAAATGCATTTTTCTCAGTTCACGATTTTTTGAATTACTACGGTATTGCACCAAACTTTTTAAAAAATTGGACCACGACGGTTCCTAGGGAGTAATATATGCATCTCGCAAATTATCTAACCGATTTTGATGCAATTTAAATCATTGATATATTTGGGTCTACAAAGACATATAGGGTATAGCCTATACACTTAATAAAATAGAACCAGGAGGGAACGTACAGGATAATATATACCGATGGAGATAATAGCGTGTGTTTCAATCAATCTTCAGCATTGCTGCGATTTCCCATCTTATAAGCAAAAAGAAAAATAAAAAAAGTATTCAAAAGCCTTTAATGCGAATATTAAAATTCAAATTGGGTGACATGCAATTTAAAGCCATATATCGCATAATTATGTATATTCTTACGTAAACTTTGAAGGTTTCATAAAGGGATATTAATTGTACGCCTATAAAATTGTGGCACCATCGCATTACGACACCACTAGGCCCCTTGTTTATGTATATATGAAGAGGAAATGAAAATATAGCATCAACGTAGAGCCTGTATATAATCCAAAAATATATTGCGCAGTAGAATAATTGGTAGTTACTACTAGTTTTGCATCAATGTACGTACTTTCTGCAGACTACAGAAGATGCAACAATTTTATAGAACACGTTTATCATTCATGTTGCATATTTAGATACAAACACTGCAACCAACAAGTAAACCATAAACGAAAGATCAATTTTGAATTGAATATCGCACGGTTAAAAAGATATAAACTTCGCAGCTTGCTTGTTTCCACTGAAATGAATCAGTCAAAACACTATGCAACGATTTACACATGCAACCAAAATCAATGCAACCAGAAAATATCAAAATATTTTGATATTTTTTTGGTTTTCAACATGCCCAACCGACACGAATTTTTCGCTATTACACGAGTATGATGTTATGATGGCATACCATTCTCACATGCCAAGTATGACCGTCTAATATCCGCTTAAGATAAGTAAGAAAAAATGTTTGTAACCAAAATGTAAAAAAAAAGGACAATTTGAGGACGGAAGTTTTTTTTTTTCTGCTGGAACTAAGGGAAAGGAGGGTTAGTAGGAGAAATGATAGGAGGTGAAGTTTCACTACCTTACAACACTGCTTTTTGCACGTTCTTTGTTCTTATAGCAGTCTTGTAGCGTCTCTGAAGCTTCGTTTTAGTACCCATTTTTAGTATTTATTTTACTTCGCTAGTGCTACACAATACCTTCGAAGGAGGGCGAAGAAGGGTGTGTATTGGATACAGCTGAAGTACCTGTTCAGTTACCAGTGACTATGACTTCGCCACAGAAACCTTGCGACAACAACTGACTCAAAGACACACAAATACACAACAGAAAAAATGCGAGATGGTTTTATGAGTCTGAAACAGGGGTTGAACCCAGGAAATCTTTTCGTTTTATAGTCAACGTGCAGACTAATTCGACCATCGCAACCCTATTGTGAAGCTCAAATATTTATCCAGGAAAAGTGCGGCGAGACGCGAATGTGTATTGACTATAGGGCTATGAACAATCAGCAACAATTACCCTTTACCGTTAATAGACGACTGTTTGAAGTGTTTCGAGGGCAAACGATTACTTACTGTGATGAATTTGAATACCGGCGTTTTACCATGTAAGAATGGCTGAGGGATCAGTTAAATACATTTCTTTCGTGGTTCTTAATTGCCAATACACATTCGTCAGACTGCCTTTTGAACTGAGAATCAGGGGTTTCGTGACTTTATGGACAGACGTGAGATAGTTGTGTACGTGGACGATATACTGCTGGTGGATAACACGATGGAACATTTAGATCTACTTGGTAGAGTTTGACTTCTCTGCCGGAAAATGGGTTCAAATTTAAGCTGGGGAAATGCAAGATATACGGTATCTAGACATGGTGTAACTCCATCGGGCAGTCACGTCAGCGCCATTTCGAAATATCCGGAATCTAGGGACACAAAGCGGGTGAAATCGTTTTTAGGATTAGGTGAGTATTTCAAGACAATTGTGAGAAGTTTTTCTATTATGGCTCGCCCACTGGACGAACTTACGCGAGGGGTTAAGGTTTGTATTTTTTTGATTGTCATAGGCCTTTCGAAGAATTGAAGCACATTCTGACATCTGAAGCAATGCTGGATATTTACAACCTGAAAGCGAAACGGAGTTACATTGTGATGCGAGTAGTAAAGGGTTTCGTTCGATTCTAATCCAGAAGCAGAACGATGGAGAATATCATCCAATTTCTTATTTCTCTAGGGAAACAGCAGACGCAGAGACAAGGTACCACAGTTTCGAGTTGTAGACACTGACCATTATATATAATCACTTCGTAGGCTTGTAGTA
Source organism: Dexiosoma caninum (assembly GCA_963924685.1). Classification (NCBI taxonomy): domain Eukaryota; kingdom Metazoa; phylum Arthropoda; class Insecta; order Diptera; family Tachinidae; genus Dexiosoma; species Dexiosoma caninum. Next base: position 58,034,326 of record OZ004725.1, read on the forward strand.
TATCCATAGAGAAAAAAATTTGTCATTATGACTCCTGGATTGCGAGGAGACTATTGCGATAATAAAAAATGACGATATGCATTTCCAACTTCCGGTTCTTTAATTTAGTGATAGGGATATATGTAACTTGAAGCTGACACTGGAGAATGAGAACCTGCCTGATTTCGAAATGGCAAATGGGGTTATTTAAAGAAAGGATGTGATAGCTTTTTATTCGCCATATTCATGGCATTATTGGTCATGTGGGCACCGAAAAGACTTATCAGAAGATGAGGGGAACTACTGCTTTCCAAACATGAAACGCAATGTCGTTGATTTTGTGAGGGATCGCGTAAAGTGTATTATGTATTCTGCAGAGAATTTACCGAAATCCCAGGAAGACCAAACTGTTGTTCATTTTCCTGACTGCTTGGTTTTGGAGGGCGTGGTGCCAACATTGATAGAATCGGCAAGACGGTCCTGAGAGTAGCAAATGACCTATTCAATGAAAAATGGGTACGATGGGCTATATCGACATTTGGCCCATACAAATCTTCCGGATCTGATGGAATATTTCCATGCCTTCTGTAACAGGGTATGCATCACAATGGCCCTACTCTGTCCAGACTGTACCAAGGTAGTCTATTGATGGGACCTGAAAAATGGCTGCAGCAAGGGTTGTATATATTCCAAAGGTAGGGGGAAAATACGAACAATTGCCTAAATCATACAGACTGATTTCATTTTCTCTGAAATCAATGGAAAAAACATTATTTCGACATATAAGGGGGAACAGCTTGGTGCTCGTCCCACTGCATCGCTTTCGATTTGTCTCTCAACTATGTAAATATACTGTGTCTTGTTAATGAATTTCAGAAGGTTATCGAGTCCAGACAAATAGTTATGTGTGCGTTTATTGACATTTCGGGAGCTTTTAACAATACTTTCTATGGGGCAATAGAAAATGCCCTTCTATTAAACGAAGTGCCTGGTATGATCATCAAATGGCTTCTGAGTATGCTAAGATCCAAGACCGTCGGCATTGAGTTGGGAGATCGACTAGATATATTAAGGTCATAAGATGTTACCCTCAGGGAGGAGTTCTATGAGCCCTTCTGTGAACTATCTTAATCGATGAAGTTCTCCACAAGCTGAACGGCCTGGGTTTCCCGACTCAGGGCTATTCTAATGATCTTGTATAGTATGGGAGAAGGTGGCATGAGGACACCATTTCGGACGAAATGCAACAAGCCCTGAATCTGATAAAAGAGTGGTGTGAGGATAAGGGCTGTCCATCAACCCACCAAGGCAATAATAGTGCCGTTCACTAGGAAGAGGGGGTCAATCTCAGATGCCCTGTTCTAGATAGAACGACACTACAATTCTCCAGTGAGGCGAAGTATTTGGGCGTAACGCTGGATAGGACGCTCATCTAAAACACACATCTTAGGAAAGTTACCACTAGGGACACGAGGAAATTATTAGCAAGTACGTGGCTCTCTAGCAGGACTTGGGGTCTGAATCCCATGGGGGTGAACCCATAGTCACCTATGCGTCTTTGTTGTGGTGGTCGAAGGTTATGCAAGCAAGAGCTAGGGATATGTTGAGTAAACTACATCGAACCATCTGTGTTGGCATCACGGGCGAGTTAATACCCACAATCTCAAATGCACCAACTAGCACCATGACAATCACCAAACAAAACCAAATAAAGACAGAAAACTATTCAAGGTTGCGACTATCGGCAGACAGCATGTAGTTTTCTTAACCTAAACAAACATTGATAATTTTATAGACTTTTCCCGTAATTAGAAAAACATATTCTTTGTCCTTTGTTAAAGATAAGAAATAAGTAATTGTAAACTCTAGTAGATAAGGAATATAATTACTATAAATAGAATTTAAGTTACATTTTTAGGTTTAGTTTTTAAAGAATATATTTTGAATAAAGTGCACATTTCAGTGCAACCAAAAAACATATATTTATTTTTTATTTCTCATTTCCTTGGAAAGTCTGTGGACTTACCAAAACTCACAGAAATGAAATTCTTAGAAACTGGGAGGGGAAATTCGCTTCTCACTGGCATAATAGTACTGGCCAGTGTCAAGCCAAATGCTTCCAGATCCCGAATGGGGACATTTCAAATAGGCTGTTTTCGCTGAAGAGAGCGGACTTGAACCTATTAACGGGGTACTTTACAAGCCATTGTGGCCTGAGGTACCACCTTAAAAAATTGGTCTCTCCGAACCAATCTCTGTCGAATTGTGACAGTGACACTGAAAGCTCTGAACACGTTCTTTGCGACTGTCGTGCACCCGGCAGACAGAGGTTTTACCATCTGGATGGAAGTACGGAGCCTCCACATAGCATTCCGAAGAAGGCCTGTTCGTTCCACACAATTCACTTAGACCACTTCCTTCTTTACAGTGGAAAAAATAACACATTCTGCTGATGGTAGATGCTTTCACAAAATTGACAAGACTATATCCGGTATTGACGACAAGTAAGAAGAAGCGGTTGGGTGTATAACGGACCATAGTAGTTGTTTTACCTAGAAGAAATTTGAGGAATTTATGGTGCAGAAGAATATTGACCATGTGAAGGTGCCGGTACATTCGAGTGACGCTAATTGCGGAATTGTTTGGTGTATGTTAGAGAAGTAAGATCGTGGATAAAATACCGGAATTCTTGGACGAGAATTTTTTAGACCGGAGGAGGGATATTGGTGATATAAGTTGGAAAGCAGATTTCAATATCAGGAAATCACAGAGGTGCAATGAGGAGAGGGCACTACGGCGGAGGGATAAAGGAGGGTCATTTCAGAGAGGGGACTTGGTGGTGATAAAGAATATTGACACGTCGATTCGTGTGAATAAAAAAAACTGCTGCCTAAATAAAAGTCTATATTGTACTAACGAATGCTCGTTATGGGTTACATAATATCAAAAATTGTCCATTAACGCAAATCCCGTGTGACGGAATAATTGGGGCATGTAATATCCGGAAAAGGAAAATAGATAATAGTGAGAACGGCAGCTCTTCCTAGTTTCATTACGCAATTCCTGTCAGGTTGATCGAGCTGTAGTACAATAATTGCTATTTACTACTAGTTTTCCAGCAATATACTTCAGTTTTAAGATAACCAACAATGTACATAAACTTCCTCATTAATCAAAATATTTTGATATCCACGCAAATTAAGTATAAATTCCTATAAATTTTAAGGTAACAAAGAAAAAATTGTAAAACTTACAAATCATTTTCCTTATGACCCGTTTGTATCCACTGCTTAATAAGGTATTCATAGTAAGAGTCACCTCGCGCACCTAATGAAATTGTAGCATAATTTCGAAACATTCCTGTGTTTGCATTTATGAAAATTGGTACTAAACCGTTGTTTTTCTCTAAAGCGTGAACTTTTTCATTAACGCGATGGACAACCTGCATTTAGAAACATAATTATTACACTTGGGCTAATAAATCAGTGCGACTTCATCTCGTATTTTTAGCTTCAAGTATGTTTAAACTAATAAAACAGTAAATCAGTAAATATTTAAACCATCTTTAAACGGGCAAAATTGGACGTTTAAACCACATTTATTGGCCATACGATTTTCACAACTGTGTGCTTTATAAAGTTCTTAAACCCTTTGTGAAGTTAAAAGATTCTTTATTCACGTGCCAAAAATTGATTCCTCGCTGCAAAAAGCTTTTTTTACATTTATCGTAGCGCTACCACACTATTAGTTTTTAAACTGTATATAATATACGTAGTACTGATTTACTGCTGTTGAGTTTAAACTTTATTCAGTTTAACTAAACTAGAGTTTAAACTTTAACTGATTTATTAGCCCTTAAAAAATTTAATCAGTAATTATTAAGCACTTACACTTTCATATAAAGTAACATTTGTAATTCTACTTAAATCTCTAAATTCTAGTTGAATGGTGGTAACTTCGCTAGTAGAGCTGTCGGGTGACCATTTTGGAGCATGAGCAGATAAGGATGCTAAATTAACATCGGAATATGGTATACCAGAAGGTGAAAGAAAACAAGGCAATAAACGGTTGGCCAACTCAATCTAAAGGAAATAATAAAAGTTAATTAGTTATTTTTTAAGGCATCTTTAGATAAAAAAGAAAAAAATACCGATTTATGAAGAAAAACTTTATCAGCACTCAAATGATAGGCCGACAGCAAGCCACCCAAAATTCGAATGGTAACTTCAAATAGATTTACATCACGATTGACATCAAAGTGCAAATATTCATTAACCCAATTGCGAGCCTCAGTAAATTCTATAAAAACAATAATAATAGTAATAATAATTAATAATAATACCAACAACAATAATAATAATAAAACAAGAATTGTTGAACTGCACTGACCATCTTCTAGTCCCATTACATAGATTGTATCCAGCGAATCTATTATTGTTAGACCCAAACCAAACCAATCATGTGAAGATTCCGATATGGGCCTTAAATTATCATGACCCCAAGCGTATTTTTTATAGCCAGTCCAAGAATGTTTTAAGGCATTTACCACAGCCTCTTGCTTTGCGTTACGAGCTCCATGGAAATGTTGTTTAGTGGGCTCATTTTTGAAGTCCATAAGTCCCAAAAATTCTTCAATGGTTATTCCCTTGCCTGGTAAACTGAGTGGATCCTGTAGGGCTGATTCTATTGCCTTGTGGTTGTTTTCTAAAATGATTGTATGTGTATTACTTCTTTCAGACTCTTGTACACTTTCAGACAAATCATTATTGACAATATTTTCAATTTTCACTTTTCCGTAGGGTTCATCAAGATTATCAGCATTAATATGCTTTTGAGCAAAATCTTTTTCATCGCTTCGTGCTTGTGGTAAATTAACAAGATTTTCTCTTTGTTGATCAGCATGATGTTCAACAGAATTATGCTATAATTAAAAAATACATAATTAAAGAATTTTGCAAGACCTAATTGTAATTTATCACATTAATGTAAAATAATTTTATATATTATAAAAAATTTGGTAACTCTAAACGAGTAGATGTGAAAATTTTTTTTGTTGGCTTGTTATTGCTTAAAGACGGAAAAATTTTAATAAAATGTTAAACAAGCGTGTGAACTCACAATTTTTGTATGGCAACAATGTATTATCCGTGCATTGTATGACAATAATATTGTCACAATTGTGACAATCGTGAGAACACCCTTCATTTTCATTGACACGTAATACGTTTTACAGTCGTTTATTATTGGGTCATGTGCACCGTACGATAACACCATTGACAGATAATATTTCTGTTGGCAACACTGTCCATAAATATTTAGATACAAAGTTAAATATCGGATCTGGCAACTTTTGCCATAAAATAATCTGACAACCGTGTGAACACGCAATATTTGTTGACAGATAACTTTATTGTGTGACAATGAAATTGTATAGTTGTCTTACAAGTCTAAACAGACAATTTACACTTAGGTGACAATTTTTCATTGTGAGTGCATTGTCACCATATTGCCATATCCTACAATATTGCAAAATCAGATAATCGTGTGTACATAGCTGTACAATTTATAAATTAATTCTAAAGTTATTATAATACGTTGTTCAAGCTTATTTATCCAAAATTGTTCGTGTATCTTATAAAAATTTTTTTTTATCTTGGACCAGCACTCAGAGGATGACCCTTACACATGCGATGCACTGCTTATTTTTATAGCAGTGTAGCAGCGCCACTGATGTTAAGGAGACGTATTAAATTTTGAAGTTCCGTTGTTTAGTAGCCTTTTTAAGTAATTTTTTTACTTCGCCGATGCTACACAATACCGACGAAGGAGGGTGTTCTGATGTGCCTGTGGATTGGATACAGCTGAACCCGTTACTGTTCAGTGACCAGTGACTATGCCTTCGCCACTGAAACTTGATTTTTTTTTTATCTGGGATCAGCACTCAGGAGATGACTCCTACACATGCGATGCATGGTGCTGGAACTATAGGAAAGGGTTAGTGACAGGAGGTGAAGCTTAATTAATTATTTTACAGCTCTGCTTTTTGCACGTTATTTATTTATAGCAGCGCTGAAGCTTCGGTTTAGTAGCCATTTTTATTATTATTCTACTTCGCCGGGGCTACAAAATACCGACGAAGGAGGGCGTTCTAATGTGATTGTGGATTGCTTTCAGCTGAAGCCGATATTCCTCAGTGACTATGCCTTCGCCACTGAAATCTTCCGGCAACAACTGACACATAAACCACACTAATGCACATCAGAAAAATGCGAAATGTTTTTATTATAATTTTAGTCTGAAACTGGGGTTGTACCCAGGTCTGTTTTTTTTTTGTAGTCAACGTGCAGACTACTTCAGCCATCGCCACCCTTATTTTAATTAAATAGAAGATGCTTTCTGTTAATTTGTTTTGGTTACATCAAGTCGTACCAGTTTTGTGCTAGTCATTAATTCTTGTATGCAAACTTTACCTCAAAAGTCGATTACAAAAACATGTAGCAATATTTTACCTAATAAAACTATAATGGCTCCGTCTTTTTTATGTGCATCTTGTGAAACCAGCGTAAGTGGCAAACGTTTCGTTATATGCATTGTCTGCAATAAGTGGTTCCAAGCTGACTGTGAAAGTGTCACAAAGGAAGTATTTCCAGTGCTGAATAAGAATCGTAATAGTATCAAGTTTAATTGTAAAAAATGTATGCCTAATCCTCCCGTTAATAATGGAGCTGATGGATCTCTAAGGTAAGAAATTCGTAATGAATTTCCCGCATTCAATAAATCTTTAAATTGTTTTTCTTAGGATGTTAAGCAAACACAAGCAAGAATTAAAAAATTAGCTGTTTACAACTTTAAACAACTGCAAGGAAGAAATATCATCTTGCAAAAAAAACTTACACGAACTTAAATTAGCAACCATCATACTTCATCATAGATTAAATCGCAACGACATAACTTATACTAACCAATCCAAAATTTTAAATCCTAGCCAGTAAGCTTTTCGCAGGAATCATAATACGAATACATTATTAATCGCCTTCACTCATTCAATAAGGAAAATTCTTAATGATCGTATGTCGTGTTTTTTTTGTAGCTATACGAGCTAGGGTAGGAGAATCTTCAATAGATATTGGTAGCCCGCGCTAGCCAATATGCACGATTCGCTGCCAGACTTACTATATGGCTTATAATGCGCCTACGTACTAAACCCCACCTCTTTCGCCATTCTCCAATCCAGTTATCCCTCGGGACCACAGTTATGTATTACATCGGGGGATTGGTGATTCAGCGGTTTTTTTTTATCTGGGACCAGCACTCAGGAGATGACTCCTACACATGCGAAGCATTGTGCTGGAACTATAGAAAAGGGATAGTAGGAGAAACGACAAGAGGTGTATCTTAATTAATTATTTTACAGCTCTGCTTTTGCACGTTCTTTGTTTATACTCGTAGCAGTGCTGAATCTTCGGTTTAGTAGCCATTTTTATTATTATTTTACTTCGCCGATGCTACACAATACCGACGAATGAGGGCGTTCTGATGTGATTGTGGATTGCTATCAGCTGAAGCCGGTATTGTTCAGTGACCAGTGAGTATGCCTTCCCCACTGAAACCTTCCAACAACAACACACAAAGACACAATAATGCACATCAGAAAAATGCGAGATGTTTTTTTTTTTTTTTTTAATTTTAGCCTAAAACTGGTGTTGAACCCAGGTCTGTTTTTGTAGTCAACGTGCAGACTACCATCCATCGTGCCATCGCCACCCTCTCTGTTGCTCTTCCGTTCTGCATAACTTGCACTCTCCGTTATCCTCTGCCGTACCCAAACTTCACTCGTCAAAGCACACACAGAATTTCTATTTTCAGCTGATGTTAGTATCAAATCAACAATGTTGTCGCGCGTAATCTGGGATCGGGCAATTAAAGAAAACATGCTCCTATGTTCCCCTTATATTGGAGCATTCTGGGCACACATCATCATCGTCATGAACATACTCGCAGAGCTATTCTTTGAAGCATCCATGTTCGCTGAGCAACTGGGTCAGGTAGAAGTTCAGCTGTTCGTGTTTCCCATCTGTCCACTGCGTTATTTTCCGTCTGAGTCTGTGAGTCCATCTTCCCTTTATGGAAGTGGCCCAATTATGCTGCCATCTTTCCGTTCGTATATCGTGTGTTATGGTGTCATTAAGGAAGGCGTTCGATTGTATTGATTATTACATTGTAGTTTGCAAACTTAAGAATAACTTTAATTTTTCTTTGCCCGCTTGTAAGCTATTTTTGTCTTATTTGTGCAATAGGAGCCAATTCACTCCTCTAAATGGTGCCACTCTAGCATTTGTGCGGCGACTTCTGGTGTTCCACAGGGTTCGGTTTTAGGACCTTTGCTTTTCATAATTATTTTCGATGAATGCTTCAATAGAATGAGTAATGACTTCTGCCAATCATACTTCTTTGCTGACGATGTCCAATTACTTTTCCATAATGCTAAATTTTCCAATTCATTTGAAGGATGCATTAATAGCCATTTACGAATTATTTCGATTTGGAAATCGGAATATAAACTGGTTATAAATCAATCAAAAACGAAAGCTATTAAGTTTTTGTTGTCGTCAAAGAATTCGCAGCTCTATTCTGTATATATTGGGTGAGCAGTTTCAGTTTGTTGACCACCTGAAGTTCCTTGGAATTTTACACCAATATCTCTTATTTGATAGACATAACAGCCATACTACCAGTAAAGTTCTTTTTAATTTTGAGGAGATTATAGTCTTAGCTCTCTTACATCCACGTGCGTAAGGAGGAATGTAGCTCACGCACTTCTTATGTCTAATATTAACTATAGTTTGGAGGTTATAGATGGCACTGCAAATAGCACCTTGGACAGACTTAAAAATTTTTTTAGTGAAGTTCTTAAATTTATTTATAATCTGAGAATTCGTGACCATGTTTCTCCTTAGGCTGTTCATTTGATAACTACTAGATCTTACGCATTTTAAAACATCAGAAATACGGGGTTCCTATGGATTTATCTAGGCGCTTCAAATTTCTTCGATCTTCAATTACCATTCAGATTAATATACCCCTAATTAGGTGTAATATTTTTTCATATTCTTTGCTGGTTAAAGTGGCTAGGTTGTGGAATACCTTGCCTTCGGAGTTAAAATGTTTATCTAAGTCAATTACTTTGTATAAAAAGAGATTATTGTTATTTTTTAGCAGTTAGCACAATATCATTCACCTCTATATTTTTTTTTATGGTGGGGCAAATATAAATATAATTTTAATATATACACAGTCATCGATCAACGCTCAAAGTATACAGACGTGTTTTATCGACGACCTTTTGTTATTGGATAACGATTTAGAATTTTTACAGTTTTTCTTGTGCACGCTTTCGTGAATTTTAATTTCATAAAAATACATATATTATTTTAAATTAAAAAAAAAGACAAAAATAAATACAAATACCCGTATAAAACACAATAAAATTTAGAATGGGCCCTGAGCCGCCGGACATACACTCAAAGAGATTCTCCGAATTAGGAGATTATATTAACTCTACTACCATCTTCCCAACTTTATCGCCCGTTAAACGAAATTTACTTAGTGATCCAAAATACCTTATAATATAATCTGATAACAATAATCTGACCAAATTGAGTCCTTTTATTATTCATAAGAAGTTATATGCTATATCTACCTTAATCGATTCCATAAGCCAACTAAAAGATATAAACCTTCTACTACTAGTACGTAATCAAGTCAAGTTCCTTAGAGCAAAAACATTAGCAGGAATTTGTGAAATTACAGTTAAATTACATAAAACATTAAATTCATACTTAGCAGAAGTTAAAGAAGAAGAAATAGTAACTGGACTTAAACCCCAGGGTGTCATTTCTGTATACAAATATACTTCCGCTAAAGAAGATGGTACAAAATCTCACAACGGACACATGGTTCTAACATTCAACATTTACAATCTTAGCATATTACAAAGTACGAGTTAAGACTTACTTTCCGAACCGTATAGGGTCGTAATTGCCAACAACAGGGACATGCCCTTAATAAATGTTCTAACCCATCTATTTGTGAAAATAGCAATTCACCACCTCACACGAAATGGTTGTACACGATTGCAAAGTGTTAATTGCAATAATGAACACTCCTCCGATAGAAACCGCCTACAATATATTCAAGAAAAAGAAAATTTCCTAATTCAAAAAAATATAAAAATGTTCATATGGCGTGGCTAAACGTAAACAACAGCAACAACCACAACACCAAACAGAGACACAATCATTTTCAGAAATATCTAGAAACACAAGAAATGTAAAGGATCACTTAAATAAAACAGTACCAAAAAGGACTGCATCACCAACTAAGACAGACAATGACACCAAAAGACCATTTCGACACGAGCATTATGCTCTTCATCAAATAGAATATCCGTTGAGATAATAACTCCGAAATCTACAACAAAAAAATAATCCCGTTAATACTAAAACATACAACAACAATAACAATGAAATCCTAACTACAACAACAGTGAAAACAAAAGGTAAAAAAGAAATAAACAATAAAAAGAAATCAAAAAAGTCAAGAGATAACAATAATACTACTTCTGAAGAAGAAAATTCCAAGAACGGTTCAATTCTTAAAAATTTATCTTGCCCTTTTAGACCTCTAACACAAGAACTAATACAAAACGAAAACTATTATATTATTATTACTAATACTATCAGAGGTAGATACCATCAAACTATAAGATCAAGTTTATACGCATTTACAACCACACCAACCAATAACATCTTAGCGGAATCAAGACTACCATATCTTGAAGATAGCATTTTCCAATCCAAATTAAAATTAATCCCTACTTAAAGAGCATGTCGTTCAGATCCTTTTTTAAAATTTCATGAATAATCGCTCTTGGAAGTCCCAGGTAGGCTGCTCTTTTCCGTATTGTAAGTCGCAGATTTTCACGTAAACTGCTTTCAACCAGTTCAATGTTTTCGGGAGTCTTTGAAGATCGACTAGGCCCTGGCCGTGGGTCATTCATAGCCGAAGCAGTTTTGCGGAATCTCTGCACCCACGAACCAATTAAATTTACACTCGGTCCATCACTTATTCGTTGAATACCGAACTTTGAACAAAATGGTCGACGAGGAATTACGTAAAAATCATTACTCTTAAAAAATGTCTCCACAGCGAACGAGCGAAGCTCACTCGACCACTGCGACATCGTGACTGACAAATCCGCACAATCAATAATTCCAACGGCGCCACACTCCCTCCGCACCGGTTATGACTTTTTGAAATAATCGTATTTACAAATAGAAATTTGCCACCAGACACGCTGTACTTCCTACAAATTTATATGACATGTTCATTTCAAAATTTGTAAATGATAACACACCTATAGACAACTTTTTTTATCTTGGACCGGCACTCAGGGGATAACCCCTACGCATACGATGCATTGTGCTGGAACTAGAACTTTACCTGGAAAAGGAAAATTAATTGTTAAACCAGCCTTGGAACTTAATATTTACCGATGGCTCTAAACTTGATAATGTACTGCGGCATATGCCGTAGTTAACAGCAAAGATGAAATATTTCAATATTTCAAGTAAAAATTCTTCCAACGCTATCATCTGTTTTCTCAGCAGAAGCTTCAGTCATACATGGTGCTTTAAAATTGACACTACAATATAATATTAATAGTGTAATATGTACTGACAGTTTATCTGTTGTTAGATCGATTAACAATCGCATAATTCTAAACTAACACCAACTTAGAATACTTTGGATTCCGGGACACACCAACATAAGAGGGAATGAAAAAGCGGACGTAACTGCTAGACAGGCCTGTACAGCTCCGATCGTTATGGAACTTATACATGAAAATACTGATAAAAAACGTTTTATTTCAAAATACATTTATGAAAAAAAAAACCTCAGTTTGGAGTCAATAGTATCACCCACACTGTAAAGAGATAAATATAGATTACACAGTGGTACAAAATTGAATGAAGTAGAAAAACCTGGGACCGGATATTATTTTTCTTGTAGGTGTTGTCGAGTTAAAGAAGAATCCAATAGTGAAATATGCCGGACACCTCCAAAATCCGGATTTACGGTTAAAAACCGGTTTTTGTACCTTTGCGCACTTATAAGCCTGTAATTTTGTTGATAATAATCCGATTTTCAATTTCTTACTAGATTTGGAAAGAAGTAGCTGAGATCTTTCGAATGATATATAATTTATCTAAGAAAACTTGAGAAATTTGGGTGTTATTGTCGAGCAAACACAAATTTTGTAGATTTTTCAAAAATTTTTCAACTTTGGTGACGTTTTTATACATTATAATGTAATAAACTATAATACTATTGAATTTATTTAAAAAGTACGTTTATTAACGACTACAACGCATATTTGGGGTTAAAAATAGATAAATAATTGACTGAGTTATTAAACTTTTCATGAAAATAAACTTTTAAACATTTTATACAAATTTTATTTGATTTTTGAGGAACTAAAAAGGAAACACGAATGTACACAAGAAACATTGTTCCCCGTCATGTTTCTCGGTGTGTAGCCAGTAAAAGGATGACGCTGCAACAATTTTGACATTCTCTTTAGGAGCTCTTTTATAAATCTACACGCATTTACATAAAGCCATTCAACCGATTTCAACTTATAAACGAATTTAGAAATGAGACTTTTTAGGAAGAGAGAGCATACTATTTATAAGTTTTCTCTTCTTTCTAAATCAACTATAAATTTGAAATCGGTTCATATTCAACTAACAGGTTATACAAGTTGATGAGTACATAGCGTAAAAAGTGACAGTAAACAATTACAAAAAAAAATATATAGAAAATCTAAAAAATAGAAAAATGTATAAAAAATATAAAACAGAACGTAGAACAGAGAACAAAAAATTTTCCGAGGAAGATATTATTTATTTATATTTAAAGATATGTACTCTCGCAATATTAAACAAAAATACAAATAGATTAGAAACGCCAAAGTAGTTAAACAAGAAAAACATACATATGTGATTTCAGGTGGGTACCATGAAAAAAATTTTCAAATCGTTCCGTATCGGCACATCGGTTTTGCATTTTGTGTATCTTTCGAGATGCAATCCTGTTTACATTTCAATTTCATTTTTTTCAATGACAGTAATATAAAAGCCTCCTTGGGCCAATTGAACTATATGACAAATATATTATGAATATAAAATAAATATATACTGTTACGTTTTACCTTTTTAAACGTGGTTTTATTTATTTCCTACAATTTACAATTTTGTTTAATAAGCTTTTAGTTATTGGTTCATTTACTAATAATTTCTGTACAGTGCTACTTTAATTGAATAATACTCACAATATATAGTTTACTTTCAGGCTCTTAATTTAAATGTTCGTTTCAAAAGTGTTTTTAACAGTTCATTACCATTGCTCAAAATCAGCCTTATTTATACACCAGACATTTGCCACTAGAACATTAGGTGTTCGTTTACCCCAATTTTACCCAATAGCGGTTTCTTACGCAAAAATTGGGTAAATGAGAGAGGTTTTGAGAGAGTAATATTCTTGTTCTTCACGCACGAGAATGCCCGTACTTTTTCTTCGGGCTAGTTTGGGCATGAAGAACAAGCAATCAGTTTGTTTATAATAAACATTGAAAATAACAAGGCAAAATTACAAATGTCTCAAACAGCTGACAGACATTAAAAAAGTTGTGTTAAAAATTTTTCTTAACAATAATTAATTACAAACATTTTTGTTATTTATACCATAAATTGTTAAAAACTTTTCATAAAAAATACCATTTTTTTAAATAAATATTTTTGTTAATACAAATTATTATTTCCTAACGATGCTACCTATTTGGTAGCGAAATATTGAAGAATAAATAATTGTTAAAAACTTTTCATAAAAAAGACCATCGCTGAAAAATAAATATAATTAAATAAATGCTTTCAATACTTGTTTTTTTAAATAAATTCGTTCACAAATAGTTTTTTTTCGGTAAACTGTCATCAATCACATTAAACTTTCAATGAAAATCAGGGATAATCAAGCTCGTAGAAATGTACTTTTTTCAGTACACTTTGCATTGCAAAAGTACTACTTTACTCCACTAAATATTAAGTACCAAGGTATATTCATATGATTATACGTTGTTCAGTAATTTAAATTAATTATAGCAAAAATATATTTTCGATTTTTCTTAATATAATATTTAATTATTAAATTATTCACAACCACTCTCCACAACTTTTTCACAAACTTTGACGTTTGGCCTGTTAAATGAAGTGACCAACGAAATAGCTAATAAGTTTAGGTGCCCTACAAGAACATTGACGTCATTTGACCGGTGATAAGAAAAATGACCGAAACTTCTGTGTGCATGTGATAGTCAGCGTTGATGCATATATATCGCTCACTGTAGACGGATATCCCAATTGAAATGAAACACTATTTATTTCAATTCTTTACGTTGATTTTATTTCAATATTCTTATATGTACATATGTATATAAAAAAAAGAAATGTAATATAATATAAAATAGAAATATCCAACAGAACCTTGGAGTGGGCCATCATCTGTGAATTTCTTCTTAATTTAATTGCCCACAATTATATAAAATATACAAATATTAAAACAAATTATTCAGGGATTCGCATAAAAATTAATTCTATCCATCGGCAAAGACAACATATGTCGTTGTTAAAACGTGTCGCCGAGTACCGAACACAAAAACGATGCTCTCTTCCACACCTGTAACATGCTACCAAACTAAATGTTTTCTCGTCTAAACTCAGTCGTACGGAGCTTCAAAAACTATGGTCCGAATTATAAGTTTACAAACGAATAAAATTATCCTTTCTGCAAAATTGATGAATTTGCGAAAATTCAAGAATACTTTTGTAATGAACTGCATTAATTTTTAACTATTCAACAACACGTTGGTTGTCTCGCAACGAGGTGGTCTCTCGAGTAATAGGAACTCCTTCAGTATTACTTTAATTTGATTGATTTCGAAACAAATTCTCAATATTCAAGAATTCATTTTGTTTTATCTTTCTGTTACTAATAGTTAATAATAGTAAAACTTAACACAACTTTTATGTTTTTAGTACATTTGGGGTCAAAAAAGTACAATTTTAAAATTGTCAATTATCTCCGATATAAACAGAGTTGTAAAAAATTTACATTTAATTTTTGTACATTTTGCTCTCTTATTGAGAGTAATTATAGCTTACTCTCATTTTACCGAACTTTACCCAAAAAGTAAACGTACAGACCTATTATATTTTTTTCTAGCAACTTTGACATATTGTTGTATGATGAGTGTGAGTATGTGTTTGTCACACTATGTAATTGTTTATTGTTTTGCTTTGCGTTCGTTTGGTATGTGAGTTGTGTGTTTGTTCATTGTGTTGTCACTCGATGAAAATGTAGAACGTTCTAATGATATACGTTTATACGATGGTGATTTACAAATAGACGTCTATAAATGTATTTCCTTAACAATACTATAAACCGATGAGGGAAGAATAAAAATATGTATATACATTACACAATAATAAGTAATCGCTGAGTAAATAAATGAAATATGTGAAGAAATTATAATGTAAAATAAGGTTTAAACATGCTTAGATTACTAGCAGAAAATAGCGTATATCCGGGCAGCCCAAATCTTTACATACAGAAGAATGTATCTGTACATAGGTACCTACATATGTATGTGAATAAAAATCAGCATAAAAGTGTATGAAAAAAGTCCATTAAAAGAAGTGCAGACGCAAATAATGATAGTAAGTAAATTAGTAGTTCAGCTAGTGAATAATATTTAGAAGTGTAAATAAGTAATTAAGAAGTGTACTTTCAAATTTTATCAGATTTAGGTGAAAATCATCAGTGATTACTAAAGTGTTTCAGTAATTTCAAAGGAAAAGCATTATTAGTACATGAGAATAAGCGAAATTCTATCGGTAGGTAGTTCCAGCATCCAGCTACTCTAATAATGAAGGAACCAAACACCTTGTCTAGGGATGATAATTGAGAATTTCTAGTGGAGTGTGAAAAAAACGTCGAAAGGCTTCTCCACTTTCCACAGTCCTAAAAACGAGAAAAAAATTATCAAAGGAACAATCAAGAAATAACTACACATAAATCGAAATGTGTGTTCTCCTTCTCAGATGATATGCGAACAATAGAATTGAGGGTGGCGATGGCACGATGGATGGTAGTCTGCACGTTGACTACGAATCCAGAAACAGACCTGGGTTCAACCCCAGTTTCAGACCAAAAAATTTTAAAATAAAAATAAACATCTCGCATTTTTCTGATGTTGCATTAGTGTGTCTTTGTGTGTCAGTTGTTGTCGGAAGGTTTCAGTGGCGAAGGCATAGTCCCTGGTCAGTGAACAATACCGACTTCAGCTGATAGCAATCCACAATCACATCAGAACGCCCTCCTTCGTCGGTATTGTGTACCACCGGCGAAGTAAAATAATAATAAAAATGGCTACTAAAGAAGCTTCAGCACTGCTACGAGTATAAACAAAGAACGTGCGAAAGTAGAGCTGCAAAAATAATTAATTAAGCTGCACCTCCTGTCGTTTCTCCTACTATCCCTTTCCTATAGTTCCAGCACAATGCTTCGCATGTGTAGGAGTCATCTCCTGAGTGCTGGTCCTAGATAAAAAAAAAAAAAAAAAAAAAAAAAAAAAAAAAAAAATTAAGTAGTCGCTTCAACCTATCAAGTATGTCTCCCACAAAATACTTCAAGTCTGTCACATATATGCGGCATCAGTAATGCATGAGCTATCCTACATCTAATGAGGAGGAAATATTCCGAAAACTCTAAGATAAATATGATTCACTTGAGTTTCGAATATCAGATACTCATCAATGTAGACACTCAGACATTTAATATTTTCAGAAAAACAAACATTATTTGGGTTTAACTTTTATTGAAAATTAATTTTTCATTGCCTTTTATATACAATCATTGTCAACCAAAGTGTGAAATGGTTTGTGCACTAATTGTAAAATGGTTTAGAAAAAAATTAGTAGATGACAAAAAGTTGCAGTTATTTGTAATCTCATAGTTACTTAAGCATTCTTTTTTCCCTCCCTGCAACATCAAACAGATTGTAGAGAGCAAATCGCAATGAGTAATGCTTGAGAACGCATATCAAAATAATAGAAATAACAAAATGCTGAATTTGTATTCGAATATGTGGAAATGGGTTATGTATAATTTGTGTTAAATTAGTTAAATTTGATTGATTATGATAATACGTTAAAAATACATGTTTCGTCTGGCATGTTAAATTTCGCGCTGCAGTTGTAAAAAATAGGCGGCAGATGGCAAAATCTCGAGGTCATCTGGCAATTTGTCAAACAAAATAAATTCTTGTCAAAAAGCAGAGAATGCATATAAAATTCACTCTTGTATATACAAAATACACCCAAAAATTTTAAAAAGTTGCTAACATGCACATGTTGTTAGATGTAACATTGATGTACGATTGAAAAAACAAATTATAACTTGATTGAAACCGCATTTAAGCAAAATAGGATATTAATACGCATTCTAATGTTACTGTGCTTACTCTTTCATTGTTCTCTTAGCTTATTATTCATAAAACGATATACCCGCGGTTATTGAATACATATATTCACATAGGTTAAAAATATTATATCAATACATTGCCCTAAGTTTTATAAAATAAATTTTGGAGCTTAAAATATGTGCATATTTATGTCAGTATTAGATTTTGATTACTAAATTAAAAAATTGATTTGTCACATAGCAATTGAACAATTTAGTTCCCAAAACGCAATACATAATATGTATATACAAATATTAATTGCGACAGTTAGTTTATATTTTAAACAAACAATAAGTTAAATTAACTGTTTACTTAACCCACTTACCTTATTATCAGTTTGGGAATTGTTAATGTTTGGATAAGACAACATATGCTTATTATCGTTAGCTGTGCTTGAGGCACCATGCTCTTGAATAGGCTTACTGAATTGCAATATAGCACCGAGGTTTAATCTTCTATTTGAATCGTGATACAATAGCACACTGCGGGTTAGAGATTGTTTACTGTTGAGATCCAAATGTTCGGACGGGAGTAGAAAAAATAAAGTAATGCACATCGCTGAGATACCTAAAATAATTAAATTACGTTGACAGCGAGGTAGTTGATTCCAGTACTAAAACGAATAGTTTAGAAGTGTTTAATATATACATATATACACAGTTCTATTTTATATTCAATAAAGTAAATCTTACGCGTCTTAAGCTTTTACGTGTATTATTAGGAAAAGTAGTGTTTACGTTTTCAGGCTCCTCAACAACACTATTACCCGCCGTAAGATTCAACGCCACATAATCTGATTTCTCCATAATTTTTATTTTTTTTTAAATAAAAATTTTATTTAATAATTTGATATTTTTATTCGACGTTGAAGTATGTCAGTGCAAAGATAAAATAATTTTTTCACATTTTTTGCACACATTCAAACATACATACAATACGTATGCCTATCCATTTTTTTCTTACATTTTTGCCATCAGAAAATTGTTCAACCTTTTAAAACATCTAATATAATATATGTATATAAATTTAGTTAATTTGCATTATAAGTTTATTAATATTTCCTCTCGGAAATAATTTTTATAAATCTAAATCCAGATTTTCGCAGAATCCCGCAAGACGAATTAAAATGAAAAGAAAATATGAAGAAATATAAGGATGCCACATTTCGTTTTGCGTTAATGGCCAAAACCATAAACTACAAAATATTCTGTGGCCAAAACAAGGTCTATATATACAAAGGCAAATAAATTACCGGGTAAACTCGATGCCACTAACTAATTCGCCCCACAGCTGATCCGTAATTCTATGCCGAACGTCAAAGTTTGTTAAGGGAGCCTCCGTAGTCTAGTGCATGAGCATTAGTCTTATCAAAATGGAGGTGCGGGTTCGTTTCCCGCTTAGACTCTGGGTGTTTCTACAGACAAGCTTAAGAGCTTCGTAGAGTCTGTATTGTCTTTTAAAAAAAAAAAAAAAACTTGTGCAACAGTTAAGAAAAGTGATTGTGCACAATTTAATATTATAATAATAACAATCAAAATATATTGCTTTCCGCAATAATTTATTAATATCAACTTATAATACACTAATCAATTCGCCTCAATTCGCTCTAAAAAATGTCAAAATCAAAATCAGTCGGTCGTTAAGAGCAGACATAAAGGCTCGTTAGCCGAACGTTGTGTTATCTATGAACTATATGTCATCTGTTTGTTTCTGGCTTATGTAAAACAATGTAAATGCTTCCCGAAAAATTTATACCAGGTAGTCTCGACAGATTAGGCGAGCTTTTCGCCGCTGCCAATTCCTTTGTCAAACTAGGTTTATATTTACATATGATCTACTTCTGGATTAGAAAAACAGTGAACTCGAAAGTTTGAACTACGGTCGTTCACGTTTTCACATTTATTCATATTTTTTAAAGTGGAAAATTGAGAAAAAAAGGCGCATAACTGTTTACTTCCACATATTACTTTGTGCCAAATAAATCAAAGAAATATATTAAAAACTTGAAAATTTGTGTCATATTTACATAAATACATATATATACTGTACTAACAAAACCAAAAGCAATTCAAACAAACCAAAAATTTAAATTTACTCATGGCTATATTAAATGTGTAAATTTTTGCACTTCTAAAGGCGGAACCAATAATCTGTAATTCCTACAACTGAATGAAAAAAGTTAAAAATAAATAAAGAGAATAAAAAAATACAATGAATTAATTTAACAAAGTACATGTAGTACATATAAAAACATAAAAATACAACTCAGTTCCTTTCAACAAATATTTTTAGAAATGTTAGACTTTCTTCACGTTTTATATTAGTCAATGTAAAAATAAGTGTTCACGTTTCCGCGAGTTCACTGTAATGTTCTGATAACGACCGACTGATTTTGACAAAGTAAAGACAGCTTTTTTATAACGAATTGATAGCGTCGAATGTGAGAATTTTAAAACCGGGAATATTTAAAGGGAACATATTGGCTCTGACGATTTTTAGGAGGGTCCAGCATTTTTAAGGGAAAAGTGTCAGCTTTCAGAATATATATTTATGTATGCGTGCGAAAGCCTTGTTTGAACAGGAGAAGATAGCGTCTATTTTTTTGCCAATGCCGAGAACTCCAATAATCTCGGAAACGTTAAATTTTTCCCGGTTTTTAAATTCCCTATTTCGCTATTTACGCTATTTTGGCACACGTAAACTTAACGTATTTTTACTCCGAACATCAATGTTTGTTTACTTTGTGAAATTTTAAGAAAAGTGGTTGGGAATAATTTAGTAATTATGAAATATTAATATTATAATAATGCAAATGCAAAATAAATAGCTTTTAGCAATAATTAATTTAAATTCAACTTATATTACTCTAATATAACTCGTTCTTTTTAGGTTATGTTACATTTAACAATACATTTTTACAGAAAATTGACGTTGGACGGGGAAAGCGAATTGCCGAATTTGCCTGGCCACACCGTAATAAACCTTGGTATAAATACATTTTGTTAACGTTCCTACGAGATGTTTTAACATAGTGATCTGCGAATCTTTCCATAAGCATTTTGATTAAAATATAAGAAATGTTTGTCGTTTAATTTAATATTTAAACCGTTATTAAAAAGGACAAATGTTTTTGCGTGTAGAATTCCATCAAGTGTATTAGTATTTAACCTGGAGGCTTATTCTGAATTGCGATGCGAAAGTCGATGCGATGCGAAAATATATAAATGCGAACAATTGGTATTCTGTGTTACGATGTTCGCAAAGTTCCGTTTTATTCGCATTTAAAATACGAAAAAGTGGCAATTCGGTATTCTGTTATGCGAAAATAAATGTTAAAATCGCAAAATTTTTTCGACGGTAAAGCTGCATTCGCAAAGCACAAAAATGTAAGTGAAAAATTATACTTTTGTTTATTTATTCATCTATTTATTCTTAAAATTAGTCAATAAGTAATGAGCGGTCCGCCAATTAGAGAAGCTACAGGATGGAAAAAGGTAAGAAAAAATATAAAGCACATGAAAAATACTTGACTTTAACTTTAATTTGAATAGGTTTGGGCTGATTTTAAGGAGCACACTAAACAGAAACTACGAAGAAATAAAACTGACATTGGCGGCACTGGCGGTGGTCCATCAAAATTTAAACCGCTGTCCCCATTAGAGGAGCAAGTAGTGAAGTTATTAAACATGGACTATTCCGTAAATGGGTTACAAGGTGCTCTTTCCTTCGGGTCAACCACTGGCTCCACTCCCGAGCAAAGTGGTGTGATAGAACAGTTGGCCGAATTGCCGTTACAATACCTAGTTCGGAAAGCTGCGAACGTAAGCCAAGAAAGCATTTGCGGTCATTAAGCTCTTGCGATAGAGATGGGCTGCTTAAAAAGCAAGTTCATAATCAAATTTCTTACCAAAAACAATGTACGGCTTCATTGAAACAAATAAATGAAAGTTTGAAAAGTGTATGTCGATACCAGAGAAAGGAGTTTGAAATAAGAGAAAAAGAGTTGGATCTGACAAGACAACGATTTGAATTTGATAAACAAAATGCAATTGAAAAAAGAAATTTGACAAAACAAAAACTTGAACTAAAAAACAGGATGCTAGATATTGAAGAAGAAAGACTTCAACTGATGTGATACATGTAAATATTTGTTTATTATTTTTATTACATTATGCAAATATTAATGTGGAATGAAGCGCCAAGTGATTATTACTCGTATCTAATTAAGAAATTTTAATTTTTTGTTTTTACTTTTATGATAGTTTGTAAGCTTTTTGACCAAAATTAATTATTATTATTTAAAATATAAAAAAAAAATATACAGGCCGTTCTGCAAACCACTTATTGTCAAAGTGATTTGAAATCACGGAAATGGTGTTCTGCACACAAAAGTTTTTATAATCTCGTGATTTGAAATCGTCAGCTAAATGACTGACGATTTGAAATCACTTGCTTATTTTTGCTATGTACAGTCTAAGAAAAAAGTCTAAATACACTCCCTTATTTTAGATTTTTAAGAAATTTGTAAAGAATTTTATGGAAAATTTTATTGTAACATTTAAGGCACCAATAAATAGTTTTGTTTTTAAATTAAAAATGTAATTCAAAAGTATTATAAAAACAAAAACAACAAAAACATATAAAACTCACAGGAAAAAAGTCTACATACAGCAACAAAATTAAACATTAAGTTAACGTTTTTAATATAAAAACACAGGCCCAGGTTCACCCTGGGCATCAATTACTGCTTGAAGACGACGGGGCATCAAATTAACCAAATTTGCTGTTATATCTGGTGTGATTTCAGCCCATGCGCGTACAAGAGCAGTTTTCAGACTTTGGCGACTGCGTATGTCATATTTTCGCACCATTTTTTCGAGAACTTCCCATACGTGCTCTATCGGGTTCAAATCTGGTGATTGTGGTGGAGAATTCAGTTGCCTTGGAGCATAATACAAAAGCCAGTCTCGAACAACGTGAGCGGTATGCTTCGGATCGTTGTCTTGTTGGAAAACCAACTGATAGACCAGGCCTAAACTATCAACGAATGACTTTAGATTTTGTTCCAATATACTTTTATATTGATAGCGATCCATATTGCCTTCGACAAACACCTCACATCGCATCTCGAAAGCTTTCTTGGTCTACCAGTTCGTGGTCTATTTTCAGTACTATTTGTCATTTTATAATTTCGGATAATATTTTTATTTATTTTTGAAATTTCTCCAAGAGATTTCCCTTCTTTCCGCAGATTAACCACTACATTTCTAACTGAAATCTCTATCTCTTTTCTTTTTTTCATTTTCGACGTTTAAAGTTTAAATATTGTCTTCTTAAGATATCACTTTCTCAATTAAAATGAATATAGTGCTTTAAAAGCAATTACAACAAAAAATAACGGTTGTTTTCCTGCTTTTGTTCTTAATTTTCCATTTACTACGTGGAGTTACCACACTGTATGTAGACTTTTTTCCTACGATTTTTTAACGTTTTTGTTATTACTGTGTTTACAGTATTTATGAATTGCATTTTTATTTTATAAATAAACTTACTTATTGGTGCCCTAAATATTGTCCTACATGTTTTTTACATTTTCTTTACAAACTTCCTAAAACTCAAAAATTAGGACGTGTATTTAGACTTTTTTCTTAGACTGTATTTCGTTTAGAATTTAATAAAAATGCTGTAATATATTTCATGGGATTTGTTTTCTATTTATTTTTGTAATAAAATTGGGTTTGCTACATATAAAAACTTAAATATGAGCAAATTTGTAAGAACACTGGTTTTTTTGTAAATAATTGTTTTGCTTTGTTTAGCAATGTCGTGGTTTACATTTTCCTTTTAGCAGTCAGCTGGTTAATTTTTTCGAACATGTTTTTCAGGTTGCCAAAGTAACACAGTCTTTATAAGTCATGTAAATATATAGATATTTTACCATCATGTTCTTTATTTAAGACAAATTTTATATATTGTTGTATAAAAAATTAATATGGTCAAAAATTAAATCATTTATGTGCAAATTTATGCAAAATTTTAAGTTAATGAAAACACTGGCAACTTCGCAATTATACATACATACATATGTACGTATTTTGTTGTGCCAATAAAAAATTTATGGTTTGTA
Organism: Dexiosoma caninum; assembly: GCA_963924685.1. Lineage (NCBI taxonomy): Eukaryota > Metazoa > Arthropoda > Insecta > Diptera > Tachinidae > Dexiosoma > Dexiosoma caninum. Next base: position 58,058,070 of record OZ004725.1, read on the forward strand.
AAGCTTCACGCTCTTTTTTTAAATGATGCTTTCTTAAAGCAATTATTGACAATAAACTAGCTCCTGACATTTTTATATTCTATGTTTCATCTAATATTTTAATTCACAATGCAAAAATATAAACAAATATAAAATATCAGCTGTTTTCTCGTGTTTTCGAAAAATTAAAACCACGCCGAAAAATGTTATATCGCGTGATTTACAGAACAGCTTCAAATCGTCGGCGTGGTTTCAAAACGTTCCCACCGTCCAAAACCGTAGTACCGTCGAAACCGGCCAAGAACGACCCGCGGTCTAACCTCGCGACATTCCAACCACGCGCGACTCTCCCCCCGTGCGCCCGCGCGACGCCCACCTCCGTTACTATCCCAAATTCAACATACTGGTGATCACTCCCAGTATATTCCTCGAGCACCCTCCATCCTTCGATCATCCCAGACAGATTCTCGGATACCAAAGTGATGTCAGGAGTGGTGAACTCGCACCCCGGCCGCCTGAAGGTACTACTACATCGCCAGGTAGTCAGAGCGCCGCCGTACCCGTTTCGTCCCCGAGCCAGAATCCCCGGTGCATCGGACCGTATTGTTCGCTGATAACAACCACGGCCGCGCCCCTCATACAACAGTGGTAAAATGGCCCATCAAATCAATTATTAAATTTTCATCAACAGTCTTTCTAAACACTTTCTCAAATTCATTGCCAATACTGACAATAATGGAGAACATAATTTCCATTTTCCCTGAAGTAAATGTTAATGACTATTTGTCAGTCATATGGCGCCATTTGTTGCCTTCCAAAAGAAGCATGTCTGTTAGGGGATCATCTTTCTCATTTATAAATAAACCATGCTCTGCAAATATCGTAAAATCTATTATTTATATTATTATCAATCTATTTGAAAGCATAGGCCTCTGTGTTTGAAAGTACAGACAAATAATTCATCCTTTCCAAAACATCTTTTTTTTGACACAAACTTGGTTTCTTTTCTGCATAAATATTAAATGTGTTGGCAATAACGCGATTTCGCTTAACATTACAGCGCTTTTCATTAATCAAGGCGATGTTGAACTTTTTGGTACATGATAATATTTTATCAAATGTTCGTTTTATAAAAAGTTAATTTATGAAAAGTTTAAAATACTTTTTAAAGTGTTTCTTGCAAAAGGTATTTTTCATAAAAGGTTATAAAAAGTATATTTTCATACAAAATTCTCTTTACACATAATATATTTTATAAAAAAATACGACAAAACTATTTTAAAATAAGGATATTTTATGAAAAGGTATTGAAGGACAATACAGAAAGAATTTTACAAAAACTACTTTTTGCTGTTTATATAATTATTTATTATTAAGAGTATTTTTGATAAAAAGTATAGTAAAAACTTTATATAAAAGTGTAATAATACTAATAAATAAATAAATAAAAAAATAAAGATACTTATTATTAAAATTATATAATATTACATATCCAACAAAAACTTTAAATTTCATATATATATATATATATATATATATAATATATATGCATACAATAAAAAATTACGATTCTCGTTTTTGTCCACAGATCGTTAGTCTAGGTCCAAGTCTTGGCACCTGCTTCGCCAGGTAGTTTCCGTGTAGGATGGCGGGTTTTGTACCTGCTCCCTCGCTGGCGTGTTGTAGGTGCGTCTGGTTTCGTTGCAGTCTTCTTCTCACTCATTCAACTAAATCTATCTGTGCGTAGAATTTTCACCTCGTTCAAAGCTTCGGTTTGATTTATTCAGACAACTCTCGATTCGTTAACTAGTTTCAAGTTCCCGCTACTTTTCACTCAAATTGTTTTACTAATTTGTACAGTTCAATGTTCTTGTTTAGAAATTTGTTAGAAAATTTATAAATATATAGATTTCACCTTTTTGTTATTAATCAGTGGCTAGTATGTAACAGTTATTATCATAGTTTTACACAAGAGATTTCGTTAACTAGTTTTAAGTTCCTGGGGTTAAATTGCTTTATTAGGTTTCATCTTTTAATGATTTTATTCCGAATGTTTTCTTTCTAACACCTTATTAACATTAATGTTTCTCTCTTATTATTCGTAATCAGTTTTAGGTATTCTTAAAGTTGTCATTAGATAGTTCCAATTTGCATATGGAACCTTTTCTTTCACTAGTTTGTTAATTAATTTTAAGCTTTGTTTTCTACACTCTTTTTGTCTTCTCTGTGTGCTTGGCTTTTTATTTAAATAAAATCTAGATTACTTTTTTTACTCTTTTACACCAGCCACATCCTCAACATTTCTGCTTGGCGTACCAAACCGAACTTAAACTTCGCCCTCATCGCCATTTCACTCCTCCTTTTTTTTTCGAAAACAACTCGTCCAAACCAACCATAAAAAAAGATGGCTGTACACCGCCAAAAATCCGTAATCCTACCTTGGTCTCGCTCATCAGCCATTCGCCTCCTGCAGTTGAACAAACACAGCTGGTTTTTGTTGGTGTTCTCACAGCTACACAAGTCAGCTGTGGTGGCTGTCATTGCTCACCTTGTTAGTGTTGCCCTAATTTGCTTCCTAATAGGCCTTAGCATCAAATACATTTGAATTCAAGCACACTTACTTTTTTAAACATTTTCTGTGTAAAGCTAAATACAATTTATAATTTTTTTTTTTAATTTATAATTTATTGAGCCTTTGAAATAAAAATTGTTAGTATACATAAATTTTTTTTTTTTTAACATAAAATTTAAAACTTAGGACTAGAATGTAATAGTAAAAAAAAACAAACAGAAACTTTATTTTCTTTATACGTTCAGAGTACTTGATTTAGTCGTAGTTGTACAATAAAATACGTTAAAGCAAATACAACTGTTGTTGTTGGTACGCTAAGGAAAGTATGTGTAGGTTTTGTTTTACAATGCGGATACTTTCGGTATTTTTCGGATATATAGGATATATTTGTCTTTTTTTTGCAATTTTATATTTTTTATTAAAATAAAGACTTTGTTTATTTGTTACATTGGTTTTGCGTTTTGCTTACTATTTACGTATAAAATAGTATTTTTGATACAATTGCATTAGTAGAAGAAAGCTATCGGAAAGGCAAAATCGGAGAAATGCTGTCCTTCGGCCATAAGAAGACAAGAAGATACTTGGACAGCCAACCCGTTGGAGATCTTGAGTGTCCTCCTCGACACTCCCCGGGCGGGGAATCGGAAGGGGTGCTTTCTGTCTCGGTAATCGTACAGGGCTGACATGAGGGAATTATATCGGAGGACAATGTGGCTTGGGCCATTAACTCCTTTGAGCTCTATAAGTTACGATGGCATAATACCTAGGATGCTGCAGGTACTGTGCGATACGATAATACCGCGACTGACTTCGATTTACTGCAGTTGCATCCATCTCGACTATGTTCCAGTATCCTGGAGGAAAGTGAAGGTGGTGTTTAACCCCAAGGCAGGAAGGAACGGTCACCAGACAGCGAAGAATTATAGGCCGATAAGCCTAACATCTTTCCTACTCAAGACCTTGGAACGTACTGGAACGCTTTCCATTATCTGGGGCACAACATACATGTCGTAAAGGAAGATCCACGGAGACGGCACTACACGAGGTGGTGCAGCGGTCCTTGGAATATAGGGAATATACGATGGTGGCTTTCTTGGACACTGAGGTGGTCTTCAACAACGTCAGTTTGGGGTCTATCGGGCTTGCCCTTGGTGTACTTGGTATCGAGGGGCCATTGATACGGTGGACTGGGCAAATGTTAGCGGAAAGGACTGTCACGGCGGAGATAGGGGGCAGTCACATCTCAAAAAGGGTGAGCAGGGGCACTCTGCAGGGGAGTGTACTATCACCATTATTGTGGACGCCAATTATGGAGCCGTTGTTGAGGACGCTTATTGCGGAGGGCACTAGAGTGGTTGCATACGCTGATGTGTGGTGCTACTGGTGTCAAGTAAGTTCTTTCCGATTATCAGCGATATCATGACGAGGTCTTTGGGGGCGGTGGTATCTTGGTCTGACTTGTGTGGACTGAATATTAACCCCCTGAAGACTGAACTCATGCTGTTTACGGGGAAGACCAAGATTCCAGCATTCACGCCTCCCACATTTATGGGCGGAACCTTCGACTGACGTCTAGGGTTAAGTATTTAGGGGTTGTTATGAACCCCAAACTTAACTAGAGGAAGAATGTGGAGGAGCGCATAAGTTTTATAAATATATAGTTGGGGGGGTACGGCCGGGATTGACGTTGTGGGCTTTTACGGCTATAGTAAGGCTCATTCTGACCTATGGGTGCTAAGTCCGGTAGAACGCGATCCGGACGAATTACATCAGTAGGACGCTGTTGGCAAGGGCGCAGAGGACGGCAGCATTGGCGGTGACGGCGGAGTTGAGAACCTGCCCTGGGGCGTCCCTAGATGTCATGCTCCATTTGCTGCCGATTGACCTTCACATTGTGTATACTGCCGGTTGTAGTGTGGTACGTCTGAGGGAGTTGAACATGCTGCATCAGAGCCCGTATGGTAATGGTATATACTTCACGAGCTGGCGGGGGAATGCCTGCAGTCAGGGATTACAGGACGCCAGTTTTGGATTTCAGACCGGTTTGCAATGCCATCGTCCCTTCGAGGAAATGGTGGAAGAGAAATTGCAATAATGACGACAGTGGAGGAGTTCATTTATACACGGATGATTCGAAAATCAAGAAATTAATTCAATAGTCATGTAATGCGTGCGAATATTAAACATTTTGCAATACTATTAAATAAATCATGAAATCGTTAATTTAAAATATTTTTCTTGTTTGAATTTTTTTTTTCTTTATTAAATACAACAATATTTATATCTGTGTTGCTTTTCAACTGGAACGACATGGAATAGTACTAAAATATGTGAACAAAACTATTAAATGGTTGCATAAATTTATATTTTATTGTTTTTTCTTCTTAGTACTTTATTTTCAACTGTGCGAAAAATTATGTAATATGTAGTGTAATCACGGTATGATTTCTTCACACAGGTCTATAGTCGGCGTTATTTTTCAAAACCGTTCTTTTTAAGATTTTGTTTTTTGTGAATCATGTGTAGACATAAAAATTACATTACAAATATAAAATTATCTGCTTCCCTTTCGGTCTAAATTACCATACAATACGATTATTACCGTACGGTTAACATCATTGTGAAAATGCATGATGGTCACCCGACCATAATAGATTTTTTAAGGTTAAAGTTGAATTTTTTTTTCTTGAATACTTTTTTATGTCTTTTGAAATTTAATTTAGTTTTTTGTATTTGTAATTAAATGTATATACCTTACGGTATCTTAAAATGAAATGTGCTGCAGAATAAACTCGCATATGATGAGCATATGAAGTCGGCAAGCAAAATAATAAAATTATAAATCAGGCCTTGCAAAAGAAATAAATGAGACGAATTGTGGGGAAGTTATACATAGCAGCATTGACGTAGAAGACTCCTAGTGATTTCTTTTCTGATTGTTTTGAAATGAAGGTGTATATAATATGAAAATATCTACTAAATATTAGTATTGTAAAGGGTGGTGCAACCAAAACGCACGATGTTAATTATAAATAAAACAAAAAGTTTTCAGAGAACTATCTCAATATTTTTTATCATGATGGAATTATTAGGAAAACAAAATATCGGCCAAATGCTCGCCACGGCTTCGGTGGCATACATATGTATATCCGATGGGAGATATTTTCAATGACTGAGACATAATTGCGATTCAATGTCGTTAATATGCCGAATTATCTCACCCTTTAGCTTTTGAATTGTTCTTGGCTTATTGACGTACAATTTTTCTTTTAAATATACCCAAAGCAAGAAGTCCAACTTGACTGCCAATTAACATCGACGTGAAATAACACATCCATTAAATTTCTCGCGCAAAAGAGCCATGACCAAAAAACTTACGAAGTGCATTTTGATTTCAACGTTCATTTTCATAAAAGGTTTCAACAATCTTAACGCGCTGCTCAATTGTGTATCTCTCCATGGTTGAATTCACAGAGGTCTAAACAGAGTTCTCAAAAGTGACATTTGTAAAATCGCCGTATCAGCTGTTGGGCCAAATAGAAGGGAATCGAAAAGCAATGGGGAATTCAATGTATAAGAAGCAGTAAATATATATTGCTGTGTTTAACATCTGTTCAAAAAATTATTAGAATTATTGGTTGACAAAATTGTTGCAAAAAGCACAATTTTTGTAAACTTTATTTAATTATGTTGAATTAACTTGTTATTTCAGCAAAAAAATGTGGATTATCTCTTAAGCAATTAATTTCTTCAAATGCAGTATGTATGATATGACTTATTTTTCTGCCAGTGATTTAGCTACGCATGTTCGTTATCGTCATCTAAAAGATAAACCATTTAAGTGTATGGAATGCAATTACCTATGTGTTCGGGAATCCGACCTTAATCAACATGTTCAGTTGATACGTAGCTAGGAAGTTCAAGAACCGGGATTTACTTATGCGGTTAAAACATTTAACGCCTTACGAAGGGTAAGTTCTATACTGTTTTGCATATTTTATATACATAATTAATTTATTATGAAAATATTTCTTTTTTCGTTCATTTAGGACTACCTGGAAATACATAAAAACCACAAAATATACAGAAATGTCAGTTCAAAGCAGCGAACAAGCAGAGAAAGAGACATCATCAAGATATGCTGTCTCTTTTACCCCCTAACTCTGTTCGGTGATTCCTTTTTCTTCTAAATTCCTCAATATTGTTGTTTTGTTTTGATTTTTATTTTCTAGATGTGAAAATTAGCCGTATTTTTCATCTACTTTATACTCACAATTTCGCAATTTTTACACGACAATGTTACAAACATAGGTTATAGGAATCTGTGGTTACAAAACACAACAATGTGGTGTTTTGTGTTATGAAAATTATGTACTATGAAAATTAATTTCATTTAGTCCCCGTCCATATTGTGAAACATTTGCTGCAAAACTTTTTTGAATTCTCTTTTGAAGCTTCAGCAGTGTCCATACATGAAACTTTTGCTTCATGTTTAGTATTTTTTATTCCTCCCTTCTATCTTCTTTCTTTAATTTTTTTTGACATTTCTCAATACCGAATGTAAATATAAAAGAACTACCCTGTGATAGAAGGTGTGAATATTTTTTTTTGGATACACATTTGAAGCACAAGGTATAATTTGAAGCAAAATGGACGCTAAGAAGAAAAATTGTATAATAATTTTTATATAATTTTATATTTTTTTTTTAAATTTTTGATTATATTTCACAAAAAATTAACAATAAAACAGGGTAGCTATTATTATGATAGAAGTTAACAGTATACCAAACGAAAAGAAATAAAATGAAACGTCAAATACACCTCATCTCAAAAGATGCAAATAAGAAATTCAACAAAAGCTGCATGTACATGAAACAGCGTACATACTTCCACTCCTCTTCCCCTTCTCGTCCACAAACTCAAAAGTTTTGCAGCAAATGTTTCACAATATGGACGGGGACTTATTAAAACAAATAGATACCAAAAAATCACAAGATCACTAAAATGTTATTTTATTGGCTTATGCACAACAAATTTCATTTTGGTAATTTTTTAGCTTCGCTATGTTTTTTTTGCTATATTAACACAAAACACGATTAGAACCACAAAACACCATTAAAACAAGCTTCACTATGTTTTTATCTATAATATTAACACAAAACACAATTAAAACAAAGAAAACCTCAAGAAATTATAAATTTGTTCTTATGCACAAATTGTGGCTTATGTTAACAAAATTTTTCACCACAAAACACCAAAATACTGACAAATTTCTTTTTGGTAATTTTTTAGCTTCGCTATGTTTTTTTTTTGCTATATTAACACAAAACACAATTAAAACAAAGAAAACCTCAAGAAATTATAAATTTGTTCTTATGCACAAATTGTGGCTTATGTTAACAAAATTTTTCACCACAAAACACCAAAATACTGACAAATTTCTTTTTCGTAATTTTTTAGCTTTGCTATGTTTTTTTTTGCTATATTAACACAAAACACTATTAAAACAAGCTTCACTATGTTTTTATCTATAATATTAACACAAAACACAATTAAAACCAATAAAACCACAAGAAATTATAAATTTGTTCTTATGCACAAAATGTGGCTTATGTTTACATTTTTCTTTTGTTTACTTTTCATCTTTCGTGAAATTGTATATTTGTCTCTTTCTCCCCCTATTTGAAGAAAAGCTGATTTAAAATTTTTTCAGACCCCCAGCTGACGTTTCTGTATATTTTGTGATAAAAACCCTACTTTCATACACATTTGTCACTGTTGTGAACAAACCTTTAAAAATGGTAAAACTCTATCCTCAAGGAACATGAATTTCAACTTCCCTCCGGTCACCGACGATTTACCTAACGGATTGATGAGAATGACTTTTATCGCTTAGAAACAACACGTATTGAAAGTTTATTTGTAATTGCTCAATTGATATAAATCGTAAGATATAGGAAAAAATATGGCATTAAAGAACTTTTTAATTAGTTAAATAAATAAAATTTATGCTATAGCTGGAAGATAACACGAAGTTTATTATTATTTGTAATTATTACATAAAATTGAATACGTTTGCATCGTTTGAAGCTCTTCATCTTCCTTAGTTTCAATATTTTGTTTTATTCAAATAAATTGCAATGTAACACGTCATAACTATCTATCGGAATTACAACATACCATAATGTGAAGCAACTAATGAAAACACACATACAAAAGAATATTACAATATTATGTACATATTTTTTTTTATTTAACTTAAAAGATTTTAGAATAAAGAGTTTACAAAAATAAAAAATTCAATTTACAAAATTTTTTATTTAATTGAATTTTTGTGGTAGCTTTTTAATTTCTGGGTGAACAAATTGGCACTGTCTGAAAATACATATGTATATAAAAAAAATTATAAGTTTTTTTACAATAATATGGGGACGGTTATAGCACAGAATATACATATAATTATATAATTAATAATTGTATAATTATATAATTGTAGTTTATGGTTATAGTCAACATTGAAAGCACGTAAACGGAGGTCTTTAACTTGTTTAGCTTATGATGTTATTGCAATAAGCCTTCCAAATATAATCCCACAATGGGAATAAATTTCTGGTACTGAAGTTGCTCAAAATTAAACAAAAATGTTTAGCTTATTTTGATTTAATTAGGAGCAGCATACTACAGGAAATTTAAAACGAAAATTTTATTTTACTACATTGATTTTAACAAACAAAAAAGACTTACCTGTGCCCATCCCTCAGGAAGTGATGCAATTCCTACCAGGGTCAACCCAGTGATTGTAGATTATTTTAATTCTCGGCATGTTCAGCGGCAATAGTAGTATATGAAAATAGAAAAAAAAATATTTATCACTTAAAATCACAAAAATATATAAATAATGTTGATTTTTTTTCGCCCAAACTTCATATATGTACATTCATTTGTATGTACATATATACGATGGAAAGCACTATTCACAAACTAATAATGGAAAATCGGAAGGCCATAACTCGCAAACTAAAGCTTTCCGCTCACTTTTTTATTTAATTTTTTCATACTTTTTTTGTGGATTCGGGAGGGTGCCCTAAACTTTATTTAAGCCCAAACTTCAAATGCATACATATTACTTATGTATTTAACAAAAATTTAAAGACTTACCTTTTTGCATCTCTCGGGAAACGATGCACTTTATCTACGCCCGTGCATCCCATTCCGCAGCTTCCACTCCTGTCAATTAGAACAATATAAATTATAAATATAAAATGTTAATATAAAGGGTGGTTAAATTTCAAGGGCCGATGTTGATTTTGAATAAAACACAAACTATTTAGGAAATTATTGTAATTTTATTTTATTATGATATATTGGTATTACTCAATTATGTATGGAACAAAATATCGGCCAAATGGGCGCCGCGACCACGGCAACAGTGGATGATCAATTTTCGAAGAAAATCATCTTCAGTGATGAGGCACATTTTCACCTCAGTGGATTCGTCAATAAACAGAATTGCCGCATTTGGGCGAATGAGAATCCAAGAGTGATTGTCGAAAAACCAATGCACCCACAAAGAGTGACTGTTTGGTGCGGTTTATGGGCTGGCGGCATCATCGGGCCGTATTTTTTCCAAAATGAGGCCGGTCAGGCAGTTACTGTGAATGGTGTTCGCTATCGTGAGATGATAACGAACTTTTTATGGCCCGAATTGGAAGATATGGATGTGGACGATATGTGGTTTCAGCAGGACGGTGCCACTTGCCACACAGCTAACGAAACAATGGCTCTTTTGCGCAACAAATTCAATGGCCGTGTTATCTCACGTAATGGCGATGTCAATTGGCCGCCAAGATCATGTGATTTGACACCGTTGGACTTTTTTCTTTGGGGTTATTTGAAAGAAAAGGTGTACGTCGATAAGCCAGCAACAATTCAAGAGCTAAAGGATGAGATAATTCGGCACATTAACGGCATAGAACCTCCATTATGCCTCAGGGTCATCGAAAATTTGGACCATCGGATGGAGGTGTGCCGCCGTGGTCGCGGCGCCCATTTGGCCGATATTTTGCTCCATACATAATTGAGTAATACCAATATATCATAATAAAATAAAATTACAATAATTTCCTAAATAGTTTGTGTTTTATTCAAAATCAACATCGGCCCTTGAAATTTAACCACCCTTTAATATTTATTTTACTATACTTAAATTTTTTCAGCAAACAAAATCCTTTTTTTTCACTTAAGTGTGTATGCTTATAAAAACACACACACACACCACACGATTATTGCTAAATTTTATTTTGTATATAAATATATAATTATACAATTATATATTCAAAATTATATTTATTTAAACTAGGGATTTCAAATTAAATTATTAATACAAATGTCCACACCGAAAATTGACAATTGGACAAAATGTAAGAGATATCTCTATGATATATAGATTTGCTATCACTTCCTTAATTTTGTCAAATTGACGTCTCCATGTATATATAATACATACATATGTATGTATATATGGTATTTTGTTATTTCGAGTTTTATTGGGTTCTCAACGACACTTTCATTTATGCAACTTTGCATTTTTGTTGTCGTTGCCCTTTTGCTTAAAATTATATGTTAGTTTACATTACAATGCTTAATTTTTTATTAAAATGTTTATTTACGTAACTATGTTAAATTTATTATTAAAAATGCTTAATTAGAGATTATATTCTGTTTCCGTTTAGATATTTATTAACTATACTTGATATATCTCCCTCATACGAGGATGGTTGTGGAATTACATATGTAACTTGCGCGTGTATGAGCGGATATCGTGAACAAGTTCCCTGATTTCATCTGAACAAATCCTATTATAGTCACAATAGAACAACGAAACGCACCCCACGTTGCGACGATGCTCAAAAGAGTCAATATAGTTGGCTACCCTACTGCCTCCTATGAGTTTCTTCGCTATTTACTGTACACGGTCGAGTACTTCAAAATAGTCTTTGAAGCACCAGCCCATACATGAGAGTTGTATTCCATTTTCGTTCTGAGGCGGTACAAATAGTGAGGAGATCAGATGGGATGAAGTATGTCTTACACCGTCTTAAAAAATCGAGGCACTTGATTGCTTCCTTTGAGACCTGAAAAATGTGCTCAGTCCATCGAACATCGCACTGAATTTTCATGCCAAGAACATCAAGAGCTTCTGATTCCGGGATGTTTATACCGCCCATAATTACAGATAAGGCAGCGCAGTCGGGCATGCGTCGATGCGTAAGCATGCAGCATTGGGTCTTCTGAAGATTGAAATCGACCCTTTTCGCGTGACGCAATTCCGATATTCTTGCGAGGTCACCAAATTATTCATATTCTGCCTCGTCGCCGCGATCATATTCGACGCAGGCCTACGATTAAATGAATATGAATAGCAGATACTGCTGACATCTGCGAAAGAGTGGATATGGTTGGAGGTTTGAAATAGAAGGTCATTAAGAAAGATAAGAAATAGGGTAGGAGAAAGAATGGAGCCTTGTGATACCCCTGAATTAATCTTGAACTTGTTAGATAAGATACCGTCTATAACAACTCTTACAGCGCGATCCCTGAGAAAGCTCGATATAAATCAAGAGAAGATATCACCGACACCAAAAGCAATAAATTTGGACAAGAGTGCTCCATGCCACACTCTGTCAAATGCTTTGGAAATATCTAGAGCCACTACCTTACTTTCGCCAAAATGGTGGATGGATCGACACCATTTTTCCGAAAGGAAGGCTAATAAGTCTCTCGTGGAACGTCCTCCACGGAAGCCATATTGCTGGTCGTTAAGTAAGCTATTAGACTCCAGATACTTCACAAGATGGAAATTTAGCATACTCTCCATTACTTTGGATATGGTAGAGCATCTTGCGGTTGGACGATAATTTTCAGGGTTGCTTGCCTCTCCCTTCTTGGGGATCGGCGTAACATTTGCAACTTTCCAGCACGACGGAAATTCGCCTGCATGGTATAGGGTGCTGAAAAGGATTGCCAGAGCACTGCTTCAAGACCAGTGCCGGAGTTTGATCCAACCCAGGGGACTTATTTACGTTAACGTCCGTTGAAAGCTTTTTAACTGCACGAGCTCGAAAGTGTATCTTTGGCATAGTTACGGATACACGCTCGGGTGCGGGCAGTGGTTGATTGCTTTCCGGCAGGTGAGAATTACCTTCAAACACTTCAGCTAGTAGGTTAGCCGTTTCAACCGGGTCAGTGAATATTTGCTCACATTTTAAAAGAGGCGGAATAGAAGAACTTGTATTTTCCTTTACTCTTTTAACGAATGACCAAAAACTTTTACTTCCCCGTGGGGCAGTAAGAACTTTAGCTCGAAGATGCTGCTCGTACAAAGCTTTTTCACGTCTTAGCACTTTGGCACACGAAGATCTCGCCCTTTTGCACATCATATCAGTTTTCGCGTTTTTGTCGTTCCGCCAAATACTAAATGCTTCCTCTCTGGATCTGACTGCAGTCTGCATGTCTGAATAAACCAAGACTTCGGTGTAGGCCTAATCAAAATTTGTTTCGGTGGTATGTACATTTTCATACCAAGCAATATTATATTTTGGACCATTTCAGCCATGGCATTGACATCATTGTCAAGGAAGCAATATTCATTTCATACTTGTCAGAGTGTGATTCTACTTTTCGTAAGTTCCTGCCATATTTTAATATACTACAAAGCTACTATGGTTTGCAAAAGGGTTTCTAAGATACTAATTTCTAAATTATGTTCATCAAAAATAGAATTTGAATTACGATAATTATAAATTTGTTTAATTATGTAGTTTTAATTAAAAATGAGAAACAACAAAAAAACATTCTTTGATACAAAGGCATATTAAAAATGATTTTAATGGATGGACGAAATAAACAAAAAAGAGATCTCTTGTTGACGATGGTTTTCCTTTAGCATTTGTAATGCAGCCTTTTCTTTGAGGTTTCCGTAAAAGCTGTAAAATATCTAACTTTTCTTGAAGATTTTACACTTTTGGTTTTTTATTAGACATATTTTCTATAAAAATATTTTTAGAGATCACTTGTTTCTATTATTTATATACCTATATGTATAGTCAGCACAGAGATATGCTTGTAGTAGAACTGCCGCATTAATATTAAAGCTACTTATCATGCAACAAAAGTTATTTACAACAAACAAACTACGAAATTCTTCTGTGGGGAATCCAAAAATTTTAAATAAGCTTACAAAATTGAATTTTAACGTTCTATAAAAAGTTCACGTTTTAGAGCCTTCAGCCTTTGTTCACGTGTTAGAGTAGTCAATGTAAAAAAAATGTTCATGTTTTTGGGTAGTTCATGTTACTGGACGTTTCTGAGAGGGCACTGTATTTCATATTTTGAGGGTGGCGATGGTCGAAGTAGTCTACACGTTGACTACAAAATGAAAAATTTTTCCTGGGTTTGTGTCAGTTGTTGTCGCAAGGTTTCAGTGTCGAATTCATAGTCACTGGTCACTGAACAGTAACGGCATCAGCTGTATCCAAACCACAGGCACATCAGAACGCCCCCAGTAGTATGAATAAGGGGTTTCTAGATAGAAATGTGCAAAGGAAAAATGTGCATACCTTAACCCTTTAACGGTCGATGGGGTTAAATTCGACCCCATGATATTTTGTGTTATGAGGCGGCAGCGTGTTCGGTTTTGCTTAAAGTGAAGTCGTGGTGGGGGGTTCGGTTTTGCTTAAAGTGAAGTCGTGGTGGATGTTATTTTTGTTGAAGTGAAGTCGTAACATTAAATTCGACCCCATGATATTTTGTGTTATGAGGCGGCAGCGTGTTCGGTTTTGCTTAAAGTGAAGTCGTGGTGGGGGGTTCGGTTTTGCTTAAAGTGAAGTCGTGGTGGATGTTATTTTTATTGAAGTGAAGTCGTAACATTTAATGTGTTCGTTAGAGGGTTAATACAATATGAATTAAACTACATTAGGGCGGTTTACGAAAGTCTGTGATTTTTTTGCTAGTATTTAATAAATAAAATTCATTTACTGCGGTATATATTAATATCCCTAATACTACTCGTATTTGTTATCAGTATAAAATGTTAACCACATTATTTAAAAACAAAACATTTATTTATTTTTAGTGTTAATCATATACCTACATACTTATAAAACATATGTATATTAGCAACAATTCTATATTTTTGTAGACTAAATAATTTACAATTACACATAACACTCGAATCAGCCGTAATTTGTTTCAATTTAAAACAATTTTCAAAATAAAGCATAGACTTTATCAACAGTTCTACAGTCATCGTTGTCACTTAATTAGTACTAAACAATGTCGGAGGAGCGAATTTTAGTTGTAGACGTACAAGGTTTTTATCTCAACAATAAATTCATTGTAAAAGAACTGAGTATTTCAATTGACGACTCACAAGTTCAAACATTTATTATTAAACCACCTTTTCCATATTCATCGTTGACAACAAAAGAAAAAGCTTTAATTGACTGGCTTTATAATCATCATCATGGATTAAAATGGAAAGATGGTGATTCAACCTTATCAAATATTATGAACTATTATATTACACATGTTAAAGACAACAATCAACAGTATAGGAAAGTTACTTGGATTTAGTAAAAGAAAACTAGAAGTAAATTCAACTTACTATTATAATACTAATCAAAATCTTAAAAATGATAAATCTTTGGAAGTGATGATTGTAGATGTTAATTCATTTAATACTACAAAGTTATTTGAATCTGATTTACCTACACATATTACGAATGTTAATACAATACGCATTGAAAGCAACTTAACAACCGGTTCATTTATTAATAATACTTCGAATCATACTATTCATGAATTTCCTCTTGATGTTCCTCCAGTATATAAAATAAACGAAAAACCTCGAAATGTTATTTATTTACCCGTCAACTGTCAACAAATAAACAACATAACGATTAGAATCTTAAATCAAGACGGTGAACTTATAAATTTTAGAGGAGAAAAAATCACTCTTAGACTCCACTTCAAACCAGAATAATGATCATTTACAATAAAAACATAGTGCAAAGAGGATTTCCATTCAATACCGCACCAACTCACATTCGAGAAAGTATAAAAAATAAAAAACTGTTGTCCTCATCTAATACAGAATACTTAAAATCGTTGGGATTTAATCTTCAACAATGAATGAAATACTAGATGTTCTTCAAAAACCTATGTATGATGAGAGTATTGTAAAAAGGGAATATCATAGTTACTCTCCATATCTAAAATCATTTAACAACAACGATGAGATTCGTATACCAATTCAAAATCAGGATCTCTTCGTCTTACCAAGTGAGAGTATGATTTACATTCATGGTTTTATAGTAAAGAAGGAAGCAACCAAAGAGGTTCCAGCTATAGATGTGAAATTAAAAAACAACTTTGCTTCATATTTGTTTGATGAAATTCGTTACGAAATTAATGGTTTTGAAGTTGATCGTACACGTAAACTTGGAATTTCATCCACCATGAAAAATTTTGTATCGTTGAATAAGGCTGAAAGTGATGTATTAAAAAACGCTGGTTTGTCTCTTATTGAAACTTGCGCTTTAGTAAAAAGTCATTTTAGTTGTTGTATACCTCTGAAAATGTTGCTGGGTTTTGCTGAAGATTATAACAAAATACTATTAAATTCGAAACATGAGCTTATCCTTCAACGTTCTACATCCGATGAGAGATCATATTATTCTACAAATGCAACTGATCAGTTGAAATTAACAATTCTGGATATAACATGGAAAATGCCACACATTCAACTATCGGACTTTGCAAAATTGGAAATGTTTAAGATAATCAACAGCAAACATTCTATACCAATTGCGTTTAGAAGTTGGGACTGTCATGTAAATCCTGTTTTACCAAAGAGTACAAAGGTTTTATGGAATGTAAAGCTTTCTCCAATGTCTTTGGTCTGGAAAGATCTTTTGAAAAGAAGAAGAAAACATCTATACTTGAAAAAGATACGTATTTAGAAGTTTATAATGTTGTGGGACCATATTATTTCTCTCAAGAAGAAAAAAGTAAACATATAAATTTATTATTGATGGAAGATGAAGAACGATTCCATTATGTCTGGATAAAAAATATATCAAGGTATGTTTATCGTTATTTAAATTTATACTCAAAGTGAAATTAAACTAATTAAAAAAATGTTTCCTTTTATATTTCTTTAATTATAGATTATTAAGAAGTCAATTTACAAAACATAAAAATAAGGTGTATATTTGTAATACATGCCTCATACACTTTTACAAAGAATCATCTTTAAAGAAACATAAGGAGGAATGCAACAAAATTGTAACTATAATGCCAACCGATAAAAATTCTATACTTAGATTTAAGAATCATAAAAACTAACTAGATGTTCCGTTTGTAGTTTATGCAGATTTCGAATGTATTCTGGAATCAGTTGATATTCAAAACTCAGTTAATATTAATTCAGTACAAAAGCATATTCCATTTGCATTTAGTTATTATATTAAATGCTCCTATAATTCTAGTTTAGATATACATAGAATTTATAGTGGTGAAAATGCATCAACACATTTTTTTAAAAGTTTAGTCGAGGACGCATTATATATTTATAGTAACTATTTGAGTGTAGTAATACCAATGAAACCTTTAACGTTTATACAACAAAAAAGACAAGATGAAGATATGAATTGTCATATATGCGGTGAAATCATATCTATTGGAGATAAAGTAACTGACCATTGTCATCTAACAGGTGATTATAGAGGTCCTGCACATAATATATGTAACTTAGAGTATCAAATTGGAAATTTTATCCCTATATAAAGATACTATTGAGCTACGTTTTCTCGATTCATATCGTTTTATAGCATCAAGTTTAGATCAACTTGCAGGTTTCTTGTCTGATGATGATTTGAAAACTATAAAATCGGTTTGTTTAAATGATAATGAATTTGATTTAATGAAACGTAAAGGTGTCTTTCCCTATGATTATTTGGATTCAAAGAATCGTCTCATGGAAACACAATTACCACCTCGTTCTCTCTTCTTTAATAAACTAACTGATGAAGCGTGTAGTGAAGATAATTATAAACATGCTGAAAAGGTATGGAATTCATTTAGATGTACGACTCTCTTGGACTATTTACTATTATACTTGAAAGTAGATGTTTTATTACTATGTGATGTTTTTGAAAATTTCCGTAAAGTTTGCAAAAACATTTATAATTTAGATCCATGCCAATATTATACTGTTCCTGGATTATCTTGGGATGCAATGTTGAAAAAACAAGAATAAAGTTAGAACTATTAACTGACATTAACATGTATAATTTTGTTACACGTGGTATTAGGGGATTGTTCAATGTTGTAAACGACATTCTGTAGCTAACAATAAATATGTAAGTGATTATGATTCTACTAAAGAATCGAATTATCTTATTTATTTAGATGTAAACAATTTATACGGTTATGTCATGTCGCAGGACCTTCCTTATAAAAATTTTGAATGGGTTGAAAACATTGAAAATTTTAATTTTAATGCTGTGGTATATATTGGAAGTGGATTTAGAATATCCATCCACCATACACGATCATCACAATGATTTCCCATTTTGTGCAGAAAATAAAAAAAATTAACATATGAAACAGTCTAAATTAATAACGGATTTAAATGATAAAACAAAATATGTAATACACTATAGAAATCTTAAACAATGTATTAAACATGGTCTTATTCTAAAGAAAATTCATAGAATTCTTAAATTCAATCAGTCGGATTGGTTGAAAAGGTATATTGATTTAAATAATGATCATAGAACCAATTCCGAAAATGAATTTGAAAAAAATTTTTTTAAACTTTTAAATAATGCGGTATATGGTAAAACAATGGAAAATGTAGCTAAGAGAAAAGATGTTAAAATAGTTTGTTCATGGGAGAGTAGAGGTAAGAGGTTGGGAGCTAGAGCTCTTATAGCTAAGCCAAATTTCCATAGTTTACTTAAGATTCAAGAAGAAATGATTGTCATTGAAATGAGTCGAGTGCGAACGGAATATAATAAACCAATTTATATTGGGTTTTCTGTTCTAGAATTATCTAAGTTGAAAATGTATAATTTCCATTATGAATACATGAAACCTAAATATCAGGAAAATATTTATCTGAATTATATGGATACTGATTCCTTTGTTTACGATATTAAGACATATGATCTATATAAGGATATTCTAGATGATATCATCTTACAGTTTGATACGTCTGCTTATCCGAAAGATAATGTTTTTAATATACCCTTGTTAAACAAAAAGGTTTTAGGAATGATGAAGGATGAATGTAATGGTAAAATAATTAAAGAGTTCATTGGTTTACGCGCTAAAATGTATTCAATTAAAATTGATGAAGAGGAAAAAGAAATTAAAAAAATTAAAGGAGTTAAAAAATGCGTAACCAATAGACTAACGATTAATGACTTTAGAAAATGTTTATTTGAAAAAAAAATGTACTATGATTCTATGTATGTATTTAGATCAAAGATTCATGAAATATATACTCAACACATTAGTAAATTAGCATTAAGTTATTTAGATGATAAGCGATTTATTAGAGATAATAGTATTAATACATATGCATGGGGACATTATGCAATAAATAGTCAACAACCATTATCATCATCATCATCATATCCCAATGAAAATGTATTAACATCATCTTCAAGTGATAATATTGTACAATAGTATTAAGTGATTTTAGATTATAAGTGAATATATATAACGTGAAAAAACAATAAATAAATAAATAAATAAAGAATATCATTAAAATATTTTAAACTATAGTTATCTATTGAATAGGAATTTTAAACACAAGTAACCACAATTTGTTTTTGTGTGAATAAAATTTAATCGTGCTTGTTCTTAACCTTACTCAACTAAGTTGATATAAAATTTAATCGTTTAGAAATAAAAAAATCAAAACAAAACTTTTTTATATATTATTTTATTTTTTGAGAATTTTATAATATAATAAAAATAAATCTCATATTGAAGTATATATATAATATTATTGAAGTTCATCTTTATTGATCCAAGAATTATGTTGATTGGAAAATTCCAACCATTTTACGTACGCCTGGTGCCCCTTAGTTTTAATAACATTTTCAATCAAGTATGTATTTGGAAAATGTGTCTTTAATAGTTCATGTTCATAGAATCCACCAACAATCGCATTCCTTTGATAGTCTTCCAATAAATAAGTAATGGGGTTTGTGTTCTGTAAAGTACGAATTTTAAAAATTTCAGTTGTCCAGTTTGGAGTATATCCTTTTGAAAAAATATGTTTATATTTGCTAATTCGAACGTGATCTCCAACTTTTAGTTTACCAAATTTATATATTTTGGGATGATTATAGACTTGTTTTAGTATAGAACTTTCATTTTCTGTGTTAACAGACTTTGGCGTCATTCCAATTGTTCTATGCTTTTTATTATTATATTGATTAATTAAATCCTTGCATATATGTATCCATTGATAATTTCCTTGTAGACTAAAATTTTTCCACATCATTCCTTTTAGAGTTCTATTAAATCGTTCTACAATGGACGCTTTCATGATACTATATGTAGAATAGTGGTTGATATTATGTTTTATCATCAAGTTTTGAAATATTTTATTATAGAACTCTTTACCATTATCTGTTTGCAAGTTTTTTGGAATTCTCTTTAGCGAAAAAATAGATTGCATAGCATTGGTTATATCTTCACTACTTTTAGATTTTACGGGTACAGCCCAAGCAAACTTTGAAAATGTATCTATAACTGTTAAAATAAATCTATAGCCTTTGTTATATTTTGAGTAAACGCCCATTTCAACAAGATCTGCTTGCCAAAGATCATCAATTCCCTTGATCACCACTCGACGTCGAATGAAATTTCTACGTGCTTGCTTATGAAGCTCCTGAACCACTTCTTGTCGCTCCATTTCTAACGTCTATCTTAGATTACATCAATTTAAATGCTGCTGATATTGAATTTAAATCAAAAACGATTTACATATCTATGTTTTAATGGTTTGTAATGAGCTTCGTTTTTTCATTTAGACGTTCTTCAACTGAATCAATTTTGTAATTAAATAATGATGTCATTTCTCTTAGTGATTGATTGAGATTATTTTGTATTATACTTTGATCATGTATTAATTTACTTAAACGTGTTTCTACATTATCAAATTTTTCTGTAATCAACACGTTTTGTTGTTGTATTATTTCGTTAAAACGATCCTCCATTCCCTTAATTCTCTCCATGTACATTGTATCCAGTTGTTTCTTTATTTCACTTAAATAACTTTTCATGTAAATTTTGTTTACAGCATCGTTTTCCAATACAGGACTAGCAATATTTTTTATTCTCCGCAAGTTAAAGTTGAAATTACGATCACTATCCAAATGAATCTTGAAATGTTGATTTTGGTATCTTGCAGATTTTTCAATATAATGTCCAAACTTATCGATAGGCATTTTATGAATATGAGTTGTTAAACATTTTTAAGTCTATTTATATAATAATTTTTGCTTCTCTCAATTCCTCAATAATTGATACAATTTCATTATTATGATTTGAGTGACCAGCTGTTGTTGATGAAATCAAAAGACGCAATCTATCAACCAATTCATTAGAATCATCCCAATAAACATAATTAGACTTTTTTCTATTCAATTTCATTAAACCTTTTCCCTTATGAATTTTCTGTTGTTTAAATAGGTTTTTAATAATTGTTGTATATTTAATTGAACGATTTCCTTTAATTTGACCATTAATACTGTTATTTCGTTTATGGACATTAGTCATCTCCAATATTTGTTTATAATTATTTAAATCTGTTTTATTATAACTGATTGGTTTCTTATAAACTAACAATTCATATAAGCCTGATGTGAAGGGCCATTTTAAATTACCTACAGTAATATTGGTTGAATTGAAAGCGATGGGTTCATTACCCAGTCTCCATATTTGATTTTTATCCTTATGAGGACCATAGGTTTTATCATATATATTTAAGTTAACCTTTGATAAATTATATTGAATACTTTGATTGGGATGTATTGCAATGGTGTTATCATCATCATTGTTATCATTCTCATTATCAACATTATCATTATTATCATCATCATCATCATCATCATGGTCATCGTGATCATTTTCATCATCAAATGATTGAAAGGTGTTTGAACTTTTCTCGATTTTCTTGTTATTAAAGCTTGGAGAAAACGTGTTATAATCAAGCTTACTCTTTTTATATGGTGTACTGAAGGCAACTTTATTATTCTCAAGATCATGTTTAAAAGAGTTATCCGGATATTTTTCATGTTTTATAATGTTATTATTATTAGTTGATTGAACTAATTCTTTTAATGGTTTTGATATTGGTTTAAATGTCTTTTCCAACAATTCATCATTTGCTATTTCTCCAAGCAAAATATTCTTATATTTCTTTTTTAAAATATTTCGAGTTTTAATAAGATTATTAACTAGATTTGTATTCATATTTATAGATTGAATTAGAAACAGATTCAAAACAGATCAGTTTAGCAGTTAGCAATTTAATAGCTAGTATCAGATTATAGTTGAGAAGTTATTAGTTTAATAATTAATCTTGTACTGATTTTAAAATATCTGTAATATTTCTTTTATAGATTTATAAATATATCGAAACCTTTTCTATATCGACCATTATTCATAGAATCATCTTTGTTAATAACTAGAAAACCATATTTTTCTTTCCAACACTCGGTACATAACTTATAAAATGTTTTTAAAGTCATATCAGAACCAACATGATTATTGTAAATATGCTTAATATTCATTACATCCTGTTTAAAAATTATAATCATATTTGCATTATCGCGAATCAAGTGTTTTGGTATACGTGTATAAGTTTGACATAAATAAAAACTATCAATGTCTTTATGGCGACCCATACAGAAGTAAGAACGTACATGATTTTGTTTCTCACAAGCTATATCATCGAATATAAATATTGAATTCGGTTTAACTTCGTCTGGGGATAGAACATCATCATTATTAGAAAATGATGAAAAATTTATCTCCTTAATGGGTTTAATTAGACTTTCTAAGTACTTATATTTCGGTTGTTGTGTTGACTTTGAATATAAGTAAATATTTTTAAATTTCAATCCATGAGGACTTTCAATAAGACTGATCATAACATTTGTTTTTCCGCAATTTGATGGACCCACAATAAGAGCTCGAATAGAATTCGGTAGTAATGAACTATGACGAATTTTATTTGATGAATCGAACTTTGATTCGATATTCTTTACATCAATCCTTTTATGTTGTTTAAAAAAACGCATTCTGAAATCTAATGATAACATAATATATAAACCAGTCTATTTTATTTGTTTTCAATCAATTTAATTTCAATCTTTAATCGATAAAGTATCAATAGATATGACTATCATTTATAAAAAGTTATTCAGTCGCCATCCATCCTTCATTGGTAAAGGTTTTCTAAATAAAATAATTAATAAACTTCCCATTGAACTTCATCTACCCGGTTATCAATTTTGCGGACCTGGTACAAAATTAAAGAAACGTTTAGCTAGAGGTGATCAAGGAATCAATCCATTGGATACTGCTTGCAGAGAGCACGATATAGCATACTCAAACAATAAAGATTTAGAGAAAAGACATATTGCTGATAGAATTTTAACTGAAAAGGCTTGGCAAAGGGTCAAAGCAAGCGATAGTAGTTTGGGTGAAAAATCAAACGCTTGGTTTGTTGCTACTGCAATGAAAGCAAAAACAAAATTCGGTATGGGTAACGTTATTAGTAAAACTAAAAAGTCGTCTCCAGTAAATACCCACAAACTATTTACACATGCATTGAAAAGTGCAAGAAAGAATATAAAGAAAAGTGAAAACTTGAAAGATGCTATAAAGATTTCACGAAAAGATGTAAACAATATTTTCAAGGGGAAGAAACAATCGTTAATAAAAACACCTCGAATAATACCGCTACCAAAATCTGGAGGTTTTCTTCCACTTGCCCCTATATTTGCTGCACTGGGTGCACTTGGTGGTTTAGCTGGTGGTGTATCTGGTATTACAAAAGCAATCAATGCAGTTAAAAATGGAAAGGAACAGCTGACTGAAGCAAAACGACACAATAATACAATGGAAGCCATTGCGATGGGAAAAGGCATGTTCTTAAAACCATATAAAAAAGGTTTTGGATTATATTTAAAGCCTTATCAACAAAATTTTTAATGAAGCTACCTAAAAGAGCCCTTTCTGATGTAGACTTGAGAAAATATGCAAAACATATTCCAAATTTTAGAGGTGTGTTTATGTGCAACACTCTTCCAAGTACATCATTTAAAAAAGAATGTGGAATAATTAATCTGGATACTTCAAAGGGATCTGGCACACATTGGGTAGCGTACTGGAAAAACAACAATCAAATTGAATATTTTGATAGCTTTGGTAACTTGCAACCACCGAAACAATTAATAAAATATTTAGGAAAAAACATAAGTTATAATTATGATAGATATCAAAATTTTAATACAATAAATTGTGGCCATTTATGTTTAAAGTTTTTGTTTTCGAAACTAAACTAAAAAGAAACTATAATTGTTTTAATAAAATACATTGATTAAGAATTTGTTTTATTTATAAATAAACATATTATTTCATTTATTAAAAAAATTTCAAAATAAATATAATTAAATAATTTTTCTAATTTCGCTTGTTAGAGGTGAGTATTCGATTAAACGATCATGAATAACTAAACAGTATGCTGATGTATTATCTGGAATTAGTTTGTTTGCTTCAGTATCAAATTCAATTCGTACATCAATAGGTCCTATTTTAACAGCCTCATTTTGATGTGAAACATCAACAACAATAAGCGGTGCATAAGTCTTATATTCATCAACATTTAATAATGGTTCTGGTTCTCGCATGTAAAAGCTTTGTTGAAATTTTGCATACATATTATATAGAACAGAATACTGACCCATTTCGAAACGATTATTTAAATCATCATATGGATATGACTCTGAGTTTAGATAAACTTTTAAATTAGAGATATTGCAATGATCAAATATATTTCCTTCTTCTTTAATTTTCTCTTTTTGTAAACCAATTATAAGAAATCGTGGTCTTTCGTTTTGTGGAGAAAGCTTTACATTCCATAAAACCTTTGTACTATTTGGTAAAACAGGATTTACATGACAGTCCCAACTTCTAAACGCAATTGGTATAGAATGTTTGCTGTTGATTATCTTAAACATTTCCATTTTTGCAAAGTCCGATAGTTGAATGTGTGGCATTTTCCATGTTATATCCAGAATTGTTAATTTCAACTGATCAGTTGCATTTGTAGAATAATATGATCTCTCATCGGATGTAGAACGTTGAAGGATAAGCTCATGTTTCGAATTTAATAGTATTTTGTTATAATCTTCAGCAAAACCCAGCAACATTTTCAGAGGTATACAACAACTAAAATGACTTTTTACTAAAGCGCAAGTTTCAGTAAGAGACCAACCAGCGTTTTTTAATACATCACTTTCAGCCTTATTCAACGATACAAAATTTTTCATGGTGGATGAAATTCCAAGTTTACGTGTACGATCAACTTCAAAACCATTAATTTCGTAACGAATTTCATCAAACAAATATGAAGCAAAGTTGTTTTTTAATTCACATCTATAGCTGGAACCTCTTTGGTTGCTTCCTTCTTTACTATAAAACCATGAATGTAAATCATACTCTCACTTGGTAAGACGAAGAGATCCTGATTTTTAATTGGTATACGAATCTCATCGTTGTTGTTAAATGATTTTAGATATGGAGAGTAACTATGATATTCCCTTTTTACAATACTCTCATCGTACATAGGTTTTTGAAGAACATCTAGTATTTCATTCATTGTTGAAGATTAAATCCCAACGATTTTAAGTATTCTGTATTAGATGAGGACAACAGTTTTTTATTTTTTATACTTTCTCGAATGTGAGTTGGTGCGGTATTGAATGGAAATCCTCTTTGCACTATGTTTTTATTGTAAATGATCATTATTCTGGTTTGAAGTGGAGTCTAAGAGTGATTTTTTCTCCTCTAAAATTTATAAGTTCACCGTCTTGATTTAAGATTCTAATCGTTATGTTGTTTATTTGTTGACAGTTGACGGGTAAATAAATAACATTTCGAGGTTTTTCGTTTATTTTATATACTGGAGTAACATCAAGAGGAAATTCATGAATAGTATGATTCGAAGTATTATTAATAAATGAACCGGTTGTTAAGTTGCTTTCAATGCGTATTGTATTAACATTCGTAATATGTGTAGGTAAATCAGATTCAAATAACTTTGTAGTATTCAATGAATTAACATCTACAATCATCACTTCCAAAGATTTATCATTTTTAAGATTTTGATTAGTATTATAATAGTAAGTTGAATTTACTTCTAGTTTTCTTTTACTAAATCCAAGTAACTTTCCTATACTGTTTGGTTGTGAAAAATCTATATCCATAGATGAGGTTATTTCAGTTTTAAGTGTGTTATTATTAGCTTCAATTATTAGGTAAATTGATTCATCGATATCTCTTAAGCTTGAGTTTAGGAAAAAATCAATATCTTCAAGTTCGTATGAACCAACTGGAATAGTAATAACATGATTTCCTATATGAAACAAATTGTTGTAAACATCTACATTGGGTATGGAATTGAATGCTACAAAATCAATAAGTCCACAAACATAATTTGTAGACAGTTCAATTGGAGGAAAATATTCTCCAACCAAAGTTGAAGTGTTTCCGGTTAAAGAGATCGTTATTGACATTACAAGTATTCAGAATGAACTGATGATTGATGTTTATTTTAGTCGATTTAAGTGTTAAATAATAATAATCAAAAATTTCTTTTTTTATAATTTTATGTTTTCTTTATTAATATTTGATTTAATAAACTTTCTTAAGAGTATTACATTTTTTTTCAGCACATATACAATATTTCCTATGATAAGAACAAACATTTATAGATTTATCATTTTTATATAATGTTTTCAAATTTGGACAATTTAGATCATCTAGGTTATAAAAATTAATTTCGTCTTTAAAAATATTTTGAATCCACTTAATTTTTTCTAATCCTTTAACATAATAAATAAAATTGTTGTCTTTAACATGTGTAATATAATAGTTCATAATATTTGATAAGGTTGAATCACCATCTTTCCATTTTAATCCATGATGATGATTATAAAGCCAGTCAATTAAAGCTTTTTCTTTTGTTGTCAACGATGAATATGGAAAAGGTGGTTTAATAATAAATGTTTGAACTTGTGAGTCGTCAATTGAAATACTCAGTTCTTTTACAATGAATTTATTGTTGAGATAAAAACCTTGTACGTCTACAACTAAAATTCTCTCCTCCGACATTGTTTAGTACTAATTAAGTGACAACGATGACTGTAGAACTGTTGATAAAGTCTATGCTTTATTTTGAAAATTGTTTTAAATTGAAACAAATTACGGCTGATTCGAGTGTTATGTGTAATTGTAAATTATTTAGTCTACAAAAATATAGAATTGTTGCTAATATACATATGTTTTATAAGTATGTAGGTATATGATTAACACTAAAAATAAATAAATGTTTTGTTTTTAAATAATGTGGTTAACATTTTATACTGATAACAAATACGAGTAGTATTAGGGATATTAATATATACCGCAGTAAATGAATTTTATTTATTAAACACTAGCAAAAAAATCACAGACTTTCGTAAACCGCCCTAATGTAGTTTAATTCATATTGTATTAACCCTCTAACGAACACATTAAATGTTACGACTTCACTTCAACAAAAATAACATCCACCACGACTTCACTTTAAGCAAAACCGAACCCCCCACCACGACTTCACTTTAAGCAAAACCGAACACGCTGCCGCCTCATAACACAAAATATCATGGGGTCGAATTTAATGTTACGACTTCACTTCAACAAAAATAACATCCACCACGACTTCACTTTAAGCAAAACCGAACCCCCCACCACGACTTCACTTTAAGCAAAACCGAACACGCTGCCGCCTCATAACACAAAATATCGAATTTAACCCCATCGACCGTTAAAGGGTTAAGGTATGCACATTTTTCCTTTGCACATTTCTATCTAGAAACCCCTTATTCATACTACTGCCCCCATTCGTCGGTATTGTGTAGCATCGGTGAAGTAAAATAATTACTAACAAAAATGGCTACTAAAAACGAAGTTTCAAAATTTAATACGTCTCCTCGACATCAGAGACGCTTCAACACTGCTATAAAAAAAATAACGTGCAAAAACCAGTGTTGTAAGATAGTGAAGCTTCACCTCCTATCATTTCTCCTATTATCCCTTTCTTCTAGTTCCAGGAGAATGTACCGCATGTGTAGGGGTCATCTCCTGAGTGCTAGTCCAAGATAAAAAGTATGCTATTAAAATACATGTTAACATTTCAGTATGAAAAAGTCGACGTATCATTAACTGCAAGCTCTATTGGAATACATGGAAGAACATCCTGATTTCGCTCGAGGAAGTGCTGTGTATAGTAGTACTAAATTAGCAACGGAAGATCAGTGGGCGCAATTGGCAAAAAAATTAAATTCCATGGGCCCTCCTTTACGTACTGTTGTTGAGTGGAAAAATGTAAAAGTTTTTGCATTTTGAATTTGTTTCGTATGTTATTTTTAAAACTTATTTGCATACCCCGGCCGCCAAAAAAATAGCAGAAAACAACAAGAGTCTTCGTGAAACGGCTGTGGTCTATACCGTAAGTCCAGTTTAACCAAGTTGGAAAAAATTCTAGATAAGACGCTTTGCGTATCTCAATCTGTAGCACCGAGTGGTATTATGTTCGGCTTCAAAGATTGCATTGACTCAAAAGCAGTTAATCAGTCTTTAAAAGACACACAACCTAAAAGTAGTGCAGTGATAGCGGTAATTACACCCACCAGTCATCAACAAAAGTCAAAAAACCAATACATGGTACCGAGCAACAACAGTTTCAACCTAATGTAATAGCTATACAAGACGATTGGTTTATCCCAAATCAAGAAAATATGTAACCATCAAAAAAACGTAAAGCCAGCGAATATGAGGAGCAATTACCTGGTTGCTCGTCGGCCAAAAAGTTGAAAGCAGGCAATGAACAGATTTCATTGATTCGTCAGCAAATTCGTGAGGGTGGCGATGGCACGATGGATGGTAGTCTGCACGTTGACTACTAAACCAAAAACAGACCTGGGTGCAACCCCAGTTTCAGACTAAAATTTTAAAATAAAAATAAACATCTCGCATTTTTCTGATGTGCATTAGTGTGTCTTTGTGTGTCAGTTGTTGTCAGAAGGTTTCAGTGGCGAAGGCATAGTCACTGGTCATTGAACAATACCGGCTGCAGCTGATAGCAATCCACAATCACTTAAGAACGCCCTCCTTCGTCATTATTGTGTAGCACCGGCGAAGTAAAATAATAATAAAAATGGCTACTAAACCGAAGCTTCAGCATTGCTACGAGTATAAACAAACCAAAGAACGTGCGAAAGCAGAGCTGTACAATAATTAATTAAGCTTCACCTCCTGTTGTTTCTCATACTATCCCTTTCCTATAGTTCCAGCACAATGCCTCGCATGTGTAGGAGTCATCTCCTGAGTGCTGGTCCCAGATAAAAAAAAATAAGCGAGTCGTCAATCGCTGTAGTCAAAGAACAGGCAGAAGCCACAAAAACTTTGGTTGAATCTACAAAAGGCCTTGTTACAGCAATGATAGGAATGGCAGATGCCGCTGAAATGAAGGCTGAAGCATGAAAATATTTGCTGAGACTAAAATTTTAGGCATTAGCATTAGGGGCAGAATTGGCAAATTATTTAACAAAGAAGTACATTTTTTTTTATTTAGCCAGTAATGTACATGCATTTAAAGTAAGTTGAATTTATTTTTTCTATCAAACTCTTTTATTTTTGCTATTAAATACAAAAATATATTTTGTATCTTATATCACACAAAAAGGAAGCTACGAATGTACAAAACAGAAATTAATTTTTTATAAATTTTTTTCATTTATTATTTTTAGATTTACTTCAGTTACATACGAACAAAGTATTTATAAAATGAACTTCTGTTTTTCTAAACACTAATAATAATTATAAATGAATTTATAAATTTTTTAATAAAATTTTTGTTATGTATATTATAATTTTTTAATTAATTAAAAATAAAGAAAAAATATAAAATAAACAAAAATATAATAAAAAAAATATAAAATAAACTGCCAACGTGAGTGAGATCCATTGTCACAAACAATTATTGTATTGTAGTTTTTTTTCACTACTTTTATTTGTTTTCAAAAACTCTAAATAAGTTTGTTTACTCTTTCAATGTCAAATTCAATTGGAACCTATGTACATAGTTGTATTTTTATCGAACAATTTATTTATTTAAGCGCTTTTTCTCATATATTGGCGATTATTTTGTGGAATTTGTGGCATATCAACAATGTTATTTATTTGAATTAAGTTGATACGCAAACCCAATCTTCTATGATGAGTGATTGGTTTTCGTTCGCATTCGACATCGTGGGCCTGACTGTTAATAAATAATGTACATCAATCCATTCATCTCCATACGGTTGAAATTTCTCGTATGAAAGTTCTGTTACTAATCCACAGGTAAAAAAAATATGACACTAATACCAACCCATTTAAAAAGCGCCAAAAATTTTACAAAACTGAAAACTGCTCCGGCTGAAGCATGCCGTCTTGGAGGTTGATTTCTTGCCAACCAGCTTTCTCATTTTTCCAACACACAACAACAAAAAAATTTTAAATGCCAGCCTATTATCTACCAATATTAAGATTAGGAGCCCGTCAAGGGTTAAGGAAAATCCAGTTGCCAAACGAACTTTACGAACCTTTTACGAATACTCATGATATTACCCTACCGTCGCTCGAAGTCAGTTTAAGCCGTTCAATTCTATCCGGCTTCGGTACGCCACCCACTCAGGATCTTAACGGACCCCACCATGGTAGTACTTTCCGATAAATTAGGTACTACCCCCTAGTTTCAACGACTGTGACTCTTACCGGCCCCTTCCTACTTTCACCTTACCTTTCTTTATTTATCTTCTCATATCGCCTCAATAATATTCTCTTCAAAAAAGTACATAATACTTATCTATTTATTTATATAATAATATCCTTTTCAAAAGTATATAATACTTATCTATTTAATTATATAATATCCTTTTTAAAAGTATATAGTACTTTTCTATTTATATAATAATAATATCCTTTTTAAAAGTATATAATACTTTTCTACTTAATAATTTAAATTCCAAACTCTTACTTTGTTTCAGTTTGGTAGTAACCTACCACGAACCGACAGTACCCGGTATAGGAATCTTCACATAAATTATGCCCTAGGGTGAGCTCAACCTAAACGACACGCCTACTATTCCTGTTGTTATCTCGGACAAATTTTAGAATTTAAATTGATTTTTTTTTATACAATGGTAAAGGATATACTTATGTCTATAAAAGTACTAAGAAATATTAATAAAATGCAACAATTAATACAATCATTTATGAGACTGTAGAAATATACATATACATATATATATGTCCATAAAAAAAGGTTAAGAAATATTAAAAAATGCAAAAATAAAATTATAAATTAAAATATACATATGTATATATATATATATGTCCATACAAAAAATGTTAAGAAATATTAAAAAATGCAAAAATAAAATTAATACAATCACCCAAATACACAATAACCGTGTGATCTACCTCAGTCTGTTGTGAAATAGCCTGGGTACTTTTTTTGTCCCTCTTCAAAATCACTAATGGAATTGTATGTCTCTCCGGAAATATCAGATACTGAGTAGTTGTCGGATTCGGCTTGGGAAATATCATCCGAATCTAGGGAATCATTCACCGGGTCCCTTGTTGTTATCCTTTCTGGTGTCATCATGGTTGTTGGACGCTTTGTCACCTTCTTAAGCAGGGTTGTCAATTTATCAGTTGATACGGATGTGCGGCCGAGTTTTTGTAGACCGAACTTGAAGAAGTTATTGGTTTAGGTGGTACAATGGGAAATCGGTGTACAGTTGTTGAAGTTGATGGTGTTTCGTGCAATAATTTAGCTTTCTTTCGCCAATGCTCTCGTGCTGTTGATTTTGCAGTGCAGGCCTAATCGTAGCAATAGACTTGGTTTTAGCTATAAAAGCTAACTGTACCTTTGTATTTGATGGGACGGTGGTACCACTAGTTTTTGTAATACACTTATTAGTTTTTGTTGGTGCTGACGAAGTAACTTTATTTGCCGTCTTGACAACTAGCATTAAAGTTTGTTGGCTCTTGCCGTGAAATTCCCACTTTTCCACCTTGAATTTTATTTGCTATCTTTTACTTTAATATGTAGTTTATGCAAAATCCTATTTTTCTGCAGAAAATCGATTCCAACAGTTTATATATTAGTAACAATTCTAATAAAACTTATTTTTACAAAAGTTGGTAATTACACGTTTATTATATTCCAAACAAATTCGTTTCACTTAAGAAAATTAACACGAAATAAGAAAAACTTTCTTTTACATTCTCCTCAAATGCACATTTTTTTTAACACTAAAAAAATTCATCCGCAATCGCCGCCATCTACTCTTACACCACACCCAGCAATATCTAACTGCCCCTTTCCTTTGTTTGACACCTCGACTCTAGCGTCTGCCATCTTTTTTTTCTTCTTTTGGTTCGACACTCGAAGTCTGCCATCTTTTTTTTTCTTCTTTTGGTTCGGCGCTCTAAATCTGCCATATTTTTTTTTCTTCTTTTTCCCTGATATTCTAGTTCTTTACCCATCTACAGGGTGCCCATGACAGAATATTGAAACTTAGCAACATTGTCTGTTATGTGTGGATTTAAAGATGAGTTTGTCTGCTGCACGTAACCGTTTAAAAAAAATATAACTGTAATTTTTTCTTCTTAAATTGTTTTTTGTGCTTTTTTAATTTCAATTCAAGATTAAATGTTTCATTTCTTTAGTTTAAGAAAGTTCTTAGTGAATAGTGGTTGGTGAAAAAGTTTATTGAAGAAATATATGTAATTAAATTTAAAAGCATTTTATAAGTTTAAAAAATAATTACAAGTAAGTAAAAATGTCATCAAAAAGAACAAATTTTTTGCCTTTGCATATTTGAATTTTAAGCTATGAACTTCGAGTCTAAATTAAAAAAGTTGGAGCGACTAGAAAATTTAGCGGCAACTATTCATGTAATAGTGCGTCAGCAGGTTCAACTGGAAATGAAGCTTGACAATTGCCATACAAATTAAGAGGAATTGGCGAAAATTTTAGGCGAGCATAAAATTTTGTTGACCCGAAATTTATTTAGTATGTCTTTGGTTTGTGGCCGCTTTCCTATGAAATCCGACGATGATTTAAAATCAATTGAAGATGACCTTACGGGAGAAAATCGGGAAAATTTAGTAAGTGAAAGTTTACTAGAGCAAAGCAGTAAAATTGTTTCCATGACATCATTGCAATTTTTAAAGGTTATATCTATGCGCCGATTACTTTGCGACGATTTGGCTAGAAACTTGGAAAGAATTTTCGACTCAAATTTAATTTCCCAGTACAATTATGATGGCACAAAAGGCAAGCCCTCAATATGTATTCGAATCTAATAACGGCCTTGAAAGGTTAGTGCCATTAAATGTTAAATTAGAAACTTTTGTTAGATATCAAGTTCTGTATGTAGAGTAATTATTTTTTTCTATTTCTATTTACATAGAATGCACAAGCTTCCAGTCTTTTGAAAAATTCCTTTGCTACTTACGCACGGCTATTAAAAAAGTGAAAAATAGAGACGCTAAACGCCACTCTAGAAGAGATGAATCCAAGACATATATGGACAGCCAAGAAACTCAAATGAATTAAAAAATTAACAATTCTTAAATTACTTTTTTACCACTCTTTTAAACCTTATAAGTGTCATTATAATTGAAAATTTAATTTTAATGTATGATTTTTTTTAAGTTTCTTTATTTTATTTCTTATAATATTTTTAACAATATTGAAATTTACAGAATTAATGAGTGCCTTAATTTTTTAATAAAAATTCGTAATGTTTTTAATAAAATATTTTTGTAATGAAAAAATTCAGAATGCATGAAAGTGGTTTCTCCGCTACGGTTCTCTGGGATTAAGATCCGTAGCATAAAAATTAAGTTATGAAATGTTAGTAAGACATTCTTCTAACAGTCTCTGTTATAGCGACATATAAAAGAAAATTTCACAGAGGAAACAAAGTGATTTTGTCCGCTACGAATCTCTGGAATGGCGACAAGTTTCATAAAATCTCATATCTGAATATCGATGATATTATCTGTTAGGACTCGCTGATACTCGGACGCTTATCGAACAAAATCAATTCGGGTCATATATGATGTTTTGGACAATTGCTTAAAAAATTCATGTATGACGCCAAAGAAAATTCAGCATCTGTCATGGATGATTTAACATTGTCAGCATTTTTCACAGTGAATCATCATGACATTCGCCACTGGGAAGTTACACATGTACATATACATATGTACTTACAATACATGTTATGTGCAAATTCATTACATATATTTTAGTTTACTGCAACAGTAACGTAATGAATTATTACTAAATTTACATGACAGTGAAAATGAGACTTCGAAAATGCACACATGTGTGAAAAAAGCCTTGATCATCGTGTCGTTCTTTACTAAAGAGATACATAAAAGTCTGAGAAAAATTTTATATTCCGGAAGGAGTTGTTTACAACGCTTAAATAAATACAAGAAGATTCATATTACAAATTAATATACATATAATGCATGTTTATGCACAGCTAACATTTGAGTTCGATATTCTTAGAAAATAAATACATATTTTAAAACTAAATTATGTATTTCTCAAACTTCAAATGATTGAAAGATATTTGAAAATAATTCTGAAAAAGTAACTTCTTCTTAAATATGGATTGCATCACTACCCATGTCGTAAAAATTTTTTACATTAAATTTGCTAAAAAAGTTTATAAAACTGTTGGCATTGTGCTTGTTGGGTATTATGTTTTATTCAATAAGTTAAAAAAAAAATGATTAAAAGAATGGAATATGAAACAAAATTGCAAAAAGTTTAATGCAGAGCTGTAAAGGTTTTTAGTTATTTACAAATAGTGAAAATGTTTAAAGTTTGTTTTTGAGTAATATAATATGGGTACTCATGAAAACGCTTAAAATTGCCATTTGTGCAATTGGGCAAGTTTGCGAGACCTATTTCATGAAGCCCCTTTTTCAATTGTTGTGCAATTTTAAACAGTTAATCTCAAAGTAAACAAAAGCAGCTGACTTATTCAATGCGCAATTAAGCTGTGCAAGTTTACGAGACTAAATTGTTGGGTAAATTTACGAGGTTTGTGTAAATGAATTTTCAAAAAAATTTTGACAGTTCATTTACGAGAGCGTAAACTTGCACACTTTGCGCAGTTTACGAGACTTTTACTCGTTTTCATGAGGACCCTTAATATATATATATTTAATTAATGTGATAATGTGGCCAAAACAGACGGTGAAACGTATCAGCAACGGAACTCTTTTGAAATTATTGGTTTGAAACAGTATCAATCGTTTTTATACCGTTGTTTAACTACAGTGTATAACAGATATAAGAACCTTTTAGAAGAAAGTATTTCAAAAACACCATGTCCATTTTAGTATCATTCAATGGGAAAGTAGTTCTATATTAGAAGAAGGCTTATAAGAAAAACACTTTTATAAGAAATAGACTGTCATGCAGTAAAAATGAAAAGACATATGAAAAACATTCCTTGAAAGAAATTTTTCTACATGTCAATACTGAATTTTTTTACAAGAAGTAGTTTACGTTCTAATCCCCAATACGTAGGAATTAGTGAGAATAATAAAAAATCCGTTTTACTATGAAATTAAGAAAGTACTATTTACACATTGTTGTTGCTAAGAATGTACTCTTATAAGAAAAATTTTTTTACAAGAAAAAAAATTTCTTATATAAATTAATTGGATACAGTACCTAAGAGATATAAGAAAGTCTAAAATTTCACGAAATATTTTCTTAGAGGCGTGCTTTAGGTTAGGTGGCAGGCCCCTCCCGAAGGAGAATGCCGCACATAGGCCCATTACGTTTTAAGTTGGTTAGATGGCTGACCCTCCCTGAAGGAGAACACCATACTTACGCCAGAGTTTATGCCATTATGAGAAATGAGATTGAGAAGACTAATGCTTATGCGCTTTTTCTTATATCCAATTATTTTATATAAGAAATTTTTTTATTTATGTTTTATATACTGTATAATCAAATTTGAGTTATTTGACGTTTTTCTGGCCTGCAATAAAAATGACGTTATATATGCATTGTGCTAGAATTAGAGGATAGGGACAGTGAGAGAGATGACAGGTGGTAAAGCTTCACTATCATCCAACACTGCTTTTGCAAATTTTTAGTAATTATATTAGTAATTATTTTCCATTCGATTTTTTTTGGTAATTATTTTACTTCACCGATGCTACACAATACCGACGAAGGACGGCGTTCTGATGTGCCTGTGATTGGTTACAGGTGAAGCCGTTACTGTTCAGTGGCCAGTGACTATGTCTTTGCCACCGAAACCTTGCGACAACAACTGACACAAAGACACACAAATGGACATCAGAAAAAATGCGAGATGTGTTTATGAGTCTGAAACTAGGGTTGAACCCAGGAAAAGTTTTCCTTTTGTAGTCAACGTGCAGACTACTTCGACCATCGAGACCCTTATGAAACTTTGGATACACATTGACATCCCATGATAATAATTTTGTAATAATTGTAATAAGATTTTTAATTGGGGGTGCTGATGGCGAGTAGTCAGCGTGTTGGCTCTGCAACCAGAAAGACCCAGGTTCGATTCCCAGCCGGGTTAAATCAGAAAAAAGTTTTTTTCTGAGTTTTCTGTGCTACAGCACTCTCCTTCGTCGGTATTTGAGCAATAAAACGCCGGCGAAGTAAAATAATAAATAAAATGGCTCAATTAGCTTAAAAATAATGCGTCAAAAAAAACACCAGAGACGCCGAAACTTTGATTTATAATTTACACGCAACTGCAAAGTTGTGCAAGAATTAAGCTCTATCTTTCTACCACTTTCACCACCTGTCTGTTTCTTCCCTATCCTTCTCTCTAGTTCCAGTGCAATGCATTGCATATGTAGGGGATAGCCCCTGAGCACTGGTCCAAGATAAAAAAAAAAAAAAAAAAAAATAAGAAAAGTCGACAGTGCAGCGCCCCTAAAATGTTTGAATTCTTTGTTTGGGGATTCTGCGCTTCTTCCGTCAAGTGTCCAACTGCGTGTAAAGCGTGGCTAACAGGTTAGACTAAAATGTAACCATTATTATTTTCGATTAAGTGTTTTACTAGATGACTTGTTGGATGCTGTAGAGCTATTCTGCCTTCAAAAATCAATTTCGAAAAATATGACAGTTATGTTATTTTGGCTCTATATTGAACGTATTTTGTTTTTTTTCTATTTTGTTAATAACTTTTTATATAGGCTTCCATAGTATTCAAAATGTTCATAGCGCGTGTTATCGAGTGTTAATAGGAATAAGAAGTGGCTATCCGCCAAAAATTACTCAACTAATTCAACGAATCTATTGAAATTGGTAAAAATTTTAAGCTGTTGAATTCGCAAAACACATGGAAAAAATGTAGATTACCGCTGTTACGAGTAATGCAGAGAATCATAGCCCAGTGTCTGGAAAAAAATCATTCATAATATAGTCTAATATCTTTAAACGGACAAAGTTTGTACTTATATTTAATAGACAACGCGATCCTCATTGACAGTCGCCGATACAGCAGCAATATTTTTCCTCACATAACGGTTGGTGGATTAATGTCCAATAAAGTGACAGTGATGCAAAATTTGGTCACAAATTTTGAATACCCAGTTTGCTGGGTCGATTACGACGTCCATAAAATGGACGTAATTTAAAAAACAAGGTTTCTCACACAGCACAAATTTTGATAAGAATTTGAATTGCCTTCATGGCTTGTGGTTTTGGTATTACCCTATGTACGAATTTTTTTACGCTATATTAGAAAATGAACCTAGAGTAATGGCAAAGTATGCTGTTATGAAAATTCGTTCATTCATTCATCTCCAGAGGAAAATGAATTCTTTAACGTTCTGTTTTCAACACTTTACAGCATTTAAAGCAAGCGCGAGACTGTGATAAAATGTTTACTTTACAACAAGTATGTTTACAACAACAAAATTTTGTATAACAAATAAACAAAAAGGTTTCATGATAATCTTCATAAAATACTTACACATTCATGATATTAAATATCTTTTTAATGATCATTGCCATGATGATAAAATATTTAAATACAATTTGAGAATTAGGTATCATTAAAATGTGTCGGGGAGTGAATTGTTTTTTTTATTTTATTAATTGCCAGTATTCGTTAAGACAACAGAACGTAAACATGTCCAGACACTTTAAATTAATATGTATAATTTATTTATTTATTCATATATCAATAATAACAATTAATAGACATTTAATAAATGTGTATTAAATACACGCGTAATAACTACATATATGTATATATATATATATATATATATATATATATATATATATATATTGCTCGCAGTGAAATTTGTTGCAATTTTTTACGAAAAAAAACAAGTTGGAGACAGATTTTGTAAAAATACAATTTACCTTCCGGTTAATAAGTTATCGATAGTTTGCAATGTGCTGGTCGATACGTGTCTATTGGACTGTTTTACATAATTTATTCGCAAGATTCTTCTCAAATCTTGTCGATTATTGTTCTTATTCTCAAACACAGGGAATTTGTTGCTATTGCTGTTCTCATTATTACGTGTGTTGTAATTGTTTTGAACATAAACAAATGCGAAATTTCTCGATAGATGGAGGTGTATATGATCCAGTGGAAAGAAATGGCGTAGACTTAAATACGAATGAATTGCGTCAACAACAATCGTCTAGAATAGAGCATGATTACGTCATAGTGGGTAAGAGCAACGTTGCAATCATTTTTCTTATAAAAACTGAAAATTTAGAAAAAATGAATTTGCACATAAAAAAAAAATAATTATAATCTATATTAAATAAATTTACTTTGGGAATATCTTTATATATGTACATATATATGTATGTACATATGGTTGATTCTGAAATTACCATCTAATTTGCTGTCCTTCTGTATTTAAATAAGAAAAAATAAAAAATATTCCACTTCATTATTTAATTTACAATTCAGCTCTGTAAAGCTGTAATTTTTCCTAAAATTATTGTGGTCTTCAAGAAATTGTTACAATGTCATTCTCCTGGCTGTCCTTATCACTACTTGCACTTAAATTTTGCTTAAATTTCTAACAAAAATAGTACATACATTTTTGCTAAAATTAGTGCAAAGTAAAACATAATATTAAATTATCTATTTTTTCTTGCAATGTGCATAACTTTTTATTAATAAATAGTATAATAATAATTAATAATTAAATTAATATGGATAATTATCTTTTGTTCCTGAAATTACATGTCATTTCCCTGTAAAATTGTATATTAGTTAAAATTCCCAATTTCAAAGCAAAGAACATTATATCTACTGCGTATGCATGTGGATAGATATTCGTCAACAATATTAATAAAATGAAGTCACACTTAAGTTCGTCCTTTACCTGGGTTAATTTAAAAGAAAATTCAATATATTTTGTAATTTTCAGAGTTTTTTAAGTTTATTTTAAATATCAACTTCTGATTCATGCAAATTTCATGCAAGTACTTAAATTGTCATTTAAGATATAATTTTGTAGATATTCCCCTGCCAATAATTTTTATGATGGCTAAACTTAAAGTAAAAACCAATGAACAGGTATTGGCAGAGAAGGGAACGGCAGAAATACGCGATATTGTAAAATTAATTAATCCCGTTAGGTATGAAGAGCAAAAGCAAAAAACTTCAATGCCAAAAAGTATGTCGAAATTAGACCGTAATATCAGAATCAACCACATACATGTTTGTATATGTATGTACATAGATTAATTTTTTAATTTTTAAAAATAAACTGAATAATATGATTCATTTTAAAGGAAATAATATAATATTGTACAGTCGTCGTCATTTCCCTGTGGGAAATATTTAAAAAATTTTGCATAATTCTGTTAAATATTAAGATATGGATGTGTGCCCATGATAATTTAGTAGCTATTCTTTGATAGATTAAAGTTACCTACTCGAAATTCTAAATTCTTTAAAAAATTTCAATGCCTAAAATAATTTGCAAATTAGCCAGTAATCTCAGAATCAACCATTTACATATGATTCTAATTTAAAAATTTGCTTTTCCCGGAAAAAAAAATATATACATAAGTATATATATATTAGTATCACTTCTATTTTTATTTTGACCTTTATTAAAATTTTTTTTTTTTTTTAATTTTTTAATTATATTTATTTTTGAGCGATGGTCTTTTTTATGAAAAGTTTTTCAATTATTATTTATTTCTCAATATTTCGCTACCAAATATGTAGCATCGTCAGGAAATAATTATTTGTATTTATTATTTATTTTATATTTGGTAGCGAAATATTGAGAAATAAATAATAATTGAAAAACTTTTCATAAAAAAGACCATCGCTCAAAAATAAATATATATATATATATGAAATGTATTATTACATTACATGATATTCTCAAAAAGTATTTTTTAAAAAAATAAACTTGTAAACATAGTACTATATGGTATTGTACTAGTCCTAGTATAGTATTTAACATCAATAATATTGAGTTTCTACGAGTATTTAAAACAATATTTTAAGCAAATATCATAAGGTATGTAATAATATATTTCATATATTTTTTTGCTGGCAAAAGCACAATTTTGAAATTAGAATCATATATTATAATTTATTTAATATTTTTTTTTATAAAATATGGAATAAGTTCATGTGATATGAATCAGTATGTTTTTCCGTGCTGTTAGTGCTTTTCACTGTGATTGACAATTTGACAAGTCAAGTTAACAACTTCGATAGTGACACATACATACATTGATATGATCAATTGTACCAAATTCGAATTGACAGACCCTCCATTCTTGCAATTCTATAACTAAGACCAGCTGGTAGCATTTTAGTATTCAATCGAATTACCAGGTTATCACAAGGAAAATACCTTTATGCCATACTTTGTTTGCTAAACTTCATTAATTTCACAGCTTACTCATGGCATTCACAAAATACCGACCGTTTTGTTCTTGTAGTAAATGAATCTTCCAAGGCGGTTACCGATGACAAACGTTTGCTCGATATTTTTTCTAAGCTACAGAGCCGGCAAAAATGCATCCGACTTGAATTACGTTTGAATTAGCTTAGTTTTTGTAATTATTTTTATATAATTAAATTTTAAAATGTTCTGGAGGGATTATCGAATTACTTCCTTAGCAAAAGTGTATTGGTTTTTTTCGAACTTTAATTTTCTGATATCAGGGTGGTACATTTGGGTGATAGAAACAGAGATCTGGTTGATAAATACTAGAACGGAATACTTGAAGGCAATGGCCGTTGGTGCAGAACATTGGTCTTCTCGATACAAAAATCTTGAGATATCATTCTATAAAATCCGACTGCAATTGACACAGATACAAGGTGGGCCAAAAGAAATCACCCTATTGATAGATGCTCTTATATTTGCAAATGGCGGCCAATGCCAAACCTGTTTTGCCACTTGGGAACTAGACAGATATAGAATACAAGTGAACAAGGCATGGAGCGATACACTCCCCAAGAACGCGGAATAATCGTGTCTATTTTTTTGCGTAACAATTCGTCTGTGGTTTGGCGCAGCGCGAATTCCGTAGCCGATTCCCCGGTTGTCCGACACCGACTGCGCAAACACTGCGCCGTTTGGCCACCAACCTTGAAGAGTGTGGGACCACACGAGATGCTGCCAAGATTGGCGGCCACGGAGCGGCCGTTTTCGAGGACGCCGCTGGTCAAACGACAACAGTGGACGGTGCGCGCTATAGGGCAATGTTAACCGAGTGTTTTCTGCCACAATTGAACGAATTAGGACTGGAGGACATGTGGTTCCAACAGGATGGAGCAACGGCACACACTGCGCGAGCCACAATCGATATTCTGAAGGCGGCGTTCCCGGGTTGCCTCATCTCTCGTTTTGGCGATTTGCACTGGCCCGCAAGATCGCCCGATTTAACCGTTCCAGATTTTTTTGTGGGGTTTTTCGAAGTCCCGTGTTTACGTGAACAAGTCCGAGACCCTGGATCCCCTCAAGGACAACATTCGACACGAGTGCGAGAATCTGTCGCCCGAAGATTTCGCCGAAGTGATGAAAAATGCCATAAAACGAGCCCGTATAGCAATAAATTGTGACAGCGCCCATTTGGCCGATATCATCTTCGCGACATGACCAATAAAATTCTAAAGGTTAAGATAAACATAATCACAAAACAGAATCGAAGTTTTTCATTTAGAAAAAAATGAGAGCCAAA
Organism: Dexiosoma caninum; assembly: GCA_963924685.1. Lineage (NCBI taxonomy): Eukaryota > Metazoa > Arthropoda > Insecta > Diptera > Tachinidae > Dexiosoma > Dexiosoma caninum. The sequence continues at coordinate 58,100,306 of OZ004725.1, forward strand.
CAACATCGCATGAATTCTTTTGACCCCTACCTTCGGCGAAAAAATTTTTATTTTTTCGAAATTGCCGTATAAAAATTCTTTGTGAACGGCGCACTTTTTTTCCTTTGTATGGTAGTTAGTGTAACCTTACAGCATGATTGCCGCCGCATACAGTGATGTTAATTTTTTTAATTAAATTTCCGTACAGGAAAAAAAAATACTGTTTTATAGGTAAAATTACCGTACGCAAAGTCCTCTACAAAAAAATAACATTTCCATATAAAAACTTGTTTTTACATACAGTGGCCAAAAAAACTATTCGACATAGGCCGTAAACTTTATATATTTATCAAGAAAAAAATATGGAATGTTGGTTTTAACAAAATAAACTTATAAAAGTCTTTATTAAGGAACACAAAGTTATATTCAGTAAAAAAATGAGATCTCAAAGTAAAAAAAGCAAAAAAACACATGAATTAAAATATTATTAACAAAAAACAAGCAAAAAAAGTATTCGACATTGGTACCATTTTTAAAATACATGAATTGAAATACAAGCTTATTTCTACTTCAGTAGCGAGTTGCTTTTCCTTGCCAACGTATAACCTCTTTTAAACGATCTGGCATAGATTTTACCAACGTTTTGGTATATTCTGGATCAATTTGGCTCCATTCCTCCTGCAGGATAACTTTCATCTGGTGTTTGTTCGTAAATTCACGTTTTCTGATTTTTTTTTCCAAGTGACCTCAAAGATGTTCAATAGGGTTAAGGTCTGGGGACTGTGGCGGCGTTTTTATTAATTTTGGACAATTATATAAAAGCCAAAGCTTTGTATTAGTGGCACAATGTTTGGGATCATTATCTTGATAAAACTGAAATCTATTTGCCAGACCCAATTTTTCAGCACTTGACCTCAAATTTTGCTTTAGGAGGTCAATGTACTTTCGGTGATCCATAATCCCATCAATAAACCCAATATTACTCACGCCTGATGCCGCCATACATCCCCATACCATAACACCACCGCCACCATGTTTAACAGTTGGTACCATATTCGTTTTATCCAATTCTGTGTTAGGCCTGCGATGTACCAGAACTTTTCCATCACATCGAAAAAGGTTATATTTACTATCGTCAGCAAAAATAAAATCCATCCAGAACTCCATTGGCTTATTTACATGCTCTTTCGCAACATCTAATCTCAACTTTCTATTTTTCTTAGTAATGTGTGACTTCTTCCTGGCTGATCGTGCATGGAAATCGTGCTTTTTTAAGACGTTTCTTATTGTTTGAGGTGTAACGGATATACCTAAGTGTTCCTCAGTGTTTTTAGCTAAAGTGTTAGCAGTAATTTTTGGATTTTTTCTTACTTCACGCACGATTCGCCGTTCATCTGAATCTGTAAGTTTGCAAGGTCGCCCAATTCTTACCTTGTTTACCACAGTTTTACTTGATTTGTACTTTTTTATAATGTAATATACAGTAGTTATTGACTTTTAAACGATTTCTGATATAGTCTTTTCCGTTTTTCCTAATTTAAAATGATGTATTATTAAATTTCTTACATCAACAGAAGTTTCTTTCCCTTTACGTCCCATCATCGCGATCACTTGCACAGAAATAAGAAAAAAGTTCTTGTAAATGATAAACAAGAAACATAGCGATATTTTTACCAACAATGACATGAAGTAATAAGAAATACACAATCAGAATAAGGGAAAAACAATGCCAGTCGAATACTTTTTTTGCTTTGCAATTTTTGCTTTTTCGTTCAAACAGATAGATGAGTTAAAAAATGTGCAATTTTTATTATTTTTAGGACCATAAATTATTAAATACATATAATACAATGTGATCTCACGTTTATACATATAAAAAACCAAAGGATACTAGCGTTTTCAATGAAATTTAAGAAAATAATTGCAATGTCGAATAGTTTTTTTGGCCACTTATATATATTTTTTTTCTTGGATCAGTACTCAGGCGAAATCCCCTACGTATGCAATGCAGCGCACTGGAATTAGATAGAGAGAAGGAAAATGTAAACAATAGACAGTTGGTTAGTTGGAAGATAGAGCTTAATTCTGCAGTTGTGTATTAATTATAATGCAAAGTTCCGCGTCTCTGATGTTAATTTTGACGCATTTTTGAGCTAAGAGGAGCAATTTATTAGCTTACTTCGCCGACGTTTTATTGCCCAAATACCGACGAAGGAGGGTGCTGTAGTACCGAACGCAAAAAAAACTTGTTTGAGTTGACCGGGCTGAGAATCGAATGCTTTTGTTTAGATTTATATGTAGGTGTAATATTTTGTATTTAAGTTTTCTTAATTTAAGAAGCTGTCAGATCCAAAAATAGATGTAAACATCTAGTAATGAAATATTTTTTCTTTTAGTAAATTTCTTATTAAAAGTGCAAAAAATCTTTTTAAATGTTATTAAAATTAAATGTTTTTGTATTCATTTTATTTATTTGCCTACGATAACATAATGTACGACAAGTAGTGAAAATTAGTAGCTACTACTACTACTATTGCGCACTAGATGATGTTAGTGTATTTCTATGCAGCTGTAAGTTTCTCTGTACTTCTTGTTGACCGTATGATTACACTAATACACTCATACACAGCTCACACCGCGTTATTACAATCTCACTCAAAATTTGTGATTGTATTGTGAAAAAGATTTTTACCCCCTAGCGTATAGATGTTTACACATCAAAAAAAAAATTAATCAATAAATACAATTCAAAAAAATATGTTAATACAAATCGGATGAAAAATTGTAAATTTCATAACTCTAAAAATCAAGATAGAAATTCTGGGCGGAAACGACCTCTGAAGACCGGATAATCTCGCTTAAAGCGGGATGTATGGTCAGGTTATATATACAACATGTAAGAAACTTCTTCATATCTTTGAACATTTTACATTATTTTGCGTCCAATAAAAACGAAAACGACAATGCCGTTCGAGTATTTATGTATGTATATTGAATGTTAAACTTTAAATAACATTTCTTTTTGTTTTCAATAAGTATGTTCGTACTCGCAATAAATAGTCATTCGGATTTAGTGGGATAGCACGCAAAATAATGAAAACTTTTCAATCCTGTGTAGAGTTTTTTTGCATGGTGTATTCTTATACATACATATTTATGTATATAGATATATACAGTGCATTTGAAGCAAAATATAACAATCATAAATATATTTCATATTTTCTTTTTTTTTCAGCAGATGATATTGATGCCAATTATTTACAAATAGAAAAGAGAAAAATTGAAACAGAAGCTTTTTATCGTACTATAGATCGAAGTGCAGCTGAAGATATACTCTTGGCTAGAGAAGATGGAACTTGTTTAGTGAGACCCTACAAAGAATCTGTAAATATTCTTTATTGCAATTAATTTTTATGGAATGTGTAATTAAATAATATTTTCTAAAATTTATTTAGGACATTTCTATTAAATATATTGTCAGCATATATGCCCAGCAAGAGTTCTTTCATCTATTTATTAGACAAATCAAAGGCCAAGAACTATATGCCATAGGCCAGGCAAAGGCAAATGAAAAATATTTTACTACACCTAATGAAATAATAGAATTTTATAAACATAACACTTTGCAATGTACCAATAAACAATGTAGTCTAAGCGTAAACCTCATTCCAATAATAGTTTAAGATGGTTATTACATTTCTTAAACAAAAAAGAAAAAAAAAAATAAAAATATTACAGTTTTGTATCGAAATGATCTCATATGAAAATCGCTGTCTTGAACTTAATAAGTAAACAATAAAGAAAAATTAATCAATAAATTAAGATTTAATTTATATAAATATTACCAAAAATTTTTTTTTTATTCCCATAATTAATAATAAATATTTACAAAAATTTCCGTGTTTTCATTAATAGTAAATTGTATAACATATTTTTATATTTAACTGCGTTGATTAATAAATAATTATAAAAGTATAAATTTATTGATTTTATTAAAAATATATTAAAAATTTAAGTGGTAACTATTGCTTTAAAAACACAATGGTTATTTTGCATTAATGCAGGCCAAATAAAGGCTCTTATAAGATCGGACCGTCTATCTGCGAGAATATGCCGTTCATGTTTCTCCGGTCGCAGAAAACCTGAAAGTAATTATTATTTGACCTGTCTTTCACAAGAGATTCACACATAAGACTTACCCAAATTAAAATTATTATCCAAATAATAAGGCACCTTATGATTGACCATTTTCCAAGCTAAACGTACACAAGCACTGGCATAATGTATAAGAGAAGGGCAAGATTCCAAGCAAGGGTACTCATGTAGAGTTGAAAGTACCTTGAATGAATGTTGATGCAATTCTAATAATTGAATTATATAACAATAACTAATTTAAGATACTAACCTGAGTAAATACTGATCTTTCGATTTCACCCAAAGGAAAGGAGTCGATGGTGTCATGTAGATGTTGGCGTATGGAACGATCCAAAGCTAATGTTATTTCATTCGTACAATCTAAAGGACAATTTAAGGTGCACCTTACTTCCGTTACCTTACGTTCACGCATACCATGACTCAAACGAAACGATAGCTTTAAAAATAAGAAAAAATAAAACATAAACCAATCTTCCAAATCATGGTTTTTACAAATTGCTTCCTGTGCGTGTGTGAAAATGTAGAAAAGTACTATGGTAAAACAGGTTATATCTGACAAAATTATGAGTTTGTGGATAAAACTTAGTATAAAAAACTCAGTGTGGGAGATATTTAAAAAAAAATTAAAAAGTTGATATTATCTAACCAAAACCATTTAAAACGTCCGAGTGACAAAAATTTTAATTAAATATTTTTAATGTATCCACTGAACACATTTCCGAAAGAGAATCTTTTTCTGAACAAGAACACGCCCAAAATATAAATTCCGATGATTCTGATTTATAATCGAATATCTGAAGAAAATTTAGATGTCGATAGCTACAAATCCCCAGGCAAACAATATCAACTTAAATTGTCGTTAAATTCAGGGCGTTATTCTCTATAGCGATGCCAAAACTACGAGTATATACGATGAGATGCCAGTTTGGTACTTTCTGATACTTTCGGAAATTTTTTTGGAAAAGTGGCAACACTGACATTGCAAAAGAAAATATGGCAAAGGTTCACAGTAATGAAATGTTAAAATATTTATAAAAAGGAAATTTAAGAAAAAGTGAAGTGTAACAGTTTTTAATTGAAAATAAAGTAATTTCAATATACATCTGACAGTAGACGAAGTTGCTGAAACAGATAATCTGACTGAAGTCATGTTGGTTGTTCAAAACAATGAGAACAAATATGATCCAATAACTATGGCAAGACAAAAAAGAAACGAAATCAAAAACAGTTTGATTTTGAGATTATAATATTTAATTTAAAAAATAAGGACTGACATAAATATTATGTTATTACGTACCTATGTGATTTGCATCATATACCTGAATAAAAAATACATTTTAATAAACTTATACAGTCATATTCATAAAAAATTTTTATTATATACATATTTTAAGAGTACAAAAGACTATTTGTCTCATAAATCAGTTTTTAAAAGTTTTATTCATAAACTAACAATAACAGATTGAAGACTTTTATTAATTTTATGTTTACCTACGCCAACTAACTTTTTATTTTATACTAGCTACACCCGGTGTGCTTCGCTACCCCACACAAACTTATCTCTTCTCTTCCACTTTTGTATATAGTAGATATAGTTACGGTAAGCCATCAGCATCAAATGTGAATACTTTTATTAATTTTTTCAATAGGTTGAAACTGAAATTGTCAGTTACCAATTGTCAAATACCTTTACAGGCAATGAGAATTACATATGATAGTTATATACTAAGAAACAAACTAAATGAAAAGAACAAAATTGTAAACTACACTGACATATACATACATAAGTTATTAGATTTATATATTTATTAGTATCTATGACTCTAATTTTAAAATTGTGCTTTTTCCCTTAAAAAAAATATATGTCAAATTTATTATTACATACTTTATGATATTCTCATAAAGTATTTTTTTTTACAAAAGTAAACTCAATAACTGAGGAGGAAAGCACAATCATATATAAAGCGATATTCCCAAAATAAATTCAGTTATTTTGTTTCATTTTTCATTTGATTCAAAATACATTAGTTATGCTGGCCGATGGCAAGCCTAGTGTAGATAAAAAGTAAAATCTAAAAATAGAAATATGTGTGTGTTATAAAAGTAACTTTAATTCTCGATTGATTAGTTGAATTTTAAACATATATTTCTTGCGTTTGTATTCAAAAATTAGGAAAAATTCACTGATGAGCTAAGTAAGCATCAGCGGAATAGTACTATATGGATATTCTTTCTTTCTCAGTTATTGTGTTTACGTTTGGAAAAAAAAAATACTTTATGAGAATGTCATAAAGTATGTAATAATAAATTTGGCATATATTTTTTTTAAGGGAAAAAGCACAATTTTAAAATTAGCATTATATATAAAGAGATATTCCCAAAATAAATTCAGTTAATATTTATTATTATCTATAAATAGAATACGAGAAATAATTCCCCGTTATTTTTAACTGAAGTTGTAAAATTACCATCTCTAACTTACAATAGTCATTTTCATTACTTAATTTTTGTTTCCGTTATTAACTGTACACACAAGCTTTTTTGTTATACTTGAAGCAAACTTTTTTGGTTTGATTCGTCAAGTATTTTGTGTATAATGAATTATAACGCCACTAGCCTCTGGCCAACGGTATGTTGTTCCATGCTGCTAGTGTATGCCAGTGTAATTTACAATTTTGTATTTTTCATTTAGTTCGTTTCTTAGTATATAACTATCATATGTAATTGTCATTGCCAGTAAAGATTGTTCATAAACGACGAAGTTATTTGATATTCACTTTTTATAGTCAGGCACTTAGTCCCCACCCCTCTCAAATTTCGACATATTAAAAAATAATTTTGAATCAATTTTTAAGGCGGACATTTTTACATTCAATCCCTCCCCGTTTTTTACTGATGATTTCTTTTAACTACAAAGTCATTTGGACCATATTCAAAAACTTTCACTTCAACTGTTCTCAAGATATACAAAAATAAATATTTACTTTGTATGGCTGTGGGAACGCCCAGTTGGAGTTTTTGAAATTTATATGGCCTATAGTTCTTTCCAGATATGCAGAGCGATATTGTGAACATTTCAAGAAAATCGATTCAGCCGTTTAGCTGAGTATTAGGCACAAACATATACGTTAAGCTGTCCGTGGAGAAACATGCATTTGACAAATTTAAGCCACAAACATGCAGGGATTGACCTTGAGCTTTATTAATTGTGATTGCAGACGCTAACCGAACAGGAAAATGAAATCTTTCGAAATTAACTGGCAAATCTGTTGGTATCATGTGAATGCGGCGCAACAGCATATTTGTTCCTTTAAATTTGCCCGTTATAATAGTCCCTTCATTTAAATTGTTACGCATTTTTTTACTGCAAGTCGAGTGTCATTGCAAAGTCGTGGTGGATGGCTGTTGCGCAGTAAAATAATGGGAACTCCAGTTTTAAGTTGCACCAAATGTGGTGGAAATGTTAGGACAACAAACGAGTTTAAAAATTCAACAGGATAATTGACAGCATCCTCATCTCTCATAACAGTATCGATGGATTTGTATGTTACTGTAGTTTCGCTGATTTTGTTTAGACTTATACTGTTCATTGAATTGACATCAATGTTTCTGGCAGCAAGTAAAGCTCGTTCGCATAACTATTACTCGTTTTTGAAATTGCGTTTGATATTTGGAAATAAGCAATTGATTAACTCTTCAATTTGAAAAAGTCAGGTGGAAAAGTAATGCAGTTTGTAGTTGAATCCGTTGGTATTTTTCCATTTCCATAATCGTACAACTGTTTTGAAAATCGAATAGCAGATGCATAACGTTGGAGCTGCACTCTCATATTTGTTGTTAATTTAAGTGTGCAAACGTGGTGCCAAAGAACAAACAGATGATTTAAGGCATTAAACTCGTCAGCCGGGGTTCTTCGTGGAATTACAGGCAATGCTTGACGGAAATCACCGGCTAACACAATTAGTGCTCCTCCAAATAATCTGTTGTTGGATCTAAAATCTTGTAACGTGTGATTAAGCCCTCTAAAGATTTTTTGTGAGCCATTGTGCATTCATTCCATACTTAGAGCACTTTACCTATGGAGGAGTTTTTTTTTTAATATTGCATGTGTGGGTCTCAGAGAAATGTGATGTTAACTGTAATTTTAGTGCCGAATACGCAGTTCTGCCACCATCTAAAAGTGTTGCTGCTATGCCGGACGATGCAATGGCTACTGCAATATTATTTTGCGATCGAACTTTCGCCAAAATCAACGAAATCAAAAACGGGTTTCCTGTCCCGCCTGGTGCATATCTAAAGTACAATTCACCACTTTCATTAGCAAATGCTGTCATTAAAGTATTGTATGCCGAGACTTGCTCCTGCTATAAGTGTGGTAGGTTTGCAGCCATAAATATTTCTAGCTCTTGTGGATTGTAATTGCTTTCTCGTTGTAGATCTTGGTCAGACGTATCATCGCCTGAGCGATTAGGGCTAATCATACCAACTTCCGAGAGTGCCTTGTTGTTCATTTACAAACACTTGTCCTCTAGTAGAATCAAATGTTCATTAAAAATTTCGTCTGAAAATGCAATTGTTTCGTCGTAGCATGTAATTCTCTTACGATGCAATATGATTTCACTCATATGTGCTTTAAATGTATTCCAAAGTTGTTTTGGTTGTGATAGATAGCTTTTACGCGCGGCTTCGCTCCCGTTATTATCTCAGTCGGTTATACAGTTTCGGAAAGGCATATCATCCTCCTGGTTCTATTTAAGAAATATATGTATATGTAGCATATTTGTCCTTCTAGAATCTAAAAGCAAAAACATAAATACATTTAAATTTCATTAAAATCGGGTAGATGGTCTTGCTGGAGTGAAAATTGCCCTTATCTTTCCTCGTGGTCCTAGTTTTAAAAAAAATAATATCCCATAACCTTCCCGGAATTGCACAATTGCCAATTTATCTTTTAAACTGAAATATATCCAAGTTTTAAAGTTCATCAAAGCCTATGTGAATTTTTAGACGCAATAATATTTCGGAAAAATGCTTTTTATATGTAAAAATGAGTCGAAACAAAGTGTTTAAAAGCAAAGAGTATCGTTTTATTTTTGGTTTAGTGAAGGGTAAATCCATCAATAAAATTTCAGATTTTATAGATGTTTCAATAATCGTGTAAAAGCCTATTAATCATTTATGAATACAACTTTACCCAATATTGCTTATAAAATGTTTATTGCCTTTTCTATGATGTCGAAAGAATTCTTTCTTTCGTACAATTAGATTTAATACTTTGTAAAATTTTATTTTAACTGTAATTACATAAAATCATGGAACATACTGTTAATCTGTTCATGTCAATAATAATAAATAAGTATAAAAAGCAAAAAAATTAAAAATATCATACGGAATAAAAATACCGCATTGCTGTTTTTTCTATATCTAATTCTAAAATTCTGGTTTTTAATTATAATTTCTCTAAGTGCAATTATTGCTTTTAAAGCTTGTACTCTTTTTAAATTTGATTTTTCCTTTACGAAGTGCAAGATCTTTTTCTTCGATTTCGAACGTTTTCCGATGATACCTTGCTAGATTCTTTGAATCATTTCGTATTTCACTAAGTAATTTAACTGATTCCTTCTGATATGTACTTTGATTTTCTACTTGCGGTCTTAGTAGATTTTTCCGTTAATTTATACTTGATAGTCGTGGACGCCTCGCAGCATGGAGATTTTCGTTTAGATTTTTATTTTGTATAGGTTCTTAAATTGTTTTCGTCAAATCCTTATTTGCTAACGTATCATTGCTACCAATTATCAATGCTTGTGCCAAAGCATATCGCTCTTTATATGCCGTTAACGGATTCTTCTATAAGGAAAAGATTTTCTACTTGCTCTTCCATGGGAGAAAGCGGGCAAATCTGAGGGACCACCACCTCTGCTGGAAATGCTTAATTAATTTTTACGAATTTTTAACTTGGAGTGATTTTTTAAATCAGACCATACCTATATTTGGCTTGTTTGGCATTTGCTGACTACAACTGTGCCTTAGCCAAGTCGCTATGTTGCATCATTAAATCCACTAACATTTCAAATTGCGGTTTTTTTCCCTTGATATAACAATTTAAATATCAAACAAATATTTTTTCAACGTACGAACATGTTTTTCTCCATTTGCGTGTGATATTTAGCTATCACAAGTTATTGGCGCTTATCGTACAATTTTGACAGAGGCTTTCGCGTTACAGAGTGCGGTGATACCAGACTTGAGAAAAGGAAAATAGTGATGCGAAAGGCAATTGCCGAAACGGATTAGGGAGAACCAATCGTTCGATTTCGTACCATTTTTCTTTCGCATCGCAATAGAGAGTAACACCCCAGCTGTTACTTTAGTCTACAATTTTAACGTGAGCACCAAAAACGTAGCTAAGATTTGCGAACAATTGGCTGGGTATGGAATAACCATTGCCACCTTAACCCAACCAGGCATATACAAAGCTGTGATAAGATCCCCTAAACAAAAAAAGAAGAACTGCCTAAAAAGTTGGAAAGCAAAGATTGGTGCCTTTCTTTCGAAGGAAAGAAGATTGCAAAGAAAGAAGTGCAAGTTATAGTTACTAAGAAGGAATGTAAAGAAATAAGATTAGGTGTTCTTGATATATTTAATTGTGTCAAAGATTTGTGGAAATCCATCAAAATTTTGTGTTCAGAACCAGCACTACTAAGATATGTCATGGATGAGATTTTAGGTGCAAAAACATTATGTTCTGACATGCATTATAATTTTGTTGTTGTGCTAGAAAATAACTACATACATCTCAAAAAAAGTCTTTACTCATAACAATGTAGTTACTAAATGTATGAACATTAAATGCCGTGAAGATATTACATTTTTGTTCCAGTTCGGTGAAGCATTCAGAAATTATATTAATAATGAGTAATGGCCGATGTAAATTCAGAGCAATATTTTACATCTTGGCATTTATTGTTCTTCCAAATTATCGGGAAAGCTATATGTGGTCCATGGTGTGATGTATGGTTTTCGGATCACCGTTTCCGTACAAATAATTTTTCGTCATTAAAAACTCATTTAATGAGGCTCAAGAAAGTTTTTTTATGGCACTGGATGTATGAACCATCTGTAATTAATAGACAGCAGTGCAGCAACATATCGCTCATTTAATTCAATAGTGACACAACTCAAAAAAACTAGTTTTGTAAAAAACGTACTTAAAGTTATCAATTTACATGCCTCCTAATGGGGAAATGAAAAAAAATTCTTGAATTAATATTGGTTATTTACGGTGGTTTAACAATGGTTTACCGTGTGGTTTATTCTTTAGTTTTTTGCCAGGAATCTTAACACAGACTAACTTTACAGTATTAAATATTGCTTTTTAAAGCAGACAAAAAATAAATGAGCACCGTTAAAATTTCTTTAAATATATAAGGCGTCTATATATAACACTCAATGCACATCTTAAGTACACAACGGTGTTAGTATAATATACAAATACAAAGATGGCATAAACTCGCTCCTATTTCACAATAAATCGCTCGTTAATGGGAACACGATATCTATCACGGGTGTAGGATTGTTAGTTAATACACTGGCATTATCTTCCAAAATGTTTTGAAAGTCCAGTGACAAGAATATTGCGTCGTCTTCTTCACAATTTGTTGAGATTCTTAACTGGTTTATTTTTAGAGATAACAGCGTAGCCATTGCGATGTTAAATTCATGAAAAGAAGGGTTCTTATAATGTCTACCTTTGGCGCGTACATATGAAAAGGCGTATTTAATGGGTCCTGATTATAGCAGCTCGTTAAAATGGTAAGTAAATTAGAACTTTCTTGTAACATTTCATCACTTAACGATAACATGGAAAGTATTAATTTGCCATATACATACATACATATATATAATTATCTCTCGCAGTACTTTCATCAAGTAAATGAATCATTAATGCATTGCTAGAAAAGCTCTTGTTTATTTTTTTAATGCATATTGAAGATGTAAAATATTACTATTTATATATTTTATAGAAACAACTTTTATTCAAAACTTGATACTCAATATTTGTAGACTAAATTAAAATTAATACATTTTCTGACAATTAAAATATTTTGAGCTCAAATCATCACCCCCCTCCAGTTTCATTCATCACTGAAACGAACTTTTTTCTTCTTTCCTTGACTACTGTTTGAAATATTTGAATTATCCGAAGAATTAACAACATCAAAATCGGTTAATATCTTTGCTGGCTTAACGCGAGCTGCAGGTACAACTTTTTCGGAATTATTTATCTTTAAGTGGCTGACAGACGATCAATCTTCAGCTTCAATATTTGTCATTGTGTGCGAAAAATAGTCACACATATACGCTCTGTGTAATATTGACGAATATCAAAATGGTTTTGATATTCATCACAATATTGAAGCAGTTTGACGTAGTGTGGCATCGTTATCGCCAATATTCATTTTATTTCTGGTAACTTTGAGTGCACATCGTAGTTGTGACGAATTACAAATAGAGTAAAAAATTTTTGTAATTAAATTAATTTAATTGAAGTATATCGCTCATTAATGGCTGTTTGGGACGTGCAAATTAAAAAATTTATCATCAGTGCTTTTTTTTAATAAATAAAGGAATAAATAGATATGTATTTTGCCGACGTTAATTTCAAAAAATGTTTTGCCGGCGGTAACTTCTATATGTTTACACTTTAAAATCTCCAAAAAAAATGAATACTGATGAGAAATTTTGACGTAGTGTGTCAGAGGCTTCAATATACAATACTAACACGTAAAATGTATGTATCATGCGCTTTATAGTGAAGGTTTTATCAGTTCGGATAATTACAAAATAAGCCCCACTATTTGGTTGTTGTAAAGGTTTTAGTACGGCATCATTTCTTAGAAGCACTTGTCTACACGTAACCAAATCTTGAGGAATAAATATTGGTTTACTGCCATGCCGTTTAATGTTAGGTGCTATAATTTTTTCATGCTCTCACAAAAATTTAAAATCCACTCATTAAGGGTGCTTTAGACCATAAGATTTGTCGTACGTAAAATGTGAGAGAAAATAAAATGAAATTGCATCCGTATTTCAAAAAAACAGAGTAAAAATGGTTGTTTTCTGGCGTTTACACCATTGGTATGGATAAAATCAAGTAAGATGAAAACATTCTCATTTAATTTCACTACAGCTGTTTGCTTGTTTTCCCCAGGGATGGAGTTCTTGTGCAATTGAATTTTTTTTTTAATAACCTTGAAAAATATTTTTATAACTTTCGAATATGTTATTTTCGTGGTCTAAATTTTTAGTGTACTTTTGGAAAATATACGTATATTTTTATAAAATTGTGCTGTCGTTGTCTAAAATGTACATTTTGATTTTATAATTGGTATAAATTTATGAAACCAGTTTTCCCTCCCTGGCTTTCTCACATTTGTTTACATAAAAATGCATCCCTGATCTAATGGTGTGTGTTGGTTTTTGAAAAATTTTAAAAAATGAAGAGAGCCATACGACTGTCAAATTTTCATCCGTATTTTCTCTCAAAATCTTATAGTTTCATTACATATTACGTTTAGACGATCCGACTTGTGCTCTTCTACACAAAAATTTGACATGTCGTACGACAGATCTTATGGTCTAAAGCACCCTTTACTAGTATTGCTTGAGTTTTTTACTACAAACTGTCCTGGGATTTTCAAAGTAGTGCCATAAGTGTATTCTGCAGGCGAATATCCTACGTCAGGATTAACGGAACAGCGTAATCCAAGTAATACTAATGACAGCGCTTCTACCCATCTTGTATCCGTATGATATTTTATAGCGTTTTACAAAAAACGATGCCATCTTTCAATCTGAGCATTTGCCTGTGGATGGTAAGAGGTAGTATGTACTACCTTTAATCCGATTATTTTTGAAAATTCTTGAAATAAAAGCGACTCAAATTGTTTACCTTGGTCAGTTGTTATTTGAATTGGAACTCCAAATCCCGAAATCCATCAAAAAAAAAATGTATTGGCTACGGTTGAAGCTCTTATATCTTCAATTGGTATTGCCTCACCCCATCTAGTAAAACGGTCAATACACGTTAAACAATAGCGGTAACCTTTTGAAACAGGTAAAGGTCCTACAATGTCAATACTGATGAATTGAAAACGATCTTCTCGAATTGGAAATTTGCAAATTTCCGTATTAGTATGTCTAGCAACTTTTGATTTTTGACATGCCAAGCAATTTTTAGCCCAAGATGCCACATCAATCATAGACGGCCATACAAAACGTTCACTTATCATTTTCACAGATGATCTTGAACCAGAATGCGACAAGTTGTGTACAATATTGAATACGAAATTTTTTGGATACAAATGGGTTAAATCTTCATAGTTGATTAGTAAAGGCATTTGTACGATCTCAAGTCTTGATAATATATCTGCAGTTATATTTTCTTTTCCTTTAATAAAATTTAAACATGTTGTATGCTGACCAACGCGACGCTTTTTCCGACCGTTGAGAAAAAGCAATTGTTAAAGGCTTATGGTCAGTGTAAATAATAAAATGTTTACCTTCGAAAAAATATTGAGTGCTTTAAGCCAGAATATGCCGCTTGCAATTCACGATCATATGTACTATAATGAGGTTTTTTTTTTTTGTTGGACCGGCACTCAGGGGATGACCCCTATACATGCAATGTATTGTGCTGGAACTAGGAAATTAGGTTATGGAAAGGAGGATAGAGGGAGTAGTGTTTATTGACATTTGATTTAAATTTTCCCACGTCAAAAGTGACAGGAAAGACCTCTGCGGGTAGTCCATTCCACATATGTGCTGTTCGGGCAAAAAACGAATTTTCTCTGTAATGCGTGGTACGATTCGCTGCCAAGTTGACCACAAATGGATGCGCTCTTAATGATGAACGCGCCGTGCGCGGGAATGACAGGGTTTCGGGAACAAGTTCCCTGATTTCATCAGAACGCATCCCATTATAGTAACGATAAAACAACGAAACGCACCCCACGTTGCGATGATGCTCAAGAGCGTCAATAGAGTTGGCTACCCTACTGTCTCCTATGAGTTTCTTCGCTCTTTCCTGTACACGGTCGAATAACTTCAAAATAGTCTTTGAAGCACCAACCCATAAATGAGAGTTGTATTCCATTTTCGATTGGATGTAAGCGGTATAAATAGTGAAGAGATCAGATGGGGTGAAGTATGTTTTACAGCGTCTTAAAAAACCGAGGTACGTGAATGCTTCTTTTGAGACCTGAAAAATGTGCTAAGGTCATCGAATATCGCACTGGATTTTCATGCCAAGAACATAAGAGCTTCAACATTTGCAATTATCCATCACGACGGAAATTCGCCTGCATGGTATAGGGTGCTGAAGTGGATTGTCAGAGGACGCGATAATGTCGAAGAGCACTGCTTCACGACCAGTGCCGGAATTCCAACCGGCCCAGGCGTCATATCTATGTTGAGGTCCGCTAGAACCCTTTTAACTGCACGAGCTCCATAGTATATCTTTGGCATAGTTACGGATACCCTCTCGAGAGCGATCAGTGGTTGATTGCTTTCCGCCAGGTGACAATTACCTGCAAACATTTCAGCTAGGAGGTTGGCCTGTTTTAAAAGAGGCGGAATAGAAGAACTACGATTTTCCTTTACTCTTTGAACGAATGACCAAAAGCTTTTACTTCCCCGTGGGGCAGTAACAACTTTAGCGCGAAGAGGCTGCTCGTACAAAGCTTTGTCACGTCTTAGCACTTTGCATTGACATCATTGTCAAGGAAGCAGAGCCTTCAACTGAATTGCCGAAAGAAATCGTTGAGCTCAGCCCAACGTGCCTTTTCGTAAATATATTTCAGACGTTTCGTATCTGGCCGTGAAACGGGTCGAAGTTCTGCGTTGAGTTTCTGAAAACTTTTTGGAGAAAAATCTTAAAGGTACCCATATATCATATATGAATAGTTGAAGCACAGCACCCATACCGAAATGTGAAGCGTCTACGTAAAGAGAAAGTGCAGGTTTTTTTTACAGAATACATTAGTAGACAAGTTTTTGATAACTGGTTTTTACATCTTTCAAAGGCATTTTTAAGTTCATCAGTCCAATTAATTTTCGTTTATCTCTTTTTTTCTGGCCTTTCTTAATATTATGAAGAATTGCGTGCTACTCAGCGGCTTTTGGAATAAATCGTCGAAAAAAGTTACTAAGACCAAGAAACTGGCTCAACTCATGTATTGTTTTGGGAAGTTTGTAGTTCTAATTTGCATCGACACGTTGAGGATTGGGATATGAACCATTTGGAGTAACAAGGTATCCTAGAAAATAAAGTTCGGTTTTTCCAAATTCACACTTTCGGATATTAATAGTAAGACCAACAGAACGCAATCTCTCAAATAACTGGCGAAGATGAATTTTGTGTTTTTCTAAATTTTTCAAAGCAATCAACACATCGTCGATATATGCATAACATAAGTTGGGGCCTCTTATAACTTCTTTAATAAATCGATGGAACGTTTGTGCAGCGTTGCATAAACCAAATGTCATGCGAGTAAATTCAAACAGACCTATTGGTGTTGTAATTGCTGGGATGTCAGCTTCTGCGACTGGAATCTGAAAGAATCCCTTAACCATATCTATTTTAGAAAATATATTCTTACCATGAAGATTAAGAGCGAAATCATGTATATTAGCACTGGATATCTACCCGGAACAGTTTCTTTATTTAAAGAACGGTACTCAACACAAGGTCGCCATTCGTTGTTACACTTAGATACTACATGAAGAGGACTTGACCAACTACTTTTAGAAGGACGACAAATACCCAACTGCATCATGTATTCGAACTTTTTTTTACGATTTCTAGTTTTTCAGGCCTCAATCTTCTTGGTCGACAGTGTACAATGGTGGTATTGTGATGAGTAATTGAATGTTTCACTGCTGGTAGCTTGTGCGAAGGCTTAGTAATACGAGTATCATTGAAATCCGATAGAAGACAACAAAATGAAGAATCTTTGGAAACGAAGTTGCATTTAATTGAGCTTTTTTATCTTGGACCAGCACTCAGGAGATGACCCCTACACATGCGATGCATTGTGCTGGAACTATAGGAAAAGGATAGTAGGAGAAATGATAGGAGGTGAAGCTTAATTAATTATTTTACAGCTCTGCTTTTGCACATTCTTCTTTATACTCGTAGCAGTGCTGAAGCTTCGGTTTAGTAACAATTTTTTTTTCATTATTATTTTACTTCGCCGGTGCAACACAATACCGACGAAGGAGGGCGTTCTGATATGATTGTGGATTGCTATCAGCTGAATCCGGTATTGTTCAGTGACCAGTGACTATGCCTTTGACACTAAAACCTTCCGACAACAACTGACACAAAGACACTGAAATGCACATCAGAAAAAAATGCGAGATCTTTTTATGAGTCTGAAACTGGGGTTGAACCCAGGAAAGTTTTTCGTTTTGTAGTCAACGTACTGACTACTTCGACCATCGCCACCCTCTTGTGGTATCTTCTTTTACGATTGTACAACCCGTAGACAAATTTTTTTTATCTATTAGGTGACGCTTTTTAACATCAACAAACAGGTCAAAATGCTCAAGAAAGTCAAAACCAATTATTGCTTGTGGAACATCCGCAATAATAAATTTCCATACAAAATCCTGCCTTAAACCAAGATTTAAACGCATAATTTTTTCGCCATAAGTTTTTATAACAGTGTTATTAGCAGCTTGAAGTACAAGAGGACCAGGATTATTATGTTTACGTAGTATTATTGCAGGAATAGTTATTAAGAATATATTTTCTCTTACTCTTTAAAAAAAAAAGAGAGGGAAAGAGTAGAGTAAAAAAAATTCTAAATTGATCTCCTATATACTTGTATTTTACAGTTAATAGATGTCGTTTGTGCAAAGAAAAATGAATAAAAAATCGGCTTTTCGTTTACATACATTAATATACATTAATTCTATTCCAAACATTTTTTAGATGAAAGGTTTTTTATTGGAAGGAGACAGGCACGAATTTAATACTATTAATAAGAGTTTATATTTTCAGAAAAAAGTCCAGATTCAGAGCCATCATGAAAAAAACGGCTTCAGCCAGAAACTTGGAAGAAGAACATCGCAAAAAATTGCGCCAGCAAGGAAAGAAATACTGCAGTCAAACAGGAAAAATTGTAAAAGCTCGGCAAATTAAATCAACTTGTAATACAGAATGCTTCTATGGCTGCACCCAAAAAACAGATCGAATTTCATCGAAGACGAAAGAGTGGAACAAGTGAGACAACATATTAGAAGTTTCCCAACAGCTGACTCTCATTATTGTCGCGCATCAACGAGCAGACAATATTTAAGTGCAGATTTATCTATCGCGAAAATGTATGCACTTTACGTGGAACAACAACCCTCCAAACCCGTTTCAGAAAAATTTTATAGAGATCAATTAAACCACAATTTTAATTTGTCATTAAAAAAACCTAGAAAAGACCAATGCGACCGTTGCGTTCAATTTTCAATTAAAGATCCAACGGAGGATGAAATTGAAGAATTCAATATTCACAGAAATGAAACGAATGGCCTTAAAGTAGAACGTGACATAGATCGCCGAAATTAAGACCCTTTTTCTGTTATTGTATGTTTTGATTTGCAAAGCGTTTTCAACCTTCCTAAAGGGTTTGCATCGTCATTTTACTATAAGCGAAAAGTAAATGCTTACAATATGACTGCTACAATTATTTTTCCCAATAAGGAAAAATTTACTTATTGTTGCGTTTGGGACGAGTTTAATAACGGTCGTGGAGGTAACGAAATAAGTAGTTGTATATACAAAATACTAAATACTTTGGTAATAGAACATCCAACTATACAAAATATAGTTATGTGGAGTGATTCGTGTGTTGCCCAAAATAAAAATCAAATGTTGTCTACAGCAATCTTAAAATTTTTGTCAGAACATTTACAGATCAATGGCATTATCCAAAATTTTTCTGAGCCTAGTATCTGAAACGTTTAGAAATTCACAGTATTTTGTCACTTGTTAATTATTTGAAAAATTTTGAAACAAATAAAATAAAAATTAAGGTTATAGAAATGGAATTCTCAGATTTTAAGAATTTTTCCAAGATTTCTAACCAATTAAATTTTTCGGTTCTTCCATTTAGTAAAATAAAAGTTCTCCAATACATACAGAATAACTTGTTCACAATAAAATTTAAAAACTCAATATTGCAGCCTCATTTCCAAACAGCGAATATAATAAAAAGGGGTTTCCGGAATCAATTACCAACTCTGTTAAATATTTTTGAAACACAGTTTAAGAGAAAGAGAAGAAAGAAAAAATTCAAAATGAAAAAATTTCCGATCTAAAACTGTTATTCAATTTTATATCTGAAAAAGACAAAAATTACTACATAAGTCAAATAAATTAAGAAGTTAATTTTGTTATAATAACTTTATAGAATGTATCTTATAATAACTTATGAATAGTTTTTATTTTTTTTTCTTTCAAATGAATATAGTGTTTTTTTTTTATAAATAAATTCAAATGTGTTTTATTGATTTGTTAATGCCATTTTGCTCTACGTGTATGTATTTGCAAGGAAATATGACTAAGGTGGCGTATAGAGCAAACAGGAATTTTATTACCATTAGAAAATATACCGTTGTAGATGCGATCTGGAGATAAAAAGCATCTATTCAGAATTATCTTTTTAAGATGAATATGTGGTATAAAAATCAAAAAATCCTATCGAGTATTTTTTTCAGAAAAAATGTCTGAACCTTCAAAATCGATTCTCTCAAAATGCATTTTTTGCACGTAGAGCACTTAAACTTTCGGACGACGAAATGTGTATTCGTTCTGTACCCCAACATAGATGATCGTATTGTTGTGCACATAATATTTGTTCGTATTATTATATGAATATGGAAACCCCAGCAAACACGACGACAAATCTTTGAAGTAATGTGGTACTTTTATAATATTATGATATTTAAAATCTTTTGTTTGCAAACTAAGCCTAAGGCTTAAAGTAAATTTTAACTTTTTGCTGATAAATTTTTTTCAAACGTTAGTGGTCTGGGAGAGACCCTGATTAGATACCATAATACTTAATATTAACTATATATTAATTTGAAATCAAGCCTTTGTGCGTGTTGGGAAGCACGTTAAAACACATCCATAAACAGTGTCTATATGTAGGAATTGTTTCTACTTCGAATTTATTCTCTTTTTGTTTTCTTAATCTCCATTGATTTAAATTCTCTCTTTTGACATACAAAAAAGGTTTTTGCTAAATCCACAAAAGAAATTATCATCGGAACAATGTATGGCAGTGCACCATCTTCGTAAATATAGTCTTTGATTGGAGCATTTGAACATTCGTCAAGTTTCGAAAAGATGAGGCTAGAAATGTGCAAAAAATTAAATGTGGCCGAAAACTATCTCATCAACCAATCTTGAGGTGGTCATTTAAAAGACACTGTTTTTCGTACATAATGGGTCCAGGCTTTATAATGTACATATAACAGTGTGTTATTTGCACCGCGACTTTTTTAAGGTCGCTCAGATCCTCTGTGAGTAGATTGTATAGTATATTGAATTGCATAGTTTACAAAATGAAACGTATGTAAACTTTAGATATTTATATATTTATTTATATAAAATATCCAAACTCCCTTTATTCTCCAAATATTTCGATTAAATTTATTTTATAAAAAATTTAATTTCTAACGAATTCCCATTCCCATCAAAACAAGGATGTTTCAAAGTCGAATATAACAGTAAAAATAAAGTTGAATCCCACAAAAACAGAAAGTAATAACAACTCACCACTATAATTGAGAATAAAATTTTCGCTTTTAAATTGTGAACGTGTTTAAGTTGCGGCATGCAGTCCAATGCCTCCAAAGTGTCTGTCCTATTTTCTAAATACAGCAAACGATATTGTGAAATCATGCCACTAATAAAGAGAAATGGAAGTAGAAAGATAAACATGAAATCAATTTTAGTTGAAACATTTATAATCGAAATGGAAAAAAAACTAATGAAACAAGGGAATGCGTTGAAATGTTTAACTTAAAGTAAATTTAATAGTAGATTTTACCTAATTTCTTCGTTAGCAGAATCATCAGAATGATAACCCTCCGAGCAGCTGCTGCTATTTTGTGAACAAATTTTGTTAGCATTTGTTGAAGTGCTTGTTATGCCCTCTTGACTCATCATCTGTAAGATAATCTCACAACCCCTTGAGAAATTCATTAGCAAACCAGCAGCCGGCCGCCTGTCCACGTTGGCTTGCATGTCCACTCTTTTTACATGGCCCACTGCTTTTAATACCTCTTTGTCGTTTTCCACTCTGTGCGAAAGATTTTCTATCAGACTAGTTAATTGTTTCAAGGCTGGCTTATCAAGTATGGTCAATAACGTTTTATTGTCGATAAGTCTCTGTTGTATGTCACCATAACTTATGCCCAATAATCGTTGATGTGAAGAGTGAGCGGGATCTTGATTGATGGTGATCATGCTAAGTTCCTCCAGTTTGTGCAATGCAGCTTTATATATATCTACATGTGTTTGTAATTCTGTTTTTAAAGCTATATGTAATGATATTAATTGACCAGATATATCTGTTGTTAAGCCATGAACACCCAAACCTTGTACAGCATCATTAAAAGAATTGCACGTTTCGCGAATGGTATGTCGTAAATTGGGTTCATATTGTACTAAAGATTGCAGAAGTTTTGAACATCGTTGTTTAAGACCTGGATCATGAGGATTTGAAAATAGTCTTACTAATTGCCAAACTACAGCTTCAGTGGGCACATCGGGTTTCGGTGAAGGATTAACGGCGATTAATCTAGAATGTTTAGATTTCGTTTAAAAGAGGAAAATTCTATTAATCACGCATAAAGCGTCGAAATAGCGCTCAGATTACTTTTACTAGATATAGTAAGAGATCAGTTTGATAGCTTTAATTATTTAAAATGTGTCATTATATGAAATAAAGAAGTACTTACAGTATTGAATCATTTGATCCTTTAAAATTTATTCGCACAACTTTTTGAATACAACATAAATTATGTGGTCACCTCTATTAGCTAAGAGTGGTCCAACCAATCGCCACTATGTTCATTGTAAATAAAACAAAAAGTTTTCAGAGAGAAAATCTGAACCTCAATGCGTTAATGTGCCGAATTATCTCTTCCTTTAACTCTCCAATTGTTCTTGGCTTATTGACGTAGACTACTTCTTTTAAACATCCCCAAAGGAAGAAGTCCAACGGTATCAAATCACATGATCGTGACGGCCAATTAACATCGCCACGACGTGAGATAACACGGCCTTTCAATTTCCCGCGCAAAAGAGCCATTGTTTTGTAGGCTGTGTGTGCAAGTGGCACCATTCTGTTGGAACCACATATCGTCCAGGTCCAAATCCACAAATTCTGGTCACAAGAAGTCCGTTATCATCTTGCGATAGCGAACACATTCACGGTAACTACTTCGCCGACCTTATCTTCGAAGAAGTACGGCCCGATGACGCCGCCAGCCCATAAACTGCACCAAACAGTCAGACGAGCATGCACAGGTGTTGTCACATTTCCTAGAGGCCCGGTTTACTGAAATTTGCACACAATGATTTGAACGCCCATTTTCGTAAAAGACTTCAACAATCTTAACGCGCTGCTTAATTGTGTACCTCTCCATCATAAAATTTGTCAAACACTGAAACAAATAAATGTCAAATTTAGTTGGACATAAAACTTGATGTTAATGTGTGACACACAATTAACATCGTGCTTTCTGGTTGGACCACCCTTTATAAAAATATGTACCCTTTTTGTGTCCCACTGTCCGGCGCTAAACAAAATTTTACACTAATTGATACCACGACAGGGACGTTTAGGTAACACCACTTCATATATATTGACATATGTTAAAAACGTCGATTTCCAGTTTTGAACAATGGACAAAAAATACGATCATACTGTTGCAGGAAAATAGTTTATGAATCGATTTTATGAAAATCGATAACAAAGCGTTTTACTTGAAAACCATTCAATTAAAATAACTGTATGATGTATTGTAATCAGTCGAATATTTAATTAGAACATGTCGGAACTACGAATCGCTGTCTCACCAACTCATGAGAATAAAAATTTTTTTAGACACAAATGGCATCAGTGGTCTTAAATTTATGTAAAATATCGCCACGACCTACGAAATGTTATTTATGTTATTTTTTATCCTTATTTTTTTAACTAGTTTTTGGAGAATCTTTGTCTTGATATTCATTCTCCCTAAAAAGCAATTAAAATTATATTTTTAAAGTTAATTTTGCAAAAATATCTGGCAAATAGTTATATTTTTAACTACTTCTTTCTTTTTCTTCTTTTGTTTTCCATAGTATATTACCAATCGAGTGCAACTTCAAGTAGATACGTTTCGATGACGATTGCTGTGATCCACGTTAACTACGTTTCGATGACAAAATACTCGATTTCGAATGCGATGAGTTGCCCCTGTAAGCAAATTTATTTGTATGTATATATTATATGTGCGCATATATATTTCTGTTTTGTTTCCCTTTTGTACCTAATTAATTTTTTGTGATATGAATTATTTTTGTTATTCAAAACAATATTTTAGTTTAACAAATACGAGTACATATGTTTTATTTCGACCAATTATGTATTTAGATGCATACTTGCAATTTATTCGGATAAATGCTCTCTTAAAAGTATTTAAGGGTATTCTCATTATTACCTATATGAGGTAATTAAACTTATCCGCTTTAATAACTTTCCCGGATATTTACTCAAAAAACGTGAAATTTGGATAGGGTAATTAACCGGGGTTTACTGTAATACTACTGTATAACTGGCAAAAAACAACAAAGATCTGCCATCTGATTCTAGTAGATGGGACAAAAAAAATATACGTGTATCGGCAA
Organism: Dexiosoma caninum; assembly: GCA_963924685.1. Taxonomy (NCBI): domain Eukaryota; kingdom Metazoa; phylum Arthropoda; class Insecta; order Diptera; family Tachinidae; genus Dexiosoma; species Dexiosoma caninum. The sequence continues at coordinate 58,124,406 of OZ004725.1, forward strand.
TAAGCAATCGTAATACACAATTTTGAAAGCTTATTTTATTTCATCTTAAGCATTCATACCCGATAAGATTGGAAACAATATTTTAAAAAAATTGAGTACCGATTCATTCGCATTCAAACACTCAATTCAGTTTTTTACCACACCTAATTTTATATGCAATGGTAGCAATTACTAATTAGTAATTATCACATGTAATTTTTCCTGCTTGTACGTTTTCGACTTTTAGCTCATTTTGATTACATATGAAAATAAACTTTAATTCATGAAAACCAGTGGATAAATGGATGTTTTATTGCCGATTAAGTGAATTCGATCATTTTCATTTTAGTTTTTTGTTTGATATACATGAACTTAAGTAGTTAATGTTCTTCTTTTGATTGATTGAATTCTCAAAACATTTTCCCCATGTCATGTATAAATTTTTACATTGAAAATGCATTACATAGTAACATTCGTAATCCGGTAGGTAGCAATACTGATTATATTCTTCGGAAAAACATTTGAAATGAATGACCCTGCAAATATTGGACTACGTGCTCAATTTTAGCTAAAATGGACTGGTTACAAACATGGTCCTTTTACTCCGTCGCATTAAAATTATTCTCTGAGGTGCTCTAAAGTAGATACGTTATTTGCAGCGGAGTTGAAATGTATTAAACAGTAGAAAACACGGGTCAACACAAAAATGGGCCTTTTGAAAAAAAAATTTGGAAAAAATCGAAAACTGCAAAAAGTATTAAATTTTATTTATTTGTACTGAAGCTACCTATAATTTTTTTTTCTGTTTTTTTCTTTGGACCGGCACTCAGGGGATGACCCCTATACATGCGCGGCATTGTGCCGGAACTATGAAATAAGGTTTTGGGAGAATGGATAGCGGGAGTAGTGCTTATTGACATTTGATTTAAATTTTCCCACATCAAAATTGACAGGAAAGACCTCTGCGGGTAGTCCAATCCGCATACGTGCTGTTCGGCCAAAAAAAGAATTTTCACTTGAATATCCGGATTTCGGGAACGAGTTCCCTGATTTCATCAGAACACATCGCATTATAGTAGCGATAAAACAACGAAACGCACACCACGTTGCGACGATACTCAAGAGAGTCAATAGAGTTGGCTACCCTACTGTCTCCTATGAGTTTCTTCGCTCTCTCCTGTATACGGTCGAGTAACTTCAAAATAGTCATTCAAGCAGCGGTCCATACATGAGAGTTGTATTCCATTTTCGGTCGGATGTAGACGGCATTAATAGTAAGGAGATCAGATGGGGTGAAGTATGTCTTACACCGTCTTAAAAAGCCGAAACACTTGAATGCTTCCTTTGAGACCTGAAAAATGTGCTCAGTCCATCGGACATCACACTGAATTTTCATGCCAAGAACATAAGAGCTTCTGATTCCTCAATGTTTATGCCGCCCATAATTACAGTTGAGGCAGCGTGATCGTGCATACGGCAATGGGTAAGCATGTAGCATTGGGTCTTTAGGGCATTGAAATCGACCCTGTTCGCGTGACCCCATTCCGATATTCTCGTGAGGTCACCTGTTAACGAATCATTCATATTCTGCCTCGTCGCCGCGATCATAGTTGATGTCGGCCTACGATCAAATTAATATGAATGGCAGATACTGCTGTCATCTGCAAAAGAGTGGATGGGGTTAGAAGTTAGGAGGTTATAGGTGATAGGAGAGAGTTAGGAGGTGATACCCAGGTATGTAAAAATCCTGTAGGTCAGCATCTTCAGACACCTGGGTTTCATTTAAGGTAAAAATATCCGGCCGATGAAGACAAACGTGAACATACACAGAGAAGAAGTTTGCCCTTAGACCACGTATGTTGCAGAAGTAAATTCTGAATCGGCCTGTCATGATTAACGCGAGAAAAGTAAAATAAAATGTCTATCTTCTGTATTACAAGCGATACTGAGCTAATCGCTGCTTGAATGACTGCCGGTGATCAGTGTTACTCCTTCATCACCAAACAGTCTAGCAGCAACCAACACAATGGGATCAACAATACAAAAGATTTAGTCGGGTATGGTAAGGAGATTCAGCACAATAACACGAAAAAATACCATAAAAGCCCTGATCTGGTCACCGTGACCCGAAGTGGCAACAGTGGTTGGTGGTGTCAACACTGGTTAATATTGTTCGCCTGTCACTGGTATAGCGGATTTTATTTTTTGTTCTGTTATTTTGGTTGGTGTTTTATTCTGTATTTTGTTTAAGTTTATTGTTTTTGTTATTTTCATTATTTTGTTTATGTTTATTGTTTTTGTTATTTGATCCTGTAATTATTATTTAAGTTTTTTAAGTTTATAGCGGACCAAAAGAAGACGCGTAACGAACAAATGAATTAAAGTAGATATGGATCTTAATAATCGATACATGCTTTACGTTTTTATTTACAATTAATTGTAAATTGCATATTTACAAGCACTGTAGAAAATGTTATAATGAAAATGCAGAACATAGAAACACAGGTACATGTAGAAGATTCTTTGGAAAAAACATTTATGACATTTTTATGATTCTCAGAAAAAAAATAATAATAAAAAGTAAAAAAACGATTCAAACGAATGGCGTTTATTTATTGACTCATCAAAACGCAGCTTGAAGTGTGTCCTTTTGCATAATATTGGAAATAAATTTCACCCCTTGCCTATCGCACATTCAACCAAAGTAAAAGAAGAATATTCTGTATTGCATTGGTCATGAAGAAGATAAAATCTCTGTTCATTTACTTTACTAGTAAAAATTAGCAACGAGAAAGTAACAAGAAATTTTCCAAAATTACTCTCAAAAATGTGAAAAAGTAAATGAACGCTTTACTTGCTAAAATTTGCATGTTAAAGTAGTGTTGTAATGTATAGGTATATATGAGTCCTTAATAACTGCCCCCATATTTTTTGGACAAATTATACATATATGTATATTATTATAAAAATATTGTGATTATGGTCATTTATATTCAGCATTGTCGTGACTGGCGTTTTTCGAGTACGGCTTGTAATGGAATAATGAAAAGTTTTGCAATTTTATTTAATCTAATACTAGGCGTAGTCGAAATACGCTAAACACGATAAGTGTGATTAGTTATTTTGAGAAAAATGAATGAATAAAATAACTATTTTTAATTAGTTTATACGTTATAACAGCCTGCCTACACATAGCATTTTTATTTCAAACATCGGAAATAACGGCAGAATGAGGTCTAGAAAATCGAATAAAAGAAAATTCCAGAGTTTGTAGTTTATAATAATTATTTATTTATTTATTTTTTATAATGAATTGAAATAATAAAATATAAATTTTCTACTGTTTAATACATTTAAACTCATCCTCTCCAAATATTTTTCCAAAGAATAGACTGAGTATTGTTACCTACCGGGTTACGAATGCATTTTCGATGTGAAAATTTATACATGGCATGGGGAAGATGTTTTCAAAATTCAATCAATCGAAAGAAGAACATTAACTACTTCATTTTATGTATATCAAACAAAAAACTGAAATTTTGTGAAAATGAGCGAATTCACTTAATCAGAAAAAAAATACGCATTTATCCATGGATTTTCATGAAAGAAAGACATACAATGAAAATAAAAGTTTTTTTATATTTTTACGTTCTCCTCTAAAGTTGGAGTTAGGGTCTTTCTACTTGAGACCAACGGTATGTACGTTTTTGCGAATCAATTTTATTAATGTTTATTTTTGTGTTTTATATTAATTTTTATAAATGAGAAATGAATACTCGTATATATATTACGGAACCCAAATGTTACTGGTATTGATTTAATTTCCTTTCCTGTAAATACTCTGTAATATATATATATTTTTTTTTAATTAGCCAATCAGGCACATATAAAAAAAAACCGTCACACATCCCTATGCACTATTAGCCCGTACTATCACACTATTTTAACATAATATAAACTGATATTTTGCAGACCGGCAAGGTCTTTGTTATTTTCTGTAATTTTTCAGATATCATTTATATTTTAAATTTGGCAAATTTAATTTTTCTTTCACTTACTATGCTGTGAAAGTAGCGAAATATTCCAAAGTTCTTCATAAATAATATCGGGAATCACTATTGTTATATTTATAATTTTTATTTCGATTCGTTTAATGAAATATAGTTTTAAAATTAATTTCTAAGTTATGTTATGTAAAGACAAACATGGCTCATACCTGGTAAAAAAGGATTCCAATAAATAAGCACTGTGTGGCAAATGTTCCAATAGCAAATCAATGGGCAGCTCTGCAATTACCGATCTTAAAACGGAGGGACCCAAGCGACCAACTACACCAGCTGCTTCACGATATTGGCGTCCTTCAGATAATAACATTAAACGTCGCAACACCTGGCGAGGACTGGTAAGAAATTCACGACCATCCCGCGAAGGTCCTCGTATTCTTTCACGGCTGTCAGCCATTGACAACAATTCGTGATGATTTTTTAGCAAAATTTTTCTCCTGTATATTATGAAAAATTATTTATTTCGAAAAACTTTTCTTTGGCTCAGTTGAAAATTTAATAAGAACTTTGAAGATTTCCTCTTTATTTAAAAAAGTGCTTCCGTGATTTTTGTATATACAAGTAGTGGAGTTATTAATGTATTTACATGCATAGATGTAATTTATTTATTATTAAATTCTTACAGCATAGTGTTGCTAAATCAAAATCCTTATTCTCAATTTATAGGAATTTTTAGGAGAATGTTGCAAATACAAAATCTGAAATGATAGAGAAATAATTTTTAAATTGCTGAGAAACACATCTCGAATCATCATAATTATTTTTTAAGTGCTGCCAAGCTTGTTTTGTTTCCCGGACTTTTTCATCTTCCGGAAAAGCAGGCCTAATTTTTCAATTTCCCGGGAATTTCCGCCGAATAAAAAACGATACAAAATATTATTTAATGTAATTTATTTGAACAAAAGAGAAATAACAATTGATGTGCTATATTAAGTAAGATTAAAAAATATATAAAATTTCAGTTCTCTTTAAAATAATAATGCAAATATGACATATATTATGTGTAAATGCAAAACCAACAGGATTGCGTTATAGACAAAAGCAAATTAAATTATTTAATCAAAATATTACAAAGTATTCCTGTGAAAATAATACTTTAGTACATAATTAGCATGTACAGAATCGTTTGACAGCCATTTTAAAATGTTAATTAGAAAAATAAGTCCTATCAATGAGAAAACATATCTGCTTTTATCAGATGTTGGTCTTGTTGTCAAAGGAACGTTATATAATCTTTCGACACTTTGATTTTGTCACCATTTCTTTCAAAAAAATTTAATTCCTCTTTTAAAGTCCGTACTCCCATCTTGCAATAAAGGGGTTTTTCTTCATTTTCCATTTTCTTTCATTTATTTTCCTTCAACTTTTAAAGGTGCTAAAAGAAAAATATAATATTAACTGAATTTATTTTGGGAATATTCATTTATAAATATGATTCTAATTGTGCTTTTTCCCTTTTAAACTATATGTGAAATTTATTATTACATACCCTATGATATTCTCATACAGTATGAAAAATATCATAAAGCACTTTATTACAAAAGCAACTCAATAATTGAGGAGGAAAGCATATCCATATAAAGGGTGGTTAAATTTCAAGGGCCGATGTTGATTTTGAATAAAACACAAACTATTTAGGAAATTATTGTAATTTTATTTTATTATGATATATTGGTATTACTCAATTATGTATGGAACAAAATATCGGCCAAATGGGCGCCGCGACCACGGCGGCACACCTCCATGCGATGGTCCAAATTTTCGATGACCCTGAGGCATAATGGAGGTTCTATGCCGTTAATGTGCCGAATTATCTCATCCTTTAGATCTTGAATTGTTGCTGGCTTATCGACGTACACCTTTTCTTTCAAATAACCCCAAAGAAAAAAGTCCAACGGTGTCAAATCACATGATCTTGGCGGCCAATTGACATCGCCATTACGTGAGATAACACGGCCATTGAATTTGTTGCGCAAAAGAGCCATTGTTTCGTTAGCTGTGTGGCAAGTGGCACCGTCCTGCTGAAACCACATATCGTCCACATCCATATCTTCCAATTCGGGCCATAAAAAGTTCGTTATCATCTCACGATAGCGAACACCATTCACAGTAACTGCCTGACCGGCCTCATTTTGGAAAAAATACGGCCCGATGATGCCGCCAGCCCATAAACCGCACCAAACAGTCACTCTTTGTGGGTGCATTGGTTTTTCGACAATCACTCTTGGATTCTCATTCGCCCAAATGCGGCAATTCTGTTTATTGACGAATCCACTGAGGTGAAAATGTGTCTCATCACTGAAGATGATTTTCTTCGAAAATTGATCATCCACTGTTGCCGTGGTCGCGGCCCCCATTTGGCCGATATTTTGTTCCATACATAATTGAGTAATACCAATATATCATAATAAAATAAAATTACAATAATTTCTTAAATAGTTTGTGTTTTATTCAAAATCAACATCGGCCCTTGAAATTTAACCACCCTTTAGTACTATTTCGCTAACGCTTACTTAGCTCATCATATAAAATAGAAATGTGTGTGTGTTATAAAAGTAAACTCATGGATTGTTTTAATAGACAACTTGTCATCAGCTCAATTTTACTCAATTTTAGCATGCAAAAATATATCAAAATTATTCAAACTGGTTAAAAGCTGACCGGCAATGTCCACAAGAAATTCGTTTGCTGGTATACGAAAAGTGATGTTTTTTGTTTTAACACACTTACATATGTATACACAATTTTAAATTGAGCGTTGCAAGACTAGCATGCGGACAATATCCATTTTTTTTTTTTTTTTATCTTGGGCCAGTGCTCAGGGGCTATCCCCTACATATGCAATGCATTGCACTGGAACTAGAGAGAAGGATAGGGAAGAAATAGACAGGTGATGAAAGTGGTAGGAAGATAGAGCTTAATTCTTGCACAACTATGCAGTTGCGTGTAAATTATAAAGCAAAGTTGCGGTTTTTTGACGCATTATTTTTAAGCTAATGGAGCCATTTTATTTATTATTTTACTTCGCCGACGTTTTATTGCTCAAATACCAACGAAGGAGGGTGCTGTAGCACAGAAAACTCAGAAAAAACTATTTTCTGATTCGACCCGGATGGGAATCGAACCTGGGTCTTTCTGGTTGCAGAGCCAACACGATGACTACTCGCCATCAGCACCCCCATTAACTAGTATGATGCATGACGTTGAGTGGTTTTTCTTTTACCCAGTCTTTGAGTACGGTTTCTGTTAGATTGTCTTAAAAGAAACTAGTCGACAAATATCGTGCATGGCAATTGTCGAAATTTCCTTAAGTAATCGTTGATGAAAGTGTCCTCTGCTTGCTTTTGGAAAACGAAAGTAAAATTTGTACGAGTAGTTATCTAAGTATATTGAAATCAACAATACGAATATTTTTTTTTTGTTTTCTGAAAATAGGCAATTGGTTATGATATTATAATTCTGACCAACTTAAATAAAAATCAAAAACTTTAAATAAAGACTATAAAGATAGATATGTATGTATATGTATGTATGTATATACGATTATAATTCTGATAACAGTGGTGATTGATAACTCTGTGTTCATTCTTAAAAAATATATGTATATATGTACATACATACGTATATTTCAAATGTTTGTAAATCATCTCCATATGTGTATATTTATATATATGCATGTATGTTCATACGTATATTTACATACATACATACATACGTATGTATATATAAATATACAAATAGATGATTTACAAACATTTGAAATGACTAAACAAAAGAAAGAAACGATTGACAAGAACTAACATTATTAATTCTGCTTTTTTATATTATTTCCGTTAGGTGAAATTTGTGAGACCTACATACATATCTTTTGTTTATACATGGATGATGGGATGACTTAAATTTCTAAATAAATTGTTGAATTAGAAATTAAGATTATGTTTTTCATAAGTCTTTTATTGAATTTAAAATCATTAGCACAAATAATATTTAATGTTGTGAAGCAAATGTAGAAAATGTTAATTATTTCTTTGACTTTATTACAATGTAATACATACATACATACATACATACTACATACGTACAAGATATTCCCAAAGTTATTAAGGTCACAAACGCAAAATACATACATACATAAAAACATATGTACGTTAATTTTCCCGCTCTATACCGAGACACTGTAAATATACCCTACAAATAATATTGGAGTACGTGGTGCATTTTAGCTGATATGGACTAGTCACCTCATGCTCCTATGTAATGCAGCCATGGCCCATGTCTTTGAAACTAACGGCTTCTTGCTATACGATAAGTGTTCGTGTTTTTCTTCGTATTTACGATTACTCCGTCTGATTAAAATTACTTTCTGAGGTGCTCCATCGAGTGGTTACATGGAGTAGTTTTAGGCTTTGTCCGATGGGTTATATGGTCCACCCCTAGGACATCGTAATGTTAAATAAACCATGTTTTCTCCATCCATTTGGGTTAGTCTTGGACTAGTCATACTCCTCTGTGGACTACACTATACATGTATGTGTGGACTACTCACATTATTTGCAGGGTATAAAGTGTAGTAGACATTACTCGTAGTGTGTTATGGTATTTTGTAATAGTAGTATGGTAGAATTTAAATTTAACCAAAGTTCCTTAATTATAATATAGCACAATGTACATATGCATATACATACAGCAGCATTTATCACTCATTCAGTCGTACGCCATCATCGACTAAGATCGCGCCGCTGAGGCAGAACATGAGCGATTCATTGAATAGTGACCTTACGAAAATATCGCAATGCGGTCACGCGAACAGGGTCGATTTCAACGCTCAAAAAACTCGATGCAGCATGCTTACACATCTACGCTTGCTCGATCTGGCTGCCTCATCTGTAATTATGGGCGGTAAAAACATTGAGGAATCAGAAGCTTCTGATGTTCTTGGCATGAAAATTCAGTGTGATGTTCGATCGACTGAGCACATTTTTCAGGTCTCATCTGATCTCTCTGTAGTATTTCATATGTATTTTTCCCGCTCATTACGTGGCGTCGGCCTTAAGCGGCAAGAAAGAAAAGTTTAACAATATTCAACTTTTCCGCGCGGCTTTGTGTAAAAGTATTACCAAATTAAATCTATTGTGATAAATCAAATATTTTATAAGAACATTTTGTAAACAAACTAATATTTTATAAACTGGTAATACTTAAGCTGCCCGTTTCCACGTACATTGGCCCACCACTATAAGGAATAGAGAAAGAGAAATTGTGATTGGAAAAATATTCAAATGAAATTGAAGTAGAACATTGCCGAAGTAGAATCAATTAAAGTAGTGTTTCTACTTCAATTTTGTTTACAAAGTTTGTTGCTTTAATTTCTTAAAAATTTTTTTGTATTGAGTACGCAGTGTGCGCATACATAATATTTTGGCGCTTTATGTTAAAAAAGTACATAGGGGACATATTACATTATTTTATATCAATCAAGATTTACTGCTTGTTAGAAAAAACAAAAAATTTTTTTAATTTTATACTGCTGTAATAAATATAAAACACAAACAAATTTTTCTTTCGCTTTCTAAAAACCGACAATTAATACTCAAATGTAAACAATAAGAAAAAAAGATTTTAATTCCATGCAAGATCCCCACTTTTGTTTTTGCATTATCCTGACCATACGCGACGGAACACAATTACGACGAACGAAATAAAACACATTTGCCCAAATCAAAATTAACATAACACCGCCGTCGAATGAAATTCCCATGCGTGAGAAACTCTGCAATAGATTTATTTCTAATTCATATGCCTACAAACGACGAACAAATTAATACAGAGTGACCGATTTTCATTTTAGTTTTCAAATATATGAGTATACAAAAGTAATTTGTATTTTAATAATTTTTAGTTTTTAAAATAAATCTTTTTACTTAAATATACACAATTATTTACCATAAAATTGCTACCTTTGTCAATGTTTAATATTTAAAGTAATTTTTTTACACAGTGCGCTTTGTGCACTTTGATGTTTAATTGTAAATTCGAATGAAGAAATTATCAAGTGTTCGAGTGCAATCGCAATTTCTTATGATTTGTGCTCGCACATCCCCATTAAGAAATGAAAAGACGTTTACCACGCACAAATCACTCGTATGTTGCCTACTTTAACGGGCACAAAATTATCATATTCAGTGTGTATATATCTTTTTTATCAAGCAAGCAGTATAATAGCGAAGTGGAAAAATTATAGCAATAACTATAAAATATTATTATTATTATTTTTTCTTTATGTGTACAATGCATAGAAATTTAGAGTAATAAACTCTAGTTTATGCATTAAAAATAGTGCTATGAACACTACGTTAACAACACTCTTCCTGAATTTTCAGCTTCTTTGTCAATGTTCTACTGCACTCGCTATGCTTGCTGTAATTAACGGTTTATTTGCTACATTCTGTTCTGTTTTGATTTTTACTGTAAAATAATAATCAAATACTGTCAAGCTCAGCAGTGAAACTCTTTTCAAGTTATGCAGTGTTGTTTTGTTTCGAAATGTTCAATGAAGTGCTTGATTATTTAAAAAAGTGAAGTAAAACAGAGTGCTTGGTACTACTGCATAGTAGTGAACAGTGTATTTTAGGTTATTTTGTGCAGCGCTCTAATACATAATCAACAGACAAATATGTGCCCTTGTATTCCAACAATAAAAAAAGCACACATATTCATTCCAATCATTCGGTTGTAGTTGGATCTGTAATTTTATTCATATGTCGCATCATACCCACTGTTGCCAACTTTTTCCAGCAGTTTGCTGCTAAATCACACACCGCAAAATTTTTTATTGGTAAGCAAAATTTTTAAAAAAGTAAAGTAACCAAACAAGAAAAACCTATTTTTTATGAAGATTAGTAAAAAATTCTCCTTATTTACATGCATATATAGTATATTATATACACATCCATACATACACATGCCATTAGCTGTTGTTAGACGATTATGGTATTGTGAAGCATAATCGACGAAGTAAAATAATTAACAAAATGGCTACCAAACACAGCTTCAAAATATGAATGCGTCTCCTTGACACCAGAGACACTACAACACTGCTATAAAAACCAAAAAAACGTACAAGAGCAGAGTTATAACAATAACGACGCTTTCCTCCATTTGTCATCTCTATCACTATCCCTTGACAGAAAAATGACAATAAATTGTTCAATAACCGTGTGAACTCACAATTTTTGTATGGCAACATTGTCACAAAATGTATTGTTCGTTCATTGTAAGACAATAATATGGTTACAATTCTGACAATCATGAGAACACTCTTCATTTCCATTGACATGTAATTTCCACACATTTTGCAGCCATTTGTTATTGTTATGTGCTTAATTTAATGCACCGTACAATAACACCATTGGCAGATAAATATTTCTGTTGGCAACGCTGCCCATAACTATTTAGATACATTGTTAAATATCGGATCTGTCAACTTTTACCATACAATAATCTGACAACCGTGTGTACACACAATTTTTGTTGACAGATAAATTTATTGTATGACAATGAAATTGTACAGTTTTCTTACTGTTGTCTGAACAGGCAATTTACATTTCGGTGACAATTTTAGTTCACACGGTTGTTGAACAATTTTTAAAACAATTTTTCTGTCAATATTTTACTATATGACAATCGTGTGTAAATACCTTAAACTAACAATACCATCCACTTTTTTACAAATTTTCTTACAGAAAAATCAGATCGTGTAACAGTTTCTCCCATGAAAGAAATATTATACGAGGATAAAATGCTATCGTCGACTATAGAAAACACTCCTCATGACATTCCTAGGAAATGCCGAGTCGAGTTACTTGCAAATTGTAATTGGAATTGCAATGATAAATTGGGGTGAAGGCTTAGCGAAAGATATTGACTCCTCTCATTTATACATTTTCCTTCGAAATATTTATCTTTTATCTAAATTTGAAATCATGAAAAAAATTACCGTGAATAAAATAAAATTCCCCTTATCGTGAATGGTTTTTTTTGGCGGGAGTTTATTCACTTTTCTATTAATTTATTCACTTGATTTTTGCTGGGGAATTGCATACAAAATGAAGTAAATTCTTCTATTATATAGGTGTTTTGATAAATATTTATAATTGTTTTTTATATCAAGATCAGCTATTATAGTGTAAACATTCATACGAGTAAATAATAAATAAAATGCAAATGAGTATACAAAGATATCGCGGGGCAATTTTGGAATTTTCTTACGGCTTAACTTAAACTGCTAATATATCATAGTTCCAAGTCGAATCATTTTAATTAAAATTTTTGTAATTTCCATATTTTAGTTTTTAAATTCTTTAATTTGTTCTTGTATTCAGGTACTTTAATTGTTCAAATGCGATACTTTTTATGCGGGTGACGAATTAAATAGAATTAACACGAATTTTTATTTTTATATTAAAAGTTAAATTGATTTGCTTTCTAAGTAATTGGTATGTTTTTAAAATCATCTTCTCTTTTTTATACTAACTGAGAATGATAACGAGAAAACTTCCACGTGAACTTCATAATACCAATTTTCACCTCGAGGGGAATGAAAACTTTACGTGAACAGAAATTTGACTTCTTAGTCGCAATAGAGATGATTATTACTTAAGTAATAGTAGCGTACTTTAATATCATTTGTTTTACAATGCAAATTAATGTACTACTTAAAAAGAAAAAAATAAGTATGTATGTATGTATATAAATTGTAAAAATATACATATTTATTAAACAAAGTGAGATTATAATGAGAGAATATAAGATGAGATATAAGTTGTACGTTACTCTTATTATACCATTGGAATACGATTTCATTTGCAGGGTATAAAAACTTGTACATGCCGTCCCATGCTGACTACTGCAAAACATCTACGTGTCATCGTTTTTATACCCCTCACTTTAGGTGTGTAATTTCTTTAATCTTCATTTCCAAAAAAAATATATGTATGTATGTATATATTTTTAATTACATACATACATTACATTATATATGCAATATTTATTTGTTTATAAACAAAAACCAATTTTCCTGAAGAAGCTACACAAGTTAATAGCGAAATATCGATTAAAAATATCTATTACATATATAAAAAGGACCTGCAGCTTAAATAATTGGTGTAATTAATATAAAAAGCGATAAAAAAACTAGAAGAATTATTGTATATATTTTTAAAAATGTGATGAATAGAGAAGTTTTTTAAGCCATGTCTGGACTACGGAAAATCCAAGAGTATTTAAACAGCGAGAATTACACCCACTTAAGTGTACTGTTTGGTGCAGTGTTTCGTCGGAAAGGATAATTGGCCCATTTTTTTTTATTATTATTATTATTTTGTCGACGTTTCCATCACTGGTGTTAGATATCGGACAATGTTGCAAAATTTTTTAAGGCCAGCCGTGGAAAACCATCCGCAAGTATGATTCCAACAGGATGAACCCACAGCGCACACTGCGAAGGGCACAATGGCTCTTTGAACTCAAACTCATTTTGGGCCACTCTGTATATTATTTTTGAAGGAAATTTTAAAAAGTTAAAGTGAAAATAGTATAGGGACAATCAGGGCAATGACACATGAACAGTTTGATAATATGAAAAATTTAGGTGCTGTTTCTATAACACAAGCAGTACTAGTCTGTGCAAAATATATATGCAAAGCACTAACAATTCTGAGTGGTTTTCATATAAATTTTGCACAGACGAGTACTACTTGCGTTAAATACAGGCGCTGCCTGGCCCATGATGTCACACATTAATAAGGTCTATGCAAGGTGAATTGAGAGCACACCAAATTTTTTTAATCAGCTTTATATCGGATGTGACCTTATTAATTGGCCTTGATTATTATATTGAATTAAAAAAATGGGTTAAACGATTAATTTAAAAATGAACGTATAACTGTTCGATTTTTATTTATCTTCCCTATTCTCTTAAAATAGAGATTTTTTCTTATTATTAATTTTGTGCTCCAATATAATTGGCATGATTTCTGAGAAATATTTGAAATTATTGTATTTAATTTCATATGTATGTAGATATGTTTAAAAATCTATTGTTAAAGTTGTTTTAATTTTTCTTTATTATGCCGCTACTTTTTTTATTATGGAAATGTCAGATTTGAATAATACACATATGTAAATATGTTTGCCTTTTGAAATTACTTATGCCTCATTTACTGTTGAAGATTTTAAACTTTTTGGCCATGTGGTAATAAATGAAAAATACTAATAATAATACTTTTATATGGTCACAATAAATGCGTTGGTTTATAAACTTAAGACCAAGGCGAATTGATTTGCCGGTAGGAAAATTCAAATCAAATATCCATAAACAATACTCCTTCTATCCTCCTTCCCATAACCTCATTTCCTAGTTCTAGCACAATGCATCGCATGTGTAGGGGTCATCCCCTGAGTGCTGGTATTGCTTTCGTTGGCTCAAAGTGTCAGATTAAATCTAGGCGAATTGATAATAGAAAATAAAACTTTTTTAACATGCTAATTATATTAAAGAATTTTACTATTTAAATAAATATGTAAATATTTAAATAAATCTGATTACATACATAATTCAAATCAAATGCTGAAGAGAAAGTGACAGAATGTTATTTGCTGTATGCATTTACGAATAACGATTTTATGTTTTATGTGTCCTGATATTAGTTGTACTCTTCAATAGTTGTACTCTTCTATAGGAAAACGATAGTTATATAGGTGATATATGGTGAAGGACAGACAGAGGAAATGTTCGTTATATTTACAACTCTGCTTTTGCACGTTTTTTTGTTTTCATGACAGTGTTATTTTTATATTGGACCAGCACTCACAGCATGACCCGTGCACAATACTGACCAAGGAGAGGGGTTTCTGATATGTATGTAGATTGAGAATCGGTACTGTTGAGTGACCAGTACCTATCCCTTCGCTACTGAAACCTTCCGACAAAAACTGACACAAAGATACACTAATGCATATCAGATAAAATGCGAGGTGTTTTTAAGACTTAGTCGGACATTGGGCTAAAATCCAGGACCTTTTGCTTTCTATTCAACGTGCTAACTACTTCAGACATCGCTTCAGTGAGATATTATCCAGAGCACATTACGCCAGAACGTAGGCTTGTTGACATACTTTTTTGAGAATTATAAACGCTTAATTTTATTTTTTTTAGTAATAAAAGCAGGATCATGACAAAATGTAAAAAGAGAATGTCGTTCAAACTAGACGATAATTGTATAGAAAATATATGATAATACATAAAGCGAAATACATCCACGGATTTGAGAAGAACGAAAGATGAAACGATGCCAGAGGTCGCAAGTGTTTGGAACGAGAATTCAAGAGTTTGTCCAGTCTGTAGCAGATTCTGTACCAAATCAACATCACAAAGTATTAGATGCCAAAGGAGAACACACTTTTCATTATTTTAAATAGTTATTACATGGCGTACATTGGTGCTTACGTCCTATGATATGCCGCCCTTTTTGATTATATAGAAGTATTTATCAAAAAATATTGAAATATTTTTTTAATACTTAGATTATCGTATATTAATTTTTTTTTAATTTAGATACATATATCGTCATATGTTTTCATAAAAGCCCTAAGTTACAATGGATAAATTTTACGGAAAATTTAATATTGTGTTGTCAAGAATGTTATTTCGCATTTGTAGGCGGGTAAAATTTCGCAAGAATATGTATTTTGATACTGTTCATAAGTTTGATAAGCAATCAATAAGTCCATTTTATAGTTTTTGTAACTTAGGGCTTTTTTGAATGCATACTCGTATATGTACGTTCTGTTAATTCACATATTTTGGCCAATTCAAAGAAGTATCATATCAGTTTTATTTGTAATACAGACATACATATATATATATACATATATGGTTTGAATTCTTTATAACTTTTTTAATTATAATTTTTCTTTTTTTTCAGCATTTTGTGAAGAAGACTTGGGGAATTAATTATGAAACATTCGAAATGAAATCATGGCCATTACACCCGAAATTTTGCGAAAAGTTATGGAACATATTCTAAAAAGAGCACGTAGTATGTGCGAAGCAGAAAATGGACATCACTTACAGGATATAATTTTTCAAAGCTAATTGCAAAAAATTCCCCAATAATATACTGTATTTAAAAAAAAAATTATAATAATCGCAAAAATAAAAAAGTTATAAACCATTTAAACCATTCAGCTCCTTTTGTGCTACCCTGTATAATCAAATTTGTATGATTAAAAAATAATATTAGGTTTATAGTACATTTCATATTTATAATATATTTTTTGTTCACGTTGAATTGTTAATTATAAATTATTTGTCAGTTATTCTGTGTACACACTATGGCTTTTTGTGACATCGCAAACAAACATTATAATATGTACTGTTTGCCATTTGCGATAGGTGTCTACTACTAAATGACAACAAAGAAATATCAAGTGTGTACAGGCCATAACTCAATAACTTATGCCCACTTCATTGCTGGTATTCAAAGTCTGATGACTTTTACACATTAAGTTTCCAAAAAATCATGTAAGAGGTTTTTTTTGTGAAAAATTTAATTTCCTACAAGAATATGCCCTTCCAAATAGTAAAAAAAATATTTTTTAAGTCTTTTATGGATATGAATATGGAAAAACTGAAAATCGTTGAAAAAATTTGAAATTGTGTTAATTTATATGCTCCTAGAAAAAATTAAACGTGGGTCACGTAGCGGCCGTCGCAATGGGTCCATGGCTTTTTGATCAAAACTCTAAAATTTTTGGCGTGAATAAGTTATTTTACAGTTCAGAATTAGTTTTTGTGTGCTTTATTCTGCAAAAAAAGCTAGAAATTACGAAAGCACACTTCAACTCTCAAAGTACTTCCGTTTTTTTGTAGCGGCGTCACAAAACTCAACAAATACCTATTAACAAATTCTGTTTTATGCCATGCAAAAGTAATTTAAATTCTACTAAACACTATGCATAAGTTGAAGTTATGTACATATTTCTTTTGAAAGGCAAAAAAAATTAAATATTTTAACACATAAACGCGAACTAATGTAGCGTTCGCCGCGCAGGAATTTGCCCATATGAAAACGTCACTTGCCTCATCAGCTTATATTGGAATTAGGTATTATTTTGCGTACAAATGTATGTATTTGTTTGGAACAATAACAATTAGTGGTAAAAAATTTACACTTGCCGAAATTAAGACGGGGAATTGCCAAATATATCGATCATATCCAATACCCTTCTTTTCTGTAGTAACTTACTTACTGTACTTACGAATTAATTCGAAATGTTGAAAATTAATACAATATTATCAAATGTATAGAACAACATTTTTGATGTGTAAACATCTATACGCTAGGGGGTAAAAATCTCTTTCACAATCCAATCACAAATTTTGAGTAAGATTGTAATAACGCGGTGTGACTTGTGTATGAGTGTATTAGTGTAATCATACGGACAACAAGAAGTACAGAGAAACTACAGCTGCATAGAAATACACTAACACCATCTAGTGCGCAATATTAGTAGTAGCTACTAATTTTCACTAATTGTCGTACATTATGTTATCGTAGACAAATAAAAACAAATAAATAAAATGAATACAAAAAGATTTAATTTTAATAACTTTTAAAAAGATTTCATTACTAGATGTTTACATATCTCCTGTGATCGGACTCACATTTTTTTTATCAGAGTATATATATTTTCAACTATCAACAGCCGTTTCTAAGATTTCGCTAAGTTTAAAATGGTAATTCTTTTTTTTTCCTTAATTCAAATACCAATTAAGTACATACTTCGAAATTATTCACAAGATAAAAATTGGAGCAATTTTATAACGACACAAACTTTCAACATTTTTTACTTAAACAAGATTTTCACTTTTCTTGTAAATTCTTGTTATTGGAAGTAAATGTATTTTTTGTAAAATTTCCTTTTGGTTTCAAATCACGATTTTAGAATTAACAACCAATATTAAAGTATTTGAAATTCTCTTAACCTTTTAACATACAATACAGCAAACAAAAAAATTACAAATAACATTTCTACTACGATAGTTGTAGATTCACTCGTAACTCACAACAATGTTTAAACAATTCATTGTGGCATGCAACAATTGCGATAGGTAAATAAACAAATGTATTATTTAATAAAAAAAACCGAGTTTCATCTTTATATGAAATCTAAAATTCGTATTGCACAGAATAACATACATAACAACTAACCGCTTTAAACAACCGTCAGTGAATAAAATCCTACAAAGACTGAATGTCATGATCAAGAGAGAATAATTGCTTTAACTGTGCCGCATATCTTTCAGCCAAATACATACATTAAAGAAAGCTTGTTTGTTTGTTTGGCCGTAGACTCTATTGAACAGAAAATATACACTGTAACCATAAAGTTCAAAATGAGTTAAACGATCATACTGTTGTCGGCAACAAGAAAAGTAAAAAATAAATAAATGAAATCAGAAAACTTAAGCAGCAAGTGGGAAATGTGGAGATCTCACAAATGCTAACTGATATTATATTTACTATCTCAAATCAATCACGAAGTACATAGATCTCCAAAAGCTTCTCAAAGAAATCGTTACACTATGACCCGATTTGCGTCGTTAATCGGAGCCGAGGAAATGCGAAGCAAATGGAATCGCTGTGCTCTGATTTTTTTGTAATAGAGTCAATAATTTAAACATTAACTGTCGTATTCATAAATATTTTTTGGATTTATGAAATGTTTATTGATTGAATCTGGTATGGAAATTTGTCTATTAAACCTTTTATAAATAAAAAAATTTAATTTCAAAATTGTGTCTTTTCCGCAAAATATATGAAATGTATTATTACATACTTTAAAATATTCTCATAAAGTATTTGTTATAAAACCAAACTCAATAATTGATGAGGAAAGCAAATCCATATAGTACTATTTCGCTAATGCTTACTTAGCTCATCAGTAGATTTTTCCTAATATCTGACTACAAATCCAGGATTCTTATGTTCAAAATTCAACCAATCAATCGAGAAATAATAGTAGAATACCGAACACAAAACCAAAAATCTATAAACAAAAACATAACAATCCATGAGTTTACTTTTTTTTATTACACATATATATTTCTATTTTTAAATTTTTCTTTTAATTTAGATTTGTTCAAATCTTTTTACCAGATCTTTGAATAGAACCAAAATGAGCAATATGAACGCTGATATTTGTACATCGATCGCCTATTCTAACATGTTTTCTGAAAGTGAAATGTACTGACAGTTAACCATTTTCTAATTCTAAAATTTTCATGATCAAACAGCTTTCTGGTAGCTTTGATGGAACGAACCATTTTTTTAATTGTTCTAAATTTATTGTTCTAGCTACAAAATACTACTACTGTGCTCAGGGAAAAGTGGACTGTTCTTGTCTCCATAAAGTTAGATGGTTTTCGTTCATAAATATAATAAAATAATGTACCATATTTTCTTAATCGACAAAAAAAATAAATAAATTAAAAAAAGTATATAGACAACTTTAATTAAGATTCAGGTGTAATATCTCCCTAGTATCAAAACCCACCCTCCATGCTATTTTTATTTTTAATTTAAAATAGCCCGCATTTTACTTTTCTGCCCAGATTATTTTATTTTAAAAAATTCTAGATACATATACGAGTATAGTAAAAACGTGGGAGTCTTCTTTGTTCCCCGTCTTACAAAAGAACTTTCCCGTAACATTACTTTCACCAATTTTTTTTTGATGTGTAAACATCTATACGCTAGGGGGTAAAAATCTTTTTTACAATACAATCACAAATTTTGAGTAAGATTGTAATACCGCGGTGTGAGCTGTGCATGAGTGTATTAGTGCAATCATACGGACAACAAGAAGTACAGAGAAACTACAGCTGCATAGAAATACACTAACACCATCTAGTGCGCAATAGTAGTAGTAGTAGCTACTAATTTTCACTAATTGTCGTACATTATGTTATCGTAGGCAAATAAAAACAAATAAATAAAATGAATATAAAAACATTTAATTTTAATAACTTTTAAAAAGAATTCTTTACTAGATGTTTACACATGTCCCCTGTGATCGGACTCACATTTTTTTTATCATGAACCAGCACTGTGCATTGAACTGGAACTGGAGGAAAGGGATAGTAGGAGAAATGATAGGA
This sequence comes from Dexiosoma caninum, assembly GCA_963924685.1. Taxonomy (NCBI): domain Eukaryota; kingdom Metazoa; phylum Arthropoda; class Insecta; order Diptera; family Tachinidae; genus Dexiosoma; species Dexiosoma caninum. Next base: position 58,144,671 of record OZ004725.1, read on the forward strand.
GGTGAAGCTTCACTATAACACTGCTTTTTGCACGTTTTTTGTTTTTATAGCAGTGCTGTAGCGTCTCTGATGTCAAGGAGACGTATTCAATTTTGAAGCTTCGGTTTTAGTAACCATTTTTTTTTAGTAATTATTTTACTTCGCCAGTGCTACACAATACCGACGAAAGAGGGCTGATGTGCCTGTGGATTGGATACAGCTGTAGCAATTACTGTTCAGTGACCAGTGACAATGCCTTCGCCACAGAAACCTTGCGACAACAACTGCCACAAAGATACACAAATGCACATTATCAAAAATGCGTGATGTTTTTATGAGTGTGAAACTGGGGTTGAACCCAGGAAAAATTTTTGGTTTTGTAGTCAATGTGCAGTCTACTTCGACCAACGCCACCCTCACTATTTTTGGCTATTATGGGAATAAAATTTTATAATGCCTACTGCTTTATGCAGCTAATTTGCCTAATAAATCTGTTTTCCACCCAAAAAATTTAATATTTTTAATTTTATTTTTTACCTAAAAGCAGGATATTTACCTAAAAGCAGGATATTGATATATATAATAAACAGATATCATAAATACAACGCAACATTCCTCATAACCATCTTTGAAATATATAACAGACATGCGTAAATTTGTGTGTTTGTTGCACATAAAGTTCGTTAATTCTGTATACTCAACAATTCCCAAATGGTTCTTTTAAGCTTTTGAATAAACATGTGAGATTTCTTGGTTTTTTCAAAAATGTTGTTGAAGGTCTACTGATGAGTTGGTATAAGCACCAACGAAATGTACATACATACAAATGCTTATTGAGCATTTCCAACAACATTGCTTTTCTTGATTTCCGTTCTAATGAAACACGTTTATACGAGGGTCATATACCAATTGCTGTTAACAAATGTGTTTGCGTCATAATATATAACTTTAGGAGCATGTAACGCAATCTTGCTATATACTTCCTACTCTTTTTCTTTGTAATCTTCCCTGTAGTTTTCGAATCAGAAGATAGTACAGCCGAACTTCTCTATAACGTAGCAGTTGGGGAGCGTCAAATTTCTACGTTATAGAGAAAATTCGTTTTAGAGAAACTGTAGAAAATTTTGACTACATTTTTTTTATGTAGAAAATATATTTATTAAGAAAAAAAAAATTGTTTTTACATGAACACATTAATTTTTTTTTTTTTTAATACATACATATGTGACTAAATTGATGCAAAAAATCGATTGCTAAAAACTTTGCAATAGAGAGATTATTTAGTGTGAAAAATTCTATTTAGGTCTTAAAAAATTGTACGTTACAGAGAGAACTTCGCTATAGGGAAGTTCGTTATAGGGAGATCAAAATGTATGAAAATACTCACAAAAATGTTGTATTCACGAATTTTATTTGTTATAGAGAAGATTTCGTTACAGAGAAGTTCGCTATAGAGAAGTTCGACTGTATTTAATTCTGACATGGATCTAGAAAATGATCTTGGTCATCAAAGTAGTTCATACTAGTACGGCCGGCACCACTTTTGCTATTTGCGCGCTTTACTCTCATGTAGTCTGCTTTTAAGGTGCTGAATTTAATTTTTACCTTTTCGCAGTTTTTATAGAAACCTTAATAAATTCATTAGTAATAGAAGAAGATAAGAAGAACATGGGGAATGTACCTTTTTTGGCCAACTCGTTTGATATTCGCATGTACACATTATTGTTTCGGCGAGTTATACCATCAAGCTGTTCCATTATCTTTCCTTCATAATGGCAAGGATCTCCTTCGTCTGCTCCACGCTCTACCTGCAGCGATCACTTTCTTTTTTTATATAGTAACAGTGTTCTAGTAATCAAAAATATAGTAATTAAAAAACGTGGTAGCATCATACATTTTATTTGCAAATAACTTCTTATTAGCTATTACAAAATTGTTTTCGTGACTTATAAACGGGATATTTTTGCATATTTCACTCTTAGAACATACAGTTTGTAAAAAAAATGTTTTCAAAACAAAAATTTTTTAAGAATTTAAATTTAAATAAATATTTACAACAACAATATCAGTATATTTGTGAATTTTTTTTTTACAACTGTTGTTTTGTATGTTGTCGACAAGCAGGCGTCGAAACTTTGACAAATTTATGAACATATTACAACAACAACGCTACAAAATAATTTAGCATACTTTAAACAGTGTAAAAAAAGTGTTTTCAAAAATGCAAAGACAAGAAGGAACCGTTAGTTTTTTGCATATGTATTGCGTATAATAGTTTTATATGGACGCTAAGAGTAGCAGTTGTCTTTTATTCATTAAATTAAGCTCATAGAATAAACAAATGATTACCCAATTATATATAAACTATGCCAGGAAAGCGACTGAACAAATACATTACCCAACTGGTGTATTTTAATTACTATAAAGGAAAATCTCACAGAGAAATTGCTAAAATGTTCTCTCTTAACCTAAGGACGGTGTATAATGTTATTAACCGTGCTGAAAAAGAAGGTAGACTGGAACCAAAAGAAACACCAGGCAGACCAAAAAAAGTAACTCGGCGAATTGAAAAGAAAATTTTGAAAATGATTGATTAGAATCCACTAGAGGAATTGCACTTGACATCAGTAATGAATGTGGAGTAAGTATCGCTCTCAGACTGTTAGAAATGTGCTACAAAACCATAAATATTCCTCAAGAGTTGCGAGGAAAAAACCTTTGCTATCCGCGGTAAACATTGAAAAAAGGTATAAGTTTGCCATTGAACACATTTCTTTTCCTCCGGAGCACTGGGATGATGTTATTTTTTGTGACGAAACGAAAGTGATGCTTTACTACAATGATGGACCTCAAAAAGTTTCGCGAAAACCCCTGACGGCTTTAGAAAATAAAAATATAATACCCACCGTAATGTTCGGTAAACTATCCGTTATTGTGTGGGGTTGTATTTCGAGCAAGGGTGTTGGCGAAATAAGAATATTAGTGGATATAATGACCAAGGAAGTCTATCTAAACATTTTAAAAAAGCAATTGAGTGTAAGTGCTCGGAAATTCGGTTTTGTTGACCCAGAAAGGCTCAAATATAAATTTTAGCAGGATAATGACCCGAAGCATAAGGCATATATTTGTAGATCCTGGTTGTTATATAATTGTACAAAAGTGATCGATAGCCCGCACAAAGCCCAGACTTAAACCCTATAGAAAATTCATGGGTCCACCCAAAGAAAAAAGTCGGAAAAAGGTCACCAAAAAACAAATAACATTTATTAAAGAAGAATGGGAAGAAATACCTGAAAATTATGATATACAAAAGCTTATTCATTCAATGTCTAGACGCTTAGAAGTTGTAATTAAAGCTAAAGGAGGGCACACCAAGTATTAGCACCCTCAAATCTTTTTTTTTACCATTTAGAATAAATTTAATTAAATTTAACACAATTTTGAAAACATTTATTTTACAGCGTAGAAACTGGAAGTATTTTTTAGGTTACGATTATTATTTTGTTATTTAAATTAATTTTGTTTTTTTTTGTGCAAAGTGTTTATAAACATCTTCAATTGAATACATGAAGAAAAAAATTTAATAAAAGTTATATAATTTACTTGCAAATAAGAGTTTCTCTTAAACTTTTTAATTTTTCTAAGTTTTGAAAACATTTTTTTTACAAACTGTATTTTAACGAATGAAGAAAATATACTTTCAATATACAGTGGACTCCCGATAATTCGTAATCGCAAGGGACCTACATTTCTTACGAATTATAAGGGTTTTCGATTTAGCGGAGTTTCGATTTAACGGGGTTAAAATAAAATAAATACGAATTAACGGGGTTTTTCGATTTATTTACTAAAACGATAAAAAAAAAACATAAAACAATTGTTAAAAATAAAATACAAAATAAATAAAATAAATACATAAAATAAAATATCAAATTCATTTACTTAGCGTAAAATACGTGTAATTTTAATAGCAAACAAAAAACAATAAAATAAAAATAAAACTGACAAATTCATTTTCTTAACTTAAAACACATATGTGACGCGCGGTAAAAACCGGTTTTGTTCAGGAGAGCCATTTTAAATATTACTTTAGTGTACTTCACTTTCATAAAACGCGCATATCTCTGGGAGGGAACACTTTTGGGGCATGGGATCGGTCTCATTCGATGCTCAAATGTTGTCCACATCAAAAAAAAAAAAAAGTGAAAATTGTTTTTTTTTACCCTTAGGTCTCTTTCTCTATGCGCTGTCACATATTTACATTATCTAAAATAAATTTTTAAAAAAATGAGTGATTTACATTTGTTTCAGACTTTTCTCACGGAGGTTGTCCAAGATATTTTCTATTTTTATTAAGGAATTACAAATTTCTTCGTCCGCAGTATGATTGGAAACATATAATTTTAATTTATTAATTGCCAATTTTGCCTTTTTATTCGTCATTAAAACCCACGCAAAAAAAAATAGCGGTAAACAAAAAATCATTCTTTCCATGTTTCTGTTGTTTTTATTACGAATTATAAGAGTTAGCAAACAATTACGGTTTATAAGAGGTAAAGATGATTTAATTTGAAAAAAAAATTACGAATTAGCGAGGGGACCAAAATGTATGTAAATTTTACGAATTAATTCAAGGGACCGACAGTTTATTACGAATTATCGGAAATTACGATTTATCGGGGTACGAATTATCGGGATTTGACTGTAATTATTTATTACAGAATATTTGATGGTAAAATTTATATTCTAGTTGTTCTTGCAGTATGTACGACTATATGTATATAATTAAAATCTACCTATTGTGAGTTTAAGATTAACACATTTTAATTTAATGCAATTCTGGAGAATTATCCTCGTAATAAGTATTATGCAAAACTAAAATCTATTGGGGAATTCAAATGGTAGTCATATGTTCCAAAATAATAACACGAAAAAATATGATCGCTGTGAACAACCCGTCATAATTTAGTGTACTATTTTCAATTTTAATCAGCTGATCAAAAAAAGTAATAAATTTATCAAAATGCCAAAAGCAAGCGAGAGAACTAAAACAATAACAGGTTTCTGCAAAAATTACATATTGGACGTCCTAATGGCTGATTCAAGTAAGTAATAAAAGAAATTTAACTATTTAAATTTGAATGCATATTTTTCAAGGTGATGAAGACGAGGAAGAGCAAACTAGTGAACGGTTTTTAATGAGTGTTGCTATCTTACTCACTACCCGCAGAAGCGTCCACCTTGGGGTCTCAAAATTTGACATTTGGCAGCAAAACGTGCTGAAAAGGTTTGACGATAGCCGATTTAATCAGATGGTCCGGGTTCAGCCAGAGGAATTTTTATTTATACTGGACTTAATAAAAGATGACGAAGTGTTTAACACAAGTCCAAAAACAGCACAGCTTCCAGTCGATTTACAGTTAAAAATCGTACTTTATCGGCAATGGGCTTTCAACACGCAAAGTAGCTACTTTATTTGATGTTGGTGATGGAGGTACGATTCAAAATGTCACAAATCGTGTTTTCAAAGCCATATTAAAGTTAAAACACAAATTCTTATACTGGCCGAATTTGAGAGAGCGGCAAGAAATTTTGTTCGCAACCAAGGAAGAAATGCCTGGCTGCATAGGGTATATAGACGGCTCCGAAATCAAATTATATGAAGCACCTTCCAAAGATCACGAGCTATTTTTTTTTGCGGAAACGTCAATATGCGATCAAAGTTCAGGCAGTTTGTGCCCATAAATTACGAATAAGACAACTGACAACAGGTTATCCAGGTAGCGTTCATGACGCAAAAATATTTTTAAATTCTCCCCTAGCTAAGCATCCTGAACGATTTTTGACGCCACCTCAGTGGATCGCTGGAGATAGCGCTTATCCTCTTAAATCTTTTTTGTTAACACCTTTTAGGGGAAACAGCAGCGAACATATCAAAGCTGAAAGGGATCTCTACAATAAACACTTTTCTAAATATCGAGTCCGAATTGAGAACTGCTTTGGCATTTTGAAAGAAAAGTTCAGTAGCTTGAAGCTTTAAAAATAAAGAGGAATGCAACGACTGGATAAGTTTGTTGTATTTTGCATAACATTTTGATTGCATTGCAAGACGAAAATAAAAATAATTGCGAAACTTTAACAACACTTATAACAAACTTACCTCCAACAAGCAATACTAGAACCAGTTTGCTTCATTTCATACAAAACCAAAATGTTTAATAATTTTCAAATGTACATACATACATATATTTATAAAAAATGGAAATAAAAGTCATTAAAATTCTTATGCATATAAAAAACAAAAAGAAAAGCTATTGTTATAAAAAAACAGGTATTTAAGTACTTATACATATAAAAAACGAAAATAAAAGTTATTACAGATTATAAAAAACTAAAATAAAATAAAATAAAATATAAATATTAAAGATAATTCTTATTAAATAAGAACTATGTAAACAAAAACATTTTTATATAAAAGCCTACCTCATGGCTTAAACATTTATAAACATAAATAGGCACTTAAATATATTTTATAAATATGTCTATAATATAGACACAAATTTTTGCACTATTTGTGTTTTCGGTTGAGCTCCTCCATTGCCAACGTTTCCTTCATCTGAAGCTCCATAATTTTCACTCTTTCATTATTTTTATCTCCATTTCACGGAGTTCTATTTCCCTTTCCTTTATAGCCAATTCTTTTTCTTTCAAACTATATTCTTTTTTCGCTTTTTCCGCTTTTTCCTTCCTAAAGCCCAGCATTTCCGTGTGAATTTCCAGTATATCAGAAAGCGCCATTCTTGAATAAATCCCTTTTCGGGTAGTGGAAGCTACATTTTCTGTTCCGTTAGCTGAACTGGCGGATGGCAAGTCTTCTTCCATAGTTTGCTCTGTACACTCTTCAATTCAGGTTTCTTCAATGATGGCATTTTCAACAAGCCTGCTACCAAAGATGTCATTTAACTCAAAGAAAAATGTGCATATTTTTAACAAGGTGGCTAAAATAAATATAAGTAGAAATTTTCAGTTGTTATTGGTACATGCATACATATGTAAGTACATTTCGCTAGCTAAAATGAAAAACCACAAGCAATCTGTTTTGAATTTTGTGGTGGTTTTGCACTTCACCTGACAATAATGCACTCTAATGGTGATTTCTTTTCTGACAAAAATGTTACATATATGCTACATTTCGTTACTATTTCTGTTCCATTCTAAAAAATATGTAACATTAAAAAAAGCTATTTCGTTCCTTTGTAAATATGTTGCACAAATAACTGGCAAAATATGCAACATATTTTGCCCTCTGCTCTCAAGTCGGGGTCATATAGTAACATTTTTTACATCTCTGTTAAGTACCTTTTTATACATATATGAAATTTTATTCTTGTGAATTTATTAGCTAAAGCTAAACAAAATTGTGAAAAAAACTTAAGAAAATGAATAAAAAAAAAATTTTAATTGAGCAGTTGCTAGAAACATCATCGTCATCTGATGATGATGAGTTGCTTCTACATTTGCTAGGTAGGAACAACGTTCCACGCGTTAAAGGTTTTGTGGAAACTGTAGTCCATACATATTCAGATGTCGATGTAAGTGCAAATACCTTTCCTAAATTTTTAAATTATTTTCAATGAGTAATAATAAAATCTTCATAGTTTAAGAAAAATTTCCGAGTAAGCCGAGAGAGTGCAACCTATCTAATGGAAGAGTTTATGGTATTCTTTAAAAAACGAAGCTACCAGGGTGGAAGACCGCAAACGAGTATTGAAACCCAGATTCTGTCTTATTTATGGTAAGTTTTAATAATAAATAAAGAAGTAAAAAATTGCTAAGCGTTTACTTTAGGTTTAGTGGTAATAAAACAACCATTAGAGAAGTTGCAAACATTTTCGATATGACTTATTCAAATGTACACAGGTGCTTCCACAATGTTTTAAATTTTCTTGTTACTGAAGTAGCTCCCAAAGTTATAAGATTTCCTTCATCAAATGAAGAAAAGGAAGCTGTAGCAAACGAATTTAAAAATGTTAGTAACAATGGTTTAATCCCTAGTTACCTTCACGTATATAAATACATGCATTATTTTTTTTAATTATTGTAGATTTCTGGAATTCCCAATATTTTGGGATGTATTGACGGTAGTTACATTGCTGCCAGGACACCCAAACATAAGATTCGCTCTACATATATTAACAGACATGATGGAGTGTCAATAACGTTGCAAGGAATTTGTGATTCTAGACTGAGATTTTTAGATGTATTTACAGGAATTCCAAGCAAAATACATGACTCACGTGTGCTTAAACTATCGTTTATTGGAAAAGAAATAGAAAGTTTATGTTCCAATAAATACTACTTATTGGGAGATGCGGCATATCCTCTAAGAGCATATTTGTTGACTCCGTATAGGGATTATGGTAATTTAACGGAGGCTGAAAAACAATTTAATATACAATTTTGCCGAACTCGCGTTAAAATCGAAAATGCATTTTGTTTGTTAAAAAATCGCTTTCGACAGTTAATGAGGTTAGATTTTCATAATGTAAAAACAATGGCGAAGTTTGTTATTGCATGTTGTGTTTTGCATAATATTTGCATTAATAGAAATGAAGATTTTCAAGAAGAAATATCAAACACCGAACTTGACAATGCTTCATATAATCGAACAGAAAACGATAGAAGTGAAATTTCCTTAACTCAATTGGGTCAAATGAGAAGAGATGAAGTCAAACGTTTTTTATTTAATTAATTTTAATTTATTCAATGAAAAGGTTTTGTAAAAATTAATGTAAATAAAGAAGTAAAACTAATATAGATAAAAAACAGTCTGTTTAATTCATTTTGAACACAAAGTAAATATTTCCATTTAATATAAGGTACATTTGTTTGCATTATTTCTTTTTATAGTCCGCCTTGCAGACTTATTTCAGCGTGGTTTCTTATTCGTTAATTTCCAAAGCTTTTTTCAACAACTCCATTTTTTCTTTGTGCCGTCTTTCTCTTGCTTCTTCTTTTCTCTCGTTTATTTCTATTAAAGTTTCTTGAATGGTCTTATTTCTCACTTTTGGGTTTTCATTTTTTTTGATTTTGGCCTTTTTAGCTATAATACAGTTAGTGCTGCTAATTTGTATCTCAGGTTCTATGGAATCATCCATGAAACTAATTTTGCTAAGCTCGTCATCAAAATCTACGTGTTTTCTTTCACAGCCTGAAGTTCTGTTGTTTTCTACCGCCAACTTTTTTCTCTTCAGTACCGTTTTATACCTCTCTTCACACTGCTTTGGTGTTTTACCTTCTATCCTCGTGTCTATTTTGGCCCACATATCTTTCTTTGTCTTAAATTTTTTTAGGGGTCCTATTTCAGGCATGTAGGTAGCATACATATCCAAAAGATTTCGTGTTTCTCCATCAGACCATACTAGAGATAAAATGAGAAAGATAATATAATATTAACTTGAAAGTGCACATTCAAGTAATTTTTTTTATTTTTACTAGCCTTGAATTCGTTTGTACGCAGTTGGAGATTCTTCGTTCTGACTACAAGACGTTTGATGTTGCCTTTTATCGGAAGCTTTTAAAGTACCATAATCTGACCATACTGGAAATAGGGAATATAGTTTTGATTTTATTGTAATGTATACACACGTGCATATGTACGCAAGTAAATATTTTAATTTATACTAACCTTCAAGTGTCTCATAAGAATTATGAATATCTATATATTCTTCATCCATCAGACTTTTCTTAGAATAAGATTCTGTTTAATTTATTATTTATATTAATGGAAACTTTTTTGATAAATTTTTGGTTTAAAGTTTTTGCAGTTTTTTCCATAAGCTTCTCGATCTTTATAGCGAACGGAGATGTTAAATTTTCACGACTCTGTTCTAGGTAATAGCAGCTGTTTAGAAAACAATGTTGCTGACGATTTTTATTGATAAAATAGTGCTAAAAACCGTAGAGACAGTGAAACGCTAAGTATACATTAATGTTAAATCTCAAATATTTTGTACCATTGTGGCAGTAAAAAATGTATCACTTTTTAAAGGTGTGGGCAAACTGTAGAAAATGTTATCCATCGAAAGGGCAACATATTTGTTCAGAAAAGAAATCACCATAAACTAAAACCAATCACTACTCAATCTACATAAATCAAACTATACTTTTTACAGTTTCGCCATCCATGCTGCCCGCTCCGGCCGAACCCTCCCAACCTTTGGCTTTGTTATAGTTTGTGCGCATATTTCGCACTTTCGCGCGAACTAGCTTCCAACCTACGGCAATTTCCATTTCTGCCGAAAATCTTTTATAGTAAACTTGAGCAGTAGGCTTCTGCAAATATATGATGAGTATGCTTTTTTTATATACATATGCATGAATACAAATATATAATATTTAATATAATATAATACAAATATACTGCATACAAACCTCAATATCTCGATTGGCCATTAAAAATTCGATCAGCGCCTTCTCTTCTTCTCGAATCCATTTCTTTGTCGGGTTGATCCGTACACGTTTGCATTTTGGCTTAAATATAAACACTTTTTAACTTAAACTATTCATGTAGTAAATAAAAACTTACCTGAAAATCTTCTGAAAATTCCATTTTTATAATAATAATAATAAATATTTCTTGGGCGGCACACTTTGTCTAATAAATAAAAAATGATAAACAGAAACAACTGTTGCCGTAATACGAGCTGACAATTTTTTTTGGGGGGCGGCTGGTGGAAACTTGTTCAGTGGTTGTGAAAGCAAATTATTCTCACTTGTATATTTTTAGAAATTATTTTTTTTTTGTAATAAATATATATAAAAGTGTAAATAATTTTTAATCGTCCTTATATTCTTTGTATATTTTGGCGGCGGCTTGTGATTATTGCCGACGGGTTAACTAAACAGCTTTAGACATTCAACTCAGATTTCTACTGCTAATTTATGACAAACACAGCTCTAAAAGTCTTATTATTTTATGACTGTTTTTATTCACAGCTCAACAACAATTTTTTTAAACTATTGTAAGATGTTAAGACATTATGACATTATGACTTGATAAGACTACCATTTGAATTCCCCATATGTATGAGAATTTTTAGAAAATTAGTCTAGAAACTGAAAATTTAATTCAATATTGAGGAATCTGAAGCTCCAAATGTTCTTCGCACGATGTTGTTGATAGCCAACTCTATTGCCTCTATTGAGTGTCGTCGGAACGTGGGGTGCGTTTCGTTTTTCTATCGTTACTATAATGGGAGGTTTTCTAATGAAATTAGGGAACTTGTTCCCGAAACCCGGTCATTCATACGTATAACGCGTTTATCCTTAAGAGCGCACCCATTTGTAGTAAATTTGGCAGCGAATCGCACTACACATTTTTCTTTCAAATTTGACCAGCAATCTGGAGATGACCCCTACACATGCGACGCTTTGTGCTGGAACTAGCGGAAAGGGATGGTGGGAGAAATTACAGGAGGTGAACCTTTCCTATCTTACAACTCTGCTTTGGAACGTACTGTGTTTTATGACAGATATGTTCAAGATTAACCTGGACACCTACGCATAGCGCCTTATTCCACGGTGCTCTCAACACCGAGTGAAATTATGATGATCACTAACGCCCCCATGGCACTAGGAGATACAAAATCTTCCATCACCAATAGAGCATGAGTGGCAAATCAATCATAGTTATCCCTGGTCTACAAATTGCACCTTGCTGAGGTGTTCGAGCTCTGTGTCACATCAGAATGTTTTTGAGTCAAGAACTATTAAACAGTAATACTGTCAGTTCGAGACACACTCCGGTGACTATTGTTGAATGGCTATATATCCCGAACAGACCAAAAACTTAACTTCCAGCGTGACTTTTGGTATTAAACACAGCCACTACGAATCCATTCCCAAACCAGCACACAACTCCAACTTTTCAGGGTGGACACGAAGTACTCACTTAAGAGTACATCAGTCATTAAAACCTTACTTAGCGTTGGAGCTGTGGGCTTTGCTGGCCCCGTAGCAATAGATTAGAATTCAACTGTATTTAAACAGTCACACGGAAATGAAAGCATAACCTCCTCAATCTCTAGTAAAATTTCGAAGAGTCGCCTCTTCTGTCATTTTCAAACTCCAGGGGAGAATAAGGTAATGCTAGACCTTTAGCTAGGTACCGCGGGCTTGCTAAACACACGTAGGTGTGATGTCAAGGAGACTTATTAAATTTTGAAGCTTCGTTTTAGTAGCCATTGTTAGTAATTAGGAGCGAGTTCTAATGTGCCTGTGGATTGGTTACAGCTGAATCCAATACTGTTCAGTGACCATTAACTATACCTTCGCCACTGAAACCTTCGACAACAACTGACACAGAGACACACAAATGCACATCAGAAAAAATGCGAGATGTTTTTATGATTCTGAAACTGGGGTTAAACCCAGCAAATTTTTGGTTATGTCGTCAACGTGCAGACTATTTCAGCCATCGCCACCCTCAGGGAAAACTCGTTTTTTTTGCGGAACAGCACGTATATGTTCTTTATTGTCACTTTTAACGTTAGAAAAATTATATCGAATGTCCACAAACACTCCTCCATCGACCTCTCCTCACGTAACCTAATTACCTAGTTCCAGTGCAATACATTTCATATGTAGGGTGCCCGTCCAAGAATAAACATATATATAGAGCATATAACATATACAAGTCTATTTTATAATACAATATTTGTAATTTATTTTAAAAAGAAAAGAGAACTTAATTATTTAAGATTTTTAACGCTGGAGATGTTTTTTTTTCTGAATGGAGTTGTGTCGCTTTGAAAAGTAACGGCTAAGATATTACATACCTTAATATGTATATGCATTACTTTTTATTGAAAAGATGGTAGCAAAATATATGGTATCCATTTAGTGATTACAAAACCGCCGGTCTGGCAAGGTTGTCAGTTCATTTATCCAGTGAAAGGTTTTTCCGTTTATGAATTTAGATAGTTTAACGCGTACTAATATGGTGGTTCAAGCGTGACCACTTTTCGAGTATTACGGGGTGATTGTGGTCGTCAGAGTAGTCCTACAGTCCAAAGAAATGTCAAGGTTATAAGCAATTTGAAAAGACTGGAAACGTTACAGATATGGTCAGGCCTGTGCATCATCGCAATGTGCATACTGCCTAAAACATCGCTTCAGTTAGTGAAATTATGGAGGATAATCCGAAGAATCCTTGCCATCAATTCAGAGTGCTACAGTCGTATGATAAACGACTTATTTTGAACGATATGTGGTTTTAAGAGGACAGATTTTGGCTTTATTGCAAGATATGGTTCCGGAAGGCGTAATTTCACGATTTGACGACGTCAATTGGTCACCAGTATCATGCGATTTGACGTCGTTACACTTTTTTTGCGAGACTACTTCAAAACTCTACTCTAAATCTACGCGTATAATCACCTGACGTTAGAGCATTTGAAAACCAACATTCGTCAAGTTATCGCCGAGATACTGCCCGTAATGTAATGGCCGAAAACTATCGAAACTACCGATCGAAGGATACCCATTTTAACCGAGGCAATCGGAGCCTATGCCCGCCAATAGTTCAATGTCCTGTGTCCCGCACCCATATAAGAGTCACCCTACGATGATCGGAGATTTCCCTGAGAAACTCCGGCATTCATAGACGAGGACCGACGTCGAAGTGTCAGAACTCTTAATGTATATACCACATACGATGGAAGTCCGAAAACCATTCGCTTACCGCCGCCCGTTCAGCCTTTGGTACCCGTGTGGATGGATCCCTTACGAGGAGAACTCCACTGCAGCCGCCTCAGGGGTAGGCCCAGCTTTAGTGCCCTTGACGTACATTTTGCCAAACCCATAAAATACTTCCCCTCCGTAGCTTGAGGAGAGGATGGGACTATTCATTCAGTATGACGAGTGCCCCCCAAACTATTAGACGGTTCGCCAACCTTGGACACGCGCCATTTAGCAACCGGAAGATCATCATTTGACATCCTGAAGAGGACTAAGATCTCAGCAGAACACGCGATGTCCGCAGGTAACAGACTAGCTCGGTCTGTTGGGGATTTGGTTCTTTAGTACCACGCAGGGACGGGTCCCAGGCAAGTTTTCCCCGAGGTCCTAATTGGCGAGCTGGTAAAAATTAGCTGAGCGCTGATCCTCGCAAGCGACCAGCTTGGTACCAATCTGCGTCTTGTACGTGTCAGGGTTAGTCAGGAAGACCATCCTGAAAGATCGCAGCAATGCCGATTGAACCACCCTCCAGTTTCCTGGTCTGTTCGTCCCCTCAGAATGGCTCCGATCCACCATGGCAGAGACCAATACATCCTTTGTAACGACAGTAATTGTTTCGCAAAGAGTCCATGTAAGTCCTAGCAGTTCGACCAGGTAATAGCCCCCGCTAACCTGGCAAGGCCAAAAAAGTATTCACCGAGGAGGCCAGGTATCGGCGAAGCTCCATTTTTGACCAGATTATTTTTTAAGGGGCCCCTAGCCAATCTGATTCTAGGCACGAGTCCCATTACACCATTATCCAGCCCCATGTATCGCTGCTACCTTTAGCCATGAGTGGTTGTGAGTTCTGAGAAAGAAAACATGTCCCCCATGTGGAGAGCAGACGAGCCTTTCTAAAGGTCCCAGACTCACGTTACCGGTGCGTGGAGACAGTAATTCTTCTTGTGCTGTTGCCCATAATCAAAAATCAGTTTCAGACTCAGAAAAACATCTCGCATTTTTTCGCATAGTCACTGAACAGTGACGGCTTCAGCTGTATCCAATCCACAGTCACATCAGAAGGCCCTTCTTCATCGGTATTGTGTAGCATCGGCGAAGTAAAATAATTACTAAAAAAAATTGCTACTTAAAGCGAAGCTTCAAAAAAAGGAGACGTATTAACTCCTTGACTGCAATAAAACAAATAACGTGCAAAAAATAGTGTTGTAAGATAGTCAAGCTTCATCTCCTATCATTTCCCCTACTATTTCTTTCCTACAGTTCCAGCACAATGCATCGCATGTGTAGGGGTCATCTCCTGAGTGCTGGTCCAAAAAAAAAAAAAAATTGCGGCAAATAACACTAACGCAATTGAAAAGTAAAATAAAAAAATTTTTATTTTTATTTTTTATCTAAAGGAACATACAATTTTGAATTTCATTTATGTATTTGAAAAGTTTTTAAGGCCGTAGGGACAATAAACCAGCAAAGTCGCCATCAAGTGTTCTACACATTGAGACATTAAATCACTTTTCATTGCGTTTTCATCAAACATTATTTTCCACTTGGATTTTATAACTGTATAATTTTCTTTTTGTATTTTATACATAAATTTATATGGATAAGAAATTTCTCTTTTAATTTGAAATAATATTTTATGTGTAAGAGATCAATAAAATTGGTTATTTAAAACAGACTTCAAGGCAAATATCTCAAGATTTAATAAAAAATATACAAAAATCAAGTTAAAAACATTGCAAAAGAAAAACCTCTCAACAGAAAAATTAAATATATTTTGGAACAGGTTTGTTAATATCAATGGGATTCAACAAGTTGCAAGTTTCGAAGTGTAGGCATGTGCAAACAAACCTAATTTCAATCTAACGAATGTCTAACAAAAGATACTCGTACAAGTGACTCTTTTTATTTTCTTTCCACTTGTGGAAATTTTCATTTATTAAAATAATTAAACGTTTTTACTTGATTATTTTTCCTTTTTGATGGTGATGCCAATCGTGATTGCATTTTGAAAAACCCCAGATTTCGAGCAAATGTTGTTGTTAATTTTCTGCTTCAGTGTATTATTCGAGTATATTTATTCAAGTATTAGATTAACGTGATGCGATTCGCTACCCAACACCAACTTATCTTATCTCGCCCACTCTTTTATAGATATTGTTACCGTATCTGCACCTAATTTGTATACTTTTATTATTATATCACTAGTCGCCTTTCCAAAATGGGGTATTCTCTTTCAGGATAACGGATGTGGCAATCCCGCGAATCACACTTAAAGGTGGCGATGGCTGAAGTAGTGTGCACGTTGCCTAGAAAACTAAAAACGTTCTGGGTTCGACCCCAGTTTCAGACTAAATCATAAAAACATTTCGCATTTTTTCTGATGTGCATTAGTGTGCCTTTGTGGCAGTTGTTGTCGAAAGGTTTCAGTGGCGAAAGCATAGTCACTGCATTCAGCTGATAGCAATCAGAGCGCCCTATTCGTCGGTATTGTGTAGCACCAGCGAAGTAAACTAATTACTAAAAAAGGCTATTAAAAACACTACTTGCCATTTCTATCTCTTTCCTTTAGGTCCAGCACAATGCATCCCACGTGTAGGGTTAATCTCCTAAGTGCTGGTTCAAGATAAAAATACATATTTTAGTTATATACATATGAATACATGTTTTCACAGCAAAATAAAAATATATTTTAAATTAAGTTAAGTTAGTAAGAGTATTCAATATTTCAACCTCGTTATTTTCATCTTCCTTTACCAATTTATTTTAGTAATTTTCACATGACCCGATTTTGTCTAATTTTACACCCACTCGTATACGTATGACTTAACATAACAGTTTTGTGTTCATTATAGTTCTGAGTTTGCTTTTAATTAAGATCACTAACTGAATAAACGCCCTACTTCTGCGTTTGAAAAAGCCAAAACTAAAAGAGACAATACAAAGCTTGACAACTATTCCACGGAGTTTTCATTAATAGCATTTTTAAAATTTTCCAGAATTCGGTTGTATTCTTTTTCACATCCCATATCTGTTCAGTTATATAGCTCCACTGACTTTCACTAGCGCAAATATAAATTAAGGTTGAAATGTTCGTCGAAATAGTAATATTTTTGGTCAAAATAGTAATTAATGAATAATTTTATGAACTAAATGAAAAATTTTAAAAATGCTAAATGTTAGTTTGTTTTAGAAATTCTTAATGCTAAATCAGAAAAAAGTGCTAAATTTAGCACTAAAAGTGCTCAACTGTCAACGCTGAATATTACATTAAAAATGCAAGAAAATTACAAATGACATACATTTCGCGTTTGGCATCCCTACTTTTCTTTATTGTTTGTCTTTTATTCATTTTAGTCAGTTAATTATTTGACTTAATACTGAGATAACAAGTAACAACGATAAATGATTTTATACTCATGTATGGATGTTGATTGGCTGCTGAAATGAATGTCGTCTGGATGTTATTGTTTTAAAACTTTAAAAGCCGTATTCATGCCGTTATATAGCTGTTGATGGACTAGGCTTACATTCATACATTACTTAGTGTGTTAAATTAGTTTTGATAAATTGAAATTAAGTTATTGATATGCATGCCTCAGACCTCGTACTCAAAAGAAAAGGTGAATTTTGTAATTTGTTGAAAAGTATTTATTTATTCTTCAATATCCATTTTGTCCCCTTCAAAGTAATCCCCCTCAGACATAATGCACTTATGCCAGCGGTTTTTCCAATCCTCGGAGCACTTGTGAAATGCGCTTTTCAGTATGGCCATAAGCTCGTTCTTCGATTTTGACTTTATCTCATCAATTGACGCTTTCCTTTCATTAGTCTCTTCAATTTGGGAATAGGAAAAAGGCATGATTAGGGTGTTGTTTTTGGCCAAAAAATCACGAACAAGCATTGATGTGTGAACTGGTGATTTATCGTGATGCAGAATTCATGATTTTTTTTCCACAACTCCGATCGTTTGAGCCGTATTGTTTCGTTGCAAACATTGCATAACTTCCTTGTAGTATTCCTTATTAACCGTACGACCTGCTGGCAAGAACTCATGTTACACCACGCCATTGTAATCGAAAAAAACAAAATTCACATTTTCTTTTGAACAAACCTCGTATGTACATTAGACCGTACCTCAAAAAAATCCCCGTACCCGTAAAAGAATTAAAAAATTAAGTTAAAATAATATGTTGGAAACTTTAATCAATCATATTTCAACGCGAATCAAATTGGCCGTACTTTTGGCGGCTCTCTAGCTTAGAAAAAATATGGTCCATGCGCTTCTCATGGCTGACCGACTTATAAGATTCGTGTACTACATGAATAAAACGTTCGGTATTTTGTGAATTAGAGTTGTGTCGTTCGCGAACGAACGTGTTCAATTGAATGAATCACTCAATTGAACGATATGATCCGCTCTTTTACTGAGCACTTTTGGATCCTTGTCGTTCATTTTCTTTTGAAGTTTGCAAATCTTCTTCGTTCATATTTATCTCATTCGTTTCAGTTGTTTCTTTTACCGTTCGTTGGTATTTATCTCGTTCGTTTCAGTTGTATCAAGCGTGTAGTATTTAAGGCTGTATTTTCGCGGTTTGTTCCATAAAGTAAAAAAAGCCAACAAACGTAAGAAAATTTCAACTATGTCAAAACAAAAAAGCAGGCAAGGTATACCATTTATCCATATTTAAATTCAACACATATTTTTTAATTTATAAAATGTAAAGGGTGTCAGCCGGGAAGGTATACTACTTTGTTTTGCCGCCATTTTGGTAAACATTAGTCCTGACAGTTCATATTTCGCAGTCGTGAAGTAGACACGTGGCGTGGCAAGTCCCAAGCATGTACCACAACGCACTGCAAGATCGGCTGAAAACATTACTGCCGATCAAGAAAGTGTTCAAAACAATCCATCAACCTCAATTCGACGCCGTGTTCAAGAGCTTGGTCTTCAAAGAACAACTTTGGCCACAATTTTTAACGCTACAACTGCATGCTTTGGACTTGATTAACATGTGGTATCAACAAGACGGTGTCACATCGCATACAGCCAGTATTACAATGGAATTACTGCGAGACCTCTTTCCACAACAAGTCATTTAAAGAAATGGTGATGTTGTTTGGCCTCCACGGACTTCTTTTTGTGGGGATATCTGAAGCACAGATCTGAAATGCAAGGTTTATCCAAACAACCAGAAACGCTTGAGCAACTCAAACAAAATATTCGTCATGAAATTAATGAAATACCGCGTGAAATGTTTTTAAAAAGGGGGTCGCATTTGTGAGTTAGCATGAGAGGCGGACATTTATCTGATATTATATTCCATACATAATTGCCGACATTAAATAAAACATTTATCAATATAAGATCCATTCTCTTTCATTTAATCAAAAATTATAAACAAACAAAGTAGTATACCTTCCCGGCGGACACCCTGTAAATGAAATAAATAAATTAACAAGCATTTTTTCACTTTATTTTTACCTTAAAAAATAAGGGCACATTTTTTTTGGAGTAGCCATCTAATTATATTTTACAACTCTCCTACCACATCTATATTACACAACAATTTTTATTTTGATTTTTATCATAGACTAAAAAATTTACAGGTTAGTCTATGATTTTAAGAAATATTCTATAGAATTTTAATAAAATTAACAATTTTGACTACATTTTCCGACTGAAATTTTTCCAATTTTTGCAACAGAAATTTAAAAAAGTTATATTTATCAGTTTCTTCACTTTATGGTACTTTTGTTTTGTTTATTTTCTTTACTTGTCTTCTTTCGCTCTGTCGTTCACTTTATAGTATTTTTGTTTCGTTTATTTGTTTTCTTTCGATCTGAAACGAACGATTTGGCACAGCTCTATTATGAATGTCATGGGTAAGCTGTGAAAAATAATTACGTTTAGCAAAATAAAGTATAAAATTAAGTTATTTTCTTATTATTCTGGTAAATCGATTATTTCGGTTCAATGTAATGCTTCCAGATGGTCTTGTGTATAGAACTGCAATGATGGAGCCTCTGTCAATTCGAATGTGGTGCAATTGATCATATTAATGCAAGAGTCACTATCGAAGTTTATGAAATTACCAACTTGTGGACCGAGCATTTGAATAATGAGTCCTTTCGTTTCATTGCGGACGGATAAAATCTTATGGGAAAAGACCGCGCTATTGAGCGTCTTTCGGCAATAGATGAATCCGTGATATGTATTGAAAAACGTGCCGATTTTGCTGAATTGCCAGTGGTTGGCATGTGCATTTGGAATACTGGAACTCAATGGACATTGATGCAGAAATATAATGATAACTAGAAATCACTTTAGTATCAAGCAATTCACATGAATGTTTGGCGTGATTGTAGCATTTGCGTTTGTTTGGAAATGAACGGGAGAGAGAAGCAAGAAGCGTATATAAATATACACAATTTGGTTACATCATCAGATGTACCCAAATCGTATTTGTAGATCAGACTACAAATATCGACTGTTCCGCAATAATTATCGAATTACTTCCTCAACAAAACTCTATTGTTTTTTTGAGAGCTTTAATTTTCTGATATTAGGATGGTAGAAACAGAAATCGGGTAAATAAATACTAGAACGGAATACTGGAAGTCAATGGCTATTGACGCAGAATATTGGATTTCTCGAGACAAAAACATTGATGTATCATTCTTTATGATCCGACTGCAACTGCCAAAGATATAAAAAAGAGTTCAAAAAGGCGACCCCTACCTGCGTTCAAAATAAAATTTTTTTTTGGAATTATTGTCCACAAATACGTTATATTAAGGGGTGTACGGAGTACTTTTTTTTGCCTTTATGGTTGTATGGTCTTTATGTACATGTATTGTTTTAATGCTTATTTTTAGTAACAATTTTGTGAAAAGTTAAAATGAATTTCAGTAGAAATAACAATTAGAATTTTTCAATTAAAACCATTTTTAACCGACGAAGTGAAAAGGTATTGAATATTAATCTAAATTTTTATTGTAAAACATTTTACAATGCAAATATATTATTAAATTATAAATTATTCATGAAAATTTTAAACAGCATTTTAAATCTCTTTTAATCAATATTCGCTAAAATTTAATTTATTAAAGAATTTCAGCTTGAAAACCATTTTATAAACCTTGTGTAAATGAGCATATTTCAAAATTAATTGTACCCATGTTTAATATATTTAATAATTGTTATTTTTTTCTTTCAAAAGAAAATGTTACCTTTATCTGCTTTATGTTATTTTTAACCATTATCGTACATATTCATATTATTTTGGTTACCGTGAGTCTCTGTCCAGACTTTTAATTTTTAAATATTCTTTGAAAAATTTATTTTATTAAGCTTTAAGGTTTTTTTATTTATTATTTTTATATAATCTCGATATTTCGCTAGCCTTCGGTTAACATCTTCAGGAAGTTTTAGGCCGCTAAGGGGAAGGGGCACGCGTGGGTGGAACGTTACGAGTTGGACAGCGGGACGTTTTTGGCCTGTTTCTACGGGTCTTCGGTTTCGCGCGGCAGGGACGATTCTAACTCCCTAGCGTGTGCTTTGATGCGGCGCAATGTCCGGTAATAAGACGCATCGATACCTCGCATGTCCGGGTGATCGGAGAGACGACCTATGTACTGGTGAACGCCGGAGATTTCCTACGAAATAGGAGGATCTACAGTAGGGCTAGGCGAGTGGGCGAGGCTATGCTGGAGTCCTAGGAGTATAGACGGTCTCGTGGAGCTTTTCGACGCGCGATTATTACGTGCAGATGTGTTCAAGGTTAACGTGGACACCTACGCATATCGTCTCATTCCACGTTGTTCTCAACACTGAGTGAAATTAAGACATTCACTACCGCCCCCATGGGCACTTGGAAATACACCCCGTGTACTCAAACAGGTATACATAGGTTGCAATCCTAATTCATAGTTATCCCACAAATTACACCTTGCTGAGGTGTTTCGATCGAAGAGTCACCTCTTCTGTTATCTGCAAACTCACAGGTAGTTTAAGGTTATGCTACACCTTTAGCTAGGTACCGCGTGATTACTCAACACCCGTAGGTTTAGAAACAAGTTACCAAACCCCCTTGAGGATTATTATGAGGAAGAGGTCAAAGTGGGGCAACTTCGGAACGACCTGAACCATGATCCACGGGGACTCGTCTATAGGATCGTGATGGCTAAATTGGACGCGAACCGTGTTGGCGTATAATTGGACGGCGCGCGGATCGACATCATCGTAGTGGGTCTGTTCACAAGGGCAGGGACATACGACCCAGACATCGCCTTCTCACCCACTTTGCATGTTGAATAGTGCCGGCATGCTCCTGGAGAAACTATTGCTGGGAGATGGCTGGGGGCTGCCGGATAGACCTGGCTTCAGACCGGGCAGATCGACGTTCCGGGATATTGCGGATGTAGTTGCGTGCCCAAAGCAGACGCTACTATCTAAAGCGTATAGCCGTCCTGGCTATATTCGACGTTCAAAATGCCCTCAACGGTTTACGATGAGCTGATGTTCTGGGTGCGGGTTGGGAAAGGTTCCGTATACTTGCTGAGAATTCTCCGTAGTTACCTGGAGGAGCGGTGGGACGGAAAAGGAGGCCGATCACGTTCGGGGCGGCCCAGAGATCTGTGCTGGGCCCGGTCCTATGGAATCTGGTCTACGATGGGATATTTGGTGTGAAAATGCCCAAAGATACGCGCAGGAAATAGCGGTGGTCATCTCGGTGCGGAAACGAATGACGCCAGGGGGTAGCTGAGCCAGGTCATGATTACGACTCGATATCGTTCTACTGCTTAATTACATTTATTTATTTATTTATTTCATCAAATACTAATACAAGAAAAGCCTTCGTGGCCAGTAAATTATGTATTGTACAGAAAATATTATATCCATAGATTACAAGTAATAATTATGCACAATCAATAAAAATCAATTGTAAGATGGGCAAAAGAATACAATTAAAAAAGAATTAGATTAATTTAATTTAATTTAAGTGGGATAATTCGTTGAAATGAATTAAAAGTTTATGCCTATAAGTAGAGTAAGAATAGGAAAACAGTTTAAGCTCGTTAGGGAGGGCACTCCAAGAATGGTGGATCCTCTTTACAAACGAGCGATCAAAGAGAGAGGTATGACCCAAAGGAACATTTATTTGGACATTACGTGTGGAATTAGAGAAAGAAAAAATGTTAACTAGCTGAAGGGGCTTACCGGCTTTAATAATTTTGTAGAAATGAAGTAAAATACGTAGGTTAAGATAGTCGTTAAAAGAACATTTCAACAAAGATGGAACCAGTTCAGTCGTACGAAGATGTTCCGGCTCTTAATATTGAAAACATATCGAGTTATCCAACTAGCAGAATATACTTCCAAACAATAATTAATGTGAGACATTATAAGAGCATTCGCAAGGCGAAGTCTAACAAATTTCGGAGTGTATGATTTAAGCGAGTAAAGCCTTCTCAGGCTAAGGCAACTAATCCTAGTAATATAATTAATGTGATGAATAAAGTCTAGTTTACTGTCGAAAATCACTCCAAGACATTTAATCGATTCCACATATAAGACAGGGACACCATTTATAAGCAGGTTGGGACAATTAATATTTCGGTTAGATGAGTTGAAATTAATAGCTTTAGTCTTTGAGGGATTTATTTCGAGGAAGTTAAATTGCATCCAATTGTAGATTTGAAGAAGATGATCATTGAAGTGATTTTCGAGTTCGTTAACATTTTCACGAGTACCAGAAAACAACAGCATAATGTCATCAGCAAAAGCAAAAGTTTGGCAAAAACTGTTGTTCAAGAACGAAAGACAGTCATTAACATAGATAAGAAATAGATTCGGACCTAGGATTGATCCCTGAGGCACACCGGAGGTAACACGACCGATAGTGGAAAAGGAGCCATTATAGGATACATACAGTGTACGATCAGATAAGTAAGAAAAAATTAATTTGCAGGCCGAGTTGGAGAAGTTTAGGGTGGCGATGGCACGATGGATGGTAGTCTGCACGTTGACAACACAACCAAAAAACAGACCTAGGTTCAACCCCAGTTTCAGACAAAAAAATTTTTAAATAAAAATAAACATCTCGCATTTTTCTGATGTGCATTAGTGTGTATTTGTGTGGCAGTTGTTGTCGGAAGGTTTCAGTGGCGAAGGCATAGTCACTGATCACTGAACAATACCGGCTTCAGCTGATAGCAATCCACAATCACATCAGAACGCCCTCCTTCGTCGGTATTGTGTAGCACCGGCGAAGTAAAATAATAATAAAAATAGCTACTAAACCAAAGCTTCAGCACTGCTACGAGTATAAAAACAAAAGAACGTGCGAAATCAGAGCTGTAAAATAATTAATTAAGCTTCACCTCCTGTCGTTTCTCCTACTATCCCTTTTCTATAGTTCCCAGCACAATGCTTCGCATGTGTAGGAGTCATCTCCTGAGTGCTGGTCCTAGATAAAAAAAAAAAAAAAGTTGAAGTGCATTTTTAACTTAGAAATAAGGGTAGAATGGTTTATGCGATCAAAAGCCTTAGTAAGATCGAGAGAAACTAAGGTACAGAGTTGGCGAGTATCTAATTTTTTACGAATGGATTCAGTTAAGGAAAGGAGTAGAGATGTGGTATTTAAATTACGTTGAAAGGCATATTGGCTGCTATGGATAAAAATGTGCTGTTCGCAATAGTTTAAAATCTGAGTTTTCAAAATATTTTCGAGAACCTTTGACATAGCTGGAAGGATGCTAATCGGCCTAATCGTAGTCAAATTTACCATTTTTAGGAATAGGTACAACATGAGCATGCTTCTAGGCAAGCGGAAATTTGGGGCAACTGAGTATGTTATTTATAAGATTAAGAAGAAAAGTAGATATCAAGGGATAAATTAACTTAATAAATTTAATGGGAATGTTATCATGTCCAGTAGAGTTAGATTTAATAGAGTTCAAAACCAAATATAGATCATATTCAGTAATAGAGTGAAAAGAAAAGGAATTGGAGTAATATACAGAATCATCAGAAGGTACTGGCAGATCAGAATGATTGGAACCAAAATTATTCAAAAAAGTTCTAGCAATTTCTTCAACATCTAACTCATTGCCATCAGAGTTCGGAGGACCAATAATATCGAGCTTTCGGACTTTACGCCATAGCTGGCTTCTATTCGATTCAGCAAAAAGCCTCTCCCCATATTTGCGGCGTGCACATCTGATCACCGACTTTGCTCTATTTCGTAATCTACAGTAAGTCATACGGTTTAAGTCAGTACGATCCCTCAAGTAAGTAGCATAGGCTAGGTCTCTATTAGATCGAGCCAAAAATATCTCACTGGAGTTCATCCACACATCATCGTACGACTGACACCGTATACGACGGCTGGGCACTAGATTATGTAATTCAAGAACTAAATGGTCAAGAGATGATAGCTGCGAGTCGATATCACTAGCACTGAAAACTTGGGACGTATCAAGATGGTTGAAATATTGATTTATACTAGAATAATCAACATGGCTATAATCGTTGACTTCGCAATATGGATAAAGTAATAATAATAAATAAAGGATAATTAAGTAAAAATAAAAAAAAGCATGAGAATATTGCAATTTAATGAAAATAGAATAAGGCAAAATCAAAATATTTAAACAATAACTGACAAATTAATATTAATTTTATAATAATGCTCCATAATTAACTATAAAATAGTTATGTACATATAAGGATTAAAAACAAGAAAAAGTACTATGAGATGAATGCATTATTTAGAATTTTAAAAGCCTAGAGAAGACAAATTTGAGTATAAAAAAAAGAAGAAAGAAAAAAAAAAGAGGTATTAAGTATTTAACTTAAAAAAGTTGACACATTCACGAAAGTCCAATGTCTTAGTAGTTCCATCAGCAATAGTAAACTTGACCAACAACATATTCCGGTTTAAGATAGTAAAACTTTTTATTCTTTTGTCTTTTTTAAGCTTCAAACAACTCTTCAGCAATTTTGACGCAAGAGATGAGAAATTATCATTTAGAAAAAGCCGAGTATCAGCTGCACCGGTAATAAGATCAGAGATTTTGACATGTTTATGTTTGAAGTATTTGGACATAATCATATCACATTTCGATATTTGTGAAAGCTTCAAAAGAACAGCATTTTTATTTTTAATATACATCACCTCAGTAATATCGTTGCTATCAATTTCCACATTAAGGCACACGCAGAGTTTGCAGATAACAGATTTAAGGTCACTTAAGTCGGTAGGAACACCAGTAATAACGATTCGGTTCTGTATAAGCGATGCCCAACTATATGATTCAGTAGATCTATTTCATAGAATTTACTCTTGTAGGCGGTGTCATTAGAATCCCATAGGGTTTTACAGTCAAACATTTCATTTTTGATTTCTTTGAGACTATTTGATAATTCTGCGCGAACTTCATTAGCAAGGGAGTCAACCTTTGCCTTGATTTCAAGATTTAAGGCATTCATAGAATTATTAAGTACCATGAGAGAATTACGTACTTCAGTTTTAAATGCAGCCTCCGAGTTTTCCGGTGGGTTTTGCATACACAGCTTACAGGTGTAAGCCAGATTGCGATTTTTGTCTAATGCAGCGAATAATGATTTAGAGATCTCTTCACAATCGGCGTGAAACCAAAAACCACATAATCTGCACAGCAAGCATTTAGTTCCAGTGGTAGTTAAATTGCACGAGCCACACGAGTAAGACATTTCGTTTAATTTCAATTATAAATAACAAATATGTATGTATGTCGACAATGTATGTAACTATGTATAACCAAATAACAGCACCAAGAGAATGAATACCGGTAAAATTAAAGTATATAAATAACCTTGTGAACAGTTATTGTTATTGTAACTGTTAAACAAGTTATTAGATTAAAAATGTGGATTAATTTATTATTTAATAATTCACTTTTAGAAAAATTTTGATTTCTATTTTCAGGGAAACAATAATTTGCACTGTATTAGATTAATTTATTATCTTTGTATGTATAACAAGTAGGAGCCAACAAACAGACGATTATCTAAGCATAGCGTTACCATTCAAAACAAAAACAAAATTTAAAATGAACGAACGATATCGTGTGACATCGTGTGGCAGGCCGGATGGAATTCCTGCACTGGTCCTGAAGCAGTGTTCTTCGACGTTATTACGTCCTTTGGCAATCCTTTTCAGCACTCTGTACTATACAGGTCAATTCCCATCGTGCTGGAAGATTGCAAATGTAACGCCGACTCAAAAAAAGGGTGAGGCAAGCGAACCTGAAAATTACCGCCCAATCGCAATCTGATCCGCGATTTCCAAAGTGATGGATAGAGTCTAACAGAGTAGTGTTTATGGACATTTGATTCGCATTTTCCCACGTTATACGTGACAGGAAAGACCTCGGCAGGGAGTTTGTTCCACATACGCGATGTTCGGCCGAAAAATGAGTTCTCCCTGTAATGTGTAGTGTGGTTCGCTACCAAGTTGACCACAAATGGATGCGTTCTTAATGATGAACGCGTCGTGCGCGTGAATGATCGGGTTTCGGGAACAAGTTCCCTGATTTCATCAGAACACATCCCATTATAGTAACGATAGAACAACGAAACGCACCCCACGTTGCGACGATGCTCAAGAGAGTTAATAGAGTTGGCTACCCTACTGTCTCCGCAGAGTTTCTGCGCTCTCTCCTGGACCCGGTCGAGTAACTTCAAAATAGTCTTTGAAGCACCGGCCCAAACATGAGAGTTGTATTCCATTTTCGGTCGGATGTAGGCGGTATATAATATATAGTGAGGAGATCAGATGGGGTGAAGTATGTCTTTCACCGTCTTAAAAAACCGAGGCACTTGAATGCTTCTTTTGAGACCTGAGAAATGTGCTCAGTCCATCAAACATCGCATTGAATTTTCATGTCAAGAACGTCAAGGGCTTCTGAATCTTCGATGTTTATACCGCCAATAATTACAAATGAATATGAGTGAGAAAGGCGCTGTCATCTGCGAAAGAGTGGATAGGGTTGAAAGTTTGATATAGGAGGTCATTAAGAAAGACTAGAAATAGGATAGGAGAAAGAGTGGAGCCTTGCGGTGCCCCTGAATTTATCTTGTACTCGTTAAATGAGATCCCGTCTATAACAACTCTTATAGCGCGATCCCTGAGAAAACTCGATATAAATCGAGAGAAGATATCACCGACACCAAAAGCAATAAATTTGGACAGAAGTGCCCCATGCCACACTCTATCAAATGCTTTAGAAATATCCAGAGCCACGACTTTACTTTCCTAGTTCCAGCACAATCCATCGCATGTGTAGGGGTCATCCCCTGAGTGTTGGTCCAAGATAGAAAAAAAAAAAGAAACTTCCGATTCATGCTAATTTTTTTAAATAAAGTACTTAAATTGTCATTAAAGAGAAAATTTTGTAGATATTCTTTCGTCCCCTGGTAAAAATTATAAAAATGATATAACTTACATTTCGTTACAGATCAGAATGCATGGATGTAGCGTTAAATGCTATTTTTAATGCAAAGTAGACGCTGTATGTATAAAATGTCGTATTCAAAAATTTTTTTGAATTTATAGAAGATATATTGATACAGCCGTATTCATAAAAAATTTAAACAGCATTTCAAAGCTGTTTTAGGCAATTTTCGCTAATATTGTACTCATAAGAGTGTTAGCTTAAAAAAATTTTTTAAAACCTTGTGTAAAAGAACAAATTTTAAAATTGATTACATCCTTGTTTAAACCAATTTTAAAATGCCAATGTTGACATTTTTTGCTTTGTGTTTATGTATGTGCATGTTTATATGTATGTACATATGTATGAGTGTACATAATTCCCTTTCGTATGTTAACAACACTTTTGAGACAAAAAATATGCAAAATATAATAGCCCTTTAATATAAAAAAAATTGATTTTATTTTTTAATTTTAAACTGTAATACTATTTCCTTAATATTTTTTGTATAAACAATCAAAACAACAATCAGTATTCGAATACTTTTTAATCGAAAAAAAATATACATATAAATAACACTTTTACCAAAGATCCGGTTTCCACAATTTTTTCTTATTTTTATTAAATAATAGTTTTTATGCATTTCTTATTTTATAAATACAATATTTTTCTGATGCGGGACAATAATCAAATACAAGTACGAGTACTTTTTTATTTAAAATCGTTCTTTTGCAGAACTAAGAGGCAAGTGAAAAGTAAAAAAGGTAGTGTTGCCACGATAATAGGTGTGTTTTTTACTCTAAATAGGGCTCCCGCGGGATCCCAATCTTACAAGAAAGCGTTTTCTTACACAAAAATTTAGTAAATGAGAGACATTTTGAGAGAGTAATATTCTTGTTCTTCTTGCACGAAACAGCCCGAGCTTTTTCTGCGGGCTAGTTTGGGCAAGAAGAACAAGCAATCAGCAGGTTTATAAGTAAACAATAATGAAGTAAAATTAAAAGTTTCCCAACAATGAACAAATAATAGTTAATTTTATTTCATGATTATTTGGGTTTTCTTTAATTAACATGTATAAGTCAAATTATTGTGTTTTTATGGATGTATACACGCGTGTAGATTTGGAATTGTAAAGCCATGCGTGCTCATTTGTATTATACGTACATAGTCATATACATTAGGTCTGTTCCAGGTGCATAACAAAAGTGCCCAAACTCGCACAAATTTATTTTCTATTTTATTAATATATTATTTAATTTTAAAATCGTTTTTTTTCCCGAAAAAATAAGTGAAATGTATTATTACATAGTTTATGATATTCTCATAATATATTTTTTTTTATATAAAAGAAAACACATAATTCTGACTACAAATTCAAGATTCTTATGTTCAAAATTCAACCAATCAATCGAGAATTAATGTTGAATAGCGAACAAGAAACCAAAAATCTATAAACAAAAACAACTATCCATGAGTTTACTTCTTCTATTACACATACATATTTCTATTTTTAGATTTTTCTTCTCATCTATATATATATATATATATATATATATATATATATATATATATATGCTATCCTCCTTAGTTATTGAGTTTGCTCTTATAAAAAAATACTTTATGAGAATATCATAAAGTATGTAATAATACATTTCACATATTTTTTCGGGAAAAAGCACAATTTTAAAATTAGAATCATATATAAAGAGATATTCTATTTTATTTATTTATAACAATAACCAACCGAGCCCATAGGGCCATATACAGTTGGTGGACTAAAAGTATAACATAAGAATAATTAAACATGTTGTTGCTAGAAATAATGTTCATGAAAAAAATAATAGTTATAATATTATTAGATAAGGCTACTATATAAATTGGAAGTTATATTGCGCATGAATTTGACTATATATATATTCAGAATCCAGATCAGTTCAATTGCGAGAAATGTTCAACAAGCTTATCTTTGAATGCAAGAATGTAAGATGGAATGCTCTAAATTTAACCAAAAGCGTTCAAGATAACAATTTTTGTGCAATTTTGAAAAAAAATTAGATAGTAATTAATTATTAATTTAATTAAATTAAACAGAAAATTTGCAAAGAAACGAAAAAGGTTTTTATTTAAAAAAGAAGATTTTTAAAATAAATTTGAAGTTGTAAGTACATATATTTGTGAATATTTATCACTTAAATGGATTCTACTTTTTTCCAATTTATTTTTGTCCACATTTTACAGCCGTTGCCAACAATGCAAATGTTTTGCTTTTCAAAAAAATTAAATTTATTTGTCACTTTTGTTATGCACGTGGAACAGACCATTTTTGTGGTAAATTTTATTGTTTTTTGCGTTTTCTTACTTTTGTATATTTTGGTCTCTTATTGAGATAAATTATAGTTTACTCTCATTTTACCGCACTTTACCAGAAAAGTAAAAAAACACACCTAATATTAAAAACTTATTTTTAGTTAAAATATTGATTACACATAGGAATTTTTAAAAAATCCTTTTAGCCTTAAAATGTTTTTTAGCAAATGTATTTGAAAAAAAAAAAATACTTAATTTTTATGAATACGGCTGATAGAATTTTGTATGGAAATTTGTCTAATAAACTTTTTATAAATAAGAACAAAATTACGAACACGACAGTTAATTTATACTTATTTATAATTTATTTACATATATTAATGTTTTTAATGTTATAGTTTAAAAAAATAAAATGAATTTGAATGCTTTATTTTAAAGGGAATAATACGATTTTATATTGTCGTCGTCCTTCCACCAAAAATGATGTGAAAATACTAACTATTCCAAACAAAAATTATTGTTTTAAAATTTTCCGTGAAAATTCAAAACAGAAACAATAAATAAATTTACTATTATTTTTAATTTGAATTTTTTTCAATGAAAATTTCTTTGAAAATATTAAGAGAAAAGCATTAATAATAACAATTACAACATGAAATGTTAATAAGATTTTAAATCGTATTACGATTGGCAGATTTTGTTTTTGTTGTAACAAACACTCGCAAGTATTTACTTTCATATCTTTATACTTATGTATGTATGTATATACATATATATCCAATTTTACTGGCACAAAAGAAAGTTTTGTTTAAAATCAAACGCATTTTTATTTTTAAATTCTTTAATACTATTAATTTTCCTGTTATTAGTTGGTGTAATTTAAGTCAGAACATTTAAGGTATGCATTATAAATGTGCTTTCAGTTGTGAGAACCTGAACTTCACATATAAAATGTCAAGAAAAGAATATATCAGTAAAGTTGTGAGTTAATTGGAAGAGATTGACACATCTATTCGATAGGAAGCGAATAATATTCGCCTAAACTATTGCGTGAATACGCGAGGAACATTAAATTATATCATAAAGATGTGCATTTATTCATAGCTATGATACTGCTGTGAGCAGTGTGTCTCTATTAGCTCTCTTTTTTTTAAGTCTTCATTTAGCTTCCTCTATAATGCCAATAGTGTGCTCAAAAAGAAGCAAAGAATACTGAATACGCTTTAAACTGATGTGCATTTTTTTATACACTTGTCAGTATTGTTTTTGATAAGAATATGTGCAAAATAATTTAAATGATCAACTTTTTTGATTTTAAAATATAAATAGCTATATATAAAAAATGTATATTATGTCCTATTTTTTTAAATCATTATAAAAGTTGTTACTATGTTGAAGTGGTAAATGAATTTCTTGAAACTTTCAAGCCCTGTTGCCGTTTTATTCAGTCAATTGTTATTGACTAAAAGAATAGGACATCTATTTAATAGTGTACTATTAATTTTATTCAGATAAGCGCGCATAAAATAAATTTATTTCATATTCGTGTTCAGCGACGTCAATTTTTTTTATTTAAAATATCAAAAACACGTAGAAATTCAAAAACTCGTCTGATGACTTCATCTTAATTTTGTCAGAAATTTGACTTTTTATATAAAAATATATGTAGTTTATATTTTTTCCATGTATCTGAGAATACAATTCAACGTTTTAGTGCTATTCGAAATTGAAATTAGCAAAAAAAATTTCACGATCCACCATAATGTACTCGAACAATTAAGGTTTGAGGGGTTTTTATAACAAATTTTAAGAAATGTTCGTTTCGTTCTTTTTTAGTTAAAATAATGTAAGAACATGCACATAAGTAGTATATATTAATATTATTATACAATTACATATCCATTTAGTGGTTTCAAAACCGCCGGTGCGGCAAGGCTGTCAGCTGTCAAATATCTGCCATCGGAAGTGTTATTTATATAGTAAAGTTTCGCCACTCAAAACTGAGCATGGAATTCGTAAATTTATAAAGGAATTTCTACAAGCGTTCCAGATGTGGGCAGGTCTGTGGATCATAGCAATGTGTGCACTGGCGAAAATATTGCTTCTGTTAGTGAAAGTGTAGCGGATAATCCGTTTATTGTCACCGTTAATTTTTTTAGCAATGTCAATTGGTCACCAAAATCACGGGATTTGACGTCGATAGACTGTTTTCTGGGGCTACGTCAAAGACCGCGTCTACGCAAATAATCCCCTAACGTTGAAGCATTTGAAACCCAACATTCGGCAAGTTATCGGCGAGATACCGCCCGAAATGTGCGAAAAATTGGTCGAAAACTAAATCAAAAAAATCGATTGCTGCAACATCTAGAGGCGGTCATTTAAATGACATTGTATTTCCGATATAATGGGAACGTCCAGCATCATAATGAAATGAAAGTTTCATTAAAATCATAGCTTTGTGTGTGTTTTATTTAACTTTACTGAAAAGTGGATAAGTTCGTACATATTAATATTCTATTCGTTGAGATATGAATAGGTTTTCTTCTAACAAATAAAATAAATATTTACTTCGAAATTATTAAAATTTTGAATAATAATAAAAAAAATTAATAAATAAAAATTTAAGTACTAGAATTAGTCTAGTATTTCTCATCATTTTGATATTTTTCAGAAAATTTTATGTGATTAACAATATGGTCAGGTATTTTTCAAGTGTAGCTACTTCAAATTGTATAACTTCTCGAATTTGAGCAATTAATTTTTTAAGTCTTTTTTGAATTTTGCCGTTTGCCGTTGTACTAAAAAGACACTCAACGTCGGGGTTAGAAAAGGATGAAACTTGCAATAACATTACAACTTTAGATATTACTTTAAATGGTTTGACGCCGATTAAACTTTTAAAAACAAATGCTTTAATCAAGAAAGACATTGTATCTAATTTTCTTCCCAATGCTGTTTCACAATATACGACCATTGATTTTGAATAATACTTGTATTATAACCAAAATCTTCTAAAATATGTGTTACTGTATATGTGTTACATAGTATGTATATATTAATATTTGTGAACAAACAATTTTTCTACTGGTTCAAAATTCAGCGCACTTATTTCTTATTTCCTCTCATTTTCAATAGATATTTTCTTTTATTGTTATAAAAAGAGATAGCAAAATATTTACCTGAATAAATTAAACACAAAAATTTTGAGAGAGTAGTGTCGTTCTTCTTCTTACAGGAAACAGTCTGCACATTTTCTTAGGGCTGGTTTGGGCAAGGCAACAAGAAATCATCAGTTTCATAATTAAACAATAACAAGTGCAAAAGTAAATGTTTCGCAACAATGAAAAAATGTTTGAAATTTGTATTATAAAAGATTTAAAAACTTGCAATGAACAAATGATAATTCATTTTATTTCATGATTTAGTTAAAAATTATTTGGTTTTCCTTTAAATAACATGTACAAAACCCAATATGTATAAGCCAAACTATTGTTCTTTTATGTACATATGTATGCATGTGTGTATATTTGATTATATTGGTGTTATACTTACTTGGTTATATACATATGTACAAAATGGAATATAACTCTCATGTATCGGCCGGTGCATCAAAGACTATTTTGAGTTACTCAACCGTATACAGGAAAGGGCGAAGAAACTCATTGGAGACAGCAGGGTAGCATTCGTTACTATAATGGGATATCTTCTAATGAAACCGGTGTACTTGTTCTCGAAACCCGGTCAATCATAGGCGCAATGCGTGTATCATTAAGGTTCTATCGCACTACGCATTACAGAGAAAAAATTCGTTTTTTGACCGAACTGCACGATGGTCGAAGTAGTCAGTACGTTGACTACAAAACGAAAATTTTCCTGGGTTCAACCCCAGTTTCAGACTCATAAAAACATCTTGAATTTTTTCCTGATGTGCATTTGTGTGCCTTGGTGTCAGTCGTTGTCGCAAGGTTTCAGTGGCGAAGGCATAGTCACTGTTCACTGAACAGTAACGGCTTCAGCTGTATCCAATCCACAGGCACCGGCGAAGTAAAATAATTAATTAAAAATTGGCTACTAAAACTGAATCTTCAAAATTTTATACGTCTCCTTGACATCAGCGACGCTACAACACTGCTATATAAATAAATAACGTGCAAAAAGCAGTGTTGTGAGATAGTGAAGCTTCACCTCCTATCATTTCTCCTACTACCCCTTTCTTTTAGTTCCAGCACAATGCACCGCATGTGTAGGGGTCATCTCCTGAGTGCTGATCCAAGATAAATAAAAGAATTCGGAAAGACTACCCGCAGAGATCTTTCTTTCACTTTTGACGTGGGAAAATTCAAATCGAATATAAATAAACACTACTTCCTCTATCCTTTCTCACAAAACCTTATTTACTAGTTTCAGCACAATAAGCCGCATGTATAGAGATCAACCCCTGAGTGCCGGTCCAAAAAAGAAAATATTTGTTTCCATTTTTTTTGCGTTCCCGTCTTTTGTATATTTATGTATCTTTTTGAGATCAGTTATAGTTTTTTCTCATTTTACAATTTTATTACAAAATATTGTGCTGGAAATAATTATAAAGAGATGTAGAGAAGTAACAGGTAGTTAAGTGATACATATAATGGACTAGAGCTTAATTACACAACTCAGCAGTTGCGCGTTCTGTGAATTAGCAATGCAGACTTGCTGCGTCTGTCTCTGAGGATACGTGTATTTTACATATTTTTTACGCGAAAGTTTTATATGTTTAATTTCTATTGAAAGTATTTATTCTTTTCAATTTCTGAATGAGTGGAATAAATAGTATTTGAAACACAAACAGTAGTACAGTGCAGTCGTGATAATAGCAACACCCAAAATAAGAACAGTTTTTTCCTTCCACTGACTACTCTAAAATATGAACTTGTGCTTAATTTTCTATTTTTTAAACTAAAAAAAATCAATATATCAAAACTTAAAAATATAGTCCAAGAGGTGTCAGAAGCACTGTATATACGAATTTTCTTAAATGCAGTATAGAAGACTTGATTCACGTACGTATTCTTCAAGCGCTAAATACTTAATTTCAATAATATTTAGTCCTTAATCCGTATTTGAAATAAACAGAAAACTATATCAATTTAAGAAAAATGTACGAGTATATCGAAAATAAATATGAATTTATACTCATTGTAAGAATTTCCAGGGTTCATTTTCTTAAGTAATCTAATTTTAGGCTTCTTTTAAGTATGAGTATTATTCGTAATTAAAATTTTCACTACGACTTGTACTATTATTATTAGATAGAAAACATTTTTTTTTATCTTGCACCAGTGCTCGGGGGAAATCCCTAACAGTTGCAATGCAATGAACTATAAGTGAAAGTGGTAGAAAGATAGAGCTTAATTCTTGCACAACTCTGCAGTTACGTGTTAATTATAAAGCAAAGTTGCGGTGTCCCTGATGTTAATATTGATGGATTAACAGAGGTTAAATTTTGATTATTATCCAGTTATAATTTGGCGATTTCCATATGTGTTTGCTTTCTTCAGCTGTCAATCAAAGTTTCTTATATATAAAGAAAAGAAATAGCAAAAGAAAATCTCTTTTCTTTATAATCAATTGTTTTCTAAATCCTATAAACAAAATATAAAGAATTTAATTTTTACAATCTCCCAAAAGTGAACTGGTATTGTTTTAAATAGGTCATATTATCGTGAGTTCACTCTATTGGCCTCACTGACTCCTATTATTACAAATTATTGTGTTTTGCTGTTTGTAGACTTCGCATACTTAAAGTTTTCTTTCCATTTTGTGAACCTGTTAAATATACGTTTTACTGTAGTATCATTTAACGTGGCCGCCTCATTCCAGTCAACATTCATTATTGCGTGCACTTTGTATATAAACTAAGTCGAAGTCATAATTAAGTAAGTCTTAACTATCGGAACCTTTTGCATAGTATCTTCGAAATATACGTCTTATATAGGCTTAGTTTGAGTTTATTGCATATTAATTGTATTATTTATAATTGTAACGAAAGTAACGGCGATGAAATGCACCACACAATAATTGAGCGATATTAAATAGTGTGTGATACAATACATATGGGGTGCTGACGTAAAAACATAAACACATTTAAATTTCTTTGAAGTCGGTTAGATAGTGTCGGAGGCGCGCAAATTGCCCCTACCTTCCCTCGTGGTATTAGTTTTGAGAAAACATAATAGCCAATGTGTCTTTTAAGCTCAAATACATCCAAGTTTTAAAGTTCATCAAAATCGAGTAGACAGTTTTGGGGAAGCTGAAATTTCCCCCTATTGCCCTCTGGTCCTGGTTTTGAAAATGTAGATAGCCTATGTGAATTCTTAGACGCAAATCCATCCATGTTCTGAATTTCATTAATGGGGGTGCTGATGGCGAGTAGTCAGCGTGTTGGCTCTGCAACCAGAAAGACCCAGGTTCGATTCCCATCCGGGTCAAATCAGAAAATAGTTTTTTCTGAGTTTTCTGTGCTACAGCACCCTCCTTCGTTGGTATTTGAGCAATAAAACGTCGGCGAAGTAAAATAATAAATAAAATGGCTCCATTAGCTTAAAAATAATGCGTCAAAAAACATCAGAGACGCCGCAACTTTGCTTTATAATTTACACGCAACTGCAGAGTTGTGCAAGAATTAAGCTCTATCTTCCTACCACTTTCACCACCTGTCTATTTCTTCCCTATACTTCTCTCTAGTTCCAAAGCAATACATTGCATATGTAGGGAATAGCTCCTGATCACTGGTCCAAGATAAAAATAAAATAAAAAAAAAAATATACAATAACGTACAATATTTTGCGTATTAAAATATGCGTTTTATTTATTCTAGAAACACATTAAATTATTCAGTTTAATGTTTGCATTATTTGTTATAATATTAATTTACATTTCTTAAACATTTGTATTGCAAATTCGATTCGTTTTATAGGACGTCAACAACAAAAAAGGAAGACATTTACTTGCCTATAATATTTTTTAAATAAAAATTCGGCCTTATAATGACTGTCGTAGTCGTGTTAGATGCTGAAGTCGTCGGTGTAGGCGTATTATACTCTTTTTGGTACCATGTAAAATTTGCGACAACGCTAATTTTTTAAGAGCTTGGAATTGACATAGTGATAAAGAAATTTTAAAAATTATAATTATTGAAAAGTCACCCTAAAAATAAGAACTTGTCAAAATGGCTGTTAATATGCAATTAAAATGTTAAGTGTCGCTTTATTTTCATTACCTTCTGATGAAGAAGAATACATCATTACCGAAATTAATTCAAATCGGAGAAAGTTAGACTGTAATCAAATATATTTCCACTTTATGCAAGTAATTTATATTTTAATTAAATTAAATTAAAATTAAAAATTTTTTACTTTAAGATTCATGCGGCTTCGCTCCCGTTATTATCTGCATCGGTGATACAGTTTCGGAGAGGCATATCTTATCTCTACGTCGCCTCCTGCTCCTATTTAAAAATATATATATAGCATATGTGTCCTTATAGACCCAGAAACATAGATAGATTTAAATTTCATTAAAATCGGTCAGATGGCCTCGGAGGGGCGGAAATTGCCCCTACTTTCCTTGTGGTCCTAGTTCTGAAAGAAGTTAATAGCCAATGTGTCTTTTACACTCAAATACATCCAAATTTTAAAGTTCATCAAAATCTATGTAAGTTTTTAGATGCAGATGCATTTATGTTCTAAATTTCATTGAAATCGGTTTGAACGTTTCGGAGTGGCAGAAATTTCCCCGCTATCGCCCTTCTGGTCCTAGTTTTCAAAAAAAGTAATACCCTATAACCTTCCGGGAGTGTCACAGACTAACTGCACCAAATTTCATCGCGATTGGTCCACAAATCGCAAAGATAAGCTCGTTTATATTATAAAATCTGTTAAAAACCATGTGGAAGGAGATAATTACAAAGTAGGCGTAAAAGTGGGCGTGATTAAAAAAGAGTAGCCTAAAAATTCATTCAAGAGTCGCAATTATAGGGTGTGAAAATTTGGGCTCCTATAAGGTACAAACAAACAAACAAACAACCACACATTCAGGTGTGGATGATCAATTTTCGAAGAAAATCATCTTCAGTGATGAGGCACATTTTCACCTCAGTGGATTCGTCAATAAACAGAATTG
Organism: Dexiosoma caninum; assembly: GCA_963924685.1. Classification (NCBI taxonomy): domain Eukaryota; kingdom Metazoa; phylum Arthropoda; class Insecta; order Diptera; family Tachinidae; genus Dexiosoma; species Dexiosoma caninum. Next base: position 58,183,335 of record OZ004725.1, read on the forward strand.
CCGCATTTGGGCGAATGAGAATCCAAGAGTGATTGTCGAAAAACCAATGCACCCACAAAGAGTGACTGTTTGGTGCGGTTTATGGGCTGGCGGCATCATCGGGCCGTATTTTTTCCAAAATGAGGCCGGTCAGGCAGTTACTGTGAATGGTGTTCGCTATCGTGAGATGATAACGAACTTTTTATGGCCCGAATTGGAAGATATGGATGTGGACGATATGTGGTTTCAGCAGGACGGTGCCACTTGCCACACAGCTAACGAAACAATGGCTCTTTTGCGCAACAAATTCAATGGCCGTGTTATCTCACGTAAATGTCGGATGGAGGTGTGCCGCCGTGGTCGCGGCGCCCATTTGGCCGATATTTTGTTCCATACATAATTGAGTAATACCAATATATCATAATAAAATAAAATTACAATAATTTCCTAAATAGTTTGTGTTTTATTCAAAATCAACATCGGCCCTTGAAATTTAACCACCCTTTATATACATAGATAGAGATGTAGGAAAAAAGGGTTAATCTAATTTTTATCTACAAAGCAAAATATAAATGTTATATTCATAATACTTTTAATTTAATGAAACGTGGTACGAACAGCTATAAGAAAAATGTGAATTTAAGTTTTTTATTTTAAAGTTTAATTATATTTTTATGTGAACTTTTAGAAAAAAATAGATTTATGTTTATGTTTTAATGACTTAAAAAAACAATTTAATAAATAAAATTTTTATTTTATAATTAAATAATAACAGAAGTTAAATACAAACTGATTTTTTAATAAAAAAAACCCAGAAAATAACAAAAAAAATTTTTTTTTTCTTTTTAAGTTTTAAATGCATACATGGCTGCGAAAACTTTAGTTAATTTACATAATAATTTTTTTAATAGGTTGAAACTGATAATTGATACCTTTACAGGCAATGAGAATTACATCCGATAGTTATACACTAAGAAATAAACTAAATCAAAAGAACAAAATTGTAAATTGCACTGACATACACTAGCAGAACGGAACAGCATGCCGTTTCCGAAAGTTGCTCCATTTTCATCATCAGCGTTCTTCGTGTTTTATCCACTGTGTGTGGCTGTCAGTAAATGTAAATTATTACCTTTATATATTTATTATTATCTATAAATAGAATACGAGAAATAGTCCCCGTTATTTTTTCCTCTTCTAAATGAAGCTTTAAATTCACCATCTTTAACTTTCAATATTCCTTTTCATTACTTAATTTTAATTTCCATTATTAACTGTACACACATGTTTTTTTGTTATACTTGAACCAAACTTTTTTGGTTTGTTTCGTCAAGTATTTTGTGTACAATGAATTATAACGCCACTAGCCTCTGGCCATTGTTATATTTTTGATTGTTTTAAATCATTGCCTATAAAGATATCAATTATCAGCTTCAACCTATTGAATAAATGATATAAATTTTAATTTTAGGGATATGTGTGAATACATATCCGTTTTCAGCCATTCTTCACTATCAACCTGGTATGAACTAAGGCTGCCTGATGTTTGACCTTTACATATATCGGCCATATCGATTAAATGTTCTCATCGCTATTGTTGATGTCGTCTTTATTGCGTCGCAAATACGAATGCAGCACTGCTTCTGTATTTTTTGAAGACATTTTATTTTAAACTTCGTCTCTAATGATGTCCACCACACTGACGATTGGAACGTGAGAAGTGGCTTCAATACAGTCGTGTGTAGCCAGCATGTCATCCTAGGGTTTATACCCCATTTTGAACCAATATCTTCTTCCAAAGCCCAACACTCTTTGAGTCTTTTTTACTCTATTCTCTATATGGTCCGTCCAATATAGTCTCTAATCAAGTACAGGTTGCCCAAATGAGCGGAGGTGTTTGAATTCGTTATAACTCTTTATTCTAATTTTTTTTTTGTTTCGGTACCAAATTCACACTGCGAGGGGCAGAATGGTTCTTATACGCGATATCCTTGGTTAATGAATTATTTCCCGTACAAGGGATTTCTTCCTTTGGGGTTATTTGAAATGAAGAGTATATATTAAAAAACCTATAACCATACAGCAATTAAAAAATAATATACGCGACGCAATCAAATAACATATAACATAACACCTGAAGTTTTGCGAAAGGTTATGGAAACTGTTTCGGAAAGAGTACAAATATGCGAAGCAGAAAATGGCCACTTGCGAGATATAATTTTTATAATTAAATTAAAAATATTCGTCATTAATATACTGTATTTAAAATAAAACAAATTTAATAATAAAATCTTAAATAAGAAGTTATAATGACCTCAAACCCCTTCGGTAATTTTGGGCCACCCTGTATAACCCGTAGGTTTTTTTTAAAGAGAAGTAATACTCAGGCAATGATTGCCTACTACTAGGTGTTAACTTCTATGAAAGGAATAGTGATGGAGATTTCAGGTGATGAAGTTATAGACAGAAAAAAGCTTCATTATTTTTACAATACTGCTTTTACACGTTTTTTGTTTTATAGCAGCATTGCATCGCTCTGATATCATGGAAACGCATTAAATTTTTGGAGCTGAATTTGGTAGACATTTTATTAATTATTTTACTTCGCCGATGATGCTGCACGATGACCCTTCTGGTAATGTGTATCATTCTGTCCTAAAATACGGAAGACTCAAATACAGGGATCTATCGCTTCCTCGGCAAAAGCAGATTTCTGTCTTTTCGGAGGTGAAATTCATACTTAAAGTAAGTTTCGCGTCATGCGCATACACTTCCAAAGTATTTTCGGCAAGGCGGTTACATATATTGAATATAAAAGCGGTCCCTAGATAGACCCCTGTGGCACACCCAAAAACTAACTGTTTTCGATTTGAAAGGTATGATGTCTGATTGATGTAACTGAAAATCATTTTAATTTGGTAATCAATACCATTATACTGCAATCCATTTAATTTGTACTAAACTTTTAATAGGGAAATATTCTTATTTATTTTGACATTTTAAGAAGAACAAACACTTTTAACTTTTTTTCTATTTACCTAATAACTTCCTTAAATAATGTTTTTATTTTTATAATTTATATGTTCGTAATTCCAAAGATGCGTCATGCATTTGTAAAATTCAATCAAATTATGCTCTTCAGTTGAGTTCTCATTTTGTCTCGTCATAAAATAATATTAAATGCCATTAATGTTCACTGTCATGTGATAAATAACAGAGATAATAAAGTAATAGATGTCATAATAAAAATAAATAAAACATGTACTACATGAAATATTGTATAGCAGCATCACATTTTTGATTTTTCGTGCAACCGACACACTAACGAGCCCACAAACGTTGCAATCTCTTGAACAACATCTTCTATTTGTACCAACCATTGTATCGTCTATCGCTTGGTTTATGATTTCAACTCGTTCCGGAAGCGGTGTTTATTACGCGGCTAAAATTCTTCCGAAAATTTTTAGTTTGTAGCAATGGAAGACATAGAAGTACAACATCAATTTTTCTGTCTATTTAAAATTCACAGTTTGTTAACCGAATTCATAAAATAAGAACTACATTTACCTTAAATTTTTCTGTACTTTAATATAAAGCCTTTAGTATTTCACCCTTAGCCGCTGAACTTCCTACATTATCGGGTTATTTTAAAATTGATATAAAACTAAAAAAAGTATCAACAAGTACATAAAAAGCTGAAGTACGAAAAGTAGGTCGTTTCTTTTTTACTTCTTTATGTCACATTTTCTTGTTTGCTAGTTCTTTATTCTCTCGTTGCCTTCATCATAATCATCGGCGCACACAACAGAAAAAAACAATCTCATAGATTCCTCCATATAGTTCACTGACATTTCGCTCCATTATGTATTAAAGAAAATATGTATCGCCTATTGTAGAGTAATTACAGCTTGTTTGTGGCATCATCAGCAACATTCATATATACATCTTGTTAAAAACTGCTACACCTGATTCTATAATAAGAATGATGATGGTAAAAAGTTAAATTTATTTTGCCTTTGTGTATTGGCATGTAAAATAGCGAAAAATTTTAAACAAAAATGTATTGAATTTTTCCTTTTCATTATAAGTTTATTATGATGTTTATTGCGTTTTTGCCTGTCCTTTTTATGTGAAAGTTGCTATAAAATTACTTGAAGAACCAGCTCCCATCTCAGCCATTTACTGAAAGCAAAGCTTCATGTTGCGTAGATGCGTGCGTATTTTTAATTTCTCTTTTGAAATGCAATGGTAGTGAATGAAATTACCAAAATTTGTCTTCAACACAGGTAACACTGTATAATACGGTATTCATACAACAATGATTTCTTGAAACATTGTTAAAGAATTGCGAATAATTTTTGTATAACGCGACACTTGTACACTGGGGGTGGGATAGTGCATAACTTTTTAATATCGACACGCTAGAACTTCTAGTTTTTTTTTCCTTGGACCGGCACTCAGGGGATGACCCCTACACATGCGATGCATTGTGCTGGAACTAGGAAATTAGGTTATGGGAAGGACGATAGAGGGAGTAGTGTTTATTGACATTTGATTTAAATTTTCCCAAGCTTAAAGTGACAGGAAACACCTCTGAGGGTAGTCCATTCCACATATGTGCAGTTCGGCCAAAAAACGAATTTTCTCTGTAATGCGTTGTGCGAGTCGCCGCCAAATCGACCACAAATGGATGCGCTCTTTATGATGATTACGTCGTGCGCGCGAATGACCGGATTTCGGGAACAAGTTCCCTGATTTCATTAGAACACATCCCATTATGGTAAAGATAGAACAACGAAACGCACCCCACGTTGCGACGATGCTCAAGGGAGGCAATAGAGTTGCCTACCCTACTGTCTCCTATGACTGCCTTCGCCCTTTCTTGTACACGGTCGAGTAACTTCAAAATAGTCTTTGAAGAACCGGCCCATACATGAGAGTTGTATTTCATTTTCGGTCGGATGTAGGCGGTATAAATAGTAAGGAGATCAGATGGGGTGAAGTATGTCTTCCACCGTCTTAAAAAGCCGAGGCACTTGAATGCTTCCTTTGAGACCTGAAAAATGTGCTCAGTTTATCGGACATCACACTGGAATTTCATGCCAAGAACATCAAGAGCTTCTCATTCCTCAATGTTTATGCTGCCCATAATTACAGATAAGGGTCTTTTGGGGATTGAAATCAACCCTGTTCGCGTGACCCCATTCCGATATTCCCGTGAGGTCACCTGTTAGCGAATCATTCATATTCTACCACTCGCTGCGATCATAGTTGATCGTGAATATAAATGGCAGATACTGCTGTCATCTGCGAAAGAGTGGATAGGGTTGGAAGTATGACATAGGAGGTTATTAAGAAAAATAAGAAATAGGGTAGGAGAAAGAATGGAGTCTTGTGGTACCCCTGAATTGATCTTGAACTTGTTAGATGGGATCCCGTCTATAAGAACTCTTATAGCGCGATCCCTGAAAAAGCTCGATATAAATCGAGAGAAGATATCACCGACACCAAAAGCAAAAAGTTTGGACAAGAGTGCTCCATGCCACACTCGGTCAATTGCTTTTGAAATATCTAGAGCCACTACCTTACTTTCTCCGAAATGGTGGATGGATCGACATCATTTTTCCGAAAGGAAAGTTAATAAGTCTCCCGTGGAACGTCCTCCACGGAAGCCATATTGCCGGTCATTAAATAAGCTATTGGACTCCATTTTGGCAAAAAATGCATGAGCGTAAAGTTTGGGGGGTGAATTGAAGATTTGTGGCAAAGGTACCAGCAAGCGACAAAAATATTGCGTATATTACATGTTGTGAAT